>CM048748.1:370088279-371452533 GCA_026315105.1 Locusta migratoria
AAAACTTTTGTGTTACTACAGAAACTGTTCCCGCAAGCATCTCCTCGTGATGTAGATTTTGAGCAAATAGTAGAGGCACTAAATGCTCATTTTGAGAGAAAAGTTCTTGTAGCCGCTGCTCGATACCGATATTTCAGACTTAAAAAATTACCGCAGCAGTCACACCAAGAGTGGATTACGGAATTGAAGGGCTTAACCCGCCAATGTAAATTTACTTGCTCTTGTGGACTTTCGTATAGTGACGTGATGTTGAGGGATGCGATTACGCAGAATATCCAAGACCCCAGAATTAGAGCAGCAATTCTGAAACAGTCTGACCCCTCATTAGACAGTGTACTGCAGCTTATAGAAGCGCATGATACTTTTGACTTAGCAGATGTAGAAATGCAAAGCCACAGTGTTAATTCAGTGCGCCGCAACGGACGCTTTCCTAGCCGTAGTTCTCAGTGTAGCACTAGTGATTCTTATTTTTCTACCGGCCGTGCTGAACAGACAGTGAACAGTGGCCAGTGTAAAAGTGCGACGCAAAGGTCGCCCCGTAGTGTTAGACACAGTAATTTGAATAACGGGCGCCTACGCTCATTTCAGAAGAATGTACGTAAATCTTGCCCCCAGTGTGTGTCTCGCCACAAGCGTGCTCATTGCCCTAGTCGCAACGCAACCTGTTATCAATGTGGCAAATCGGGACATGTACAGTCTGTGTGTATGCAAATTAAAAACTCAAAGAACAGTAACGTTAGAAACGGTGCTTCGCAAAGTGCGAGAACAGTTCATTCTGTAAATGTTATACGGGCTGTGGAATTGAACAGTGCTTTAGTTGGTTCTCAATTGCAAGAAAGTAGTTCTGCGCCTATGGCAAATCTATATAGTGCACCACGTAGCAAGCGCCGACGAGCGCGTAAAACAGTGCAACGGAAAAGGGTTCGAGACAAGCAAAATGACTATGAACAGTGCATTCCTGTCGTGAAATTAGTGCCTTCTGCAACTGCTCCTTGTAATAGTGCCCAGTACTGTGTAGCTAGTGACAGTAGATTTGTTGTAGATACTGAATGTAATTTTAGTGCAGTAGCCTCGCATTGCGCGGACGCCGATCCGGCGGTAGTGTCATCTAGTGACAGTGTGGTTAATCCGCTGTGTGCCGAGTATGCGCCGCTTCCTACCGCACGCAACCCGCGCAAACGCAGCAAACAAACCGTAGCAGACGTTGCCCACATTCGCGCACCTGTCGTGCGCCAGAAGCACAAACTGTTTGTAAATCTCTCCATAGAAAATAAGACTGTCCAATTTCAGCTTGATACTGGTTCCGCTGTTACATTAATTAATAAAGACACTTATGAACTTCTGGGTTCGCCAAAATAGTCGCCGTCACAGCAAGTGTTAACAGCTTATAGAGGTGAAAATATTCCCGTGCTAGGAACATGTAGCCTGCCTGCCTCTTTTCAAGGTGTTACAAAAACAGTTGCTTTTGTAGTTCTTCAGGCCAAATCAACACAGAACATTTTTGGACTAGATGCTTTTGACTTGTTTGGTTTATCAATTCAAAGAGATGAGCTTCAAATTTCGTCAATAGTGCCTCAGGATAAAATCAATGCATTGTGTGACAAATACAGTGACTTGTTTTCGCCGGAACTAGGTTGTGCAAAAGACTTCGTGGCACATGTGACTTTAAAAGAATCTGCAGTTCCAAAATTTCGTAAAGCTAGACCAGTGCCTATCGCCTTGCGTGATACAGTTGCCGAAGAACTTAAACGTTGGCAAGATAGTGGGGTGATTTCTCCTGTTTCTGCGAGTCAGTGGGCCTCGCCTATAGTAATTATACCCAAGCCGTCAGGAAAACTTCGTCTCTGTGCGGACTTCAAATCAACAGTGAACAGTCAAACAATTGTAGACACTTACCCCCTGCCCAGACCTGACGAACTGATGGACAAATTAGGACAGTCTCGCTTCTTTTCCAAGATTGATTTAGCAGAGGCATACTTACAAATTCCGCTTGATGACGAGTCAAAAAAATTTTTCGTCATTAATACTCACATGGGCCTTTTTCAATTTCAACGCCTACCCTTTGGCAGTTCTTCCGCTCCCGCTATTTTTCAGCGCTTTTTGGAACAGCTGACAGTTTCTGTACCGTGTTGTTCGAACTATTTAGATGATATTGTGGTATCCGGACGTACAGTTGAAGAACATTTAGCAAACCTGGAGTGCCTTTTCAAAGTGTTGACTGCAGCAGGTCTACGTTGTAATAAAGCAAAGTGTTCGTTTTTTCAAACTGAAATAGAGTACCTAGGCCATGTGATTAATGCCCAAGGAATACTTCCCTTACAGTCACATCTTCGAGCAATCAAAGACTTGCCTCCTCCTAAGAATGTGCATGAATTGCAAGCAGTAATGGGAAAGCTTAACTATTATTTCAGATATATTCCCAATGCCTCTCAGATTGCAGCTCCACTGCATCGCTTACGTAGGAAGAATGTTCCTTTTGTTTGGTCCAAAGATTGCCAGGTTGCCTTTGACAAATTAAAGTCTTCACTAATCAGTGATGCATGTTTGATCCCCTTTGACCCACAGAAGCCTGTAGTGTTAGCAGTTGATGCCTCGTCGTACGGTCTGCAGCTTTGTCGCATCGTATTGGATGTCACGATCGTCCTATTGCCTTTGCATCCAAGCTACTGACGCCGACGCAACAGAATTACAGTCAGATAGAAAAGGAGGCCTTAGCAGTCATTTACGGCGTCGCAAAGTTTCATCATTATCTCTATGGCAGAAAATTCTATTTGTTGACAGACCACAAGCCCCTCACGTCGTTGTTCTCACCCACAAAGCCAATTCCGCCACGTACGGCACAAAAGCTTCAGAGATGGTCCTTGATATTGTCTAATTATCAGTATGAGATTTTGTACCGACCTACCACTAAACACGCCAACGCGGACACACTTTCCCGACTTCCGGTTGGCCAGGATGTGTCGTTTGATTCTTCGAAAATGGCATGTTGTCAGATAGACTCCAGAGATGCTTCCGCTGTCGCAGACTTTCCTTTGAACTCTCGTCGGGTTGCACAGGAAACAGCTGCGGATGCAGACCTAAGTGTGGTAGCACGTTTTTTTTCGCTTTGGTTGGCCTGCCAGATCCAAAGACATTGATCGGCCTCTGGTTCGACGTTATTTTGCACAACGTCATGCATTATCTTTAAGTCAGGGTGTACTGTTGTTGCATACCGACAACGACCAAGCAAGAGTGATTGTTCCTCGTTCCCTGCAACGAGAAGTGTTACGCCTCCTGCATCAAGGACATTGGGGTATTGTTAGGACAAAGCAACTGGCCAGACCTCATTGTATCTGGGTTGGTATGGACGCTCAAATAGAGAGCATGACATCACAATGTACAGTTTGTGCGGAGCATCAGGCGGCTCCTCCACAGCGTTTCTCAGACTGGCCACGCCCCAAGGGACCATGGCAACGTTTACATATTGACTTTGCCGGACCTTTCTGAAATACGCGCTGGTTAATTATTGTAGACGCTTTCAGCAAGTTTCCTTTTGTGATTGCCATGAACTCAACGACGGCGTCTAGTACAATCAGTGCCTTAACATCAGTGTTTTGCATCGAAGGCTTGCCTGAAACTATCGTCAGTGACAATGGACCTCAGTTTGTTAGTGCGGAATTTCAACAGTTTTGTCGTGTGAATGGCATTCAGCATATCACCACCGCACCTTTTCACCCTCAGTCCAATGGTGAAGCAGAACGTTTCGTTCGAACATTCAAGTCACACATGGAAAAGATGAAAGGTCAGCACTCCAGGCAGCAAGCTCTTCAAATTTTCCTGTCTACGTATCGGTGCATGCCACGTGACGGCCCGTCTCCTGCCGAGCTGCTACACGGCCGCCGTCACCGCACTCTCCTTCACCTGCTGCAGCCTCCCAGGCACCGAGTCGGTTCGTATGGCGCTACGCGTTTTCAGGTTTCCACGCCGGTGCTGTACAGGGTGTTTGCTGGAAACAAGAAGACATGGTTGCCGGGCACCATTCAGCGCGTGCTTGGTCGCAATATGTTTATTGTACGTTCTTCCACAGGGTCGGAGCTGCGGCGCCACGCAAACCAATTGCGCCTGCACAGACCGCGCGATCCTGTCTCCGGTTTCTTGATTCCAGACCCAGTTCACCGCCAGGGAGCACAACCACATCGTTCGTCCCCGGACTACGAGATCCCTATGGACGCAGTCGTCGCCGCCGCTGTCGCCGCCGCAGATGACAGCGTCACCGAGAGGGACTCCGGGACCGTGCGGGCCCCCCCAGCTTGGGCCACGCACCTCAGAAAAAGATGACCTGCTCCCTCTGGGCGGGGGCGGGCGCCCTTCCCCAGGTTTCGGCGGGTTCCCTGGAGGATCGCAAGGCGGATGCCGGGGCGCGGACGGCGTCTCGATCCCGGCCTCAGCTACGACGCCCGTCCCACCAGTAACGCCCCTGCCCAGGCCCTCCTCCCAGTGCCGTTGCCGTGGCCCTCAGCCCTACGCCACGACGGCGCGGCGGTTTGGGGGGGAGGGGTGTGGTGTCGCACAAGTACAAAGTGCGCGCCACCTACTTTCGCCGCGCGCCGCCATGCACGCACGGCGCGGCGTTCTCACGACGACAGCCACGAGCGCCCTCTGCTGCAACGCCGCTCGTGGCCACCGCTGAAAGACACGGGCCACTTCGGACTGAGATAGCAACGAGTTAGGACCATCGTAATCAGATAGGCACCAGTGAAGCCTTTGCTATTGTACAGGCACTAGGCAGGCCTCTAACAACTATGTATCAACATTCTGCAGTACTATGTAAAAGTTAAGTATTGTTACATTCTGTGCAATATATCTCTTTCTAATTTACTCGAGTGTTTATAGTTTCTGGCTGCTCCCCTCTGTACCTGCACCAGCGTGTCGGTCTCATTCCACTCGGCCACCGACACCTACGACGAGGCTGGGACACAAAAGCGGCGACGAAGTTGGGACACAAAAGTATGTATAGAGCATGTTAGTAATATAGAAATGGAACATATTCATAGCTGTTAGCCTTTGAGTATAGTGATTCACAATGTGCTTCGAGATGGAAAGTGTTTATGTTGATGGTTATTTATACTAGCAAATATGCTCCAGGGCAGAAATTCTCATGCTGCACCAGATTTGTTTGTTCACCACTGTTAATAAGAAGGTCAATCTCTTTAATTATATGAAGCTGTACCCACAATTTTCCATATTGCTACCATCAATACTTGATCTTGACGGGCCCAAGTCTTTAAATTTGAGTAAAGATACATAGAGGCACCTGACGATAAACCCTCATGGCTCGAAATGCATCGTCACCAACAACAAAAAAAAAAAAAAAACAATTTTATGAGTACGTTTTACGTTTTTAGACAGGTATTTTACGGATCGGAGCGTGGAATGATGGATCCCTCAATCGGATAGTTAAGTTGGAAAATTTGATAAGAAAAATGAATAGGTTAAAGTTAGATACGGTAGGAATTATTGGAGTTCGGTGGCAGGATGAACAGGATTTCTGGCCAGGTGACCAAACTTCTGAATAGAAAATCAGTTGGTGATAACGTAGAACTAGGTCTCGCAATGAACAAGAAAATTGGAATGCGGGTAAGTTACTATGAACAGCATAGTGAACAAATTATCGTAGTAAAGTCAGATGCCAAACCAACTCCGATCACAGTAGTACAAGTATATATGCCAACAAGCTCTGCCGATGATGAGGAAATAAAAGAAATCTATGTGGAATTAGAAGAAATATATTCAGACAGTAAAGGGAGAGGAAAAGTTCATTGTCATGGGGAAAACTTCATTGTCATGGGGGAGTGAAGGGGAGAGGAAAACTTCATTGTCATGGGGGACTGGAACGCGGTGGTAGAAAAGAGAAGAAAAGGAAATGTAATACGCGAATATCGACTGAGAAAAAGGGATGTCGGTGGTAGAATTTTGTGCAGAACACAATTTAATCATCAGAAACACTTGGTTTAAATATCATGAAAGAAGGTGGTATACCTAGAAGAGACCAGGAGATACTGCAAGGTACCGGATTTACTTTATAATGATAAGGTGGTACAATAGAGTAGCTCAGAGAGTTAGAGTAGTGAAGGCTGCAGATGATCATATAGGCAGAAATACAATACCTAATAGAAATACTTGGATAACACAGGAGATACTGAACGTAACTGGTGAAAAGAGAAATCATAAAATGCAGCATGTGAATGAAGCAAAAGGGAGTATAGAGGTCTGAAATATGAGACTGACAGGAAATGCAGACTGGCTAAGTACGAGTAACTTGAGGAGAAATTCAAGACCATACAAGATAATATAAATTTGGGAATGACAGATATCGCCTACAGGAAAATAAAAGAGAGATCTGGAAACAAGAAAAACAACGGTATGAATATAAAGAACACAGATCGGTAACCAGTACTAAGCAGGGACACTGAAGTTGATGATATTCCGTCTGCACTGCTAATATTGTTGGGAGAACCAGTCATTAAGAAATTGTTCTGCCTGGTATGCAAGATGTTTAACACACAGAAATACACTCCGACTTCAAGAAAAATATATAAATTCCAAAGGAAGCAATTGTATACAAATATAAAAATTGCAGAACTATCAATTTAATAAGTCATGGTTGCAAAATAGTAACACGAATTATATACAGACGAATTAAAACACTGATGGAATCCCATCTTGTGGAAGATCAGATTGCATTTAGGAGAAATGTAGGAACACGGGAGGCAACACTCACATTACGACTCACTTAATAGATACGTTAAGGAAAGGCAAACTTAAGTTTTTAGCATTTTGGAGAAAGCTTTTGACAATGTTGACTGCGATATATTCTTTCAAATTCCGAAGGTATCAGGCATAAAGTACAGGGAACGAAGAGTTATAATCAACTTGTACAAAACCAGACAGCTGTTATTAGAATCGAAAAGCATGATAGGGACGCAAAGGTTGGGAAGGAAGTAAGCCTTACCCAATGCTGTGTAATCTGTACATTGAGCAAGCTGTGAAGAAATGCAAGGTCAATTTGTAAATGGAATTGAAGTTCAGGGAAAAGAAATAAAAGTTTTGCGGTTTTCCGATGATATAGTAATTCTTTGAGAGAGAACAAAGGACCTGGAAGGTCAACTGAACGAAATGGACAGTGCCTTGAAATGACGGTATAAGATGAATATTATCAAGAGTAAAACAAGTGTAATTGAATGCATTGTCAGATCATACAAGTTATAATTAATCTTGTTGAAGACATTTTAAAATGTATCTGTTTCTTCACAGTTGTACGCAGTTTATTTGTATGCTGTAGTGATATCCTCGGAGCTACATGACCTGTTTAAAAAGTAATTTTTACCAACTTGTCATTGCTTGCGCAGTCGGAACACGACGCGGCCAGCCTTGTCGTTTGTACTCCATCGAAAATAGTGTTTTTAGTTTAATTTTTCATATGACAGGTGTCGGCTTTTTAATTTTATGGCATAGAAGCGTTTAACAATCAGGATGGGCTTACGAATAAATATGAAGAAAAAGATGTAGACAATTGTAAGCCAGTCATTAGTGGTGACTGGTTTGTGATGAGGAAAACTGTTAGAATGAGGCACCATGTGGAGAAACAGTCATAGTGTTGTTCGCAGTTAAAGTAGTAAAGATATGAATAATATAATACCCTGTTTCATCGAAAATGAAAGCAAGTTTGCTAGAAGGTGATGCGAAATATGAATATAAACTCCTCCATTCCGGAATTTTAGCTTTTATTCTTTTTTATTTATAAAAACCCTCATCAAGTTTTTGAATGAAGTTAGAAAATGGGATAGTGATGTACTGGGAAGTAATTATCTTTCTAAGCGAGTAAGGTACGTGGTGCTCACAGTGCATCAAGCGTCTACTTTTGCACCGTGATTGTGCATGCCTACTGGACGTTTACCAGCCTTAGAGTACTTTCTTATTTTATTCTCTAGAAAAATGACATATGTATTGAATTTAGAGTAACTGCAGCTTTATTACAGAGCGCCTTGTTAAAATTTGCTTTCGAAAACAAAACGGAATTTACGCAGTGTCATCATTTTAAGATTCTAGTTCGTATGGAATTGCTCCAACCTCTGGAGACGGTACTTTCTCAAGAGAGAATCTAAAGACAAACAGGTCAATACCTTTACCTGTTAACAGTTTCCAAAATATTGTCTTTAAATCTATAATCTTCTATTCTTTGTGGTGCAGGCATTCGGAAATGGGTTCCCCATGTAGTATCTTGAGAATTTTAATAGGTAGATACCTCCTGCGAGGCTAAAATAAACATAAACATAATAGGAACATATGATGTAAAATACACCAAAAGAAAATTCATAGGATTAGAAATCGAACATATTAATGCGCCTGTATTGAAATTGTCAACTGCCTACTGGAGAAGATATACAATTATTTATAAGGTGTCTGTCCTTACAGGAATGTCAGAAAGAACAGATATCATTTGCTGACATTAAAGGCCGTAATTTTAGAAATAGAAATATTTAAACATTTCGATCATTTCAAGGTATTGAAATAAATCCAATGGAAGACTTGAAAATCTATGCTTGACAGGGATTCGATCTCGGATTTCCCAGTTCGGACTAGCGCTCGCTTTAAGCAATTACACTATCCAGGCACGCTTTAGTTCCAACTACAGTTTTCAACATAGAGCAAACTGCGATTTTAATGCCCCCTGGACGTTAGTTTCTCCTGCTGGCGGCCTATATTGGATTCCCGCAAGGGATAGAGCGTATTAATGTGTTCACATTGAAACTCTCAATTGCCTGCTGGTGACATATATATAGTTAATGATATGGTGTCTGCTTTTCAGGGACATGTCCGAAACAACAGACATCATTCTCTTCCGGGAATCCAGTATAGGTTGCCAGCAAGAGGAGATGTGGGCAGGAGGCATTAGCATCGTGTTGTCGCCGGCCGCGGTGGCCGAGGGGACTGAGGCGCTTCAGTCACGGTCTGCACGGCCACTACGGTCGGCGGTTCGAATCCCCCCTCGGGCATGGATATTTGTGCCGTCCTTAGTCTTAGTTAATTCGTAAGTAGTTTGTAAGTTTAGGGACTGATAACCCCTTAGTTAAGTCCCATAGACTTTACAAACATTTGAACATTTTGAACATCGTAGTGTACTATTAAGGTTAGAATTTGGGTTTTAAGGAAATAACGCCTGAAGAGCTTAATTGGTTAGGGACTGCGTTCGCCCGAAGCGGGAAATCCGGGTTCACATCCCTGTCCAGGTCATTTTTTTTTTTTTTTTTTTTTTTTTACTTTTCCTTTATATTATTTCAATGCCCTTAAATGGTCAAAATGTTTAAATATTTAAAATTTGTACTTAACTAGTAAGCGGCCGTATGAAGATATACGTTCATAAAACTCAAATTTTACTGCTGAATAGTTTCCGTAACATCGAGTGAGAAGACTTGAGAGCTAATAGATACGACTCGGCCTCCTAGTCGGTGACGAACTGCTAGAAGGCTGATCAGCGCTGTCTGTTTGCACTCGAAGTCGTGTACAGGCGCGGCGACAGCGGCCGAGTCCGCACGCGGACTACCGGATTAGTGTCTGCTCTCTGTGTAGGAACATAAAGCAGGCCGGAGACCGCGCGCTGACTCAGCGCTGTCCGCCGCACTTGTTCGCAACCGCGACTGCAAACAGAGAGCGCTCATCAGCCTGCCAGCAGTCCGTCACCCAGTAGCAGGCCGAGTCCTATCTATTAGCTCTCAAGTCTTCCGCTCACGATTGCACAGAAGTAGACCGTGTGATTTTTTAGCTTATTTTTTTATTTTTACGTCACCAATAGCTTTATAAGTCAGCTTCACCGTGATGTGTGTATCAATACGATAAAGATCAAAGTTATGGTGATATTTGATTTGATATAAAAGACTGCATTAATTTCCAAAAGTTTGTAATTAAAATTAGAGACATGAGCGGGGCAATAGGGGTCAGTCTGAAGCTCAAAGTCCCCCTCCCTCAAGGCAAAAATAAACGTACAAAAAACGTAATATGTACAAGAATGCAAGAATCTTAACACATTATTTTCACCGCAAAAGACTTTTTATTTTTAATTAGTATGTATGAAAGCATTTTTGCAACAATTTTGTGCTGACATATATTCGAAATTTAAGGCAATCATTTCAACATCAGACATATTTATTTCTAGGTTGATTTTGTCCATTTTATGTGTTTATATTCATATTTCTTTCTATTATAAATATCAGGACGAAGCAATCGCATTGTAACACAATGTAATATATATAATAATGAAAGGATTCCGTCAATCAGAATCAAGTTTAACGCACTGAGAATAATAATACTTTGATTCTGAAAGATTTCTCTAAATGCAAAATGTACATAAACCGTTATTCATTATGACTTGACACTATTGAGATAAGGCCTCACGCAACAATCTAAGATGAAGATTTAATTATTCTGTGACTCCAGTCGGGCCCCGTGGTCATGGGGTAAAGTGCTCGCCTGCAAACTGAAGGGTCGCGTGCTCAAAATCGATCAGACCTCGGATATTTTTTATTTATTTTTTGTTTTTTAGTCTGCGCTTTAACCCAACCTTTACCTCTCAACGATGTAAGGAATCGCCAGAAACGACACGTGGTTCGGTTTCCACATTAAGCTGTAGGTCCTCTTTCCCCAGTAGGATAGCACTGGGGTAGGCTAGGGACACGCAAATCGCCGAAGTGACGTCCAGTTGAAACACTTGCACCAGGTCTACGAGCCACGTGAAATTATAATTATTATTTTTTATGTGACACGGAAGTACAGTAGACTTCGAATTATTGAACAGAAAATTATATCCCATTTTTGGCACTTATTTCGCAGACATCGTCTTTCCCGAAAGGGACTGAACTGATAGCAGGACTAGAGGCCGGCAGCGTGCCAATAGCCGTGCACTCTAAGGCGCCTTGCTGCGTATTGCGCAGCCATTCGCCGCCGGAGGTTGAAAGTAGCTAGTTTTCTATGAAGGGACACTACCTTCACGAAGCACTGTCCGTCTGGGTGGAGAGGCTTGCGCATCCGTGGGTAAAGAACCTACTGCCGGAAAGGCCTCAGCTGATGGATCAGACTAAGACTGTCCCACAACGTCCTGTCTTCCTTACCCTCTCCCAGTACTTTCCCAATTCCTTTCCCAACCGAAGGTGTGATGCGATCCGTGCCGTGGAGTGCATGGCACATGGGTGGATGTGTCTCGAAAGGAGCCTCAGGGATACCGGGCGACCTCCCTGAGTAAGTAGCCTTGCACCGCGTGGGGTTATCATGGTGTGGACCATATAAATCCCCAAATCTCGGGGACTAACATGAACACAGAGAAAGAAAGTATTTTAAAATAATCTGAGGGGCAATCTGAGACCTCAGATAGACATGGGGATCAGGACCGATGGAGTGCACTCCTACTTCTGAATCAGGACCTAGACCTGAGCAAGAAGTGGGAACTATAACAGAGAAGTTGGACCAGATTAGGATTAATGCCTTGTCTGGGGCTCAGAGGAGGAAACTTCTCAAGGAACAAAAGCCAAAGGAAGGAAAAGAATGGCTTCCTAAGCATGTTGAGGGAATCAAAAGGGCATGAGCCCAAGACCCCCAAAAAGAAACTGCCTCAGGTGGAAGGGGGTACACAGATTCCCTCGACGTCAAAGACAGGTGGCAGGAGGGTTAGGGAGGAATCTAAGACTACCTCCTCTCTGGACAAGCGTGATCCTAAAAGGCTGAGGCAGGAAATAGGGAAACAGACCTATAGTACAGCAGTCTCGGTCAAGAATGGCGGTTGTCCAAGAAGTATACCCACTGGTGAGCATCACCTTGCAGCAGAAGAAGCTCGTGCAGATGGCCTTCTTTGAAGAGATTTTGGAGGGGGGGCGACGCTGGTCCAGGTCCCAAATTCAGGAGGGTCTATCTAGATCTCGGTGCCCTCATTTTTGTCTGTGAGGGGGAGAACTCAGCAGAATCGCTTAAGGTGCCCATTATATCCCCGTAGGAGGATGCGAAGCTACTGCTCAAAGCAGCAGCCGAATTCCTGAAGCCTGCAAAGTTATCAATATGGGTACCAAAGATCCTTAATGATGTCTCACAAAGAAAATAAGGGTCCAGAACCCAAAAGTCTCGACAGAGGAATGGAGGGTACTTAACCAAAAGGTCGTTCCAGAAGGACGAACCCTGGTGGTGGAGGTCGGAGAGAAGTCCCTGAAGGCAATGCGAGAGCAAGGAACTGTTTATAAGGTTCTCACAGGTCGCCATCAAGGTAATCAAAGACCATAAAGGCAATAATGACAGCAAGATGGGGTCTGGAAGCGCTGCAGATAAACCTGTAGCACAGTAAAGGGGCCACTGCTGCCCTGACCCATTCCTGGGGAGACAGGAGGTGGACGTGGCCCTGATACAAGAACACTATTTACTCAAAGGGGGTGTATCGGGCCTCGGTGATAGTGGAAATAATCTGATTTATGTTAGAATTCTAAAAAACTCCAAAACACGCATATATGTTAGAAATGGATGGATTTTTGTTCCAGGGACCTGGTGACCATCTGGATGTAGCAACGTGAGGAAGGTATCACGAGGGAAATTGTTTTGGCCTCAGCATACCTTCCTTAAGAAGACAGCTCTCCTTCTTTGGAACTGAGGAGACTGATGGAAGCCTGCCATCGGCAAGGTGACGAACTGTTGGTGGGATGTGATTCTAATGCCCACAGTCTATCGTGGGGCAGCAAGGACACCAACAGTAGAGGTGAGCACCTTCTTGAATTTCTCCTATCTAACAACTTGAAGAGCCTGAATAGGGGTGATGAGCCTACATTCAGGAATAGTAGAAGGGAAGAAGTAATTAACATAACATTTGGTTCCATGATGATGGGCAGTTACGTCAAACAGTGGCATGTGATCCTGGAGCCATCCTCATCAGATCACATGTATATTAAATTCAAGGTTGAAATAGGAACCATTCAGACCATATAGGAATCCCAGGATAACGGACTGGGAGACATATAGGAGAGACCTTGATTTCAGCCTAACAGAAGTAACCTCTGCTATAGTGACCTCATACCAGGACAACTGTTCAATCACCAAGAAGTGCACAAACAGGAGTGTGCCTTGGTTGAATAATAACCTGAAAATGCAAAGGAAACTTTGCAAGGCGCAAAGGACAATGGGCAAAGTACCGTGAGGCCCTTGTCAATTAGAACCTTGCCGTCAGACGGGCAAAGGAGGCATCCTGGAAGGTATTCTGTGAGGAAGTGGAGGGCACAGCTAATCAAGCGAGACTTCAAAAAATCCTCAGTAGGGTACCAACTAATCCAGGAGGAACATTGAGGAAGGAGGATGGGGAGTATACAAGGACAGCACATGAAACGCTGGAACTGCTCCTCAAGACTCACTTTCCTCAATATACTCTGGGGGATAACTCAACCAGAATGCGATTCTTGAGAGACAACGATTCTCAGGAATTCGCAAATAGGACTGGGATTTGGCCAAGGATTGTGTCAATTTCAGTAAGGTCCGATGGGCGGTGGGAACATTTCAACCGTTCAAGTCAACTGGCCCCGATGGAATCTTTCCAGCTCTCCTGCAACAAGCGGGAGAAAATCTTATTAGATTTATATGAAGGTTATTCAGGGTTAGCCTAGCAACAAGAACCATTCCCAATGCCTGGAGGGCAGTGAAGGTTGTCTTCATTCCAAAACCAGGGAGAATTGATCATACCAAGGCCAAGGATATGAGACCAATCAGCCTGTCCTACTTCATTATTAAGGCATTGGAAAAGCTGGTTAATGTGCATGTTGGAGAAAGGAAGTTAAGTAGGGCTCCTCTACATTTAAACCAACATGCATATCAGGAAGGTAAATCATGTGAGACAGCTCTCCACCAACTCGTTGGCAAGGGGGAGAAAGCACTACACTTTCAGGAAATAACCCTCTGTATTTTCCTGGACATCGAGGGGGCTTTTAGCAACAAGACCTTAGATTCCATGGTTAGGGCAGTACTTTTGCCAAGGATATGCAGAGGATCTTGTCATAGTAATACTTGGCAAATTTGCTGACACCCTCAAGAATATGGCACAAAGTGCATTGGACGTTGTGCAAGACTGGTGCAGAAAACAGGATCTGGGGGTTAGTCCTAAGAAGACTGTTGTTGTACAATTCACAAAGAATCATATCCAACATTGGAGTTGGAATTTAAAGCTTTTTAATGAAGCGCTACCTGCACCTGTGAAGGGGACAGTGAAATATCTAGGGGTTACTTTAGATGAGAAACTGACATTGACCCCTCACATTAGAAATATTTGCTCCAAGACAAAAGGTACTTTAGTAAGTACCAGGAGAGCTTGTGGCAAAAATTGGGGCCTGAGCCCCGAGGGTATGCACTGGATATACACCACGGTGATTAGACCTAGGATCACCTATGGGGCGGTCGTGTGGTGGAAGAAGGTAGAACAGCAGGTTGCTGCTAAGGAGCATGGTAAGGTGCAGAGATTAGACTGCTTAGCTATAACAAGCGAAATTAGCAGCACACCAACTGCTGGGATGGAAATCATGTTAGATATGCCCCCATTAGACCTTTGGGTAAAGATGGAGGCAGCCGCATGTGCATACAGACTCAGAACGGGCAAAAACTGGAACTCTTTGGGATATCCAGAATCACACATTAAAATAGTGAGTGAGGTAAATATAGAAAACGTTGGGGAAATGCCAGCCGACTATATTATAACCCCATACTGCTTCAACTAGCCTTTCAATACAACAATTGGAGGTAGGGAGCAGTGAGAGAAAATAGTTCGACACCGTACGGGGGATATTGTTTGGTTCATCTCTCTAGGGAAACTGGCCTCAGTATTCCAAACCGAAATCACTGCCATCAGGACGTGTGTCGAGGAGAATTTGCGTAGGTGCTACAAAGACCGTAGCATCTATATCTGTTTAGAAACCCAGGCAGCCCTGAGATCAATGGCAGCTCCTGAAACAAGGTCTAAAATTGTTGCATATTGTCACAGGGGTCTGGTGGAGCTAGAGGAACGCAATAGAGTAAACTTATTGTGGGTCCCTGGCCACTCGGGGATCAGTGGCAACGAACATGCCGACAGATTAGCCTGGATGGGGTCAGAGACTCCATTTATTGGACCGAACCTGTCCTGACAATCACCAAGGCAATGATCAAATTGGAGCTACGTAACTGGCTCAGAAGACAGCCCCTATAATATTGGACCAAAGTCTATCAACAAAAACATGGCAAGGTAATGATGCCAAATCCATGTTTTAAAAGAAGCTCTGCAATCCTGGGCCTGAACAATTGAGAGATTAGACTCATGGTTGGATTGCTGAAAAGCCATGGGAATTTCAAAAAACACCTACATACAATGGGAATAACAGAAGAAGACCCTAAATGTGGGATCTGTGATGATGGTGATGAAACTGCAGCACATGTAATCTTTGAATGGATTGTGTTGGAGAGTAAAAGGCACAGAACATTTGGGACAACCACACCCGAAGAAATTGTGTCTAATAAAGAACTGGTAAAGGGACTCGTTGCACTGTTCAAGGGCATTTGTTGGCTTTACCAGATATACAGGGAGCGATACGGCACATAAACTTAGTTTCGGTGCGGGCCATGGCGGGTTGGACCAAGACTGTTTTGGATTCCCTGAGAAAATCAAATCAAATCGGACAGTAGAGATCTGCAAACGCAAGTTAAATCTCTCACTGTTGCTCTAAATTACTTTGTGAGTGGCAGCAGTAATTGCGCAATGGAAATTTATCTAACTGCTCACTCCTTAATGGAGCAGGCGACGTTTAAACAAACACAAAATTAATAATTAAAAAGCGAATATGTAATTAAACATAAAATGGGGAGCATGAAATTATAAAGCAGAACTTAAATTATTATCTATTCAATAAAATGAACAAGCAAAAAAATGTGGGGGGGGGGAGCAAATAAGGACAATGAAGCATACACCTTGTACAAAAGTGAATTAAATCATGAAGTTACAGCCCGTAATAAAATTTTTTCTGCCCTTTATGAATATGGAAGTCACATGCAACAACAGGTGATAGCAGTGGCGATATGATGTGTCGGCTGCATTTGATGAGATGGTGGGTGTCTTCAAGGACAATGCACCAAACGAACTCATGTGCAGGGAGGTAGTGGCATACTGTCATTAAGTACCATGTGTTGTATGACCATGGTGAATTACATAGAATTTACAAAAAGGAATTAATTTAGAATAAGTATATAAAGAATTCATACACAAGAAAGCTAATATCAGTAAAAGCATGGCTGAAGGCTGAAGTAATGCCCGTTCAAAATCACATTGTGCAATCAGTCATAGCAAGACAGGAAAGACAGAATCAGTCCACAAAATCTGAGAAAAAGTTTAGCATACTTGTGGACATAGACATGACATGAAAACATTAGTTAAAAACTGCAAGGAAATTTAAACATAATAAGTTTATGCAAAGGATGAAGGCCACACACGTGTATTCTAACTTGAGAAAAACAGACACAAAATCATCACTGGAATTAAAATGCAAATACTAAATTTACACTGAATTACTCGAGTTCTGTAAATTAAGAAACACTTCACCTCACGTAGCAAATGACTTATTCAAGAAAGCTATCACTGATAAACCACGACTGCCTGATCACAAAGAAAGTAAAGTTCTAACAGCATGGCAACCCCTCAGCACTATTCGATGAAAATACTCACTTCAGCGGTCACGGCAAGAGTTCTGTAAATTAAGAAACACTTCACCTCACATAGCGAATGAATTACTCAAGAAAACTATCACTGATCAACAAAAACTGCCTGATCACAAAGAAAGTTCTACCAGCATGCCATTCCCTCTGCATGATTCGACGAAAATATTCACTTCAGCGGTTGCGGCAAGGGTGTGGCCTTAGGTGACGCGCAGAGCCTTCCCCTCCGGACCGGATGTGTTGCGCTTTCAAAGCGATGCAGAGTGCCTTCAGACCCTACTGTCTACCAACACTCGCTACCTGAAGGAGATAATACCCTCTAGTAGAGCTCTAGAAAGGTCTCTTTCATCACCTTTTTCGTCCATGATTATGTTGGTACTACACTAAGAACAGGCCACCTGCTCAGTAAGGTTGTCCCTGGCCACCCAGCAGACGGCAGTGCAGACGACATACGAAGCCATGCATTCTTAATTAAAGTGAACGAGGCCTAAAGCGCGAAGTGGAGACTGTAAGCCAGTGGGCGGCAGGCATTCAATGTTAAAAGCAACCTTCCCCATTCAATCAAACACACCAGTTCAATCACACAAGTATATATATATGGGGCATTGATAATTAATCGAGGTATAAAATAAATGACATATAAATAAAAAATATTAATGGTGGAGAATCAGTTTACAGTAATGAATAACTCAAAATGGAACAGGACCACACATTCAGTGGACGTGTTTCAAGGTTCGAGTCCTCCATAGAGCGTGGGTGTGTGTGTGCTTTTTGTTCAAATGTTTGTATATCTTATGGGACTTAACTACGGGGTCATTAGTCCCTAAACTTACAAACTACTTATGAACTAATTAATACTAAGGACGGCACAAATATCCATGCCGGAGGGGGATTAGAACCCCCGACCATAGTGGCCGTGCAGACCGTGACTGGAGCCCCTCAGTCCCCTCGGCCACCGCGGCCGGCTGTTTTTTGTTCTTAGAAGCAGTTAGTTTAGGTAGTTTATAATTTTTGGTACCAATGACTACTCCAGTTAGTCACATTACCTTACAAACATTTGAACATCTGATATGAAGCGCTGAATATAAATTCAGTTAACACTCATTAAAAACTAAGACAAATGCGATATACCTGATTCCCGTGACTAATACTATTAAGAATTATCCTCTCTGAGAAAGCAGTTCACGACACAACCCTATAATACTGACTCAAACCAAATAAAATAAAGAAAAAGTTTAAAGAAAACAAATGAAATAAAGAAGAAAACAACGGATTTATGGTTTTGACGTAATTCATCTGTATTCTGAATAAAATTGTTAGTAAGTTGGATTTACAAATTTTATAAAAGACAAACTTTAGAGCCGTGGTGGAGTAGCCGAGCGGTCTAAAGCACCTCGCTGCGGAGCGCGCAGTTGCTCGCCGTGGAGGTTGGAGTACTCCCTGGGGCATGGGTGTGTGTATTTTTCCGTAGATTAGTTTACCTAGGTTTAAGTAGTTTGTAAGCTACAGACTGATGACCACGCAGTTTGGTCCTATAGATTTACAGACATTTGAACATTTGAACAAACTTTAGACTTTAAAACAAGTACCAAAACAAAATGAGGAAAACCTTTCACCACGACCATCCTGAGAACAAAATTGCGTCAACAGTGCTGCAAGAAAGAGGCGAACTATTTTTAATCTAGAGGTCCTTCCTCTGCGGCGTCAACTCAAAACTTCCTACCGGCTACTACTACCTTTTTTTTTTTTTTTTTTTTTTTTTTTGTGGTCATCAGCCTCTTCAGCTGTGAATACGTGTGGCAACCTGTATGCTTTTGAATCTGCTTTCTGTATTCGTCCCTCGGTCTCCCTCTACGATTTTTATCGCCCTTAAACTTCCTTCCAACGCTAAGGTCACGATTATTTCATGTCACAAATATGTCCCACCTACCTATCCCTTCTGTTAGTCATGATATGCCTCCTCATTAGTTACGTGATCTAGCCATCTAATCTTCATCATTCGTCTGTAGCACCAATTTCTTGAGTTTCTATCAACTTTTTGGCTGAACTCCTTATCGTCCACGTTTCACTCCCATACAATGCTATACTCCAGACAATTGCTTTCAGATAACTTTTTTTTTCCATTGCTATTCTTCATTTTACGCTTTCTTTACTGCGACCAATAGAAATTATCTTGCTACCCAAATAACAAAACTCATCTACTACTTTCATTGTCTGATTTTCTAGTCTAATTACTCCAGCATCGCCTGATTTTGTAACTCTATATTCCATTATCCTCGTTTTACTCTTGTTAATGTTCATCATATACCTTCCTATCCGTTTAATTGCTGTTCCAGGTCCTTTACTGTCTCTAACAGAATTACTATGTCGTCAGCAAACCGCAAGGTTTTTATTTCTTCTCCTTGGACTTTAATTCCCTCACCAAATTTCTCCTTGCATTCATTCACGGCTTGCTCAATGTACAGATTGAAAAACATTGGGGAAAGTCTGCAACAATGTCTTACTCCCCAACCACTGCGACCCTTTCATGCCCTTCGACTCTAATAATTGCTGTCTGTTTCTTCTACAAGTAGAATATAACTCTTCGATCCTTATATTTTACTCTTGCTACCTTGATAATTTGAAAGATTGTAGTCCAGTCAACACTGTCAAATGCCTCCTAGAGATCAACAAAAGCATAAAAGGTAAGTTTCTCTTTACTTAACCTACCTACTAAGATAAGTCTTAATCTGATTATTTCCTCACGTGTTCCTATATTTCTCCTAAATCCAAATTAATCTTCCCCAAGGACGGATTCCTTCAGTTTTTTCCATTCTTCTCTAAATAATTCTTGTACGTATTTTCCCCCCATGTCTTATGAAACTGATAGCTCTGTAATTGTAGCATTTGTCTTCACTTGCTTTCTTTGCAACTGGAATCATTATTTCTTGAAGTCTGGACGTATTTTCAGTGTCTCATACATCTTGCATACAATGTGGAACAATTCCTTCATGACTGGCTCTCTTAACTATAATAGCAGTTCAGACGGTACATCATCTACTTTAGGGGCTTTGTTTCGACTGAAACTGTTTAGTGCTTTGTCAAATTCTTCTCGCAATATACTATCTCCTATCTGATCTTCAATATTTTTGAAAGTTACTGATCAGTTATTTTCGCTTAAGAAACATCTAAAATTACTTCAAATTGACCTCCAGAGGCAAATTCGTAATTATTTCTCTCCGCTTCAGATTAATCGAATTAATTACAGAAATGTTTCAAGCAATTTATAAAACAAAAGTGCTGCAATATGATGTAGTCATATATTACAAACACTCTTTTCTTTTATGATAATACTTTATTCTTATGCTATTATGTTTAGGTAGACCACTCACTTTACAACTTCATTATTACATGTAATACGCTTTCGATTCAGAGACAGTGAAATGACAAATTTTGACAGATTTCGACGGTAAGTTATTCTAATTCAGCAATAGTGTATTCCTGGGGTTTGACTCTAGCATATCAGAAATTTGACTCAAACATTCCACTCTCTAAAGTGCCAAGTGCCATGTACGTTTGACCACGCGTGAATCCGTGTTCATCAGTGTCCAGTTTACATCTATAATTTGACGTACAATTAGATCCACCTGTCGTTTTTGGCGAATGCGAACAGTGTAGGAAAGTCAAGGCTATAGTAAAATGACGACTGACCTGGACCAAACATGACGACTGTTCGCGTGGGAGTCCAAAATTTTGACGGGGAACCATCACAGTTCTTTTGATGTAATTTTACCATCTGAAGAGGAAAAAAGGTCTGAAATTTTTAAAATTTGATTGAAAATTTGTCATGTTTGATATTTCCGTATAGACTAAACACTAACATCTACTTTCATACTCTGCAGGCTCACGGTGTTTGGTTCGCGTGAAAAACTATTTCCTATATGCCTCTTTGACAAAAGCGCGTACCGCGATACAGAATGCCACTTTTGCAGAGTCTGCCACAGGAACTTCTTAATTATTTCTGTGAGGCCTTCGCGCTTACCAAGTGAGCCCCTAATGAAGCTTGCTACTCCTCGTTGTATCTTCTCTGTGATATCTATTAACCCTTTCTGGTACGGATCCCACACTTATAAACAATACTCAAGTGATTGCCTAACGAGAGTTTTTAACCTACTGCCTTCGTTGACGGACTACACTTCGAGAGGATTCTTCCAAAGAATATCAGTCAGGCAAATGCCTAATCAACGAATGATTTTATTTGAGTGTTCCATTTAAGATCGCCCCAGACTCCCAGATATTTTGTGGAAGTAACTGTTTCCAGTCTGTCCTGCTATTGGATAGTTACGTAATAAATGATCCTTCTTTTTATGTAAACAAAGCACTTTACTCTAGTTTACGATGAGGCTCAGTTGCTATTCGCTACACCATGTCAATATGGTGCTGATAATTTTGCATTTCGCAAACCCTTTTCAGTGTTGCGACATCTCAATAAGCTATAGAATCATCCACGAAAAACCTCATTGAACTTCCGATGTTAGCTGCGAGGTCATTTATGTATACTGTGAAAAGTAAACGCTGCAGTGGAGTAGCCGAGCGGTCTAAGGCGCCTCGCTACAGAGTGCGCGGTTGCTCGACGTCGGAGGTTCGAGTCCTCCCTACGGCATGGGTGTGTGTGTTGTCCTTAGGTTAGTTAACCTTAGTTTACGTAGTTCGTAAGCTACGGACTGATTACCACGCAGTTTGGTCCGATAGTTTTACAAACATTTGAACATTTTTGAAAGTAAACGTCGTATGACAATCCCCTGGGGCACGCCTGAGGTCACTATTGCGTTTGAAGACTACTCTCCGGCTATAATGACATGCTTCGTTCTGTTAGGTAGAAATGCCTCAAACCAATCACATAGTTCATCTGATACTCCATAAGCTGGCACTTTGCTCATCAGACGACGCTGAGAATCGCTATCGAATGCTTTGCGAATGTCAAGAAACACGGCGTATACCACCAACTCTGTATTAACTATTCTCTGAATATTGTGGATGCATAGCGTCAGTTGTGTTTAAATGATCGTTGCTTCCGAAAACCATTTTCATTCCTAGAAAGGAGATTTCCGATCTCCAGAAAAGGCTTAATATTCGAACATAAAATGTGTTTCAAAATTCTGCAACTGACTGAAGTCAGCGATACAGGCTTTTAGTTTTGCGTATCTGATCGAAGACCATTCTTGTGGTCGGCAATGAACTTCCTTTGGAGACCTTCGGTAAACCGCTGATAAAAGGGGGCAAGTTCCTTCTTATACTCCATGGAAAATAGAATTGGTATCCCATCAGGTCCAGTGGCCTTTCTCGTGTTGAACGATTTCAATTGCTTTTCTATCCCTTCGGCCTTTAATTTTAATATCCGTCGTTTTATCATTCATGCGATAGTTTAGAGGTGCTACAGTGCAATAATCCTCCAGGAAACACCTTTGAAAAAAGACGTTTATTACTTCACCCTTTTGAATATCTTCCTCTGTTTCAACAACATTATGGTCACAGAGTGTCTGGATATCTGGTTTCGTTCCATTTACCGATTTGACGTAGGACAAAAATTTCTTAGGATTCTCTGCCGAGTCGGTAGACAAATAAGTGCTCTCGAAGTCGTTGAACTAATCTACCTTGATATCTTTTAAGCTAATTTTGGTGTCATTTAACTTTTGTTTGTCTGAAACACTGTTGCTATTTTTATTTTTGCGGTGAAGTTCTGTTTTTTTTTTTATTTTTTTTTTTTTTTTATTTTATTTTTTTTTTTTTTTTTATTTTTTTTTTTTTGTAACAGTTTACTAACTTTATTGTTAAACCACGGTGGATATTACCCACATTTCATAATTTTACTTGGCATATAATTATCTAAGGCATATGGTAGAGTACACTTGAACTTCATCCACAGTTGCTCAAAACTGTGAGTGAAACGAAACTATCGTGTAAAGCAGTCAATTAGTCTCAAACCTGACCTATTTCTATAGCATCTTCTTACCTTTCCTTGATGTCCATATTGAAAGCAGTATTCATTGAGCTGTAATTGCTTTATGACCTCTGATCTGCGCTAGCTGAATCAAAATGTTCTAGTCATCAGCAGAGTCGGCCTACCTATATTCTCTACGAAACCAGTGAGGGAACATTTCTTACGCTTTCTCACAAGATGATCTGCTACTACAGCTACTGAGCTCGGTGGTCTGGGAAAACTTCCAAAGACCATGGTTGTGCCACTTTATACACTGACATTCACCCAAGTTATTTCACATGTCCAGGGACGGATCTAGGCTTTTTGGCGCCCGGGGCAAGATTGTCATTTGGCGCCCCCCCCCCCCCCTCTCGCTGCTTCGTCGTCGCAATGACGAAGTATGATATTTAATAAAAACAACAATAACTGGGTTTATATTGAGTACCTTTATTCAAAAACAGAAGAAAATGTACTGTATGATGAAGTCATAAATGAATAAAGATAAATATTAAATAAAAATTAATTTAAAAATTGGAGGCCTAGACCTAACTTAAGAAAAAATTTTACCAAGAGATGTTCACAAACAATGCAATATATTTAGTATTAAATAAAACATAAATGCAGATTAAAAAGTCAAATTATTGAAGTATAATAGGTGCTAGAATAAAATCTTGAAATATTTACTGAAAAAATGAATCAATATGAACAAGAACTGTGCAAGTGTTTGTACATCTATAGGACTTAACTACTGTGGTTATCAGTTAATAGGCTTACAAACTACCTAAACTAGCTTATGCTAAGGACATCAAATACATGCATGCCCGAGGGAGGACTCGAACCTCCGACGACGAGCAGCGGTGCTCTCCGCAGCTAGGCGCCTTCGGAACACTCGGCCTCTCCACCGCGGGAACAAGAACTGTAAGCTGTAATTTTTATTCCACTTTATAATGGCTGCCTGAGGAGGCAACATTGGGTAAATAATATAAATTGTGAGCAGTCTCAAATTTGTAATTGATCATGATGACCAATTCCGAGTTTCGTCATGTTAAAAGGCACAGTGGCACCGACAGACCGTCGTCAGACGCCGTCGGCCGAGTTCGACGAAAACATCGACCGACGGCGTGGTCGTACTGCATCCGATATAGTCTGTCACTTGGTCTGGTTAGAAGAGAAAGTTAGGCTAGGTTTGACTGTATTCTGAGTCTAAAGTAAATTAGATTTCAATTCATGGCGGGTGCAATGGATTGCACCGACATTTTTACGCTTCGAAATTAGCGCTACAATGCACCTTTTGTTATTAATAAAGACTTTGAATGCATACGAATGAGCTACAACTCTCTGGAAAAAAGAAAGTGGCGAGGATTGTGTACTTTCCTGAGTTATTACTACTCACAGACTATCTTTACGAATGTGTGAGGTACCGGTAAAAGTAGAAATTTCTATTACATGCTTGTATTATTTCGTGCTGTCATTGGCAAGCAATAATACAGTTTTGCTGAATTTACTTGAAGTTGTGCAGACATACACCAGTTAACTTCCATGCTTTAAATAATGGAAAACTACACCAGTTAGGGAACTTTATTGCTTATCACAACGAATTTCGAGGATTTATTCACATCTTCTGTAGTTTACATAAGTACGGTACTCTTTCGACGTTTCAATGTGTGATTTATTGACACATTTGCACTGAAGTTGTCTCTTTTAAGTTATCTACTAAATTTCAGAAAATCGGATAGAATAAATATTGAGGTGTGTGTTTTATCCTAATGTTAGAAATCATAACTTTTTCTGTCTGCTTAAAGGTATTGTAACTCTTCCATTACTCAGAATGTCAACATAATAATCGTGACTTAGGTCTACCTGTGTACAGAAACCAGTGTGACGATTTTTGTGTTGCGATTTCCAGTTTAATGGAGCAGACACAATACCTACAAGTATAGACAGGCGTACTATTTAGTATGTAAAAAAGTTCCTATATTTTATTATGTATGCTACGATTTCCGTCATTAAAGTAACCTCAATAAGACTACACCTGTGAAAGAGCTGCAAAAAACCACACTTGGAAAATCCCAATTTATTTATGTAAACAGCCGGCCGCAGTGGCCGAGGGGACTGAGGCGCTCCAGTCACGGTCAGCACGGCCACTACGGTCGGGGGTTCGAATCCCCCCTCGGGCATGGATATTTGTGCCGTCCTAGTTCGTAAGTAGTTCATAAGTAGTTTGTAAGTTTAGGGACTAATGACCCCGTAGTTAAGTCCCATAAGCTTAACAAACATTTTAACATTGGATTTATGTAAACAAATGCACTAAACGCGAGAAAAATGCTCGAAATGCGTTATGGTAAGCATAAGAATATATAACGGATGCAGTTTCTCAGTATTTAAATCCATGAAGAACACAGTTATAGGCCACCCAGAAACATCCGATTATGATGAACGAAATGAAGTTACGGTACATTTAACTTCAACGACTGTCATTCAATATATTTGTGAAAGACTAATGTGAAATTAAGAATAATTTGCAACACAGAAACCACTGAAAAGCGGAAGTACACGTAGGCCTGCAACACATTTGCAGGCCATTTCATAGAACAGACTCATCACCTTGTTAAAGAACGCCAGAACCAGTAAGAATAATTTGTGGACAGCTAATACTCGATTATCACACTGTAAGAGATCCACTACAATAACATTAAGATAAGACACAATCCCGGATTGAACGCATGTTGAGATAATAATTTACGCCAAAAATTTCTTATTAAGGATTTAACCAACTTGGGGTTTCCAATAAACTGTCATATCAGACCATATAGTACTAATTATGTGCTGATTGTGATATTTCTACTCTTCTGGGTGCTACAATCTCTCTCTTTCTTTCACTAAGCATATCAATTACACATTGTCCATATCTAGCATGTGGGAACGTCGGTCGATTTGACCGAAGAAAACAAACTTATTTGAATTTCACCGACTGTCGTCCGATGAGATCGGCTACAGTGTGACCGTGCCCATACTGGAGTAGTGATTTGAAACGATCGGCCGTTTTCCGCGGACGTCTGTCGTCGGTAACACCCACCGATATTGGAGCCACTGTGACCACAGCATTAGCGTAATCAGATTGTTAAATGTTGCAGAGCTTCGGATGCTAAGTCAAGCAGCGGTGGAAGCAGTTTTAGCAATTTTATAAAAGTCATCTTAAGGTCCTCATATCTGATTGAAAAGATGGTGCCACTGTAGGTCCAGCGTGAAGTTTGTAATGACTTAACTGAACATTCATGACTGATGTAAGCCGTGAGCAAGTGTTCTTTTTTAAGTTACATTTACGGCAAAAATCAACAAAACGGAGATGTAGTGTGCCTGTAGTTTTATGAGAAATGGATTTTTGCAAAAACGTTTTAAGGGTAAAAATTCCGAACAGCAAATACAACTGCTGCATTTCAGATATAGTTGTGAAAAGTGTCATCACTTCACGACTATAAAAAAAATTGGAATTGAAGCCACATGTTTCTGGCTTAACTAAAAATCATATACCTAATAACTCACCTTTCACATTTCTTGTCAACGAAGTTGGCATTAACGAAGAAGATTTCTGAGCTTCCCAATCTTATTCTCGGGCTTTCCTACTGAATGCCGCTCCAGATAGTTTTTTGGCTTCTTCCCACACTGCACACCTAAGTAGTAAGCTAATACTTGATACTTCACAGTTACATCAGTCAGAACTCCTTCAGTCTAAAAAATTCAAAGGCATCCGTAAGAAGTAGAACATAGAAGGGAAAACAAAGAGAGCATTGACACGATTACAGCAAAGAAAGTCGCAGTTCGTGTTTCTGCCACTGCGGCGCGGGTGACAGAATACTACTGAATAAGCGTATTAAATGGTCCGTGGTCAGCACATTGGGGATAGCTTGGGTAATACTTCTGTAATTGAAATAGCACGGGTACAGGGGCAGCCGAGACATTACTTGTTTAATAGTTGCAAACGGCCAAAAATGCAAAAAATTAGTTACAATTACCTATTGTTAATGTAATGAAATTTATACTATAGCTTACAGTAAAATTGATTTAATTCATTTAATTATAGTAAAGCTTTTGCTCATTTTGGCGCCCCCTGAACATTGCGCCTGGGGCAGCTTGCCCCCTTTCATCCCACCCCTCCACCCTTAGATCCCGTATTTTAACTAATTTCTTTGACATTATATTGGTGTGGTGACTGTTCTTTAGGACATGTTCGACAGAATAGACATCACACCTGCTTCGCAGCCATATTTTATTTGTAAATTATTGATGAAGGAGGGGAAGGAAGAAGGATTAGGAAGGAAAGGATGGACAGTGGTTGCATTAGGTCATTGAAATTAAACAAGTGGGCCAGGAAGAGAATCGAACCCTGTTCTCCTGCTTCGCGCTAGCGGTCGCCTTAAGCACTTGGCTATTCATGCTCGCCTCCCATCCGTCTCAAACTTCCACTACAAGTCGCACGCTATAGCTGTAACTCCTCTACTGTCCATGCCCTCCAACACTCGCCATTACGGATTCGCGTGCGAGTTGAAAGTATGACAGCATCTGCGGTGAATTAAGTGAAACCGTCTTCGCGTGTAAATACTGAAAGGCGAGTGTGGGAAGGCATGGATGGTAAGTCTGCCATAGACATAGCGTACGACTTGTGGAAGTATGAAACGGATGGGTGGCGAGCACGGGTAGCCAAATATTTACTTCGACCGCTGGCTCGAATCGGAAGACCCGGGATCGATTCCCAGCCGTCTCACAATTTCACCTGTCACCAACGGCAGGAGTTACTGGTAGCGACAGGAGCAACGATCAGCTGCCGGGTGTACTCAGAGCTCTCTATCGCCGCCAGCAGAGCCTCCACATCTTGGATGACGCAGCACAGCAAGCAGCCAGAGTGCACACTGGCATTCTCTCCCGACATTCCCGCTGTTCTCTAAGGGGCTCCATCACAAGCTCAATATAAGAGCTCCCAATGACTAATAACCCCACCCTCTCCGTCTGTTCGGACCTACCAGGCAAGGCACCCCCGCTGGCTCAGAGGTATTATCAGCAGCGGACAACCCCTCGAACCAATAACGTTAATGCCTTACGCTCGGTTTTCGGTTTTGCATTTTTCCCAGGGTTTCGTGCCCCTCCAAACTTCGCCAAACATTGTCAGGTTACTGCCAACTCCGAGGGACGACATATACTTTGGCATCAGTGGCGGACTATGGTGGGGGACGTGGTGGGGGGGAAGGGCGGACCGCCCCGGGCCTCCAGCACAGACAAATATATACAGACAGGAAACCTCCGTCAGGGCACGGTCCTACGCTCAAGGGTGCGGAGAGGGAGGGTTTCCAGCAGTACCGTAAGATGTCCCATGATGGTGCTGCCGTCAGAAGCAGCCCTTCAAACTGGTCAGAGCAGGCGGTAGGTAGCGGCTGTCCCCCACCACCACCTCCCCTCAAACGCCAGCAAGCCAGACACAGCCGCGGCCTCATGGCAGGTAGCACGAGCTCTCCCCTCAGACTCCTCTCCACGCTACCCTCAGAAGCGCCTCTAGTGGGGTCTACCGGTACTAAGCCAGGAAACCGCCTGACACCTGCTAGCATCTTACGGAACTACGAGGGGAGCGTAGGACAGTGGTTTAGGGGTGGCTGCTTCTCTGTATATGTAACATTGTGCCTCCAGATACCTGGAAAGCATCCCTTGAGGCTTTCCCGGTGAAAACTGGACATGTTGAGAACCGGGTTCGCTGCCGGATGGTCGTGTCGCTCTGGCACAATATTTCGGCCGCGTAATTCGCTGCCTGCTTCAGGTGCTACCTGAGATTGCCTTTTTCGAGAATCCTCCAAAAATGCATTCTCAGGTAGCACCTGAAGAAGGCAGCGTGTTACGCGGCCAATATATTGTGCCAGAGTGACAGAAACATCCGGCAGTAAACCCGTTTCTCAACAACTCGAAATCAGGTGTTTTTTTTTAAGCGCGCTTGGAATCTCGTCCTGCTGTGCCCTTCAAATCTCAAAAGCTATTTTTTTTAGACCGTCCCGTGCCTCTCGTCTTGGAGAGGCCTCCAATTATTTTTTAAAGTGATACAAGTATTTCCAAGTGGACGGCGGGGGGGGGGGGCGCTTCATTTTCCTTCGACAACGCCCCGGGCCTCCAACAGCCTTAGTCCGTCGCTGTGTGGCATCGGAGACTGGAGACGCCGCAGTAGCTGCCAGAGTTAAAAGCAGAAATATTCTGAGGTGCCAGGGTGGCACTGCAGCCCAGCCCAGGGCAGCAGCTTGAAGTGTCCATCGTAGCCTCCAGCTGCTTACGAACAGCGGTCAACTCCTCCCTAATCCGCACACAACAGGGGCAGTCACTAGCCATCTCCGTAAAGTTACTGAAAACTACCGAATGCACCGCAAAACGAGAGACTATAGCCCTCGAAAACAGAAAATCTAAAGGAAATTTTCTAAATACGCGAAGCTGTAACTCTCAAAAACGGAAATACTGTCGAAATTTAAGGTAAAGTCTGATAATAAAAATGCAGAAAAATTAAATTTTACAACTTGTGCTTTGCAGGTGATTGGCGGCAGCTGGCACTAGCCTGACCAACAGACTTATTTCAAACTTTGATACGGCAATTTTATGTTTGCCGTTGCAGTTACATTCAGGGCATTCACAATGCTTGTTTGAAGGACACTGAAGATGGTCACTATGTGATTGAAATCGAACTGTTTATAAACAAAACATAAACGGCAAATTTAACAACTGACTACTAAGAAAATATTATGAATACACAGATCACAGAAGAAAACTCTACACAACAGTTATTTAATAAATACTCTACAATACAGCAGTTGTAAATAGATACACTAAAAAAAGTTACCAAATTCGTGAGACTACAGCTTTTAAAAACACAAGGCCCAAAGAACTTTAAGAATCGATCAATAGTAAAGACACAGAATAGTTAAATTACACTACTTTACACTGCATGTGTGTGGCTGAGATGGCAGCTGCCACTGGACTAACGAAACAGAAAATTGCAGGTTTCTGCGTCCGCTAAAACCACATTACAGTTTTTTTAATTAGTGAGTGAGTGACAAAAGTAGCAATTTTCGACTGGCAATATTTCGGAACTGTAAGAGATGATATTTAGTAATACAGCTACTTACAGTAGCCCCTCCAGGCTTAATATACAATGAAAGTGTGGTGAATGGCTTCGAGAAAAGAATGGCGTTGCTGTGCGGTCGATATGGCTGTTGTCAGGCGATGACAGCTGTACACGAGTGTCGTCATCTTTTTCATAAATTTTTAAAACATTTCACAAAACTGTAATACGATTCAATATATACTAGCAACATGATAGACGAAATTATTCTAACAGGAACTTTTTTATGCCTGTGTTTTCTAAACAAGTCTACTATCAGTACAGTACGAAATTGCGTAGATCATTATGGTGAAGAGTTTAATTGCTTCATGACAGTATTAGGTTTTAAAAATGTTGTAGATAATTATTATAAAGTTCAATTAACAAATACGAAACTCCAGCTGCTGTAACTGGAGCACTAGTAGGTCCATCTAGATTTAAGTAACAGCAATTACCAACTGTAGCTACACCTCCAAATAAGTTCTAGGGCCATCTCAATTTTATACACAGAATCTAACTGAAGAAAAACAATTTGCAGTTTTTTTAGTTGAATATACGAAATACATTCGGATCACAGACAAACTGAATATATCTATTAAATTTTTCTCAGTACACCTGATACAGGGTCGTCTTTATACGGCTAGTAAAAGCAGCAATTGTTTATGGGTCGTTCCTGAGAAAACAACGGGAGACCATAATTTTTGGGTTCAGTAACAGTAAAAACTGTGGACATGGCCACTCCTATACGTTTTATACAGACGATCAGCTGACTTCATTCCTTCAACGATTACCCAGACTTAGTTTATCGCACATTGACACCACCATGACGTCTTATTCAAACAGACGTGAACTCTTTCAGTATGAATATTACCTGACATAGTGACTAAGTTCAATGTTGCACTTGTTATTTTACACCCAATTTGTTTAACAAGATGACCAGCTTGTAACATATATGTGACCAGATGATGGTGACTCAGTGCACCGAAACTGGTCGTCATTTAATAAATTATTAATGCGCGATCTTGGCTTTTCATTTTGAAAACTATCTTCAGTATTCGTGACTTTTAGATAATATGGAGCACTGCAAACAGAATAACTACATTGCCCTCAGTGCAACATTCTAATACTTCAGCATACTTTTACTGTGAGAGAGAAAGAGTTTAGTACTGCAGCATAGAACCAATACATGGCGCTGTTTTTGTTATTATTACTATTTCTCATCTCATCGATAGAAGTATTTTCAGAAGTTTACGCGAAAGAGACAATTACACACCGCAGTCTTAACTTTATGAACACAACCTAACATTGATTTACTGACTTAATTTCACTTTTTGTATGAAAACCTTTATGAACATTCATTGTTTTCGACAATGACTTCTACTTAAATTTGACATCTTGGCTAGAAGAATTGAGTTTATTGACAGTGAAATCAAACAAGGAATCTGTTTTTGCTAACCTAGGTCCGGAATCCTAAAAAATCATGATATATACAGGTCCCTGTTTAACAACCGTTGCGAAGCACGGGCATATAGGCTAGTAATAACTATTATTCTAATTTCTGGTACATTCTATATGTGTATGAATAGCAGAGCAATCTTCCCGAGAGGTAGTCAGTGCTGCGTGTACGTTTCAGGTCGCAATAAACCTGCTTTCAGTATAAGCGCTGTGTTCAGTCGACAAACCTGCCTTAGAAGTTAAGCCTACTTCCATTTCAAAGCGACACTATTGTTTGACTCCGCAAAGCTACTTTTTACTGTAGGGCTGGTCTGAGGTACAGCTGATCGACGTTGTATGTCATGTTACCTCATTTTCTACCGGTCTATCCATAAGTGTAAGGCCGGTTCATGGATTCTGACGTGCACAATATTTCTTCTCTCAGACATTCCACGTCATAAGTGCTGACGTGATCTACGAGCGGCGCGCCGCTGGCTTATATCTTATCCCGTCGCGAGCCATTTCTTATGTCTCCTGTGGCCGCGGAGACGGTTACGCCGACGGCTGTGTTAGTGCAGATGTATGTATTACATCTTCAACGGTTGCTATATAGTTGTGTTTCTTGAGTACTTCCTGCGTAAACTAAATGAAAAGGAAACACTAACATTAGTAGATATCACGGACAAAAGAACTGTTTATACTGGATCATGGTGTGTACTCAGAAAAAGTACCAGCAGATCTTTGTTTGCTGAGAGATAGTTGCCACTGTCTTGTGCAGAGGAATGAGGTACTAAAAACTTTAGAACACAAGGTGTGCAAAAAACACATTTTTAACAGCGTGCACGCAGTCTCAGTTGCGGAGAATTTGCGGCAGGAATCTAAGGACTGTGTTCTGAGGAAATGGTTACCTAGAATGGTAGCCAAGTTCCTTACCGCAAGAGTCAGCCTGCGGAGACGGAAGAAGCAACGAGAAAGACGTAGGCATCGTCCCAAAGCTGGTTGACCATCAGGGAACATAGGTCGCAAGCTTAAGAAGCATACGGCAAAAACTCCCTGTCACAGAGGACTTACTAAGGAAAGCGGGATATTATCAAGGTTTGTGGAAGGTTAGGATACATCAGAGGCCGTGCTAGTACCCCAAAGCGTTCATAGAACCAGAAGAGCACAGAGTTTTAAGATCAAATCGAGAACAGCGGCGAGCACTCCCAAGTAAAGTGTCATAACAATTTCAAATGTGCAAAAGTTTGTAAACCAAAGAGACCAAATTGCTAAGGTGCGATCACTAGATTTACAAACTACTTAAATTTGTGTGTATCGAAAGGAGGTCTCGAATCTCCGGTGGGAACGGGCACGCAATCCGCGACGTGGCGCCCCAAACCACGCGGTAATTACCCTGCGGCTGCTAATGAGTCGTCGGGTAAAAACCAGTCTGCACGATAATAATATCGCACAAAAACACCAGAATTTTTGCACAGACTTCATGTTTGCGTAAAAATAGGAGTGACTGAAATTTGCACAAGACAGGGAGTCAACGAAGACTATGATAACAACTTTAGGAAAGTGTGGGAATAATCACTCAGTGTAATGAGAAATAAAAACACGGCGATATAGCAGCAGTGTTGGAAGGGATAACTGAACCTATGCTATCGGAGACACAGACGTCTCCGCCAGTGTGCTGTAATACTGAAATTAGTACAACATCATTTGAAAAGATAGTAAGACGACAAGATGTTCACCACCAAATATTTAATATTGTACAAAGTATTTTCTATTTGTATTTGACATTAATTCGAGGCTTGCGATAGACTAATAAATGATTTTCGCGGTTGATAGGGGGTAGCGCAACAAGGGGCCTACTAACACTTAACGTAGAACTACGTCTCTGAGAGCTCGAACTGATTTCCGAGGTAAGAGAATTTGTGGACAATCTACATCTACATCTACATCTACATGGGATACTCTGCAAATCACATTTAAGTGCCTGGCAGAGGGTTCATAGAACCACCATTGTACTATTTATCTCCCATTCCATTCTCGAATAGCGCGCGGGAAGAAAGAACACCTGAATCTGTTGGAGCTCTGATTTCTCGTATTTTATTCTGATGATCATTTATACCTATGTAAGTGGGGGTAAATAATATATTTTCGCATTCGGAGGAGAATGATGGCGATTGGAGTTTCGCAAGTAGCCCACGCCGCAGCGATAAGCGCCGTTGTTGTAATGATTCCCGTCCCAGATCCTGTATCATTTCCGTAAAGCTCCCTTGTGACAATACGAAACGAAACAATGTGTTTTTCAGTAGCTAAAGCTAAAGAGGAAGCTAAAGAGTTCCTACGAATAGTGTTGTCATGTTACGAATGGGCGGAGTATGTGGAGGAGGCGGTAGACAGTCCTGGGTACGAATGAACCACTGTACTGCAGATGAAGAAAACAGGCAATTGTACGTTAATGGGCAGAGAAACAAGTCAAAATATCGGTCCTGGTGCAGTACTGGAAGCAGACGATAGCAAATAACTACGTTAAACTACATTCTTTTAACTCTGAGTCTGTTACATGGGGGTCATTTACTCATACTTTGTTTACAAATAGATTTGTCGGCGGAAAATTCATTTAAAGTTGCTTCTTGCGAAAAATAAAAGAGGTATACTACAACTATGAAAGCTTAAAACTATTGGAGGAGAATGGAAACTTACCGAAAAACCTTTTAAAGTAGAAACTTTTCTGAAAGGAAGATGAGCTACAGGCGACTGGTTGTAAGTTTCAGACGTAATGGAATGGGAGGCTATTTGTTTTTAACGGACGGAGGAATCTGAGGCCTAAGTGTGAATGTATACTCCTAGTGTCCAGAAGGAAAGGGCGAGGGTATTGTTTTTCGGGAATTTCCCTACAGAGATCAATCGCTGGACTCTTAGTTCTGGGGAGAGACATACAAAATTTGTTGTGCGAGACAGTAAGCGAAGAACCTTACTTTTTCGATATTCTAACACATTGGCTGGTATTTGCTTATTCGAGTGATGGCGCTTTGCCTTTAACACACGCTAGAGTGCATCTTATCGAAGATATTTCAATCCAGTTTTTCTTGCTAGGTAGTGAGCAAACATAAACCTTGCGGTCTATTGTGTCTCGTAGTGAAGTAAATCCAGCACTAAGAGTTCGCAGACCATATTTTATGTCGGTGATATGGGTACACCATGTGGATCATCTGATAGTTGCTGTATAAACAGCTGTCTTCACGGCGCCTTCCATGTAGCACATAGACTACTGACTCCTGCTGCCAGTGGTACATCGTGCAGAGCACTAAGTAGCCTAATTTAATTTTTGTGAATGTTCATTACCAGTCAATTTCTTAAATTCCGTTAGTGCTTCTGTTTTTAAGAACTTTATTCTTTGTTCAAGTTTCGGTTTTAAGTTTTGAACACTAGGGACCGTTTATCACAGATCATTCGGCTACGGGACGCCTTTAATGAAGTTGTAAATTGAATTATTTATTCGATTTATTTGAAGACTACATGGAAAGAAGGGGTTAAGTCCATTTTACAGACTTTTCAGGAGAGTAATTTCAAAGTTTAAAACGTTACAGTTTCATTGGTTATTGACATACGCTTCTGTAATTTATACAGTACATTCAACGACCTTCGTTAAGTATTCCCTGATAGTATAAAACAATATTCATAAAAAACCTGGACCCTTTACGTCTTTTTATCTGTAAATCTATTTTTTAATTTTAGTGTAACGCACAAATAAGATTGTCAAAGTCAGATTGTTATGTGATATTGGGATGCTATTTTAGTGTATAACTTCCCTGCAATTCCCCTGACAAAATTCTATTTTATTTGAGTGTGGTCATCTCTGAGAGGCCTACGCCGTTGTACACTGTCAACAGAAATCAGGTCACAACTTTGCTCATTCCAGTCTTTCAGTAAATTGAATTTAGATATTAATGTAGATTTCTCTGTATCAGTTAGCAAATCAGTACAATTCTTCTTGCAGTTACAACACTGCCCTATTTCATCTGACATTGCTCTTAGCTTTTTAGATACTTCAGACTGTCTACCAAAGCTCTGTCTTTTTCTAGACTTACCACTGCAGCTTGAATCTGGATCTTCCATCGCCAGTTGAAACACCGCCCTCCGTTGGATATCACACGAAATTCAATCTACTACACCACAAAGAATTCAAGTGAATCTCAAGGCTACTCTGTGTTATCACAAATCACGACACGATATTCGCTTCTGCCACAGCATAAAGCAAAGAAGCTAATGTGAAATCTGCTCCGTGTTTGCTTCGACAATGCATATGAAAATCAACAATGACATTGCATTTAACGATGTCAGCAATGATACTTCCGTAACGGCAGGAAAAGAATACAGCTGACTGCTGAGAAGTCGACACCGGCTGGACCCTTTCTTTCCGTGTTTCGGATGGACTTGACATGTTTTCTCAGTGCATACCATATGCTCGCTTTAACTCAGTGACTAAACCCATTACATTCATTTAAGTTCACCCAACTGAAAGTACATCTGATGAACTTCATAAGGATACCAGCAACTCATTTTCGTGAAATTTGGACTTAACGCCTTCTTTCCGTGTAGTCTTCATTTGTTTCAACTCTTTACGTGTTTCAGTAGTAGTGGTAGGATGGATAGGGTGTGTATACGTTGTGTGCGGAGGCAGGAGGTGGCCGCTGTTCGCGAACAGCTGAAAGTGCTTTTGGCCGCGGTCAGCAGTCGCCAGGCTACTGGCTTGGGGTGACACAGCGACGAAGAGTCTGGAGAGAAGCATGGGGCACCTCAGGTGTCGCCTGGGTCTCTGCCGCCGCGGCACCTTCAAGTGTACCGGACCAGAAGGCGTTGACCGGACTCGGTTCCGCGCTCGCTGCAGCGTGAGTGGCGAGTAGTTCGTTCGCGCGCTCGAGGCGAAGGGCCATTGTGGAAGCTGGCCGCATGACTTCGACCGTTCATCCTGAGAGTGGACAGGTGGTCGGTCCGTCAGAAGGCACACGGGGCGAAGGTTGTTACTAGTTCCGATCTGACACTGCATGCCGATTGTGATTCAAATGTTCAAATGTTTGTATAGTCTATGGGACTTAACTGCGGAGTCATCAGTCCCTTAACTTACAAACTACTTATGAACTACTTACGAACTAAGACGGCACAAATATCCACGCCTGAGGGGAGATTCGAACCCCCGACAGTAGTGGCCGTGCAGACCGTGACTGGAGCGCCTCAGTCTCCTCGGCCACCACGGCCGGCGATTGTGATTCGATAAATGTAGTTAAACCATATGCCGCTACATAACAAACGATAAAAGGAAGTCGCTGTCGGGGATTGGAGTCCTCTGTCGAGCATGGGTGTTTGTGTTGTCCTTACCATAAGTTACTTTAAGATAGTGTAAGTAGTTTGTAAGCTTACAGATTAACGACTAACATAGTTAAGTCCCTTAGATTTACAAACATTTTATTCGAATACACCGTTCTGGTACACAATTTAAGTTTTTCAGGAAGTTTCAAATAATAGCAGGTATTAATAAAGAATGACATAAAAGACGCATAAGCTTGCAATAATGGAATACCCATTGAGGGTGAAGTGGTGTGTTAATAAGATAACGTCTTGCAGGGAGGTCACTGCGATGATAGTGCAAGGGGGCCGCGATGGTTTATTTTAATGTTTCATTTGGGCAACGGATTTCAGCTAATTGATTTATTAGTGACCAATAATTGATTTATTTATGCCGTATAACCCCAAACTTGGAAATTTTGTGCTTAATGTTTCTGCCACGATGTGTTCTGACTTTGGCGTATAAACGAGATTGGTCTGTAAAGAAAAGCCTGTACATTAGGCATCTTATTACTGATATTCAAATTGCATGTAACTAATATCTGAAAAAGGCATTTTCGTTTTAAATATGAATCTCAGAAATTTAAAATGAAACATTAATTACGATGCAAGTTACAAGAGTGCCCATAGTGATTGTCGACATCACACAGGGGGAATAGTATCGCGGAAGCACAGTCAATTATATCGTAAATGTCCATTCGTCGATTATACGATTTTTGAGTAAGTACCGTTTTGACGCACCGCGGCGCAGTCTTCAGAACTTGAAACGAGGCAACTATCGTACTCGGGCCATAAAATTATCGTAAATGCCCCGGATTTAACCAAAATTATCGTACTTACCTGTAAAATGACCATAATACATAATATTTACTAGCAAATCTGATTTTGTATGCCTTATACCGTACTGTAGTCTGTTTCTTGCAAAATATATTACTTTTTCGGAATAAAGAGCGGTTTTTAAAAATTGTTTTATGCATGACATATAAAACCGAACGAGGAAAAGTTTTGCGACTGCTCCTGGTTAAATTCCGTTAGATATCGGCTTCATCGGAAAGACTGCATTTAGTTTCTCCTTCCTCCGATTGCTGCCAATACCACCGATCTCACAATTGGGACACAATAGTTCCGTAATGGAACTAAGTGTCGTTGTATTCCTTGCTAGTAAGTACTTATGCATTTGTAGACGATCGTCTGGGAAACGCGTGTTCATGAATCAGTGTTAGTTCGATATAAATCTAAACCTTGGCACCTGATCAGTGTGCGACACGTTAGGCGAACAAGTCGCACGCACACTGTGGATTGTCATCATTTCCGCTGACGTGTTCCCTTGCACGTACCGACAAATACGTTATGACACCTGATCTCTTTCCCTATGATCTTCTGCAAAAAATGAGAGAAAATAAAAGAGGAAAAATGCTGATGGCAGACATGGCACATAGAAGGAAGATGAACTCAACTAATCTTAGATAATTTATTGCTATTCACACATAGTATTAAACATTTGCTGTGCCTCTTTTGCACTCGATAGTTTGAAGAAATTAAGGCGCATGAAACTTTCTGACATTTACCGAAGAATTATGGGCGGAGGTTCAAACAGAAAGTAAGCAAGTTCGTCATTGCAATTGGCAAAGAAAACGTCAAGTATCGTGGGAGCTATTTTCTCTTCACCACTTACATGAAAACGCATATACATAAAAAAGAAAAACACATTATTGAGCCCCACTTCGAATTTTATGAACATGGAAACATTTGAAAGTCACATGAAAAAAAAAAGAAGCAATCTTCTCAAAAACCTGTACATAGCGCGCCAACATGTTTAATTTATGAGGAAATGAAAAGGAAAGGGCAGTGACAAATTAAACCAGCGCAACTTCAACATGCTTATGTTAATAGGCATATGTATTTTATATTCAATCATACAGAAAACATAAATATTTGTGCAAACCACATCATATAAGCTACATAGCTTTGCCAAAAGTACTAACAATTGTACAACAAACAACATAATATATATTTTAATGATAACATCAGTCATTATTATAATCGCACTATCACCGTTTTTAAACTGAAAACTCGTTAGGCATTAAAATGCTATCAAATTCTTTCACATCCATGGTACCATACAAATATTGAATTTTGTCGTTGCGTTCAACTGTGGTTTTGTTTCTGAACATTAACGCTAGGTTCATACGACTATATTCACACTGTGAATGTTCATAATTTGTGCAATTTGCGTTTCTCTCTTTCACTCTTTGTTTGGCTAAGACTACACTGTTCACAGTACAATTCACCATTTTATTCCGCGTTTTCGTTTTTATTTATTTGATTTGACCAAATACACGGTCACAATCAGCAATCGAGTGCGGAAGAGAAATAACATCCAACACAAATATAGACAAATTTTTAAAAGTCATCCCCTGATAGCCTTCTTTTGCAGAAAAAATATCCTCTGGACTTTCAGTTTCAATGTTTTCCGGGAGCTCAAACGATGGTACTTGTCGCCACTCATCATTGATTATTTGTTATTTGTCAGTGGTTACAACACGAGGTAAGGCTTCCGTCAACGTCAGCAATCTTGGCACTGTATCTCTTGTTTTTCTGGACATTGCATTCACAGGATTCAGGTGTGTCACTACTTTAAGAAAGGGATCCAAAAAGTTGAATCGTTTCTTAATTTCTTTTCAGCCTTCGATTAGAAATTCGACATAATCTGATTTCAACTTTTCATTATTTCGAATCTCAACCTGGTCTAACATTTTCCTAAAGTACATATTTTCTGGCCGTAAACGATGCGTCTTATTGCATGGATCTAGTGCGTCCAGATCCGTCTGATAAATATAATCCTTGCACATGTACGATTCTAACAAATCTCGATAGTTTCTGGAGATTCTGTTATGGAGGATCTTAACAACTACAGACGATGACTGGAAGAGTTCATTTAATCTGGTGAATTTTGGTAGAACGTAGTCCAAAAAAAGGTAGAATAGTTTGATTAGAGGATTACTGAGAGAATGGACAATCTGTTCAACAGATAACAATCTCATTGTCAGCATTTGGGCTCTAAAATAAAATTCTAGTGCAGCCCACTGTTCAATTATCCTACAAACAACTGCTTTTAATAATAACCAGCGGGTTTGTGTTGGGCGAAGAATTTTGTGGACATCAATGTCTAAAAATGTTTAAAATTTGCGAAACAAACGTTGTCGTTTTGCGCTGTTCTTAAATTCATTGTAAATATTTCGCGATAGATCTTCGCAAGCCCTTGGTAATTTCCTACAAGCATTGATAGCACAAAGATGCAGCGAGTGACAAATACAATTGAAAATATAAATGCCAGGGCATTTTTCCAGGAATCTTAAAGCTACTGAATTACCTTTACCCATCATTGTACAGGCTCCATCCGATGCGAAGCCGATGATGTTCGTAAATTGAATTTCATAATCTTCAAAGGATTTTGTCAGTATGTTGTTGTTGCTGTTGTTGTTGTTGTTGTGGTTTTCAGTCCGCAGACTTGTGTGATGCAGCTCTCCACGCTACCCTGTCCTGTGCAAGTCTCTTCATCTGAGAATATGTTCGGCAACTTACATCCTTTTGAATCTGCTTACTATATTCGTCCCTCGGTCTCTACGATTTTTACCCCACACCGTTCCTTCTAATGCTAAGCTGACAATTCCTTGATGCCTCGGAATGTGTGCCGGCTGCGGTGGCCGAGGGGACTGAGGCGCTCCAGTCACGGTCTACACGGCCATTACGGTCGGGGGTTCGAATCCCCCCTCGGGCATGGATATTAGTGCCGTCCTTAGGATTAGCTAGTTCGTAAGTAGTTTGTAAGTTTAGGGACTGATGACCCCGTAGTTAAGTCCCATCAGGTATACAAACATACAAACAAATCAGAATGTGTCCAACCAATCTATCCCTTCTCTTAGTCAGGATATGCCAGAAACTCCTTTTGCTGCGAGAAACTCCCTGTCATCCACTACAAACCCACACCACCTTCGATTCTTGATATAGACAGAAATATGTTGAAACTAACTGTATCTTCACGAAATTTCGCATTCAATCACCTTCCGACATCGTACCGACGACTTGTCAAATCGGGACATGGGCCAATTGTCCCATTCCAAGTGGTCAATTGCAGAAAATCGAGTCTTAGATTGTGTCTAATTTCTTTAAAACCGATCTAAAACGTGAAATAATTAGTTGACTTCATTTTAAAATCATACATGCCACTGTGGTTTTCGATAAAGAAGCAAATATTTAAATGTCGGAGCGAAACATTTCTTTCATACCATACCATCTTCACGGTATTTATCCGATGAAGTAGTGAAGTAGTGAAGCGAGTAATACAACGAAATGCATTCTTTGCTCTCCCAGAAAATGTCCTGTTGGCAGGTATTGGTAATCAAAGGTAACACATTCGGGAACTTGGTTACAGAAGGATCTTGAAAGCAAGACACTCCGTCCTAAATAAGAATACAGTCAGAAATTTCGATCCACGAAGAAAAGCTTTCAAGGAAGTTACTAATTGGGGTTCTTGTGTCGTGTATCCTCTCCCAATGCTCTGAGACTCAATTGGATATCATCTTAAATCACAAATAAGTTGTGACACAAAGCTCATGAGGTACTGTAGAAATTTCCCTGTCACACTCAGGCCTTCGAAAGGTGCGTCAAACAGGTGGCAGAGGATTCATGCAAAGTATGTGGACATAAAGCTAGAGACGGCAACACTTGTGTCTAGATCTGTTTTGCCTCATTTCTCCATAAAGTCAGACAATCAATATACTTATAAGACGCAATTGTTGTCTGTCAGTCTGTTCCCTTATAATTCAAGGGAAAATTACACGCGGAAGGTTTTTAAATAGATTTCGTTCCATCCCAATCCCACTCTGGCCATGTACCTGTTGTAAGCCGTCTGATAATGAACACCGCCCACCCACTCTCACCCCCCCCCCCCCCCAAAAAAAAGAAGAAAATCATGAAAGTTGGTTATTGAGAGAGATTTTGAATGTTTTTGTGGTGATGATGAGGATGTAAGTAAAAGTTAGGGTCATACATGTGTAGGGTGGGACGGGGGGAGGGCGGAGGAGACGGTGGTAGAACCCCTCACCCCCCCCCCCCCTACTCTCCGCCATCCTGACCCATCTTTGTAGGTTGTGCAATGGCAAAATATTAATTGTGAAAAAGCTGATGCAACCTGTAATTCAAGCCACAGTACTCACAGGGAGTGCTAAGGGTGAGGATGTCCTCATTGCAAGAATACCTAGCATTTCCTCAGATAACACCATACAATTCAAGAGGATACAGTTCCCTTTGAAGCTGTGCCTGGGCATGACAATCAACAAGTCACAGGGCCATTCTTTTGGAATTGCTGGTATATACTTGCAGACATCGTTCTTCTCTCATGGACAGTTGTATGTGGCCTGTTCCAGAGTGAGCGAAGACGAAAATCTTTTTGTACATATTCCAATTGGAACTGCCAAAAATGTTATTTATCACATTGCTTTAGCATATATGTACCCTTTTATTAATGCAAATAAACGGTTTTGTACGCTTGTACAGAAAACCTTATTTTAAACCCGGGCAAAGCCGGGTAGTTGCAGCTAGTTTATTGAATATAACAGACATTAAACTATGAAAATGTACTCTGTGGGTAAATTTTATATAAAAACATTATAAATATGATCTAAATATCATATCAAACAACTGGATGGTTGATGAGTGCGGTGTGGGTGGAACTACGTGCAACCTCTACCATGCGAGCTAACTAAAACAAGACTTTCTTTCTTTTCAGTTTTCCCTAACTTTTTCAAATCCTCATTGACAGTTTGTTGTGTCCTTTCTACAGCTTTACCTACATGAGGCTCATCCGATTCTCTCTTAGGCAAAAGGTCAAATCTATTTTACAGATTAATGAAAAAGCAGTCTCAAACTGTCCTAAACCTGTTCCCCTTTTACCTGTTGCCACTTTCCACCACTGTTCACCACCCTTCTTCCTCCTTAACCTGCTCAGAGTCTCCCTTGCCTTATCTAATCCAGCTTGAAGAGTTGCAATTTGCCCTCCTGTTCCATTATTTTTCTATCTCTATTGTAGATCCTTCAAAACCACTGGTGAACCTCATTTATGTCCCCATTTCCCATGCCACTACATTCGCCCCAATAAAATAAACCACTACAACTATCACACCACACCCCGGAAACAACGGTCCTACGGCATGTCACACACTTCTCACCCATGGTAAAAATAGAAATCGTAAAAACTTGATTAAGTACTGATTAAACGTGAAAGTTACACCAAGAGACACTAAAATCTGTTCACGCAAATATAATTAACTGACAGGGCACTGGATAAAAAGAAACTCTCACGAAAACAAAAATTAGGCTTAAAAACACGCTCACGAAAACAAAATTGAGGCCTATAAACACGGATTACTATGTACACTTCTGCTAAATCACGAAATTTACGCTGTTTTCCTTTTACTTGTGTCTGATAGTCTTTATAAATATGCAGCGAGAGAAAAACAGAAGAATGGGTAATTAGATACCAGTTTTAGTCACTGTTTACAACGATTCGCGCGCTTTAAATTAGTCCTACAAATACGGGCTACAGGCGCGAGGAGAATAATAAACTTTTTGCACCGATTTTCCTTATTTAACACTACACTAACACTTCCACTAATGTAACAACACTTATATTTATACCAACTGGAAACGATTAAATATAGCTTAAAAACAACGATTTTTGTAATTATTTACTGGAGCATATACTCTAAACGTTCACGCTGGCGCAGTGTTACCAATCTCCATATTCAGTACATATTTAGCGATTGCTCCTATAGTTACGAAGTTATAACATTCTTGTTTATGAATTACTTCAGAATAAGTTACGTAAGATAACACGGAGACCGCTAGATTCGGATGTAAGGCAAACTAATTCTCCTCACGTATCACATTGACCCTTAATATTTTCTGGTGATGTTATTTGGTTTTTACAATGCTCATCAGGTCTACTGTTAAAATCTGACTGGCACACTTTCTGCTTTTTAGCTAATGTTTGAACATTGGACAAAAACTGCAAAGAACCTGAGGACTATTTTCAAACGACTGACCATCGTATTAGCTTTTGCCAATGACGTCATTAGGATGCGGTGTGAACGTGCCCAATGTCAGCACGCCGTCCTCCATTCCGCCATTATCTTTTTAGACGTTGGAGTCGCATTTCTGCTTTTCAGCTCGTTAAGGATGGCTGGATGACCCTCGTTTCAAGTCTTCCATTAGGGGAAAATATTTTGACTACCGATAAGTACGGAGGCCTATATAGGAAACGTACATCGTAGTATTAGTATAATTAATACCTACCTTCCAGTAGCTCTCAGACTTACGTGTTGACATCGTCAGATACCATATCAACAGTACGTAATCGACTGTGAAATTAATGAAAAACCTTTTTTATAACGACTGTCAATACTCACGGTCGCAATATAGATAATAAATAGCATAACACCATCGATCGACATCACTTTAAACGTAAATAGCTTAAAACTTCCGAATGATCGATATTAAACACTTGTGAAACCTTGAATTTAACGAATAGGGCGGTTGGCCACAAAGTAAGCTGATAAGAATAGCTACAAAACCGGCACTGAACACCTTGAGAAGACCAGACCTGTTTAAATATCCCCTCGACCAGGGCGCCCGCTTACAAATGGAACTAATTCTAAGCACACATAGCATTTGAATATCATTATTTTCAGTCATTAGGCTAGGTAAATTGGGACTTTGTGGTTGAAACAATGGCTGGTATAAACATGCTAGATGCTGCAAATATAATTACTACGTAGGATCCTCTCCAGGTGGAAGTTTAAGCGTAAAGTCCGTGATCAATGATAAGATCGAGTGTTCTGGTGGTAGATGAACTTAGTCGATGTTTTAATTCCTTTCTAACATATTTTCGTGGTAGTGCATATATACAGGACTAAAAATATAACGAAAACTTTATTCTATAATGGTGATGGATGGAGATTTCTCTCTCTCTCTCTCTGACACACACACACACACACACACACACACACACAGACAGACAAAAGCTGCTACATATGTGTGTTTGACAGAAGTGCCAGCTGAGAAGAGTCCGTCCTTTCCTTTCCGTCTGCCAATTTTTACGAATATCGTTTAATTTGGGAGGAATTTAAGCTGTGTCTCCAGTAGTCTAAAACTAATATGAATAGCGAATTTACCGCGAAATCTCGGGTATTAATTACTCTTAATAAATCTCTAATTCATAAAATGGACAAAAACATCAATGAGTGGAAATAGCATAATGTATTCTGTGATAAGCAAAGAAAAAATAAACATGAGAAGGTGGTAGAGACGTGTAATTGGGAAACATCTTCACTACGTAGGTTAAAAAATACTTGGCGTGTATGAGTAGTGAACTAAGTAATACGAATTGATTGACAGAGGGATGGTCTCTGGCCATTTTTGAAGCATACTGGTAGACCATAATTGGATCATCATTGGAAAGGGGAAAGGTTACTTGTTTAGTTCGGGAGCGTGTATTTTCACTATACATTCTAGGAATAATTATAAATACGCTTTTCTTCCTGTTCACAAGTATACGAAATACCATTATGAAAAGACCGTAAATACGTTACGCTTCTGAAAATTTTGTAGAGTTTTGTGCTAAAATATGCTACATGTTTCAGCAGGACTAAATTGATGGTGAATTATGGGATAATAATCACGCTATTAGATCGCGGATCATAAATAAAAAAATATTCCGTCTGTTTTGTCCACTCGATAAAAAAGAGTATCCAAATATCAAATTTTATACACGAACGGGATGCAAGGAGTGGCGTAAGTATCCTAATACTTTTGTAGTAATTAAAAATACTTACTAATGCTCATTTTGCAGTACTTTGAAGGAATGGCTGAAGTTCTTGCAATTTTGTCATCGAAAGACGTTTACGCGGATACATCCACATTTTGATGCAATCGCCGCTTACATGTGGGCAACGGAGTTTTGTGAGGCAAAAGCTTTAGTGTTGGGAAGAGCGGTGCTGGCATTTTGAGCCATGTGGGCTAAAGCTGTGTTCATATACCTGGTGAAGTGAACGGTAGCCGCGAAACTGACTTATGCTTCCGTTTCGTCTATGGGCTGTCCTGGGCACTAGGGGGCAGCATACTTTGATCTACTGCAATTATTATATCGACGACAAGTTTGGTCGGTGACCTCTGCCTGTATAGACACGTTACGATGCAAGATTTGCGGGTGGGGAGGGGTGTACCAGAAATGTCTTACATGTGGTGGGATGGTGTGGAGGAGGATGTGAACAAACCACAATCTGTCACACTACTGTCAGTACACTTCAGGATACGACCAAGTAGGGCTCACTGCAGGGACCCTTCCGTTGCAGTTGTTAAGTTTGATCGATTTAGGGACTATTTATCTAGATTTCTACTTGAAAAAGATACAGTATTATTAATTCTTTTATTGTTCTTATTGTTTAATGGTATAAAAATTTTGAAACTATCGCAGTTGGGGTTTAGAATCGTCCCTCTTAACATCTCAATGTGTGTTATAGTGGCGTGAGAGATCAGCCTATATAGTGGAATGGCGGAATCTGCTGAAATGTCATGATTAATGGCTGCCAGGACTGTGGCGCGCAGTCATGGTATACACTATGGAATCCATAATTTGAAGTAATTTACTTCTGGGTGGGACCATATGTGCAGACCACGCACATTGAACTGAAATCTGCAAATTGCTTCAATAAATAAAACATATACTATGTGGCAGTGCGTGCCAGAGGGTACATCAACTGCTCACCACAAACACTATCTCCCACCTTTTTTTTCCAGAATGGTTGCGGTTCGGTGGTGATAGGGAAACTAATTTACATATCAAAATCGCAGTATAGTGCGTGAAAGGGGTCTGTGCTTGCGGTTCGGTGGTGATAGGGAAACTAATTTACATATCAAAATCGCAGTATGGTGCGTGAAAGGGGGTCTATGATTTGATTCCCACTGACTTAATTAACCCCATTGTGAACCCCATATAATTCCGCTTTCGCACGAAGGAGTGAAGAAAGTTTAGGTTTTAACCTCTCGTCGACAGCGTGGTCATTAGAGAGGGAACTTAACGTTCGAATTATCAGTGAAGAATGTGGGAGGAAATCGGCCGTGCCCTTCAAAAGGAACCATCCTGGCATTTGCCTTGAGTGATTTAGGGAAATCACGGAAAACCTAAATCTGGTTGGCCGGAGGTGGATTTCAACCACCATCCTTCCGAATGTGAGTCCAGTGTCTTACCACTGCGCCACCTCGCTCGGGTGGTTCGCACGAACAGCTCGATGTAAAAGGGCAACCCATGAAAATCTTTCTGTCCTGGAATCATGGAACACCTCTGCAGAACAACTTAGGCCTTTGAAGAAACCAAAACCTACAGCGTTCCCAATTATTGAAACGCGTGTTTGTTAACATTCTCTTACAAATTTTAATGCGATAGGATGCATTTTTGTCTTCTTAGCACGCTCACATTGTTGTTTATTAACAACAATTTGGTGAAAAAATTCTGAGAATTTTTTTCTTTTCATTCTTTCATGGAAATACTGTGCCGACGACATCACATTTACTCTAAATTACGGCCAACTAAGTGCGTTCTAAATTCAACTTCCAAAAAATTTCAATGGGTTGTTTGCCGATATTAAGCATGAAGCAAGAGCAAAATTTATACTTTTAATGACTGGTGATAATGGCCCATATTTAAACTTCCACATTTCAGAAAGTACTACTCAACGTATACACTTGCGGGTGAATTAAATTGCTGCATATTTACTGCTTTTGTAATACTAATAATTACCAATACCATAATAGCAAAAGCATAAGAGTTGTAAGGTAGTAATGTCAGGAAAGGTTAAAAGTTTCTCAACTTTTACGTATTTTTCAGGGAGCACATGTTGTTTTCAAGACAAATTCACACATCCTAACTGGTGCTAATAACATATAAAAATAAAAAGTACGTACGTTTTGAGATTAGAATGTCTAGTTTGACTGTCCTACTATCAATAATGTCATATCAGAAATAAATGAACATCACTACTCTTCATCTACCCTTAGTACATTCTTTCCCACATCTATAGGACATGAAGAAAGAAGCATAGACATTAACGAAAGATGAAAATTCTGTTGCATTGAAAGGGAGTAATTTTACTGTGACGCCACATAAATCTGCGAACCATCATATTTGCAGGATTAGTTTAATCACTTACAGTAAGCCACAAAGAAAAATGGACATACCAGTAAGGTGATAGATCGAGCACGCCATCAAAAAAGTGAACAATTTGGAACTGGCCTTCTGCAAATATTTTCCTCGCCTGTTTTAGTGAAATTACAGATCGCATCTAGAAATTTTTCGCCAAGCGAGGAGTCGAAACCACTACCAACACCTGAATATATGAGAGCCCATGCAGTTGTGATAAATTATATCCTGGAATACCGAAAAAATGTACCAACATCTGGAAAGCCGAATAGACGGTCACCCGGGATACACCAAAAAATCTGCTGTAGCAGAACATGTTTTACGAGATTGGAACCAGTAATAAAAAGCAGTGAGACGAGAATTTTTGTAAGGACATCGCATTGACATACACGATCTATAGCGAAGCAACAGGGATTCAGAAACACAAGAATAGTTTTAATAATAAAAATCAATGTTTAAAGTTAGATAAAATGTAGATGTAGACTTGCACCAACAAAATGACAGTGGATTATTCTTAATCGAGAATGACGACGTCATCCAAAGACAGTCACGCAGTCGGCATCAAGAGGCGCATCGTGGTGCCACATTTGCGCTCTATAATTGAGAGAGCCCCTCATAGCAAGTGGCAGCAGCCAAAGGAACTCGGAATATGTCTCCCGTGATTGAAGACGAAACTTCACGAAGATGTGTTATACATCGACTACGACCCCTTACCTTGGAAGATTTCACTGAAAGTTATACTCGTCGTCAGTACAATACTTTTCTCTAAAATTAACATTTCTTAATAGCTATATTGTAACACATTTTGTACCTATACTGAATTAAACAACGTTAAATGTATTACATACTAAGTGTCAGAAAAGTAATGCTACTTACCATATTAACATTTTGTCTTCTGCTGTTGTGTAATGGGAAAAGTGCTAGCTCCACATTGCGGACTTCCTGCTCCAAATAACGTGACCTACCTATTTGTTTAACCATAGGCGTAGTCAGGATGTAATTTAGGGAAGGGTTTTCAATAAATGGACGTTGTTATAACGTGTAGCCGATTGTATGATACAGAGTCACCCTGATATAGTAACAAAATTAATAAACTTTTAAAAATCTACGTATTCTTCAAAAGAGGAACAAGGTAAACCATCTCATGAAAATAAGCAAATGCGGATCAAAATACGGATTCAATTGGCAAAAAATAAGTGAGCAGATACGTCTGACTAGTCAGGAAATTTATTTGATTTATGGGGCCTAAAGGAAGATTAAGAAATGTTTCTGACTGATACTGCAGTATGTGACTGTCATTGTAATTACTAATAGTGGTGTTGCCGTGGCGGATCGGCCGAGCACATTGAGGCACTATGCTGCGATGCATGAGGCCGTTCCCTGTCGGGGGTTCGAATCCCCCCTTGGGCATGGATGTTTTTGTCGTCTTTGGTATAAGGTAGTTCATAAGTAGTTTGTAAGTTTAGGGACTGATGACCCCGTAGTGTCCCATAAGTTCTACAAACATTTGAACATTTGATCAAATGGTAACGAGGGTAGCAATCGAGAACAGATTTAAATCACTTAAGCTTAAAAATATTTGAACAATAGTGGTGTTGAAAAATAGCTAAAATCTTTAAAGCACAGTGAAGTTCAGAGCCTGACGTGGTTGCTGACAGTTTTTATACAGAATGTTCGGCATATTTACTCCCCCTCTTTACCATTATTTACCATAGGTACCCCACGGCCAATTCCTCCATGCACAAATGCTTGAAATTAATTACAGGACAATGGTTTTTCCAGGTGTGCATCACTACGTCTTTTTTCAGGGCTTCAAAAATATGGCAATCGCATGGGGAGAAATCGGGACTGTATGAGTATATTTAACGGCATCGGAGCCTCGACTATCCTGATACAGAATATGTTTTTTTTTTTTTTTTTTTTTTTTTTTTTTAGACTTGCCAACATTTCAGGAGAGGTTTGAACCCTAGAAACCCAACCTCCGCCTACGCCCTTGGGTTTAACTCAGTTAGAACCAAGTGCGCGCCAAGAGCAGAAAAAACTCCACCCCTTTTACTTAGATTCATTCAGCAAAAACTTCATCCTCACTGACGTCTGGAGATATAATGGAAGGTAGGTTAGCTGAAGTTAGTTGTTGCACTGCGCGAATACCCAAATGCCGACACTATAAGCAGTAAGGCTGGGCAAACGATACTCACGTTCGAACTGGTTTGAGATTTCCCGATACGGCGCATCTTTCGATGCAGTACCGACCTTGTTCGAACTATCACGTGATACTTGACTACCTGTGGCATTAATGAGAAAACGAAATGGATATGCAGGAAACTACGAAGTATCCATAATATAAGTTAAGTGCCTGCTTAAAATTTGTCACCTTCACGGAACAATGGGGAAAGTAGCATTAAATGCTACCACAGTACAAGACAGTATTGTATTTGAACACAGTATCATTATGTGTGTATCTGTAAACATTTGTATTGACGATATTTAAAGGTAACAGGCACCCGTGGAAGAGCAGTCTTCCAAAAAATATCATTTAACTGGAACAAGTACATTTTATTCATTTACGAGATACTGTAATAATTTATCAAATCGGATGTACCAGGAAATATTAATTACTGTTGTCATATTAGAATAATAAGTTAAAACGGAATCATATTTTTATCAGTTTTGAAACAACACATCGTTCTGATGAAATAAGGAGGAAAATTCTAGAGACTTAAATGCCTAAGAAACTAAATATATCGGATTTAAGTGTTTGTAATTTTAATCCAGACATAAATTATTTGGTGTACTTTCATCACAAGAAAGTAGATGCTATATCTATCGAAATCTTAAGAGTTGCAATCTCTTATTTGTTAGTTTCCGTTTTTACAAGTGGCTTGTATGTACTCTAGTATATATTTCAGTCCGTTTCGAAGTTATTTTTATTATTAAAGTCCACAATGCATTATAAAATATAATACAGATCGTTCTTATAGTACCAAGAATAAGAACTATGTAACAGGCCATCGAAATATCGTATAAATTCCGAAATTTCACGAACTGTGACTTATACAGATCGAGTCATTTCCAAACCCAGCCCTACGCTTCTCTGTTTCTCAGTGTGTATCTAATTTACATGATGCATTTCCAGTATTAATGTAATTTGTTCCTGGTTTTTATTGTTGATAAATGTCATATCGGCAAGAAGAGCTTAAGAAAAGTGTTTCCATAATACATTTAATTGGTTTTGTTTGTGTCGATAGTTGCTGATACTGAAATGCCAAAAGCAGTGATTGTTTTCTCACTATTTCTCATTTGTTGTATTTTCAACATTCATTTCATTCGATAAAGATGTTTAATGTTCATGTCTCCAAAATTAAAATAAAAACCACTAAGAAGAAAGAAGCAACGCATATTTACCAATTATATGTGAGGGAAACAGTTACATTGTTTCGAAACAATATATAGTGATATGCGGAAATATTTGAGTGTTTAGAAACCGCAACGCTTCATCGTTGCCGGCCGCGGTGGCCGAGGGGACTAAGGCACTCCAGTCACGGTCTGCACGGCCACTACGGTCGGGGGTTCGAATCCCCCCTCGGGCATGGATATTTGTGCCGTCCTAGTTCGTAAGTAGTTCATAAGTAGTTTGTCTCATAGACTATACAAACATTTAACCATTTGGCTTCATCATTTAGAAACCGTCGTGCCGCGGTGGAGTAGCCGAGCGGTCTAAAGCGTCTCGCTGCGGAGCGCGCGGTTGCTCGCCGTGGAGGTTCGAGTCCTCCCTGGGGCATGGGTGTGTGTGTTTGCCCGTAGGTTAGTTCACCTAGGTTTAAGTAGTTTGTAAGCTACGGACTGATGATCACGCAGTGTGGTCCGATAGATTTACAAACATTTGAACATTTAGAAACCGTCGTGTTTCATTCTGCTCGGTTTCGGACCACATTGGCGGCCGATACTGAAACTGTTTCTGTCGGTTTCACTATTTCAAAACAGCGATGTTTGGCACCAATAATGCAAGAAAGCGGAAAGGACGAATTGTATCGAAACAGTGGTGTTTAGTTTTGCTGAAGCTGGGACAGGTATACATTTAACGTACTACTATATGAACAGTTTTAAGAGTGTTAAAAAGTAATGAATAGACATGAGCCTGCAGCTTAAGATTACAGAAATCCAGATTCGTTTCTAAAGTGACTGCTGTATTCCGAAATGACATAATGTCTGCTTAATAAACGCCAATTACAATAAAACGACGCCCACTAGCTGCATTGAAATATTCAGTAAGCTTCTAGGTTTATCAGTCCATTTACGATATTCATAATAAAAACATACGACTAAACCGACAACTTCCTACTTTTTAAAAAAAAAAAAAGAACGACGTAAAGCCTGAAATAACAAACGATAAATCTAACATAATGTGCCACATTGACGTATTTCGTTTATGTATATGCATATTACGAAAGTTGAAACGCTAAATGAAACTGCAAATTAAAGATAAATAAAACTCGAGTTTTATAATAAAACATATTTTCGTACCGTACCCAGCAGTGCTTTAACGATGTATAAAAACGAAACCCTTCCAGAATGAAATTTTCACTCTGCAGCGGAGTGTGCGCTGATATGAAACTTCCTGCAGATTAAAATTGTGTGCCGGAACCGGGACTCGAACCTGGGACCTTTGCCTTTCGCGGACAAGCGCACTACCGACTGTGCTATCCCGACACGACTCACGATGCCGCCTCACAACTTTACTTCCGCCAGTACCTCGCCTCTTACTTTCCAAACTGCACAGAAGCTCTCCTGCGAACCATGCAAGACTAGCACTCCTGGAAGAAAGGATATGGTGGAGACATGGCTTAGCCACAGCCTAAGGGATGTTTCCAGAATGAAATTTTCACTCTGCAGCGGAGTGTGCGCTGATATGAAACTTCCTGGCAGATTAAAATTGTGTGCCAGAACCGGGACTCGAACCTGGGACCTTTGCCTTTCGCGGGCAAGCGCACTACCAACTGTGCTATCCCGACACGACTCACGATGCCGCCTCACAACTTTACTTCCGCCAGTACCTCGCCTCCTACTTTCCTCCTTCCGGAAGCAAAATTGTAGGTGCAGACTAATTCATAATGTAGTTTTTCACTTACCGATAGGTGTAATGAACCAGATGGTAACTTACTTGCATGAAGAGCAGATTACTTTGAACGAACTACTTCCTCCGACGAGTGTGGTTCCAGAGCATAAAAGGAGTTTACGCGTGTTTGATGAGAATATTACACGTCATTCACGCTACGATATATACTCCAAAGAGTACACCCATCGCATAATACAAGGTCAAAGAATGATATGGCAGTCACAGATGTTACAATATCGCTATGTTTGACGACAATCTAGCATATACACTCCCGCAGATTTTTATTATACTACAGCAGCGCTCCAAGAGTCTGGCAAGCTACATTTCCCAATCCGATATTGGATGAGTGGGAATAGCATCGTTTATATTGATTTTAACGTACTTTTTACACTAGGGGACTGATGTAGTTCCATAAAAATAGGTGATAATCTAAAGATAGCTCCCCATTTGTCGTTCTTACGTTTCCTATGATCCAAGACAAGGTGCGGAACGGTACATTGCAGGACAGTTTATTTGTAATTATCTTGTAACCTAAAGCTTATACAGAATAATTTAATTTTCTATTAAAAATAAAAATTGCAAGGAAACATCAGAATACCTGCCCTTTCGCAGAAACACGTCGCTTTTCTGCTCAGCAACGCTACGATTCCTTCAGTACATTTTCAGTGAAATCGGTGAGGGTGGTACATAGGAAACGAATATACAAAGCAATAACTACAGTATTTAACGTACCAGATCAGCCACAATAGCTGTAGCTGAAAGGAAAAAGTCACAGACATGACAAGAAATCGGAAAAAAATCAAACTGCTTTAAAAAAAGAAGAACCCAATTCCACAATTGTTGCTACAGCTGAACCACAAACGGGAATAATCACACTTAAAATAATATGCCCGTATAAGAAAGACGAGTGAAGCCTAAGAATGTGCGACTCATTAGACTCCACACGGAATTGATATGCTTCAAAAAACTCTTGTCATAGTAAGTACAGATCTTAATATAATTTTATGTTTTTCTGGTGTTTATATTCTACACACTTTCAGCGGAGTAAGCTAAAAATATACACATACTCGCATGTATTGGTTTGTGACGATGTTGCTCATTATACCACTGAATCATTTAAGTTCGGCTGTTTTTAATCAATTTCCGAATTATATATGTCTCTTGATATTTTACTAATGCTTCAACGCAAAAATTATAGTATCTATTTCATAAATTACATAGAAAAATCAGTATAAAAAATATCAAGTCTTCGGCAGCTTGCCGTCCACTAGGAGCGCTAGTGTCGTTACAACTGTCAGTTGGTTCGTAAGAACCTTCAAAGCCGTGAGCGTCGTGACTGTACACGTTAGACTGTGGTTTGACTGTAATTGTACAACACCAGAGTCTAACATACACAGACGCGACACTTAACTGCTGTGAAATTTGTTTTCAACTGGGAGTTACAACGACACTCGGACTCCTAATGATGGGTTAGCCGCCGTAAAACACCAAGGTTTTCTTAAAATAATTTTTCTACGCAATTAATCAAATAATTAATGTATCTTTTGCGTTACGAACGGTAGTAAATTACGGTATCGAGAGGCATAAATAATCATGAAATAAATGTAAAAAGAGCCAAATTTCGTTGTTTTAAACAACAATTTATTCATGAGGAAGTTCTTATGCATACGGTATATTTGTAGCTTACCAGAATGAAAGTAATTTAATAATACATGAGAAACACGAAAACCTGTTATATGACAAACACCTTTTTTACGTATAGCAATTCGGTATTCAGTCTAATGATTCGAACATTTTTACATTTCACTCGTCTCCCTTATAAACAGGTATACTATTGAGTGGAACTTTGCTTATAAAAAGAATGGATTGAAGAATCTCGCCATTTGTAGTTAAAATGTAGCAACCATTGTGGAATTGATTCCTGTTTTGTAGAAAACTGTTTTATTGCTTGTGACTTTTATTGCCACGTTTGTGAAGTTTTGAAAACACATCGAGAGTTCTGAGTAGATACTTAAACTCTTTCTGAAAATTTTTTGGGTTTCTTTCGTATATTACCCATTGTTTTCTAATACCAAAAATCCCAGTTAAAAACTGCAGATCGTAAGAGAATAGTAAATAAACTCTCGTTCACTGTATTGTTTCATACGCTCCCCAGGGTTCTTAGGAAACATAACAGAGTAAAATTTGTAGTATTTTATTTAGTTATTACAAATTTATATGGCACTTTATACGTTCCCTGTCGTAAAAAGTATGTTAAAATCATTATAAATGAAACTTTTCACACTTATCGGAGAGTATATTCAGAAGTGTTGCTTGCCAGACGCCTGGAGAGCGGCTGCTGCAGTGTATAACAAACATCAGTGAGACTGTCGTGACTGTGTTACACTGTGACTATGCCAAAGTCTAACACATCCAGTCGCGACACACTGTTGTGAAAATTAATACCGTTTGACAACTCTACAGACACTAGCGTTTCAATTGATGAGAACTTGGACACTCGTACGTGTGGTACAGGTAATGTTTGATTTCAGATATTCTTGGACTTCATTAACGCGATAGTTGATATACGACCATGCATTTCGGCGGACACAGAGTGAAGACAACTGTATCTCACAGATTTACTAATTTAAAGTATACAACTATAGCTCACAGATTAAGTAATTTAAAGTACAACTTATGAAAAATATTGTCCAATCTGTGTATAATTACACGTATAATAAAAGCACCTGTGACATGCTGAAGAAGCAAATATTTTTCTTGTTGTCTGACCTTATTATAATAGGTTCTTTCATTCAAACGTAAATGTTTGTTACCCTAAGTTGTACAGGTCACTCTAGTGTTCAACAAAGGCAATAGGAGTGATCCGCAGAATTACAGGCCTATATCATTAAAGTCGGTTTGCAGCAGGATTTTAGAAAATATACTTTCCTCAAATATTATGAACTACCTCTAAGTGAACACGGAAACAGAAAGTATCGTTGGTGTGAAAACACAGCCAGCCCTTTACTCACACTATGTGATTAGTGCTATCGACAAGGAATGTAAAATAGACTCCGTATTTCCAGATTTCCGAAAGGCTTTTGACACTGTCGCACAAGCGTCTTCTAATCAAATTACGTACTTATGGAATATCACCACAGTTGTGCTAATCGTGATTTCCTGTCCGAAAGGACAAAGGATGTTGTGATTGACGGTAAGTCTTCGAATAGAACAGAAGAGCTATCTGGCGTGCCACGAGGATGTGTTATATCATACCTACTGTTCCTTATTTTTATAAGCGATTTAGGGAACCATCTGAGTATCTCTCTTAGGTTATTCGCGGATGATTGCTGTCACCTCTCGGTTACTAAAGTCATCATATGATCAAAAGCAATCTCAAAATGATTTAAATATCAGCATGGTGGAAAAAATTGTCAATTGACCCTTAATAATAATAAGTGTGAAGCCATACACATGGCCACTAAAAGAAAACCATTAAACTTCTGTTACAAGATAAATCAAACATACAGGCTGTCAATTCTACTAAATAACTTAGAGTAACAATTGAAGGGGTCGGAGAAATACAGTCATAAGCCACATCGAACTAGTTTTGAGATACAGCAAGTCGAAAGTTCCATGGGAAATCTCAAAATATTTAACACAAAATAGAAACCTTCTTCCTACTGCACACACTTGCTTAATATTTGCTAAGCATGTTGTGAAATAGTCAACTCTCTTTACGATACATAATATTAATTTTAGAGTCATTCTAATTAAGATGTAGTTCACAGTGGTTTATGACAATGTTTCCCAGAAAATAATTTAAAACATAAAATATGAATTTAGAGGATTTATTTTTAAATACTCTTACACAGCGAGTAGTATTCATAATTCTGACACATTAATACATACATTACAGATAACTAAGTTTTATAAATTACTTATCATTTACATCAAGGAAGTTCCTCTGCCTCACAATTGTTCACGTTATTTCTGGACACATCATGACACATGATTTGCTGCAGGTATGTATGGTATAAGAGGCATTACATCATCAATTTTTTCTGATTAATCGATAGTCGCTTTCTGTACTTTATTGGCAGCTGATTTGGATTTGTTTCAACAAGCTTTTCTTTCCCTCTTGATACGAATACCCACTGACATGAAAACTTCTATGTCCGAATAACTGCTTTACACTAAGCTTAGAGGGATCTTCAGACTCAAACTTAAGTTGCGTAGCTTCACTGAATTGAAGGGGATCTTCAGACGCTAATAACGTATGTTTGGAGTTCAATGTCTTCAGGTTTTCCAAACTTCTGAAGTCTTATCTTTACATCTTAGTCGTAATATATATATATATATATATATATATATATATATATATATATATATATATATATATATATATATATATATATATATATATATAATTTTTTTTTTTTTTTTTTTTTGGCTCACAGATTTTATTACTTCTGCCCATTCATCTGGCGTGTATACTATTGAACGCCTGTTTCTTGCATACAGTTCAATGCTGCAGAAATCACGATCACAAAGGAGTCTGTTGTGACGCATCACACTATTGACACTACTGACCTGAAATAAACACTTTCATAAACTGCCGGCCGCGGTGGCCGAGGTGACTGAGGCGCTCCAGTCACGGTCAGCTCGGCCACTACGGTCGGGGGTTCGAGTCCCCCCTCGGGCATGGATATTTGTGCCGTCCTAGTTCGTAAGTAGTTCATAAGTAGTTTGTATGTTTAGGGACTGATGACCCCGTACTTGAGTCCCATAAGCTTAACAAACGTTTGAACGTTTTTTCATACACTTACTGAAACATCATCTGAGCTGGAACTGCTGGTCGATGGATGTCAAGATTCATCGCTGTCCATATCTAAAGGGTAAAGCTCTTCAGTTCCACTACTGTCTGTGAAAAATATTCGTTGAAGATCAGATGCCGCTTCAGACGTCCCTGAGCCCTCTGCCATTTTGCTGTGGCTTATGACTATTTATTTTCTAAAACTACCACCGGGTGGCACAGCACTGAACGGCATTCCGTCATAGCCTGACTCCTGTTTCACTAAGAGAGAACTTTTTCAACAGAATATGAAGAACGCTTTGTTAAGCATTCCTTAGCACGAAAAACTCAATTTCGAGAAAGTTGTGGTTTCTGACCATATCTCTCTAAGGCCTTCAATTACGAACAACTTCAGTTGGAAAGAACACTCAGAAAATAATGTAGGGAAGGCGAACCAAAGACTACAGTTCATTGGCAGAACACTTAGAAAATGCAACAATTCTACTAAAGAAACTGGCTACACTACACTTGTTCGTCGTATTTTGGATATCGCTGCTCATTGTGGGATCCACACCAGAAAGGCGTTATTGTTGCGACGAGATCCATTGGCTTTCACCAAGTTTTCCTTCAGAATTCGAACATATATTGTTAGCACCCATCCAGGGGCGGAACCAGTTCGGCCTGCTGGTGAGGGAGGGGGGGGGGTGGACGTCGAAAGAATTCCAATTGTCTGCTAAACTGAGGCTCACAAGAAGGACTCTAGTACCGGTCACCCTCACCCCCTTTTTACCCCACGCCAATGAAACGTTTGTCTCACCGCGGTTTTTAAAATTCACACCAGTGATAGCATGAACGATCCTTCGCCTACTCCGCCCCTCCCTCTTGGATCTGCCTCTACACCCACCTACATAAGGAGAAATGAACACCATAATAAAGTAAGAGAAATCAAATCGAAAACAGAAAGATTCAGGTGTTCCTATTGACCGCTAGTTATTAGAAAATAGATTTACAGAGAAATATCTTGAAAGTGAGAAACATCATGAAAGTGGTTCGATATAGCATTTGACATGCACTTCAATGTGACTTGCAGAGTATCCATGTAGTTGTAAAGATAGACTCATTGTTACACTTAACTAACTTTCGAATAAAAGATTATTTCCTGTTGTGAAGAGGTCTTATAGGTTTTGACGTTTCACTATCCCGTGTATGGCTGCTCTTTCAGGTACTGGTCAAGTGGCTTATTTATTACGTTAAACGATGATGATGATGGTGATCGTATGGCATTAATGGCCATTAGACCCCAACAGGGGTTGTGTTCAGCTTGCCTGTTGCAAGTCTCTTTAGCTGACGTCACTTCGGCGACTAGCGTGTCAATGATAATGAAGTGATCATGAGGACGACACAACACCCACTCCCCGAGCGAAGAAAATCACCGACCCGACGGGGAATCGAACCCATGGAAGCCTCTTGGCTTGCTACTATCGCAGTGAGCAACAGAAACTATACAGAGTGGCACGCCTGTCACCAACCTCTCATATGCTCCCAGAACTAGATTTCGTAAACTGATTTCCCAGTTCCGATTCAGGAAGTCCCCTTCCAGAAAGTGGTTTTCCATTTTCATGATCGAATTCAGTACCCATGTTAACTCAAACTTTTCAGAAACATTCTTTGCTTGTCGGCTAGTCTTCTTGTTCAGAATTTCTAGCCGGCCGCGGTGGCCGAGCGGTCTGCGGGGCGCCAGTCGCAGTCTGCACAGCCACTACGATAGGGGGTTCGAATCCACCCTCGGGCATGGATATTTTTGTCGTCCTTAGTTAAGTCCCATAATCTCTACAAACATTATTTACATTACAGAAATTCTAGCTCGTATGGAGAGACAAACATATTCTGCAATGAAAGAGAAGTAAAAATATTGGTCTAACAATGAATTTATCTCTTTAAGTAATGATAATAATCGACTGCGTTGATTAATGTCACTAAAACAGCTTTTCTGCAAACCCCATTTTTACAGAGATCAACCGCCACCTCGGTAGAGTGGCCAAGTGTTCTAAGGCGCCTTGCTGCTGAGAGCGCGGTTGCTCGTCGTCGGAGGTTCGAGTCGTCCCTTGGGCATGGTTGCTTGTGTTGTTCACAGTTACTTTAAGTTAATTCAAGTAATTTGTAAGCCTACGGAATGATGACCAACGTAGTTAAGTCGCTAAGATTTACAAACATTTGAACATTTTTGAATAAATCCTCTATTGGCCTTTACATTTAAACACGACGGAGAAAACCTGTTTACGAAATCTGTTTTTCTTCCCTGCCTATTCATCGTGGGTAAACATGTGTTAGGTCAGACTGTTACCATAAGACGTTCATACGTTTGTTTGTCTAACTAAATTGTAATGTTTTAACTATATAAGCCCAAAAATAGGCTCAAACAATTATCGAGCGTCTGAGATTTTGTAAAAAATCTCTAGTACTACGATACAATAACATTAGTACTTGACGAAATTTTTTTTTTAAAGTAATTATGAAATGAGGCTATTAAAGCTTTTATAATTCGAACGTGCTTTTCACAGATGTGCACAAAATAAAAATCATGTTTGTATGTAGCTGTTAAGAGTGGTAAAAGCAGTAGATGATTACATAACAGTAACACTGATGTTGTCGGGCCTGCTAGTCTCTGGATAAGTGTTTGATTGGAAACTGAAGGTGCGCGGGTTCGGGACCCGATCTTGAGAAAATTATGCAGTCTTGACTTTTGAAATGAGATCAGTATTTTACAAGCGATTTCGTCATTAATCTGCAGTTTTATTTCGATCTTAATAAAAAATTTTACACTTCACTTTCAAACCAAGAGACAGATAAATTTCTACGTAATAATATATACTGCGCACGGCGTTGGGTACCTTAACACAAACCTTCGTCACCGTTTGACGAGAAACGTGAAAACTGGCACATGCATATGGAGAAGATTTTAAACTTCGCAGAGTAGCGTATGGGGCATCGCAGAGGTAGGCTGCAATGAACTTTGAAACCGTTTTACCGATGACCACGAAAGTTGGTTGTTATATATAGTTTTTCGTGAACAAGGGGACGAATAGATGGAATGTGAGAAGCGGAGTAGAGATGGATAGGGAGAGGTGGAGGTGATAGGGGGGGGAGTTTGCGATGAGCAGTGAGGAGGATGGGATACAGCAGAACACAGGAAAAAAGAGGGAATGGTGTAAGAGAAGGTGGTGCCAAATAAATACTCGGGAAACACCGGCTTTTCAGCTAGTGTTGCATACAGTGAAGAGTACTAAGGTTGTCGCCATTCTGCCTGATACAATTGTTTTACATTGTTCTTTTCTCGTGACAATTATTCAGGTTACAAGCAAATCTTGAAATCAGGTTAGAGGATGGGTACTTGTTACAATCAGCTATTATTGTCAGTAATATCTTTCCTTGTATTAACTCACATATTTCTTTCATTAATTTTACAAAACATTTGAAAGATTCGTCTACCGAAGATCGGTATCGTTCTGTCTCCCTTGATGAACGATTTTGCCAAAGCCATCATTCTTACAAATTTCAGTGCTGAAATTATAGCCAGTGCTTACCGATTACTGGATGAAGTCATGCTATCAACACATATTTAGGTAGTATGACTAACACGACGTAACTAAGTATCGGACTAAATTAGTTCGGTGGTACAATTTGCAATATTGTAATTTACCGATTGACAATAATGTTCCTAATCATATGGAGACGAGATGTCGGCTTCCATTTCCTTGCTGTAAATGAAAATCGTACCGGTAAGCACGCGAATTTATTTAATTTTTTTGTTTTTCTCCATACATAATAATTCACTAATGTGTTTATACAAGAGGAAATACCCATGTAATAGCTTGTTTACTATACTGTTAGTCAAAGATGTGATGAAAGAGGTGCCATGGAACATAATGTTTGCCTGATGCCAGGCGACGTGCAACCACTCCACCTGGCAAGAACTCAACATGTCTTTGCCTTTCTGGAGTACTCAGCCCTGTTGTCTCTACAGCTGTTTATAAGTATGAAAATATTACCGATGCCGGACAATTTCCACGAACTGACCTCTCCTTACGGCCCATAAATGTCGTAAGGGATGCATTTGGAGTCGAACTGACTGCGAACAGATGTCCGATGACATGTTATCCATAAAAGATCCCTCGTTACTTGGGAACATTAAGCCTACGAATGGCTGAAAATGATCTCCAAATAGCCGAACATGAATATTTGGAGTCAATGGTCCATTGAGTTAGATCACAGGAACCAGACTTCTTCAGCATCTTAGTCTTTCCCCACGCCGTGTGGAGTCGGGATTGCTTTGTTGGATTCTTCTGTTCCTTAAATGTCTATCCGATACTCCTTCTCTCTTCCAAATATTTTTCTCTAAGGTCTCTTACTCTGCGTTTCCATACTTTTTTTTGTCTTCTTTTTCTCCCTGACCCTTCAAGATTTAGATTTTCGACCCTTCTCCCCACATAGTATTTTTCTCTGTTCATGCCCATATCGTCTCAGCCTATTTTCTTGTATCTTCTTTCCTGATGTATTCATTCCTTAAAATACTTTTTCTAGTAAATCCATTCATCTACCTTAACATTCTTATTTCTGCAACTCTCATCCTTCTCTCTTGAGCTTTTGTGGTTGGTCCAGTCTCGGGATTATAGAGTATCGCAAGCCTCACCGCAAATTTATACAGATTTCCTTTCATTCTAGAACTAATCTTCATGTCATTGAGTACTCCACTCAAGTTGCTCCGGTTTATCCACCAATTATTAATCTTGAGCTGCATTTAAGCCTCCAGTCGTAATGGTACCCTTGCAGATTACTGTGTAAGTCTTCCCCAACCTTTGTACACATATATTCTGTTGCCTACCTGCTAAGCCCCATTCTTCTTTCTTCTGGGGCTATCCGCCATTGCTCAAGCTTGTCCTGAAGTTCCCTACTGTGGGTTCACAGATTACCACGTCATCAGCAAACATTATGTTCCATGGAACCTCTTTCTTCACGTCTTTGACTAACACATGTATCACCAGTTCCAAGACGTATGGGCTGAGCGCAGATCCCTGATCTAGTCCTACTCTGAATGAAAATGCCTTCATTCTATATGCACTGCTCTTGACTTGTGTCAACACACATTCAAACATGTCTTCTAACACCCTCCCATATTTTCTGGCAGGCGTTTACTTCCCATTCATCGCCATATGTCTTGCCTTCTCCAAATCAATAAAGGCCATAGGAAGATCAGTCTGTCCTTCTCTGTGCCTCTCCATCAGTTGGCTCAATAGAAATATTGCGTCGGTTGTTTCTCTTCCTGGCGTAAATCACAACTGTTCTTCACATACTTCATTTTCTACGCGCTGCCTCTTTTCAGTGACCTTTTCCTGGGTTTTATTATTTGAGACATAAGCTTTATCGCTCTATAATAGCCACACTTTTGAATGTCTCCTTTTCCCTTGTGTATGGGAACGAGTAAACAGCTTCTGCATGCATGTGGCATTCTTTTTCCCTTCCAAATCTTCATTAAATCCCAGAGAATATCGATGCTCTCTTCTCCCAGACTTTCCATGCTTCTTGAAGGACTTGGTTCTTCACCTACAGGCTTTCCATTTTTTATTTTCTTCTTTCCTATTTATTCATTGGATCACTCTTTCATTTTCCTCTTCATCGTCGTACTTCACTCGAACATATTCGTCATTCAATAGTCTTTTAGGATTAAATACAGAGCTGTTTATCACACTCTAAACAACAACAATATAGTATTTCGAAGTACTCTATCCACCCCATGAGGATTTTCTCTCTGACGTGCACTACTACTAATTCATCCTTTATAATTTTCAGCCGGCCGCGGTGGCCGAGTTGACTGAGGCGCTCCAGTCACCGTCAGCACGGCCACTACGGTCGGGGGTTCGAATCCCCCCTCGGGCATGGATATTTGTGCCGTCCTAGTTCGTAAGTATTTCATAAGTAGTTTGTAAGTTTAGGGACTGATGACCCCGTAGTTAAGTCCCATAAGCTTTAAAAAACATTTGAACATTTTTTTAATAATTTTCATCCACGTTATATTGTTGGATGCCTTACCTCTCCCTTTAGTAATCCGTAAGAGTTGCCTGCAATTGTCTTTATTCCAGTTCTTCATCCATCGCTTCTGCCTTCCCCTTCGGCATTGCTCCTCCTTTTCATGCAGTATTACAGGTTACCCTATTCTCTGTTTTCCTGTAAAATCCCATTGTTTCCTGGCATCTTCCTTCAGTTTACTTTTTGAACCTCGTCATTCCACTACCATGTCCCCTTATCTTCCGGGGTTCATTTTCCTGTGGTTATATCCAGCAGATGTGTTCCTCCTTTCGTTATTAGCACTCCTATACATCCTTTAATACTAAACTCTTTTCTTTAGGTATGATGGATAAGTGGGCATTCTTCCATGAGTGCAATGGTCCGGCTGTATTGCATCTGCCAATTGTATTCCAGATATGCTCAATCGGCCTTATGTCCAGTGAAAAAGCAGGCAACTCCATATGTGCAATTCCCTCAGCGTCTAGCATGTTTTCACCATTGCAGCGTTATCGTCCACCAGAAGGAACCCATCTCGTAACATAAGTTCGATGAATCTCGTTGCTATATCTCTGAGCGGTCAAAGCGCCATTCTGAACGACATAGAGGAACGTGCGTCCGCCAATACTGACTCCTCTCCACACCATACATTCACCAGCATGGAATGGTGATGTTTCCTGCACATAAGCAGGATTGTTCAGAGTTCCACGTTTTCTCCAGATGAGGAAACGACAATTGTCCGGTTGAATACATAATCATAACTCATCTGTGAACAGAACCTGGCGCTATTCCTTACGACTCAAATCCCGATACTGTAAATGCGACACAAAGTCGTCGATTAGATGAATTGGTAGTGTTCCGAAAAAATGGTAAGCTCGTAATTTTTTATTGCAGACCACACTTCATATATTTCAATGACGCGTTTCGGTATTACTATCATCAGATTAGTATCTTCAAAAATAATATCTTGTGACATATGCAAATAATATTAGTATTTGATTTATCATAACACTAAAATGTGATGATTTACATGTCATTAAACCTTCTTTGTGACGTAGCCACACTTAAGGAAGTAAGTGAATGTAAGAAAGTTGTTACATACACACATATTTGCAGGCTACAAACGTGATTACAGTGAGCACAGACGAATAACACACACACACAGATATATATATATATATATATATATATATATATATATATATATATATATATATATCTTTTACCAGCAAGTGGCATTGCATAGCGTATAGTGGTAGCATGGCGCTCAGGATTATGTAAATTAAATATACAGGATGGCTTGAGCTTATCGTAAATGGTGTAAGAATATACATAAGTATAAAAATAAATGAAAGATATCCCTTGGAATCCGATGATGAGGTCTATTACCCAGTATTACTGACTAGGGCCCTGCGTAGTGGATTCTTTCCCATTGTTCTGTCATGATTATTGGTTTGTGTAGAGGTTTTGGTGGTGAAACCACAAAGGATCTCACATAATTTAGACTGAAGTTTTAATTTCCAGAAGATTCTATCACAGCCGAGCTCACAGAGCTAACAGGCACTGACAAGAGAACCGGTGGCCACCATACAGACGTGACTGGATTTGCGGGCTGGGTAATAGATTTGATCATCGGATTCCAGGGGATCAGACATGTTATGAAGTCGGAGATTCTCAAAAACCTGCAAGACAATGAGAATATTTTACATGGGAACACTCAACAGAAACACACTACTGTAGCCAGCTAAATTGAAGCAATTAACGAACACGATGGATAAATTCAACGTCAAATTTATGGTAATTCAGGAAAAACGATTCGCTGATGAGAACCACATTGATTCAGAAAATTACAGAATGTATAAGAGGAAACAGCCATAACCATTCCAGGAAGTAATCTCAAACTCTTCGGAACAGGATTTGTAGTGCATAAATAGATACTGGCCTCTGTAATAGATTTCACTACAAAATCAGAAAAAATTTCAAGCCTCACAATACGACCAGGAAACAAAGCCTAGACACTAATTAGTGCACATGCCCCCATAAATAATTATAAGAAGAAGAACCCAGGAATGATAGAAGAATTCTGGAATGATCTCGAAGAAACTACCAACAAAATTCCAAAGAACCACGTTAAAATGTTATTAAGGAATTTCAATGCCCAGTTACGAAAGGAAAGAAAATTCCGAGACACGACAGGAAAACACACGGCCCACAAGAGGGCAAACAAAAGTGGAGAGAACTTGACCAAGTTTGACGTTTAGTGTATGGAATGAGTGGAAACTGTCGTTCAAGAAGCAATGTATTGCATTTCTATCTGCTATATTGAACAAAGAAACTTTTCGTTTATTTTTGGTATCTTTGGTACATTCAATATTCAATCTCGCTACGACATCTCTGTGTTCACTGCCACCTGTATCCTTTTTGATGCTCGTTATGATCTCAGAATTATTTTTTGCTAAGAGGTCAGTTGTGTTTTGACATCCATTTACCATGAGCTCTTGCCAATCTGAACCCGACTCATCTGAGTAGGTCAGGGTTGTATAACCTGCAGACGGCTATCTGCTGCCGTGTCTCGTTAATACCCAATTGTGCAGCGTAGTACATACGTATACTTTCGTAGGTCATTCCAAATTCTTTTCTGTTTTTGATCCGTGCAGTCTTGCTTGTCTCTTAGAAATGACTACTCTAGGCACATACCGCAGCCTGCGCGACCAATAAGTGCAGATCGTTGCCGATGCCATCGACCATTGCGAAAGACTGCATACGGAATTCCTTGACCTGATGGATCTCGGAAAACTAAAATAGGTAACAACTTTCGAAATGGAATGGTTCATGCATCTAGTTCCAACTACCATTCCGAATTCAAAATGTGTAAATTCAGCTGTGGCAATACACGCCTTTTTGCGTTTTCCAACCGAAAATAAATTCAATAAAATAAGAGGTGAACATGGAAAAAGAGACTGAGAAAATATCTACGCTGGATGGTAGTTCAGACAGGTCTGCTAAGAGCATCTGCTCACAGAGCTATACACACACTAAAATTGTAGCCGTAAAAAAAAAAAAAAAAAAAAAAAAAAAAAAAAAAAAAAAAAAAAAAAACGGCAATGCATTAACTCACGAATTCAGATGCTGCACTGCTACACGATGCGAAAAATTGATTCAATTTTTTTATATATTTTTATTTTTGTTACCAGATGGAGTATCGGTGCATCTGTCAGTCTGTAAATGTCTGTCTGTAAATTCTCAGAGCAATCGACGTTGGAGGTCTAAAAATCCTCAGGAAATATATTAATTACCTCTACATGATGTGCGCTGGAGTGTGATGTGGAATTAGTTCAAATAAATGTTCAAATGTTTGTAGAGCTTATGGGACTTAACTTCGGGGTCATCAGTCCCTAAAGTTACAAACTACTTATGAACTAGCTGACACTAAGGACGGCACAAATATCAATGCCCGAGAGGGGATTCAAACCCACGACAGTAGTGGCCGTGCAGACTGTGACTGGCGCGTCGCTGACCGCTCGGCCACCGCGGCCGGCAGCCGAAATTGGTCAAGTGTTTGCAAATGTATTCAGGAAATGTCAGACTGCTCTATCCAAACAGAAACTTCATTTTGAGCATCTACTGTAAATAAAGGTTGAGCGTAAGTTAATCAGAAAGCAACGCTGTTTACAATTAATTCCGTGGATGCTCCCGCGGCAGATCAGAGACTGAGAGATGGGAGTGGTGACGGCCGGGGGCCGTGCCGCGCGACCCGCTCACACCTCGCAGGCCGCTTTCGCGAGACACCCTGTATTTGCGTTTTGTGCATCTGAGTCGGGACTGCCACCAGTACAGTAATCAATGGCGCAGTCGGGATTTGGTTCTGAGGGGGGAGGGGGTACGACTTATTTTTACACTTTTTATAATTTTACCAATTATACTACAACGACAATTGCACAGGAAATTAAATGAGCAGGTTAGCATTAATTTGAGAGTGGAAGAGGAGCAAAGTGGTGGAAATTGAGTGTATATAATCAGCTCGTAAAATAATTAGGCAGCTTCTATGTTACTAGCCAAAGAGAATTGTCTATATAGTATAATTAAAATGAGACTATATGTGTAAAAACTGAACCAAAACAACACTACTGTTGTGCGTAGCTTTTGGCGGCCTTCATAAGAATCCAGTCGGTGGCGCCGCTGACTTGCTAAGCAGCGGGTCGCCGTATATGAACAATCGGCTCGTAATTTCAGCGTAGGTATAACAACAGCGGCAGCATCAAAGCTGGTTGCAGCGGCATTAAACTAGTCACAGTGACAGCATCACACCTTCTCAGTGGCAGCATCACTTTGGAAAGCCACTGTCATGTTCACTTGTACTTCGTAAATTATAGTTACTTTGTGATTTATTATGTGAACTATTTTTTGGTTCTGAACTGTTTAAAAAAATAAAAACAAAACAATAGAATATAATAAAATTAAATAATTTATAGGAGGTTCTGGGTGGGGGGGGGGGGGCTTCAGTCCCATTTCCCTCATCCTCCCGGTGGCGCCGTCGACAGTAACCACCTAGGGGGTTGTTAAAATGCCTTAAAACCAGATCCAGGTTGGCAGGCGCACCTATCAACGTTGTTAACCCACCAGGCGGATTCCAACCTGGGACGCCGTCATGGAATGAGATGCTGTATAAGACGCGGCCAACCGGGCGGGTACTTGGTAGAACATAAAAGGCTTAACCTGGCCCTGTGGTTTCCACTGCATTAATGTCTTTTCTCATTTCAACTGCATTCTTAACTGATTATCCTAAGCCTGATTATAATAAATAGCACGTCCAGTCACTTGCTGATGGAACACTTACATTGCGTGCTGCCTTCTAACTAGTCACTGGAATAGAACGCAAGATGTAAAAGGTAGACAGTCGTAAAAGGGCAATCCAATAAGGCATTTCAGATGTAGCGTGCTTTGGACGTATCGTGACCGATTTGCGGTGGAGAGAGTGAACGGTTGACATTTAGACTAAATATGATTATTACAGCAACGTTTTATGAACCGAACTAGGTGTAAGGAGTTTACCGCATGCCCCCTAACCACTGATATTCAGTGCTTAACATGTGCGAAGATGCGTCGCTTTAACTATACCATTTTCGAAATACATCTGTTGATGAAAGAAAGGCCAATAATGTTAACTTTCGTTACCGACATTCGTCTGGGAAATATTCGAAATTAGTTTTAATAACTTAAATTGTGTGACTTTCCACCCCGAAGTCTTTACCTTGGAACTGCCCTAGTCGAGTCGCAGGCAAAGATGCATGAGATTACGTTACATCCACGTGAATAGCTGTCCTTGAAGGTGACCGCAGTGCAGGAGGGGAGGCAGAACGGTCCTGGGAGGGGATCGCCAGCACATGCCGACAGGCGGCTGCCCCCGCCAGCGCGCCACGCCGTGAAACAGGTTTCGATGCCTTCCGACAGCGTAACAGGCTGCACGCTACTGATTTCTCTTTTCTTTGGCAGAGAACGTTATAGATATAGGTGTCTACAAGCGTAGACACGTGAAAGTCTCTGGTCGCATGCCCAGGTCGTTGCTCAAGATACGTCGTGTGTTACCGCACTAAAGTATCTGATTTGAGACTAGATCGCGTACTATTTTCCACTTTCTCCAGGGAGAGTGACAGCTTTATGTTGTCGTCCTTCAGCAATCCAGATTTTACTCTTGTTTCTGTTGGTTTTCAGCTGTTCATGGTTCATGCATTTTCAGTTTTTGGTGTTGTCTGTTATGGTCTTCAATCCGGAGACTGGTTTTATTCAGCTCTCCACCCTACTCTATCTTGAACAAACGTCTTCATCTCCAATAAGGACAGTAACCCACATTCATTTGGATCTGTTTACTGTATTCCTCCCCTGGTCTTTCTCTGAGGTTTTTAATCTACCCAATGCCATAATTCCTTTATGTCTAAGAATATGTTCTATTAATCGGTCTCTTCTTTTAGTCAAGGTACGCCACAAATTCCTTTTTCCCCAAATCTGTTTATTTCTCCTCATTAGTTACTCGATCTACCCGCCTAATCTTCAGCATTCCTTTGTAGAACAACATTTCATTCCCCACAGTGCAACATTGCACACAAATGCATTCGATGTTAACAAATTTCTCATTTTCAAAAAGCCTTTCTTCCCATTGGCATTTCGCATTTTATATCTTCTGCACTCCAAACATCATGTTACTTCATTGCCCAAGTAGGTAAATTCATCCACCACCTTTATTATTTCGTTACCTACTCTAATTTCTTCAGTATCGCCTAATTTTATTTGCATTCCATTATGCTGTTAATCATATACGTTCCTTTCAATACACTGTTCATTACGTTCAATTCTTCTTTCAAGATCTTTGCTGCCACTCACAGAATTACAATTTCATCGGCAAATCACATTTTTTTAAAATTTATTTCTTCACCCTGAACTTTAACTCTAGAAGTGTCACGTTTGTCATTTTTGACCCATGTGGCTGTTTCGAGTGCCTTGCCCCCCATTATGTTCATCATAGGACCAAACCCTCTAATGACTTGTAATCAGTTATAGAGTTGTAAAACTTACCAAAATTGTATCCCTCTAGGCCACATAGAAGTATGAATAATTTATCTGATACAATGTGGATCATATTTTACCCATACACAGTTTAACACAATATGGTGTCAGCACCGCCTAACAAAATAATTTCTCGTTATGTCTTGACGTTAATCACGAGATATTGGAGTCTATTATGTCACGTTAGGCCAAAAAAACAAGAAATGTGAATACTTTGGAGGTCGGACGAAGCTTTATATTAATGCGGCTTTTGGTTTTCTGTGGACTGGCACCATGCAGACATATGAGGTGGCACTGAAGAATCACAAAATAACCATGTCTGATGCACGGAGAAAAGTTCTGTTACACGCCAGCAAAAGTTTACTCTCTGTGTATCTCTATCCTTGGTCAATCCAAGCCGCGACGGAGTGGCCAAGTGCATTGAGGCGCTATGTTACGATGCGCGAGGTCGCTCCCCATCGGGGGTTCGAATCCCCCCTCGAGCATGGATGCCGTCATTAGTATAAGGTAGTTCATAAGTAGTTTGTAAGTTTAGGGGCCGATGAGCCAGCAGTTAAGTCCATAAGCTTAACAAACATTTGTCTAGCCGAGGGGGCTGAGGCACTCCAGAGACATGTGCTTGTGGTTGATTTTCGCCAATTTGCGTCACTGAAGCTATGATGGCAAGACGATGTGGTATTACGAATGCCGATATTTTCTACTATCGATGTTTCGACGACGAAATAAAGTCTCTAATCCGGTAGTGAGACGATTGCAGAGGAGGCCGACGATTTAATTCCAGTGGGAACAGCGGACACAAGTAATTCAGACGTATCAAAGGAACTGCCAGCACAATCTGAAACATTTGGAAATGATTTACCTCTTGCACAACGTAAGCATGTGCCATTCTACCTAAGTTTTTTAACCATTAAGCGCGTAGTATACTGTATGTGTTTCTTTGTTATACTCTTTAGCTGTTGTATTTATGGTTCTCCTTATTCTGAGTAACATGCATGCTTGATGTCAGATCAGTGACAATAATGAGGCAAACTTTAAGAAATTCTGTAGTTTTGTAATGAAATCAAGGGTGGACTCGTCGACCCACCTTTCTGCAGTGTTTTCAGTTTCAATCTACAGTTCATAACCAAAATATATGGTTAGAGTCTATATCAGCACCTGGATATGTCTTACAGTCCATACCTAATTTCGGTGACTCCTGGTATCTTCCACGTCTACAACCTTCTTTCATGATTCTTAAACCAAGTGTTTCTTACAATTAACTTGTGTACCACGCAAAATTCAACAAGGCGGCTTCCTCTTCCATTCAGTTTCCCCAGTCCATATTCACCTACTATTTTTCCATCCTTTCCTTCTCCGACTACCCAATTTCAGTCCCCCAACACAATTAAGTTTTCGTCTCCATTAATTGTCTAAATAATTTACCTCCTGATCGCCTTATCATCGACTAGGTGGCATGTATACTTGTACAGCTGTGGTTGGCGTTGGATTTGTATCTATCTTCACTACCATAATGCGATGACTGTGCTGCTCATGGTACTTTACCCGCATTCCTACTTTTTTCCACTATTAGACTTACGCCTGTAATATCCCCAACCGCTTTTGTATTTCTAAGCTTGTACACACCTGACCAGAAATCCTGCTCCTCGTTTCACCGAACTTCACTAATTCCCACTATATTTACCTGAAACCCATACATTTCCATTTTTATACTTTCCAATTCTGCTACCCGATTAAGGCATAGAACATTTCAAGCTCAGATCCGTAGAATGCCAGTGTTGTCTTTCCTAATGTCTACATTATCCTGAGTAGTCTCCACCCGGAGATCCCAATGGGGGAATATTTTACCTCTGGAATATTTTATCAGAGAGAATGCCATCATCATATATTCATACGGTACAGATGCTTGTCCTTAGAAAAGTAACGGATGTAGTTTCCCCTTACTTTCAGTCGTTCGCAGTAACAGTGTGGCAATCCCACATTACCTGATGTTACAAGGCAGCTCACTCAATCAACCAATGAAAGCGCTGGTGCCCCTCATCACGAACCACATGATTTTCTTGTCTCTTCACAGATAGCTACAGTAAAGCTATCTGTGTCGTTGAATTACGCAAGCCACCCCCACCTCGGCAAATTCTGTGGTTGATGATGGTATCGTTTTCGGTTATGACCATAGTATTCTTTAGATGGATTTGGAAAGATTATGTCAACCTTGCTACGCTTAGACGTGACTCAGCCTGATGTGAAACCAACCAGAAAGTTATCTGTTAGAATGTATCTACATCGCCTTACCAATAATACCCTTCCCCTCTCTCACTCTCCATCCACAATACGTATTTTGATTTCCACAACAGATAGCATTAAAGGTAAATAATTGTGACTTAATATGTACGTGAATTCACACGTGACCAGAATATGTATCGTGTATGTGATCTGGTTTGCAGACTTAGATTATCACGGCCATGTGAAGGTAATTATTTTGTCTGAATTAGCATGAGATTAAATATTGTAATAAAACAGCCTGGCAGTGACTGATAACTATAGGAATGACCATGTAAATATGTATTAACTCGCCAGAGTACAAAGCAATATTTAACACGCCTCTGATACCAAATAAAAACGCATGCTAGCGTGGCGTCACATGCAAACAACAGAATGACGTATACGGATGTAGCACGAAGTGGAATTAAGAAATTTGACAAGTATACCAATAAATGTTTAACTTGACTGTGCGAGCAAATATGAATGTTTGCTTCGGTAGTAAGACAGACGATAGTAGTGCAACGAACGAGAACTTGAGATCGATATTTAATATAACTACAAAAAGAAATCAGAAGGTTGTGTAGGAGGGCGACGCCTGCCCCTCAGGTGGATAGGAACGAGAAATGGAAACTTTTAATTTTTCACAAGTATTTTGTTAAGTGTAGTGGACCTGGCCGGCCACGGGCCGTGCCGCGTGCCTTCGGCCGGAATTTTCCTCGCGCATGTTCCCGACACGTGCCTCTTGGATCGGAATTTCCTTGTTGGCTTGGTTCTGCTGACGAGGGTACGCCAGCCTATGAGAATCGGCAGAACCCAACCACCAACCACGAGCCAGGCCGGTGGTCACGTGGGGCACGCTCTGCCGAGACCTGCAGAACGCACGCTTTCTTGCGTCCCGAACTCCCACCTGTTCCCCTGAGCTCCACCTCATAAGTTGGTTACGATTTTTATCGAAAGATGTTCAAATGTTTGTAAAGCTATGAGATCATACTGCAGTGGTAATCAGATCCTACTCTTACAAACTACTTAAAGGACCTTACGTAAAAGGCAATACACACATCCAAGCGCGAGAGAGGACTTGAACGTGCGACGGAGAGCAATTGCACACTCGTAGCAAGGCGCCTTAGAAGGCACAGTCATTCCCACGTGGCTACAGTTTTGGTAACGGCGTATACGAGAAGAATAAACGGCGGAAACAAAAAAGCACAAAATGGTCAACACACACAAACAATTTGTCTTCCTACTGGGATCTTACTCACGTTTTTCTGCAGAAAAGATTTACAGCAACACGTGGTCTAAGATACGCGCATTTCATATAAATATACATACCTTTCTTTTCCATAGGCAAGCGTAAGTAATTAAATGGCAATTGATCAGAATCCAAAGGAAAATATATCATTACGAGTTTTTTTTTTTTTTTTTTTTTTTTTTTTTTTTTTTTTTTTTTTTTTTTTTTTTAATTGACTAAAATCATATCGTAAGTGTGCCTCGGTTGCACAGTGGTAGAGTGCTAGACTACAAATCCAAAGGTCGCGGGTTCGATCCCCGCGAGGTCCTAGGATTTTTATCTGTCACTTTCCACTTCTTTCACCTCTGGCAGTATTGCTCATGTGAAAAATACCGAGTAGCACCGTGGTTCGGAACCTACGTTAAACTGGAGGTCCCCCTATAACTGGCTGGGTAAGTCAGTTTCGAAGGTCGGAGGAAGGCAACGGCATACCACCTCCAAACAGGACCATGCCTAGTAAAGCACTGTGGTGTTCAAACCAATCTTCGGATTGTTGACTGCTTTACCTTTATCTGAAACGTATCGAGGCTCAAGTCATGCTATCCACCAACTACTGCAATATGAACACTATTGTGACGCAACAGTTCCTCTTACCACCTCCACGCCACCAACAGAATTATTTCACATTATACAACGAAACAGCCTTCTCCAAATAAAAGCCGCCCTTCAGACATGATGGACCTATTAGTTGCGGCCCAGTATGCATCTGTTACCATTGATGACACATTTAAATATGAACATTCCCAGAACGAGATTCCACTTTATCTTACTACCTACGTATGTCTACGTATGTCATTTTCTACCACAACACAAAATAAAAAAAGGGGCAGAGGTTGGTTGTACTGCAACGAACATCTGTTGTTGTTGTGGTCTTCAGTCCGGAGACTGGTTTGATGCAGCTCTCCACCCTACTCTATTCTGAGCAAGACTCTTCATCTCCTCTTAAAACGGCAACCTACATCTATTTCAGTTTGCTTCCCATATTCATCTCTTGGTCTTCTCTGCGATTTTTACCCCACCCACTTCCCTCCAACGCTACATTCGCAATGACTTGATGTCTAAAAATGTGTCCTACAAATCGATCCCTTCTTTTAGTCAAGGTATGCCAGAAATTCTTTTTCTCCACAATCCTGTTCGATTCCTCCTCACTAGATATGCGATCCACCCACCTAATCTTCAGCATTCTTCTACAACACCACATTTCCTATCTTCTTCACGCCCGCACTGTTTATCGTCCATGTTTCACTCCCGTATAAGGAACACTCAACTCTAATGCCTGTAGAAAGGACTTCTTTATACATAAATTAATATTCGATGTTAACAAATTTCTCTTTTTCAGAAACTTTTTCTCCCCAGTGCTATTCTGCATTTATATCTTCTGTAATGCGACCATCATAAGTTATTTTACTGCTTAAGTAACAAAACTCATTTACCGCGTTTATTGATTCGTTATCTAATTTAATTCCTTCAGTATCGCCTGATTTTCTAAGACTGCATTCCATTATCCTTATTTTAATCTTGTTAATGTTCATCTTATATGCTCCTTTCAACACAGTGTCCATTCCGTTAAGTTGCTCTCGCAGGTCGTTTGCTGTCTGTTATAGAAACACAATGTCTTCACCATTAATTTTAATTCCTTCTCCAAATTTCTCCTTGATTTCGTTTATAGCTTGCTCAATGTACAAATTGAATAACATTGCGGAATGGCTACAACCCTGTCTTACTCCCTTCCCAACCTCTGCATCTCTTTCACGCCATTCAACTCTGATAACTGCTGTCTGCTTGTTGTAAATAACCTTATGTTCTCTATATTTTACTGCTGGTGATTTCAGAATTTGGAAGAGTGTATTCCAATCAACATTGTCAAAAGCTTTCGCCAAACCTACAAAAGCTACAAATGTAGGTTTGCCCTTCCTTAATCTATCTTCTAACTTAAGCCTTAAATGTAGGTACCCATACATTTCTCCAGAATACAAACTGGTCTTTCCCAAGGTCGACTTCTACCAGCATTTCCTTCCTTCTGTAAATAATTCATGTTAAGCTCTTGCAACCATGACTTATTAAACGGATGGTTCTGTAATTTTTACACCTGACTGCATCTTTTTTCTTTGGAATTGGGAGTATTTCATTATTCTTAAAGTCTGTGGGTATTTCCCCTGTCTCATACATCTTACACACCAGGTGAAATAGTTTTGTCATGGCTGGATCTCCTAAAGACTTCAGTAATTCTGAGGGAATGTCGCCCACTCCAGGAACCTTGTTTCGACTTAGGTCTTTCAGTTCTCTGTCAAATTCTTATCTCAGTATACTATCTCCTATTTCATCTTTACCTACATTCTCTTCCCTTCCTACAATATTGTCTCTAAGTTCATTTCCTTTGTAGAGCCTCTCTATATACTCTTTCCATCTTTCAGCTTTCCCTTCTTTGCTGAGAACTGGTTTTCCATCTAATTTCTTTATATTCATACCGCTGCTTTTCTTCAAATGTTTCTTTTATTTTCCTGTAGGCGGTATCTATTTTTCCCCTATTTATACATTCTTCTACAGACTTGCATTTGCCTTCTACTCACTTTTTCTTAGCAATTTTACACTTCATGTCAATTTCATTTCTTAGTCGTCTGTACTCCATTTTGCCTATTTCATTTACTGCATTTTTATATTTTTTCCTTTCATCAATTAAATGTAGTATTTCCTGTGATATCCAAGGATTTTTCGTAGGTCCAGCCTTTCTAAAAATTTTGTCCTCTTCTGCCTTCACTATTTCATCTCTCAATGCCAGCCATTCTGCATCTACTGTTTTATTTATTCCCTTTTCTGTCAATTGCTGCCTAAAGCTCCCTCTGAAATTCTCAAGAACTTAAGGTTCCTACAATTTATCCCTGTCCCATCTCCCAATTTGATTAACTCTTTCAGTTTTCTCAGTTTCAGCCAACAGTTTATGACCAACAAGTTAAGGTCAGAGTCTATAGCAGCCCCTGGGTATGTATTACAGTTAAAACCTGTTCCCGAAAGTTATGTCTACCATTATAAAATGTATCTGATACCTTCCACTGTCTCTTGGTCTCTTCCACATATACAACCTTCTTTCGTGATTCTTAAATGAAGTGTTTGTTTAAATTGTGTTCCGTGCAAAATTCTACCAGAAAATCTCTTTGATTCCTTTTACCTACTATTTTTCCGAATTCCAGTTTCCCATCACAATTGTGGTTTCCTCTCCCTTAATTCTCTGAATAATTTCCTTTACCTCCTGACACATTTCTTCGATCTTCTCATCATCGGCAGAGCTAGTGGGCATATAAGCTTGTACTACTGTGGTCAGTGTTGGCATTGTATCTATCTTGACTTTGATAATGCGATAACTGCGCTTCTCATAGTAGTTTACCTGCATTCCTATTTTCTTATCCATTATCAGACCTACTGCTGTAAAACCCCAAATGATTTTGAATTTATAATCCTGTACTCGCCTGACCAGAAACCCTTCTCCTCTTTCCACCGAACTTCACTAATCCCCACTATATTCAACTTCAGCCTATCCATTTCCCTTTTTACATTTTTCAACTTCCCTACTTCCCACTCCCATGAACCACAGACATTGCCGAGGTGGGGTGGCTTGCGTGCCTCAACGATACAGATAGCAGTACCGTAGGTGCAACCATAGCGGAGGGGTATCTATGGAGAGGCCAGACAAACGTGTGGTTCCTGAAGAGGGGCAGCAGCCTTTTCAGTAGTTACAGGGGCAACAGTCTGGATGATTGACTGAGCTGGCCTTGTAACATCAGCTAATGTGGCTTTGCCACACAGCTACTGCGAATGGCTGAAAGCAAGGGGAAAATACAGCCGTTACCTTTCCCGAGGACATGCAGCTCTACTGTATGAACATATGATGATGGAATCCTCTCGGGTAAAATATTCCGGAGGTAAAATAGTCCCCCATTCGGATCTCCGGGCGGGGACTACTCAGGAGGATGTGATCATCAGGAAAGACAATACTGGCATTCTACGGGTCGGAGCGTGGAATGTTAGATCCCTTAATCGGGTAGGAAAATTAGAAAATTTAAAAAGGGAAATGTATAGGTTGAAGTTAGATATAGTGAGGATTAGTGAAGTTCGGTGTCAGGATGAACAGGATTTCTGGTCAGGTGAATACATGATTATAAATACAAAATCAATTGGGGGTATCACAGGAGTAGGATTGATAATGAATAAGAAAATAGGAATGCGGGTAAACTACTATGAGGAGCACAGTGATCGCATTATCATTGTCAAGTTAGATACGAAGCCAATACCAACAACAGTAGTACAGGTTTATATGCCAACTACCTCTTCCGATGATGAGGAAATCGAAGAAATATATGAGGAGCTAAAGGAAATTATACAGACAATTAAGGGAGAGGAAAACTTAATTGTTATGGGAGACTGGAATTCGGTAGTAGGACAAGGAAGGGAAGGGAAGGTAGTAGGTGAATATGGTCTGGGCAAAAGGAACGAAAGAGGAAGCCGCCTGGTAGAATTTTGCACGGAACATAATTTAGTTATAACAAACACCTGGTTCAAGAATCACAAAAGAAGGTTGTATACGTGGAAGAGACCAGGAGACACAGGGATATACCAGATAGATTTTATAATGGTAAGACATAGATTTCGGAATCAGGTTTTACAGTGTAAGACATACCCAGGGGCAGATATAGACTCTGACCATAACTTGTTGGTTATGAACTGTAGATTGAAACTGAAGAAACTACAAAAAGGTTGGAAAATAAGGAGATGGGACCTGGATAAATGGAAGGAACCTGAGGTTCTTAAGAATTTCAGAGGGAGCTTTAGACAACAATTGACAGAAACAGGGGAAAATAAAACAGTAGAGGAGGAATGGGTAAAATTGAGAGATGAAATAGTGAAGGTAGCAGAGGACAAAATAGGTAGGAAGGCAAGACCTACAAAAAATCCCTGGATATCACAGGAGATACTAAATTTAATCGATGAAAGGAGAAAATATAAAAATGCAGTAAATGAAACAGGCAAAATGTAGTACAGACGACTAAGAAATGAGATTGACAGGAAATGCAAAATGGCTAAGCAGGAGTGGCTAGAAGGCAAATGCAAGGATATAGAAGAATGTATAAATAGGGGAAAATAGATACAGCCTACAGGAAAATAAAAGAAACATTTGGAGATAAGAAAAACAGCTCTATGAATATCAAGAACTCGGCTGGAAAGCCAGTTCTCAGCAAAGAAGGGAAAGCTGAAAGGTGGAAAGAGTATATAGAGGGGCTCTACAAAGGAAATGAAATTCGAGACAATATTGTAGGAAGGGAAGAGGATTTAGATGAAGATGAAATAGGTGATACTGTACTGAGAGAAGAATTTGACAGAGCCCTGAAAGACCTAAGTCGAAACAAGGCTCCTGGAGTAGATGATATTCCCTCAGAGCTACTGAAGTCTCTGGGAGAACCAGCCATGACAAACCTGTTTCACCTGGTGTGTATGATGTATGAGACAGGTGAAGTACCCTCAGACTTTAAGAAAAATGTTATAACCCCCATTCCAAAGAAAGCAGGTGCAGACAGGTGTGAAAACTACAGAACCATCAGTTTAATAAGTCATGGTTGCAAAATATTAACACGAATTATATACAGAAGAATGGAAAAGCTGGTTGAAGCCGACCTCGGGGAAGATCAGTTTGGGTTCAGGAGAAATGTAGGAACACGGGAGGCAATACTCACTTTACGGCTTATCCTAGAAGATAGATTAAGAAAGGGCAAACCTACATTTCTAGCTTTTGTAGATTTGGAAAAGGCTTTTGACAATGCTGATTGGAATAAACTCTTTCATGTTCTGAAGCAAGCAGGAGTAAAATATAGGGAGCGTAAGGTTATTTACAACTTGTACAAAAACCAGACAGCTGTTGTCAGAGTTGAAGGGCATGAAAGGGATGCAGTGGTTGGAAAGGGAGTAAGGCAGGGTTGTAGTCTTTCTCCAATGTTATTCAATTTGTACATTGAGCAAGCCATAAAAGTAAGCAAGGAGAAATTTGGTGAAGGAATTAAAGTTCAGGGGGAAGAATTAAAAACATTGCGTTTTGCCGACGACATAGTAATTATGTCAGATACAGCAAAGGACCTGGAAGAGCAATTGAACGGAATGGACAGTGTGCTGAAAGGTGCATATAAGATGAACATTAACCAGAGCAAAACTAGGGTAATGGAGTGCAGTGTAAGAAAATCAGGTGATGCTGAAGGAATTAGATTGGGAAACGCAGCAATAAAGGAGGTAGATGAGTTTTGTTACTTGGGTAGTAAAATAACAAATGATGGTCGCAGTACAGAGGATATAAAATGCAGAATGGCAATGGGTAGAAAAGCGTTCTTGAAAAAGAGAAATTTGTTAACTTCGAATATTGATTTAAGCCTCAAGAAGTCCTTTCTGAAGGCATTTGTATGGAGTGTTGCCCTGTATGGGAGTGAGACATAAACAGTGCGGACAGGAAGAGGATTGAGGCTTTTGAAATATGGTGCTACAGAATAATACTGAAGCTTAGGTGGGTGGATCGCGTAACTAATGAGGAGGTACTGAACAGAATTGGGGAGAAAAGAAATTTCTGGCATACCTTGACTAAAAGAAGGGATAGATTGGTAGGACACATTCTTAGACATCAAGGAATTGTGAATTTAGCATTGGAGCGAAGTGCGTGGGGTAAAAATCTCAGAGGAAGACCAAGAGATGGATACAGTAAGCAGATTCAGACAGATGTAGGTTGCCGTTCTTATGTGGAGATGAAGAGGCTTGTTCAGGATAGGGTATTGTGGAGAGCTGCATCAAACCAGTCTCCGGACTGAAGACCACAACAACAACAACTACCCGATTAAGGACTCTAACGTGTTATCTGATGCTACAAGGCCAGCTCAGTCAATCATCCAGACTGTTGCCCCTGTAACTATTGAAAAGGCTTCTGACTCTCTTCAGGAACCACATGTTTGTCTGTCCTCTCCACAAATGGTGTCTGTGGTTCAGAGGGGTGGAGTAAGTAATTACAAATTTTAATCACAATGTAATACCGAATAATTATGAAAACAGAGAGGATTCTAATGATTTTGTCGCTCGAGTGTGTATATTGTCTCTAGCGGCAGGCACAGAGCAGAAGTATCTCTGGAGTGAGCATTTAGATGCGCAGAATAGTTTTGTGTCCTCGACATTAAGGTGGAAATGTCACGTGATATTGGGTAAAATCTGCTACTCGATGACTTTACCTTGGTCCTTTTTTTCGGTTAAGACGGATGACTATGTGTAAATGGCCCTTTTAGCGACGCTTCATCAACTTCCTTGCTGCTTTTGTGACACATTTATTTAGATATTATTTTATATTATATGGCTGCTCTGCGAAAAGGAGATTGGTCTTTTCTGCAGCTAGTGCGGTACAATCCAATCGTAATAGCGAATAAATGTGTGGATAGATTTGTCTCAATATCACGTGGTAATTACAGCTTAATGTTGAGAAGATCCACAGAACGCAATGTTCATTCCACAAATATTTCCACTCTATGTACAATTTAGCGGTTACACCCGTTAAAAGGTGCACCTCTTTTCTTTCCGTGGCAATGCAAAGCGTAGGAGATACACCTAGGAAGATAAAAACTTTTTTGTGTTCTACTTGGTTTATATTTTACTTGCTGTGGCAGCGATTTACTTTGCTTTGTTGGCAACAGACTATTCGCTTTAGCAGGATGATTAATGCACTTGCCAGAACATCATAAATTATATATTTCATCGTGAACATAAAGAATTATTCCCCTCATTATACGTGACTGATTTTCGAAAAAGCATTCAACGGTCATTGTCAACATCAATTGACAATTCTGTCGTCATTAGTAAAATGGTACTGTAACTCTGTCTTGTTGTATATTACACCACAGTTATGAGAAGAAAACGCACACACTCAAAATGTAATGAGAATAAATCGAAATCAGAAAGGTATCTACATAAATTCGATTTCCCCTGCAAAGAATTGTTATGTAAATTAGAGCATCGATAGGCGCGAAGGAATTTCATTACATTTTAAATTCAAATGTTCTACGTAAAAGGAAGCATAGAAATGTCGTTAAGCTGTGAATATACAAAGTGTAATCAGCAACTCGCTGTTCATTGTTAGTTTGTATCTGCAGAGATAAGATTGCGGCTCTTAATTAAAAAATACTTATGTTACTGAGGGAATACGCACAACTACAAAACCGACAGTACCTTTATTGGTTCATTGTATTCTATGACATAACCATCGAAAAGAAATGAATTTTTTTTTTATTTTTTTTTATTTTTATTTTTTTATTTTAAAGGAGCAGTGCCAACTATTAAATCTATGGTGCACTACCTAAGAGGGGCTCTGTTTGTTCTGTACTGTGCTGCATCGTTTTTTAAGCATTCCTAAACAGAATGGACTCAAGATGTATTAAGTACGCACCGAAATCAGAAAGGAAACTATACAAATTCCTGTTTCCATGCAAAGAATTCTTAGTAAATGAAAACCTTCATAGACGCAAAGGAACGTCGTTATGTTTTAAATTCAATTAATTTAGTGTAACTCTGCACAACATATAGACTTTGTGTCAATAACTTGTTATATCTCAGGCCCACAGTGTTAGAATTATCGTATATTGACATAATTTGAAAGGTTTGTCCAAACACTGTAATTATTTATTTATTTATTTCTCACACAATATATCATTCGTCATTTAATGCCATCGTCAGATGTTTCTGCAAAAACATTTGCTAATATGAGTACGTATCCAAATGGAACATCAATAAATTTTCGTAAAAAATATTTTACAAATTTCACTTAGAAAGTGTGCAGTACGTACCGTATTTAGAGGTTGTAAATGCTTCAACTAACTATTTATTAGGTGATGATTTATATTTGATCTCTGAATTGTAGCCAGTTACAGCATCTGTCAATACCTCAGAATACTATACGTTTACAAATATTTACAATTTTTTGTTGTTGCAGAGAGAAACTTATAAGTTAATAGATATGGTATTATTTTCTTTATTATTTCTGTCGTCTATGTTGTTATTAGCTATCATGGTTTTAAAATTTTATTAGAAATTTTGGAGTATATTAGACATTATACATTTATATTTGACATGGTTATCTTTATTTCGTCTTTGGTTGATTATAGTACGATCTCTGATTTATGTAAGCTCCGTTACACTTTATTCAGTATTAATTGATCAATAAAGTTATTGGTGTAATTTTTGTGTTTAAAATCGGTTTGATCGTTTAATAAATTGCTTGGGTCGCTAGTTGTATGGAAAGATACTTCAATTTCTTCTAGAATATTCACTTCATATCCCTTTTGTATTACATGTAAAATTTTGAGTGCGTTTTCTATAGTGCCTACTGTGCGATTTTCAGATTGCAAGTGCTGGTAAAAAGTAGATGGGTCTTTTCTCACTCTCCCTAGTGTGTTCTTTATATCGGATGGTGAAATTACATCCAGTTTGGCCTATATTGTAATTATTACATGAGTTGCAAGAGATTTTGTATATACCAGTATTTAGAAATTTAGAAGATTTTATCATGTGTTTGACGATTTTGCTTTTAATGGTGTGTCTGTTTTGTTACGAAAAAGTGATGTTAGTATTTCTAATTTTTTTTTTCATTTCATTTGTGATTTTTCCTAGGGATGTTGTACTGATATACGTCAATTTTTTTCTTTGAGTTTTTTCTCTTTGTAATATGATTCCTGTACATGTTGTTAGTGGATAATGACTAGTTTTTTATTGTAAAGCTTTATGACGATGTTTTTTATTGTAAAGCAGCTTCAAATAACATTATCCATGCCCATTCATGTCATCCCCGATCACACAAACTAGCATTTTTCCATTCAATGGTTAACAGACTTGTCAGCCTACCACTAGATGAGATGGCCATACAAAAAGAATTAAGTATACTTCAGTACATTGCCCGACAAAATGAATACGACCCCAACATCGTCAAAAAGCTTTACAATCGTGGGGGTTTCACACGTAACTTTAGCATATCGTGGGGTTACATAAGGGCTTCAATAATTAAAAACGGATCAGAGAAAATAAAGATATCATAATTTAATTATTTGTTTAAAAGCCATCGTGTATGTCTATTTGTTGAGGATAATCTCCAAAAGTACTACACGCACTTTCATGGGTTACCACAGGCATATTGAGAATAGTTTTGAGAGTAACATAGGCTTTATTTCATCAAAATTGGACCAGAGAGACGAAAGATATCGCCATTTGAAGTTTTATGTGTATACTATGCTTATAAGTATGGTGTAGTACAGCAAATCTCCAAGATAACTATAGGAACTTCCATGGGGTTATTGTAGATGAACTGAGAGTACCATGGGTTAACATAAAGGCTTCATATAACGAGAATCGTATCAGGAGAAGAAAAGATATCGTAATTTGTAGTTTCTGGTGTATGCTATGCTTAAATTGCTGCGTACTACGTCGGGGGTTCGAGTCCCCCCTAGGGCATGGGTGTTTGTGTATTCCTTAGGTTGGTTTACCTTTGTTTGTTTGTAAGCTACGGACTGATAACCTAGAAGTGAAGTCCGATAGATTTCAAAACATTTTGCATTTGTTGCTTGAGGCGCCGTTACTTACATAGTACACCAAGGTCTATATAGCAAAGGTCTGATACGCTACCGTGATACTTTGCGGTGGCGTCCAGTTTGGTTCTAAATCTCAGCTGTAGCAGACTGTATTCAGATAATGTTTGTCACTAGAACGTGTTAGTTCCATGAAGCAGAGAATGTAAAATTGCGTCGGAATATGCAGGTTACAGAGAATGTGGTTATATCCATTCTCATTGAATATGTATGTGGTTTGACTAACGATACAACCATAATTGTGAGGAAAACGTTGCCTCTTCATTAACGAAATTCTGCTGTCTCCCAATTGTATCTGTGTAACATAAGGAAGTTTCCATTCGGTATTGTATAGACGGAGGATGAACGAAAGTTTCTTGTGTTGAACTATCCGATAACAGAATCTTATATGGAAAGTCGGCTTGCATTCATATGAAATTTTCCTGTTGTGTGTATTTCCAATGATTCGACATTACGTAAATGGAAGAAATTTCGAGATACTGTATCAGATAACCGTAGGAGAGATTCTAGTGTTTTAACTGAAATTATGTTGGAAAAGGTAGTAGAGGTATTGGAACAAGTCCAAGAGAGTCGGTGAGTCTACTGAAAAATTTATTTATGCAAAATCAGTTTCATTTGTTAATACTTTGACTATAGTAAGTAATGTAATCAAAACTTTTTCATTATTTGGTGAAGTGCCAATGAAAAAAGTATTTACAAAAAATCTAGCAGTTACCTGCGATAGTTTCATTACGTTTATGTTGGGTGATCGTCGTTAATGAACATAATATTTACACCATTCACATGTTGTGAAAGCATATTGTGTCAAGAGATTTTTTTCCGGAAATCCTTTAGTTCAAAGCATACTTCATTTGTCATCCAAACGTGCTTATACTTCTTGTATTGTCAAATCTTAAATCTATCTTGACAGTTTTTTTTTTTTTTTTTTCGTGTGGCCCGTTCAGGCTACATATTTCAGTAATTTAAAACATTCTCCTGGTAGGTGATTCTCATACAGGTTGAGTCAAATGTGTGATAATCATATTGTGATCTCTCCTGGTTAGACAGAGAAATACAGGACTATTGAATTCGTACTAAACGCAAGGATAATTTCAGACTCAAACTGTACGCAAACTGGCTACAGAATAATAATAATTTCTGCGGGCTAAACGGTGTCGTATTTTTAATAGGATAAACACTTTAGGCCTCCTTTCATAAAGGACACATTCCCGAAGGCGATTTCGGACTGTTCGTGATGATATTGCGCGTCCCTTTGCGGCCTGGCAGGTGCGTTGCAGCTGACTTGCTTGCAACCTCCTGTCTCAACGGGCTTGTAACCGGATATAACGGTCATCTCTTGGTAATGTTACCCGTGAACGATCTTGGCGTTGCCTTCTTTCATCGGTTCCTACCTTCCTAATGGTCTCCATGCCATAACTTCGAGTAATCTAAGTTGTTACATCGCACTACCTGCTCACTACCTTATCTGTGCCTAACTGTTGGTGTAATTCGTGCGGTATAGTAAACAAAGTCAACACCAACCCCCAATACTACAACTTTATGTCGTTACTGTCTATACTTCGTAGAATCGATAGAAACACATCCTACCATTTTAGTTCATCCGGCCGATTACAGTACTTCAGAACCTAAATGTCTCAACTGGTCTGCTAATTGTTTTGTCCAGTGTGGCAATTTATAAGCGCCTCACATTTGGCTAGCAACATGCGAGTAATCGGTCGACACCCTGATGTCTGTGCTGTCTTGCTGCTGAGTCACGCCCTGTTCACCTTCCCGTCCGGAAAGTAGTCCTGTGTGCACTACTGCCCATACTTCATCTAACTGCCTGTGCCTGAACTTCCTGGAACAGTATTCTAAACTGCACTACGTTTTTATACGTCTTCTACTTCATACTTCAAATATTTAATTGGTTAGTTACACCTATATTTGTCTACCTCTTCATTCCTTAACAAAAGCCAACTCATTATCCTGATTTCTAGTTTAATTTATTTATTAACAAAATTCACATAAACTCAACAATATGGTACGGTATTCTTGAGTTTGTTTTTGCATTTGTTTAAATACCGATCTGAAGGTTTTATTAATTTATTTACTTATTTATTTATGTTTTCTTTTCTTTTCTTTCATCTTGATGTAATTTTGGCGACTTGACCTTTGAAAGAATAGTAAGGTCACTGCCTACATAAAATTTCGAACAGTGAACTGTGTAGAGTTCTTTAAAAACAGATTTAGACACGCATATGAAGTTTTATTACGATCTCGATCAAATTTCGCGGCCGGCCACGGTGGCCAAGCGGCCTGCGGCCAGTCACGGTCTGCACGGCCACTACGGGCGGGGGTTCGAATCCCCCCTTGGGCATGGATATTTGTGCCATCCTTAGTATTAGCTAGTTAATAAGTAGTTTGTAAGTTTAAGGACTGATGAGCCGGCCGCGGTGGCCGAGGGGACTGAGGCGCTTCAGTCACTGTCTGCACGGCCACTACGGTCGGGGGTTCGAATACCCCCTCGGGCATGGATATTTGTTCCGTCCTTAGTTGTAGGTAGTTCATACGTAGTTTGTAAGTTTAGGGACTGATGACCCCGTAGTTAAGTCCCATAAGCTGTACAAACATTTTGATTTTTTATTTTTTTAAATTGCGCTCGCCCAACCCTCAAAACGAGACGAAAATGATTGTCTGCATACGATTTCACATGCTGCACATCGTGGAGTATTTTACAATAGATTCCATTTCACTGATCTCCATGAAGTTACAAATGTAAGTAATTTAATGTAGACAGACCTAGGAGGTGATGGGCAGTATGAGATGACAAGTGAGAAAAGGGGCTTTCCAGACAGAGGGGTTGGCAGTGGACAGCCAGATAGGGAGGGCGCAGGAAATGGACAGGGAGAAAAGAGAGTTGGAAGTGGACGTATACAATATGGAAAAAGAGAACTAATTTCTTATCATTGCAATACATAAAATCTCGTGTAACCCCACGTTTTCGTTTAGTATATCATATTTTAAAGAAATTGCTACCTAAAACCCTCTGTGTGTCAAATTTGAAGACTATTGGTAAAAAATAACTTTTGGAGATTAACCGTTTTGCACAAACAAACATATACCTTTTTTCTTAATTAGAAATATTCTATACGAAATGGTCAAAAGTTGTGCTGCGCCGGTATTCGAACACGGACTTCCCACATCAGGGCAGCGTTTGCCTTAACCAGTTATGACATCCAATCACGCTTTCCTACCAACTCAACTTCTCAACTTGTAGTACACTATGGTGGTAGCGACCACTGCCAAGTAGTTCGTCTTGCTCATAGCCTATACCGGATTCATGCAAGGGATCGAGCGTATCAATTGCCTGTTGGGGGCATACACACAATTACCGATGTCCGAAACAACAGACACCATATCAATAGTTTAAATTTTCATTCACATACACTGAAATTAATTTTGTGACTCATCTTTGTCGGGCAAGGGCTAGTTTGATTGTAGGTGTGTGTATCACTCCACTGTTGCCACATAAAATGAAACAGATCGAAAACGCAAGAATATATGTGCTTTGGGTTTGAGGTAGGAGGATAGATCGGCTTGTACGTTTTTAATATTAAAAAGGAGTCTGCTGTCACTGTGACTGGCGTCCTTTACCGAAACATGCTTTCAAACGGGTTTTCCATCTCATTGATGACACTGGGACATGTTACACATCCCGTGAACCGATTTTACTGCTGAATGAAAAGATTCCTCAATAAATTATATCTTTGCGTGGCAACAAGAGGTGACCCGTTACATCATGTGATCTCCCCTCCCCCCCCCACCCACCCATGCCTTTTTTTCTGAGATTGTGAAATCTAAAGTCTACTTCAAGTAAACATAAACAATACGCGAATCGGATGTTGAAACTGAAGGGCAACCCACCACTGAGAAGTTCAATAGACGCATTGTTCATTGTGTCACGGCGTTGGGTGGTCAAATGCTGATACAATTCTTTGTATATAAATGGAAGAAGCTACTTCATTTGTTTGTAAAACTACACTTTCGTTACATTATTTGTGTTCTTTAGAACTTTAATATATTCTTCCGTGCCTCCCAAACAGACTCTATTTTGAAGAAGATATAGGGCGTGACAATCAGCCAGTGAATAGTCAGGAAACTGGTTAACGCTGAGAGACCGCCTGGTGGGCGGGTACTGCCGTGTCTGCAGCACGTCCGCTGCGCTCTCCCACCAGCAGTGTCTGTGGGGCGATCGGCCTTGTACGGACCGGTGGGGTCTACGGGCCTTGGGTAGCGCAGGCTTGGAGGGCAACGCGAGCAGGTCTGGCCAGCTGTGCCACAGGGGAAAGCTGCACCTGCTTCCACCAGCTGCAAGCCGGACACTACTACAGCAGGCCGCTCACACTTGTGTCACATTAGTAAGTGATAATGACTGTCAGATATGTATCAAGGCGAGCTGTGTCCCACTTAATTGTGACCATAGTTGGGAAAGTGAAATGAAAAGTAATCTTGAACTATTACCACCGATTGTTTTAAGTCGAACAATTAGAGAAACTGGTAATATTAAAGCATTTTCTTTCATCTCATTACTCATGCCCCTATCCGTCAACAAAAAATAAAAAGTACTGTAAGAATCAATAACATAACATTAATTTAAGTGGTAATAGTAAGAGATCATTGTCGTATTACAGAACGAAAAGACAGTGTTTTTTTATGGAACATTAAAATCTATTAATCTTAAAAATGACAGTACAGGTGCAAAATAATATCTTATTCGCCTTACTCGAGGCTCCTACTGTAGCTAAAGAACTATGACAGTTTCTGGTTCTTAGCCGCAACATCAGATGTATCTGAAATCTAAAAGTGGGAGACGATATACCTGTAAAAATGTACTAGTATGTACATGTGAAATATCTAGATCTGGATGACGGAGATTAGGACAGAAACGGCGACTCCTTTGAAAGATGTTTGCTTGTAAATTTATTTTGACATGCACACGCTGACAAACTTTTATATTTCATATAAACCTACTGTGGAGTTAAGATCCGTATATAGCGTGAGTGTGGAAAGTGTTGGAATAGTTCTAGCTTTGGCTCACGAGTGAAATATATTTACATTTTTGTAAGGCAGACTCTAACAGAAATTTATAAATAGGATAATGTGCAACGAGTTTGTTTAATTCATGAAGTACAACATTTGTGTTAAATAATTCAAAGCACCTGAAGTATCTCCAAAGAAAGAGCTGTAGTTCCAATAACGAAAGTGTGTTGAATTACGTGAAAACTTAATACAATGCCAACCTTGATGTATTTATATTTGGTTGCTGCCTGGAGATTTAATCTTCATTGTCACAACAATATAATTTCAATAATGACCCTGAAACATTATATTTAACATCCACGTGATACAATGCTCCAAGTTATAATTTGTGTGATTCCTCAAAAATACTATTGATCTAACAGCTACTATTTGGTAAATGATGTTATAGATAGCTGGATCAGGACGATCAACAAGTTCCCGTCTGAGGGCGCTGCTACACTGCATGTGTAGCGTAGCGCAATGGCGATGCACGTGCAATACCATCTCACGTGTATCTCAGGGAGTGCAAAAAATTGCTATGAAGAAGGAAATTTATTAGTCGATATTTTACTGACAGGAAAAACGTTTTCAACTTTTTAACACGACTGGAATTTTAACTTCTATATGACTAAGTACATTCTTCATGCAAGTCGTCCTCCAAAATATTAATAATACTCAAAAAAGCCAGATTTATCTGCACCTCATACAAACTATAATAGGAGCGCAAATTACAGGGTGTTACAAAACACGACGACAAACTACAAGGGGCGGGTTCCTAAACTGTTGTTGTCGCCTCCAGTCCGCAGACTGTGCAGCTGTCCACACTATCCTGTCCTGTACAAGCCTCTTCATCTGAGAGTAAGAACGGCAACCTACAGCCTTCTGAATCTGCTTACTGTATTCCTACCTCTATCTTCCTCTACGACTTTTACTTTCTTCTAATGCTAAGTTGACGATTCCCTGATGTCTCAGAATGTGTCACAACAACCTCTTCCTTCTTTTCGACAGGGTATGCCTGAAACTCCTTTTGTCCCCAATTCAGTTGAGAACCCCCTCATTTCTTACGTGATCTATCAATCTAATCTTAATCACTCGTCTGTGGCACCGCATTTTAAAACCTTCTACCAACATTTTTATCAACTCCTTATCATCCACGTTTCACTTCAATGCTATCTGCAAATTTCTCATTGCATTCCTTCACAGCTTGCTCACAGTACTGATTGAACAACATAAAAAATAACAATGTGATTACGTGTCCCGAAATGAAATAGTTCCGTGTCATGCGAGAAGGGGAAGGAAAAGTACGGGCCGCTTACAAGTGCGACACATATAACAAATTTTGTAATAATTTAATTTGGACTGGCTACCGCCAGGTGAATTCGTAACAGTCGGTGTACCTGTGGACAGTAACTGTGGTGTCCCGCCTATTTTGAAGTTATAAGTAAGTACTATGAACGTAAGACGAATCTATAGCCATTAGTATAGTTGTGGCTTGTAACTGCGTATCTCTGTTGTTTAGTCAGGAAATTTACAACAAATCAGATGTTACGACCATACTTTAAATGTACTGTTTATCAGATGATAATGCATTGGAAGCACGTCTCTTGTATCAGGAACGCTATATAATGCGAAGTATTCATCGCCGCCACTGCGAATGCAGCCACTAGACAACAGTTACGTACTGGCAGCAGAACAGCCCAGCCCAGCCGAGTGCAGCACTGGTCACATGGGCTATTTGTAATTCCGAAGACGACCTACATCAGGTCGAAACCGGTTAATTGAAACTGTTAATTTCTGCGATCAAGACTGTTTTTTGTATATTATCAACCGGTAACTGAGACTAGATGCATATCGGAGGAGGATAAGAAGCGTCTACTGAACGCTGGCATGGGCCTTATTACCTTTCAGATGTAAAGAAAGGAGCAAGACATACAGGTAAGTAATATATTTCAGATGTTGTTGTGGTCTTCAGTCCACAGACTGGTTTGCTATCCTGTCGTATGCAAGCCTCTTCGTCTGAGAATACAAACGGTATCCCACTTCCTTTTGAATCTGCGTACTGTATTCGTCTCTCGATCTTCCTCTACGACATTTACCCCACACACTTCCTTGTAATGATAAGATGACGGTACCTTGATGTCTCAGAATGTGTCCCACCAACCTATCGCTTCTCTTGGTCAGGATATGCCAGAAATATATATTCCCCGCAATTCTGTTGAGTATCCATCTTATCTTCATCATTCGTCTGTAGCACCACATTTCAAAACCTCTGTCATCTTTTACTCAGAATGTCTTATCGTCCACATTTCACCCCGATACATTGCTACAATCCAGACAAATACTCTCAGGAAGAATTTTCTGACATTTAAATTACGGTTGCACGTCAACAAATTTCGCTCCTTCAGAAACAGTTTTCTTCCTATAGTCATTCTACATTTTATACTTCTCTACTTCGACCATCAGAAGTTATTTTGCTATCCAAATAACAAAACTCAACTACTACTTTTATCGTCTCATAACTTAATCTAATACCTTCAACATCGCCTGATTTTCTGACACTACATTCTGTTACAATTGTTTTACTCTTGTTAATGTACATTTAATATCATTCTTTGAAGACACTGTCCATTCCGCGCATTTGCTCTGTCCAGATGAATTCCAGTCGTCCCGCCATCTTAGTCTCTCTCGATATCGAAAAGGCCTACAACAAGGTATTACATTCCGGTCTTCTTTTCAAACTCCAGCTCTACGCTCTTACAATTAATTCGCTTCATCGCTTCCTTTCTCGCCCACAATCCGTGTTATGTCACTGTCAACAATTCCAACACCCATTTGTTCTACCCCTCCGGCGGGTTGCCCCAGAGCTTCATCCTCCACAGCCCCCCACACCCCCACTCCTATACCTCATCTACTTGGCTGTCATACCGCAGTCCCAGCCTCCCGTGCATCTCCTGCATTTTGCTGACAGCACTGACTTCCTCGCCCTTTCTCCCTTCTTCACTCGCTCCCAACACCTGCCCCAGTCACACCGATCCGATTTCGCCACCTGGTGCATCCAGTGGCTTCTTACCATCAATCCCACCAAATTCCAGGCAGTCACGCCACACTTTCCTTCCGTCATAGAGACCTATACCTTACATTACATGACCGTCCATCCCTCAGACCAAAACCCTTAAGTACATTGACCTTACCCTTGACCGCTCCCTTTCTTCGAAACCTCACTTTCAAATCGTTCAACATAATGCCTTCTCCTGCCTCAACCTGTTGGGGACTCTATACCTCTCCACCATCCTTAATGCGTCCCATATTATGATCTTATATAACTTCCACCCCACTTGGGTTTCTGCACCCCCCAGCCGCTACCAGTCCTTCGAGATCCTTGAGCGCCACGCCCTCCGTCTCGCTTACTGTATCCGACTCCCTTCCCCCACTCGGATCCTATATGACCTCATTCCTTTCCCCCATCTACTAAAAATTCCTCGAACGCATCCGCATCCTCTACGTTTTCCGTAGAAGAGAATCCTAACATCCACTGGTCTCCCACCTATTGCATACCAGGCCCTTGCCATGCCGTTCCCAAGTTATCCCTCTCTCCCTCTACCTTCACACTCCCCACAACCTGTCCAACTTCTTTCAACTTCCGGAGGACGCCCTCCGTCCCGACATCTATTTTTCCTACCAGCTTCAGTACTTGGGCGTCTCTCTCCCTTCCCCCTCCTCTCCCTCCTTAGCATGGCTCTCCCCTCCTTTACCACACCCAGCAGGGCTTACACCTTCCCACCCCACTTCCCCTCCCCCATACTTTTACGCCCTTCCGCGCCTCCCCTCCCTCCCTTATCCCCTGTAGGGTTCCAGTACAGTTTTAATTGTGCGTTGTTCAGTGCCGAGCAGAGTGTTAAGTGCTTCGTGTAATGTTTAGACTTGAGTAACCACTGAACAGGCACAACAGTGAGTTGCCTTGTGTTTTAACCAATGTCTCCGTCCCCACCGCTATGTGCTGTTCAACATCATTGAGTTTTAGCCACTGTGACTGTTTTTTAACTCTGAGTATGTGTGTCCTTAAAATCACCACTTTTACGTACTTTGATCCACCAGTTTTTATTACCTTGCACTTTAAAAATTTTGAGTTTATTTTCTCCTTTTACATAAAAATGTATTAAATTGTCAAAAATTAATCAGTATGTTAAGCTGCTGTCAACCTGCCGACATGGACATTAAAGTAACCAATAAAAAATTCTCATTAATACAATGTTCTGCAACAGCCGACTTTTCAGGTTGAAACAAAACACCGAACCTGAACAGTGCGGATCGCTTGGCAATTGTAAGTCTTACTACTATGACAAGGAATTCTGTATACACCGATCTTCCTCAGTCCCAAATCATCCTTGTCTGACCGAAGGAGGACCCTTGTCTTTGATGGTGGTATAAAAACACTTGTAATGTCAAATTGTATCAAAATTATTGATATTTTGGAGTAGGTATTCCCGGCGAAAGCGTATATCGCAAACCCTCTAATAGTGATGTTTATCTTCACACGACGAACTGTCATTCACCACACAAACCAATTGGGGTTTTCCGTACTCTAGTGAAAAAAGCGTATGCCATCACTTATGCTGTACATTTGAGTGGAGAACGGGAGCATCTTAAGGTTATTTTTAAACAGAATGGGTACTCTGCTCAACAAATTCGTCGCGCAAATTTTTGTCCACTAGAAATCGGCTCTTGCATAATGTGGCATGATTTTGAAGCCTGGGGATAAAACTGTTGACCTGTGGAAACAAGTAAACGTCACAAACTTGACAAGAATTTCGGTGGTATCACTTTAACAGCGCTGGTCGTTAAGCATCACCATCGACCAAAGTCCTGTCGTAGTATGTTATGCCGGTTTGTCAACCGCATGAATACAGTATCAAAGAAAATATATTTCTCTGCACACAGGGCGTGAAAAATATTTATGTTGAGCTTGTTGTTTGTATGAAAGTTTCACCCCACTGACTGTGAGAACGCTGACGAATAGACTGCAAGTAATTGGAATGACGTAATAATATTCTTTAGAAGTTTATCTTGTTTTGTTATTTCCTGAAGTCAAAATGTTTAAATGTTTGTTAAGCTTAAGCGACTTAACTGCGGGGTCATCAGTCCCTAAACTTACAAACTACTTATGATCTACCTTATATTAAAGACGACACAAACAATCATGCCCGAGGGGGATTTCGAACCCCCGACGCCGAACGGCCTAGCGCATCGTAGCATAGCGTCTCAATGGCCTCAGCCGCTCCGCCGCGGCCATCCTAAAGTCACTCATGTTTACGAGTACCCAAGGTACAGGATGAGAATACGAAAATGTTAATTACTCCAAAGTAATTAGCTTTTGAGTCCGTATATATTTGTGATAAAGGTGCGGGACTGATGACCCGGCAGTTAAGTCCCTTAAGCTTAACAAACATTTGAACATTTGAAAAATGTTCATCGTCAAACTTTCTTTAGACGTACGAGTTGAAAACGTTATGTTCCATCATCAGCTTTCACCTGGATTGTCTCTTAACTGCTGAGAGTCTAGCAAAAAGCCGAAACACTTGTCTCTTCATAGTCAATATAAAATGTCCATGCAAAATTTGATCAAAATCGGTGAGCCACTTAGCGGTCCCTCTCGTTGTTAGTAATGATGAAGAGTACACTGAGGATAGTTGAAGAGGATCGTTTTTGGAAGGAAATGAGATACCAAAATTCTCTTAAATGGTGAAATTGAGGAATACAGAAATACCATTCTTTTCGAATGAAACGAACAGGTAGTGCAAGGAAACTAAGGCAAAATGGTTGCATGAAATGGGCGAAAACAAGAAAAAGAAATAATCGTTGTTTATGATAGAGATACTTATGTAAGGTACTCACAAGTGAACAGTCGCTGCCACGGTGGAGTAGCCGAGCGTTCTAAGGCGGAGCGCGGGGTTGCTCGCCGTGGAGGTTCGAGTCCTCCCTGGGGCTTGGGTGTGTGTGTTTGTCCTTAGGTTAGTTTACCTTAGTTAAAGTAGTTTGTAGACTACGGACTGATGACTAAGCAGTTTGACCCGATAGATTTACAAACATTTGAACATTTTTTGAACAGTCGCTTTTTTTATTTTTTTCTGTATTTATTTATACTGCATAACTTCTTTCAACTGCAGCACATGAAGGAACATGGCTTCCAGCTAAACACAGGGCAATAGTACTCCATTATTTCTGATTTTATAATGGTGTTCTCGCATGACCAGATACTTGCATGGGGGTGCTAAACAGAGAAACGTTACATAAATTTAACTGTATTTACACAGACTTGGAGAAACTTTACTACAAGGTGGAATAAGACTGACCACTCAGAGAAACAAACAACAACAATTTGATCCAATTGTAAAAGCTTAATACAATGGCTGCAGTGGTTCAGCACAGACCAATTTCTTAATCTTCTATATGAAGTAGGAGTATATTAAACAACGTAGAGCACTCGGATTATGATTTTTTTTAAATTACTTTTGGGAAACACAGTCAACATTCAAGGGTACTGTTTCTGATATATTCTTAATTCAAAAATTGAATATGAGAGATTTATTACAAATATTTTACGTGTGGTACAGGAACTTGAGAATAGCGACATAGTTTCGCGGAAACTAGTTGTGCAATACAAATAAACACAGACTAAAAAAATACATAAAGAAACGACTGTCGGCTTGTGACTACATTACATAAATATCACTAACATAAAGAATCCATAATTACTTGCATTCGGATTTTACAATAAAATTATCTTCAGTAGAACTGACTCAGTAAACAGAAAATAAAAACAACTTTCGGTGAAATTAAAAGCACATTAGGAGTGCAGTAGGAATCCAACAGGGAGAGCGGATAGGCGGGAGAGTACACTGAACAGCTGGATGAGGGGTTTAATTTGTCTGATGACTTGTTAGAAGAAGAAATGGCTGTTGATATGGATGATATAGGGGAACGAGTATTATAATTTAAAAGAGATCTGGAGTACTTTATATTGAAAAAGGGTGAAGGCATAGACAACCATTCATCGAAATTTCTTAAATCTATGGGGAAAGTGGCAACCAAACGATAATTTCGTAAAAGTGACATCCACACATTTCTGACGACATCAAGTGCACATGAGAATAAGATCTACCACACACAGTAAGTTTTACAGTAGATTAATTCTTGTTACAGAGGAGGATAATTCACATAAGAATGAAAAATAAATTGGAGGATTTGTCAGGCTATGCCTTAGGAATTGTTCAAACTCAAATGTTCAAATGTTTGTGTAGCTTATGGGACTTAACTACAGGGTCATCAGTCCCTAAACTTACAAACTACTTATGAACTTCCTAATACTAAGGACGGCACAAATATCCATCCCCGAGGGAGGATTCGAACCCCCGACCGTTGTGGCCGTGCAGACCGTAACTGGAGCGCCTCAGTCCCCTCGGCCACCGCGGCCGGCTTAGGAATTGTAAGGAAGTCAATATCGAAGGAGGGTGACGTAATATCCTCGACGTACAGTAATAACAAGAGGACTGTTTTGATTGCAGAGGAATGTCTCACTCGTACAAGCCATGTTCCATGCGGATTATCCTACAGATGTATCGTTCTGCCGGTGATCCCTTCATCAAAATGATATGTCGCCCAACTTCGCAGCTGTTTTATTCTTTGCCAGTCATAAGATTCAACATTTTCTGTAACTAGCACGTGTGGGTAGACACAAATCACCATGAAAAATCTAGACCTCTTAACATTGTACATTACATTGTTATCGATTACGTCTTGGGATGTCCGTTCTTCCTAGGTGACAAATTTATAGCATCCTTGTGTATTGTATTGCCTGATTATTAGATGGCATGCACCTTCTATCCCATAGAGAACTGTATTTCAAGCAGAATATTCAACTCACACATGCCACTCACATGGTCAGACTTGTTATGCCGAAACATGTATTGATTTTTTAGCACTGTTAGTTAACATTAAAGGAAGTCTGTATGCAGAATGTTAGCTGGTGACATGACCTGGAAGCTACCTAAAACAAATCACGAAAGTGTATGTTTTTCCTGCTTGGCGCTTGCGGTGACGGCTGGCCACCCTTGGAAATGGTGAGTCGCGAGCTATTGTTATGGTAAGCATTGTGCGCATGGTCGGGAGGTGCAGCCGTATTATCGCGGCGTTCACTAAAAAGGAATGTCTTTGCATGGTTTTGGTGCCACGTTTCTGTGGCATGCACTTACTTTTCATTTCTGGTACGTATTTCTAAACATATCGCCCTGAAACTGGTTAGGCATGAGTAAGAATGTTCAAATGTTTGTAAGGCTTAAGGGACTTAACTACGGGGTCATCAGTCACTAAACTTATGAACTACTTATGAATTAACTAATACTAAGACGGCACAAATATCCATGCCCGAGGGGGAAATCGAACCCCCGACCGTATTGGCCGTGCAGACCGTGACTGGAGCGCCTCAGTCCCCTCGACCACCGCGGCCGGCCATGTGTAAGATATTCTGTGCATCTACATCTATACTCCGTAAGCCACTTTACGGTGAACATTCAATCTCCCCTCACAGGTGATGACAAACCCTGCAAATGTTTTTCTGCTTGCTATGGAGATATACCTCAGACGCCAAATGAAGCAATCAACAGAAAACATGCGTGAAGATTATGTGATGTGTGACATTGTAGTTAAACTTCTAGACGAGCATGTAAATAGCTAGACATGTGGCTAGAAACGACAGAACCACTCGATATTGCAGACTGTGAATCTACAGACGGCGAAGAAACGGAAGAAAGTTGCACACATGAAGCACCACGTACCATCATCAATTATTTATAAAAGTTCTGATTCATTAAAAGCTGTATTTCAAGCTCACCCTGACAAAGAAGTAGAGATAATTCAGATTCTACCCGGTACGACGAACGTAATTCAACTGTTAGACAGAGAATTTTTCCGCCAGTGGAAGGCATTTTACAGAAAACTAAAATTATTGTGTGCAAATCACTGCAGTTTCTTGTCTGTCAGCGTGACAATATTCTGAAGTTGCAATCAGTCGTTCATTATCAGTTTTCCTACCGACGGTTTCAAAATGTCATTAAATCTGTCACGCCTCGAAATATACTGATATTAGTCTTGATTCCATCCTAACACCGGACGAGTTTTGTCTACGGATGTCTAACAACGTCTGTGATTCGCAGGGCTGTCATATGTCGTCTTTGCTTGTATGTTCTTGGTGCACAAAAAACCTATGTTTTGAACATTGTATCAATATTTCGTATTTTTTTGGGTAATTACAAGAAATAAATGTTTCACGTATTCTAAGCCATAAATGTATTTGTGTCTATTTCATAACTATTTGGAAAGAATGTTGTAGATAACAAATCAGCTACATTTGTCAACGAATTTATTATTATCGTATTTATTCATTATCGTACGATCGCTTTCACTGGACGAATCAGCTGTCTCACTGCTGTGGCAGGAGAGCGGCGCGTAGCTAACGGCACCGTGTCCCTAGATGGCGTTGGTATAACTTAGCGAGAGAGGTGAGAGTTGTACAACAGGTAGTTACAAGCGCGGAAACCATGCGACAGTAATGTCATACTTCATAAAAGTTTTTGCAGACATACACGTCATGTCGGCAGCTAACTGTCTGCATACAGACTTCCTTCAACGATAACTCACGGTGGAAAAAATAGCAACACAGGTTTCGACATAACAAGTCTGACCATTCCCTTGTCAGTCTGTCTCTCGTAATTTTTCCAGTGTGTTTGAACGTTAGAGATGGCCCAAATGCCTGGTCACACCGTTCGTCTGACATATGTTTTTTATCCGTGGAGACACGTAAGGTCTCTTGTGTATTCGACGGATGTTGTGGATTAATCTAAACGTGAGGCGCGGATTATGGCAACATTTCTGGCAGTAGGAACTACGTCAAACCGTTTAGCTTCTGCGCAGTATTATCAGACGCGTCGATAGGTGGCCTATATTCAGAGAGAAGAAGATCTTTGTGAATATTTACACTGGTACGCAACCAGAGTCTAAAACTTGGCGTAAAGAAAGGTACAATATGATTGAAAGAAATGAGGATCCAATAACACAGAACGATGTATTATCAGACCCATCTAACTGTAGCCTTTGTTATACTCGTAATGTATTCCTGACTTTAAACTTTGAGTTTTAAAGCACTCTGGATAACCATTGAAAGTAGCCATGAGATCAGTGTGGCGTGCGTGTGTTTGGTGCGCGCGAGTGACAAATGCGTATATGTGAAATATTGCGAACTTATTGTCAAATGTGTTCTAACAGAACCAATCTGCTATCATTATTTTCTTGGCTGCCGAAGGAAAAACACCGGCAAATTTGTTCCGGAACACAGAGAATGTGCTCGGCAGCATGTCTGTCGATAACCATCGGTGCGGAATGTTGCACTACGGTGACGCCAGTCGATTTGTGAGGCCTCTTGCGAGACAACGAGTGGGAGACATTCGAGCATCCGTCCGGCACACAGTTTAAGCTCATTTCGAAAATTCATATCGGCCCACACTCCGCTGCAGAGTGAAAATTTCCTTAGGTTGAGAATAAGTCACCTCACCACTCTATTCTTCCAGAAATGCTTCCAATAAAATGTTCGCAGGAGAAATTTCTGTGCAGTTTGGAAGGGGGAGGAGAGGTACTGGCGGAAGTGAGGCTGTGAGGACGGTCCGTGATGCGTGCTCGGGTAGCTCAGTTGATGCCGGATGGTATCTCAGCGCTTTCAATCAGAAGGATGCCAGCCTTCTGTAATAAAAAGAGACTGAACCAAAAAGTTGGCCACCATTATAAAACAAACTTGATCCAATGCCCGAAAAGAACCGGAACACAAGCAAAAAATAAATAACAGAGATCCTGCCGGCATAGGTCATTGGCTCGAGTCCCGTTCGGTACACAGTTTTAATCTGCCAGGAAATTTCAGTTACTGACTTCGGCTAGCTTAAAATTACGTCTTACCGACCGGATTTGTTCTATATGGTTCGTCAAAGTGATATATCCCGAATTCACATGCTGATTTTGCTTGATGGGCACACCGACGCTAGACTGCATGTTCTTGGAACGGATAATCTTTCATTGACATTTTAAACCTCCATGACGCTCGCAACGTAGAGTGCACACTACTTAACAACAGACGATAAAATAATGTACTCTTAGCCGGCCGCGGTGGCCGAGGGGACTGAGGCGCTCCAGTCACGGTCTGCACGGCCACTACGCTCGGGGTTTCGAATCCCCCCTCGGGCATGGATATTTGTGCCGTCCGTAGTATTAGCTAGTTCATAAGTAGTTTGTAAGTTTAGGGACTGATGACCCCGTAGTTAAGTTCCATTAACTATAAAAACATTTGCATTTTTGCTAATATACCCTTAATGCTGCTGTTTAGCTTCCCGGCCAGTTATAGCAATTTAGTGATTATTCTTCTAACATGTAATTTGAAACCTCTTAATGACCTTAAATTTCCTTTTTACGCTATTGTAAGCAATGTTTCTCATAACACGCTATGCCACACGAAATTGATGTATCTTAGCGTTTCGTTCCTTATTAGGTCATTACATATCCATTTCATGACACTCAAATGTAAAAACTTAAAAACATAATCCTAATTAATACTTAAACGTAAAACTGATCTGATCTTGTGACAATCGTTTCCTCATAGGAAGTATTCTAACAAATCGTAAATTAATAAGTAATTTATTTGTGACTTTTATCTTCAGTAGTATATGATGAGCTTGTGGAGAATTCACAAATGGGGTACTAATCAGACACAATAATACTCAAATACGGATAAAGGTCAAATAGTGCCCTCATATAAATTTCTCAGTTAGAGAATAAAGATTTGTACATTATTGATTCAACATTTGTGAGACATGTGCCCATTACCTATACCGACTGAGAAATGCTCCTGTCGGAGGACAAAAAAAAAAAAGCAAACATATTCGTCTGTAAACAACACTGACAGAATAGTGTCAACCAGCTACCTGAGTCCTCTTTCAGCCTTCCTCGCAAAAAGTACTCGCACTCTTAACACACAACGTACTCAGTCCCTTTACCCGGTCCCTCTCTCATCTTACAGAAGGTTCCACACACATCATCAGTGTTTCACTGCCACTGTTTAGATATGTCTCTCTCCCACTCTCTCGTTATCCGCGAGTTGGCACTTTCTTCTGCCTGTTTTCTCCTACCACCGGCTTCATCTCTTTCCTTCCTTTTCGGCTGCCTTCATCTGCAATGTTCCATGTCTCATTCTTTTTCTCTGACACTGTTACTGCCTCTTGCCTTCTCGCAGCCTGCCCTTTATTTCTACAATCACGTTTATCTCCTCCTTATATCCACCCTTGCGGATGCTTTGCTTGGGCTTGTAACTCCTTCACCGAGAAATTAACACTTAGGTGTTGGAAATGGGGGAAGGGAGACAAAGTTTTTGTTATAGAAGTTCGCCGTTGGGAGGGTCCAGCGGATCCGCAAAGCTTATGTACAGTATACATTCATCTCTTTTTCAGCTTCACTTTCTCCTCTCTATTTTTTCTCACTGTTCCTATATGATCCATTTATCAATTTTACTATCCCTGCCTCCTTCCGTGACTGCCAGTACTATCTTCCTCTCGTACTCAAATCGCCTCTTCTTCCTTCCACCGCCACTCTGCTAAGATCATAATAAAACAGCGCCAATATGTGCATCTTCATGTTTTCGCGGCGCAAAGACTGTTCAAAGAAGTTTCGGGCGTGCAGCCGCATAAAGACGTCTCTGAAGATGGCTGAACGTTTCTCAGCCGAAATATTAGAAGAAGTGAACTTCATGCGGCGGCACGCCCGAAACTTCTTTGAACAGCGCCAATATGTTCTCGTGTCAAAATATGTGGTAAGGAAGGCGAAATGACTGACCGTCCTGTCAGTGTTGTTTACAAAGGATTTTATTTGCCTTTTTTTGTGCTCCCACAACAGCATTGCTCGAATGGTTCACTTCTTTTCCTTGGAATAGCTGGGTGTGCTGCTTACAAACACACGAAAAAATGGCTGTATATCAATAAATATCTTTCTATACCTTGCGACATTTATATACATAGTATGAGAGATAAAAAATAGAAATTCAGTTGTTTCTTGAGACGGGATATAAGATAGTACGATGCCTAAATAAAATATCTCGCAGAATAGTATTCTTGAAATGGAATAATAAGTATTTCGCATTAGACAGAGGTGGATCCGCCACAAGGGTTCATCCGTTGGCTATGAATCAAATAAGCCGAGAATGTAATGAGATAATAATTTTGTTATCAGTTTTAAATAATATCTCGATATCTCTTCCGAATTTGATACGCTACAATGTATAAGTCAATATCAAACTACTGTAATGACTAGTCAATTTGTTTTTTATCTCTGCAAAATCATTAAAGTAATTTGCTATGTTTTATTTGATGCCACACAGTAACTCTGACGAATAATGAAAATAAACTCAAGCCTTGACCGAAGATCTCGAACTGTAAGTTGTGCAAAAATAAAATTTTTTGGAAAGTCGAGCCGCGCAGGAGGAGCCGAGCGGTCTCGAGCGCCACGTTACGGATCGCGAGGCTTCCCACGTCGGAAGTTCGAATCATCCATCGGGCATGGCTTTGTGTGTTGTCCGTAGGTTTTTAGTTTACTATAGTTTAAGTTGTTTATAAGCTACGGATTAATAACCACGCAGTTATGTCCGATAGATTTACAAACATTTGAACATTTGAATCCGATACGAAAGCGAAACTGATGCCTTTTTTTTAAATATATCACATTTACACTTATTTATCAGTACTCTTGGAGAAACGTATGTTTCAGTCATAATGAGTTCCCAAACATTACGTAAATTGTCATTTGGTGCGTTGATTCAAGGTTTCAAAATGAAATATCACATCATGAAATAAATCTAAAAGTACGCAAAAGTAGAGCTTTGCGGAATAGAATCAGTCGAGGAATTTAAAACTAAAGTCACAAACGGAAGGTTCCATAAAAATAACGACGTTGTTGTCTTTAGTGACCACTGATGTAGACAAGATCTTTCGTAGTTGTTAATATGCTTATCCATAATCTAGAAAGCACAATGTGTCAGATTATCCTTATTTAAATCTTCGCTGATTTCTGCTTGGTTGCGGTACCTTCCATTTATATATATATATATATATATATATATATATATATATATATATATATATATATATATATTAAAGAATAGCACCAAGCGTTCAAATCAAATCCGTGCAATAGCTGCTCCGTTTTTCTCTTTTAATTTACTTTAGACACTCATTATCTGACGTTTACTATAACAGAAATTTGTACTTACACTAACGATGTCTTTTACATTGTTTATTATCTTTCCGATTCTGTGATACATCATATCGCCTTATAAAATCGATTTACTTCCATATACCACTTTCAGTAAATTATACAGTTGCCTTGCAACTGAACTTCAGTTTCCTGAAATCTGCACAGCTTAGGAATCAATTAGGCGTAATTCTTCTTTGATGGTACTTCATCTTCTATTTTCCTAATTATGAAGATGAAGTGCAAAATGATGAAACTTTTATCTGGTATCTGAGGGTCCAATTGTGAACAATCTTGTTTTGGCTCATCTTCGAAACGAGGAAATTTAGATAATACACCACGTGCTTAGGATTTCGTAGGAGCAATAAATAAATAATTCAGTATCTACAAAAAATGTTCAAATGTTTAATAAGCTTATGGGACTTAAGTACGGGGTCATCAGTCCCTAAACTTACAAACTACTTATCAACTACCTTATTCTAAGGACGGCACAAATATATATGCCCGAGGGGGGATTCGAACCCCCGACCGTAGTGGCCGTGCAGACCGTGACTGAAGCGCCTCAGTCCCCTCGGCCACCGGCTCAGTATCTACAATCTTTGACAATTACGTTCGGTGAATAGTCTTGTAACAGTAAAGTACTTTCACTGTTAACTTCAGTTACTTTAGTAGCCTTCAAAATAATCACTTCCGGGAACTATGCACTGTTGAGATCTGTGATACACGTCCTGAGAACATGTCTTTCTTTCGTATGGTGTTCCAAAGCCTCGTCAGTTTTCTGGGATGTCAGTAAGATCATCAGATCTTTTTTGTTTTAAAACGAGAAGTCTGGAGGACTGAGATCCAGCGAGTTGGTGGATGTTCAGTGCTCACTCACACACAGCCCATAACGTCAAACAGTTTCTGCTAAAGAGGGGGTGGCAAATCTCTAAAATCCACCATACTTGACAGATCTTAATCCTCCAGACTTCTTCCTATTCATCCGACGCAAACTAACGTGAATCGAAAGAGATTTAGCAATATTCATGACATCAAACGAAACTTGACTTGGCTTTTGAAAATCATGCCTGGTGCATATTTATGTTCATATTTCATCTCGTTAATGTTACAGGTCCAATCACAGAACTTTATTGCGAAAGTTTGTATAATTCATGGACATCAAATTGCAAGCTTTTACGGCATTAAAAGAAAATGAAGTCTACGACAAGTTGGAGGCTTGTTAACATTGAGTCCAACAGTGACTTGAACACGTCATTTCTGGTAGATTCAACAGCAGTTTTGAATATAAAGTGCTAAAGTCTTTTTACAAAACCTGTTGTGTTTATGAGTCTGCAATAATGAATGAAATTTATTGCGACAAATTATTAAGACGTATATCATGTGAGATTACCCCACATTTTCGATTAGATAATTATCATCTTTTAACGATAATAAGCATGAAGTATTGCCATGGATGTTTTAGTTCCTGAATGTATTAGTGAACAGATGGCAATAGGGTGAAGCGAGGACATCTAGTGTTTACGGAATGAACTGCATGTAGCGATATGTACCCGTCCTGTGAAGAAATGTCAAATGTTTGTAAAGTCTATGGGACTTAACTACGGGGTCATCAGTCCCTAAACTTACAAACTACTAATGAACTACTTACGAACTAGGATGGCATAAATATCCATGCCCGAGGGGGGATTCGAATCCCCGACCGTAGTGGCCGTGCAGACCGAGACTGGAGCGCCTTAGTCACCTCGGCCACCACGGCCGGCTCCTGTGAAGACTGCCCATCATACATTTGTGATAATTTACATGTTTACAAACAAAATAACTGTTATTGTGCTGTTAATCATGTAGATACCATTATGCTATTTTAAACAAAATTATACGTCATCGACGGAAATTTACAGTGCAACAAGTAAGTTGAGACAAGGAAACCACATAAACCACAAGTGGGCTTACTTTAACAGAATGAGAGAGAGAAAATACGTGATCAGGGCTTCATCTAAAAAACTATTTGTTGTTGAAGGTTAAAAGCTATACAGTCGAATGTAGTATCTATGGTGAGCGGAGTGCACCACGATGACATCACTATAATAAACACAAGGAACTTTACCATTAGCAGTAATTTTAGCGGTTTATTTATATTTGTTGTCTCACATCAGTTATATTTATTATCTTCTTCATACCAGTCGTATAAAGTGTCAAACTTGGTTTATATTTTCTGTTGTGCTTACATCGGCTTTAATGGATTCTACATCAACTGGAGATGCTTACTAATACAGTCGAAATGGATTTGCCAATATACATAAACAGCTAAATCTACGACCAATGATGAAGTTTCTTCTGCTAAGTATTCAGTTAAAGTTTTTCGCTATATTACAGGATCTTTCACTACCGTATGTAAGGGTACATAACAGTTCCTTTGACGTATATCTACATTTTTGTAATGATTCTAATATCGCTGATGTGCGGCGGCAGCAGTTCAGTGGTTGAGCGTCGGCAATCGTGGGAAATTGTTGAGCTCGAACAATCGTGGAGTTATATGAACAGACGCTCTTAGGCAGTACATTTTAATAATTAGCGGCACACAGTTGCTATTAAAATTTTTGTGAAATGTGTTTTATACGAGTGTGAAGTTTTATGAAAATAAATGGGTGATCATGCCAACTGCATTTCTCTGTTGAAAATACTTAGTCATTGTTAGAAGTAAGATGTTAGTTGATGCAGAGTCTGATAGGGAGGGATTGCATGGGCATTCAGCGATTCTAGAACAATAAATAGATTCAAATTGGTTGCGTTGTTATTAGGTGATTGCGAGGTTATTTATGAGGGTTGTCTGTCGATCATCTTATATTTACACTAACAAATTCACTGTCCTAAGTTCTGCTCTGTCTAGGGGATAACACGAATTCGTCCACAGTCCCCACCTGCATATGATTAATTAATAAACAATAAACAATAAAATTGAGAAGAAAAGGTGCATTACATACAAATAACTGTCACAATCCTTTGTTTAAAAATTATTAAGTAGTCTGGTTATTTATCGGATCAAAACTGTCACCGGTACAAGCACAGTACGTTGGCGTATCTAATATACCTCGTGAGACCCCAGAAGAACGTTGCTTTGTCTAAAATATTACCAGGCTACTGTTCATTGCATTAAAAATGAAAAAGCGTTCTTTAATCTTTGCCTTAACGCGAATACTTTGTCATTAAATACATGGTTCATCTGACATAAAATGTCGAAGAACAGATATCTAATGAATGAATGTTGATGATAACTCGATTAACACATTCTGATAAGATTCTCTTTTACAGTCATTTTACGACAGAAACGTATTGAACTCACAGTGCCTAAATTTCACACGCCGCAATCTTCAAATTTTATGTAGCACACGACAACTCGAGAAGAAATCTTGCAAGTTTAAAAGTACTCGCCACATTCGATAAATCTTTCTAAGTTCGACCGCACTTTCACACTATGAAAATTTTTAAAGTCTCACTCTTCCGAAGGTCGCGGCTACAGACCGGCATAGCTTCGCCGTCACGATCGCCAGCCAAACACAGACTGCCCCACATGGGCCTACCGCCCAGTCTTTATACCTGTCCACCGTAGAAACCCATACGTCACAAACTTCCCCATTGCCAACCATCTCTAACGTACAACCCTTTTGCCAAGTATACCGTACATTTCATACAAATACATCTTTAAACACTTAACACTAAACACAAATAAACATGAAATTGATCATCGTAATTAACATTTCATTTCATTACATTTTATTTCTCCTATGGAGCAATTAAATACAAATTAATTATTTAAAGAAATAAAACATGCGTAAGTAAATTTGATCAATGTGATTTTTTGGTATAGTCATTTTCTAAAACGGCACCTGTGCACACACACTGTCATGCTGGTCGTGTATCTGTCTTGTACTTTATGTTATTAACAAATTTATACAATGGTATTATTACATTAGGTTTTCTGTGATCTATATTATTTTACGTCGTCTGTAAGCACGTCAGGAGATGCACCTTGTTGAGACCTTTTAATGCGAGTCCTGGCTCACGTCTTTATGTTAAATGGTTCACAAGTTATAAATTTTTAACTAAACACTAAATTGCCGTATTTTCATTCGATTAAAACTTTTTATATGTACTCAATAGGACGAATGTCTGTGCTAGACGTGTCATATGAAACCTTTTCAGAAATTGTGTCGCACTTCGCTTTCTTAATTAGTTTTTTTTTTTTTTTTTTTTTTTTTTTTTTTTTTTTTTTTTTTTTTTTATCTTGTACAATACACTGTTTCCTCGATAACTGCGCTGGGGATTTCCTCTGACGTCACGGCCTTTCCAGGCGAACGCTAAGCTTAACCCCCCTCCATCCCCCCGGCCGGCCTTTTCCCCATACACACACGCACACAAACACACCTCCTCTCTGCTGACCAGCCCACTATGAGCTCTAGCTTCATGGCTGTTTATGATTTTTACAGATTATACATTTATACAGATAACACATTCTCATCAATATCACCAGTCTACATAGATATAATGCTACCAGATTTAATAAAAGAAAAGAGCAACAATTTTGTGCATTGGCAAGGTCAGTGTTTGCGATGCTTTTAATCTATCTTGATAAATTTATCCAAACATAATGATTGAGTGATACAGGTTGGGTGGTACTGTCACAAGATGAGACGCATCAAACCAGGTTTTCTTCTGACGATTACAACAACGTATCGTGTAAACATACATTAAAAGACACAGTACTAGATGATTACACCCGCTGCTAGATGTTTGAAAGCAGTTTAAACTATTATTTACACACTATTGTGCATATGACGCAATCTGAAGTGGATTTATCAAAAAAAATTAATCGCGAGTAAGACAATGCCTGACATATTCTTTTGAAGAATCCTCAGGAATTGAAGCCAACAACAAATGACGTTACACGGGTAGGATTTCCGAATGTAATTTGGACCTCTTCGAGACGCTGAGATAGGCTGTAGAAATGAAGTAAATATTTTATTTAATGCAATCACAATTTTTCAGAATATCATTACACTGAGCTTGAGAAATTTCGGGACGAAAGACCATTCTTTCATGTAATACTCCGAAAACAGAAACTTCCTCTTTCCATACTTGGTCATTTTCGTAAGCTATGATGGTATACTTTTATCAGATGGTAAACAGTCGACAATAACATTTTAGTCATGGAGATACACGTTACTTTGCACTTCGCGCTCTATATATCCGCAGCAAAAACTACAAACATTAGTTACTTCCACTGGTTATTCGTACAATACCTTCAGGAACAATCGTATTATCAATTAATTATTCACACGGGAACTACTCGAATCAAACGCATGGAGTTGTTTAAAATATTTCCAGCCCGGTATTACTGGAGACGTCTGGTAATTCCTCTAATGATGGCTTTACATCTAGGAGGTGCTTACATCGTCGGTAGACGACATGAGGCGTTCAACGCCCTCTGCGAGTCGATGTTATTAATATAAACTTGTTGCCAAACATAATACTAAAGGAGGCTATTCAGCTAACAGACGCACTACTTGTGTACTTAAACAAATTTGTAACGTTATTTCCCAAAATCGGAACAAAATTTTATACTTTTCAGGATGTCGGGAGAAGGTCCGTAACGGCGACAGTTCGTTCTTATATACCTGGACGTATGAGAACCGTCAGCATGAGGGAATTATAACATACGACGAAACTCTCGTTCGGTCACTACCTGGATCCCGTCTGGGATCTATCCTCTAACTCTGGATGTCGTGGGTTCAAAACCACCTAGTTATCCAGATGTAGGTTTTTCGTGATTTCCCTAAATCACTCCAGTCAAATTCCGTATCAGTTCCTTTAAGGGGCACGGATGATTTCCTTCCCCATCCTTACCTAAAAATTCAACCGTTAGCTCAGTCTCTGATGACCACACTGTCAACAGATTGCTAAACCTTAAGCTTCATTACCTTCTTCCGTGCCAGAAAGGGCTGTTAATGGACATGACTAGCACGTGCCGTCATAGTTTCATTCACAAAGCACAAGAGAGAGTAATCCAACTCCAGACGCAGGCACTGTAAGTGAAGGGTTCTGTGTCACGGTATGAGGGTTTCAAAAAATACAGGAAGCGTTGGTTCGTTGAAGAGTCAAATATAAAACACGAAGTGACCATGTAGGTGAAGTAGAATTTAAACGGAGGCTTATTCAGTATCTTCCTTCCTGCATACCATACACTAGTTGAACAGAGAAAGTGGGAAACGACACCTTAAGAAGGCTTTTAAATACTTAGTTGCAGTTATGTAAGATGCTGATTTAAGGATACAAAATTTATACTCTAAAACTACTTCATTCGTATTAACGTATAATGATATCCTACTTGTTGAAATAATTCGTTTCGGTTTGTAAATTCTGAGATGATTTTTACATTTGGAATAAAATCCTTGCTTTGGAAAATGCAAATTCGTAAATGAGGAACTTAAAATGGACAGATTTCACGAATAGACTTTTTCTTAATATCAGGACGATAATTTGCCCTTAGTATCCTACATTAAATGTTATCTTTCATTTGACTTTAGCCGGAGTTTTTCGGTAACGATGCACAGTTTCTTCGTCGAAACGATCGGGTGTTTCTTAATTTAATTCTGTAATCTAAAATGCCATCATCTAATCTTACAAGGCTAATAAATCCGTTCACCGATATACGTAGATGTACTCGACAACTTTCGTGTCAGGGAAAACTTGTTTTCAGTTAGGACACGTTCCTACCAGATTTTGGTGAACGCGTTAGTTACATCTAGCTTTGACGGTTGGTCACGTAATAAAGTCAGTTACGATGGTTTTAGGAAGACTAAAAGAATGAGTCATTAACATGGATAGGAAGATATTTTAATGCTCGTATTGACGTAATGACTGAGTGAAAGCTGTAGAGACTGCCGACTCACGAGGCAGCTCATTTCGCTTACATGTGGCGCATTAGAAAAATTGTTATTGGTTGTGCTGCCCACCTAGACTCACCCGCTCCACTAATCATTTCCTAACGACATATAGATTGCCTTGTACCATTAACTCATGTCAGATATAATCAACAAAGGCGATGGAAACACAACTTTCAAAAACATGTATTGCAAAATAAAGAATAAAAATATTAAGAAGATCATATGATATTACGATACAAGAAACTAACGATAAATTAGGTCACCAAACTGAAAACAAAAAAGCATTCACATACAACTATCTCAAAAAGGCTAAGAAATATCATAGAAGATTGAACTGATACAAAGTAAATAGTACGGTGCAATGCAAAATTGTCTGATATAAATCGCCTATGCCGTACTACTTATTTGTAGCTGAAATTTTATTTATATCTATATATAATTTGGCCGTTCGTCATGGAGGGCAGGCTAAAAACTTAAAACATGAAGCAAATATGCGAACAGGACAATAGTTACATACGACTCCTCAGAGTCTATTCTAGAGACAGTCTTCAATAAAGGTTTATCGGTATACAAGCTGCGTCATCCTATGTAATGCAATGTACGATCTTTCGACAACAAACTCAGCCATAGTCGTCATGAATTACAGTCACCTAATAACAGGACTCTCTGGCCCACTGAAAGGCTTCAGACGTTGCTACTGAAGCTATACAAGCTGAGTCACGCAAGACGTAGTGGACGGCAAATGTCTGACCATCGTGGGGCAAGAATTATTTATGTTTGGACGTTTGGTTAATATTTTAGCGATCTTATTCATGGAAGCATAATTTTTGAAATGAAACCGCTAACTTACTCTTGAGGAAACATTTATTGCTTTCGTCGATGTTGACGTTCAAATCATTCTAATAAAATTCCAGAAATGTCCTAGAATATTAGAGCGTGGTGGCCAGATTCGAAATTAGCGGTACATAAACAGCGATGCACAGTTATCGTTCTACGCTTTGTCTCAATATCAACATGTTTGACTGTTTACTTGTCTGTCTTATCTGTTTTAACATTCGTTGCATGTAGATATGTACAATGAAAAGAAGTTTGTTATACTATTTTCATATGAAGAATATACAGCGATATTGGGCTATGCATCCGCATCGTCAGTGCCCAGCACTCCACAACAGTTTGTGTATGTGATTTGATTTGGAGACCTGCAGTCTGTTGACTTTTGATTCTAATTATATGTGCCTTATTTCTGTTTATCTGCATTATTACGTCCTGTGTCAACGGTTGCTCGTAGAGCTCGCGAAGACAGATGTAGTATAATTCTATTGTGTGTCTCATCCACTTCGCTCGTTCTTTACCATACGCTATTAATGTTGCTCGTAACTTTTTCTTCGCATTAGCAGCACACCATTCAATACTGGATCTGTATTTATGACGCTGTCTTAAGGAGCCCTGCCAGGTCCTTGCAAGGTGGTCAGCTAGGTCTTTTCTGCCAACATGCTTATGTTTAACTTCCATAGGGGCCTAGCCCAGTATGTCTTCTGTTTACTTAAATTGACACTGTACCTTACTCCAAGGTGATCAGATTTACTTCGATACCACATACTACATACTACATTGTTTTCTAAGTTATCCGAAACATAAATTCTGTCAGTCCTACTCAGATTTTTTTGTGATATAAGTAAACCTGACCATAGTGGGATATTTTACCTTTCACGCGTCTTTCCAGTTCATGTTCTGGACTAATCCGTCAAGTTCCCTGGATTTATTAAAATTTGGGCGCTGGTCCTTTTCATGTAAAACGCAGTTCCAGTCCCCACCAACTAAAACGTCAGCAGGATTGTCATAAAGTAAAGCTAAAATATCAGTTCCATAAAACTTTGCCGTATCTTGTCTGGCATTGTTGCCAGATGGGGCATAAACATTTATAATAGTTTTATGTAAAACTTTACCAGATTATAAAAATTTGCCTTCTCGCAGTTCAATTCCTTGACAAGGATGGCTTTTCCACAAATGTGCTCAAGATCTACGTTTAAAAATTCTTTGTAGCCTGCCATATAAAGATCGCTAATGTGCACCTCCTGCAACAATGCAATATCAGTGTCTGACTCATATAAAAAAATCTTTAAGAGCAGCCACTTTGGTTGCATTTTGGATTTTGTTAGTATTTAATGTAGTTACATTGTATGTTTGCAGCATGTAAGATATGGTAAACAACTAATTTTTTTAATTATTAAAGGACTAATTTCTATCTTACGGATTATTTTTTCATTTGTCTCTAATAAAGGTCCCCATAAAAGTTTCTGCTACGCTTTTAATAAAAAATGTCTTCGTCTTGTGCCGGTTCGTCTTCCATATCTTGATCCGTTTGTTCCTCCTTGTCTTCTGACCAGTTTAATTTTGCCGCGGAATTGCTTTCATTTAGGGGTTCATCCAACGTTTCGTTGGCAATGGCATTTAGTGATAAAATGTCCAGATTTACTTGGCTTTTGTTTTCTGAAGATTGCTTTCTGCCCCCCTTCACAGTACAAACTTCCTTCTTCTTTTCTCGTTCGTGGATGGATCTCAATTTTATCCCTTAGCGCAGGAGAAATATTCTCTGACGCTTCGTGTGCTATTCTGAGTTTTTTATTTTTCTTCCGTTTTGGGGTTCCCCCAGAGACACATCAGGTGATTTTTCTGCAGATTCAGTTGAGCATTTCTCCGCCGACATCGACTCTGCCTTTTCGTCTGAGGTTTTTTTTTTTTTTTTTTTTTTTTTTTTTTTTTTTTTTTTTTTTTTTTTTTTTTTTTTTTTGTGAGAGTCATATTGAATGTCAGAGCTAATTGTTTTCTCTGCGCTATTGCTGTCCTTTGCTTCTCTCTTTTTGCCTGTTTGTGGGTCGTTATCGAGTGCTTTGCTTATTACTTTTTGGCCGTATCCTGCCTTTTACTTTCTTTGTTGGGAATCTCTTTTTCCGTTGGTTGTCTATTGTTTGTTCTGTATCCATTACCATCATATCAGAACTCGCTGACTCTTCATGATACAAAACTAAAGGGCGCGGCGCGATTCGGATTCTGCGGTTGGCGACGCATGTGGGAAACCTCCTGTCATATTCGGTCCTTCATTTATTTCCATATCGGGAGAACTTACACCAGTTCTGCCGACGTCGGCACTACTGCTTAATTCAATGACATTTCCGGATACCGCTACAGGATTTGCGTCCTGCGCAGTTGTTGACAGCTCTGCGAGTTCGCGCGGGTAAGCGGTGGCAGCGTACTTCAACTTGAGGCATAATTTAACTTATTTTGTGTAGTTTGTAACTTATGACGAAAGTAGTTTGATCCCATAGAATTACAAATATTTCAAAATTTGAACGTAATTACGCTGATGCACTGGTGACACAAGCTATCAAATTTACGAATATAAAAACAATATACGCAAGTAAAGACAAATAAACCTGTCAAAACTAAGGAGTATTACATTGTAAAGGATAACATCTGACATGAATAACAGCGTCAACATCAGCATCACATGTAAGTAACAAATAGGCAGAAACAACTGTGTAAGAAGTCCTTAATTATAGTGACATCCTGTAAACTACCTAACAGAAAACATAAGGCTGCATACAAAGCCGAGACGTGCTCACCGTAATTAAATAACATAAATAGCTGTGTTATGGGTTTAAAATTTTGTATTACTATCTAGGATGTTCTTAAAAATAATTTTAATTTTTACAGAAAATGACATTTAAAACTTTCTAGTCACAAAACTACTAAAAAGGCAATACAGAGACAACACTCTTATTTATTTTCTTTCAAAACAACCAAATAAAATAAAAATAAATTTATAGTGCCCAGAATTGATATGGAATTGTGCCATCATATACCCAATTTTTATTTGTGAATGAGGAGTCATAAAAATATTTTGTTTATTCCAGTGTTTGACCATTTCCAGTCTGATAACTGAAAAGAACCGATTTACCTATTTTTACAGCGCATTAGTCGAAGGTAGGTGGAGAAGTAGACGAAGCGCATTTATTAAATGCCGTAAAAAAAACGGTGACGGACGGTGACGTATCACACTGAACGATGTGTTCCACTGTTGAGCCAGAGACGAGCAAAGCAATGCAATTCGGATGAGGAGTTGATCTTGTCAGGGATTTATCTGGGTGGGGCGTCCTGACCTATCTAATCGTTTTCTACGACTTTATGTGAACCGCTGCATTATCGAAATAGTCGGTCCCACCGGAACAGCAATTTCTCGAATGGATTCTTGACATTCTCTCATGCCAGTAATTCACTCTCTTTCAAACTCAATTATCTGCCGGTACGGTACGGTACGCCCATAAGTCTGCGAAACAACCTGCGCGTCACTGATCATTTACCATAGGTTTACAGCGACAACGATAGGCCAAGGCTGATTTTACAGGAAGTTGCCGACATGGTACAAATGACTATCACTTTCAGAAAGATTGAAATGTTTGTTAAGCTTAAGGGACTTGACTGCACGGTCATCAGTCCATAATCTTACAAACTACTTATGAACTACCTTATACTAAAGACGACACAAATATACATGTCCGAGGGGGGATTCGGACCCCCGAAGCGGAACGGCCTCGCGAATCGGAGCATAGCGCCTCAATGAGATTGGCCATTCCGCCACGGCACTATCACTTTGATAAAACATACTACTGTACCTGTTCCGTGAATATCAAGTTCCTATATCTGTATATATGAGTGCATGTTTTCGCGGCGATATCCATTAATGAAATCTTCTCGGGTTACAAGCCGCGTCATGTGGTTTACTGCCCACTAGCTTTCGACAGAGAACTCCTCTGCCATTGTCAAGTGGATGACTGTCATTTCGCGGCCGCTGCCGTGCTTATATAGCCGCGCCGCCGCCAGTGACGTCACTGGTGCTTAGTTCCATGACCATATAAGGCAATGTTTTGGTCGCGCGTACGCCGTGCCCGCTTCAACTCCGCAACTACGAGATCCCAAGCCGTACTGAGATGCAAACCGCCGTCTTTATTGAGGGTGTTTTCTGAAATTCTAACCTCTACTGCCTCGTTTATTACGCTGTCCCAGAATCTGTTGGTCCGTTTAATAATAGAAGTCTCGTCGAAAGCAATTCGGTGTCCGTTTTCTAAAGCATGTTCCACCACAGCTGAGTTTTCGGGATAGCGTAATCGAAAGCACCGCTCGTGTTCTATGCGTCGCTGTTCAATAGTGCGAACAGTCTGGCCGACGTAAAACTGCCCACACTCACACGGAATTTTATAAAAGCCTGAGGTTCTGAGACCTACATCATCTTTCACAGGCTTCATTAATTGGGGATCTTTGCTGGAGGCCTGAAGCTTGTGTCAATTATATGTCTCTTCAGGAGCCAACTAATTTTCCCTGAAGAAGAAGTCAAGAAGACCGCATTTTGCCGTTTTGTGGCTCCACAACAGGGAAAATTCCACAGTTTTCCTGTGTGGGATGGCGTTTAAAGATTCTGAAAGCACGACTCCGACCTCTCAGTGCTTCGCGACTTTCCTCAGTCCAACAGGGAACTGGTGGACGTGGCGGAAAGGAAGAGGTGCGAGGGATAGAATGTTATGTGACAGTGAGAATTACAGTAGTTAAGATAGTCGATTCGGTGATCAATGCCGGGAACAGGACGTTCATGGAAAGTAGAAAGGAAGAATAAAGCTGCCAATAAATTTTGGAAAGTGACCAGTTGGATGGACGAGTTGGAGTGAAGGGCGTCAGTAGACGAATTACACACCGAAAATGGTCACTCGAGTATGAGTCTGAAAGAACAGATCTCTCGAGGCGACGGGCTAGTTCATCAGTGCAGATTGAAAAGTCCAAGTGGAAAAAGGTGTGTATGGAGTCCGAAAGACAAGTGGGTTCGCGATTATTGAGACAGATGGGGTTACGATGGTTGAGGAGAACCGCCAGGAGGGAACCCCTCTGACAAGGAACAAGATATATCAGATACCACTGTCTAACCTTACACACAAACCATAAATATCAACATTTATAAGACACCGCTCGCTCGTACTCTTGCTCGCATCATCTGGTAAGAGTTCACGACATGTAGTGAAAGAGTATGCACTAACATGAATAACCAGATAATTAACCATGCCCTTTCAACCCATACATATTTCATGCCATCATTAAGAGCAAATATCTCAGTCTATCTAGTCTATTGTTGTAAGCTCCTTGTACCACGCCTTTAACAGCAATTCAAAACTTCAGATCCAACATTCGATTTGGGTCTTGTTATTTCTGAAGTTAATGAGGTGGTTAAGTCCGGATTAACCCTAGAGAGTCTGCATTGCTCGCAAAAGGTACTTCATCTGTTCTTGATTTAGTCAAGTTCAGAGGGTTTTACTAACAATGCCTTTTTGTACAGAAATTCAGACAAAATGTCAGATTATTCCTTTTTTTTCTAGACCGATCACTTTCTTGCAATTAATTAATTTTATTTGTACCTAAGACTGCTCGTACGTAAGATCGATCCTGGTCTTTTTCGGTGACTGCAATATGTGTACTTCAGCTTGAGATATGAAATCCATATCTCCTGAATGTGCATGACTGTGTCAGGAAAATTTTCAAAATATGCTTACTGACTCTGTCCGAGATGTTACACCATTTGCTATATTACTAACTTTCCATAGTCGAGCTGGGTGCCAGTTGCGTAAAATTAAGCATGAGTGTAAAACAAAGAAGATGACTGCCGATCAGTGTTCAGCTACCACTGAAGAGCATAATGGAATTTTATTTGAAATAAACTGAAATACATGAGATTGGAATAAAAAAGAAAAAAAATGATGAATTTTTTGATAATACATTTGCAGCAAAAGTAAATATTTATATGAAAGATATAATAAGGTACAGAATGTCATTATTTCCATATCATTTAGTTGATTTTGATTCCAGCAGACATTCAATATAGGGACGGTATTACATTTAATTTTTTCTAACTTGAACTATCTGTAGAAGTAACTGAAAACTATATGTCAGTGCTTTCTGTTTTATAAAATTACATTTATGTAATGGATATGATTTGTATACAGGGTTTGAAACAATTAATATGATAATTACTCTTTCTTATATGCCCAATTATTATCTGATCACTTATTTAAATTACATTAAACTTTTCCTGAAAATACATAATCAGTTTTTGAACTGAATTACCACAGAATATTTTCTGACTTATTTTTCATTCAAGTCTTTAAGGAAACTTCATTTCATAATCACTTTCATTTACTAAATTCCTTTGGTGCACTGAGATAGGTAGGTTTGTTAGTGGATTCACATTGCAGCATCGCAATTTCTGTAATTACTATTATTTGCAGTATTTGTAGATTTGGCAAAACTTCAACAGCAATGTCAAAAATGTGGACTCTATTGCGCACTGGTAGGCCCAAAATTTACACCTATTTGAACTTCAACAGAATATAGTAATAAGTAGCACGAATTTAATTCATTTAATTTTTTATTTCACAGTCAGAAAATATTTTGTTATTGACAGCTAAATTCAGCCTACAGAAACCAAAAATGTGTTAGTAAAGATATGCTACTTGTTTTCAGACCTTTTCCTTTTCACAGTGAAAATAACTAAGATGCAACTTTAATCTGTTTGTTTTTTTTTATTGGATAGAGCAGCAGTAGTGTAGCTACATAGCAAAGCTACATTACAGTGACTACAGATAAGTGTAACCATAAAGTACAGTATGTACAGTTTAGCATTGACTATCCAATTCAACTATTCAAACAGAAATCTTAATCAAACTTCACTCATTAATTATTATTATTTTTTTTCAATATGAAGAGTCTTTTGGCTAGTCAGACAAATATTCTGTTACTAGACAGCAGCAGTTGTCTATGAGTTGCTGCTGAACTGCTTTTGCTTTACTGTTGTTGGAAACCAACTCTTTCAAGTCAGTACTTTCTTATGCAATGGGTGCATTGAAGTGACGACATCCGGACTGAACTGGAATATTCCTTCTGTCTAGAAGGATTTCTCTTGTCAGCTTTCATTGCGGCTACTCTGGATTATGCAGCTGTGAATTACCACTCACACATTTTAAATAAAATATATGCTACTCCAACAAAACAAATTATTTTTATTTAATTTATTTAGGTAATTAAAATGTTTTGTTCCAAAGAAAATTGCATAGACAGCACTGCGCGGTGGTGGGGTTTAAGAGTTGATGTATAGTCCTTGTGCCACCTCGCAGGGTATTCCTAAAAGATTAGCAGCACAGACCAAAAAAGTATAAGTGAAAGGGACTACTTGATTCTACAGGGCGTCATACCATCTGCTGTTCATCACAGAAAGGTGAGAGAACTACTTAAAAGCTATATAATGCAAAACAAACGTATTTACCTATTACTAATTTATCAGGTAGAACTACTTAACATTACTGGGGGTGGCTTTACTATAGAAGCAAGTCGCAAATATAGTTTTCCATTGTCAACATGGAGAAAATTCCATAACAAAATCAAACCAGATGCATGCTCTTACCATTATCAGGTAACTTAAGAAAGGAAACATTTATTCCATTCAGTTTGATGTACCCTGAAGGACGTCATTAAATGAAGTATGTTTTCTAGTAAATTGTGAACGCCACTTAAACACAGGTCTGCCTAACATGCATGTACGGCATATTTAAAATTAATTTCCTATATAATAATCATCGCCGGCCGCGGTGGCCGAGGAGACTGAGGCGCTCCAGTCACGGTCTGCACGGCCACTACGGTCGGGGGTTCGAATCCCCCCTCGGGCTTGGATATTTGTGCCGTCCTAGTTCGTAAGTAGATCATAAGTAGTTTGTAAGTTTAGGGACTGATGACCCCGTAGTTAAGTCCCATAAGCTGGACAAACATTTGAACATTTTTTGAATAATCATTATGGGCCTGGAATATGCAGTCAATCATTTATTTTCCTTGTTCAATCAATCTAGATAATTTTCTGTATTGTAACTAACTTAATGTCATTTACACACATTATGCAATAAAATTCCAATGGTGCATTAAGTAAAACTATTATTTATTACGATAGAACCTATTTCAACATTACTGCTATCTTCAGATAAGCTGTGAAAATGTGACATTGTCAATCATTAACTTATTTACTGAGCATTGTAATTATATTTTACACTATCTTATATGCCCGTGCTTCGCTACGGTTGTTAAAGAGGAATCTGTGTATATCATGGTTTCTAGGGTTCCGGACCTAGGTCACCCAAAACCAGCTATCAATAAACTCAGTTTTCCTAGCCAAGATGTCAAATTTAAGTAGAAGTCATGGTCGAAAACGCTGAAAGTTTATAAAGATTTTCATGCAAAAAGTGAAACTGCGGAACGATGTAAATTTAATGTTAGTTTGTGTTCATAAAGTTAAGACAGCGGTGTTTGGCGTAAACTACTGAAAACACGTCTATCGTTGAGATGAAAAATAGTAATAATAATAACAGCGCCATGTATTGGTTCTATGGTGTATTACTAAACTGTAAGTGTATGCTGAAGTATTAGTATGTTGCAGTGTTGTACTGGGGACAATGTAGTTATTCTGTATGCAGTGCTCCCTATTATCGAAAACTCGACGAATGCTGAAAGTTAGGTAATTAAATCCACAGAGCAGTTCATTCCTGCATAAATAAGACGTTATGGTGGTGTCAATGTGCAATAAAGTAAGTCTGGGTAATCGTTGAAGGAATGCCGTCAGTTGATCGTCTGTGTAGAATTTTCCATTAAATATAGTATTTCCAGTGAATTATCTCGACGTGTTAGCAGCATCGGCCACTCTTTCACATAATATATGTGAGTACTTCGTAAAGCACGAAATTGATATCGACCTTCTGTAATAGAACTTTATATTCAGAACACTAAATACAATTTTCTCTGCAAAATAAGACGTCTGTATCTATCTTAATGTAGTCCACACCAAAAGTAAGTAATTTCAAATTTTAATCTCAATATTGAACGGAACAATTATGAAAGCAGAGAGGTTTGTGATGAGTTTGTTGCTTGCGTGTGTATATTATCTCTACTGGCAGGCACAGAGAAGCAATATCTCTGGAGTGAGCATTCAAATGCACAGAACAGTTTTCGTGTCCTGAACATTAAGGTGGAAATGTCCCGTAATATTGGGAAAAATATATTAATCGCTTACTTTATCTTGGTCCTTTTTTTCCTTTAAGACAGATGACTATGTGTGAATGGCTCTTTTAGCGACGCTTCCTCAACATCCTTGTTGCTTCTGTGACACATTTACTAAGATATTATTTCATGTTATGCGGTTGCTCTACAAAATGGAGGAGGGGGGCATTTTTGCAACCTATGCAGTACAAATCAATCGTAAGAGCAAATAAATTTGTGGAAAGAGTGGATTTGTCTCAATATCACGTGGTAAGTCCAACTTAATGTTGAGAAGATGGACAGAACGTAATGCTCATTCCATAGATATTTATTCTATGCACAATTTAATGGTTATACTCCTGGAAAGATGCACTTCTTTTCTCTCCATGACATTGCAAAGCATATGGCATACAGTTAGGAATAAAAGAAAATTTATATCCTACCAGGCTAAATTTTACTTGAAGTGGCAGTGATTTAGTTTGCTATCGTCGGCAACTAACTATTCTCTTTAGGAGGATGATTAATTTACTGGCCAGGAAAGCATAAATTATTTATTTCATCGGGAACATAAAGAATTATTCCGCTCATTCTACATGACTGACTTTTAAAAAAGCATTAAACGGCTCTTGCCAACATCAGCACAGAACGCTGCGGCCATAAGTAAAATTGTACCCCTTCTTGTAGTGTATTACACTATAGTTATGAGAATGAAAAAGAAAAACGCAGCAACGCCATAATTAGTTATTTGGTGTACTATGTAATTAACGTCGCCTCACGTTGTCCTTTCCTGGACTAAAGCGTTTAAGAGGCATTCCTAAAGAGAACGCACTCAAAATGTAATGAGGATACACCGAAATCAAAATGGGGACTACATAAATTCGATTTTTCGTGCAAAGAATTGTTATGTGAATTACAGTATCGGTAGACGCGAAGAAATGACGTTCTGTTTTTAATTCAAATGTTCCCTGTCAAAAGAAGCAAAGATACGTCGTTAAGCTGTGAATATACAAAGTGTAATCAGCAACTCGCTGTTCAATGTTAGTTTCTATTTGCAGAGATAAGATTGCGGCTCTTAATTTAAAATACTTCTGTTACTGAGGGAATACACACTACACGATCATGTATTGTTTCTTTGCAGCACTACAAAAGCAACAGCACCTTTAGTGGTTCGTTGCTGTTCTATGGCATAATCATCGAAAAGAAATATAAAAAAATATATATTTATATATATATATAATGTAAAAAAATTGAAAAATTCAGCAGGCCAACTATTAGTTCTTTGGTGCACTATGCAACTAACAGGGCCTCTGTTTATTCTGTACTGTACTATCCAGTTTTCTAGGCATTACTAAACAGAATGGACTCAAGATGTAATAAGTGCGCACCGAAATCAGAAAGGAAACTACATAAATTCATATTTCCTCGCAAAGAATTCTTAGTAAATGGAAACATCGATAGACGCGAGGGAAAGTCGTTTTGTTTCCGCGAAAGAAGCACTTTTTTTCCATGGCATTGCAAGGCATGCGGGATACAGCTAGTAAAATATGATTGTTTCTTGTGTCGTACCTGGGTCAAATTTTACTTGCAGTGGCAGCGGTCTTTTTGTATGTTAACGTTGGTAACTAAATATTCGCTTTAGGGGGATCATTAATGTACTGATCGGAACAACATTTTTTATTTATTTCATCATCAACACAAAGAATTATTCCCCTCATTGAACGTGACTGATTTTTCAAAAAGGATTCAACGGCCATTGCCAACATCAATACACAACACCGCTGCCGTAAGGAAAATCGTAGGCCTTGTGTGAGTGTATTACACCTAAGTTATTGAATAAAAAACGCAACAACGCTATCTATTAGTTATTTGGTATACTATGTTACGAACAGCGCCTCTATCGGATCTTTGCTATGCTACGCTGCAATTCAAGCACAGCGTACACCAGAAACTACAAATTACGATATCTCTTCTTCCCCTGATCCGATTTTAATGACATGAAGCTTATATGTTGCCCTAAGGTACTCTCGGTAGACCTATGAAACTCCAAGAAAGTTCGTATAGTATTCTTGAAGATTTGCTGAGCTACAACATACTTATAAGCATAGTATACACATAAAATTTCAAATTACGATATCTTTCCTTCCTCTGATCCGATTTTTATGAAATTTAGCCTATGTTAGTCTCCCAACTATTCCCAATTTACCTGTGGAAATCCATGAAAGATTGTGTAATACTTTCGGAGATCACCTTAAACAAATAGACATACACAAAGGCTTTTAAACAAATGGTTAAATTGTAATATCTTCATTATCTCTGATACGATTTTAATTATTGAAGCCTTTATATAACCGCATGATATGCTCAAGTTACATGTGAAAACTCCATGAAAATTAGTCAAAGAGTTTTGGAGATAAACTTGTTCAAAGAGACAGACAGACATGACGGTTGTAGATAAATAATTTCAAATTATATTTTCCAGTTCTTTGTATAACATACCATTTTCTCAAGATAAACAATTATAGTTAGTGATGACATTTAATGTCAATTAGCTCATCTATAAACCACAACACCAACTCTCTCCCACTTCCACAATCATCACGTCATGTTACAGAATTCCTAACATTGCGAATTCTACAGTAAATGTCAAGTAATATAAATAGGCACAATGGATTCTGGAGTACTTCAATAAGGATTTTGGTGGTATCCCCAACTTCAGTAATCACACAGATGGAATCGACATGTTAAGTTTAGAATGAGGGAGCTAGTACTATTATAATAAATCAGCATCAGGTGTTCATCGTGTGACGTTGAGTCCTAGCATACTATGTGATACTTTCACTGACTTCATTCTCTGGGACTCTGTGGCTAGTATGGCAGCAGTTTATCTACACTCAGTCTCTTGGATGTGCGTACTTCACCACTAGACACTATCAATAAAACATGAAAGGCTGAAAATCCAAAGAGCAGTAAGTCATAGTTCTAAGACAGTCGTGCAAACATAGAGGACAGCCACAGGAACCAACCAATACTCGAGTATCATGATATATCTGATTTTGTCTGGCCTTTTTTACACAGGTAACGCATAAACACAAGGATTTATTATCCTGAATTCAACAAATGAATATAAGTATTCACATGGAAGTAAACTATCCAATTTCAGAATTATAAGGCGAGTAAGGTGATTTTAAACAAAACTCTGTCAGATGCCATACATAAAACGGATTTCTTACTATGTACAGTAAAAGAATTGAAAAGTAGTACTTTAAATATACTTTTGCTGGCTATTTTGAATCATGGGTCTATAAAAATAGCGATCTATTCTGAACCGATCTCACATCACTTCTCATAATATTTTAAATTTATTACTTTCAGTGTGATGCAACCAATTCCAATCCAACATCACATAAGCAAATGGTAAAAGAACTCAATTTCACAACTACAAACCTAACCATCTACAATCTTAATACTAAAGAAATTATCGATAAACTGGAGGTAGCTTTGTTTAGCGAGACATGTCAAGTAAGAGATGCAGCAACAGAAACCGAAAAAGAATAGAATGACTATGTGGCTGGTTACCGAATACTTCCCAAATACTTGTCTCACAAGTTGTGTATATCTTTTCGCAGTTCAGAAAATATCACGCACGCATCTGAGGTACAAGAATAAATTCATTTACACAGTATACAAAGAAATATAATCATTTCCAATAGACATTACAACATTTACAAAATTCATACTATACATTACTGTCTGTATTTCAGTTCAGTGATATTCCTGATCCACATTTCCTTCCTGAGTTCTTGTTTCTGCTTAGCATTTAACTAGTTGGATTACTGCGGCTCTTTCATCTACTATGTCGCACTAATCAATATCTTCAACATGTTACTGCTCACTTTAAATGTATTCTACACATCTCCAGTTGTCCAGTAGTTTCAAATTCAAGCTTTGTTTACTCAGGTTGTTACGATTTTGTATAATCATAGGTGTAAAATAGTACAGGTTTTGGAACATTAAACATTACTTTTCTGCCACTTAAGTAAAATACAACATTACCCTTCGTTATGTAGTCAGCACCAAGTAAAACAGAATCATTCAGGCCAGGTATGACAAGATAGACCTGACACAAATTATCATTACCAACATTAAATGACAATAACACCTGTCTGTTTACTAGCTTGCTATGTCTTCATGGTGGCACCTCTGATCTCAATTACTGCCACTAGCGTTTCTATAAATCTAGAATCTTGTTTTAATACATCTTTAAATTTCTCTGAAATTCCACTAATTCCAGGAACAATCAAAGCCACTCCTTCCCAATTCTTTTCCTTCACCTTGACGTAAGGGCGCCCAGTCACATCATACTCTTCAGTGTTCTCCTCTACATGCATCCATTCATCAATTGTTTAATCAAATTTTATTTATCGAGTCTCATTTGTCTGAACCTTACTCAGCGGCATAAAAGTCTTCTTCATTATTCTCAAACTATTTACCAAGTAGATCATCTTCACCTACAGTTAGACTACAGTGTGAAATATAGTCACCGCTCTAAAATTACTTGTGCAGATTGTTTATCTTCTTCTCTGAAACTTCACACATGTTCTTCAGTTTCCTATTCTAATACTCGTAACTGTCTGCCACTCTATGCAAGAATTATTTCTTGTGGTCTTCTTGGCTGTTACTTCCCTGACCACTTGTTGCATTGCTTAGCTTAACTGATATTATCTGACTCTATAGGCTAGTTTCATATATTTTACTGTTCCAGACACCTGAATCTTCGTCTGTGATACTTTTTTCTTGCACTTCCACAAACACGTTATCATCTAGCTCCTTTTGCACGTATTCTACAGACAGTTCTTCATTACTATCTTTGCTGACACTATTACTAAGATCTTCTACTGCCTCTGAAGTCACATCATTCCTCACTGGCTTATCTTCCTGATAATTACAGATCCCTGAGCAGTAATACCAGTGTTGTCTAACGCATTTTCTACACCAGTCTCCAAGAGATTAAATAAAGCAAATGAATCATAGTTGTCAACAAATATATTACTTTTTCATTTACAAACTTACATGCCTTATAAAAGTGGTTACAATTTCATAATCTCGAGCTAAACCTTCATGATTTTCATACTTTTCTTCTCTGCAAGACTCTTGGTGGATCACTTCCCCAAACTTCTTGTCAAACGTTCGCCAGTTGACAGTGTGTGTCTCCCTCTATTTCTGTGCATTGTGTTCTGATCTTTCTCTGGTTCCAAAACAGGTCCTCTGGTCTGTAGCCTAATTTCTTGTCCGGCTGTTCACCATAAACTAACAGGCTCCCATAGTGGTGACCTTCAGTTTCCCTACCCATTGCATCTGCCATTGGATCTTCCATTCTCTTGGTTCCTGTCATTCCTCCGTGAGCTGTTTCGGTATTCTGAACCTCCAATGTGTTGTCTGTCCCTGTTGTCTCTACTGTAATCCCCGTGGTTGTCTCTCCTATCTCTCCCACAATAATATACTTTTCTAGAACTCTTATTTCCCTCTCATACCCTCCGTTTAATTTTTCCTCATTCTCGACAAATTCCTCATTATTCGTTAGGTCCTGAGTCAAGTGACTGCTATATACTCGGCAACCTCTTCAGTTTATCTACCAATATCATATCTATAGGTCCATCTAAATGAATAAGTTTCCTCATCTAAGCCTCACAAAAGACTTTCATGCTAGCACACTATGGATATATTTTTGTCCATTTAGAAATTTACTCTTTACTCTTTCTGGCTTCATCTTAGACCAAAATTTATTTTAAAAAACTCTTCTCAAATTTGCTCTAGGTCAAAGCCTCTGTGTCACGATAGTTTGCTCAAGAAAACGCCTCATTTTCCTAAACTTTCTTACAAACTATTTTCAGAGCATCAAACACGTCAAATGTAAAGTTATCATTGCAGTGGTGCAAAACATCTTCGGGATTATTGTGCGATCCCCGAGATGCATTTTAGTAACTATATTGGGCCCATTGACATCACAATTATTAGTTATTTTGCCAGTTACAATGCTTTCTCGTAACAAATTCACTTTTTGGCTCACATTTTTTGCATCAATCTGGCACGTACTATTACTAGAATTAATAACAGAGATTTCGTGTTCAGTGCTGATATTACTTTCGCCAATTTTCTGTTCTAAACATTCCTTGGTTTCTTTGATCTCTGCCTTCCTAATCTGTTGATGTACAAACTTATCTACAGTGTTGATTTTCTCGGTATTTTTCGTGATTTTATCCTACAGGTCAGACTCAATGTTACCAACCATAGCTTCTACTGAGTCTACATAAGCGTTAAGCTGGACTTGCTCTTCTTTTACTACATGTGAATCAAGTCTTACTCTATCTCATGTACAGCTCTGTTAGTGTCAACTAGCTGATTCCTGATTTCCGACCCTTCTAAGCTTTGGTTCAATTTCTGATTGACTGTAACTGCCTCTTGTTTAACTGACAATATTTTTCTCAGTTCTTGACTTGTTAACCTTTCCTGTGTCTGTCACGCTAGTTCATTAGAGAAATTCAGCAAATCTGCCGACGTAATTAGCACAATTAGCACTTTCCCACTATCAAATGACTCACATCTCTCCATGCTTAGGCTACAAGTAACGACGTTAACACGAGAAATGTCTACACTAGAATACCGATTCACTACCCTACTCTCGCTTTTTAAATGTTACTTCATGACTAGATTCTAATTCATCACCCTTCCTTTCCCAGTTTCCTACCATTTTGTAAAGCAAGGATATATAAACAACATTTTTATGGTACTGACTTATTATATTGTAGGCGACGTCTAGCGCCGTTCATTCAGGTCCAAATTCAAAATGTGTCCACAATGTCCGCCAGCACACTTTCCATCTTCATTGGTCTTTATTTTAGTCCACATGTAGCATTTTTCCTCTTGTCTTGTCGGTGGACAATCGACATGTGATCTTTCACTTATACAGATATTATCAATTACTTCACTCACATTCGTACCTGAAACTTTAATAAACTGAATTATCTCCTCCTATTAATATTAATCCCAGGTTCTCCACCTTTTGTGGAGGTTTTTCATTGGCTGCATCCACATTAGAATATATCACTATAAAGCTCACATTGACTTTCACAACAATTTAACCTCCACCATATGCAATTAAATATGGTAATTAACAACTATTAATGCTTTTCTTTCCCTGTGTAAATGAGGGTGATCAGCTTGATTTTTCTAGGAATTGTATCCCATGTTTTAGAGGAGGAGATTGTCTTCACTGGTGAACGATAAATGTATTCAAGATTAACTTTTATTAACTCATAGCGATATCTCCAAACAACTTTTACAAAACATATTCCACTTCAAATATCGACTCCAAAACAAAATACACGAATTAGGTAACATTTCTATAAAACATTTTGACCCAAATAAAAAAAAGCAAACATAAGTTTCGGTTATCAGACATGACATAAACTTTTATCATAATTAAAATCAGGTGAAACATATCTCCCACTTTTCTCGAACTAAGTAATATATAAAATTACATGCAACAACTGCAATAAATTTTATTTCCGCTAGACAGGCAGAAACTTCAGTATTAGATACTGGGCAAACACCAAACAAAAAGAAAGTAGCCCATATACTGTCTACCAACACTTAAGAACACAAGCACACAGCAGATCATTTAGAACAAGGGCTAGAAATTTTACATATAACACCTAAAGGACAACTCATGAACATTTTGGACGAAATCGGAAAATATTTTCACTCTTCACTACCACTCTAAAATACTATATGAAACACAAATATACACAGAAACCTTTATTGACACCGTCCACCAAGAAAATGTATAAAAGTCGTCCGTTAGATACCAATAAGGATTTCAGTAGCAAAATAACTAAAATTTACGATACAAAGATTAACATGTCCTTAACGATTCGTCTAAAAACATCACTAAGGTTTACGACATATGCAAAAGTCATAAATTCCACTAATTACTCAAATAGCAAACATTATCTCTGTTAGAAACCAGCAGCATTTAACAATATTATATCACTGGTTATTAGTGAAGATGCTGTGAAACGTCAATGGAGAAATTTTAAAACACTTTAAGAACAAAATATTGCTCTTATGAAGTTTATGGACCACGAAATAGATTGACAGCACGAAAACCAACAACACATGTGGATGACTCGATCATCTGACGTGTATATATATTTAGAAATGTAAGTAATGATTATGGTACTCATGAAATTCGAGGTACGATTGACAATGTCACATTTTCACAGAATACCTGAAGATAGTAGTAGAGCCGAATAGGTCTTATCATAATAGATAATATTTGTATTTAAAGCAGTAATTAGAATTTAATAAATTATGTCTCTAAATAATGTACATAGTCAGCACGCCAAAGTGTCACAAGAAATTTAATATGTAGTTCTCTGTGTTAGTAAAATTAGCATGGTGCTAGGTAGTAATTTTATTTCAGGGAAAATTTTCTTCTGCGCCAGAGTTCTGGCCATTGGTTTCATAAAAACTCATTATTTGGTGAGTGTTCCCACAGTCGCCACTACCAGTGGCCATCCAAGGCATGGCGCAGTTCAGATGACAGTGTGGGAAACTGAATACATGAAAAAGAAGTGTGGTGACTTACAGGTAGTTTGTTATAATAAATATGCCCCTATTTGAATTCTGTAGATTTGTTTTCCCCATTTTCTGTTAATCCACAAATTTAATAATTAATTATTGATTATGGTTATGATAAATGCAGAGGCTTATCACGAAAGGCAAGTCTCTTTTAAATGAACATACTACTAACTGGTAGCACAAAAATTAAGCAATTTTCACATCCGTGTAACGTGCTGTGATAGTGTTTAGAGCCAATAATTACTACATTTTTGTGTTGATACAATTGTGCGTACATTGCAACACTGCATCTTGCATGTATTACATTATACATAAGGCATACATCATATCAATACTGAACACATCTTCCACAAACAGGAATTCCTACTCGTTCTGAACGTTCCTATACTCATAAGAACTATTTCATGTAACGTTCGTCTAGTGTTCCGTAGAGCGAACCAAAGTCAAGATCTAGTTCTAGGGCCGACAGGTGCCCGCTCGTATATTGCTGGGATACATGTTATTGTACCGGTAGTGCCAAGAACTTTTTGTGATCATAGGTTTAAAATCAGTGTAACGGAGAAGTGAGGCGGAATGGTGCTACTATGATGCACGTCTTTCCTCGGAAGTGGCTTCTTACGCTACGAAGAAACGGATGTCATTTTATGAAGAGCAAATGGAGGTATTTGACTTATTTCCTTCTTTCTAATGGGGAGGGGGGATAATTTTAATAGAAAACTTAATAGCTCATGGAAAGCACAATTTGTCAAGATAAATTTTTTTGTATCTTAGCATTCTCTAGAAATAAAACAGGATTGTGCAGTATTCCTGAAAAAGAATTATTGGTGTTGATGAGGAAGAATATTTAGTAATCATTCAAGGCGTCAAGTGACTGAATTACGTAATTAACCTCAGTTAACCTTAATATTGAGTTATGCTGCTGGTTGGGGCGCGGGGGGGAGGGGGGGGGGGAGAGCTGCTACAGAAGGTGTAGCCCATTTGTAATGAGTCCAAGTCTTGTTGTCATACATTTTTATTGGCACAAACATAGTTATAATTCAATCAGATTAAGGCGTTTCACTAACAAGTTACCATAAGGGCCAAAATCATTAATTTAAAATGATTTAGAAAACATGTAACAGCAATTTAAACCCAAAACAATTGTAAGCCAAATCATTAAAAAATACGAACAAGTCTCTTAAAAACAGAGCAGCAGTGGCCCTCAAATGTAAAGGATTAATCGCAACATGCTAGATTATTTTTCCGAACAAATTACTTTTTTTTTTTTTTTTTTTTTTTTTTTTTTTTTTTTTTTTGACAAGTTTGGAACCAATTTGCCGTTAGGGCCAAAATCAGAGCCAATTGCTGTACTTTCATAAGACTAAAACCAATTAACAGAAAATTTCTTATTAAAAAAATCGCTCTGACGTGTTTTACAGCCACTTCAGAGTTGCTTGTGGTTCTATCACCTTTTGGAAGCATTTTTGACAAAAATAATAAAATGTTATGGGTGATACGATCACGTCTCTACTATTGTGATAATAACTATGGACCCAACAGGTAATATTCTTTCTGAGCGTATTTTAACAAACACTAAAATTATTTTATATTTGACTTTAGCTTTGACAAACATTCCTTTTTTTTAACTTTTTCCTATTTTAACTATTATTTTAATATCTGTCCCAGATTTTCATTATATTTTTTCCGTTAAAATATTAACATCTGTCTTGCCTTGGTAGTTTGTTCAAAGTATATTTTCTTTGCCAGTACAAGTTACGAATGATTATAGTCTGGAAGGAACGTAGCATACATTTGACGTTAAGATGAGTGACTATAGACTGAATGGAACACAGCATACATTTGGCGTTCGGAAATCAGTCACGTCACATCCCTTTGCCCGAAACTCTCTTTTGCATACGCCATCTTGCTTTCTGCATTTGGTATTTCTCTTATTACAGCTCAAGCGTTGTCATTTCAAAGCAATAGCGCACTGAAACTTGTGAAAAACACGTTCTAAGAACAATGAATTATTTCATGTCTAATAATGCCATGTTAGCACTAAACATCTTCCATCGATGGTACGAAAATTGCGGTTTCCTATCGCAGCTGTTCGCCGTAGCGTAATGGGCGACAAATTAGTTTGTGATGTACGAAAGTATTAGTCGGTGGTTCGAAACTTGTAGGGCGCGGTGGCTCAGCCTGCTAGGCCAGAAGGTTGCCGGCATGGTAGCTTTACGCCCTCTGTTAAGAAAAAAACTGAGTGAACAACGGAACGCCCAAAATAGAACAAAACAAACTGACGTCCACAAAGTACCGATCAAAGCGCAGAACCAATGAAAAGAAAAAAAGAAAGAGGGTTCAACGCCGTCTGTAATAAAAAGAACTCATCAAAATTCTCAACGAACAGGAACAAACGACCGCTAAGCATCGATCTCCCTGAAGACAAAAAATATAAAAAGAAAATATATAACCACCACTAACATTTTTCCCCTCTTCCTAAAAGGTTTTGGCACACTCTTGTTAATTTAACATAACTGTATTCTTCAAGATTCCGAGTTGTTCAAAAGTAACAGTGATTTCTCTAATTAGTGCATTTGTTCTGTTTCGAAAACATGCCATGAAATACATACGAACGAATTGTAAAAATAGACTTCCTTATCACATGTACGTAATCTGAGGAGATACTGTTACATTGACTTTAGTAAATCATATAATGATAGTAGTAACTTTATACATACACTACTGGCCATTAAAAATTGCTGCACCAAGAAGAAATGAAGATGATAAATTGGTATTTATTGGACAAATATACTAGAACTGACATGTGATAACATTTTCACGCAAATTTGGTGCATATATCCTGAGAAATCAGTACCCAGAACAACCACCTCTAATGGCTTTGATACGCCTGGGCATTGAGTAAAACAGAGATTGGGTGGCGTTTACAGGAAGAAATGCCCATGCAACTTCAACATGACACCACAGTTCATCAAGAGTAGTGACGGGTGTATTGTGACAAGCCAGTTGCTCGGCCACCATTGACCAGACGTTTTCAATTGGTGAGAGATCTGGAAAATATGCTGGCCAGGGCAGCAGTCTAACATTTTCCGTATCAAGTAAGGCTCGTACGGGACCTGCAACATGCGGTCTTCCATTATCCTGCTGAAATGAAGCTTTGCGCAGGGGTCGAATGAAGGGTAGAGCCATGGTTCGTAACACATCTAAAATGTAACGACCAGTGCTCAAAGTGCCGTCAATGCGAACAAGAGGTTACCCCATACCATCAAGCCGGGTGATACGCCAATATAGCGATGACGAATACACGCTTCCAATGTGCGTTCACCGCTATGTCGCCAAACACGGATGCGACCATCATGATGCCGCAAACAGAACCTGGATTCATCCGAAAAAAATAACGCTTTGCCATTCGAGCACCCAGGTTCGTCATTTCGTACACCATCGCAGGCGCTCCTGTCTGTGATGCCGCGTCAAGGATAACCGCAGCCATGGTATACGAGCTGATAGTCCATGCTGATGCAAACGTCGTCGAACTGTTCGTGCAGATGGTTGTTTAGCAAACGTCATCTGTAGACTCAGGGATCGGTAATCCGCAATCGCGATAGGCTACAATCCGACCTTTATCAAAATCGGAAACGTGATGGTACGCATTTCTCCTTCTAACACGAGGCATCACAACAACGTTTCACCAGGCAACGCTGGTCAACTGATGTTTGTGTATGAGAAATCGGTTGGAAACTTTCCTTATGTCAGCACGTTGTAGGTGTCGCCTACCGGCGCCAACCTTGTTTGAACGCTCTGAAAAGCTAATCGTTTGCAAACCGTAGTATATTCTTCCTATTGGATAAATTTCGCATCTGTAGCACGTCATCTTCGTGGTGTAGCAATATTAATGGCCAGGAGTGTATATTAAGTACTAGATTTATGTGGAATTCAGTATTACTACACTTATTCCGTTCGTTATTTTAGCTGCAAAAGAAAACGTAATCACAATTTGAAACAGAATATTTGCTCTTTACTGTAGCGCACAACGAAGTAACATGAACAAAGTCATACTGTATCTGAACTACAGAAAAGGTAATAAAATCTACGTTGGAAGCGTCCATAGCAACCATGTTAAAGAATAACATTTTAGTAGATGCATTGATTCTAATTAATAACTTTCAATATATTCCACAAATAGTGAATAATTGCTTAGAAAAAAAAATACCTTTTTGCAATGTATAAACTTCCCTTCCGTTTCGTTAAGGAACGACAGTTGCCACATAAATCTGGGACTTCCTTTATATATGAAACTACCAGTACCAGCTTGTTGTTCAGAATATTCATTATTACAGTATCCTTCCAGTTGCCGGTATACGATTCAGAAGACCAGTGTTCAATTCGTTGTTCCGTATTTCACGGCATGTTCAGGAAATAGAACAAACGAGCATTTTAGAGGGAACATTCTTCCATGTGGACATACTCATACTGCCACTACCTTTCCAGGATCGGTGTTCCTCCTTCCGGCAGCAGACATCAACAACAACCTCTCACATCCGCAGCCCGCCTCGCGATGGACGCGCATTCTATCCTAGTTGCACAGCCAGGAAGCCCCTCTAGTGCGTGAAGGAAGATACCGGAGAGGAGAGACGGGAAAACAAACCAAGCAAGCTGTGCCACGTTCAAATATAATAAGCCCACTGGAGATTTTGTACAGAAATAATTATGATCGAGGATATCAAATGACCATTAGTATAAAAGAGAGAGAGAAAGAGAAAGCGCGAGCCAGGCAGAAACCACCAGGCGATATTCGTATAATATACGCCGAATAAAGTTACATATTAAAACATCATACACTGTTCCCAATACATAGTAGCTGACATACAGGAAGACAAGGTGCTTACATATGGACTGTGAAAACAATGTGCTCGGTTTGTGGAGGGATCAGCTAACTTTGGCACCTACCTACAAGTTTACCACCATGCCTCTAAGTGGTAGCACACTGCAGGTAAGATTGTCTTCTTCGCTTGGCTTAAATCCCGCTAGACGATAGAACAGTCCTCAGATGTGACCATTTACTTAGCTGATAGAAGAACTAGATAAACCCTGCTACGTTCCACTGTGACTCACTCAGGTATGAAATGGATGTTAAAGTAAATGAAGAAAATTCTTACACACGTAGATGCATTGAGAAAGTACGTTAAGCAAATCAGTATCCTGCTTTGCTTTGTTGAGGATATATGGAATCAAAGGAAACACAGAGAAAGTATATTTTAAGAAAATCATTTATTGTAAATCCAGCGTATCAACAGTAATAGTCCTAACTCGGCATACACAAAAGTATCAGTTGGTTTACCGGCTCTTCAGCATGCGACGTACAATTGCCGTAGAGGAAAGAAATTGTTTGTCCATTTATTCTTCATCCCCTCTCCCTGTTTAACTCATTTTACAGTTACTCCCATCCTGTTCCTCCCTTTATTCATACAATGTCTCTGTACGTCTCTCATTTCCGTGTCTGCTTTCCAGCACTTCCTCCCTCTTCTCTCTGATCATGACTCCCCCCTCCCAACTAGAAATTGGTAAATTTAAAATGTGGAACTTACGTGTACACAGGCAAATGGCCAAACAATTACTCTTACAGAAAGTAAGCTAAATAACGAAGTACATGAGCAATAGTGTTTGATAGTTACTGGCATATTTTAATTTCCGCAGCTGAAAGCATTATAGACCCAGCAATTGTCGTATTGAAATTGCTGGTAAGCTAGTGTTACTGCAAATTAAACTTTTAAACATGAAGGTCTCTAGAATGCCATTTGACTGATCGTTCTTATTCTACTATAATACCTAATTGGCACACCAGCCAGAAATTCATAGAACTTCAATTTTCTTAATTCTTGTGAAATCATTGGAGATTTACATCCGCAATAGAAGAGGCAGCGTAATTGTTGGATTTATGTCGGAATGCATTTTGTGATCTGGGATGGGAAGATGGTTGAAATTTCTTTGGGAGAATATGTAGAGAGTACGTAATCTTAAGGTTATTGGGACGCGAAAGCAGAGGCGCGACATCATACCCGTACCAGTGGGAAAAAGTATAGAGAACACGAGAGGACTGCAAGAGTCATTCCCGCGGGAGTGGCCGTGTGCTCTTAATGCGGTGTGCGCGGGTGCTCTCCGTCGGAGGTTTCAGTCCTTCCTCGGGATTGAGTATGTGTCTTGCTCATAGTACCAGTTAGTTTAAGTAGTTTGAAAATCTAGGGAATGATGACCACTGAAGTTTCGTCCTACCTCTTGACAAACATTTGAACATTTTGTTATAGTCTAGTTTACGGATGTTGTACGTCTAAAATTTACTGAACATTAAAAATTTATACTCAGGAACCACTACTGAATTCGGCAGTGATTGAAAAATAATATGAACTTTGTTCTCTGTATTCCACAGTAAATGTTCTCTTTTAAGACTATTCCATCCAATGTATAGGTGTTGGTTTGGAACAGGAAGTAGAAACTGCTAAGATCATCATTTCGCTGACCGGTAGGGGAAGGAATGGAAGGAATGAGGATAGAAAAGGAGGGTAAGGGAAAGGTATTGCAGTCCCGGAAGGAAACACGGAAAAAAGACTGCAATAACTCGGGTCCCATGCTCGCCACGCACATACTCACTAAAGAACCGTGAGGCCGCTTGTGGGTACTATATCAAATGTTCAAATATTTGTCAAGCTTATGTGATTTAACTGTCGCGTCATCAGTCCCTAAACTTACAAATTACATCCCTTTGTCCCAAAAGGCTCATATCAGGTAACTGCACTTGCACATGAAACCTATACCTATACAGTACCCACAGCCGCGCGGGAGTAGCGAAACGGTCAGAGTGCTACGTTGCGGATTGCGCGACCTTCCGCGTCGGAGGTTCGAATCCTCCCTCGGGCATGGGTGTTTGTGGGAGGTAGGATTCGTACCTCCGACGCGGAAGGCCGCGCGATCCGCAATGTGGCGCTCTAGACAGTTGGCTACTCCCGCGCGGCTGTGGGTACTGTATAGGTATAGGTTTCATGTGCAAGTGCAGTTACTTGATGTGAGCCTTTCGGGGCAAAATGACGCGCCATAGTGTTCCGCGTTATGTTTAACAGCTGACTCTATATACGGAACCCAACTGCGGACGCATGGAATAACCGCCACAGTTTGAACATACCTCAGCCGAAATACACTGGCTGTTTATACGACTAAATAATAAGCGACTGGAACACTCTAATGATGTACTATCACATTAATCTACTAGACGGCGCGGCACGTCAATTATAGGACAGCGTGCAAGCGACAGGAGATAAAAAGTATGAGTACATTTCGTAGTGGCATGATGGCTCTACTTACTTCTCTGTTTGTATTTCATCGCTATGCGTCTTACCCGTAAGTTATGGAAATGGGAGGTGAGCACTACAGGTTTAATTTTTCTTTATGCTTGTGCCAATGCCGAAAATTACACAATGACGAGTAAGTGCTTGCCTCGTTAAATAACCAAATACTTTAAGATCCTCCAAAACAGGTTTCTCAAGTAATAAGTTAGCTACTTTGTTTGCATACAATTTTTTCCCACTTGTATAGTGTTTATAAAGTCACGACTACATTCAGAATTTACAGTGGACCCAAACCGGTAGTAGTATAATGCAGCGATCCAAAATTTTCCAAGAGTCTAGCTGTCTACCACGTATAATTAAGACGTATTATAGGTAGTTTGAATGTCATATCAGTGGTCCTGGACTGCACTAATTCACGAGCTGGCTCATGGCCAGCACACAGCATAATGCTAGTTGCCTCTTAAAGGTTGGTTGTTTATTCTCGCGTTAATATCGTCGTCGTTACAGAAATTAGCTGTGTCGTTTGTTATTCTTACGACTTAATAATTCCATTTAAAGAAATCATATAATATCCGAACAATTCCTGTGTCCCGTAGTATATTTGGTATCTTTTTCGTTAAGTGCAACAGGTTAATACGTCAGTTAGGCATATTACTGACACACCCGTAATGATGTCGTTAGGTAACAAATCAGTGCGAAATAATGAAATTAGCTGTCGTTCATGCACAGGAACATGATAACATTACGTGAATGTTATATGAGGTGTGTCTTTAGTGTGAATTTGATACATAATGTGAAAGAAAGTATTCAACGATGAAAACCTTTACGTATGAAGGATCGGTTATCACAATTGCATTGTTGTGAGGGCTTATATTGATTATAATTTGCAGAGAAGAAATCGTTCTTATACTCTTACATGAATTATGTGATTGAAAGAGAGCTACTGACAGTGTGTGCGTCAATTGAAGTTTTAAGGTTCTTGATAAACGATGATCAGACAACATCGTCTTACTGTCTATTGTATTACTTCTGTCTTTGAGAGTGACCGAGTAATCTGTAAGCGCCACACCGTCAAGTGGTACCGCAGAATATTGCGCAATGACTGCAGCACGCGTCTTAATGAGGTTGCCTCAGGTCGACTACATGGTACCGCTCCCTACAAAAGTCCTGAACCGCAAGGAAACCAGACGACTGATGACAACAATCGAAAACAGTTTCTGCCTCTGACTTCAGGCTACAGACAACAGAAAATTGCGTGCTGTGATTAACTGGGAGATAGAACGGCTATCTTTGCTGTTCTATTTCTGGATGACATATAAATGGTAAGGCGAACATGGGTATTTTTGCAATCGGTCGTAAGCAGCAATTCCTCAAATAGAAATATCTCCGGCATCTGCAGTCATAGCAATAAGAACTATTTTATTTCACAGCAGAGCTTGTTTTTCAATAGCTGAAGGCAGGCGTTGTGCTCGTCAATATGTGAATGGTAAAATGGTAAGAATGGTAAAATTTTTGTCAAACCCTCGATGATCATGTTGTAAAATGGCAAATGCCAGGGGTATAATGTAAGGTCCCTCACAGCAAATTAATGGAGAATCATACAGAACTTTGGATGTGCGATTCAGACGCGGAATGCGATGAGAAGGCCGATAATTCGGTACCAGTATTCTGCCAACATTGTTTATAAATTAGATTTCCGTTTCAGTTTGCACCCATGACAAAATTAAGTAAATGTAAATTTGTACAATAATATTTTATTTATAAAAACGATTTTCTTATTTAATTATTTAATACCTATCATGTGATGAAGATGTCCCAAAGGATTGATAGGTGTTGGCTGGAGCTTCATATAGGCGTTTCCATATCGGAAAGTGTATGACACTGCACAAATAGTAATAATAATAAGTAACAAAATAATTAGTGGATTTCAGGTGACTATTTGGTCTTGCACAAACCTGTACTCAATATAAGAGAAGGAGCAATAAATTTAAGGTGATTATTATACTTACCTCTCGCGTTGTGGTTTACTTACCCTATAATTTCTCGGCACTGCAAGTATCAATGTTTGTGGTTGTGTTCACATTATTGCTGATGGATGAGAAGAGCCCCTTACAACTTGATTGGATTAGATGTGATTAGATGTAGGTGTCCTTCCAGGTGATATTGAGGAGATCCTCTTGGATGTAGAATATCTCAAAAAACAAGATACAAAATAGATATTTACAATATAAGATCACATATGTTATGTGACTTCCAATTCCCAAACGTAATTGACATTTTGGATGTGAAATTCGTTAGAAAAAAACAAATCTTAAGAATATTGACTTTTTAAAGGACACAAAACGTATTACTACATATCAGATGTTGAATATACTAGGTGCATATCATAATACTTAGGCTATTTTTATTTAATTTTCCTTACAACACTCACAATGATCACATTACTGCACAAGATCATACCCCTCAGGCTGATCACAATATTCATATTTTTGAATATTACATACAATAAATTACATCAATCACTTCTGCATAGAAATTAGTCAATGCAATAGAAAGAGTTGACCACAAACACATTGTTTGGCCTGTTTTCAAACTGAACTTTATTGTAAGTTACATTTTTTTACAGATGCTGGCATATTATTATAAATAAGTATTGCTGAATAGTGGATTCCATTCTGAGCCAAATTAAGTGACTTTAAGGCGTCGTCGAAGTTATTTTTGACTGTGTCCAATACAATGAACTGAGCTATCGGTTTGGAAAAATTATGTTTTAATAAAAATTTCATTACATAATAAATGTATCCGAAGCAGTAATTAGTATCCCCAGTTCCTTAAATTGCCTTCTGCGTGGTATATGATTCGTATCACATGGTTTTGAGCTCTGAAAACTGTAGCTTGGGCTAATGAGTACCCCGAAAATTTTTCCTGTATAAATTATGGTGTGAAAGCACGCATAATACGCTATCTCTTTTATTGCTTTATCTCCTATGTCTGAAAACATTCGCATGGCAAACAGGAACTTGTTTAGGCGTACTAATGGTACATACTGGCAGGAAAACTTTTACAAGTCTTAAACCGCATATCTACATTCACATGGTGTACTCTGCAAATCACATTTAAGTGCCTGTCAGAGGGTTCATCGAAGCACTGTTATACTTTTTATCTTCCATTCCATTCTGAATAGCCCGCGGGAAGAAAGAGCACCTGAATCTCTCCGTTCTTGCTCTGATTTCTAGTATTATAGTCTGATGATCATTTATATCTATGTAAGTGGCAGTCAACAATATATTTTCGCATTCGGAGGTGAATGTTGGTGATTGGAGTTTCATAAGTAGCCCACGCCGCAGCCCATCACAGATCCTGTATCATTTCCGTAACGCTGTCTCCCCTGTATCGTGACAATACGAAAGGTGTTGCCTTTCTTTCGACTCTTTCGATGTCCTCCGTCAAATCTACCTGATAAGGATCCCACACTGAGCAGCAATACTCCACAAAGGGAAGGACCAGCGTAATGTATGCAGTTTTTTTAGTACCTCTGTTGAATCTTTTAAGGGTTCTATCAATAAAAGGTAGTCTCTGGTTCGCCTTTCCCACGTCATCTATGTGTTCTTTCTAGTTTATATATACAATATCCACGAAATTTGATTAAAAGCCGTTTGTGAGATACGGTTTCAAAAGCCTTCAGGAAATCAAAAAATACGGAATCGATTTGCGAACCCTTGTCAAGAGCACCCATCACTTCGTGTGGGGAAAGAGCTAGTTGTGTTTCGAATGGACGATATTTTCTAAATCCGAGTTGACCTTGGGTCAGTAGATCATTCTGTAGGAGACAACTCATAATATTTGAATATAGGATATGTTCCAAAATCCTGCTGCAAATTGACTTCAATGAAACAGGCCTGTAGTTTAGTGGGTTACTCCTACTGCCTTTCTTGAATATAGGTGTGACCTGTGCAACTATCCAATCTTTTGGTACAGATTCTTCTCTGAGAGAGCGGTTGTATGTGACTGTTAAGTAAGTAACTATCGCTCCAGCATAATCAGATAGAAATCTAATGGGTATACAGTCCGGACCAGAAGACGTGGTCTTGTTAAGTGATTTTAGTTGCTGCACTACTCCAATGATATCTACTTCTACGTTACTCATTATGGCCTGTGTTTGTAAGTCGAAATCTGGAAAATTGGTTTCGTCTTCTTTGGTGAATGATTTTCTCAAAGCTATGATTTATAACTCTGCTTTAGTAGCGCTGTCATCGGCACGATCGCCATTACTATCACGTAGTGAGGATATTGTTTGTGTTTTGCCCCTAGTATGTTTAACATATGACCAAAATCTCTTTGGGTTTTCAGTCAAATTTCGAGAAAGAGTTTTATTGTGATAAGTATTGTGTGCATCTCGCATTGAAGTTCTCGCTAAATTTCGAGCTTCTGTTTAGGATCGCCAATCCTGGGGATTTTGTGTTCGTGTAATTTGGCGTGCTTTTTCCGTTCCTTTTGCATCAGTGTCCTGACCTGTTTTGTGTACCAAGGGGTATCACCACCTTCTTTTATTAATTTACTCCCCCCCCTATCACCTCCCTATCTCCCTCATATAGTATGCTTTTTCAAGATTTAGCGACTGAGAATTAGCTAGGAAGCATTTTTTAATGAGCAAGAAAGTTTTATTACCCGACCTTTCTTAGGCTATACTTGATTTATTATTATTCCATTGTTTAGATCATCTGTAAATAAAACAAACTTGTCGTCCGGTAATGTTGCTAATGAAAGGCAATCGATGTATAAGAGAAAAGCAGGAGCCCTAAGAGGGTACCTTGGAGAATCCCTCATGTTATTAGTTCCCCATTGGATGAGGCCTGGTTGATACGTATACGTCTCTTTCTTATTGACAGCCATTCTTTTCTGTTACAGGTTCTGCAGCGTAACCGGCTACACAGTTATGTTCTAATTTGCTCAATAGATGTTATTTACACAGTCCATTGCCTTTTAAAGACAACAAAATATACTAGTGGTCAGTAATTTATTGCCTAATGAATGAAGTACATTCTCAATGTACTTGTAGGTAGCCTACTCAATATCAGAAACATTTAGGAATCCGAATTGTGACATGGATAATATTTTATTAGTGCTCAGATGTATGAGAAGACAACTGTATCTTTTCTAAAACGTTTGAGGTACCGGGCAAAGATGAAATTGGACCTTTCTTATACAGTGGCATAATTCAGCGATATCCCATACTGTCTTTATTTTGTGATCTGTTGTGACTAGCCTATCCTGTTAATGCATTTGCTTTTATGTGTGTATTACCAACTTCAATATTTTCCATTAAGTTTTCCAATGATCGGAAGTATTTACGTCTGAACTGTTTTTGATTGATAGATCAAATTTCGTTTTTTTCTTGCAGGAGACATTCATTCCTTGAGTAATCCATTGTTTACTCTACACTGTAGTCTATCTGGGTTAGTTTTTCCGGAACGTTGCTTTCAAATAAGTACATTGTTTTGAAAGTGTTGTATTTCTGATTCATGCAACGAGCACTTTATATGTTACTTCATGTCGTGTCTTTGAGCAGTTTTCTCAAACGAAACATTGATATCTTTGAGTATAGTTATGCAGAAAACAGAATGATTCGTGTTCAATGACCTCTTTCGACCAGGACCAATTGTCCCACTGGCAATGGAAGTTTCTGGAACATCCACGGTTGTTACCCGACTTAGCTCCCTGTGATTCGATCTGTTTGCTAAAGTGGAGGAACCACAGTGAGGAATCCGGTACAATGTGACATGATACAAGCCAAAGGGCGGTCAGTATGGGACATGAAATAAACGTACAGATAATATTGATGAATTTTAGCTGTAATTACAATTGTCAGTAAAGTCATTGAGTAACGTAAACGAAGGCTTCCGCGGCTGTTGTTATTGTTGATAAAACTCTTCTGGGTATTGGGCCGCATCGTCAATATATCAAATGTTTCGGCCACTCTTGCAGCAGCCTTCTTCTGGGTGATACGTAACACCTAGAAAAGAGCCGCTTGCAATAGTGGTCGAAACGTCGATGAAACATTTGATAGATTGACGATGTGGTCCAATACCCAGAAGTGTTTTATCATCATTGAGTAACGTATCCTACATTGTATATATCATGCAATCAACCTTGACCATTCCCTTCACGTTGCTGTCTAGCTCCTAAACTCACGTGACCATCACCTGCCCAGCACTTTTACTGTCCACCTCACTCTGTCCATTACCTCCTCCAAAATATACACATATTAATTAAAAGCGACATATATTGCCCATTTTCATGTAGATTGCTATCAAAGCTTACTGTATGCATGCCTTCAGATTGCTTAACAAAGGTAGCCGATATAATAATTCAGTCAATGTCAATTGTGAATCCTGCACCAATTTACATGCTGTCTCATAGCCAACACAACGCACAATGCTTGTTGCCTCTTAAGCCTGATTGTTCACTCGCACTCTAAATCTGGCGTCTTTAAAGAGACTAACAGTTTCGTTTCTTATTCTTACATGATGATTTCGTGTGGTATTTCTGGCCGTAAGAGTCTAGGTGGGATCGTGTTCGGCCTGCCTGGTGTAAGTCCTTAGGTGACGCCACATGGGCGATTTGCGAGTCGACGACGATGAAATGATGACGAGGACGACACAACACCCAGTCCCCGAGTGGAGAAAATCTCCAACCCGACCGGGAATCGAACGTGGGCCGCCTGGGTGGTAATCTACCACGCTGTCCACTGGAATACGGATGCGGACGTTACTGTTACAACTTACAGAAACCGTTTGAAATAAATCATACAAAATCTCAACAATTTCTGTCTCCCGTGGTAGATATGGTATCTTTTTCATTAAGGACAATAGTTTAATACGTCAGTCGGGCGCATTACGGACATACTGTTTTTGATTCCGTTAGGTCACAGATCAGTGCGAAATACTGTAACTATCTGTCACTCGTTCACAGGAACATAGTAAAATAACGTGAATGTTGTATGTGGTGTGTCCATAGCTTCAATTTAAAACCTTCTTACCTCTGCCTTCATGCCATTTGCCTCGTGGTGAGGGCGTAGAGTATATTTTGGAAAGAATAAATCCTTCTTACGCGGGAATGATGTGAGTGATTGGGGGCTACTGACAGTTTGTACGTCAACTGAAGTTCTAACACGAGATCTTAACACACGATGACCCGAAAACATGTGATGACTGACTATTGTATTGTTTCGGGCATCGCGAGTGATCCAGAGATTAGAAAGCGTCACACCGACTACTAGCACCGCGGAGTGTTGTGCAGTGACTGTAGCATGAGTCTTGACGAGGTTGCCTCAAGACGACTTCGTGGTTCGACTCACTACAAAAGGCCTCAACCGTGAGGAAACCGTAAGAATGATGCCAACTATTTAATACGTCAATCAAGAATTGTTTGCTATAGTATACTGGGAAATCGAATGGCTTTCTTTGCTATTCTTTTTCAGGAGGACTGATAAATGACAAGACGAACATGGATATTCCTGCAATTGCTCGTAATCAGCGATTCTTGAAACCCAAATCTTCCCAGCCCCTGCAATCTGGTAAGATAAGCAGTGTTATTTCACAATGAGGCTTGTTTGTCAATTGTTGAAAGGCATAGTGCTCTCCAGGATGCCAATCCTTATGTCAAGTCACTGATGATCAGTGTGCAAAATGACAAATGCCAGGGGGATAATAGGAGGTCCCCACTACAAACGAATGGAGCAACGTGTGTGCTTATATGTCTCAAAAATCGATGGGAAGCCCGGTAATTCGATACCAGTCTCCAGCCAACACTGTTTATAAATTGCATTTTGGTTTCCGCTTATTTCCATTCCATCAGAGTATAATGTGTACTTCTTCAAGTATGATTTATTGGCCATAATGATTGTGTTATATACTACAGGGTTCCTAAGTGAATCACAATTCAATCATTAAATCCGTATTAAGTGATGAATATGTGCAAACAGATTCATAGGTATTGGCTGGAACTTCAGCGTATAGCCGTTCCCTAGTCAGAAGTGTATGCCACGACGTAACAGTATAATAATAATAATCGGAAGAAGGAAGAAAGAAATAATTATGTGATTTCAGTTGTCTATTCCAACTTGAACAACGAAGTGATAATATCCTGGCTCGAAAAAAAAAATGTATTTCACACATGACAGGAACAGAAACGCCCTCCACACAGATTTGACAGCAAATACTTCAAATTATGCTTAATTAAGGGAGAGCCGCGGCGGAATGACTGAGCGCATTGAGGCGCTATATTACGATGCGCGAGGCCGTTCCCCGTCGGGGATTCGAATCCCTCTTCGGGCGTGGATGTTTTTACTGTCTTTAGTATAAGTTAATTTGTAAGTTTAGGGGCTGATGACCCCGCAGTTATGTCCCATAAGATTAAAAACATTTGAACATTTTTGGAACTAGGGGAGCAAACTGCCAGTTTCATCGGTCCATACACTTACACACTATTTTAACTATCTTAAAGTAACTTATACTAGAAACAACACACACGTCAATGGCTGAAGGAAGCTTTAACTTTCGGTGAAAGCGGCCGCGCAGTCCATAACATCACGCCACAGATCACGCAGCTGTCTCCGCATGGCGTTTTGGCACTGCCTGCCACGAACCCATATCTTTCGGCAACAACTTAATTTCAGAACAGCACATGCACACTACGTCGTCAATTGTTTCCTGTATACGTTCCAGTCTTTGTCGTCTGTTACAGACTTCAAACCACTACATAACCCTCTAGTACCATCTAGGTTAGGGCACAGCGGAGCCACTTCGGTCATATCAGCTTCATGCCGTTTCTGACATCAAACGTGTTACAAAACCAGTCCAAGTAGTATAATTATGGCATTATAATTGGGAATATACTATAGTATTTGGAAGGTGGATTTTTTCGAACAACGAAATATGAAAGAAAAATCTGAAGACTGCAGGAAACACAGTATACAACAGTGGTTGGGTTTTTCACATGTACACACTTCGTATAACCATGTAGCACATTGGTGAAACTGTATGCGGGCGACTCACATTGCAGCCGGGAACATTGAGGAATAGTTGCAGTAGTTGCGATCTTTCATTTAGTATGTACAGACAATCTGAAAAGAAACGAAGAAAATATGCTCTCTAGTGATTTGCCTTATTTATCAATTAAACTAATAATTGTTCTAAGCGAAAAGAAGTTCACATTTACATAGATAAATAACTCCATATGCAGACTAAATCAGACCATTGTGGAAAACTCCAACAACATATGTTGGAATTCGCACACTGCGTACACTGTATTCTCGTACGGCTCACATAATATTTTAATATTTCACGTTGTTCTGTATGGTCCTGATTAATTTGCTACATTGTATACTTTAATAACAGCAATAATCCTTAACAGTAACACAATTCTCTTGACGCTAACAATTTTCTCTGCTATCCTGTTGGTACTGTACCAATAAATCCCTCACATCAAGCACAGGTAGTAACATATATATACTGTCGACAACTTAGAAAAAAACATCTTGACTCTGAGGAACTAGCCCACTGTCCGAAAATTGTTTATTTCGGGCGAATAAGCCCCGTGAGGCGAATATCACCCGTTGTTTTCATTCTTGATCTTTTATCCCTTACGTTCCTTTTGTCAATATTTTCATTGTATTACTGTATTCAGCGAATTTATGACGAACGTCCTCATTCGATATATTTCCATTCCGTCTAATTTTCGACATCATATGATCAATTCTGTACCGTTCCGGTTTTTCATGCAAAGCTGTGTTGCAAATGTAGACCCTCAAAAATTTCTTCGTCACACTAAAGCGAATGACAGATACCAGTACACTTCCCATGGCTAAAGATGCTGGCTTTTCAAGGGCTGCTCCACTTTGTATCTCCTTCTTACTTCATCCGTAGCGGGTTAATTTGTTTTCAAAACAGCAGAATTCCTTAACTTCGTGATCTCAAATTTCGCGGTATTTTCATTACTACTACTTCTCATTACTTTTGTATTTTTGACGTTCATACTTTTTTTTTTGCCACTCCCATGAACCACAGACATTGCCGAGGTTTGGTGGCTTGCGTGCCTCAACGATACAGATAGCCGTACCGTAGGTGCAACCACAGCGGAGGGGTATCAGTGGAGAGGCCAGACAAACGTGTGGTTCCTGAAGAGAGGCAGTAGCCTTTTCAGTAGTTACAGGGGCAACAGTCTGGATGATTGACTGAGCTGGCCTTGTAACATCAGCTAATGTGGCTTTGCCACACAGCTACTGCGAACGGCTGAAAGCAAGGGGAAACTACAGCCGTTACCTTTCCCGAGGACATGCAGCTCTACTGTATGAACATATGATGATGGCATCCTCTCGGGTAAAATATTCCGGAGGTAAAATAGTTCCCCATTCGGATCTCCGGGCGGGGACTACTCAAGAGGATGTGATCATCAGGAAAGACAATACTGGCATTCTACGGGTCGGAGCGCGGAATGTTAGATCCCTTAATAGAGTAGGAAAATTAGAAAATTTAAAAAGGGAAATGGATAGCTTGAAGTTAGATATAGTGGGGATTAGTAAAGATCGGTGGCAGAATGAACAGGATTTCTGGTCAGGTGAGTACATGATTATAAATACAAAATCAATTGGGGGTATCACAGGAGTAGGATTGACAATGAATAAGAAAATAGGAATGCGGGTAAACTACTATGACCAGCACAGTGATTGCATTATCATTGTCAAGATAGATGCGAAGCCAACACCGACAACAGTAGTACAGGTTTATATGCCAACTAGCTCTGCCGATGATGAGAAAATCGAAGAAATATATGAGGAGCTAAAGGAAATTATTCAGACAATTAAGGGAGAGGAAAACTTAATTGTTACGGGAGACTGGAATTCGGTAGTAGGAAAAGGAAGGGAAGGGAAGATAGTAGGTGAATATGGTCTGGGCAAAAGGAATGAAAGAGGAAGCCGCCTGGTAGAATTTTGCACGGAACATAATGGAGTACAGACGACTAAGAAATGAGATTGACAGGAAGTGCAAAATGGCTAATCAGGAGTGGCTAGAAGGCAAATGCAAGGATGTAGAAGAATGTATAAATAGGGGAAAAATAGATACAGCCTACAGGAAAATAAAAGAAACATTTGGAGATAAGAAAAACAGCTCTATAAATATCAAGGACATTGATGGAAAACTAGTTCTCAGCAAAGAAGGGAAAGCTGAAGGATGGAAAGAGTATATAGAGGAGCTCTACAAAGGAAATTAACTTCGAGACAATATTGTAGGAAGGGAAGAGGATGTAGATGAAGATGAAATAGGAGACACTGTACTGAGAGAAGAATTTGACAGAGCCCTGAAAGACCTAAGTCGAAACAAGGCCGCTGGAGTAGATGATATTCCCTCAGAGCTACTGAAGTCTCTGGGAGAACCAGCCGTGACAAACCTGTTTCACCTGGTGTGTAAGATGTATGAGACAGGCGAAGTACCCTCAGACTTTAAGAAAAATGTAATAATCCCCATTCCAATGAAATCAGGCGCAGACCGGTGTGAAAATTACAGAACCATCAGTTTAATAAGTCATGGTTGCAAAATATTAACACGAATTATATACAGAAGGATGGGAAAACTGGTAGAAGCCGACCTCGGGGAAAATCAGTTTGGGTTCAGGAGAAATGTAGGAACTCGGGAGGCAATACTCACTTTACGGCTTATCCTAGAAGATAGATTAAGAAAAGGCAAACCTACATTTCTAGCTTTTGTAGATTTGGAGAAGGCTTTTGACAATGTTGATTGGAATAAACTCTTTCAAGTTCTGAAGCAAGCAGGAGTGAAATATAGGGAGCGTAAGGTTATTTACAACTTGTACAAAAACCAGACAGCGGTTGTCAGAGTTGAAGGGCATGAAAGGGATGCAGTGGTTGGGAAGGGAGTAAGACATGGTTGTAGCCTTTCTCCGATGTTATTCAATTTGTACATTGAGCAAGCTATAAAGGAAAGCAAGGAGAAATTTGGAGAAGGAATTAAAGTTCAGGGTGAAGAATTAAAAACATTGCGTTTTGCCGACTACATAGTAATTATATCAGATACAGCAAAGGACCTGGAAGATCAGTTGAGTGGAATGGACAGTGTGCTGAAAGGTGCATATAAGATGAACATTAACAAGAGAAAAACTAGGGTAATGGAGTGCAGTGTAATAAAATCATGTGATGCTGAAGGGATTAGATTGGGAAACGAAGCAATAAAGGAGGTAGATGAGTTTTGTTACTTGGGCAGTAAAATAACAAATGATGGTCGCAGTACAGAGGATATAAAATGCAGAATGGCAATAGGTAGAAAAGCGTTTTTGAAAAAGAGAAATTTGTTAACATCAAACATTGATTTAAGCCTAAGGGAGTCCTTTCTGAAGGCATTTGTATGGAGTGTTGCCTTGTATGGGAGTGAGACATGGACGATAAACAGTGTGGATAGGAAGAGGATTGAGGCTTTTGAAATATGGTGCTACAGAAGAATTCTGAAGATTAGGTGGGTGGATCGCGTAACTAATGAGGAGGTACTGAACAGGATTGGGGAGAAAAGAAATTTCTGGCATACCTTGACTAAAAGAAGGGATAGATTGGTAGGACACATTCTTAGACATCAAGGAATTGTGAATTTAGCATTAGAGGGAAGTTTGTGGGGTAAAAATCGCAGAGGAAGACCAAGAGATGGATACAGTAAGCAGATTCAGATAGATGTAGGTTGCCGTTCTTATGTGGAGATGAAGAGGCTTGCTCAGGATAGGGTATTGTGGAGAGCTGCATCAAACCAGTCTCCGGACTGAAAACCACAACAACAACAACTTTTTTTGACTGGTCATTATATTCAACGGTTCAAGCAAACGCTTGCTTTCTTTTCACATCATCAGTAATGAATATATGTTTCATCGTTCTTAACAAGTAGATGAAATGTATCTTGCTGCACTTGGCAACGTTGGGCCTTGATGTTGGCAGCTTTAATCTTCCTTTACTTTTTGTTTTCGATGACGATTAGTGACTCGGTCAAGGTCATGTCAATACGCTTGCCTCTCGGTACGCACTGCCTGTCAACCGTGCAATGAAGGTATGTACCGTTCGACTGTGTATAGGCAACCACGTGAACTCTCCCTTTCGTTTTTCGTGCTTGCCTTTTATGTACGCCGCATCTCTCTTGCCAACCGTAAGTGTCTACGTATCTTAGACTCGTGCTGAAACATACATCACAGCGCTCGTAGAATGTGTGTACCTACGGGGGTGTGGAGCAGAGCTCAGATGAAGTGCTTGAAAGGCGACCACGCCGCCATCCACAACCCGTCAGCCCCACATCGATGCTGCACCGCTTCACGCCGCGGTATGTGGGCATCCCGCTCGCCTCCTGCGGCACAAGTGTGTCGCAGGCACAGGCGCTTTCGGACAACACCTCGACGCTCTGTTGCCGCTTGTAGAGTTCCCATAAGATTGCGACAGGCGGAATTTTTAAGTATTCGACGCTAGCAATCGGTGATCCCATCTATAACGATCCGACAGTAAATGATCCTTATTACTTCCCCTGCGGACAAGTACTTCGGATCAAACAGCTGTGACCCAGACGGGCATCCGTGGCTCACTTTGGGAAGAACTCGTTCCATTCCTGTCATTGTTTCGTACTTCGTGTATTATTTCGGTCACGTTGTTTCTTCGCACAGTGATAAGCTTTGAGAAGTATAACATACAGTCAGACGAGACTTTATTCGCAATCTCGCGGGCTGTAGTACAGCAAGCATCGGCTCGACCTGATTAGTTGTTTTGTCAAGGTACAAGGCGACGTACGCTAATTTCACACGGAGCGTCCTTCTGTTGGGAACGCCGAAAATACAGTTTACTCTGAATATGCTCTTGTAGAAAGTAAATGGATTGTAATCGGACCAAATAGTTTTGACGTAGTTTCCAATAGACATGCCTACCAGGTTTCTCTGCAGCGCAACTGAGAATACATAAACTTTTAAATTGTGCTTTAGAACCTCTCCTGACGATTGAATTCAAGATGTTCGTACAATAAATATTGTCTATGGTTCATTCAACTTTTATATATATATGCATACTTTCTAGTATATATCTGTGTAATCTCTTGAACGACAAATTGTAATCAGTGAACAAAACGTTCTTGGCATCACTGAAGAAATATTACGGGAACTATATCTTGTATTCGCTTTTACACTCTACAACTACCTTTTAAATTTTTGACTTCAACAGCCCCATACCATCCAATCTCACACAGTGTTTAACTCCTCATCTCCAAAGAGGTGGTTTAACAAGGTTGGCAGCATGGCTTATGCATGTTTAAAGCCTGTGAAAAATCTAATAATACACTTAAGTACATTTCTTTTTTATATATATTTTTATCAATGTCAGTAGCGGGACAAGGATGATTCCAAATAGCCTTGACCTCCTACCCAGTGGTCATTCCAGGAATGCTGACGTCATTCTTACAGAAATTAGGTAATGGTCAGTGCTTTGATGCATCCCATAACGTTCATTCTGGGGATCTAGAGACTCAATTACACATTAATAATCTGGGAATTGGCCTTAGGTCAATATTCTAAATATACAAGGATGCATTTAATAGTGTTGATTTTGGGAATTCAAAGGATTACATTAAACAATTACTGAACTAGTTAGTATTTTGGAAACTTAAGGCTTACATCAGAGGTTCCCCACCCCAGGTTACATGGGTTTAGTGCTGAGAATGAGATATGATGAGTTTCTCGATTGTCAATGTTTCTTCACCATTGACAATCGATCCATCCGAAACAGCCTATTTGATTTTCGGTGTTTCATTGGTTTCATCACGTGCTTTCAACTCCATTTTACAGGTGGATGTCGTTCAGCGATATGGTTGATAAAAAACCACAATAGTCTCTCCATGGGTTCAGCAGGTGCACTGAGTGGCATACGTTCGATCATCCTACCTGTATACCGTGTCTTTGTGAAGGGATTGGTGAAAGTAAAGTGGATAAAGAACTTGCTTCCTGATAGTGTACATAATATTAAGGACAAAGATTGTCCGTCACTTCTAGTGATGTGGGAAAGGAATGGAATTAGTAAAAACGATTTAGTGACTGGTGAATTAAAGTTTAGGCTGATGGAACAGTGCTGGTATGATATATTCTTATTTGACAGCAATGAATGGAAAGTCACCTGCTGATATGTGGAAGCTAGTAGTTACCAAAATGAATGAGTGGAGTAAACGACCAGGGTTTGTAGTTACAGATTGGTCCTGTAGTGGTATTGGTAATACAGGGAAGGAAAAAGGAATAAATGGATCATTGCTCCCCGACAACATATGTGATTCATTGTTGGCCCATGGTCTGCGAGAAGACGAACCTGGTTCTGTCTCTGTTAACACACCCTGAGGGACTTCGCTTTGTACATATGTATATATTTTCAAAACCAATTTCTCAGCCACAATAGCAGATGTTACAGGAAATTCTACACAATATTAATAGTGATAGCTACCAGACCTTTATGTGAAACCATTGACACACCACTGCCTGAGAAGGTAAAACCAAACTGTATATTTATAGTCGATGTCGTTGCTCTGGAAAATCAGTTTCAGATTCATAAATATTTTTGCTTTGGTCTTCACATGAATGTCGATATTTTGTTACTTGATTCAGACACATTAAAGGATTCCAAAACAGTTAACAAGAGATAATGCCAATCATATTATTACTTTTAGGCAGGATAACACTAATTTAAACCATGTTTACCTGGCACACATAGCATTTGACATGGCATTTAATAAAGTTTTGTCTATATGAGGCGATTGATGGAATCATGCGGCACGTGGTTTTGTGGTTATCAACAAAACGAGGAAAATAAACAACGACTGGTATATGCGCAACTTCGAGGAAATTCTCTATCTTAAGAAAATGGTGAGATGTTCAGATGTTTGTGGAACTTATGGCACTTAACTACGGGGTCATCAGTCCCTAAGCTTACAAACTACTTATCAACTAGCTAAGACTAAGGACGGCACAAATATCCATGGCCGAGGGGGGATTCGAACCCCCGACCGTACCGGCCGTGCAGACCGTGACTGGAGCGCCTCAGTGTCCTCGGCCACAGCGGCCGGCTAAGATAATAGTGAACGCACATTATTGTGTCAATATTCATTGGATAGATTTGCAGATATAACATGAAGTCATTGAAATGAAGCAACCAACGCAAGTAGAGTACAAATAGCTGCATTCGACAGACGTATCAGAGCTCTTGAATCACAGGAAGTAGACACCCTTATTAGGGACCTCGAGAAGCATGGAGCATATGTTAATGAAAAAAAATGACGCTTAAACGAGTTCTCGAGGATAATAAGAGGGAACGTCACAAAAGTCGACAATCAAAGGAAGTGAGGGCAATATGTCGAACAAAAGCAAAAAATTATCGAAGCACGCAAAGCTATTCGGCGGAAATTACGTCTGCTAAAATTAGATCAACTGCAGCGAGGGCATAGTTTTATTACAATTTTAACTATTATTCCGCCTTCATGAGGGCAATACGGAACGCCGTGCTGGATCGCAACGGCCTCGTATCACTAGCAGTCGAGATGACAGGCTTCTTATCCGCATGGCTGTAACGGATCGTGCAGCCAAGTTTCGATCCCAGAGTCACCAGATCGGGACGTTTGCAAGAGAACAACCATCTGCACGAACAGATCTACGACGTTTGCAGTAGCATTGACTATCAGCTCGGAGACAATGGCTGCGGTTACCCTTGACGCTGCATCACAGACAGGAGCGCCTGCGATGGTGTACGCAACGACCAACCTGGGTGCATGAATGGCAAAAGTCAGTTTTTCGGATGAAACCAGATTCTGTTTACAGCATCATGATGGTTGCATCCGTGTTTGGCGACATCGCGGTGAACGCACATTGGAAGCGTGCATTCCTCATCACTGTACTGGCGTATCACCCAGCGTGATTGTATGGGATGCCATTGGTTACACGTCTCGATCACCTCTTGTTGGCATCGACGGCACTTTGAATGGTGGCCGTTACATGTCAGATGTGTTACGACCCGTGGATCTATCTTTCATTCGATACCTGCGAAACCCTACATTTCAGCAGGATAATGCACAACCGCATGTTGCAGGTCCTGTACGGACCATTCTGGATACGGAAAATGTTCGACTGCTGCCCTGCCCAGCACATTCTCCAGATCTCTCACCAATTGAAAATGTCTGGTCAATGGTGACCGAGTCTCTACCCTTGATGAACTGTGGTATCATGTTGAAACTGCACGGGCAACGATACCTGTACACGCCATCCAACCTCTCTTTGACTCAATGCCCAGGGGTAACAAGGACGTTATTACGGCCGGAGGTGGGTGTTCTGGGTACTGATTTTTCAGGATCTATGTATTCAAATTGCGTGAAGATGTAATCACATGACAGTTCTACTATTATATATTTGTCCAATGAATACCCGTTTATCATCTGCATTTCTTCTTGGTGTAGTAATGTTAATAGCCAGTAGTGTACTAAAGTTAATAGTTACAGGTAAAATTCGTTGTCATGCAAGAAATAAAGTATTTGCATTTAGTTGTGTTCTTCTAAGGATAATCAGATATTAGAATTACGTAAATGCAATTGAGACAGGTAACGATTGGTGCATGATACGCATCAGCGGATTTAGTGATGACTAACTGATTTTTTTTTCTGAGTAATCTACTTGAATTATTATTTCATTCAAAGGTGACAAAAATATTCCATGAATCTTATTTTGCTTGCCTCTCACTCATGAATTGTTTGAGTATAGCCTGGTATCTTTAAATAACCTTAGCAAACATTGCGTTTCAAACCTACGAGATTAGTATTCAACGAGATTACGATTTTAATTATAATTGTGTCATTAACAGTTTCCCTTTTCCCTTTATTTGCTGTGGCTGGCCGCGGTGGTCGAGCGGTGTGCGGCGCGCCGGTCACGTTCTGCACGACGACTACGGTCGGGAGATCGAATCCCCCCTCGGGAATGGATATTTGTGCCGTCCTTAGTATTAGCTAGTTCATAAGTAGATGGTAAGTTTAGACATTGAGGATCCGGTAGGTATGTCCTAGGCTCTACAAACATTTGAACATTTTTATTTCCTGTGTTATCCGTTGCGCTCTAAAAAATCACACGTAACTTGACTGGGTTCATTGTCGGATGCGTTTCATATATTTCAGGAAATGTATACTGTAAACCATCAGCTGTTTATTATTTTTCAAACTTCTCCGGTTTCGGTTATAAACCATCTTCACGGAAGACTATTAAATAAAAATACAGAAACAGAATTGTACACAAGCTGAAGTAAAATACATAACATAACCCAGTAATTTCATATAGTAAGTACTTACGAACTAGACAGACTGATTAAACAGGCGCATTATATGCCTACTTGTGCATACTAGCATGCATGACACACAATAAAAATACAAAAGACGTCACTAGGCATCAAGTCTTGATTAAAAACATGACAGCAATTCCAGGCTGTGTGATAGTGAACCAAGGTCTATTACAAGAGAATCTAACACAACTATTGAACACATCAGTCAACGAGATAAAATTAGCGATGTTCAAAGTATACATGGTGTGAAAACAATATATATCTTAGGCAACCATCATAGGTTATATCTTTGACAAGGTGTCATGGCGACATGTTACAGAAAGCAGTATGTAAACATTACGAAAATAACAGGATGGATTATGAAAACAATAAAAATGTTTAACAACAATTATCTAAACATTACGAAAATATCAGGATGGATTATGAAAACAATAGAAATGTGTAACAACAACAATTGTTATTACACATTTTCATTGTTTTCATAATCCATCCTGTTATTTTCGTAACGTTTACATACTGTTTCTGTAACAGCTGATGGTTTACAGTATGCATTTCCTCAAATATCTTACGGCTGTTGAACCACATCTCAATAAAAATTTAATATATTTCAGGTTCAGAATCACAAAAAAATCACATTTAAATCGTTTTATTTAATATATAGGATCAGCATATAATTTTGCTGGTAAGTATTATCTGTAACAGTTACATGACATGTGACCAGTGACACATTCTTGTTTGAATGCAGATGAGGTTTCAAGTTTTAACCAAGCTATACACACGTGTTTCATCAGTCGACCCTTTAGGCCAGGATACGCACATGTACAGGAATTTGCTGATTTTTGTAGTCAGGTTCAGCTGTACAAACAATCATATATGTTTTGCTCGGATTTCAGACACTTAGCACAACAATTGCAGACGCGAGACACGGTAGTTTTACACCAACACGATTACTTACAGATTTTACAATAAACATTATTTTGAACACACTGTTGAGAAAACAGCAAAACGTGACCTATTACTATTAGTCTCTTTTGCAAAATAATTTTTGCACTGATCGTGAGTTTGCATTATTCAGCTGAACAATGTATTCCTTAGCTTTTGCAGACTTTTCATTATTAAGCTGAACAATTTCTTCTTTAGCTCGTGTTTTTATGGCATCCTATTTTGTATATTTGTATTTGTTTTTGATCATGTTTTTGTGTCATATTTGTTTGCTTTGAGTTGTCTTTTCTCATCGCTTTATTGTCAAAACAAATTGTGAACTGCGTAGTGAATAATGGATCAATTTCTAGCTAAGTGACTTTCTATCATTACGTTATTTATTATTTTTTTTAAATACAGATATAGTTAATGGTTGCAGTGTACGCGAAAACTTTCATTGGTTATTTCGCTGTAACTCTATACTGCTATGCCAAGAACAATTAAAAAGCGTTCTAACACTACAGAAACCACAGACGGAGCTGTTTTTAATCGCACAGATAGAGAAGAGACTAGTGAAATGAGGCCTTCTCGCTATACGCAATCAACGAAACAGATAAGACTCTACCAAAAAGCAATGATCAAAATAGTCCTTTCACAGTAGGCATGGAACATATCGATTCTGCCATGGGCAGTGAGCTCACTTGAAATAATTCGCCTGTACAATCAGGCTCCGTAAATCAAAATATAGGTGTTACACCAATGGAGACGTCCTCATTACTTTAGTCATGCTATTCAGTTACTATTAGCAGAAATAAAAGACCTCAAAGAAAGCAATAATAGGATCGAAGAAAATAATAATTATCGATTTGACAGCACCGAGGAAGGTAACAAGGCGTTGAGGAAAATTTCAATTCGCGGTTTGAGAGTATTAAGGAGGATAACGATAGTATTAAAGAATGTATTGAAAATCTCAAAGAGGACAACAAGCAATTTAGGGAACAGCTTGTTAGTCGTGTTAACCAAGATTTCCAACAAGCTTAATAAGACATCAGTGATGAGCTCAATCCTTTGGTAGAATAATCTCACATCACGTACCGAACAAATTGAGACTACGCAAGTAACACAACTTCAATCGCAAATTAAACATTTTTAGACAGATACGAAGGGACAGCTAAGCGCAGTTGTCAAAACCGAGCGAGGTGGTGCAGTGGTAACAGACTGGACTCGCATTCGGAAGGATGGTGGTTCAAATCCAGCTCCGGCCATCCAGATTTAGGTTTTTCGTTATTTCCCTAAATCTCTCCAGGAAAATACCGGGATGCTTCCTTTCAAAGGTCACGGCCGATTTCATTCTACATCCTTACCCAAACGGAGAGTAAGCTCCGTCTCTAATGACCAGGCTGTCGACAGCACCTTAAACTCCAAGCTCCCTTCCTCCCTCCACAGTTGTCAAACAGGTAGATAAGCTATCCATAACAGTGAACCAATTGGGCAATAATATTGACGAAACGTCTAACATTAAACAGACGATTACATATTGCTGAATCTGAAGAGTTTCTTTCTCTTGATCGATTGAAGGAGCGTAAGATGGCCATTAATAAACAACACAAATCCGAAGTAAAGAAATTAGATGACAGTTTGGCGCGCGTCGACAGAAAAATTAATCTCTCGGCTGATGACACGCCTAATCAGACTCCGTGACACAATGCCGAAGATGACTTTTCTTATATCTGTGAAGTAGGCTCATTGATACGCGAACATAGTCTGCTGCGCAGACACAATTGCGAGAGCACATCACGCAATTCGCGAGCACACACGCCCTCGCATGCTAATGAATCACTTGACTACAAACATTTTCATACTGTACGAAAATTTAAAGTCTCCCATAATTCTCCAAATGACAATCATCCTCAGGAGTCGCTACAAAATTTTGAATATTGTCTGCCACCAAATTGGACAGTTGACCATCAACTTGAATTTATGTTTGGCTATTTAGAAGGAAGGCCCGTCACAAAAATGAGAATGCATCCTCGACAATGCCAGAAAGAAAACGAATTCCAACATGCATATTCGAATTTTCGACGGCCTCTTGGTCGGAAGCTACGCAGGACCTGCTAAAGCACAGTATAGTCACGCTCAAAAATTATGTGCCATTAGACGCTTCGAGTGCTCCAGATAATTTTAACATATAGTGCCCAAAAACAGCAATTTAACAATTCCATACGGCTCATCTGAATTGATCAGACTTTATTTAACCTTTAGCCCGGATTTTGTTGAGACTATCCAAAGGTCGGATTTTACTAGGCACGGTCTGCACCTCAATAGGTGTGGGAAGGGGAGGTTGGCAAAGCTCATAGGTGACAGTGTAGTAGGGGGTGGGGGTTTCACTCATGGAAAAATTCCTGTAGTAGTTGGTGTTAGGGCTGCACCTTTTTTAGACTGAAGACAGCTGATAGATATTCCTGCTTAAAGGAAGTCCCTCTAAGAAATGAACCACCTTTGACAAAGTCTAAGAATCTAAGTAATAAGGGAATTACTGTTTTTCATCAAGATATACAGGGTATCAGAGATAAAGTTAATGAAATGCTTATTGATACTGATTCTGACATTATTGGAATTTCAGAGCACTTTTTAAGTGGTGTGACAATTAAGAGACTTCCTTTTCCAGGATACAGGTTAGCTGCCTTGTACTCTAGGAGTTCCTTGCAGTGTGGGGGAGTGGCCATGTATGTAAAAAACGAATTTTCATCGGAGTCAATCGATTTTTCTAAACACTGCACAGAACAGATATTTGAATGTTGTGCAGGAGTTGTTAATGTTAATGGAACTAAACTAGTAATAGTTGTTATTTATAGATCCCCTGACTCAGATTTTAAAATGTTTCTGCCCAAGCTGGAATTGGTTCTGGGTTCACTGTATATGAAGTATAAAAATTTAATTGTGTGTGGAGATTTCAACATTAATTGTGTAGGTGATAGCTCAAGGAAAAGTCAGCTGTTAGATCTATTCAATTCCTATAACATGATGCAAACAGTATTTTTTCCAACGAGAGTGCAAGGAAATAGCAGTTCTACCATTGACAATATTTTTGTTCATTCTTCATTATTAGAGGCCTATCAGACCACGATGCCCAACTTTTAATTCTAAAAAGTATTTGTTCTCAAACAAATGTTAAACATAAATATCAACTACTCAGAAAAGTTAATCCAGTTGCAATTGAGACCTTCTTAAGCCTAATTAAGGAACAAGAATGGCAGGATGTTTATAGTGCTGATAATGCAGATGATAAATATAATGCTTTTCTGAACACATTTATTATGCTGTTTGAAAGTTGCTTTCCGCTAGAACGCTCAAAACAGGGTACTTTCAGTAATAGACAGCCAGGGTGGCTGACAAAGGGGATAAGAGTATCATGTAGAACTAAGCGGGAGTTGTATCAAAATGTTAGAAGCAGTCAGAATGAAGATGCAGTAGCTCATTACAAACAGTACTGTAAGGTTCTGAAAAAAGTCATTAAGAATGCAAAAAGTATGTGGTATGCAAAAAGAATAGCAAACTCTCGGGATAAAATTAAAACTATCTGGTCAGTCGTGAAGGAAGTGTCTGGTCAGGAGCAGCAAGTAGAAGATATAACGTCAGTGCGTTGTAGGAAAGTTTCTGTTACTGACAAGTTAGATATATGTGCAATATTCAATAATCACTTTCTGAATATAGTAGAGGAACTAAACAAAACTCTAGTTTCTACAGGTAATCATATAACGTTTTTAGAAAATGCGTTTCCGAGGCTGTTACCTGAAATGATCCTTCATGATACTTCCATAGGTGAGATAGAGTCAATAATTAAATCACTAAAGACTAAGGACTCTTGTGGATATGATGGGGTATCTAGCAGAATTCTAAAGTACTGTTCTCCATATGTTAGCCCAGTACTAAGCCATATTTGTAATTTTTCCTTTCAGAATGGTCAGTTACCTAACAGATTAAAGTACTCAGTAGTGAAACCGCTTTATAAAAAAGGAGAAAGGGATAATGTAGACAACTATAGACCTATTTCTATGCCATCGGTTTTTTCCAAATTTATTGAAAAGGCTGTATATTCAAGATTAATTGATCATTTCAGTTCACATAATTTCCTGGCAAACGTACAGTTTTGTTTTAGAAGTGGTTTAACGACTGAAAACGCTATATTTTCGTTTCTCTGTGAGGCACTTGATGGGTTAAATAAGAGGCTACGGACATTAGGCGTCTTCTTTGATTTAACAAAAGCGTTTGATTGTGTTGATCACAAAATATTGTTGCAGAAGTTGGAACATTATGGAATACGGGGAGTAGCCCACAACTGGTTCACCTCTTACTTTAATAATAGACAACAGAAGGTAATTCTCCGCAGTGTAGAAAATGGCTATGACGTGCAATCCCAATGGGGCACAATTAAGTATGGGGTGCCACAGGGGTCTGTTTTGGGACCGTTGCTGTTTCTTATTTATATAAATGATATGCCTTCGAGTATAACAGGTGATTGTAAAATATTTTTGTTTGCTGATGATACCAGCTTGGTAGTGAAGGATGTTGCTCGTAATATTGACACAGTATCAAATAATGCAGTTCAAGAAGTAAGTTCATGGCTAATAGAAAACAAGTTGATGTTAAATCACAGTAAAACTCAGTTTTTACAATTTCTAACACATAATTTGACGAAATCTGACATTATGATTACACATAATGGGCATGTGATAAGTGAGACTGAACATTTCAAATTTCTAAGTGTTCATATAGACAGTAAGCTGTCATGGAAAGCCCATGTTCAGGATCTTGTTCCAAAACTAAATTCTGCTATATTTACCATTAGAACAATATCTGAGATAAGTGATTTTTCAACACGAAAAGTAGTCTATTTCGCTTACTTTCACTCACTTATGACGTACGGCATTGTTTTTTGGGGTAACTCGCCTGATGCAAAAAGGATATTTCTGGCTCAAAAACGGGCGGTTCGAGCAATATCTGGTGTAAGTTCGCGAACGTCATGTCGACCCCTTTTCAGTAGTCTGGGAATTTTGACTCTGGCGTCACAATACGTTTTTTCTTTAATGTCTTTTGTTGTTAATAATATCAGCTTATTCCCACGAGTTCGTAGCTTTCACTCGGTGAATACTAGACAGATGTCTAATCTACATTTGCACCACACCACCTTAACACTTGTGCAGAAAGGGGTGCAGTATTCTGCGGCATCCATTGTCAATAAGCTGCCACAAGAACTAAAGAATCTTAGCACTAACCCACATGCTTTCAAATCTAAATTGAAGAGTTACCTCGGGGCTCACTCCTTTTATTCTGTCGAGGAGCTCCTAGAAAAGTTAAACAATTAAGCTAATTCATTTTTTCTTTATTGATTCTTTTCACTTTGTCTTAAGATTGTCGTGTGCAAAGGACTACTTAAAATTTTTCTATTACCATTCTTGTGTAACAATGTATTGACTTGTTCCATGACCATGGAGTCTTACTCCTCAAGTGGGTCCTATGGAACAGAAAAAAAACAAATAAAATAAAAATAAACACCGGTATTTTCGACCGGGGCGACTCCCTTCGCCTCCCCCCCCCCTCCCCTTCTCTCTGAGTGCGTGTCAGCATTCTGCCCTCCACAGTAGTCTCAAGGCAGTTGAAGAGGAAGTCGAAGTAAGTCTTTTCTTCGTTGTGCATCTGTCCGAAGTTCTGTAATTAACGAATTGCACTTCCGCTCCCGGTCAAAAAAGGCCTATGTGTACACTGAATGTCTTTATTTTCTCCGGTCCAATGTACCCCATTTACCTTCAAGTTGTGTGTTTTTCCTTTCACAATCAACTGCAAGTCTATAAAATTGGAAAAAAAAATCTACGTATCAAGTGTGTGAGAAAACTATTGGGGGGGGGGTGTTTGCTGGGGAATGGGGAGACCGAATGGTGCACTAAATGCATTTTAAGACAATTAGATGCAAAAAAGGCCGAAAGAAACTGAAAGAAACGGCACTGCGCTTTGTGTACCATAATGGGGTGTATGGGCTGAAGGTTAAATAAATCACCCTCAAATTTGCGCAACATTGTTTTGCCTGCACGTTGGACAGACGATATTGAAGCTTTTCCAAATTTATTACAAGATCTTGAGGAGAATGATGAAGTATTTCATTTGCACAATGAAGACAACAACAGACATAATTCTCAATCACAACACAAACCGTCACGCGATAGACATTCCGTGGAACACAGTGACAGAACGGACAGAAATACTCAAACAGGGGGAAATCATAAGCAGTAACTTAAAATGATATTCAGTACAGTACATATGACACATTCTCACGCGATCAATCAAACAATCTTTATCATTTTCGAGGCCCAGGCTGAGGACGAGGTTTCGGATATCACAAACGGTGTGGAAGTTCCTATAACTACAATAATGACTATAGTTCAAACGTCACCAATTGGCGCGAAAGACGAGATTCTGGCACAGATGAGTCAAATGAGCGCCCACACAATTACCATCCACGCGATAATTCACATGTTCGCAAACAGAATCGAAGAAGTACTACACATAATTGGCGTAGTAATGGCGATCGCGTTCCAGAACGACGGGTGGTAATTGTTGAAATAAGACCACCTAATCCCTGTCATAACCCACCACGCGAATGGTCGTCAAGTAAGGGCGGCAAGTAACTCACTAGCCGGAAGTACACACTATATTAATTACTCAATTAATTTCGTGCAGTATCGACATTTTAATGAACAACCTGAACAGCAAGAAAATATAAAAATCAGACTGAAACAGATATGAATCGGGGAAACACGCAAACCACAATCAAAAATATTAAAATTGCACACTGTGAATCAAACAGTGAACAAACAAAGTTTTGTAATAACAACAATAGTGAAAGTGCAACATCCGCTTTAAAAGAAATGGTCGTTGAGTCGGACACCGCACAGACAGCACATGAACAGACAGTTAAATCTAAAAAACAATAGACTGTAAAAGGAACAATTGAGGATCCTGTTGAAACAGATAATGATTCCGAATAGAAACTGGAGGAGTCTTCCAATGATTCTGAATAATCTACAACACGCAAAGTCAACTTCATAGATTACGAACCTTTACTTTTGTGCGACAACAGACCGTGTAAGACGGTCAACAATCAGCACACAACACAAACATCTAAAGAACTTATAAACGAACATGATACACAGATTGACTAGTTTAAACATTTAAATTTAGCCGAAATTAGTGTGACTGATTTGGTGAAAAATTATATGGCTTGATCGGATAACGACATTGTGTGTGAAAATCAAGTACAGTTACAAGATAATGATAAACCATTTAATGAAACAGTTTGTGACTTTTGTCATATCTGTATTGGCAGAGAAAGTTCCGCTACACATTACCATGAACAACAAATAAACTTTGTACAATTTGAGGATATTAGAGAAGCATTGTTAGAAGAGAAGACAGACTATTAGGGTATTCCCATTCATCCAGTTGCGTCAGTCAAAGTTGGACAGGTATCATTATCCTCTGTGCTAGATTCAGGTAAGTAGTCCCATTTCTGTAATTAATGAAACGGCCTTCAAAAAGTACCACGAACTAACTGAGTGTCCTACGTTATCTCTTCGGTGAACAGAAATCAAATGAGTCATCTTAGGAAAAGCTCTAGAGGTCAGACTGGCACATCTTGTTTTTATTTGCCAGGTACACCACTTTTCTGTTAATCTGTTGATTGTACTATTTCTTACTACTGATTTAATATTAGGCATTGATTGAACATAAAGTTGTCTTACATCTTAACGTTAACTATGCAACAGATGTGTTAATGGACAATTAATCTGTTTCAATTCTAAAACTGGACCACGAGGAAAGAGAAGGCAATTGTTTAAACTGTCTGTCTTCATCTAAATTTGAATCCGACAGGGAAACTTTGTTTGACATAACAGATACGTGTCATGATACGAAACAAAACAGTGACATTTCTGAAATTATTCACGACAAGATAATTAGTTTATAGGGTGCTTCTGAGCAGGATAAACAAGAGTAGTTTCACATTTTGCACACGCATTCTGATGCGATCGTCAACAAACCTGGATCAAAACTATTCTTTATGGATTTAAAGTTAGAGACCACATTAAATGTATTGTCCCACCTTATGGAATTTCCTTGGTTTACAAAGAACGAGTTAAGAAAGAAATTTAATGTATGTTGGTTCAGGGCGTCTTTTTGCCAGCTGTTAACACGACAATCCACACCACGTTGTGGAAAAGAAAGATAATTCCATTCGATTAGTTTGAAACTCCAGGAAAATCAGTACTATCATCTTATCTGAACAGACCGAGCGCAAACCATAGAAGAGCTAAAATTTTCTTGCTTAAAGTTTTTGTCTACCTTAGATTTAAGATCCACATTTCGGGAAGTAGAATTGCATTTCTACATTATCTGAACAGTTGAAACAAAGAACTAAAAGTTACATAAACGATATTCTCAGGGCTGAAAATTCTTGGCTTGAACATAACTGTCTTCTCAAATCTTTATTGGAAGTCTCTGCCAGCTCAGGCATCACTGTTAATTTGGAAAAATCCCAATTCGACCGATCACAAATCAAATTTCTCGGACACATCATCTCTAATGAAGGAATTTCTCCCGATCCTGATAAACTGGATGCTATAGAAAAGATGCCCTCCAATTTTTAATGACTGCTAAGTTAAATCACGATCGTCTGAAGCATTGGGCTATGACTATTGAAGAATTTAATTTCACCATTATTGACATCCCTGGAAAATAAAAAATTTAGCAGACACTCTGTCTCGTTCGCCAATTGGCTTTGTGACAGCAAGGGAAGAATCTTGCTTGAGAACAATTTCAAAATCTTCTAAATTTAAAAGGTTTTATTTGCGAAATTTATTTCAGTTACGATTACTGACATAGGAAAGCAACAAGACAAAGACCCTGCTTGCAAAAACATAAACATGAAGTGGCGCGATAAAGACGCAGATGTCCTGATAGTGAGTCAGGAAATTAGTGTTGTGTATGATATTTGTGTGCCACCATTCACTCAGTTCCTCCCACTGGGAAACGTTGTCCATGTTGTAGTGATGATAGGTTTTTGTCTTTTTCCAAACAACTGATACATTTATTCCATATGTTAGGACATCCATTTAATTTTTTTAATCATTCTCTTAAGCATACAAGAAAAGACTATCAAGCAACACGAAAGAAATTGCTACATTTGTAAACAGTTTTAGTACTTTTCTTTGAAGAGAAAAGAACTCTTTACAACGATCTTAATGTTGCACTTTTCTGTATGTAAATGAAACCTTACGTAATTCCATGTAAATGTAGCTTCTACTTTTTTTTTACTTGATGCACGATAATGCACTGTATTAGTTGCTCTACATCCTTGTAATATGACTGATTTCACATTTGGCATACTGGAGTAATTTGATGTATGACTGATGTACGTTGATGCAACCTGTACTGCACTGATAACGTCATTTGTTGTGCTCGATGTCAATTAATTATTCAAAAATTGCACATGATTTCTATGGTGCCATTTATTGTATGAAAGCCTTCATTTTGATGCAAATCATGTCATTGATATGCTGATCATTTGTGTAAACTACCACAAAATGTTTAACCTTTGTACTATTTGCAACGTACTGGTAATCATATTTCTAACTGAGGACTTACATTTTAATATGTCTACTAAATGTGTTCATTTCACCACTGAATATTATTAACTGACTAGACTCTCTTCACATTCAGTGCTATTTGAGCACTGTAATTAACTTTCTGAAAAATGGCTGTATATACTCACCAGAATTTAGGTATCCATAATGTTGATTTGATGTTGTATATTGAGCTGGTTACGAATTTTTTGGCTAGCTGATTCTATCATATCAGCATCACCCACACTGCAAAATTCTTATCGCATAACAGAAGATTGATGAAAGGAGTACGCATATTTCCATTCTCTGGGGCCCGCAGTGTAGAAGATGTCATTGATCGACATGTTCAATACCACAATAATTATAAATTATTTTAACACAGCTTTAAAACTTCATTATCTCACTATATGCTTATTTCGGCCTTAGGCCATCATCAGATGTTATTACTTATAATATTGTTGTTGTTTATTTGTTACCCAATTGATTATAGAAGTTGATGTAATGCATATCTTTTACTGCTTATCTGTATATGTGCAGCAGCACTGGTTATATTATTAGATTTGTTATCAGTTTTTGATAGTGTTATTCTTCCTCGGCCACATTTTTATTGGTATTTCAGATCGTTCTATTTCTATTTGATATTTTGATTTGATGTTGAGGATTTTCCACCGTATGTATGAAACTTAATTTTAGTTATTTTTCCCAAACATTTTTCGGAACATTTTGTGTTGTCATCAGTTGGGTGGTTTATTTTTTGTTCTGAAAAGTTATAATGACTGAACAATTGTCTTTTAAAGTACATGTAAATTGTTTCTGGAGGTTCATTCGTTATTAATTTTTCTAAGGTTTTCAGACAAATATAACTAATTCAGTTTTGTCAAGTTAGGCCTAGAAATATGAGTGTCACATTTTTTACATAACTTCAAATTAGGTTACGTATAAAGTCATTAAGTAACCTACATAGTTGTTGTTGTGGTATTAGTATTTCAAAAACTTGTCACCTGCAAACATAACAATTTGAGTGTCTTGCTCTCCAATTATCAGTTCGAGAAATCGCATCATTTCTGTTAGTACTTTCGTTTCATTTCCTCCTCTATAGATTCTGGTTGTTCCTATTTCGTTTGTAACGTGTTTATTATTTGTTTTTCACGTTTGGTTCGTGGTATACAATATGCCAGTAGTAATATTCAGCGTATGCATGCGGCTGAAAGAGGTTCTTTTGTTCTCTCGGTTTTTTGTTTTGAAGTGTGTGTGTGTGTGTGTGTGTGTGTGCGTGTGTATGTGTGTGTGTGTATGAGAGAGAGAGAGAGAGAGAGAGAGAGAGAGAGAGAGAGAGAGAGAGCTAGTGAAAGGAGAGAGTGATTGTGATACGTGTATGAAGACAATTTGTACATCTCCTCTATTGTGGTAAATAGTGTTTTGTTGTAGAGTGAATTGTGTTCATTGAGCACAGTTTTCCCTTTTGATATTGTGTTTTGTACGTGATAGTTCTTTTCTGCTGTCAATCTAGGGTACAAGCTATTGCTGGTCTTAAGAACTCTAAGTTCTCTATCTACGTTTGTAGGGTGGTGATTTTCTGATATTAGGCGGTTTGCAAAGGTTGAGTGGATACTGTTACTTTTCAATGCTCTTAAATGTTCAGTATATCTGGTCATGAAGTTCCTGCACTTTTGTCCCACATATACAGCCTGGTAGCAGTTGCAGGTTAATTGGCAGATGCCAGATTGGTAATATTTGTCAATGTTGCCTGGTTTTTGGGTCATTATGTTTTGTATTGTGTTATATGTTTTGTATCCCATATTGACTCATGGCCGTTTTAATATGTTTTCTATTTTGTGAATGATTTTGTTGCTGTATGTCATTATGTGCCATTTGTTGTTTTCTGTTTGTTGATTTGGTGTGCACTGTGTTCAGTTTGGATGTCTTTTGGTATAGGGGTTTTGTGTTGTCTTTTTCTGTGTTTTGTTGTGTAAATTTATCCATTGAATTTGTGTTATAAACATTCTCTGGTAACATTTGCTTAATTGTCTTTAGTTCATTTGTGTAGTCCTTTTTATTGACGTATACTCTGTTCAGTCTGTAAAACTGGATTCTTTCTGTATTGGGTGATTGGTGTAGTGATGGATGATTGTGTTGGTTACTGATGGTTTTCTGTAAATGCTGAATTCATGTTGTAGTTTCTCTTGTGGTGGTGAGGTTAAGGAAATGTAGTTTCTGATCTGTTTCTGCCTCAATGGTGAATTGTATGTGTGGATGGATGGTATTTATGTCATTGTGCAGTTCGTTTATGCAGGTGTGTGGTTCATATACTAAGAAATTTATGTTATCTGCGTTTTTTACCAATATTGCATTGTATACTGCTTTGGCTTCACAATTTTGTCGAGTATTTGATTTCCATTATGGTTCATAAATATGTTAGCAATGAGGCCACTTATTGGTGCTCTGATTGGTACTTCTTCTTGGGAATAGAATTTATTACTGAAGCTGAAATAATTTTGTTCTGTGGTGAGTTTGAGAATGGTTGTTAGTGCTTGTATGTGTGCTGTAGGCACGTCTCCTTGTAACAGTCTTTCAATTATGTTGATCCTTATGTTGGGATGTGTGTGTACCTTGAAGTTACGTAAAATGAAATTGGTGTTGCTGTGTCTGGTATGTTTTAATTTCTTAACTTCGCTAGTACATCTTCTGAGTTTTTTTCTGTAGCAGAGTGTGTGTTTGTTTGGCTAGATGGACAGTTGGTAAATATGTGCAACTATCAAGCGAGTATTGGGATCTGTGGTTTGTGAAATCTTAGTAATGATTTTTAAGTGGGAAACTTTGGATCTGCATATCAATGAAGATTGTGTCTAAACTTTTCAAAGTTTTTTGTACATCTCTCTGGTAACTACTTATTGTGTCACTTGAAAGTTCTGTCATATTGTCGGTATGTATCAATTCCAATATCTTATCATTGTATTTCAGTTTGTTTGTAAGTGTATTGCGTTTCTTTGGTCTTGTAAGGATAGCATTTTCTTTTTGCGTAGCAGATGAACCAGACACATGCATAAACGAACTGCACGATGACATAAATACCATCTATCCACACATACAATTCACGATTGAGACAGAAACAGTTCAGAAAATAAAATTTACTTGACCTCACAATACACAAGAGAAACAGCAAACATGAATTTAGTATTTACAGAAAGCCAACAGTAACCAACACCATCATCCATCATCACTCCAATCATTCAATCACACACAAAGAATGCAGATTCAGATATAAGCTTCACAGATGGAACAGAGTACCCATGAATAAAAAGGACTACACAAAAGAATTAAACACACTAAAGCAAATAGCACAAGAGAATGGCTATATCACAGAGACAATTGATAGATTATACAACAAAATACAGAAACAGACAACACAAAATCCTTACACCGAAACACAGCCAAACCAAATACAATGCACACCAAATCAAGAAACAGAGAACAACAAATGGCCCATAACGACACACAACAACAAAACCACACATGGAATAGGAAACATATTAAAAAGACAAGGACCCAATATAAGATACAGAACAAATAACACAATACAAAACAAAATTACCCAAAAACCAGGCAACATTGACAATTATCTTGCAACTGCTGCAGGCTGTATATATGGAACAAACCTGCAGGAACTTCAGGACCAGAAACACTGAGAATTTAAGGGGACTGAAAAGTAATAAAACCCACTCATCATTTCCAGACCACCAAATATCAGAAAATTAGCACCCTACTAACATAGGGAAATACCTAAGGCACTTTTGAGCAAAAATATCCTGTACCAAACATTGACAGTAAAAGAGAGGTGTCACATACAAAACGCAATAGCACAAGGAAAAACTGTGTTCAATGAATACAGTTCACTTTGCAGCAAAACACTATTTACCACAATAGAGTAGATGTAGTGTGTCAGATAAACACAAACACAATCATACACACACATTCACACACACACACACACACACACACACACAATGTCCACACAAAACCTCTACTAACACACATCAAAACCACCTCAGATACGTAAGAAAACCTAAATACCAAATAACAGCTGATATTCTCGCTTTCATACACACACACACGCAGAAAATCACAACACACTCAAGACACACGTTAATGTAAATGGTTACACGAAATGTAAACAGTAACAAAACCCATGCACAATACTGTTTCATTGCTACATTCCCCTGTTAACAGACAAATATAACACGACACTAACAGTAAAGACTCGTATTTCTCGAGCAACTCTCCAAAACAGAATACCCAGAGAACACATTAACAGCTTTCAGCCGCATGCATACGCCGGATATTATTACTGGTGCAATGAATACCACGAACAAATCGTGAAGAATAAATAATAAACACATTGCAAATGAAACGGAAATAACCTGAATCTAAAGAGAAGGAAAAGAATCGAAACTACTAACAGGAATGCCGCGTTTTCTCGAACAGAAAATTCGAATGCAAGATAATTCAAACTGTTTGTTATGTTTACAGATGACAAGTTTGTAAAATACTGTTACCGCAACAACAAATAAGTAGGCTACTTAATGATTTTATTCGTAGCCTAATGTGAAGGTATGTAAAAATGTGATAATCTTATTTCTAGGCCTAATTTCACAAAACTGAATTAGTTAGGTTTGTCTGTTAACCTCAGCAAAATTCATAACGAATGAACCTGAAAAAACATTTTAGATATATCTGACAAAAGTACTGTACAGTGATTACCATTTTTCAGAACAAAAAATAAACCACCCCACTGGTGATAGCACAAAATGTGCTGAAACATGTTTGGGGAAAAAAAGGGTGTAGCATACGGCGGATACTCCTCGCCATTTATCTAAGCAAGCACGGAGGAAACAAGAATAGAAACAACAAAAAGATTATTATTCATTTGGGAATCCACTTGTTAATATGAACAATTTGGTAATTTGTATCATAATCCATAGAGTATGCATTATCTCTGACCTAAATAGGAGCGAGCAAGAGAATCTGCAAGTAGCGAGCAATCTGTCGGAGGGGAGACTCGGAGAGTGAAGCTTGTGCGAATAAGACGTAGTCTGCCAGTTAGTTTGGTAGCTTAGGCAGCCGCATTGCATGCATATTTCTGTTTAATTATTCTTTCTTGATGCATGAAAGCCTGCCCTGTTATGGAAACCAATTATATCAGTAGCTGAAATTACGCATTTGCTCTTTGAAAGGAAAAGGTAAATTTTCTGTACATATTACTGTAATTGTAGTATTGTATGATTATTGTTTGAGTAGGTACTTTGCGTTTCTTATTAATGAAGTTAGTTAACAACAGTTGCAAGTTTTGCTTTTATCTGAAGTCACTTACTATTTCCAATTCCTGTCATCATTCTGAAGATTAATTTTGTCTTGTGTTATTGTCGTTTTACAAAGCAAATCATTGACTTGCAATTTCATCAGAAGTGAAAGTATTATTCTTAATTAGATCAATCTGCATAACTAATGAGAGTAAAAATAACACACAGGTAGGGTGAAAGTGAAATTCATAAGTGGTTTTGTTGTATTGATGAAGGATCAAATTGTTAGGGTAATTAATAAACTTAATAGTTACAGGAAGAGAGTTGTCATGCAAGAAAGAAAGTATTTGCAATCAGTTGTGTTCTTCTAAAGATAATCAGATACGAGAGTTACGTAAATGCAGTTGAGACAGTCTAGCGATTGGTGTGTGATGCACATCAGCGAATTCAGTGACATTGATGACTAACAGATTTTTTTTAGTACCGTATTTTACTTGAGGTATTATTTCACACAAAGTTGACAAAAATATTAAGTAAATATATAGGACAGAGGTCTGCAAGTAATCTTAGATGGGGGGCCGGATACTTTTGAATTTTTTTATCGGGGCTCAGAAGTAAAACCTCACAATTCTTATTATTTTTTTGTTTTAATTTTCTTTCACAGAATAGTATGAAATTCAACAGTCGTTCACATTTGGATTCAAAAACACATAATAAGTCACATAATTATGAACTTCACTTTCAAACTAATATGAAATAAAAAAGATGTGAAACAAAAAAGTATAGAAAATCTAGAAGAAGTTATATTATTTGCTATTTATTTCTTTTTATTTTCACACACAAAAAGTATGAAATAGAATGCCTAGTCAAACTTTTCTGGAAAAATCCAGAAACAATTCGTATGTCTTTAACTTTAATTTTCTCTAACAAAGTAGGAAATACAACGAAATGTGCGTATTTCTGTTAAAAAGCAATGGGGCAAATAACATTTGCGGTGTAGAGCCAGTTTCTTAAATTTAGGTTCAGGTAGGCGGCCGTGCTGTTTGACAGACTGCCGCTGCCTACTGAACAGAGCCGCAAGTTTTTCAAAGTAGTTTGAGGCTTTCGGTCGTTGGGAGCACATAAATGGTGTTTAAATGATTACGCCCTGACCGCTTAAATAGAGGTTTCAGAGACTGTCAAAGTATGAAGACGTTTTATAGAATATCCTTGTTCATTATATAAAGTTGTTGTGCGGCACTCGTGAGTACTCAGTTTTTATGTGGATCACCGTCCAGCTTGCTCCCTTCTGCCGCCGCTCGTCAGCGTACTCTCCAGTGTTGCACTTCATGACGACTATTTGTTTCATCCACCTACAATTATCATTAAGAGTTCTAATCTTGCAGCAGTTCATTGTAAAATTCTAGATTAAGTTATAAGGGTTGCTCTCATACGAATTGTTATCCACAGGAAAAGGTCTTTTTTATATAGTACGTAACTTATAATTCCAAAATAATTTTGGCGGTCCAGTTTTTGGCCTTCAACGGTCCGGACATGGACCAAGGTTAGTTAGTGGCCGACCACTGATATAGAAACATATTTTGCTTACCTCTCGCAGCTGAATTGTTTAAGTGTTGCCTGGTCGTTGTGTACGCTAAAATAATCGTGATAACCTTAGCGGACATTGTGTTTCAAACATACGAATTGGTATTCAATGAGATTACGATTTTAATTATAGTTGTGTCATTAAAAGTTTTGCTTCATTTACTGCGATATCTGTTGCACTCTAAGCAACATACGCCACTAGACTGGGTTCAATGTTGGATGCATTTAATACCTTAATCAGTTTATTTATTAGACTGGGTTATAATATAATTTTGTGAGTAAATTTTGTCTGTAACAGTCATGTCACACACGACCAGTGTCACTTTCTTGTATGAATGCAGATAAGGTTTCACGTTTTAGCCAAATCATATACACGAGATTCATTAGTCTGAGTAGACGCCCAAACGTTAGGAATGCAGAAAGAAGACGTGGGAAAGTAAAAAAGAAACAGGACAGATAACAATATAATGCAGATATTACTGAATAAATTAGACACGGAATTTCACGAACAGGCGAAATATATGAGTACGTAAAGAAAAGCCTCATAAACTCTGTGAATTACAAAATAAATAAATAAATAAAAATAAAAAATAATAAATAAATAAATAAAAAACCAGGTCGGGGCGGTGACATGCCCACGCACGTCTGATTTATTGGAGTTAATATATCTAAAGACATGGAATCCAGAGAGGTTCAAACCGAAGGATCTGCAAACATATGCCGGACTATTACGAATAACAAATGTACACAGGAAGAACAACACTAAATTGGGATGTATAAAGCGGAAGCTATCGCTATTAGAAAAGGAATGAACTTCAGATAATAGAAAAATGGACTTGGGTTAATCATAGAGGGACAAAAGCAGTAGCAATATTTCCTGTCAGTTCTTTGAAGAATTTGAACATACTTAATCTCGTTAGGAAATGGAAAATTTGAAATTCCCGCGGTGTATTAATGAGATATACGTTTTCCCGTAAAACGTGGTCACGCAGAGAATGTGGAATCGTTAATCTAGACGAATCGAGTGGTCATTGTAAGGAATGGACCACCTACGTGAAAAAAAGAACATTATACTGTATTTCGATGGTTGTGGTTATCTACGAGGTATGTCCACAAGATTGTGGCCTTGTAAAATGATTTTATTGGACTAGATGATGCTGACATAGTTCAGCGAAACCGGTCGTCATAAATAAAATGTTCAAATGTTTGTAAAGTCTATGGGACTTAACTACGGGACTATCAGTCCCTAAATTTACAAACTACTTATGAACTACTTACGAACTAGGACGGCACAAATATCCATGCCCGAGGGGGGATTCGAACCCCCGACCGTAGTGGCCGTGCGGACCGTGACTGGAGCGCCTTATTCCCCTCGGCCACCGCGGCCGGCCATAAATAAAAACTGATGATCAGCGATCTTGGATTTTTTATATCTTTCTACAATAAAGTAAGTTCCGTTTGGTTATATACACCAAACTTGAACAGATACAGAAAAAATATTTATTGTATAAAAATCTGCAACTGTTCAACTACTTTTCTACATTAACTTCCGAAATTTTGTAGGCACTTTTCATAGCGTGACATAAGATTTTGTGTGTCTTCTTCATAGAAGGTTGCCGTCTGTGTATTCAACGATGTAGTAACGACGTAGTAACGCGCTCATCATCGTTGAAGTGTTGACCACCAAGGACAGATTTTAGATGTAAGAAGAGATGAATGGAGTTTTCTTTTTCCCTTCACGTTACCGCCCGACCTCACAAGGCGAATGTGACCAAACAACGCTTATGGGAATTTCACTGGGACATGTTTGATCATCCTCCGTTCAGCCTCGCTCCTAGCGGCTTTCTTCTTACACCTAAAACCTGTCCATGGTGGTCAAAACTTCAGCGATGATGACGAGCTGAAAAAACATGTTACAACATGGTTGAATACACAGGCGGCAACCTTCTACGAAGAAGGCATACAAAAACTTGTGCCACGCTGTGAGAAATGCCTAAAAAATTTTGAATCTATGTAGAAAAGTAGTATAATAGTTGTATATTTTTAAACAATAGATATTTTTTCTGTATCTGTACACGTTTATTTTATATAACCAAACGGAACTTACTTTGTGGACATACCTCGTAAAACAACCTGACGAATTACAAAGTTATTTTACGGAAGATCGCGATGTGTATTGCAACTTGAATTGGTTCCAGATTTTCAACACTTATATCTGCGATCATCTGTGCTTCATTCTTTTTGTGGAAAATACCAGGAGTTGGAAGGCGACCAAACCAGTGTCTCAGAAGAAGGCCAGCACACACATCTGGGCGGTATCGTCAGCAGAGGGGAATCTGCATGATTAGCACCCCGCAGCTGTGACAACAGCCAGCTCCACGCACACTAGCCTTTGCGTGTAGAAGGAAGAAAAGAAAAAGCAAATACGTGTTAAGCATAAAATAAACAAGCAAAAGTGTGTGCGAGTCATTTTTCATCCACTGCACGTGACGTGTTGTCATATATACTAACATAGAATAGTTTGGAATTCAACCGCTCTAAAAGCTATTTCCCAACGATTGCCGGACGTGACTGGATCATTTAGAGAATAGTGAAATTATAGCAATCCCAACGGGATCCTATAATATTGAGGATATATATTTTTTTCAATAATAAAACGTTCAGTAAAAGGCCTTGAGTTACGAGCTAACAACAACACATTGAAAACGGAAAAAGAACAGTTGAAAATACCATTGAATTTAGTCAGAAGGAATCTATTAGCCGACTACTTGGTTTCATAGAAAAGTAGATCTTGAAAAAAAATAAGAAAAACGCCGAGGAATTTTTTTTAATCAGATAATGTGAATATAGAGCTCGTCAGCACCGTACGTGTGGAATGTATTCTCGGCAACAACTTTATATCTTAACAACGGACTCGTACATACAATTTGTGAACTTTTCCCAAATTTTCCTTATCTACCAGTAATTTTCCAGATATTGGATCATATTGAATGCGCAATTGTAGATCAGAATGACGTATCGCTCAATTTTTGCAGTGTTCTACAGTCATTAGACTGTACTTGAAGAAAAAAACTATAAATAAAATATTGAGTCAAACCACTGAGTGCGCCATTTCACAGTGAGAAGGCAGATACTTGTTCGAAGGGTAAAATATGTAATTAAGCATAAAATGTAACAAAAATGTAAATGAACCAGTTCACAGGAGAAATTCATAAAGTTACGACGAGCGCATTACGACTTTCTCATCTTTACAGTTTAAAACCACGAGATGTCATCACATCTGGACATTACAACTACATTTCAGATCGAGGACCGCTTTATTCGTGAAGGATATATCTCTCACAATATATATGCATCAACAACGATTAACAACAGTGAAGAATTAAGAATCTTTATACAAAGTAAGGACATACTGACATTACCATGCAAAAGTTTTATAAACTCGACTGGAGGGTTTACAAAAAATAGATGGTACACCAGTCGTATCATCAGGCATAACGAGAAACTCATTTGCCTTCATGTTCCAAGAAATTCGCTTCGAACTCAATGGTGTGGAAATCGATAAAACTAGAAACGTCGGCATCACCTCAACGCTAAAAACGTCAGAGACAGAAAAGGACCTGAATGAGCAGTTGAACGAAATGGACAGTGTGTTGGAAGGAGCGTATAAGATGAAAATTAACTAGATCAAAACAAGAGTAGTGGAATGCAGTCTTAGAAAATCAGGCGATGCTGAAGGGATTAGATTAGGTAACGAAACAATAAATGTGGTGGATGAGTTATGTTACTTGGGTAGTAAAATAACATATAACGGTCGCAATACAGAGGATATAAAATGAAGAATTACAATGGGGAAAAAAGCGTTTTTAAAAAAGAGAAATTTGCTAAAATCAAATATTAATTTGGAAGTCCTTTTTGAAGGTATTTGTGTGGAGTGTTGCCTTGTACGGAAGTGAAACTTTGACGATACATAGTTTAGACAGGAAGAGGATAGAGGCTTTTGAAATGTGGTGCTACAGAAGAGGATTAGGTAGGTAAATCACGTAACTAATGAAGAGGTATTGAACGGAATTGAGGAGAAAAGGAATGTATTGCATACCTTGACTAAACGAAGGGATCGATTGGTAGGAGACATTCTTAGATATGAAGGAATGGTAAATTTAGCATTGGAGGGAAGTGTGTGGTGGGAAATGTCACAGAGGGAGACCAAGAGACGAATATTGCAAGGAGATTCAAATGGATATGGTTTGCTCAGGGTAGCATAAGGTGGAGAACAGCATCAAACCGATCTTCGGACTGAAGAGCACAACAACAACATTCAAACATCTATTATACTACGTTTGATGCTCTCTTAACACATTCCTCAGTTCATCATATATTAAGATACTTGAATTAGTTTATGTCTTATGTTGATTATTATTGGAATCGTTAGTAAGTTATTCTATAGAATTCTCCCAATAGGCTACTATCCCTCTACTGCTTATTTCATTGATGTGATGAACTTTCTAGATTTTACCTTAATACATTCATATTAAAACTAAATGCAGCTTCATAACAGTGTGCTCTTTTCCTAGTGAATAAATAAAGTAGCACTGATAAAGTCAGTTGCAGTACATAATGCCACAGTTTGAGTGTTTTATTACTAATGTTCAGGTATATCATACAAATACTTTTTTTTTCATGACTCCTTATACATGCGAATAACAGTTTCATATTACAGTATTCTTGATTGTAAGCTTAGACTTAATAGGCAGGGTATTAATGAACTATCTGACATACTCTGCCCCTACTTTAAAGTGTGATTTTTCCTAAGGAATATAATGTAGTATTGTCGTATTTAATTGCAATGGATGATACTACAGCTTGATCAGTTTCATATTATTGGCAGTTCTTATATCATAACCTGCTATATATACGTATGACAGTATTACTCTATTCTTTACTCTCATATTACATTTTATAGAAGGGGTTGAAATGAAATATCTCCCTCAGTTTACGTCTACTCCTCGTTTCAATCCCCCTTCCCCCACCACACACGTTAATCCCATCTGGCTCTCTTCTCCTCACGCTCTACCCTCTTTTTCAAACAACCTTGCGTATATTTCATAAAATTAATGTTATTTTAAATTTTCCATAAATTTCACAATCAATTTTATTCTCCTTCCATTTTGTGACTTTTCAAGCCATGCAACCTGATATATGTATTTTAAAGTCACTTTTCATGATGAGATTGGAGGTCCCAATATAGTGAATTATAGCTACAGTTAAAGCAGTCTTCTAAGGTTTATATAGCAAATATATTGATACTCCAGTATTTAAATGAGTTACGATAAATTCCAAAACCAATGGCCGTTCTGCAGTGGATACACCGGTTCCCATTAGATGGTGGCTCGGGCAATCGTGAGGCGAGGACGTCCGCTAGCGTCCCGCCTGGCGTTGTATCAGTTCGCGTTTTCTTTGTTTACTTCTCGTCGCGTTATTGTGTATTGAGTCCCCTGTACTAGCGGGCCATGGTGTACTCATACCGCCGAACAATTATCAGTATCTCTTTCCAAGCAGAATACGCATGACCACGACCTTTTGAAATTGAGAACTTCTTAAGAGACGATCTGCACCTCGATCCATGAAATGTAATCGACATACACATTTCCATTACCGGGAATGTTGTCTGTGTCAAGATGCGTTGCCGCGGCGGAGCACCCAAGAGCATTGAGGCGCTATGTTCCGATACATGAGGCCGTTCCCCGTCGGTGCTTCGAATCCCCCCTCAGGCATGGATGTTTGTGTTGTCTTTAGTATAAGTAGTTCGTAAGTAGTTTCTAACTTTAGGGACTGATGACTCCGCAGTTCGTCCCTTAGGCGTTACAAACATTTGAACATTTTTAAGATGCGCACGGAGGAACTGTTTACCGACATTGTGATCTGCCACGCGGAACGACACAAGTTCAAACACCCTGACGGCCACGTCGGTGCCGTCGTGATGGAGCATGTGCGTTACAGCCTGCGTAAAATCAGAAGTCAAGAGAGCATTCAGCCCGAACGCAAAATGTCCTGTCACACGGCCGAAAAGTAGAAATGTTTGAAACTTAGTTGGTCCTCAACGGTGTACGACAAATGCAAATGGAACTGAAGAAGTGTGTACCGTCATACCCGAACATAGGATGACCGGTGACGACGACGCCCCCTCTGCGCCGTCCACAATTCTCCCTGTCAGCGTACCAACGGCCGATGACCTACAAGGTAAACCTAACCAATCACGACTGGAAACGTAGACACCAGTCTTACACCTTCGAAGCCATTCCAACCGACGCAGTGCAAGAAAAATGCACCAACCCCTTTCCGCTGAACACGAAGATGCGAAGGAAACGCGACGTCGTGCCAACTTCTGCCTTCATTCCAACAGACAAGAAAGCGGCAGACACCCACGCCTTTTCCGACTCTGAAAAAGATAATCACAAACAAAATAACCCTCGGAAGCGCCGGAAGAAGCATCTTAAGCCACCTAATGATTGCTTACAACGAATGGGGCCATGATATGACGACTGCCTATGCGATGACGGCAGATCGTCTGAAACGCAGATGTCGGAAGTCACTGCACAGACATCTAATTTCCAGGCCACCTCCAACAATCGTGATACGGGGACAGTCGCCCAATCCCAGGGGCGTCCCAGAAGGTGTCCCACCTGCCGTGCCACCTCCACCTGCATTCACAGCGGACGATACTTTGATGGACACTATATCTGAAATGCCGCGATCTTGGGCAGATGAGACATTAGACGAAGGTGAAGATGAAGGGGATGTCCCTATGGTAGTGTCGAACATAGTTCCGACACAGACTGACAACTTGATGGCTGCTGTGCAAGTTCCATTCCCAACGGACACCGCTAGAGCAGCAGACTTCTTCCCGGAGACTCAACAATACAGAAAGCCACCATCAATATCAATACTATTCGCGCGTACCATAAACTAAGAGTTGCTGAAGGTGGCGAATATAGACATTTCCCTTCTTCAAGGGGGTTTATGTTGCTGACTTTATTGGTCCTTATGGATTGACCGCTCATATTTCTCACGCGTCTGACACAGGCAGCGGCGTGGCAAATTTTCTCCGTGACGGCTTAATCACAGAAGATATCACTATCATACCTGATGTGAGAGGCATGGCACTCACCCTCCATGACGTCAGAGTCATTAACATCTATGCAGTATCCGAATTTGCTCGTCCCGTTAATTCTTCGCTGCAGCCTTCACGCCCCTATTTATGGGTCGTCAGGATGCCTTAATCGTCGGTGGAGACTTCAATTCCACCCAGGCGCCCAAGAACAAGCTACTACACCGCGATGCATGTGCGGCGCTCGCCGCCATCATCGCCAACGTACGTCTTGTTGACCCGTGTATGTAAATGGCCGAAATCATGCAGCATATATATCCACACTTACCATGCGCCGACAGAAGACGTGGCATAGGCGAGGCCTCTGGAAGCTGAACATTGCACACTTACATTAGCCAGAATTCCTAGAGATCGTGAAGACAACGTGGGCACTATGTACTCGCCGGAGAAGAGCTTACTCAACAGCAATCTCTTGGTGGATAAAATGTACCAAGCCTGGTTTAAGCAACGCGTTGATTGGACACACAAGGGAGGCAGACGCATGGCGACGAAACGCAATGGTAATTTATTACCGCATCCTACGTGATCGTTTAACAGTGACGCACTCGTCTGCCCGCCAGCAAGCAATGAAACACGCGCATGCGCCGATCACATTACTTACGAAGCGTCATTATTCGTCCTCGCACCACAGACAAAATGGACCACAAAGGGCCGTCAGAGTACCATATCCTCGCTGAACGACTACGGAGGCGGGCCCTGATTCAGGGTATAACATTAGATGATGGTCCCTGCATTGAAACGCAACGTAAGACAGGTCTTGCTCTCCACGCTCACTCTCGTCAATTACAAACTGCTCAGTATCATACATCAGAATGCTTTTGGCAGCACGTCTCCGGAAGGTGATATCCAACACACACACACACATATCCATGCCCTAGGGAGGACTCGAACCTCCTACGGGCGAGCAACCGCACGCTCCGCAGCGAGATCCCTTAAACCGCTCGGCTACTCCACGGCGGCAACATACGGACTGCGTTAAATCGATACCGAGATTTGATAGCACTCGTGTGGACACATGGAAAGGGTCTTAGCCTCCGTTGATTTCAGACAGGTGGGTCGATCACACCTATCTGGCTGCGGTGATGCGGAATATGAAATTTTCAGACAACATCGTGGACACAACAATGCAACTGCTTTCAGGTGCGACATCGAGGATTCTTTACAACGGCCGACAAATACCTCGAACCACGGTACAACGATCAGTGCGGAGAGGATGCTCTCTGTCAATAATCCTCTACGGCAACCCCTTGGAACTGCTCTTATGTGGCCTCCGCCAACGCCTCACGGGGATGACCTTTGATGGCCACACCTTCTGTTGCCCGGCTATGCGATCTAGTCTTCTTCTTGAGAAACCATAACGACATCCAAGACGCGGTGGCGTCGGTGGAGTCCTACCGTGTTGCGTCAGGCAGCGTCCTTAATATTAACTAATCACGTGCACTGCCCTTAGGACGCGGACAGCCTGACGTTGCTTCCCTGTTAGTCCACGACACAATAAGATATTTGGCCATAGATTTCATAGCCGATTTGCGAATATCTGTGGCTCTTGACAGTAGCAGGTTTCGGACTGTCACCTTTCTCACCTTTAATCACCTTTTTTTTTTTTTTAGACTAGTCACTTTTATTTACTTTTTCCTGTGTTTAGTCAGCTTTAGTCACTTTTATCGACTTATTGTGAATTTCAATAAAATGTGTTCTGAAAGTTTTATCAATATATATCTTAGTACACGGAAAAAGTTACATTATTCATCGTTTTAAGCATGCGTTTTCTTCCGGTTTCCACGGTTGTCTGATCTACAGCTGACACATTTTATCTTTGGCATGTCCCGAAGTATCTTTGTGCCATGTCGGAGTGGTTCGGCAAACTACACGGCTGTTCATAGCTATTGAACCAACATCACGAACTTGGCTATGTCAACTGTGTTAAACCTGAGGTGCGCTCACACGTACAGTATATCGTAACTGTTGGCAACACAGGTCCTGCTGTTCCCCTCCACAATAAGCCCAGCAGCTCCTTATACGCCTCTGAGATAAGCTGCCATTGTAAAGTTCGTTGACAGTGTATACATATGGACTATGTAGCTTACTGGTAATAAAGGAATGTGTTTGTCCAAAATGTTCAAATGTTTGTAAATCTATCTGACCAAAATGTGTGGTTATCAGTCATTAGCTTAAAAACTACTTAAACTAAGGTAAACTAACCTAAGGACATCACACAAACACACACACACACACACACACACACACACACACACACACACATACACACATACACTCATGTCCCAGGGAGGACTCGAACCTCCGACGGCGAGCAAACTCGCCCTCCGCAGCGAGGCGCCTTAGACCGCTCGGCTACTCCACCGCGACAATGAGATTGTGATAATGCTGTCTGAGAGGCAGAAGCTTATTATTGCGTACTTTTGCATCATTCGGTACATTATGTGGTTTTCTGCAGTGTGTAATGACGTTCTGTATTGTGTGTTGATGTGTCTATTCTGCTGATCTTAAAGAAAAGACAGAGAAATACAGCCAATCAAGATTTTCTGAAGCTACAGAACGCCTCAACAATACTGTACAAAACAAAGATTTTAAATAGGTTCATTTGGCTAATGTAATGCTGCAAGGTCTTAAAAAACTACAGAACGAAGCAACTTTGAAGCATGAAGAAGTTTAACATCTACGGAAAGATGTGGAAAGGCATAAAAATGGTTGAATAACGACATTTTTTACTAAAAATTTAAACTTGCTGAAAATCAATGTGTGTTAACATTAGTCGCTCTTGTTTGAAAAGAGTATAAAGTGTTAATCGAGTGTTACTGTATTTATTAAATTTTCTTTTGGTTAGTGTGCATTACCTTTATTTTCATAAGCCATGTTTCAAAAAAGTGTTTGACGTTAAAATGTAATGACTTCACAATTCTTGACACATAGAATCTTTTTCTAAGTTTTTCGCATAGAAAACATTGAAAAGTTCATAAGTGATGTAAAACATATTTAAAAGAACTTAACATTTCATAGACTTCACTACGTACACGTGTGTGTGTGTGTGTGTGTGTGTGTGTGTGTGTGTGCGTGTGTGTGTTTGTTTATGAAACGTAAGTTTAAATCACAAATATCTGTGACTACAGGAAATTTTTGTAATTTGGAAGACTGTGGCGCTTTACTCACCATACCCCAGTCACACTTCTTATAAAGCTATGCCACGGTATTGATATACTACTACTGTATATCTAAAGCAACATTAAGCGACACAATCTCCCCAATGACCGAACTTTTAAGTCACCTTTTGTCATGTTTATGCTGTGTATGGCAGTCACCTTTTTAGCACTTTTTTATTATTTTATTCAGCTTTTTCACTTTTTTTAAACCTGTTGGCTGTCCGAGGCCTGCAGTAGGCGTCGTTTACGACGTATCCGGGTGGAACTTCTAGATCACCGTCTTCGAGCCCTGAACGTGCTGCAACGCACCCAGTACGCTAATGTTTATTTTGCATCACGTATGCCACACGTGTCACAGACGTGTCCCACACCTTCGATGATGGCCAGGCACATTTTGGCGGCATTGGGCTCGTTTGTGAGTCAACGAATGTTATTCAAGGTCAGCTATGAATCCCTTACCCTCCAAAAGAGCAAAGGAGGCCTCAATCTCTGTCATGCACTGCATCGTGCGACGGTCCTCTTTGTAAGCACGCATATAAAGATGTGGCGACGTACACCGACTTGCCTTTCCAGCCTACTGATGAGTGCTCTTGCCTCAAACTCGCACCAGTGCAGCTTACCGCCGTCCCAGCACCCTTTTTCTACTTGAGATACCTCTTCCTCGAATACAGTTGTCTTCGAACCACGCTTACCCATACACGCCTGTCGACGGCAAGGCAGGTGTACTCCGCGATGCAGTCGAGACGTCCGCCGAATGCGATAGAACACAAACATCCTAATCTTCGCCGGAAATCAGTGTGACGAGCAGTGCATGATCCTACGCTTACATCAGATGTACCATCCAGCTGGTATCTTACGGTTACTGGCAAGCAGATCTGCCAGACGCGCCTCCGCAGGATCCACCTAACAGCGTCGCCATTATGTACCACGTGTGGAGTGCAAGACGACTACGGCTGTCAAGTTGTCGCCGAGGCAGACAATGTTTGTTTATTGGTCCGCCAGATGTTGGCCTTCTTTACATGCGCAACCCATGACAATATTACTGCAGAAATGCTCTTCTTCTCTGATCAGGACTATTTCCCGCAAGCGAAGACCTACAGAATGACATGGATTAGCGGACTCGCAGTCAACTATCTGTTTGTATATGGACATGAATCAGTTCTCTCTTTTTGGAAATAAATCAATGAACGATACGGTACAGTTGTCAAGAACCCCGAAGTAACAGCAATACTTTTCGAACATTCTCTGGAGTGCATTCCGCGAAACCCCTCGCAGCTGCATCATGCATGCAGGGAGAAGCTGATTTACATTCCCTATTACCAGATTATGATTGATCATTACAAGGGTAATCCACAAATAAAACGTGTGTTGATAATCTACTGGTGTATCGCCGCCGCTCGGTATTTATTCTCGTACTGCTAATCAAAAGCGATCACCTTGTCTTGTGAGGACGCGCTGGTCCGATGGAGTCATTAATTTTATTGCAAATAAGTGACAGATATTCCTTTGTTTATGGTTGAAAGGCTCCTTCGTTTTCAGTGTATTTTTTCTCCTTTTTACTTCACCCCCTGATTAGTTTAAATAAAAAAAATGAAAAAGGGTCGAGTTGACCGGTGAAGAAATGAATCGTTAAAATTAAAAATAAAATAATAACAATAATAATCTTATTACAAAGAGGTCATAGATATTCTTTTACAATAAAAAGGTGTTAAGTGTAAAGAAAGGAAAAAAAATCCCCAGAGATAATCATTCTTGGGCTGGACTAGCACTCTGATGAATAACCGTACGGTCTGCCGAGCGCCATTACCAAGTTTAGTTTACGTTAAATGCAAATGTAAGATAATGATTCAGATTTCATTATCTGCTGGCCGCGGTGGCCGAGGAGACTGAGGCGCTCCAGTCACGGTTTGCACGGCCACTATGGTCGGTGGTTCGGATCCCCCCACGGGCATGGATATTTGTGCCGTCCTAGTTCGTATGTAGTTCATAAGTAATTTGTAAGTTTAGGGACTGATGACCCCGTAGTCCCATAGACTATACAAACATTTGAACATTTTATCATTACCTTTCCTGTGCTAGTTAAGTACACTGCCATTTGACTTACTGTACTGCTATCTTATGTTCCAGCACTGCCATACCCTACAGCAACCCCCATCGTCCAACCAATAGCCTCTGCAGTTTCAGTCATGTTCAAATGTTCAAATGTTTGTATAGTCTATGGGACTTAACTACGGGGTCATCAGTCCCTAAACTTACAAACTACTTACGAACTAGGACGGCACAAACATCCATGCCCGAGGGGGGATTCAAACCCCCGACCGTAGTGGCCGTGAAGACCGTGACTGGAGCGCCTTAGTCCCCTCGGCCACCGCAGCCGGCTTCAGTCATGAACCTTATAGCAGTACTACACAATGGTTATAACAATTTATGGATCCCAGATGATTCAGATAATTGTAAGTCAACCTGCACAACTATAATTTCATTGTTATGAATTTAAATAAGTATTTAGCACTAAGGAAAATTGGTATATATGAATCTGTAGCTGTCTTTTCCTCCAATGATTTTAGAAATTCCGATGACATTGTGTTTGGTATCAAGTCTTCCTGAGCTTTTTTTAAAATTTTGCTTCTAATACTCCAACGCTTATATTTTCCACAGCAGTACAAATTTCGTTTTCTATAACAGACAAGTCCTCCACCTGAAAGGGTCCTACGTGCGAACTTTTTCCTGTTTAGCAGTAGAACTACGATTTCATCATTCATCTTATCATCTTTACCTTTTATTTCACCAAAGGATGTGTTTACTTACCTGTATGCCAAGACATTCCTACAGACATTCGTATCCTTTCTTATTTATTCACATTTTCCTGCACATACTTCGTTTTGTTTTACAATTAGAGAATTAGTATCCACAGGGAGGGTTACCCACAATCGTTCGAATTTCATGCAAGAACCACACGCGACTAATAGGGTAAGAACGTAAAGACAGACGGCTCATGAAGTACGCTCCGCCACTTACCGCGAGATGCCTTGCGGAGTATTGATGTAGATAAAGATGCAAATATCTCAGGCCTAAGTTACTTGTATTTCTGAATTCCCGAATTACCCTGTTTATGTTTGTACATTGTTCATTCGTGAATGTACTAAAATATTTCTAACGTTATCAAAGGTTTCTAGACAGTTCCTTTCTTCAACCTATTATTGTCTTTCCATCTCTGATCATTCTGTTTTTTTCATATATGTCCACTCTTCTTCAACTTCAAACGCGTCTCATCATTTCTCAGCACAATGATATCCAATTTCCACCAAACTGGTCCTTTCAGTGTACTTGCATCAACACTAAATTTTGATCCGAGTCTGTATCGGTGACAGGGTATGCCTTTTCGGAATTAGTATCTGATCATAATATAATCAAAGTTGGCAATTAATACTGGTACTTGTTTATTATTGATGTAGTCGGAAAATTACTAAAATTGAAAAGGGGGAATAATTTTGAAACGCAAGAAACGGAAACTAGATGAGAATTAATTTTGATAAAACAAACTGACATGAAAGATTACGAAGGTTGGAAGAATTTCAACAGAAAATATATTTTTAAAAATTGGTGTTCTTATCTCCAGCTTCTCATTGCGTCGTTGTAGATTTCTGATGGCAGCATAAAATCGACGAAAGTTCTGCTAACCACTGCCCGTAGTGAATGATTTGAACGTATAATTAGTAATTTGAACGATTGTAATTACCCTCGTGAAAAATGGTGTTGAAATTACAATGATAGTAATGAAAATGTTGACAACACTGAAAATCGAAGTTCACGGAACATATAGAAGAGATTGCAGGTTCTATTGCGGAAAAATATTTTAAATTCGAATGGAATTTGAATGTAACAGCAAATTGCTACACTATGTATACGATGTAAACATAATGGGGTCCAAATCATTCATTATTGCTATTAGTCATTTGCTCATAACAACATATAAATAATACTTAATAGAGAGGGAGAAGCAAACTACAAATGATAACCAACATTTGAAGCTCTGATATGATGGAGGGTATATCGAAAAAGGAAACACTGCGTCTCACACTTACATGTTTTATGAAATCCAGAGGAGGTGGTATCAGCCTTGTTAACAGTGCGAAAACTGTGAATCTGCCCTAGGTAATATTACAAACCTTCCCTTCTCTTGCGATCTTTTGCTAGAATACCTTCTCCTCTTCAGATGCTTGAATAGAGACTTTTCTATTACCGTCTTGAGATTCTAGAATACAGAATACCATCTTCCCAACTGTTATTTACGGACCTTGTAAATCATCGGCCGTTGGTGGGTTGGATGCAGCATAGGTGACAGGGCGAACTGTGGACGGCGCAGAGAGGGAGTCGTCGTTGACAGACATTTGTACAGGCCGACGTAGAGGTAATTGTTGGGGGACGCGTCCTTCCTGGCCACAACCAGTTTAGGGGCGGGGCTGACCGTCCTACATGATGATGGCCCTGTGTCCTATGTTCACGTATGGTAATACATGCTTCTTCAGTTCTATTTGTATTTGTAGAACAAGATAAGTTATTCTCCTCTTCTGTTCCTGGTGCTGATCCTATATTCTACCAAGACCCTTACTTCCGTTCCTTGACATAAAACAGCATGCCAGTACACCATCATTGATATAAATTTTCGTCGCGAAAGAAACTAGGAGACAATGGAATATACCAAATTTACTTTCTAATGGTGCGGCACAGTTTTAGAAACCAGTTTTTAAACTGCAAATAATATCCAGGGTCTGATATAGACTCTGACCATAATTTATTGGTTATGAACTGTTGATTAAAACTTAAGAGATGGCAAATAGATACACAATGAAGAGGATGGGACCTGGACTAACTGAAGGAATCATAAGTGGTTGACAGTTTCAGAGAAAGCATTACTCAAGGATTTTCCTAGACGGGGGGATGTAATACAGTAGACGAAAAATGAGTAGCTCTAAGAGATACAGTAGTGAAGGCTGCATAGGATCAAATAGGCTGAAAGACCTGGCTTAAGTCCCAGAATAACACTGTAGAGACAGAACTTAATTGATGAAAGGAGAAAATATACACATTCAGCAAGTTAAACAGACAAAAGGAAGTACAGGCGGCTGAAATATGAAGTTGAGAGAAAGGGCATACCGTCTAAACAGGAGTCGTTGAAGGACAACTGCAAGAGCACAGAAGAGATAATATTGCCTACAGGAAAATAAAAGCACATTTGGAGACAATATAAGCAGCTGCATGAATATCAAGAGCTCAGATGGAAAACCAGTACTAAGCAACAAAGGAAAAGCTGAAAGGTAGAAGGAATATATAGAGGGTCTATACAAAGAAAATGAACTTGAAGGCAGTATTCTAGAAATGGAAGAGAAAGCAGATGAAGATTTGATCGGAGATGTGATACTGCGAGAGGAATTTGACGGACCACTGAAATATTTGAGTCGCAAGAAGGCCCCTGGAGCAAATGATATTCCTTCTGAACAGCTGATATCGTTACCAGAATCAGTCATGAAGAAATTGTTCCACCTGGTATGCAAGATGTATGAGGCAGAGGAAATATAGCCGATTTCATGAAAAAAATCATAATTCCAATTCAAAAGAAAAAAAAAAGCAAATAAGACAAAATTGTTAGATGACTGTTACTTCCATAGGCTAAGGGTGAAAAATATTAACACCAATTATTTATAGCCGAATATACTGGTGGAATCCGATCTTGGGGAAGATCAGTTTGGATTAAGGAGAAATATAGGAATACGAGAGGCATTCCGAACGTTAAAACTTATCTTGGAAGATAAGTTATGGAATGGCAAACCTTGGTGTTTTCGATTTATTGGTCTGGGGAAAGCTTTTGACAATGTTATCCGTATTACAGTCTTTTAATTTCTGAAGGTAGCAGGGGTAAAATATAGGAAGCGAAGAGTCATAATAAACTTGTACAAAAACCAGACAGCAGTTTTTACAGTCGAAGCGAGTGAACTGGTCGCTTTATTTGGGAATGGAGTCAGGGTTGTAGCCTTTCTCCAAAGTAGTTTAATCTAAATTGAACAAGCTGTGAGGGAATGCAAGGAGAAATTCAGAAAGGGAAATAAAGTTCAGGGAGAGAAATAAAATCTTTGCGGTTTGCCGATGACATAGTAAATCTCTCAGAGATAGGAAAGGACAGCAATGCATGGTGTCTTGAAAGGACGGTATAAAATTAACATTAACAGGAGTAAAACAAGGGTAATGGAATCTATTGTAATAAAAAATCAGGGATGTTTAAAGGATTAATGTACGTAATGGGGCAATAAAAGTAGTAAATTAGTTTTGTTATTAGGGTAGCAAAATTACTTCTGTTGGCCGAAGTAAAGAAATTATAAAATGCAGAATGGCAATGCGAAGAAAAGCATTCCTAAAAAAGCGAAATTTGTTGACATCCAGTATTAATTTAAATGTTAGGAAGTCCTTTCTGAAAGAATTTGTCTTTTATGTAGCATTGTGTGGGAGTGAAAAGTGAACGACAAGGAGTTCAGGTAGAAAGTTGATAGGAGATTTTGAAATGTGATGCTACAGACAAATGATGAAGAGTTGATGAATAGATCACGTAACTAATGAGCAGGAGATCAACAGAATTGAGGAGAAAAGATTTTTTGGCATATCCTGAGTAAGAGGAGCGATAGGTTGGTGGTACACACATCAAAGAATAGTCAACTTGGTATTAGAGTGAAGTGTGTGGGGTAATAATCGTATAGGGACACCGATAGACGAATACATAAGCCGGTTCAAAAGGATATGTGTTGCCGATCTTATCTCGCAGATAAGGAGGCAGTGTAACAGTTGCATGAAGCCAGTCTGCGGAATGAAGACAACAACAACGTAACAAATTACCTTTTCTATGTCATATAGGTTCTCTACTTCTTCTATTGCCTGTTTCATTGGTTGGTATACCTTAACTATCTATTCCAGTGTTGGCTTGATGTTGAATCTGACGACAACAATCCTATTACCTTATTATTCACAGCACCTGACTCTCTGCCCTACTTTCACATTCACAACGAATCCTACTCTACGTATAACATGTCCATGTACTCCACTGACAAACCTTCTTGCGATTTGCCATCCCTGAGACCTTGTCTAGCTTGGGCCTTTATTTTTCCATTTTAAGTTTTTAGGGTTCCTTACAGTATTCTAACATCTGACATTCAGTGATAGCACTCATATAATATTCCTATCTCCGCGGTTTTCAATCTTCATCTCAAAATACCATACACGTTTTGGAGCCCCCTACCAAATATCTCAAATTGGGAAATATCCCGGAGTCTTGGGAACATATCATCCTGATTCTTTTTTTCACTTGCACACCACATTTTCTGTGTATGCTATATCTGTCTTTAAAGCAGTGGTTTCCGTTACATTTAACATTCTCATGCTATTAAAAGGGCGAGGTAGTAGATTTTTGTCAGTATTTTGGAGAAATACACTTGTTTTGAATGTCCGATACAGTTTGCGATTACATACAATGACGTTGATTTATGCATTTAGTCTCCGTCAGAAAAGTTGCGACGTTACGAGATCATATTATATTGTCGTCGCCACACTGCAGAGATGGCCGAGAATCGCGTGGCAGAGTAGTTCGTCACTCGTTAAACAGATTTAGAGATGAAGTAATCAAACAAAGTGGACGTTTAGCTGTGATCAGAAGGAAAGAATCAAGATGCAAAAGTGAAAAGTTCTAATTTCCTTAATGATCTATTGATAGAGAAATGTTTGGTTATAAATACTAGTACATTACAGAGAATTTTTTGATAAGGAATTAAAGATAACAGTTTCAATTAATCGCATTCATAAGTTTACAAACGAAATTATGTATAGAGGCAGAAACGCCATATAAACAGTAGGTTGATATGTGATCTAGCACTGTGAAAATGTAACGCTTTACTACCTTCACTTTACTGTATATTTTTAGTAGGACGAAGAAGACTCACAGCCAGCCGCGGTGGCCGAGCATTCTGCGGTGCGTCAGTCAAAGTCTGCACGGCCACTACGGCCGGGGGTTCGAATCCCCCCCTCTGGCATGTATATTTGTGCCGTCCTTAGTATTAACTATTTCTAAAGTAGTTTGTAAGGTTATGGACTGATAAGCTCGTAGTTAAGTCCCAGAAGCTCTACTGGCATTTGAACATTTTTTGAAGATTAACGACTTTCATTATTACCGAGTGACATTCTGTACTTTATCACGTTTATAATGCTATTATGTAATGCTATTTAATTTATTTTTTGGGGAACCTCAGTGGCGAATAACGTATCTTTGAACGCAACCAGATAAAGCTTTACAATTCTCATGAATATTTCACTTTCAAGAACTTCATCTCCTGAGTAGAAAGTGTAAGCTTTTAACTCTCCCAATAGTGTAGAAACAAACGACGGAACCTATCTTTATATATTTGATGAACAAGGCTATACCAGATTTTGAATTTATGAACTTTTTGTGCCACTTTCAGTCTGATTAAATATGTGTAAAGATAGTAATAGAGGCTGTAGAAAAGAAAATTGGGTAAGGTAGCAGAAATTCATACAGTAGGACGACTTTGCTGTGAAGATCAATGATTCCAAAATATGGTCAAAAATCAGAATTAAAGCCCACTACCTATTTGACTGGTATAAAAATAAATATGTAAAAAATTGTAGAAACAGGTATATTATACTAATACTGTAAATGTAAAAGTACTAGCTTATATGGCTGTGCTTCGCAACGGTTGTTGAAAGAGGACCTGTGTGTATCATGGATTTTTAGGGTTCCGGACCTCAGTCAGTAAAAATAGAATCCTTGTTGGATAGCTCTGTCAGTAAACTCAGTTGTCCTAGCCGAGATGTCAACTAAGTAAAAGTCATTGTCCGAAACGATGTATCTTCAGAAAGTTTTTGATACAAAAAGTGAAACGTGCCAAAATAAGCAAAGAAACGTCGTTAAGTATTTCATATACAAAGCGAAACCAGTAACATTATGTTCAATGTTTATTGGTATTCGTAGAAATAAGATTGCTTAATTCTGTCACAGGCGTTCGTTTCCTTGTTGTACTACCCCATACTTATTATGCAGCAGCGGTGTTTATTAGTTCTTTGGTGCACTACAGCACCTCTATCGCTTGTTTGCTGTACTACGCAATCCATACTTCAAACATAAGCTACATCTAAAACAATTTCCCTGATTCCACTTTTATGAAGCGAAGTTGCTCCATGCAAATCCGTGAATTAGTTTGTGAGAGTAGGTACTTCTAATAAATGAATAGACAGTTACTGAAAACACTTAAGGTTGCGATGAATCTTATTTTCCGTGATTTTGATAAAATCATGCCGATATGTTGCCCCAACAATCTCAGCTCAAATTTCCGGTGAAAACCGAAAAAATGTGTTTGTGGCGATTTTTTTTTATATGTTTGCAAAACGTGTTAGAAATAGGCAGTCTTCATGAATATGTAGCGTACATCATACATCAGTTATATTCGCCATTTAAAACATTTCATGATCTTTCATATCTGTGGACAATGGGGTGAGGCATGGAAAACTGAAATATAATAATTAATAAATATTTCCTTAAAGAAGTACAAATATCACTGAAAACAATTATTATTCTTGCGGTTGGCTCTCTTTCTGTTAGATGCACTATTGTCGCTCCAAGCGTGTATCAGTTTTATATTCATTGCGTTGAATCATATATCGTAGAACATAGCAACCGAGAAAACGATTTTTAGAAATATGGTACATTTGAAACATCAAACGGTAAGTAGTATTTTCAAAGGGTAATAATCCGATCGCTGCCCCGAACTTTACACGAACACCCACAGTGCTATCTATTAGTTCTTTGCTGCATTGCTTCGTTCTTTCAAAGTATGAAATGCACCTAAAACTTCAAATTACGATATCTTTTGCTTTCCTGATCTGATTTTGATGAAATGAAGCCTATATGCTGCCACAGGATATTCGCTATTTATCTGTGATACCCCCATGAATGTGCATTTAGTACTTTTTGAGATACTCTCTACACATAGATACATGCGATTGCTTTGAGAGAAATGTTTAAATTGTGATATCTTACTTTTTCTGATCTGATTTTGTGAAATGAAGCGTTTCTGTAACCGCAGGATACCCTCACGTTTCCTGCGGAAACCACCAGAAAATTCGTCTATTAGTTTTGGAGATGAAAGAGAAAGGTAGACATTTCGGTTATCGATGAGAAACGTTAAATTGTGATGTTCTTTCTTTGATTCGATTTTTATGAATCTAAGTCTATATGTTGTCCCAAGTTACGCTGAAGTTACCCCATGCGAATTCGTAAAGTAGTTTTGGAGAAGTGGTTTCTAATAGATGAACAGACAGACACGAAGGTCTATGAAAACACTTCGAGATTTTATTTTGATGAAATCATGCCTAAATCCTGAACCAATCTTCGCTCACGTTACCTGTGAAAACCGCATCAAAATTCGTCCAGTAGCTTTGAAGATTGAAGCGAACAGCGGCAGGGCTACATTTACAAATTTATTGTTAGTATAGATATGTTGTACAATTGTAAAATTTTGCAAGAATATATTGATTTGTATAAGTGCTGTTTGTCGGTAAAATCTGTTACGAATATGGTTAGTAGTAAAGAAGTAATAGATTACAACATGATGCTTGATGCGGCGGTTTACCGTGAACGTTACTCTTTACGTCCTCATATCTCATGAACTACATGTCGTACTGTGATACAATTCCGAACGTACTTTCAACTTTACGTGTGTATTCTGTCTGCAAAATTTCCTGCGAGTACAATTGGTAGTGTAGAATTTATAAATTGTAAGGTTATATCGAATGCGCAGTTTTGCTCCATGAACAGCAGAAAAGTAGAAAGCGAGAAACTTGTTTTCCTTTTATTATTTTGATGTGGTTGTCTGCGAGAACAGTTTAATAAAGGTTTGAAATTATGTTTAAAGTTTGTTGCAAGTCGCCAAGTACTTTCATTCTCATACAGTGTATTTATAAAGTCTCAGCGCATTATGTAGCAGTTTTTTGCTATTCCTACTGTTCGTGACGTTATATCTCTTGGACTATGTGTCGTACGTGGTTCGTACTCCTGCAGTTGTTGTAGACTCACGTATAAAATATGTGTACCAAATTTGGTTGAAATCGATCCAGTAGTTTAGGAGAAAACGTGCTGCATTGTAGTTTGACGCAGCAGTTTTCGCTATCTCATTGTTTATGACGTCATATCTCCTTACGCGAGGCCGGCGACGTCCTTACGTTATGTGCCGTAGGTGATTCGTACCCGACAGCGTTGTTGTCTGATATAATAGAACATGTGTACCAAGTTTCGTTGAAATCGGTCCAGTATTTTAGGAGGAGATGTGGAACATACATACATACATACATATAAACATACAAACACACACATACAGCCTATTTTATAAGATGTCAGATTATTAGTACGCCCTCTTTGGTTTGTTGATTGGGTAGGGTGTGGATGGAGCTCAAATTGCAGGCACATCCTCGCGGTGAGTTCTGAGACATTTCACAACAATTGCTGGTGAAATGAGCGAACAGTTATAAAGTAATGTTGTCTTTCTAAATAATCAAAACAATATAAAACATTAAACCAAAGATATTTTAAATCTAGATGAAAATTAAGTATTTCTAAATTTCTGTAACATTTTGAACATTTAGAAATGCCATTTTTAGAAAATTAATGCCATTTGTTAGAACTGAAGACATAAGCTACAGCTATCAAAGTTATTTATATGTTAAACTGTGGGTAAATACGCAATTTTTGCACCCTATTAAAACAGGATACTAAAAAATAATTTTTGTGGCCATTGAAAATTTCTGTGATATTACAGTTTTGTAACATATTTTACGCCCTTTGGGCGACCTGAAGCGATGAAGATATTTTTTAATCCATTATCAGTGCATAAACACAGTCCTATCACAAATCGATACCCCTTTTTTTTCGGCCCATCCTACTGTGGAAGCAGATGAGAGGTGAACAGAGGCAAGGGGATGGACAGACAGAGGGGAAAAGGCTACTAACGGGGAGATGTAAAAGGACGACACGGATGGGAAATTAATGAAAAGGAAAGGATTCACAAAAGTTTGTAATAAATAAATACCGCAGAAATGTATGATTTTCAGCTAATTTACTCATAAATCATAATTTTAATAGATTCTTGTGGTACTATAGAAATGAGTAAGTTGTGTGAAAGAGTTTTGCCGTCTACAATTCGCTTAAAGGAGAAAAACAATAAAAAAGATATGACACCTGCTGAATGCGATGGCAGTTTAAACAATTTTCGCTGCCATTTATTTTTCATGTTCTGCTGCACTCCGTGCTTGCAGGTATGGTTTGTAACTCAATACGGAAAGCATACCTACGAAAATGGAAATATAATTCATTAACCTAAAGTATTCCTCTTTACTGTCATCATGCCTTAATGTGTAATTTCGCACTATATTAGAAATCTCAAGAAACCTATTTATTATACAAACACTCTCTGATAGTAGTCGTATAGAAAATTGGTTACACAGCACAATACGTTTAGCAGCTATGTGACTATCAGTTCAATTTCTAATCTGGTGTACAATTTCCCCCTCAAATTCTCTAGTCTTTTAAATTAAAAATCTGCGAGATATTCACATTTGGAAGGACAAAGAAGTAATTTTCCCATTCCCCCAGGAATCCCATTTGAAGGTAAACAGTAGCTTACTTTATTATTTTCGTTGCGAACTCACCTTTTCTACCATCACTGGAACAAGGTAAACACTCTGCTACTGTTGTATCGGGCCACAAGAAATAATCATGTCAAGGTCTGAATGTAATAAATTCATGTATGGCCTTAAAGAAGTGTTCATCATTAATCAGTAAAATTAAGAAGTTAATTTCCAAATGTTCCAATAACTTCATGGAGACAATTTCGAAGACGAGTCGGATCTTCAGATAATACTTTCTTTCTCAAAGGGCACGGAGTAGACGGACCTTGTGTAAGGAACAATGTACCGTCTGTATATTTATACTTAACGACAAATCATGCTGAAAGATATTGTCCTGTCGAAATATTGAGGAAAACACACGATGATAGCATTCCTGACACCCACTTTCGAAAGTTTCACGTGAAATGCAACTCCCTTCGTATTTCTTTCATTGAAGGAAGCTGCGTAATTGGCTAAATAAATGCATAAATTTCCTTATAGATCGGTTTGTTTTTCTTTTGCGTCCTAATTGCAAATATATCTTTTTATCAGACTTCTATTTTCTTGTCCACTGAATGGGAGCGAGACACAGTACACATGCACGACATTTAATTTCGCACATTCATGAGTCGTGCGACAAACGCTAACTGTACGATGCCTCAAGTTTTCTTTCATGACACCAAGAGCACTTGCGTCTGAGCTGAATTTTATTCCTAATGCTGTATAACTGAACGGTTTTAGTTGAATCCGCTTCAACTCCTCGTTTATGTACTAGCGCCTTCAGAACGAAGTATTGCAGTGAGAAATGGAGGTAGCACAGATCTGAGAGGTACATATCTGTGTAAGATCGTCTCCCATAATATCCACACCAGGAAGGAGACATTCAAAAACCGGAGGCTGTGAATTTCCTCAGTCTCCAGGGCGATACAATATTATTCTGGTTTAGCTGGTTGAGGAACTATTGATACCTCTGTTATGGCTCTGTCAAGGGAAACAAGTCTACCGACTTGAAAGTAATTTATAGCTTGTTCCAAGAGAGATCCACTACATACTAGAAATAAATATGGACATAACGTCGGTAGTCGCATGAGATTATTATTGGATGAATCTGTAACATGCAAACAATTTTAACAATGGAAAATTGAAGCAAAATGCAGTAGGATCTAGACTGGATCGCCGTTTGATGCAAGGAATCTACATCTACATCCATACTGCGCAAGCCACCTGGCGGTGTGTGGAGGAGGGTAACTTGAGTACCACTACCGGTTCTTCCTCCAATTCTAGTCTCGTGTTGTTCGCGGAAAGAAAGATCGTCGGTATGCATCTGTGTGGGCTCCAATTTCTTTTATTTTTATCGTCTCGATCTTCTCGCGAGATACATATAGGTGGGAGCAATGTACTGCTTGACTCCTCGGTAAAGGTGTGTTCTCGAAACTTCGACAAAAGTCCGTATCGAGCTACAGAGCGTCTCTCTTGTAGAGTCTTCCACTGGAGTTTATCGTTCATCTCTGTAACGCTTTCACCATTACTAAATGATCCTTTAACGAAGCGCGCTGCTCGCCGTTGGAACTTCTCTACCTCTTCTATCAACCGCACTTATTATGGATCCCACACCGGTGAGAAGTATTCAAGCAGTGGGCGAATAAGTGTACTGTAACCTACTTCCTCTGTTTTTGAACTGCATTTCTTTAGGATTCTTCCAATGAATCTAAGTTTGGCATCTGCTTTACCGTCGATTGATTTTATATAATCGTTCCATTTTAAATCGCCCCTATTGCTTACTCCCACATAAAATATGGAATTAAGTGCTCCCAGCTGCCGACCTGCCATACTCTAGGTAAATGATAAAGGATCTTTCATTCTACATATTCGTAGCACTTTACACTTGTCTACATTGAAATTCAATTGCCATCCCCTGCCCCAAGCATCAGTTCGTTGCAGATCCTCCTGAATTTCGATACAAATTTCCGTTCTTACAACCTCTCTATTTACCACAGCACCATCCGCAAAAAGCCTCAGTGAACTTCCGAAGTTATCTACAAGGTCATTTATACATCTTGTGAATAGCAACGGTCACACGACACTCCCCTGTGGCACAATTGACATCATTCTTACTTCGTAAGACTTCTCTCCATTGAGAATGACATGCTGTGTTCTGTTATCTAGGAATTCTTCAATCCAATGAGACAATAGTTCTGATAGTCTATATGCTTTTAATTTGTTCTTTAAACGACTTTGGGGAACTGTATCGAACGCCTTGCGGAAGTCAAGAAACACGGCATCATCCTAGGAACCCGTGTCAATGACCCATTGACTCTCGTGGACGAATAGCGCGAGCTGGGTTTCACACGATCGCCTCTGCTGATTCCTGCAGAGCAGATTTGCAGTCTTCAGAAAAGTCATTTTACACGAACATAATACGCGTTTCAAAATTCTGCAACTGACCGACTTTAGAGATATAGGCCTATAGTTCTGCACATCTGTTCGACGTCCCTTCTTGAAAACGGGGCAATTTTCCAGTCTTTTGGAACGCTACATGCTTCTGGAGACCTACGGCACACAGCTGCAAGAAGGGGGGCAAGTTCCTTCTCGTACTCTGTGTACAATCGAACTGGAGTCTCATCAGGTCCAGCAGCCTTTCCTCTTTTGATCGATATCCCCCTGTCATTTATTTTGATATGTGCTACTATAGGAACAGACTCTCAAAATAAACAAATATCAAATACATAGAAATGAAGATCCTCTGATGTATGACTTCAAAATTGCAGAGCTATCACTGCAATCAGTTACTTCCGTAAGGAACAAGGAGATATTTAAGGCAAAACGACCAAATAAAATTAATAGTGCGTGAGGCAAATGCCAGACTGATATCAAAAGACTCCTCATGACGTGTAGTCTGTCAACAAAGAAAATAGCTTACAAAACACTCTTTCCACCAAACTGACAATGGGATATACGATGCTCAGTCTCCCGAACTCTCTATAGAAGGTGCCACAGATAACGACTTAAAGAACAAATTCTTCATTTTTCACTATTACGCAAAGTTATTGGTTGAATTTGTAACATTAAGAATGCTGTAACAAAATACTAATGAAGAGAAAAATTTTTCGATAAGTTTAATACCTTATGGTACGCACTGTAATTGAGAATCTTGTAAATATCTTGAAGCTGACGGCACTGAAATATTCTATTAGGCTGATCAATTGCTCGAAAATTATAACACTGAGTTCCAACTAACTTGAAATGCGGTAGCAAAATTACTATCCGTCACAATTAAAGACGTCAAACACAACCTCTTACTATCATTGGGGACCAGGAACGCTACAGTATCAGATGTGACATTTCACCTCATCACTTCTTGTATTCCGAACACATATTGCGTATTTCATATTCACAGAATATATGACATCAAAGCTGAATGGGAAAAGCTGAAAATGTGTACCCAGACGGGATTCGAACCTGAGTCTTCCGTTTTCTAGGCAGTCGCGCTGACTACTACACCACTGCAGACACAGTGATCACCGCACCTGAAAGGACTACCTAAGCACGCCTCCCGTCAGACACAAATTCCTAGCTTTACCCTAACCACAGTACTCAAACTCGTAGTTTCAGAAACTAATTCCCGTAAGAGTAAGGGCCACAAACTGGCGCACCCCTCACTAACTAAAGGAGCAGTGCCCGTCACCGGCATAAGAGCAGACGTCACTTCTGATCCTGCAGTTGTTATTCTTTCTTATTCATAGAATATATGACATCAACTGCGATTGGCAAAGCTGAAAATGTCTACCAAGAATGAAAGTATAACAACTGCAGGATCATTTCAAGCCTTTTCTTTCCTACAAGCTTCTCTCAAGAATAACGGACTTAAATCATAAGGTGTGATTATCAATTAAATTTTTAAAAGTTTCGACGGTTTTAGAGCACTGAAATATATTCTACATCTAAATGGGATACTCTGCAAATCATTTTTAAGTGCCTGACAGAGGGTTCATCGAACCAACATTACACTATTTATCTCCGTTCGATCTCTGATTTCTTGTATTTTATTTTGATGATCATTTCTACCAATGTAAGTGGGAGTCAACAATATATTTTGACATTCGGAGGAGAATGTTGGCGATTTGAGTTTCGTAAGTAGCCCACGCCGCAGCGATAAGTGCCATTGTTGTAATGATTCCCATTCCAGATCATGTATCATTTTCGTAACGCTGTCTCCCCTGGATCGTGACAATACGAAACGACCTGCCCTTCTTTGGACTCTTTCGATCTCCTCCGTCAAGCCCACCCGATAAGGATCCCACACCGGGCAGCAGTACTCCAAAAATGGACGGACAAGCGTAGTGTATGCAGTTTCCTTTGTAGTTCTGTTGCATGTTTTAAGAGTTCTGTCAATAAAACGCAGTCTCTGGTTCGCCTTTCCCACGACATTATGTACGTGTTCTTTCCAATTTAAGTCTGAAGTAATAGTAATTCCTAGGTATTTTGTGGAGTTTACGGCCTTCACTTTTGACTGATTTATCTTGTAAACAAAGTTTAACGGATTTCTTTTCGTACTCAAGTGGACGACTTCACACTTCTACTTATTTAGAGTCAATTGCCAATTTTTACACTATAATGATATCTTATTTAGACCGTTCTGCAGTTGGTATGGATCTTCAGATGGTTTTACTAGACGGTAAATGACGGCATCATCTGCAAACAACCTAAGAGAGCTATTTAGATTTTCCCCTAAATCGTTTATGTAAATAAGGAACAGCAGAGGACCAATAACACTGCCCTGTGAAACGCCCGATACCACCTCTTTTTTAGTCAATGCCTTACCTGACGAACTTTGTCCTCTCTGACAGGAAATTCCCTATCCAGTCGGAAATTTGGGGCGATATACCACAACCACGCAATTTGATTAAAAGCCGTTGGTGAGGTACGGTGTCAAAAACTTTCTGGCAAGGCAAAGTTTGTGCTGAACAGCGACTCAAACCGGATTTCCCATTTCGGGCCAGCGGTCGCCTTAACCGATCACGAAATCATGTCACGCTTCCCTTCCTGCCCAGCGTCTAAAACCGTAGATGGTAGTGGCCCCCGCGATTTGGTACATGTTGGAAAAGAAAGGACACCATATAAACAATTCTGAATGTTGCATACAGTAGAGAAGAGCATGTGACAAAGATTATTTACCCTTGGAATTTCTTTTTCCCTTTTAGGTAACTGTTCAGACTACGAGACCCCCCAGCCGGAGTTTACGTTGGTTATTGAACATATCTCTTCATATTGCCATCCGTACCGGGTAAGGTAGATAGAGCACACACACACTAACCACAGGAGAACAACGTATTAATTAATTAAGTGCGAAAGTGTTAAGGATTTCAGCGGCAAACTGCAGTGTCACACAATGACACAGACAGGCGTACCGTACCAAATGTTCTTATGGTTGTAAACCTATCGGCCTAAACTACTGTGGTCATCAATCCTTAGATTTACAAACTACTTAGACTCACTTACACTAAGGACAACACCCCCCCCCCACACACACACACACACATACTCAACCCTGAAGCAGGACTCGAACCTAAGGCGGCAGCTGCCATTTAGTCTCTACTATGATGCGTTAGACCACACAGCTTGGCCGAGGGGACTGAGGCGCTTCAGTCACGGTCTGCACGGCCACTACGGTCGGGGGTTCGAATCCCCCCTCGGGCATGGATATTTGTGCCGTCCTAGTTCGTAAGTAGTTCATAAGTAGTTTGTAAGTTTAGGGACTGATGACCCCGTAGTTAAGTCCCATAAGATTTACAAACAATTGAACCACACAGCTATTCTCGCGCAGCTGTTCTGCATCATGGTATGGGCTTCTGTCAAAATACGTTTCATGAACAGTCAACCTAAACATAGCTTTGTTATACATATATCTCGAGAAAAGAAACCACGTTGATAAAATTACAGAGATTTGAGCGCACACAGAGATTCAGAGGTCTATTGTAAATGTCTGCGTTCAGTGTAAACCGTGGCGTGTGTCAATGTGGGGAAATGGTGTTGCGTAACAATTGCCGACATATTGTAAGGCGGTAGTGAGGATCCAGTCAGCAATAACGAAGGAAATTGGGAATCCCCCTTAAATACTACCCTCAGGTTGAGCGGCACACCGGCCCATGTCTTCCCTTTTGGGGCGAATCCGAACCGGTGCCGGTACACCTCCCACTCGCGGATTTCGCACTTTTAACCCAGCAGATAATCGGGCCCGTATTCGCAGATTTCCTCCCAGTGAACCATATGACAGTATGAAAAAGAACAGGAGGCAGAGACAGCGTACACAAAGCACACTCTGCCGCACACCGAGTAGTATTGACGCATATGACGATTTACAAGTTCTGTGGTCGTGGTCGAAGAAACATATCTGCTCCTGACGTTTCGTCCAGAGCTGCGCTGGACATCCTCAGAGGTGCTACTTGTAGCGGTGATCTTGCCGACTGACGAGTCGGGCGTCGGAGAGCGGTATAAATACTGTATTTATAATATATATATATATATATATATATATATATATATATATATATATATATATATATATATATATTCTTGCCGACTGACGAGTCGGGCGTCGGAGAGCGGTATAAATACTGTATTTATATATATTATAAATACAGTATTTATACCGCTCTCCGACGCCCGACTCGTCAGTCGGCAAGACTCACCGCTACCAGTAGCACCTCTGAGGATGTCCAGCGCAGCTCTGGGCGAAACGTCAGGAGCAGATATGTTTCTTCGACCACGACCACATAACCCGGAAGATTCAACAGCAATTATTTCAGCCGCTCGTGAAAGCCTGCACTGCATGATTTACAAGTTCGTCAGCACAGCTCGCATATGTGAAGTTATTGGGTCACTGCTTGACACGGTAGGTTCGTCATTGTTAATGAACGGTGGATGAGTCCAAACAAGTGAGGTGAAGCACGTTCCTTCAGCACAGACAATATTTCACCTAAACCAACTTTTAAAAATCATCAACAAGTTTAAAAAATTCTAGTACATTATATTGATATAATTTACTTTGGTAAAAGTTTAACTAAACGTAACGAAAATCTGAAATATGTATAGATTAAGATCTACAAACATACGATTTAGCAGTCCGTGACATACGCGATTCGTCAATTACTTGAACACTGAAACTCCACAACCTTAGACTCAGTTCGAAACAATGAAGTATACAATTTCCACTGCTAGGAACGCTTATATTACAAAAGCGTGGATTATGACACACCAGGACGTCAGCAGAGGAAGTGAAATGATAACGTCTTCCAGAAATGACGTACAAAACCTGCATTAAGCAAAGATAGTGACAGCATAAGTTCCCGTGGGACATATTTAACTTCAGTGTTTACTGTTTCACAAAGAGAATATAAACTATGAATTAAGTAAGTAAGATTACTGTGAAGTGTAACTGCATCATTATGCGCGTGAATAATTTGCCATAATAAGTACCAACACCATGTCGTTAGATGACAGCAATCTGGGACATTGTAAAAGCTGAACACTGACCGTAATAACAGCCTTAAAGCTGTACGAAGCAACAGGTTTAATAATAGCCTGATACAAATTGCACATTACCTACAAATTACTAACCAACATTAAAAAGTACTCGTTATTTTAATACCTCATTCTTTTATTTCTGTAAGGTCTTAGGCTAGTTTAAGGTATTTAATGAGATAGTTGACACAATTTACCAATCAGGTTAACTCCCTGCTCATTAAACAGGGTGGGATTTCTCTTTTATGACATGAAATTAGCCTACATAATGTGGTCTATACATGCAGTACGAGAATTGTAGAATGAGAAGGGAATTGTATTTGATTAGCTGTTGTGGTGGATACAGAAACGCATAACGGTCTTCAATATGATGAATTTCCACTACTGTGGTATTGATGCGGATAATATTTCGACTTATTAACTTACATAAAGATATCTTGTACGTCCATAAAAAGTACTCCATACACAAGACCCTGTGGTGGGAATGCAAGCAGCCGTAAAGACTGTGTGAGAGGTGAGCCAGATGGTTCGAGTACGCGCCAGCACGTAAAACCGATGAAGCAGCAATTCCTGTCGCGTAGGCTCACTTGATACTGTGTAGTAGCTAACAGGCGACAGTAGAAATGCCTTACGAGCCGACAGTTGCCGTGCCCGGTGTAGGAGAGTGGTCTTTAGCTACAGCGCCTTTTTTCCTGGAGACATTCTGCTACCACACAGGCTGAATGCAGAAACGAATACACAATGCAGCCTTGCCGGGACCGATCAGTGCTCCCGGGAGGAAGGTAAGGTTGCACTTAACGGTCCCTTCGACGACGACGTCCTTAAAGACAAATATGATATGGAAGAAACATTGAAAGGTACTACAAACGGTGCTCGTTACCATCAGCCTAACAGACTTCTAACTCACATGAACATTAATATAAAGTCTTGATCGCACTTAAATAATATATATACGCCAAATCATTTGTACTTTCGCGGTTTTCAATGGCTGTAAAAAGAGGATGATAGTAGTACGTCTTCACACACATTGTTACAACGCCGTGCGTAACAAATCGTATTACTGTCCCTTAGCTTAACAGCAGTTTCAGTGGATCAGAAAGAAAAATACGTGGTTCGGTTAACTAACCACAAATATAGGATTATTTGTACCAATCTTATTGGCCTTAATATAATTATTTATGATTATAATTTATTAATTTAAAAGGTATTATATACATTAAATCGTAATAAATATCATGATTTCCACATTTGACTTCCTTTTATGAAATTATACGTTTTCACTCTGAGATGCCACGAAGTGACAACTGTAAAAACAGTCACTGCTCATATTCATTGGAAGACTTGAAAGTAGCATTGACGCTTACCAGAAAGGCAGAGAGTGTTGATCCAATCATTTTTAAAAGATTTTTTTAAGATTTCAGCAAAAAAACTCTTTTTTCACAATGCAGTAAATTTTAGAGCATCAAATTAGGACAAAAATGTGTTAGCTAGGTAATAGAAACTACTGGTTGGTGTAGTTGAACCACCTTTTAGTAGTCATTTTATCCGAAATTTTTCAATGTTCAAGATTGAAACTAAGCATCAATTATTAAAGTTACAGCATTGATATTGCATAGAAATCATTTGAATTAACGTAATCAAGCAATAAATAAATCCAGCGGAAAATCTATTTCAACTTACCGACAAAAAAGAAAAGTTTTCCCCTAAATTACACGAGAAACTCACAAAAAATGTAAACAAATGCTCTTATACTCTAGATGAACAACCCGAAACACTTACTGCTGATGTGGCATAACAGCAAAATATTAGACTGAACCGCATGTACCGGTACATATCCTATACATTACGATTTATCCAGAAAGATACAAAATTAATTGTCTGCACGGATCAACAAGGATTTTCTAAGAACTAAAAAAAAGGACTATTAAGGGTCTGTTTGTGTTTACTAATGAGGAGGCGTACGCTCTCTCAAGAGAGAGAATATCAGAGGCCTACAACTAGTTACAGCATGTGAAATATTAGAAAAATGTTATACTCGTACTAATTTAAGAGAGGAAGAACTCAAATCAGGGCAAAAAGGTGAACCTAATCTCAATGAGAGAGACACAGTGCTTTAGTTGGGGCGGTACGGGGTGGTAAGGCATACCGCCTAAAATTCGAACTCGCTATTAGCGTACCAGCTAAAATTCTTTCTGAAATCTGTAAAAAATAGACCAAATGTAAATTGTCGAATGAATTACGGAAAGAAAATTTGGAAAGTTTTCGTCAGAGTTGCGATCATGGCCGTCGAAACGTTGAAACTGCACTTTCGCAGAATGCCAGTGTAATGTGACCGGCGGTTAAATGTTCGAATTAGCCAATGGAGAGATCCGACTAGTTTGAACCGACTCCAGAGCGTTTAAAGGCCTTGCTCCAAAGAGATAAGGCACTACATACGCAAAGTATTTTGTATGCTACATTGTTGCCTATTCGTTAAAAAAATGCAACTGAAAAATTTCGCCAGTTCTTTTAAAAATGTAGGGACAGTAAATCGCAACATTTTGACATAACTTAAATTTCTTGAATCAGGAAACACTGCACGAGTTACGTATGTTTTCCTGCTTAGCACGACACGTTTTGAGAACGACTTATTGTCAAGATAAGATATTAAGCGTAAATATTATGTTTACTTAACGGTATATTTCGTACTTTAGTCAGTTTAAGTTTATAAAATAGTATGTCGTAGCACCAGTAGAAACTAAAATAGAAGCGAATTTTAATCTCTTTAACCAATGCTTCTTCAACTGGCTTGATATGTACGTGTTCAACTGTTGGTAACGCTGCAAGTTTTGCTACTTACAGCGGAAACGCTTGGTTACGTCTTTAAAAGTTCCACGCAGTTCCATTCTCAGAATTTTGTAATGGTTTTCGCGGGATATATGTCTGGTTTAAATGCCCGGCAGCAACACGCACTCTTATTGTCTTCTGGAACGCAACTCCTGATTAGTTACGATAAGATGTCGTCCAAGGCCGATGAGTAGTATCCTCATCTACACTAAACACTTGAATACCATAAAAATGAGTTTCAAATTTATAAATTATAGCTATATTTTGTTACTGTATTTACATGCCAAAATCTTTACTTTCTTTCTTTTCTAAATATGTCAATTTGACTCATTTCATGTGGAATGAGCAGAATACCGCCTACAACTTTTTCCAACTAAAGCACTGGCTAGGCAACCTTACAAAATCCTGTGAAAGGAATGCCTGTATGCACCCAGAAGTGAGGAAGACAGATTCTACAGAGAAGCATACCAGTAACCATGTGTGGAATTATTGGAAGTCCAGGAACAGCATTTTCAGCTTTTTTGTGTTATCCGCGTCCATTTTCAAGACCATATTCGGCGGAACGCCGCACCTGGAATGGTTCATATCTCTTGATAAATAAATAGAGACATGTTTACAGACGTAATGACAAATTACGTGAAACTCATGTGACAAAGCAGGGGAAAAACAAAACCTCTTATCAATTAAATTCGTGCAAGTCATACATAATTGAGGTATCTAACATTGTGCGAGGAAAACTGCACAATTGTTCAAACAACCAGACCATAAATTGCAATCTTTAGAAGTAACCTTTTATGGGTGTTTCAAACTCTGGAACAATAACACTAGTGACATGTGGCTTCTATATCACTGTTGTAAGACACCTCGTATGTATGAAGTTTCATATTACATTACTTGTAATATCGGCAAAAACTGCAAATATAGACAATGAGTTGAAATGTTGAAAGTTTTATGAAGCTTATTTTCAATTTTCGTCTACGAAAAACCAGCCTTTTGAGCGGTCTGAAAATGAATGAATTGATTCAGAAAGTTCCCTCTACTACAATTTTAATTTGTCGGTATTATTAAGTGTCTTCTACTGAGTAAGTTCCTTATTTGTGCCTTTCATCCAGGCCTACAGTTTTGCCCTGAAAAGAAATAGTAGAGGGATAATAAAGAATATACTCTTTTTAAAAGAATCCACTTGGAAGCACCGGTTGGAAAAAGAAGCATCAGACAAGGTGTCAGATAGAGTAAGCGCTACAGAAAAAGTTGACTAGTGATTTTTTTCGGCAGATGAAATGTTTCACTTGGCATTTGTGACATTTTTGGAATGGAGATGTTGAAGAAAATGACAACTTATCAAGAATTAAGGTTGATCACTTAATAACTGATATCGCGTTCAAGGAGCTTTGTGTCTGGCACACATCTCTCAATACAAATGGCATAATGCATGGAAATGTGTGATGTTGCTGATTTTTACTAAACTATCTAAGCCCCTTAAAGAAGTATATGAATTATTCTGCACTACACTTTTACAAATTTATGTAGTTCAAATTGATTTGTAAAAGCATTTTACTGATTTTATTATATATGGAATGCTTAACCCTACTAGATGTATCACGTTACCCTTGTTAGTTAGATTAAATGCTAGTTGTGAATAATTAATTACTTCAGACGGTGAAGATAAAGATGAAAATCGCACCTACTATGAAATTTAATGTACTATGATATATGCATAATTATTCAGACCAATTATAATTTGTTACATTTTATTTACATCGCTCCTAAATTTCTTCAGAAAGTTTCCATGTTATTTCGACAACTCATTAATAATGATCGTCGAAAAAAAGGTAACCACTTCTATAAAGTAGATAAGTGTAATGAAATTATCTTTATTAACAACAGTGTTTTCTCTAAGGTGTATAAGGAATTTATTCCTTTTGTTTATGAACTTCCATCTAATTTTTCAATAAAACACTAGTGTCTGTATTATTGTGTATTGTCCTATTACATTAAACGAATTTGTGGTATTCCATTAAGGTATGATGAATATTATACATTTTATATAAGATTATCTGTTTTCCATTTCTTATGACGAATAAGATTTTAAACATGATACACTGAAGGCAACTGTGTAATTTGATACTATATTAGACGTTAGAACATTAAACAATAATCATGTGTGTGTCCCTGTGATCCCCTTGATGTCTCTGGATTTGACATATCGACTCACATATGTGATAGAGCCCAAACTCATACCACAACAAGGGGACTTTCCGTCCTGAAAGAATTTGCACTTCACAAATATTAGACCTAACACAGTTTATTGAAGATGGGTTTCAGATGAAAAGTGTTACCAGAATTGTTTTTATTGATTTGTCTGCTTCCTAAGACACTGTCAACACTCGACAACTAACTGAAAAACTGTACGAGATCACCAGAGATCGAAAATTTACTGATATAATTAAAAATCTACTTCAGAATCGTCGATTCTTTGTAGAGTTTGAGGGAAGACGTAGTCGATGGCGGAACCTGACCGATGGCCTACCTCAGGGAAGTGTACTGGCTCCATCCCTTTTCAACGTGTCCACAAACGACCAGCCACTTCCTGTCAACACCAGCAGTTACATATATGCTGACGACCGAGTCGTAGCTGCTCAAGAACAATCGTTAGAGGATGTGGAGAAGAGTCTGAATGAGGCACTGGTGAAGATTTACTCATATTACTGCCGTAATCAATTGAAACCCAACCCTATGAAAACCCAGACATGTGCATTCCATCTGCGCACCAACAGGCATCTCGTCAGCTGCAAGTGAGGTGGAGGGGTGTTGACTTGGAACACTGCAAAAACCCTTAATACTTGGGAGTTACTTTAGACCGAGCTCTGACATTTAAACAATATTGTCTTAAAATCAAACTGAAGGTTTGTGGTCGAAACAACATTCTGAGGCGACTGATGAGTTCGACCTGGGGCGCAAGACCAAAGGTAAGAACGTCAACCCTATCTCTAGCCTACGCTGCTGGCGAATACGCTAGCCCAGTTTGGTACCGCACATGCCAAAAAAGTCGATGCCGCCCTTAATGAATCTGCGAGAATATTTACAGGATGTTTGCAGCCAACCCTTGTAAATAAAAAAAATATCATCTTGCCGCTATTGCATCTCCAGCAATTCGAAGATAACAAGCAGCATATAAAGAGAGACAAAAATCCTTAGTCTCCAAGGGGCACCTACTCCATGGGATGGAGCCAGCAGCACAGAGGCTTAAATCTAGAAACAGTTTTCTCACATTAACTGTGAAGGAGAGCGACTACAGAACAACGGGAGAATACTGGAAGGATGCGGAAAGACACCCATGGATGGAACCGTCCGAAGCCTTAGCCGTTATTCACAACGAAAGCTGGACAACGTGGAAGTCTTTGAACCGATTACGCAGTGGCATAGAAATGTCTAAAGTAAATGTAAGCAATTGGGCTATCAAAATGATTCCACCCGCTGTGACTGTGGAGCCATTCAAACAACTACCGACATGTATAACTACCTGTTCAATCCCTAACACTGTACCTTTGAGGAGTTAATGTCGGCACAACCAAACGCTATTGACGTAGCCCTCTTCTGGGCTAAGAATGTGTACAAACCTTTATTTACATATTTTTTGCATAATTTTTCTTTTTAAATTATGTTTTTTATTATGTCTCTGACAGTAATAAGTAAGTATTCCCGATCACCTATTAAATATTCTATGAAGAAACCAAATAAATCAGATTTTAATTCAAATCTGTTTTTATTATTCGCTTCTATGAATAACATATTAATCGAAAGGGACTGTCAATTATTAACGTAACTGATAAAACTGTAGCAGGAAATGGAATATACGTATGACTCACGACAAGGTTGAAAATGTTTGCTATTTGGAATTTGTGGCTTTTGTGTGAAGTTTCTCATCTTGCAGAATATCAACTAGACTTGCCGTCTTTAGCCTCATGTGTAATCTCACACGGTACATATGTTACACGACCTTTCTTTCCGGTGGAGGACTCATTTCACTCAGCTGACCTCCTGAATGCCGCCTTGCGTCAGCACTTCTGCCAGCCGAATGTGGCGAGGCCGGCCACGCAGAACACGTGTCTAGGTCGCTTGCTCACAGCGCGTGCCGAGGTCATGCGCAATGCGAACACCAGACTGACATTTGCAAACCCGCTAATTTGTTCTTTCCGTAAACCACGCCAGCAATTCTGTTATAGGTTATTAGCAACATTCTTTGACCGACACTGAAATAAATGTTTGCACACGACCAGTCTAATATGAAAGAGGTTAAGTAAAACCCTAGTGCTCGAGACATGAGAAACTTTTCTCCAAAGTTGTGCAAACTTCGGACATTCTCTTGCTACCTGGTCGCGAAGTTCAAATGCTTGTAAATCTGAGGGACTTAACTGCTTCGGTTAATCAGTCCCTAGGCTTACAACACGCTTAAATTAAATTATGCTAAGGACAACACACATACCCATGCCCGAGGAAGGATTCGATCCTAGGTCACTGCACCGCGGAATGTACTGCGCAGGCGTCTAGAGGCGACGGGTGGCTGTTCGGGCCACGAGGGGGCTGTAAAAATCGTGGGCGCTCAGTTAGTGAGGTCTCGTGTGCTTCCTGGGATGCGCCAAACGGTGAGGATTTCGGGGATGAAGATCAGAGTGGTCTAGGCATGAGTCTGGAAAACGCGGGAATTATCAACTGACAGCTTCCACCACCAGTCCGTACGTTTAGTGACGCTTCAGCGAGTAGTGTAACGTGCCGCATCTTCGCTTCGTCACACGGTTAGTGACGATGGAAATCTGTTCCTAGGTGTGATACATGCCGATGGAGTGGATGCCTGTTGTGGGAAAGAAACCTCTCGGGAGTTTGTAGTACCCTTGCTGTTGCTGATGGTGAAAATACAAAACGTAATGTACTACACATCCACACTGTATGCAACTTCGATGCACCATAAGGAAGTATTAACAGTAAACGGTTAGTGATGGTTTCTGAGGTCAGCGATCTTCATCTGCAAAGGAAAGAGCAGGAACATAGCTGTGTTATTATAAATTGACCCTATTAGGTACGACGAATGCAGTTAAGAATGAAAAGAAGAAAAAATTCCCAATATAGTTAAGAGAAACAACAATGCCATACTTCGATTATGACGTCTTTTCAGTTCCTTCTAAGGTTTAACAGATATTTGAAACATATTAGTTGTTTCTATTCTCATCAAAGATGGAAAAAGTATTAAAATTACTTAGAGGAAGTCCTGTGCGATGTGGATAATACAAAGGTAGAAGTATTGTAAGTAAGGGAAATCATACACTGTAGAAAAAAGCAGCGATTATTTGAATACCGTATACAATAGAACATAGAAAGACATAAAACATGCACGTCTTCTCATATTTACTAGACATTCGAAAGTGTTCTTAAAAACCCATAGATTCTGAAACATCGATGTCATACGATCAGCTTAATTGCTTTGCAATAAATGTGAAACAACTGTCCTCGATTCGAAATTTCCTATGACAATCTAGGTCAAAATAGATAAAAGGATACTACAAATATTTAGCTTTCTGCTAAATCACACAAGCGATACACAGAGGTAAAAGTAATCGGTATGTCAAAATATATATATTTTAAATGTAAAGAAATGTACATTAATATTGGTTAAACCAAGGGTTCGTGTAACAGACTGCAATATAAATTATTATATGGCTTAAGGAGAAAACAATCATCCTTGTTTTAACAGACAGAAAGTAAAAATATTCCCGAATAAAAATAAAAAGAAGATCAAGGAGAAAGCTGAAGACGTGGCAGGAGATGTGAACGAAAAGCACAACCGTTGTTAAATTTTTGAAAATGATATTAAAGATCCATAAACCCAACCCACCACTGCTGATGCACAAGGATGTCGGCCTACAGTGAAAACACCAAATAATTCACTGTTCATGTAGAGGAATTGCGAAGACTAGTGCAGGGAATGCAATAATATACACTGACACGTGTAAGATGCAAAGTCAGTTATATAGTATATATACCTGAAAATGTACCTTAAGGTAAATAAATCTGTATTAATCTTCTATAAACTAATTGTTATTAAGGACAACGTCTGCAACGAGAAAGAAAATTTTGTCAGGGATGGTCGTAGATGAGATGGGGCACTCTGTGCCTGCCTACGATCGCCTAAATTTATGTAAAGTTGTGAGTATCTACCTGCATATGGCCTGGCTGAAAAAGCAGCTTTTTCAGCCGCCATCAAGCATATTTATGACCTCGACAAAGTCTCGGACTTCTTAAGTACATACTCCAGTCAACGTTTATATACTGAACATATATTGACAAGATCCTTCAGTTCTTCTTGTTTGTGTACATATACTAGAAGACGATGTTTATTTGGAGTTTCGAACCAATCTCTAGTCGAGTAACCATTTCCAAGTAAGGTTACACGTCGCAGAAAGTAGTGCAGTGGCTGTATTGACAACGCGTTCAGGCACTTGGTGTGGCTGTGCGACAGCAGTGGCGCCACTCGATCTGTGGCAGTGACGTGCGTCGGCGACCTCACAGCACGCTGCCGCTGCGTACGGCCGCCCGATGACTCTGCTTAGCCGCCCGATGATTCATAACAGACGCCGCCTTCATATTCCGCAAGTGAAACCGGCTTCTGATTACAAGCGAGATATAGTATTTTGATTCCTGTCTAGGAGTTTTCATTCCAGTTTGTAAATTTATACTGTGCTCTCCGGCATATTAGATTCAAATTCGCGTTTTAACAAACTACGTAGTCTTCCTTTGAGTGCAACGCGACAGAAGTTTTTGTTCTCTCGAAACTGTAATCATGAATAGGGACTGCAGTGTGAGATGGTAATACTTCGCTCCAAGCTTCAAGCTGTGTTAACCTCGGTTGCACAGCTGGAGGCTGCGATAGAGGGGCGTCGTTGTTGTTAGGTGGTAGTGGGAAACGAACGGACTCCGGTCTTCTCCACCGATCGCCCTGCGGCAGCGACATCCCCCTGATACTGCCAGCAATGAGGCATAAATTGTGTGACAGGCGTGACAGGCGGCGCAAGACATACCGAATGACCGATCGTGAGGCCTCCCCGGTTCATATTGCGAACAGGTTTCGGGCGGTCTATGTTCAGGACAACGTTCATGAGCCGGATGGTGTCTCTCATCCTGAGTTCATCACTCAGCCTGCAAGATCCGGTCTTTCACAGAGGATGGGCTTGCTTGTAGTTGGGAGCTCCAGCGTTAGGCGGGTAACGGAGCCCCTTAGAGAGGTGGATACCAATGAGGGGAAGGAAGAAGGCCAACGTGCACTCCGTGTGCATACGGGTGGGGTCATTCCAGACGTAGAATGGTTCCTTCTGGATACCACGAAGCGTACGGGGTGCAGCCTACTGTATGTGGTGGCTCTCGTCGGTACCTATTATGTGTGTCGCTTCGTATCTGAAGAGATTCTATCATGGTGGTAAAGAAGTGGTAAAGACTGCCAGTCTTGCTTGCACGATGAAAGCAGAGCTCACTATCTGCAGCATAGTTGACAGAACCGACTGTAGACCCCTGGTACAGAACCGAGTGGAGGGTCTGAATAAGAGGGTCAGACGGTTCTGCGACAGTGTGGGCTACAGATTCCTCGACTTGCGCCATCGGGTGGTGGGTTTCCGGGTTCCGCTGTCTCTAAGGATGCAGATCAGTAACAAGAGAAATATAGATCTAGGAACTATCGGTATAACAGCTGTAAATTGTCGTAGCTGTGTCGGGAAAGTACCAGAATTCCAAGCGTTAATAGAAAGCACCGAAACACATATCATTGTACGTAGCGAAAGTTGGCTTAAGCAGGAAATACGTTATGCAGAAGTATTTGCAAAAGATCTGTGTTCAGAAAGGATAGATTAAATAAAATAGGTGGAGGCGTGTTTGTCGCCGTCGGCAGTAGTCTATTGTGTAGTGAAGTTGAAGTTGATAGTTCCTGTGAGTTGTTATGGTTAGAGGTAGTTCTCCAGAAAGGTATGAAGTTAATAATTGGTTCCTTTTACCGGCTCCCCGATAATGACGATACAGTAGCAGAAAGGTTCAAAGAAAACTTGTGTGTAATTTCCAATACGTACCCGACTCACACAATAATAGTAAGCGGTGATTTTAATTTACCCTCAATCGTTTGGCGAAATTATATTTTCAAATCAGGAGGTACGAATAAAACATCGTGCGAAATTGTACTCAACGCTTTCTCTGAAAATTACTGCGAACAATTAGTTCATGAGGCTTATATAATGGTAAGTAGATATCAAAACACAATCAATCTCTTAGTGACAAATAATCCTGAGCTTATAACGAGCATCATAACAGAGCTAGCTGTCGTAGCGTGATTGAATATCGAAAGTCCAAAAGTTACCAAAAATAAACGAAAAGTTTCTTTGTTTAGGATAGCAGATACAAATACAGCACAATGCTTCTTGAAAGACAGTTTTCACTAATTCCTAACACTAAACGTAAGTGTAGACCAGATGTGGCTCAAATTCAAAGAAGTGGTATCGACAGCAATTGACAGTTCTATACCAAATAAATTAATAAAAGACGGAGGTGATCCTCGTTGTTATACAAAACAGGTCACGACAAAAGCAACGGAAGAGGCATGCTAAATTAAAAGGAACACAAAATCCCCAGGATTTTCAATCGTACTTAGAAACTGGAAATTTAGCGAGGGCTTCAGTGCGAGATGACTACAGTACTTTTCACAACGAAACTCTTTCTCGAAATTTGACGGAAAACCGAAAGAGATATTGGTCATATGTTAAATATACTAGGGAAAAACACAAACAATACCCCCACTACTTGATAATAATGGCGATCCTTCCGATGACAGCGCTACTGAAGCAAAGTTATTAAACATAGCTTTTTGAAACTCATTCACCAAAGAAGACGAAAGCAATATTTCAGATTTCGAACTACAAACACAGGCCAGTAGGCCAGTGAAGCAACTAAAATCACTTAACAAGAACAAGTCTTCTGGTCCGGACTGTATACCTATTAGATTTCTATTTGATTATACTGAGCGATAGCTCCTTACTTAACAGCCATATACAACCGCTCGATCAAAGGAGGATCTGAACCAAAAGACTGGAAAGTTGCACAGGTCACACCTATATTCAAGAAAGGCAGTAGGAGTAATTCACTAAACTACAGGCCTGTTTCATTGACGTAAATTTGCAGCGGGGTTTTGGAACATGTCCTGTATTCAAATATTATGAATTATCTGGAACGACATGACCTATTGACCAAAGAAATATCGTTCATCCGAAACACAACTAGCTCTTTACTCACACGAAGTGATGAGTGCTATCGACAAGGGTTCTCAAATTGATTTTGTGTTTCTTGATTTCCAGAAGGTTTTTGACATCGAACCTCACAAACGGCTTTTAATAAAATTACGTGGTTAAGATATATCACCTCAAATTTGTGGCTGGAAAGGGTATTTCCTGTCATAGAGGACACAGTTTGTAGTAATCAATGGTAAGGCATCTACTAAAACGGAGGTGATATCGGGCGATCCTCAGGGTGTTATTGGTCATCTGCTGTTCCTTATTTACAAAATCTATTTAGGAAAAATCTAAGCAGCTCTCTTTGGTATTTTTGCAGATGACACCGTCATTTACCGTCTAGTAAAATCATCTGAAGATCAAAACCAACTGCAGAACGATCAAAATTAGATATCTCTATGGTGTAGAAATTGGCAATTGTATCTAAATAATGAGAAATGTGAAGTCGTCCACATGAGTACGAAAGGAAATCCGTTAAACTTTGTTTACAAGATAAATCAATCGAATATGAACATAGTAAACTCTACAAAATACCTGGGAATTACTATTACTTCAGACTTAAACTGGAAAGAACATGAAACTTCCTGGCAGATTAAAATTGTGTGCCGGAACCGGGACTCAAACCTGGGACCTTTGCCTTTCGCGGGCAAGCGCACTACCGACTGTGCTATCCCGACACGACTTACGATGCCGCCTGACAACTTTACTTCCGCCAGTACCTCGCCTCCTACTTTCCGAACTTCACAGAAGCTCTCCTGCGAACTATGCAAGACTAGCACTCCTGGAAGAAAGGATGTGGTGGAGACATGGCTTAGCCACAGCGCACACTCCGCTACAGAGTGAAAGTTTCATTCTGGAAAGAACATGTATGTAATGTCGTGAGAAAGGCGAACCAGAGACTGCGTATTATTGGCAGAACCCTTAAAAGATGCAACAGAATTACTAGAGATAGTGCATACACTACGCTTGTCCGTCCTTTTTTGGAGTATTGCTGCCTAGTGAGGGATCCTTATCAGGTGGGTTTAACGGAGGACATCGAAAGAGTCCAAAAAGGGCAGCTCGTTTTGTATTGTCACTATACAGGGGAGACAGCGTTACGGAAATGATACAGGATCTGGATGGGAATCATTACAACAACGACGCTTATCGCTGCGGCGTGGGCTACGTACGAAACTCCAGTGAGATAATATATCCTCCGAATGAAATAATATATTGTTGACTACCTCTTACACAGGTAGAAAAGATAATCACAATTACGTATAAGACACCGAACGGAGTTATTCAGGTTTTCTTTCTTTCTTTCGAGAATGGAATGGGAGATAAATAGTATAAATATGGTTCAATGAACCATCTTCCATGCACTTAAATGTTATTTCCAGAGTATTCCATGTACATGTACATATAGATGCCATGTTGACAAAGCGACAGGTTTTCAGCGCAGACAGATCTGGTGAATGCCGAGCACTCGTGGCCATGACCGGGCTCTGCTGAACAGATTGGCATTGTTTTTCACGGTTACATTTTCTACAAAATTGTTTACCATACCAACCAATGTCATTCGACACAGAATAGTTCACCGAAAGCACACATTTCGTAATACCTAACTGAACCAAAATGAATGCATCGAGTATTTATGATGTCCGAGAACTGGAAACGTCACTGTCCTTTAGTGTCCTAGTTACGTTACTGGCAAGAAAATGACACCTAGCACATGAATATTCTGTCCGTTCTACGCCGTAAGCGTAGGATGTGATTGTTCAGCAAATTGTAAGTGCCTGTATTAAGCAATGCTACGGATGAGTGACTGTCTAATTCACAGAAATTACATGGTCAGTAATTTTCACTGGAAGAAATCGTTTATTGTCATTACACAGGGGCAGGGCACCGAGTGGTAAGGGCGCTGGTCGTGAACTCTGTGTGACTGCAGGTAACAGCGGTCTGGGGCCCGCGGTTTGAGAGCGTCTGCGTGGAACTGAGTGCCGGCTAGTAGTACGTTTCTAACAAACAGACTGTACAAGTCCAGACCCAATACAGTGAAAACAAGAAGCGTTCCTTGTGAGGAAATTTGCACGAGAGTGTTCAGAAATGGACCTTGGTCAAGATCTCACTTTGTTGCTACTATCCGTTTTGATTTCTTTCCTTGTTCGCGGTTGTGTTCCTGTAAGCGAGACTGATTGCTAGCTGTATTCCTATTTCCGGCCAAATGGAGCTTTGGAAGCTCTCGTGCAGGAGCTGAGTATTAGTTACCGCACATTACAAAAATGTTCATATGTTTGTAGTCATGTGGGGCCAAATTACCGCGATCATCGGTCCCTAGCCTTATAAACTGCTGTAACTTAAAGCTATCCTAAAGGCAAAACACACACCTATGCCCGAGGGAGGACTGAAACTCTCCGGAGGGACCGTCCGCACAGTTCATGACTAGGCGCCTAGCACCGATCGCCCATTCCCGCACGGTGTTACCGTATATAATGGCGCCTGAGCGAAACTCACGTCAGTCGCTAAACTTCTATATTCAAAGTCACGAATCTGAAGCACATTTTGTAAAGATAAATTAATATGACTCACAATTTGCTCACACACACACACACACGCACACACACACACACGACTGTCAGTCACATACGCACATAGCTTCCACTGAGTCAGTGTACGATGTATCACAATGACATTGTCACTACTAGGTAGAGATTTCTTAGAGCATCAAACACTCATTGAACTTTCATGTTCTCGTGTACCTGATCGGGACCAAATTTTCCATGGATCCTGAGGTGGCGTAACGCTAGCGCCATGGTACCTGAAATGGGAACACAGGACCAAGGGCGGTGGAAAGCCGCTAGGGTATCGCATATCGGCACCTCTTCCTCCACGCCAATATCAGTATGGAGCGACATCTATAAGAAGACTACAAAAGCGCCGCTCACTTTTGGGTACGCCCACTTGCAGAAAGTCCACGCCGCGGTCTACACCGACGACTCGAGGCAGAAGATAGAGAGGCATCGCTAGCTATTGCTGATATTACAATAGATAGTCAGGAGGTCGAACCGACCTTAAGTATACAAACTTGTACATTTGTCAGGCATACAGAATTGTACAATTGTCATAGGAAGAAGTTTCATCTTTTGGGCATTACCTAAGTTAAGTGTTTTATATTATCTTATTAATAAATTGTGTTGCACTAAAGTGTCTAGCATTATTTTAACTTCCCGAGTGGGCAGCTTTGTGGTGACTAAAGTTGTGCCCACAGCCGGCTACAACAGATCCCATAAAGTTTTATATGTGCCGTTGCTAATAAGAAAGGTACATGACGCTCACCTGGACCGCTGCGACTCCTTAGTAATGCAGAACACCCTTACCAGTGCTTCGAGTGTTGGCTGAATTCACGGAACTCCGGATGTAGTGCTGGTGCTGACACCGTGGCTGTTGCCTGTGGTTTTTCCGTATGCCGTTGCGCAGATCGACGACTGCCGTAATGAAGCTGTTTATTCGTTGGGTCAGTAGAGCAGGCTGCTGCGTCGGAAACTGCATAAATTGGCTTATTTTTACTGTAGTGGCAGCCTACGTGGCTATTGCTGCAGCACTGGAAGTTTGGGCATTGGTGTTAGTATGACGGTTGATAAGGTAAAACAATTAAAAACACAAGCGCAAAAAGCCAAAGTGCTAAGGACACGTGGTGTAGCGAAGACAAAAGTAAACTAAGCCATGCAGACACTCTTAGAAATTTTGGCAGTAAGGATGGCGAGCTACGCACAACAGTGAAAATCGTGGTACACATGAAAAACACAGATAGGGAAATGGCCTCGCCGTAACCGACAGACAGTGCAATGAGAAACAGACTCGTTGTCACAGGATGCCTAACGGGGTACACAGAAAAACAGGAAAATTTAGCAATTTTAGGGGATCAGAGACATAGACAAAGAAAATTCATGAAAAATAGTATAAAATAATTGCGATGAGAAATAATTGAGAAGAAATAATCGTGGCCGTAAAATGTTTTGGGGAAGATAGGAAAAGCATAATAACACACATAGCGAAGCTTAGAATAGCGTCGCTTGAGAAAATATTCCTTCTCGTTTGGTAGTCAGTAATGCATTTCGGTGACCCGGTCGGAAGAGGAGGTGATGAGGGAAGTACAGGGTAAATCCATGCATCGAAACAAGCAATATACAATAATACTTTATTTAACTGGAAAATGCAACAACTGAATGAGATTTCTTTATTGGTATTTTGAAGCTAGGAATGAGCAGGCTGGCAGAAGCTTTATATGCCACTCTACAGCTAACAAGATTGTACAAAAGTGTGAGATCTTAACAAAAAGAGGAGTGAAGAATATGAGTTGTACAGAAAACAGATAAACATTATGGATGAATTACAAAAAATTAAAAATCAATAAAAAATATTAGATCCACATGGAAGCGTTTAAAAGGGACAATGGTAAAAAATAAAATCAAACAAACAATGACGAAATGTAAATAATACCGATGACTCATGAAAAAACCCTGGAGCCGACGATCGGACTGTCGTTTTCGACGGGCGCAACAAATTAAAAGAAATCACAAAACACTGACGATATCACACACACAAACACTATTAAAATCCTGGCACTTCCACTGTCCCAGAATCTTCGGGGAGAGGGAGGGTGAAGGAAGCGGAGGGGGATGGAATAGGGGTGAAGGGTAGTTCGGTGATAAGAGTGTTGGAGTCCGCGCTGGCGGAGGCTGGGAGGAACGGGAAGATGGACAGGAAGATGGGGTCTGATCTATGTGGGAAGGGTGTGTAGAAGGAGGCCAGATCAAACTTGACAGGAAGTGTTGATGTCTGGATGGAGGGCATCATTCGGGAGTGGAAGGTACGGAAATTGGGAGAGGATGTGAAGAGTATGGAGGTGCAGAGTTGGCGGGATGCAGTGATGGAGGCGTGGCGAAGGCCAGGGGTTAGTTAGTAGGGGATACACGAATGATGTGCGGAAGACAAGTTTGCTGTGAATGTAACGGGTATGCATGATTTCAAGGAAATGTAGGAGGTGGGGGAAAGGGATAAGATCATATAGCTTCCACATGGAGAACGGGAGTCAGTGTGGTATGCGAGTCGTAATGTGTAGCGTTCGAGGATCTGAACTGCTTTGAAAAGGAAGGGGGAGCGGAGATCCAGACGAGACTGGAGATCAAAGAACGTGGCTGTGTAGGTGTAGAGAAAGGTGGAGGGTTGGAGGAAAGGAGTTTGTGGAGACGGAGGTGTGTCGGCTTCTTGTTGAATGGTCTTGAGATGTGGTGTGCAGAAGAGTGAGCGATACACGGCGAGGCCGAGTTATTTGAGGAATGAGGACTGAATGAGTTGGACAGAAACGAAAGGCTACTGAAGTACACACAGTGTGAGAACTGTGTGGCTGTTAATCTAGTAGGTCGTTTTTGGCTGCAGTGCAGGCATCTGAATGGGCTGGAAGTCGGTCCACGTTGGGTGTTGGCGTCACATTCATCTGCGACGTGCAGGATGTGCCGTGGTAGCTTCTTGTACTGCAGGTAGGGCGCGACGATTAGTCGCAGGTCGAACATCCGGACACTTGCGTGGTGTGCGGCCGCGTGTTGAAATCATTTTCGACTAGCTGTTGGACGGTCTGACGTGGTGTGGTATCGGACCATAAAGCCACAGTCTAAATACTGAAGACGAAAATTTGAAATAAGCATTCTTATTGTTAATTATACAACGGTACTGTACATTAAACAGTTCTGGAAAATGAAAAAGGAACATAATTCGTTCACCCAGCACAGATGAATTTTATTGATGCACTCTTGAGGATGTATATAAAACGTGATCGCACAGATATAACCATACATACGTGTGTACAGTTATCAGAGCGTGCGCATTGTCGACGCTAGTACCATGTTTACCCTCCTTTCGCAGCGATACAAGCTGCAGTTTTCCCATGGAGACGATGGTAGATGTGACAAATATCTTGATGAATGGCCTCCCATGCAATTTCTACCTAGTGACTCAGTTGGGCCAGATATTCTGCTAGACGTGCAGACCGTAACCGTTTCGAAAAATTCAAATTCGAGGACAGATCGTGCTGCCCAAAGTAGTTGACGCATATTTTATAGGCTGCTTGTGAACATGTATTGTCCTGTGGAAAAGTTGGAAAAGCATATCATCTTCTTGGTTCTTGAACGGTAGCAAGATGGTTTGAATGGTGGTTTCAATAAACTGTGCATTGTTCAATTTTCTTGACAGTCACGAAAGGAGAATGGTCCGTGTTGTTTACGGCTCGTTACACCGTGGTGCTGGGTCTCGGCCCCATGTGCCGCTGTCTTAAACATTCCAGATTTTCGCACTCCCTTGAATGGCACAACAAATGCGTACGGCCATCATTAGCATCTAAACAGAAGCGACTCTCCTGATTGAAGACGACACGTCTCCATTCGTCCTTTCATAAGCGTCTATCGCAACACCACTGGACGCGGGCTGATATATGTTGAGAGTGAGCGGAAGACGCATGATCATGATTTGGATAGCCATATCCTACAAAAGGAAAACCTCATCTAGTTATCAAAATGGGAAATCTAAACGGTGCACGGTATAATTAAACCATCATTTATCCCATCTTGCTACTGTTCAGGCATCAAGAAGGCAATATGACTTTCCAGCAGTACAATGCACGTCCACATGTATCCCGTATCACCCAACATGCTCTTCAACATGTACGTCAACCACCCTGACCAGCAAATCTGCAGATATGACCCCCATTGGCCTTGTCTGGGATCGGATGAAACGTCATATTGCGCGATCTTCACGACAATCATAATATCTGGCCTAAGATCCATGTGGAAATTGAATGGCAGGCCATTCCCTAAGACTGCATTTGAAACGTTTACGATCGCCTCCATGCAGGGCCGGCCCCAGCGATTTTGCCGCCCCGTCAAAAATTTCAAGCGTCCCCCCCCCCTACACACGCACACACATTTTTCGACTTTGTCAGCTTTATTCAAATATGACGTCTTATATTCACATATTACACTCAAGCGTCTCTTTCTAGTGAATATGTCTTTAAGATGAAAGCAGCGTCAGGTTTACAGAATAAAGTAAATGTCAAGGAGGCTGAAATATACATAGTTTTCTTTACTAAAAATCAGTAAATGGTACCATTATGTTCCTTTCTGTTTATGCTTATATCGTATTTGTTTTCTTAAATTAATGTCAATTAAACAGAACAGTGACCAAGTCGAACGCGAGAATACACCTCGCCCTTCTGCCGCTTCTCACAATCCACAGTGACGTCACGTCACGCGGAAGCACCCGAACGCTGCCGAACACATTGGCTCAACATTCTACGTGGTAACCTTGCACGTTTAGTTTGCTTGTAGTATGACGCATATCGCTGTTGTATCAATGTTTATCAATCTGTAACAATTTTTATTTCCAACTTATTTTCACTTTTCTACATTTATGCAAGACACTTACTTTTCATTGTCTTGTTTAATTTAACCTGTCGGAGCTATATAATAATTCAGGAATTTGCAGCCCCCAAACACCTGCCGCCCTGGGCGATGCCACAGCCCGCCCCTCCCTAGAGCCGGCCATCCTCCATGGGGGTTTGCACTGCTGCAGAAGGAGAATGTACACAGTACCAGCGTCGATAATGCGACGCTCTGGGGACTGCACTCACGTGCATATGGCTCTGTCTGTGTGACCGTGTGTTGTATGCATCCTCAAAAACGTATCAATAAAATTTCCTTCTGTTGGGTGAACGATTTCATGTGTACATTTTTTTCTTTTTAAAGGAGTGTATAATACGAAAGAAGCTTTGCCGTTATTGGATGAAATAAAAATCGTATGTGTACGGAGACGGTAAGAGTGGTAAAAACAAATTGCTATCTTCATATCTTTAATAATTATGTTACATTTCCTATTAGGTAATAAGTTATTCACATATCACCATAAGTAAATATCCAAAATTTATCTGCTGCTAACTTCTGACCTAAGTACGTATTAAATACAATTGTAAAAATACTACACAATCATTGATCATTTGCATACGTATTAAACGACTTTCAATACTATAGCTCTACTTCAGTACAGCGTCAGAATTTTAAATATCACACCCATCAAGGCATTGAAATATTGACGGACTCCAGTATAGGTTGCGAGCAAGTGGAATCAAATGGACAGGGGGCAGTACCATCGTAGTGTGCTACAAGATGAGAATTTGAGTTGGAAGGGAAGCGTGCCTGGATAGCCTAAACGGTTAAGGTGAACGATGGCACAAAGCGAGAAATTCAGGTTCGAATCCCAGTCCATAATTAATTTTTATCTTTGTCACTGGATTTATTTTAATACCCTTAAACAGTCGCGATTTTTAAAGACTCGTAACTTTGTGGGTAACAAATGACTCAAATGTTATCTCCATGTTGGTAGATGTTTGTCTAGAAAATCCGGTTACCGTTTTAGAAAATCTGTATTCTGTATCATAACAGGATTGAGGCTTTTGAAATATGGTGCTACAGAAGAATGCTGAAGATTAGGTGGGTGGATCGCGTATCTAATGAGGAGGTACTGAACAGAATTTGGGAGAAAAGAAATTTCTGGCATATCTTGACTAAAAGAAGGGATAGATTGGTGGGACACATTCTTAGACATCAAGGAATTGTGAAGTTAGCATTAGAGGGAAGTGTGTGGGGTAAAAATCGCAGAAAGAAGACCATGAGATGGATACAGTAAGCAGATTCAGACAGATGTAGGTTGCCGTTCTTATGTGGAGATGAAGAGGCTTGCTCAGGATAGGGTATTGTGGAGAGCTGCATCAAACCAGTCTCCGGACTGAAGACCAACATCCGTAGGTTCCAAGTCACCGTACATATGCACTTAATATCCAGTCTGATGTGGAATTGTAGTTTTAATGACATAGGGAACGAACATCAGAGGTTCTTGGTTGAGTGGTGATGAAACTATGTTTATAATCGAAATTTACTCATCAATAACAATTGTAAAACCTACAAATCACCTTAAAATTTGTCTCACATGAAAACATTCTACGTTTTTAGCGGTATTCGTGACACATCGCCGTACATAGTGCCTATGACAAAGATTTTGCGTTTTTCACGGATATACCCGTAAATCGCGATTGTGACAAGAAACAGTGCAGTTACAGCGGTAAACCTATGTCATATTGAAACTCATGAAGCTTGTATTGAAAAATTTTGGAATTTCCCATAACTTACCATCGAAAATTGTGTTTAACAAGAAACAACTATTTACGATGAGCGACAGAGCCCATCCACAACTCTCCCTGTTATTCTTATCTATCGATGATAATTTGTATCTTCAGGAAAATGGTGAACGATGGTAATGGAATAATCCAGCATGACTGAAAAATGACCAACAATATCTCTGCCAATCGCAATTCATTTATAATGTCTCCATTAAAACAGCTGAACATTGGTATACCTCCACACTTTTTCCATCGCGGAATGTATTCTTATAAACTTTCCGCCGCGGTGGAGTAGCCGAGCGGTCTAAAGCGTCTCGCTACGGAGCGCGCGGTTGCTCGCCGTGGAGGTTCGAGTCTTCCCTGGGGCATGGGTGTGTGTGTTTGTCCTTAGGTTAGTTTACCTAGGTTTAAGTAGTTTGAAAGCTACGGACTGATGACCACGCAGTTTGGTCCGATAGAATTACAGACATTTAAACATTTTTTATAAACTTTCCACGCTTCAAGAAATGATTAAAAGTGGCGCTACTTATACTGGAAAAGAAAACTACTGTCACATATATGAAAGTATCGTCAAACAGAAATTATAAGTGCATTCTACTTGCTACTTACACAATAGTGGCGAACAACTATGCTCTCAAAATCATTTCAACCCCATTATTTCATAGTACAGCATAAACGTGACCCTAGAAACGTCCTTTTTTTTCTTTTCGAAAATAATTTGTCAAGATTCACTCAAAAAGAAGGTTTGTTTGGATACCAAAAGTGTCAATTGTGTTAAGAGACGACGTTCCGACAGCTATGAAATTTATTATACGAATTAAGAGATCTACTCTAAAAACTTGGTTTTTGCACATTTTACAGTTCCATTCCTTCACTCTATGAAGGATTTATTTTATTTTCATTGCTCGTCATAGTTACTGCTCAGCCTTAAATTAAATAAAGTATTGCAACGTATTTTAAACAGTTTGCAGACACTTTACATGTGTATGATTTCATGTTATACATAGCAGCAAATCAAATTGAAAGGAGGTATCGAAATTTTATTTAAAACTGCGAGCACAGTATTATCTCATTGTATTCCGTCGGTATTTGTTTGATATCTGACGGACGAACCATCGTGGCCTGATCAACTAGTTCAAAAAGTCTTTAATGTGAGAGATTGCGTGAAACCATATACCATGTTGTGTAAAAAGAGCACGGTTATGTTGGCATTCCAATATCTTTGGTGAGGAAGATGGAATGAGAAATGACGCAGTAGATTCCCTACATTTCTTTAACTGTGGTTTCAAAGGAACCTTTTTGTGCATCGACAGGAGCTTATATCAGCTGGCTTTTCATTTCTTGGTTTTGAATATGTGACGAAGGAAAAAGTAAATGTACTGAGAGATGGAGGCGGACGAGATGCACAGAAATGGGGTTAAGAAGGTTGAAGATGGAAGGGGGGATAGAACAGACAAAGCATGGGTAGACGGAGGAGGAGGATGATGATGATTATAACGAACAGGTCGATACAAAGGGAGGAGGAGGAGATGCAGAAACAGTAGCGGCGGGGAATACTTGGACAAAATGTAGAAAATATTGCTCTTCTGATATAAAATTTTATGCTTCATGTTCCAGTGGCGGTAAAGCTTCTAGTCTGTGGATTTATGCAGAAAACGGACAAATGTGTAGTTATTCCACATATATATATATGCGGTCCATTTCAGACAGAGCCACACGGAAGTGTACCCGGATTTAGCAAGTAAACAAATAATTTACTAAACATTAATATGCATTACACGTACCTCCATTTATGTCAGGAGGAGTGTAGGAATCAAGTGCAGATAGACTAATAGATGACTGAGAAAAATAAACACGCGAGCAGACAACACAGGCCATAAGTAATGATGGGTGATGGGTGGAATTCGGAGATACTGTATAATAATTAATGAGGCATGCAAATAGCAAACCAAAGAGGACAGATGACCAATGAGGCTGCATCAAGCAGTACAGAGGAGTAAATCGAATAGTACATATAACGAGAGGTAGGCAATGGATGGGGTGAGAAATTAATAACGAATAATGAGCTAATAATGAAGGAGGAGGGGGAAGTTAGCGTAGATTTAGGCCAGGAGGATGGTGGGAAAAGAGGATGTGTCGGAGAGAATCTTCCATCTCCGTAGCTCTGACGAACTGCTGTTGAATGGAAGTATTCAAATGACTCGTGTGTTGTAACCTGTACCAAGTTTCATGGAGTCATGCTGTAGGGCATGCTTTACCACAGGACATTGGGTGGCACCCAGGCGAACCGTCCATCTGTGTCTGTGACCGTTCATGCGTTCAGCCAATATGTTGTTGTTCATACCAACATAAAAGACTGTGCACTGGACACATGTTAGTTGTTAGATAGTTAGATAGTTGTGAGTGGAGTAGGTTTTTCTGTGATTGGGCTTTAATAGGGTATATAGGGTTGTGGGAGGATGCATGGGACAGGTTTTGCAGCGGAATCAGTTACATGACTACAAACTATTACGTAAGGTTGGTGGCTTTGGAATGTTGCTAGGTTTGACGAGGATATTGGAGAAGTTGGAAGACGGCGAAAGGCAACTCTGAGTGGTGTGTAGAGGATACTTTGGAACGATTATCTCATTTCAGATCATATCTTGAAAAAGTCGTTGCCCTTACGGAGCAACTTGCTGAGGCATTCCAGGCCGGGATTATCTTGGATAACGAAGGGGATTCTCCTGATGGCCTGGAGTTGGGAACATCATTGCTGGGAGAAGGGGCACAGAAAACCGGCCCTTGGATCGGCACTAGATGTGCAATTTGGCTCTGTCTCCAAATATATACATCCATTTTTACGTTTTAAACCTGATGTTATTCTATGAATATTGGAAATTCACAAAAATAATTAATTTCTGGTTTGAGATATACAGTAAAAAACAAATCTTGTCATAGGGTAAGGTGGTACAAATTCGATATAGGTACAAATCTGATCAACATAAATTTTCGCGCCATTTTTCAGTCTCGTAGTGTCTCGTTGTGTGGCATTGTGGCGTAGCAGATTTCTACAGCTCCTCCTGTCTTTTCCAAGAATATACCACTTTGTGCTAAGGAGAGATAAATTTTTTCACGTTAGGAGATAAGTGAAGCTACTTAGTCTAACGAGCTCTTATAAATTTTATATTTAAGGGTGATTAGATTCTCTACCCAAAATGCAATGTTTGGTACAACGAAGTATGCGTTGGTGCCTGACGATAAAAGTGCTTTTTATGTGCAAGATGCCCTTACTCAAAATTCTACTAGGAAGTGATCACAATTGTACCTAGTGTGCTACATTTTCGATCGATTTTTCTCAATTCTGTAACTTTTGTGTGTGTCTATACTGATATTTGTAACTGTCTAATATTTGTGTTACATATTAGTTAAACATCCAAGAACAAGTGCTATAATTAAAATTACATCTTTTCTCAATATATTTCCAGTTACAAAAACATTTGTCCGAAATGATCGAAATTGTAGCACCTTACCCTATGTTCACAAATAATTTATACTATGTTAATATATGATGGGCGAGATATTTCCGGCAGAAATCGAGCAAACTAACCGTTGTTCACGCCACAGTTAAGTGACTCTTCAGTCATTTAATGATCTGTCGATTACACTTTTAAAAGCGCTAACTTGGAGTTATGTCGGATGCAGTGATATTCTGTATTACAGAGCCTGTAAATTATGCAGATTCTGACGTCATTGCATTACCTTTAAAAAGCAGAAGCTATGAAGAATACGCGTAGTATTTCGATGCAGAAAACTAATTTTAGTAGAGTTGTATAAGAAAAAAATGTTCCAAATTTTGTCATGAAGACAAGAGTATGAGTGGGTCCAACTTTCTATGTTATCATAAAAACAATGAACTACCAACTGTTTGTTCCTGTATAATATGTTTCTGGCGTTAAAATACATGAATTTTCTTTTCTACAAAAGTGCGGAAAGATAGACTTATTAGTTGTAGAATTTACAGCCACAAGGGGGTGGCTATGTAATTTTTATGAGCATTTTTTATCATTCACACATCTGACTTCCACACACATTTGATTTGTACTTCTTTTACTATGACGCTCTTAGAGCGCACTTTTTTTTTAACCTATAGAGTTTCCTTCATGCATTGTCCATTCAAATTGATGAATTTATTGACGTTGCTTTATTAAGAAAAATGTATGCTTTCATGCTCCCTATTATATCAAAAAACCCTTTCCTGCAGCCTAGGCGTGCGTTGAAAACATGTTACAGTGACAAATGCCTCATCACCACCACCACCACCACCAGCAACAACCTATCCAATGATTTCCTCTCCCCCAACTAACGAAACAACACTTATAGTCTATCAACTAACATAGTCCACTGCACAGCTTTTTTTGTAGGTCTGCCCATGAACAACATGGCATGAACGGTCACAGACGGACAGTTCGCCTGGGGACACGCAATATCTTGTGGCGGAACATGCCCTCCAAAATGACTACTTGGACCTTGGCTAGTGTTATACCACACGTGCCATCTGGATGCTTCCACCTAGCACCAGTCCCTCAGAGCTAGGGAGATTGGAACTTGCCTTCCAAACACTCTCTCTTCAGGCCATCCTCCTGGCCTAACCCTCTCACCGTCCCCCACCCTCAACTAATTACGCATTACTCATTTCTGACCCCTCACCTGGCTTCTTCTCGTTGCATCCTTTTGTATGCACTTCCGCACTTGCGCGCGCGCGCGCGCGCGCCTGTGTGTGTGTGTGTGTGTGTGTGTGTGTGTGTGTGTGTGTGTGTGTGTGTCTGCATGTGTTTAGGCGTGCGTGCGCGCCTGTATTTCTGTTTGTTACTGTATTTCTTTCCCCTCCAATTAATTAATAACCTTTTTCCTAAACCACCTTCCCTGTTCCCCATTTAGCATTAGGTGGTTCACTTGTCTTCACAGCTTGATCTTTCCTCATTGGTTATCTATCCTCTCTGATTTCCTATCGGCGTGATTCATCAATTATCACACGGCATCTCTTACTTAGATCTCTCACCCATCGTCATCACTTGGCCTGCGTTATGAGTAAGCTTTCCCTTCTGTCCCTGATGCCTGTTTCTTCCCTCCTATCTATCTGATGAAGGAACAGAGTTTCGAAATCTATTGTCCTCTTCTATTTACGTCTCAATCTGCGTTTTAGTGACTATCGGCGGTACAGAACTAAAGTAAGTATTGGCCAGCCATTGAAGAATATTTTAGGAACTCAGTGGAGAATTTCCATCAGTAATAGGAAATTATAGAAAATATTTGGATTGATGAAGTTCTCTTAGAGCAGCTGAATGTGTAAATGACATAAGTACTGGAAATACAGACATGTTATGGCATAATTTTTTTCACTAATTGCACTTCTTACTTAGTCATTAATAAATTTCAATTGTGCTTATCCATGGTGGGTCGCTAGTTTATAATGTAAATACACATCGTCTATGATTTTTAAGAATTTAGTTTGACCATTACTCATCAATTACATATAGGCCATTACAAACAGTACAAGTAAAAGTACAATGGCTGTGAACCACGACAACACTTAGCCCACTCATTCCTACATTATGAATTCAGCTTTGGAAGAATTAAAATTCGGTGTTTCCTGAATTAATACAGTGCACTAAACATGAAAATATGTATTTCAAAATTTTTTATCGAACTACTGCTTTTTATGTCATGTATTTCATGAGCAACACAGACATTTGTAACAAGGTATTTTATTACTTGACACGTCATTTTATTGACAGTTAACACTGTCAGATCAATAATGCTTCATAATATTCGCCACAGCACCAAAACCAAGACAATTCACAACTGAAATAAAATAACATGAACCACACTCTCGCTCCCATGTCGGGCTTTGTCAGTTACCTCCATCGGGTGCATCCCCATCGGAATTGGGGAAAACAGATACACAACCTGGTTACGATAATTTGGAATGAAGTACGAATGCCAGAGGGATGGACAGAACCTGTTATAATAGCAACGCATAAAAAGGATGACAAACAACAATGCAGGAATTGCAGAGGCATCTCATTAATTAGCACCGCCTATAAAGAGTTCTCCAAAATCCTCCAGAGAAAATTAGAACCATGTTTAATAGAGAAACAAGCAGGATTTATGAGTAATCGTTCAACTACTGATCAGATATTCGTACTGAAAGAAGCCATACCCAAATATTGGGAATTTAACAAAGAAATGGATACATTATCTGTTGATTAAAAAAAAAGAGGTTATGACACTATACAAGAGATAATTTCTGAAAGAAAATGCAGGTATTTGGAATTCTGAAGAAGATTATAAGTCTTGTGAAAGCTACACTAAAAGGCTCAAAAGGGGTAATCAAAATGGATGGAGAATATTCCAAGGCGTTTGACATAAAAACAGGAGTCAGGCAAGAAAATGGATTATCACCCCTCTTGTTCAACATTAGAATACAGGAGGGACTGGATGCAGTAAGTGAAGCAGAAGATGGAATTAAAATAGGAACTAAAATAAAAGTACTAGACTTTGATGATGATGTACCACTAATCTCTGTAAATCTGGATGACGTTAAAATAAAAGCAAAAAGGCTCTTCCAAAAAACAGAGGAAGTTGGTTTGGAAGTAAATGAGGTGAAAATAAAAGTCATGAGCATAGAAAGAAATAGCAAAACAAAAAGGCAAGAAACTCCGAAAACTGATAACTATACTTTTGAAGAAGTAGTGTAGATGAGTTCAAATATCTGAGAATATTAATAAACAAGAGAAATGATGAGAAGAAAGAAATGTAGGCCAGAGTCAAAACTGCATCCGGAGCAACATACTCATTCAACAAACTACTGTCATCCAAATTTTTGTCAAGAGGAACTAAAATAAGAACATATAAAATCATAATTAGACCATTTCTGTTATATGGAGCAGAAACATGGTTAATAGACAAACATGAAGAGAGAAAGATAAAAGTTTCTGAAAATAAAACCCTGTGAAAGGTATTTGGACCAATATTTGAGGGAGAAGAAAGAACAGGGAGCTCAAGGTACTATTCAATGAACCCGATGTTGTCGTGGAAGCCAAGACAAGAAGACTAAGATGAGTTGACTATGTCTATAGAAGAGAGCAGGGAGCAGGGATCTCTGCTGGAAAAAGTCCCCGAGAATAAACCAGAAGGACTGATACACAAAATGCAGTATAAATCTACTTTTAATACGTCGTTGTCTAAGAATGACACGGGGAATGAAAGGGTTAACAGCTGTATCCCATTTTGCCAGAATTTAGTGAGGTTATTTGATATGAGAGAGTTGCGAATCATTACCGATTCCCTCACATCTGAAACAGATCGGAGCTGTAATCAGTTATCTTGCCTTAATCCATTCCATCGTGTTTCACTTTATACTCCATAAAAATCACCTTTCGAACAATACACACCTTCTGCGCCTTTACCATATTTCACTTATTGTAAGTAATTAAAACTAACTTTGCATTTTGTGTATTACTACCATCTTTATTGTCAATTATAATTATCATATTTTTAAAAATTTTCCTGTAAATTTCTCTAAAATGTATAACATTCGGATATAGAAAAATGTACTATATAACGTAAATTGTTAAATTGTATGTACGGCCTGTTATATAATAATAGGGAACAGGTGTTCAAATGAGCAATAAATATATAATCAATGAAATATGCAGTCTGGGTTGCAATATTTCATATTGTTCAAGACAATGGAGCCATATAAATAATAAAAAAATACTTCCTACAAACATATTTTCTTACATCATTTGAAATATCGTCCAAATGGTGATGATCACATTTCTTTTAAAGTTAAGTAACAAAATTCTGGCATTAATCTCCTATTCTTATTAACCCACACTGGCCTTCTGCTTAACTGTAACAAAGTTAATTGTTTATTACATTATTTTTTGGTTACTTTTGTACAATTCAACATTAATGTATTTGAAATAAATCCGCCCCAGAATAGGTTGTACAAATTGACTGAGACTTAATCTCAATTAAGTACTCAGGTCATGCTTTCTCCTTGTAAGTTACAGAGATAGTGGAACCACGACTCTAAAAATTAGGTCTAAGGGAGCTAATCATGTTAATTTAGTATTATTGTTGTTGTAATTATTATTGTCCATGTCGCTTTTGAAGGTTGTCCTTGCTTTGTTCCCAATTTTGCATCATCCATTCAGAATAAAGACTCTTTGTTTCATCAGACCACAGTGCTAAGGTGCGTCCACACTACTCGTGCTCGCCACACTAGTGATCGTCCTACCCGTCTGTCAGGAGACTTGTCAAACTTGTCTGACTTGCGCTCGTGCTGCTTCTGTTTTCGTCCGCACTACTCCAGTTGCTTGCCAGGCTTTGGATCGTGAGGATCGGCACTGTACTCTCAGTCGTGACCAGTGACAGTAGCCTAATTCAAAAGTGGACGAAGAAGTAGTTATAACAAGCGCCAGCTACCTTGAGATGCGCCTTTTAGCCGAGGAAGAAGAAAGAAAGAGACGCTACAAAGACTCAAGAAAACAGAGGAATCCGGCCGCACACCCGTGAACTTTTTCATCTAAAATTACGCCGGGAGATGCTAAAGAATCACATCATATACCTTTACGTGGAGGAGATGTATCGCAGCATGAAGAAATTTGACAAGCTGTGTCACAGGAGTAACCGCCTGCTGAGTGCGTAGGCATTTCTTATACCCCTCAGGGGCTCAGCATTAATTTGCTGAGTACGGGCTTGGCGAACCCGGGGTCCTGAGCTGTGGGCTGTGTCGCGCCAACAGTCCGCTACACCGTAAGCTCTGTGCGTGCTTCAACGACCATCGTTCGGCGCGACGGTGGAACGTTGTACGTTTCAGAGCCCGGGGATCTTGGCTTAATCGCCCGGGTCGCGAGGATGGTACAAACCTCTATAAAAAAAACCTCAATCTCAAGGTGTGCTACGTGCCGAGGAGATGCATGGCTGTTGAGGTTGAACAGCCGCTAGCGAGCAACCTCTGAGGAACCTGCCGCACCTCAGTTGTACAAGGCTTACCCAGGCAAGCGGGGCTCTGCCTGGGTGGACCTCTTTTCCCTAGCTGCTCGTGGGACGAAAATGAAACGAGCAATAACTAGCGCGGGCGGTCGCAAAAACGCCGTTTCTAAGCGTGGAAGATCAGACTACAATGCTACAGCGTATGATCCTAAGTCGTTCCCTTCCCTGGCAACGCCATGGGAAGAACGTCAAGCTCTACGTTGTCCGGATCCTTATTCACCGCGGTACCTTGTTATTTCCCGAACTGATGGAGACTCTTTCTTGTCCACCAAGCCGCAGTTCTTCGTTGAACATCTCGAGGACAAACATGGTGAGGTGGAGTCTTTCTCTAAAATGAGAAGTGGGGCTGTTCTGATACAGACGGCATCCCCAGCCCAGTCCAGGGTATTATTGGCCTGTGACAAGCTGGGTGATATACCTGTCAGTGTCACGCCCCACAAGACCCTCAACATGGTCCAAGGTCGTATTTACCATCGTGACCTATTGTCACAGTCTGATGAAGAGCTACGTACTAACTTGGAGCGCAGAGGTGTTCACCTAGTTCGTCGTGTTTATAGGGGACCACGAGATAACAAGGTTGCCACCGGTGCATTCATCCTGGCCTTCGAAGGCGATACACTGCCTGAGAAGGTCAAGGTCATGATCTACCGGTGCGACGTTACACCGTACGTCCCGCCCCCTATGAGGTGCTTCAGGTGCTGGAAGTTCGGGCATATGTCCTCCCGGTGCACTTCTAGCCCTGTGTGCAGGGAATGTGGACGTCCATCTCATCCGGACGCTCCTTGCACCCCACCTCCCGTCTGTGTGAACTGCAACCAGCTGCATCCACCGTGCTCTCCAGACTGCAAAGTTCTCCACAAAGAACGTAAGATAATGGAAATTAAGACCTTGGACCGGCTATCATACAATGAGGCAAGAAAGAAGTACGAGCGTCTGCATCCGGTGAGCATGACTACCTCCTTTGCAGCTGTAGCGTCGTCCCCGCGCATCACGGGTACGACTCCCAACAAGGTATCGCCTCCATCTGTAGGCCCTAGAGGCCATAAAAGTACCACAGCGCCCTCATCAGATGGGGGCAACACTCCATCTGATACTAAAGCACCTGTTGTGGGGGAAACCTCCCCACAACCATCGGGGACACCAGTCCCCAACCCCCAGCCGGAGAAACAACAGCTTCCTCCGGCACCTCTCCCTCGGAAGGGGTCCTTCGGGACGCTCCCTTCTGGGGAGTCCCAGGGTGCACCAGGGGATCCCAGCCTTTGGCTGAAGGATCCAAAACCTTCTGGTCGAAGGGCTTCTGGCTCTTCAACAGTCTCTGCTGCCTCTTCTGGGAAGCCCTCCCGGCCCTTGACACCGAAGGGCCAGCGAGAGGGCAAAAAGAAGCCGAAGAAAAAGGATGCGAAGGAGGCATCATCAGTGCCTCGGAAGGACCGCTCTGCCACCTCTTCGGCATCTGAAGACGAGGTAGAGATCCTCGCATCACCTGAGGATCTCGCCATACTCGGAACGCCTGAACCGAAGGTTCAGGATCCTGCAGAGTCTGCGCAGTTGGCAGCAGGTGCTCCTGCTGAATGACCATTTACCGCCTTACATTATGGCTATTCAGCAAACTGCAAACAACATCTTGCAGTGGAATTGCGGTGGTTTTTTCCGCCACCTGGCTGAGCTGCGGCACTTACTCTGCCGCTTCCCTGCCATCTGTCTTGCCTTGCAGGAAACGTGGTTTCCCGTCGAGAAGAGCCCCGCCCTCAGAGGGTATCGGGGCTATTTTAAAAACCGAACCGTCTACGACAGGGTTTCTGGCGGCGTCTGTGTTTATGTCCACGCCTCTGTCCCCAGTGCTGCTGTGCCTCTTCAAACATCTCTAGAGGCAGTCGCTGTTCGACTCCGGGTAGTACGAGATTTTACTGTCTGCTCTGTCTATCTTCCACCTGATGAGGCCATCTCTCCCACAGACCTCGCAGCCTTGGTCGCTCAACTTCCCCCACCCTTCCTTCTTATGGGGGACTTCAACGCCCATCACCCTCTGTGGGGTGGCACACAGACCTCGGCCCGGGGTAGGGATGTTGAGTCTCTCCTGTCAGAGCAGAATCTCAGCCTTCTTAACACCGGTGCTCCTACCCACTTTAGCACAGCACATGGTTCGTTTTCTGCCATTGACCTGTCTGTCTGCAGCCCTTGTCTCCTTCCACATCTCACCTGGAGGGTCCATGACGACCTGTGTGGGAGCGACCATTTTCCGATCTTCCTGTCGCTCCCACAGTGTTCGCCTGCCGCCCGTCCTCCTCGCTGGGCCCTCCGTAGGGCTGACTGGCCAGCTTATTCTTCAGCTGCTGTGATTTCCTCTCCGCTTCCAGCAGATGTTGATGCCGCCGTTCAGCAGGTCACAGACGCCATCGTTTCTGCAGCCGAAAACTCTGTTCCCGTCACATCCGGTTCGCTCCATCGCCCATCGGTGCCCTGGTGGACACCGGCGATTGCTGAGGCCATCCGGGAACGTCGGCGAGCACTACAGCGCCACCGACGCCACCCTTGTGTCGAACATCTCGTAGCTTTCAAGCGTCTCCGGGCACGGGCACGGGCACGGCGACTGATACAAGACAGTAAGAGGGCTTCCTGGGAGAAGTACGTCGCCTCCATTGGTTCCCACGCTTCTCCTTCAAAGGTGTGGTCGCAGGTTCGACGCCTCTTTGGGCAACGCCCTCCGGCGGGAATTCCGTGTCTCAGCGTTCAGGGTACGCTCTATACTGACCCTGTCACCGTCGCTGAGCACCTGGCAGACCATTTTGCACGCACCTCAGAGACTGCTGCTTATGGTGCAGACTTTCGCGCCCTTAAAGGGCGTGCAGAAAGCCATCTGATCTCATTTCGAACGCGGCGTCGGGAACCGTACAACGTCCCATTCACTGAATGGGAGTTTGAAGGTGCCCTTGCTGCATGCCCAGATACCTCCCCTGGACCCGATCGAATTCACAGTCAGTTCCTCCGACACCTATCAGCGGATGCCAAGAGCCAACTTCTCGCCCTGCTTAATCGGATATGGCTGGAGGGTGTTTTTCCGTCCTCATGGCGGGAAGGCATTATCATTCCGGTGATTAAGCCTGGGGCAGATCCGCAGGTCGCTGATAGTTACCGCCCGATCAGCCTCACCAACGTTCCATGCAAGCTTCTCGAACGCTTGGTGAGTCGGAGGCTCATGTGGATCCTCGAGGACCGGGGACTTTTGGTGCCACAACAGGGTGGGTTCCGTCAAGGTCGCTCCGCTGTTGACAACCTCGTGTCACTGGAGTCGGCCATCCGTACAGCATTTAGTCGCCGTGAACACATGGTTGCCGTATTTTTCGACCTGCGGAAAGCATATGACACTACCTGGCGCTACCATATTCTGTCTACGCTGTACGACTGGGGTTTACGGGGTCCGCTTCCCATATTCATTCAGAATTTCCTGGCGTTGCGTTCTTTTAGGGTTCGTGTTGGTTCTTGTTTTAGCTCACCTCATTGTCAAGAGAACGGAGTCCCGCAGGGTTCCGTTCTCAGTGTCCCTTTATTTTTAGTCGCCATCAACGGCCTTGCGGCGGCCGTGGGGTCATTGGTATCCACTTCCTTGTATGCCGATGACTTCTGCATGTATTTTAGCTCCACCAGCATCAGTGTTGCTGAACGTCGGTTGCAACTGGCCATTCGAAAAGCGCAGTCGTGGGCGTTTGCCCACGGTTTTCAGTTCTCTGCGTCGAAGACCCGTGTCATGCATTTCTGCCGACGTCGGGCAGTACACCCAGAACCCGAACTCTATTTAGCTGGAGACCTGCTACATGTCGTAGAAACACACACGTTTCTAGGCATGCTGTTCGACAAGCGTCTCACCTGGGTGCAACACCTTCGCCAGCTGAAACGAAAGTGCTGGCGACACCTCAACATCCTGCGTTGTCTCAGCCACACTGTTTGGGGAGCCTCACGACCGACGCTGTTACAACTTTACAAGGCGCTCATTCAGTCGCGTCTAGACTATGGCTGCATAGTCTACGATTCGGCTGGCGCCATCAGCACTGCAGGCGTTGGACCCAATTTTGCACTGTGGTGTCCGTTTGGCGACGGGGGCTTTTCGCACAAGCCCTGTGCCAAGCCTCCTTGTCGAAGCTGGAGTCCTCCCACTGCGGTTCCGTAGGCAACACCTACTGGCATCCTATGTTGCTCGTGTTCAGGCCTCGCCCTTCCACCCGAACCGCCGGCTCCTATTTCCAGACGCTGCACTACCTATCCCTGCACGACGGCCAAGGTCGGGATACCCGATCTCGGTCCGTGTTCGTATCCTTCTTTCGTCTCTCACATCCTACCCACTTCCTACCATTTTCCACTATTCCTCTCACACTCCTCCTTGGTCCATTCCTCGTTTGCAGCTCCGTCTGGACCTGTCCCATGCGTCGAAGGCCTCTGTTTCTCCCGTCCATCTCCGTCACCAGTTTCTGCAAGCGCTCGAACCGTTCCGTGCCAAGGACGCCATTTACACAGATGGTTCCGTAGTAGATGGCCGTGCTGGGTATGCCTTTCTACATCACAACCACGTAGAACAGCATTCTCTGCCCTGTGAGAGTAACATCTTCTCCGCCGAGCTGGTCGCTATTCTCAGAGCTCTCCAACATCTCAAAGACTGCCCCAGGGGGTCATTCGTCATCTGTACTGACTCCCTGAGTGGCTTACAAGCGATCGACCAGTGTTTCTCTCGGCACCCAATAGTGCGGTCGATCCAGGACACTGTTCACTCTCTATGCCAATCGGGCCGTTCTGTGGTCTTTGTGTGGACCCCAGGTCATGTTGGCATACCAGGGAATGAACATGTTGATAGATTGGCCAAGCAGGCCACTAAGGGACCGCCTCTGGCTATTGGTGTCACGGAACAGGATTTTAAACTGGTGTTGCACCGGAGGGTGCGCGAGGCTTGGAGCACCGAGTGGGCTACGGCGACTGCACCGAATAAGCTTCGGGCAGTAAAGCTCTCCACAGCTTTGTGGAAATCTTCACTGCGGCCGACCCGCCGAGAGTCAGTTGTCCTCTGTCGCCTCCGGATTGGACATACGTGGCTCACCCACGGGTATCTTCTTCGGCGTGAGGCTCCACCCGTGTGTCGATGTGGCACTGTATTGACAGTGGCCCATATTTTGATGGCCTGTCCACTTTTAGCCGACCTGCGGCACTATTTTACTCTTCCAGACGCACTACCTTCAGTTTTAGGAGACGACGCCTCTATGGCTACCAAAGTTTTACGTTTTATCCGCGCTGCTGGTTTTTATGAATCGATCTAACGGTAGGTGCTGTGGCCTGATATCTTAGGCCACCACCAATCCCGTTTTTTACCTTTTCCGCCCTTAGGGGTTCTTCGTGTATGCAGTATGGCTGGCTCATCCTGTTTTTTTTTTTTTTTTTTTTTTTTTTTTTTTTTTTTTTTCTTTGTGATCAGCCAGCCAAGGTACTCTGCTATCCAGTTTTATTCCTGACTTTCTTTTACCATTTCTGTGTGTCTTCGTTTTAAGTCATCAGAGGTTTGTCCATTGTCCACTTGTCCCTTATGTGCGTGATCACTTTTAGAGCTTTGTTTAATTTTGTCGTTCTTGGCAGTGGACTCTGAGCTAGTAACAGGGGACTGATGACCTAGATGTTTAGTCCCCTCAATACCCAACAACAACAACAACAGCATTTCTTATAAGATGTCGGAAAGAGCATGTGGTGCCTAACTTTGCAAAGATGACGCATCATATCGACTCGGTGACTGCAAGAAGAAAAAATAAACGTGCCAGTCCAGCTTTGGTACGGGAGAGAGTGCGCTTCACTCGCCGATGCTTGGACTCAACTAATCAGGAACTACTCAGGCTGCTTCTGTATCTCGCCAACCAGTTCAGTTCCTGGACTTGGGAATGGGTTGATGGTGTAACCTCGTCTACAGCAGACTGTGTTAAGAGGATGACAACAGAACGTCAAAAATTCGAACGAATATCATAAAAACTACCAACTGATGCTCCCTGCAACACGATCATCAATCTTACAACTAAGGAACTGGATAACGATGCGGGCTCAGTTCTGAAGAGAGGACTCAACTTTGCACCTGCTCCTAAAACGGAGCCTATCTCGGACATCATCAGCGCAGTATAGCAGGTGGCGGCACGTCTTCCGTCTGAAGCAGCTGACGAGGTGCGGCGAAGAACGTGTCGTGCTCTCACAAACTCCAAAACCGAACATCTCTACCAGAGAGAGGACAGCAATTCGGGAACTTAGAGAAGATGCAGACATTGTTGTTATACCGGCTGACAAGGGCAATGGCACAGTTATCCTTCCACGTCAAGACTACAGTGAGAAGATGAAACGCCTGCTAGAGGATAGTGCATACCAGAAAATCAACACAGATCCCACGATTAAAGTCGAAAGGAAGACCATGGCACTTCTCAAATATTCTGACCTTCCAGATCAGGTTATAAGGAAGTTACGAGTGATAGCAACGATACCCCCTAGCCTCTATGGACTTCCACAGGTCCACAAGGAAAATATGCCACTACGCACCATATTGATGCTCCAACCTGCAGGGTATCCAGAAAAGGGCTTGCCGGCGGCGGTGGCCGAAGATACGGAGGCGCTCCAATCACGGTCTGCATGGCCACTACGGTCGAGGTTCGAATCCCTCCCCGGGCATGGATATTTGTGCCGTGCTTAGTGTTAGCTAATTAATAAGTAGTTTGTAAGTTTAGGGACTGATGTCCCCGTAGTTAAGTCCCATAAGCTATACAAACATTTGAAACATTTAGAAAAGAGCTTCCTGATTTCAAAATTAAATATCTCGAAAACAAAGATCGATAGAGGAATGCAGTAAACGGTATGCATATTGTGAAAGTTGTAAGACGTTTATACAGCAGTTTGAAATGTTGTTGTTATGGTCTTCAGTCCGGAGACTGGTTTGATGCAGCTCTCCATACTACTCTATCCTGAGCAAGCCTTTTCATCTCCTCATAAGAACGGCAACCCACATCTATTTGAATCTGCTTACTATACGCGTATCTTGGTCTCCCTCTGCGATTTTTACCCCACACACTTCCCTCCAATGCTAAATTTACGATTCCCCGATGTCTAAGAATGTGTCCTACCAAGCGATCCCTTCTTTTAGTCAGGGTATGCCAAAAATTCCTTTTCTCACCAATTCGGTTCAGTACCTCTTCATTAGTTATGCGATCTACCCACCTAATCTTCAGCATTCTTCTGTAGCACCACATTTCTAACGCCTCTATTGTCTTCCTGTCCACACTGCTTATCGTCCATGTTTCACTCCCGTACAAGGCAACACTCCACACAAATGCCTTCAGAAAAGACATCCTTACACTTAAATTAATATTCGATGTTAGCAAATTTCTCTTTTTCAAAAATGCTTTTCTTCCCATTGCCATTCTGCATTTTATATCCTCTGTACTGCGACCATCGCATGTTATTTTACTACCCAAGTAACAAAACTCATCTACCACCTTCATTGTTTCGTTACCTAATCTAATTCCTTCAGCATCGCCTGATTTTCTAAGACCGCATTCCATTATTTTTGTTTTGCTCTTGTTAATGTTCATTTTATACCCTCTCTTCAACACACTGTCCATTCCATTCAGCAGCTCTTCCAGGTCCTTTGCTGTCTCTGATAGAATTACAATGTCATCAGCAAAACGCAATGTTTTTATTTCTTCCCCCTGAACTTTAATCCCTATTCCAAATTTTTCCTTACTTTCCTTCACCGTCTGCTCAATGTACAAATTGAATAATATTGGAGAAAGGCTACAACCCTGTCTTACTCCCTTCCCAACTGATGCTTCCCTTTCATGCCCTTCGAGTCTAATAACTGCGGTCTGGCTTTTGTACAAGTTGTAAACAATTCTCCTTTCCCTGTATTTCACCCCTGCTGACTTCAGAATTTGAAAGAGTGTATTCCAGTCAACATTGTCAAAAGCTTTCTCCAAATCTACAAAAGCTAAAAATGTAGGTTTGCCTTTCCTTAATCTATCTTCTAAGATAAGACGTAAAGTGAGTATTGCCTCCCGGGTTCCTACGATCCTCCTGAATCCAAACTGATCTTCCCGGAGGTCAGCTTCTACCAGCTTTTCCATTCTCCTGTAGATAATTCGTGTTAAAATTTTGCAACCATGACTTATCAAACTGATGGTTCTGTAATTTTCACACCTGTCTGCACCTGTTTTCTTTGGAATGGGGATTATTACATTTTTCTTAAAGTCTGAGGGTATTTCGCCTGTCTCATACATCCTACACACCAGTTCAAATAGTCTTGTCATGGCTGGCTTTCCCAGAGACTTTAATAGCTCTGCGGGTATGTCATCTACTCCTGGGGCCTTGTTCCGACCTAGGTCTTTCAAGGCTCTGTCAAATTCATCTCTCAGTATAGTATCTCCTATTTCATCTTCATCTATTTCCTCTTCCCTTCCTACAACATCGTCTCTAAGTTCATTTCCTTTGTAGAGCTGCTCTATGTACTCTTTCCACCTTTCAGCTTTCCCTTCTTTGCTGAGAACTGGTTTCCCATCCGAGTTCTTGATATTCGTAGAGCTGCCCTTCCTGTCCCCAAACGTCTCCTTTATTTTCCTGTAGGCGGTATCTACTTTTCCCTTCTTATACATTCTTCTACAGATTTGCATTTGACTTCTAGCCACTCCTGCTTAGCCATTTTGCACTTCCTGTCAATCTCATTTTTTAGTCGTCTGTACTCCATTTTGCCTGTTTCATTTACTGCATTTTTATATTTTCTCCTTTCATCTATTAAATTTAGTATTTCCTGTGATATCCAAGGACTTTTTGTTGGTCTTGCCTTCCTACCTATATTGTTCTCTGCTGCCCTCACTATTTCGTCTCTCAATGCTACCCATTCCTCTTCTACTGTTTTATTTCCCCCTGTTTCTGTCAATTGTTGCCTAAATCTCCCTCTGAAATTCTCCAGAACTTCAGTTTCCTTCAATCTATCTAAGTCCCATCTCCTTATTTTCCTACCTTTTTGTAGTTTCTTCAGTTTCAGCCTACAGTTCATAACCAACAAGTTATGGTCAGAGTCTATATCTGCCCCTGGGTATGTCTTGCAGTTTAGGACCTGGTTCCGGAATCTATGTCTTACCATTATAAAATCTATCTGATACCTTCCTGTGTCTCCTGGTCTCTTCCACGTATACAACCTTCTTTTGTGATTCTTAAACCACGTGTTTGTTATGATCAAATCATGTTCCGTGCAAAATTCTACCAGGCGACTTCCTCTTTCATTCCTCCTGCCCAGTCCATATTCGCCTACTATTTTTCCTTCTCTTCCTTTTCCTACAACCGAATTCCAGTCTCCCATCACAATTAAGTTTTCCTCTCCCTTAACTGTCTGAATAATTTCCTCTAGCTCCTCATATATTTCTTCGATCTCCTCATCATCGGCAGAGATAGTTGGCATATAAACCTGTACTACTGTTGTCGGTGTTGGCTTCGTATCTATCTTGACAATGATAACGCGATCACTGTGCTGCTCATAGTAGTTTACCCGCACTCCTATTTTCTTATTCATTATCAGTCCTACTCCTGTGATACCCCCAACTGATTTTGTATTTATAATCCTGTACTCACCTGACCAGAACTCCTGTTCATCCTGCCACCGAACTTCACTAATCCCCACTATATCTAACTTCAACCTATCCATTTCCCTTTTTAAATTTTCTAATTTTCCTACCCGATTAAGGGATCTAACATTCCACGCTCCGATCCGTAGAATGCCAGTATTGTGCTTCCTGATGACAACATCCTCCTGAGTAGTCTCCGCCCGGAGATCCGAATGGGGGACTATTTTACCTCCGGAATATTTTACCCGAGAGGATGCCATCATCATATGTTCATACAGTAGAGCTGCATGTCCTCGGGAAAAGTAGCGGCTGTAGTTTACCCTTGCTTTCAGCCGTTCGCAGTAGCTGTGTGGCAAAGCCACATTAGCTGATGTTACAAGGCCAGCTCAGTCAATCATCCAGACTGTTGCCCCTGTAACTACTGAAAAGGCTGCTGCCCCTCTTCAGGAACCACACGTTTGTGTCGCCTCTCCACAGATACCCCTCCGCTTTGGTTGCACCTACGGTACGTCTATCTGCATCGTTGAGGCACGCAAGCCACCCCACCTCGGCAATGTCTGTGGTTCATGGGGGTGGCAGTTTGAAATAATAGTTACAAAATCTGCTAACAGATTGCGCTGTACGCTGTACAGCTCATATCAGCATACATAAGTGAAATAATCGTATCAAAACACGTTTTGCAACAATCACATCAAAATGTTTTCAAAATGTTCACCATTGGCACTACAGAGGTGGCGCAAACGAAGAATGAAATTCGCCATCACATTTCGTAGTGTCTCAACCGAAACGGATTCACATGCCATAGAAATCGCCGATTCAAGCTCGTCCAGCGTGGCGGGATGCTTCGGGAAGACCATGTCTTGCACTGTGCCCCACAAAAAAAAAAAAAAAAAAAAAAATCACAGGCAGTCATATCCGGCGAATATGGAGGCCATAACTGCGCCAGTAAATTTGGGACATTCTAAAGCAATGACTCCATTCCGGAAGTATTCCTCAAGAAAGCGAAACACTTGATCGGTCCCATGTGGTCGGGCTCCATCTTGCATAAACCATTCAATACCTGGTCGATCCTCTAACGACAAATTGTTCCAAAACTGCAACGTAACGTGCACCAGTGACCGTTTCTTGAATAAAAAAGGGCCAGTAATGCCTCTGCTGCATACTGCAGCCCACACAGTAACTTTAGGAGAATACAGAGCTTTCGCTTCACACCAATATGGCTTTTCGGAACCCCAAAATCGTCAGTTTTGCTTATTCACATATCCATTCAGTTGGAAGTGTGCTTCATCTGAAAACCAAATGCAGCTAACATCAAATCCTTCACTATCAATCATTGTGATCATCTGATTAGCAAAGGCAACTCTTTTTTGCACAGCTCGTACGGGTGCGTTTGAATTTTGAATGGAAACATGTGTAGACTCTTTCTCAGTATTTTCTGCGTGCTGGAACGCTTCAAACCAGTCTTAGATGCAATTCTGCGGACGGATGAGATTAGATTTCGTTGAATAATTCCAGAAACTGTGGCGATATTTTCAGGCGTAACTGCGGTTTGCTTGCGACCAACATGCCCCACTAGATAATCAGATACGCTGGCTGTTCGTTGAAATTTTGCGAAGAGCGTACGAATGGTTTTCGAATCGGGACCTTTTGGAACATTAAATCGTGCTTGAAAACTTCGCCTTGTTGACGTAGGTCTGTCTTCCAACGTATGTTACTCTAGCACCAGAAAAACGCTTTATTCAAAAAATGTTCAAATGTTTGTGTAACGTATGGGACTTAACTACGGGGTCATCAGTCCCTAAAGTTACAAACTATGAACTAGCTTATACTAAGGACGGCACAAATATCCATGCCCGAGGCGGATTCCAACCCCCTGACCGTAGTCACCGTGTAGACCGTGACTGGCGCGCCTCAGACCCCTCTGCCACCGCGGCCGGCACGCGTTGTTCAACGGAGTACATTCTTTTAATCTTTTCCTTCGGTACGCTAACCTCCCTTCATGTTTCAATAGTGGACTTTGGTTTCGAATCTCCATTTATACTAGGCATTACGTATGGCGATTACAGCGCCATTTGTTAGCAGATTTTGTAACAATTATTTCAAACCGCTGTATAAACTTCTTTCAGCTTTCGCAATAAACATACCGTTTACTGCATTCCTCTAACGATCTTTGTTTTCGAGATGTTTAATTTTGAAATCCTGGGGTCCTTTTCTGGACACCCTCTAGCTGTTAGCTAAACACCTTAAAGAGATGCTTAGCCCTCATGTTGGCAAATGTCCACATCACATTAGAAATTCGGTGGATTTTGTGGAACGCCTCAGAAACCTTAGTCTCTCGACGTATGACCTTTCTGGCGTTTCCCTTTTCACCAGAGTGTCTCTACAAGATTCACTAGAACATATTGGACGGATCTTTAATGTAACTATCACCAACCTTTTCAAGCATGTACTTACATCAACTAACTTTCTTTTTGATGGATCTTATTATGAGCAGACAGAAGGAGTGGCGATGGGGTCCACTATCTCCAGTTGTCGCCAACTTGTACATGGAGCATTTCGAGGAGGAAGCTCTAGATTCAGCTGAATGGAAAAAAACCTGTTTTTTTTTTCAGGTATGTCGACGATACATTCGTCGTATGGCCTAATAGAAGAGAAAAATTAAATCAATTCTTGGACCAACTCAATTCCAGACACCAGAATATCAAATTAACCGTGGAAGTTGAAGGAAAGCTTCCCTTTCTAGATGTTCTGGTTAGAAGAAGACCCGATGGGTCACTGGGGCACATATTTTTAGCAAAAAGACGCACACCGACTTATACTTGCATGCATACAGCTGCCACCATCTGGCTCAAGGAAACGGTGTGCTGAAAACATTGGTACACAGGGCGCATACCATCTAGGATAGTGAGAGTCTCAATGAAGAACTTGAACACTTAAGGACTGTATTCCGTAAGAACGGCTACAAATAGTGGCAAATTCGGAGAGCCCTGCGACACTCCACCACAGGCGGAAACAGTTGAGGAACCTCCGGAGAATACTGCCAATGCATTTCTCCCATACTGTGGCGCACTATCCAGCAAGATAGGACGGATTCTACATCAAGTGAAGACGGTTTTCCGCCCACCAGCAAAAATTAAGGATGAAGGATTACCTGGGTCTACGTAAAAACCGGAGCTTATGAGATCCCATGCCAATGTGGTGAGACTTACATTGGTCAGACGTTGCGTACTGTCGAAGATCGCTGTTGTGAGCATCAGCGACATTACAAGATTACAAGAACCAAACAAATCGGCAGTCGCAAAACTTCTGAATGACATGGCATGGACTACAAAAATACTAGAGTTCTGACTCAGACATCCAGCTTCTGGGACTGTATTTTTAAAGACTCCATCGAGATCCGAGTGAGAGAGCCGCAGATTAATCGCGATAGTGGCTACACACTTAGTGAATCATGGAAACCTGCACTCAGCATGGTTAAGAATAGAAATAAGATGTCGCACAACGAACTGACGTCGGCCGGGAGCGGGGCTACAGAGCAGAGGACGCCGCTGGGTGCGGACGTCGTAGGGAGCGAGGGCCGCGAAGACGCCGCTAGCAGACGTCGGCGGGCGCGGACGGCGTATGAAGCAGCGGAGGGAGGAAGGAGGCAAAAGCGTTGCTACCGCTCCTAGGCAGTCAGTTCATCAGAGCACCTGATGATGGCAACAGGTCTGGTTGCCGAAATATTGTGTTTGACACAGGGATCTTTTGCTTTTCTTCTAAAATGGAACTTTACTCACTGCCTCGGTGCAATGGATGCCAAACATTATGCAGTCCAAAGCCCACTTAGTTCTGGAAATAATTTTTTCAATTATGAGACGTTTTTTGGTATCGTCCTTTTTGGTCTAGTGGAAGGTGACTATTGTTTTCTGTAGGTTGATGTCGGCTGCCAATGTCGAATTTCAGACGGTGGTGTTTTTCGAAATACATAATTCTTTAAGGATACGAGTAATAGTACTATCGTTTTTCCGGACGATCTTACCCTCCAAGGTAGACAGAAAAATGTGCCCCATGTTATTGTCGCAGACGACGCGTTTGCTCTCGACAATCATGAAGCCGTATAGTGGACAACAACCTAATAATAGCCTAAGAAAGCCCGAAGTGTTATTATGACTTGTATACACTCCCATAATTTCTTGCGAAAAAGTTCAGCTTCGAGACAAATTTATACTCCTGTAGGAGCAGTGGATCATGAAGAGAACGGGAATTTAAATCCAGGAACTTGGAGAAATGAGATAACTCCTGCTACAACGTTCACACGATTAGCGAACATTCCACGACGTTCAACGCAGACTGCTCAAGACATTAGAGATGAATTTGCTGCTTATTTCATTTCCGAAGAGGGAAGATTGCCATGGCAAGATGATGACCAATAACTTATTAAAGAAATTTTTCCAGCTACTAACTACATACGTACTAGTGACTGCCTCATTGCACACATTTCAACTACCTATATATGTGAAGTTTTACCTTAATTAATTCCTCTTTTATTATTTTTATTATCTCAAATAACATAATATACATAAAATACATATAAATGTGCATACGCTTCAATATATTGTGTTAGAAAAATAAATGTAATTCATTCAGCTTCATTGCCAGGATTGCCCCAGTATGTATTACAGTCCTGTTAGTCCAATTCCTCCTTTCCCCTCTGTGACGTTCAGAGCTCATTTTGGCATAAACCCTATAATTTTATGACACTTAGAACTTTTTTAATTTTGAAAACTATGAGCAATTAAATATAAATATAAACAGAAATTTATAAACCCTGAGGCAGTTTTTCCTCTCGAATATGTCAAAGACATCAAAGATAAAGGTGAAGCAACGAATTACAATTTTTGATGCGACCGGAAATCGAACCCTGCCGTGTATGCTTTTTTTTCCATGTGGTAGATCTATGTCTCGCGGTCGTGCGTTCAGTTTGTTCGTAATTGTTCGTTGAAGGGTTGGCTCACCTTTTTTATTACAGAGGGCGTTTAGACTCCTGACCGGGTGCGCTGAGCCACGGCACCTGGCAGCTTATTAGGCAGACGTCTTACCATTAGACCACCGCTTCACTAGCGATTAACGCACCTCGGAATGGTGTAAGTACGACTTCCCTACACGTCACAAATTTTATTTCAGCTTCTGTGTTCCAAGGCTCCTTAAACGTTAGTGATGCGGCGGTCTAGCGGTAAGACGTATGCCTAGTAAGAATGGAGATCAGAGTTCGATTACCGGTAGTATAACAAATTTTAATTCATTGTTTCACCTTTATCTTTAATGTCTTTGACATGTTAGAGACGATAATCCGCCTCAGGGTTTATGAATTTCTGTTTATATTGATATTTATATCACCTTAGCCTAAGGTTAAAGGCAGGATTGTTCCTTGTCCATTGCCAAGGTGCCATTCCGCTACATGGAGAACCTTGGCAGTAGTGGTAATATTCTATGGAACACAGCCCCTGAATTAAAATTTGCGACGTGGAGGGAAGTCGTACTTAGACTATTACAAGACGCCTTAATCGCTAGTGATGCGGTGGTCTAGCGGTATGACGTCTGCCCCGTAAGCATGAATGTCGGGGTTCAATTCCCGGGCGCATCACAAATTGTAATCATTGCTTTACCTTTATCTTTAATATAAGCAATTAATAGGTATATTACCAATAGAAATGGTAGTAACCTCAAATAAATATGAAAAATTCTTAAGATATAATTAGTAGTATATAAGGAAATAACACCAAAAAATTTAGAAACAACAAATAGGCAGGGACGGAAATGTAAGCTGAGAAAGACAAAAAGTTAAGTAGACGTGGAGGCAGAAACCAAAAGGGACCGAATCCCACTAACTTTGTTACTAAATTTTTTATACATTTCAAAAAATAAGTATTTTTTTACTTACATCTGTGTTGATTGTCTTCCGCGGCTGATATGTGCAGTGCAGAAATTGAACGCGAACTACCTCAACCCCAGCGTCAGACTTCCCTGGCTCATTTTTTTTCTGGCGTATTGTCCTGTAAGTGGCTAATTAGCTGGTCATTTTGTTTCTTAATTCGGCCGAATCCACGCTGAGTTCTGTCGCGATGGAATCCCACATTTCATTTTTTTAATTTTACTTTATATTGGGAGTTTGTTGGATCCCATAGCACAGAATGTTGTTCATATGAATTTAATGGTTCATATGAATTCATACGAAATTATTCAGACAGTTAAGGGAGAGGAAAACTTAATTGTGATGGGAGACTGGAATTCGGTAGTAGGAAAAGGAAGAGAAGGAAAAATAGTAGGTGAATATGGACTGGGTAGGAGGAATGAAAGAGGAAGTCGCATGGTAGAATTTTGCACGGAACATGATTTAATCATAACAAACACGTGGTTTAAGAATCACAAAAGAAGGTTGTATACTTGGAAGAGACCAGGAGACACCGGAAGGTATCAGATATATTTTATAATGGTAAAACATAGATTCCGGAACCAGATTATAAACTGAAAGACATACCCAGGGGCAGATATAGACTCTGACCATAACTTGTTAGTTATGAACTGTAGGCTGAAGCTGAAAAAACTGCAGAAAGGTAGGAGAATAAGGAGATGGGACTTAGATAAATTGAACGACAGTGAAGTTCTGGAGAATTTCAGAGGGAGATTTAGGCAACAATTGACAGAAACAGGGAGAAATAAAACAGTAGAAGAGGAATGGGAAGCATTGAGAGATGAAATAGTGAAGGCAGCAGAGGAAAAAATAGATAGAAAGGCAAGACCTACAAAAAGTCCTTGGATATCATAGGAAATACTAAATTTAATTGATGAAAGAAGAAAATATAAAAATGCAGTAAATGAAACAGGCAAAATGGAGTACAGACGACTAAAAAATGAGATTGACAGGAAGTGCAAAATGGCTAAGCAGGAGTGGCTAGAAGCCAAATGCAAATCTGTAGAAGAATGTATAACAAGGGGAAAAGTAGATACCGCCTAGAGGAAAATAAAAGAGACATTTGGGGACAAGAAGAGCAGCTCTATGAATATTAAGAACTCAGATGGGAAACCAGTTCTCAGCAAAGATGGGAAAGCTAAAAGGTGGAAAGAGTACATTGAGCAGCTCTACAAAGGAATTGAACTTAGAGACGATGTTGTAGGAAGGGAAGAGGAAGATGAAATAGGAGATACTATACTGAGAGATGAATTTGACAGTGCCTTGAAAGACCTAGGTCGGAACAAGGCCCCAGGAGTAGATGACATACCCTCAGAGCTACTAAAGTCTCTGTGACTGGGACTATTTGAACTGGTGTGTAGGATGTATGAGACAGGCGAAATGCCCTCAGACTTTAAGAAAAATGTAATAATCCCCATTCCAAAGAAATCAGGCGCAGACAGGTGTGAAAATTACAGTACAATCATGGTCATGGTTGCAAAATTTTAACACGAATTATCTACAGGAGAATGGAAAAGCTGGTAGAAGCTGACCTCGGGTTTGATCAGTTTGGATTCAGGAGGAATGTTGGAACCCGGGAGGCAATACTCACTTTACGTCTTATCTTAGAAAATAGAGTAAGGAAACGCAAACCTACATTTTTAGCTTTTGTAGATTTGGAGAAAGCGTTTGACAATGTTGACTGGAATACACTCTTTCAAATTCTGAAGTCGGCAGGGGTAAAATATAGGGAAAGGAGAGTTATTTACAACTTGTACAAAAGCCAGGCCGCAGTTATTAGACTCGAGGGGCATGAAAGGGAAGCATCAGTTGGGAAGGGAGTAAGACAGGTTTGTAGCCTTTCTCCGATGTTATTCAATTTGTACATCGTGCAGGCGGTGAATGAAAGCAAGGAAAAATTTGGAATAGGGATTAAAGTCCAGGGGGAAGAAATAAAAACATTGCGTTTTGCTGACGACATTGTAATTGTGTCAGAGACAGCAAAGAACCTGGAAGAGCAGTTGAATGGAATGGACAGTGTCTTGAAGAGAGCGTATAAAATGAGCATTAACAAGATCAAAACAAAAATAATGGAATGCAGTCTTAGAAAATCAGGAGATGCTGAAGGAATTAGATTAGGTAACGAAACAATGAAGGTGGTAGATGAGTTTTGTTACTTGGGTAGTAAAATAACATGCGATGGTCGCAGTACAACGGATATAAAATGCAGAATGGCCATGGGAAGAAAAGCATTTTTGAAAAAGAGAAATTTGTTAACATCGAATATTAATTTAAGGGTAAAGAAGTCTTTTCTTAAGGCATTTGTGTGGAGTGTTGCCTTGTACGGGAGTGAAACATGGACGATAAGCAGTGCGGACAGGATGAGAATAGAGGCTCTTGAAATGTGGTGCTACAGAAGAATGCTGAAGATTAGGTGGGTAGATTGCATAACTAATGAAGAGGTATTGAACAGAATTGGAGAGAAAAGAAATTTGTAGCACACCCTGACTAAAAGAAGGGATCGCTTGGTAGGACACATTCTTAGACATCGAGGAATCGTAAATTTAGCATTGGAGGGAAGTGTGTGTGGTAAAAATCGCAGAGGGAGACCACGACACGCGTATAGTAAGCAGATTCAAGTGGACGTGGGTTGTCGTTCTTATGAGAAGATGAAAAGGCTTGCTCAGGATAGAGTAGGGTGGAGAGCTGCATCAAACCAGTCTCCGGACTGAAGACCACAATAACAACAACATGAATTTAATGGTAAAACCGTCGGTCCACTCCAATTTTAAAAGAAAAACCTATGTTCACAACACAGAAAAAAAGAATAATACTAAGAGCGAACAGTACGAGTGCAGCGAGCCACCTGGTCAATGCTTGAAACTTCCTGGCAGATTAAAATTGTGTGCCGGAACTGGGACTCGAACATGGGACTTTTTCCTTTCGCGGGCAAGCGCTCTACCACTGAGCTACCCCGACACGACTCACGACGCCGCCTCACAACTTTACTTCCGCCAGTACCTCGCCTCCTATTTTCCAAACTTCGCAGAAGCTCTCCTGCGAAACTTGCAAGACTAGCACTCCTGGAAAAAAGGATATGGTAGAGACATGGCATAGCCACAGCCTAAGGAATGTTTCCAGAATGAAATTTTCACTCTGCAGCGGAGTGTGCGCTCAGTGGTAGAGCGCTTGCCCGCGAAAGGCAAAGGTCCCAGGTTCGAGTCCCGTTTCCGGCACATAATTTTAATTTGCCAGGAAGTTTAATATCAGCGCACACTCAGCTGCAGAGTGACAGTTTCATTTTGGGTAATGCTAGTTGCCGTCCATACCATTCGCGCAGCTCGACGCGCATCCCACTGATGTACCGACAACAGCCGGAGCCAGACAAGCAATATGCTCGGATGGCTCGCAAGCATGTTTGGCGGCGAGCCCTCGGAGACTGCGAACGTCTACATTACTTTGTAAGGCTCTCAAGTCTCACAAGTACAGGAGCCACACGAGTAGTGTGGGCGCACCTTTAAACTCCGGTTTTTTAATTGCCTCCTGCCCAACTTTTCAGTCGAATATATTTTCTCTGAATCCACTATGTTAACCTAATGGGTGCTAGTCTCTTAATATGTCCTTAACATTTCAGACAACTGTTTCTTACGTGACATTCTTCTGTTTCCACACAACTTCTCAGCCTATTTGTGCCTCCATCTGTAATTTTGGGGCATAATTTTTCCTTCTTTGTTTTGAATTTCTTCAGCAACCCCCATTTTATTTAAAATTTTTCTGTTCCATAAAGACATTCAGAATTTATTTAAGGGTTGTAACTTTTAGTTTTATTTAATGTAGAAAGTGATTTTTATTTGAAATATTTTTGTTAATCTGAAAGCAGTAGCTTTTTTGAGAGCGCAATTTGCTTTCATCTTTTTCTAGATCGTTTTCTTGTATGATTTCCTCTAAGTAATTAAACTAAATCTTCTTATTTTTCCATAAATTGTGTCAAAACCTCTAGTACTTGTATACTGCATGTCACATATTCGAATTTGTTTGAATAATCTTTGAAGTGTTATTTTTTTCATGACTTCAATAAGAATTTAAATGTCTTTTTGAACTGTGGTAATATCCCAAATTAAAGCTACCAAATCATCTACAAAGGCGAGACAGTCTATTCTAATATTACATCTACCTACCCTGTTCGATTCACTTATATTTCTACTCGAATTTGCTCTCGCCATTTTTAATGTACAATTTCCATAACAGTTAAAAAGTAGTGTGGAGAGTCCATGCCTAACACCAGTCTTTATATCAAATGTTTTAGAAATTTCTATCATGAATTTAAGAGCTAGTGATGGTTAACGTTTCCTTCATCAGTTATCAATTATTATTATCTAGGCCTTGATATCTAAAATTTGAAAAGTTATTCATGATCAACTGAGTCGCGGGCAGTTTTTAAACCAATAATTTACATTTAGTGTTTTTACTGCAAGTCTTTTAGTTCCTAAGAATTATATTAATTATTGGCCTGAAACCTTCTTGCTATTCAACAATTTTAGCTTCCAACAGTTGTTGTGTTCGATCAAGAATACTTTGCGGCGAGAGAATTTTGAATGTGAATGGGAGATAGATTCTTCGGTCATTATTAAAGTCGGTTCTATCCCATTTTCTATGCAATGAATGAGCTGTCGTCGTTCTTGAGTTCTCGGGTATTTTCGCAGTTCGCCAGTTACGTCCAATTACTTTAGTGATGAATTTTATAAAGTAGGGGCCGGATGATATTCGTAGCGAACCTCATTACCTCCAATCTTTTTATTCCTCTTCGTGTTCTTCGAATTCATATTCTTCTTATTATTAATACCCACACCTATTTTGGCCTTTATTGCACCAGCCATCGATAGGACGGCTTTTTTTTCACTGAGCTTAGCGTCTGAGGTCTTTATTCCTTCTACTGCTTTATCTGCTAGAATTAAGTCCGCTTTGTGCCTGTCAGGTGTTTTGCATACGCAATATCGTGTTCTTTGCAAGCTGAGTCATGATTGTTGATTCCAATGTCACCTCTTTGCAGTCGTTTTGCTAACTTTTTGCCTGATCTTCAATAAGAGGTAGGCGATTGATTGCGCTATTAAGAAGTTATCCACCACGTTTTCTTCGTGCAATTTCGAACATATGAATACCATTACTCTTCTTATATAAGACTCACTAGTTAAGTTCAAGATACGCTGCAAGAAGCACGCACGCCAACTTTCCATTGCTCCTATTACCGAAAAGAATGATGGGACATCAGCTACACGGAGTGCAAACATGGAGATCTATTTCCAGATACAATTACATGTATTATATTCGGCCCTACAAACTACGGAAAAACAAATTTTGTAATTAATGTTCTTGTGCATAAGAATGTCTTTCATTCAAGAACATTTGTGTATTCTCCAAATCTTTGCAGCAATATAAATACAAATTTCTATCTCAAGTGATTGACGACATGGGAGATATTGGATATGTTAATGCTGATATGATATTTAATGCATCCATTGATTTGTGTAAAGAGATCTGGAGTGCTAACACCCATAACTTCCTAGGTATATATAATGATGACTTATATAATGGTCGTTATCGCTGTAATTTTGATAAGTATATTTGCTTTAATGTATAGGAGATGCATTGTGCCGTGTTTATGTGCGTGCGCTACTAGCCAAGCGGGTTGTAGAGGACACGCTACAGACAGCTCGGGTAACCTATTAACGGATGGTTCTCCAGCATAGATGATAGTCACACACACAGACACATACACACACACACACACACATATATATATATATATAGGTACAAATATGCGTTTATAATCCAGCTGCGTCATGTTGCAGGACAATTGCATTGATGAACAGCCAGACATGCTAAACGGAAGAAATTGGATACACTACAGAGATGTGAGACAGAAAAAAAAAACGGGAGACCAAGTCACTGCACTATTAATGAAAAGATGAAACTTAACAAGCGAGTACTCGAAGCTCGACGCGCTATTCGCAAGAAATTTGCTTTAGTACAAAGATGTGAGGCAGAAGCTGAGAGTGTATTGAACAAAGTAATGAAAGCAGTAACTCAACCGCTACAGCCAGCTCAAGCGTGGAGTTGTGGATAAAAAGAATCAAGACATTGATGAGAAACGTGCATTCATAAAATCAGATGTCCCAGCTCTAGTTGCAAAAGAAGAAGAAGATTTGGAGGGAGAAGGAGGAGGGGATAATAATGATAATGATGATGATAGTGCTGACGAGAATGAAGGAAATTAATTTTTCATAAACCCGAAGACAGAAAAACAGCGAATCCTATATGTGGCTTTAAGTTTGATGATGAATGAAAGATGTGGGCGATTGGAAATTTCCCAGTACGAATTGATGGAGATGATTTAATAAATCATAAAATACAGTATTATGGAACGAAAGGATTGTATTATCTCAAGTTTAAAAACCAAAACCTGTAAAAACAGTTATAAAATTATGGATCTTCACAATTATGCTAATATACTATTTGTCACTAACGCATACAGACGACGTTATAAGTCCTGCAGGTCAATAAATGTCAACAAGGGTTACTAGTATACTAACAGAATTTACCCCTTGTTAAAGGAAAAAAGGGCAAGTTGGCTAAAGAAGGAATGGTGTTGAACGGATATGGTGAGAAGGAAAATGATCTGAAAGTTAAAGATTGGAAAACTAATACTGTACATGTGAGTTATGTGCATTGGAATGATCCAAATGAACTGGTGAAACGATTGCTCCTGTTACTAACGTCCAAGGGAGCTGGGAATACAGCTGACGACTATGAAATAATTGCTATTGAAGAAGAACTTTGAGATGCTTCGATTATTGCTTGAAATCAAAAGCAAAAGCAACTCCCAATTGTGATGCATTGATAAGAATTCTTTTATCAGCTTTCCTTTTACAAATACTGTAATCGCTAATATCTGAGGTCTTGTTATCTGTCAGTCGTGTTTCTTGAAGTGCCAAAATGTGACTCTCCTCTTTTTTAATCTTTCTACTAACGAAGTTTACCTGTTTGCAAAATTGTTTGTATGTTAAATTATGCAAGAATGTATAGGATTTGGTTTTAAATTGCACAGAGGACTCCATCTTTCTCTGCTGAATCACATTGGAATTTATCGTTAGCATCCCAGAGTTTGAAAGACGATGTCGGCAGTAATACTGGTGGTGGATTGATTCATTATTGTGATATGATGATGCTCCATAGTGATTGTACCTAGAATGAGTTGGCTTCTACCAAACTCTTAGAGTTAAGAGTGTTATGACTCGATGGGTTAATTCCAGCCTCACCAGTGTTTTGACTGGAAGGGTTCATTTCAGTAACAGTGTTATGGCTGAAAGGGTTAATTCCAGCTTCACCAATGTTATGACTGGAAGGGTTAATTCCAGCCTCACTAGTGTTATGACTGGAAGGGGTAATTCCAGCCTCACCAGTGTTATGACTGGAATGGTTAATTCCACCCTCACCAATGTTATGACTTGGTTAATTCCAGCCTCACCAGTTTTATGACTGGAAGGGTTAATTCCAAGCTCGCCAGTAACCACTGACCACTTTGCTGCGTCCTGCATGACAGTCCTAATTTGGATTTGCCTTTACTTTGCCGTGATCTGGAAGTGTTCGCAGATGTCCACCGTATTTGATGGCACGCTCACAATCTGACACCTGTGACGCGTTCAATATCCTGCACCTTCAGTTACAATGCCTAAGGCTGTACATGTTTGTTATATAGAACAAATGAATTCGAATTCTTCCCGATGCTGTGATTCTGAACCCTAGTTACTATTATACAGTTTCCATCTAGCTCTACTTTAAAACTGGGGAGCCTAATGCGAACTCAGAACAGCGATACACAATTTTTACTCTGAATAGATAATAAGTAATGACAGTTTTTTCTTTGCTGTCTTTTGAGCAGAAGTATCTTTATATCTAGTAAAATTTTTTTTTTTTTTTTTTTTTTTTTTTTTTTTTTTTTTTTTTTTTTTTTTTTTTTTTTTTTGGAAAAGATTACACTGTGGTTGAAACGTTTAAAGCCATTTAACTGATGCAGAATTGAAAGAAGACTTAAATCAATTGCATCCCTTGGAGTAATTGTAGTGAATGGACATGCTATATATCTACAGTACCGTTAAACAAAGAATGAAAATTGTTGAACGTGTTGCCTTACCAATTTGCCTTCTTCATAAATAACACAAACTAACAGTAAATTTACTTTCTGGTTAGAAAGCTGACTTATTCTTTGATGTAAAGTTGCTAGTTAAGTGACTCCGAACTAGTTTCTTCACATTTTTTAAACTTTTGTAGGGCGCTTATTTAAATATCATTGGTCAGGGGCTTAATCATCACCCTTGGCTTGATAACTCGATTCTGTGCAGGTTTTAGTCACTTCAAGGTCCCCTGCGTTGTGTGATTTACGGGAGCTTTCTTTCTTTCAATATAATTTTATATATATATATATATATATATATATATATATATATATATATATATATATATCACAAAAAGAAAATTACGAAACATCCATGGTGGAATTCTACACTTGAAGGAGGACTGTATGGATGAGAGCCGTAGAGAAAGACAACAAGTCGCAAAATGCAAAATTAATCAAGCAAACGAAGTATAAGCATATGAAATGTACACAAGTGCGATGTTAATACTGATAGTGGAATTTAGCTTATTTACGAGACCTTCTCAGCTGGAACAAAAAATTTCGTCATTCCAAGCAGATTTCATATCAGAACATTCAGACGTAAAGCAAATTTTCAATTTAAAAATTATAAATGTCAGGAAACTAGAAACTCTCCGCTCATTTGTGTGTTTGTCAAAAAAGGGGTATAATTATATCAATCGGCAGTCCATATTTCATGTCCTATATGATAATAGACTACTTGACACTACTGATCAAACAAACAGAACTTACGAATATTTTTCGTGGTATGTCCAATCTTTGATGATTTTGACTGGCTTTCGACAAGTTGACGTGTTGTCACCAATGCTCTTCAGCCTTGATTAAGTCATTAAAAAATAGAAAGAAGAAATTTAAAAAAATCCAGAGCTACTACAAATCCACTTAACTAAAAGCAGTGAACAATCCGAAGATTGGTTTGAACACCACATTGCTTTACTAGGCATGGTCCTGTTTGGAGGTGGAATGCCGTTGCCTTTCACCGACAGTCGAACAGACTTACCCAGCCAGATATAGGGGGACCTAAAGTTTAACAGGAGTTCCGAACCACAGAGCTACTCGATATTTTTCACAACAGCAACACTGCCAGAGGTTAAAGAAGTGGAAAGTGACAGATAAACATCCTACGAGCTAGCGAGGATTGAAACCGCGACCTTTGCATTCACAGTCTGGCACACTACCACTGTGCTACCGAGCCGCACTTAGTCATCAAAAGTGAGAGACAATCTCCTAAAAATTTGTGTGGACTTCGTAGATAATCTAGTAATACTAGAAGATAGCGGAATCTTAGCTATTAAACTGAAAGGCACTCAATCAATTCTCTAAAACACTAGGCTACACATTTCATTCGAAAAAACCAAGTTTATTTCCTCTGTATTCGAGATATTGTGGTTGAGGGATAGGGCGCTCAACCATCACTGTCTCCATTATTGACGCGAATTGTGTTCCTTACGTGGATTACGGATTTGGACGCACTAAAGTAACAAAAGGATAGCTCGACAAAGGAAACTAGGCACATCATGTGACCTCTACAGCAATTTTCCAGTTTGGTTAGCATTTACTTCAATAAATTTTATGAAATGTCAAATGTGTAAAATGATGATAATGTAGGTTTCAAAATATCTTCATTTACCTTTTTTAAATCTTTGTTACTTGAAAACGACAATGGTGCCAGATGTTTTAGCCATATTGAATACGTGCATTAAGATATTCATAGAAGTACTGCATACAAAATTTAAACCTGCGCTGAAACAAATAATGATTTCACAGAAATTTAGTACTACGCATTTCAAATGAACAGATATGTGCGTAAAACCAATGCAAAATCGAATCATAATAACAAAGTAACAACTGATTAGGCGTTAACATTTTAATAAAATGCAAATAATTTTTGTGATGTGGTGTAACCAGAGGATGTCACATATCTTTTGCCGATCTTACACATACTTTTATTTTCCTAGTGGGCCTGAAAACAATTTCCACATTATCTTATCTTAATACTTCCCCAATGCGGTTTGTGATGTTACTAAGGAACAGCCCTCTCCAATACGTGAATTAATAATGCTGTATTATAACAATCCCCAAGACTTCGAGTCTCAGTTGTGTTCAGTTGTGCGCGTTATGACCAACTATGCACATCAAGGTGACGCAGCCAGCCGCTAGCGTTTAGGTGTGGTATCAGTAGTTACAGGCCTCTGCCTGAAAGAACTCTATATACGGTCTACTTGGCGCCGTCCTACATTCGCATGACTGACTGCGCGGATAATTATTATTGACAGATTCGACAGCGGATGAAGCCACGACCGCCTGAATGAGTTTACTCCAGCTGCCCTCCATCGCATTTTCAAGAATATATTTGTTTGCAAAGTAATACGCAGATTAAAACTCTGTGCCGAACAATATAGTGCTATGATTTCGCGAAATGTTGCTAAGTCTAAGATTCGCATAAAAATAGAGTTCGGAAAAAATACACTATTGAAATGACTGAAATGTACAACGACAGATAAATATTAAACTGAAAGCAATTTTGAAGCAATTAAGTGGGAATTTGTGGCAGTTAGAGCATTCTAAAATGTGACGGAGTTTACCTTAAAATTTTTGCCGACCTCAGTGACTGGTACAGAAGATTAGCTGTAAGAAAAACTATTATCTTAAAGCACCGTCTTCAGATGAATTTGGACCAGATACATTAATTAGTTTTGGTGCAGTTGACCGTGCGCTAGATTTTGATAAAAGTTGCCAAAGAAAATTTAGGAATAATTGGGAAATATTGGACCTCTGATGTGATTCTTGGAGTTTTGCTGGCGCATTGAATATTCGATAAGGTTTCGGAAGAGCAGCCGAAAAACGATTTTTCGGCTGAAAATCGTTCAGACATCTTCAGGTGAGTCTCAGTCACTGGAGATCGCTAGTTTTCTTTTTTCTTAACAAGTTTTCAAGCCCATAAATGGGCATGCTGGCAGATGCCGCATACACTGCTCCACCGCCCAGAGAACAATGACTTGACACAGTATATATAATAAGCTGTTGTTGTTGTGGTCTTCAGTCCGCAGACTGGTTTGATGCAGCTCTCCACTCCTCTCTATCCTGAGCAAGCCTTTTCATCTCCTCATAAGAACGGCAACCCACACCTACTTGAATCTGCTTACTATATGCGTCTCTTGGTCTCCCTCTGCGATTTTTACCCCACACAATGCTAAATTTACGATTCCTCGATGTCTAAGAATGCGTCCTACCAAGCGATCTCTTCTTTTAGTCAGGGTATGCCAAAGATTCCTTTTCTCACCAATTCTGTTCAGTACCTCTTCATTAGTTATGCGATCTACCCACCTAATCTTCAGCATTCTTCTTGAAGCACCACATTTCAAAAGCCTCTGTTCTCTTCCTGTATGCACTGCTTATCGTCCATGTTTCACTCCCGTACAAGGCAATACTCCACACAAATGCCTTCAGAAAAGACTTCCTTACACTAATTAATATTCATTGTTAGCAAATTTCTCTTTTCCAAAAATTCTTTCCTTCCCATTGCCATTCTGCATTTTATATCCTCTGTACGCGACAATCGTAAGTTATTTTACTACCCAAGTAACAAAACTCAACTACCACCTTCATTGTTTCGTTGCCTAATCTAATTCCTTCAGCATCGCCTGATTTTCTAAGACCCATTCCATTATTTTTGTTTTGCTCTTGTTAATGTTCATTTTATACGCTCTCTTCAACACACTGTCCTTTCATTCAACTGCTCTTCCAGGTCCTTTGCTGTCTCTGACACAATTACAATGTCGTCAGCAAAACGCAATGTTTTTATTTCTTCCCCCTGGACTTTAATCCCTATTCCAAATTTTTCCTTGCTTTACTTCACCGCCTGCACGATGTACAAATTGAATAACATCGGAGAAAGGCTACAACCCTGTCTTACTCCCTTCCCAACTGATGCTTCCCTTTCATGCCCCTCGAGTCTAATAACTGCGGCCTGGCTTTTGTACAAGTTGTAAATAACTCTCGTTTCCCTATATTTTACCCCTGCCGATTTCAGAATTTGAAAGAGTGTATTCCAGTCAACATTGCCAAACGCTTTCTTCAAATCTACTAAAGCTAAAAATGTAGGTTTGCCTATCCTTAATCTATCTTCTAAGATAAGACGTAAAGTGAGTATTGGCTCCCGGGTTCCAACATTCCTCCTGAATCCAAACTGATCAAACCCGAGGTCAGCTTCTACCAGCTTTTCCATTCTCCTGTAGATAATTCGTGTTAATATTTTGCAACCATGACTTATTAAACTGATGGTTCTGTAATTTTCACACCTGTCTGCGCCTGATTTCTTTGGAATGGAGATCATAACATTTTCCTTAAAGTCTGAGGGTATTTCGCCTGTCTTATACATCCCACACACAAGTTCAAATAGTTTTGTCATGGCTGGCTCTCCCAGAGACTTCAGTAGATCAGAGTGTATGTCATCTACTCCTGGGGCCTTGTTCCGACGTAGGTCTTTCAGGGCTCTGTCAAATTCAACTCCTATTTCATCTTGATCTACTTCCTCTTCCCTTCGTACAACATCGTCTCTAAGTTCAATTCCTTTGTAGAGTTGCTCAATGTACTCTCTCCACCTTTTAGCTTTCCTTTATTTGCTGAGAACTGGTTTTCCATCTGAGTTCTTGATATTCATAGAGTTGCTTTTCTTGTCCCCAAATGTGTCTTTTATTTTCCTGAAGGCGGTATCTACTTTTCCCCTTCCTATACATTCTTCTACATATTTTCATTTGGCTTCTAGCCACTCCTGCTTGGCCATTTCGCACTTCCTGTCAATCTCATTGCTTAGTCGTCTGTATTCCATTTTGATTGTTTCATTTACTGCATTTTTATATCTTCTCCTTTCATCAATTAAATTTAGTATTTCCTCTGATATCCAAGGATTTTTTGTAGGTCTTGTCTTTCTACCTATATTGTTCTCTGCTGTCTTCACTATTTCATCTCTCAGTGCTACCCATTCCTCCTCTACTGTTTTATTTCCCCTTGTTTCTGTCAATTGTTGCCTAAATCTCCCACTGAAATTCTCCAGAACTTAACTTTCCTTCAATTTATCTAAGTCCCATCTCCTTATTTTCCTACCTGTCTGCAGTTTTTTTCAGTTTCAGCCTACAGTTCACGACTAACAAGTTATGGCTAGAGTCTATACCTGCCCCTGGGTATATTTTACAGTTTAAAACCTGAATCTATTGCTTACCATTATAAAATCTATCTGATACCTTCCGGTGTCTCCTGGTCTCTTCCACGTATACAACCTTCTTTTGTGATTCTTAAACCACGTGTTTGTTACGATTAAATCATGTTCCGTTGCAAAATTCTACCAGGCGACTTCCTCTTTCATTCCTTCTCCTCAGTCCATATTCACCAACTATTTTTCCTTCTCTTCCTTTTTCTACTACCGAATTCCAGTCTCCCATAACAATTAAGTTTTCCTCTCCCTTAACTGTCTGAATAATTTCCTTTAGCTCATATATTTCTTCGATCTCCTCATCATCGGCAGAGCTAGTTGGCATATAAACTTGTACTACTGTTGCCGGTGTTGGCTTCGTATCTATCTTGACAATGATAATGCGATCACTGTGCTGCTCATAGTAGTTTACCCGCACTCCTATTTTCTTATTCATTATCAGTCCTACTCCTGTGGTACCCCCAACTGATTTTGTATAATCCTGTACTCACCTGAGCAGAAATCCTGTTCATCCTGCCACTGAACTTCACTAATCCCCACAATATCTATCTTCAACCTTTCCATTTCCCTTTTTAAATTTTCTAATTTTCCTACCCGATTAAGGGATCTAACATTCCACGCTCCGATCCGTAGAATTCCAGTATTGCCTTTCCTGATGACAACATCATCCCGAGTAGTCCTTGCCCGGAGATCCGAATGGGGGACTATTTTATCTCCGGAATATTTTACCCGAGAGGATGCCATCATCATATTTCCATACAGTAGAGCTGCATGTCCTCGGGAAAAGTAACGGCTGTAGTTTCCCCTTGCTTTCAGCCGTTCGCAGTAGCTGTGTGGCAAAGTCACATTAGCTGATGTTACAAGGCCAGCTCAGTCAATCATCCAGACTGTTGCCCTGGTAACTACTGAAAAGGCTGCTGCCCCTCTTCAGAAACCACACGTTTGTCTGGCCTCTCCACAGATACCCATCCGCTTTGGTCGCACCTACGGTACGGCTATCTGCATCGTTGGGGCACGCAAGCCACCCTACTTCGGCAATGTCTGTGGTTCATGGCAGTGGATATAATAAGCTAAAACTATAAATTAGAAGATAAATTTGAAAACAATAAAACGTGAAATAATTTGGCGACATTTTAAAATGTCAATTTGGTTTAAAAAGACACATATTGAGAGTTTTTTAGACGGCCACAGTGGCATAAAACACATATCTGTGGACGTTGACACACATCCATGAAGCCGCGGTGGAGTAGTCGAGCGGTCTAAAGCGTCTCGCTGCCGAGCGCGGGGTTGCTCGCCGTGGAGGTTCGGGTCCTCCCTGGGGCATGGGTGTCAGTGTTGTCCTTATGTTAGTTTACCTAGTTTTAAGTAATTTGTAAGCTACGGACTGATGACCACGCAGTTTGGTCCGATAGATTTACAAAAAACAAACATCCATGAAGACGATGACGAAGACCTGGATAAAAGGCAAAGCAAACACTTATTTTGCCAATATCGGCGATTCCAATACGTTAAAAGCGTGAGGACACTGCACTTATACTAACACGAACACACAGGATACACTGTTTAAAGTTATCTGTACATAGCCCGCAGGGAAGGGGTAAGGGGGGGGGAGGAGACAAGGATGGAAAGGGAGGATATGGGAAAGGGACAGGAATTTGGGAGTGCAAGAATGGCCGTGGGGGGGGGGACAGGAGTTGGAATTGTAGGCAGTGACATAGACATAGACTGGACATAAAGGAAGCAATGAAGCGGATATTAATGTGAAATGCTCAAAATATTCATTGTTGAATAAAAAGTACGTTGATGATAGAACATGATGATACACTTCTGTTACGTCGGAAACGAGTGCCAATGAATCCATGAGAGGAACTTTATTGATGGGTAAGACGACATCAAAGCTCACTAAAATATCAGATTCACATAGTCTGTTTATAAAGTCAGCAGAGTTGACAATATGATGTGAGCATTTCCCCACAAAATGTCTCAGTAATGAGGCATTGCTTAGAGCCAAGTCACACGGGGGAGCAACAATATTGCTGACATTCGGACGGAACGATACCGCTGTTTTGTGAATCTTTGAAAGACCATATAACCTGGGTGGCAAAGCGCTGTGGCCTTAATTTCTTCGTCACATCTTGCGAAAGAGGGGAAGAGTTCAACAGCGTCACTGGTGTTGCCATTGGCAAATTGTGAGGAAAGGATAATTTATTCTGTAGACTGTCTAACAGTCTAACTGGTGTTAGACGAACTAACTAACAGTCTTCTGGTGATTTGTAGATGACACTTTTATAATGAAACGCCATGCTGAAGAAGAATATCATGTTTCCTGCAACATCATAAATCCACCCATAAGAATACCAAATTTATCATGGAAATAGAGAAGGATGGCTGCTTACTCTTTCTGAACTTCTTAGTTAGCACGAAAGTGGGTGTGTCATTGGGGCATTTCGTTTACTGGGATTCGACATATATGGCTATCCGTCTGCAGGCATCGATCTGTTATCTTCCTGCAAAAACTTTCGGCGTCCTCCGTACGTTGATGCATCGAGCACATGCTTAATCTGATGGAGACAGCCTCGCTAAGTTGGAACATCTGCAGTAAGTGTTCAAAGACAATGTATATTCTCTTCGTCACAGCGAAGAAGAGAAAGAAACGGGACTGCCTACAGCGTCGGTAACCTCTCGTCGTAATTAGGTAGGATCCTAATTAACAACCATTCAAATTAATATTCCGGCCACCTGCGAAGATTAGCGCTATTCTCGGTTGAGTTAACGACGATTTGGTATTGCGGAAAACTGGAATCTACAAAACAACCTGAGAGCGTGGCAAATCCTAGGAGTACATTTGTCAGACGACGCGCACAGAGCACGAAAGGTGTGTGGAAGATGAACGTCAACCCGCCTTTCACAGACCATTGGCCGGCCATCGACGAGCATTTTATTTCCACGGGAGACTCTGTGGACTATTCAACCACAGAAATCTTGGACTGACGAGATCCTTTTGCGATTCATTGATTAAAAACTATACGGAAATACGTTTGACACAAGATATTTTTAATCGTGACGGTGGTATTCATCTAGGAAAGGCTTGGGACCTGGTGATCTCTTTAATTTCTCAAAGGGAAAACATTCCATTTATAACGATACGTTTAGCGACAATAGTCTTCAACAACTTGCGCGACGCGACCCGACAGAGGTCAGACATGTAGTTTCACGTTTGCGCTTGCACTTGCGCGCCACATTTATATCTGGATACGTAGAGTGGACGAAATTCGACAGAGGGCGATCATGTAACTCCCACTTTTGCGCATGTGCCTCCGCGCCAACTTTCACCTTAAAGGCGTCGACGTGTACTAACAGTCTCACGCCTCCCACCTCCACACTCTCCACGTCCTGTCCGAGGGTAAAATCCATCAGCTTTTTATCCCGAATGACGCCCTCCGTCCCAACATCTATCCTTCCTATCAACCTGAATTGTTCCCCGTATATGAGCGCCCCTCCCCCTCTGCCTCCCCTCCCCTCTCTCCTGTCCCTTCCTTCCCTTGGATCTCCCTTCCTTTTTCCATCCCCAGGAGTCCTTACACCCTCCCGCCTCCCCTCCCCCCCCCCCACCTACCTGACTTCTCCCCCTTTCCTATCCCTCCCTTTCCTATCCCTCCCTCTCCTATCCCCTGTGGGGTTTCAGTGCCACATTTTAACCATCTAGTGTTGTGTTTATTGCTTCCTTCGGCGGATATTAAGATTTTAGCAACCGCCGAAAAGGCAGAACAGTGTGTTGTAATGTGTTTTACCATTGTCTGCGTCATAGTCGCCGTTTTTTGGTTTCTTCAGTGTATTTTTAGCCACCGTGATAGTTTTAATTATATATGTGTGTGTTTTAAAATCATCGCCTTTATGTATTGTACCCGTCATTTTTATCACTACTGTAGTTTGAATTCTGCGTTTATTTTCTTGCTTCCGTGTTTTATTTCTTATTGCCAAATTCGTGTTACTTTTTTGACTGAGGAGCGGGCACTAAGCTGCTGCCAGCTTGCCGTGAGGGCATTGAAATAACAATAAAGGAAAAGAAAACTAGCAACATTCAGTGACCGACATTCACCTGAAGATGGCTATACGATTGGCAGCCGAAATATTGTGCCAGGAGTTCTACGTTATGTGTGAATGCTACCAATGAAAATTCGCAAAAAATAACAATTACTGCACAAAATAGAGATTTTCCTGAAAAGCGCCCAATTTCATTCCTGGAATCGGTGATAGTTTCAATGACTGCGACAGGTCGTTGTGTTGGGGAACTGAAAAATTAAGCCACATCCTTGGTAAGTTTAAGGGAACTCATTGTTAATTTATTCAAATAAACTGAAACGCTATACTCACATTTATTCTATACGGAAAAGGACGCCGACACAGACACCTCTGCATCGGAAAGAGGACAAACGTAAAAAGACACACGACGAGCGCTGGTGTTTCTCTCGTCCAGAAAGGATAAAAAAACCGAGAGAGGAAACCGCTGTGAGGATAGGTGGTGGTTAGCCGTAACGCTTCAACGGGATCCCAACCAAGGATTTGTGTCTTTCATGGCAAGCACTCTACCGAATGGGGTCAGAACTGTGACATACCGTCCATGTCACATCTTCCTTCGAATATATGTGCAGTTTGTTGCCGTTGTCGCTGTTCACTGCAGAGAGTGGGCACTCACAGCCGCCTTCACGCGTTCCAGAGGGAGCGGTTGGCCTTGCTTCGCCTGGTCAGCTTTCTGCCACTGGTACCGTAAGCGGGCCGGCAGCTTTCGGAGCATTCTGCGTTACGTGACCAGTAGCGGCAGTGCTCTACTACAATTCTAAACCCGGTACTTGCCACCAGCCACCCCCGCACAGTTTCTGCCTTCCCGGTATAGGCTGTCTGTAAACTTACGAACGAGCAGCGCTCTTAGTGGGGGAAGTGGCTTTTGGTGGGACAACGCTATCGAAGAGCTACAGAGCATTAACATTCAGTTGCTTGCCTCTTACCTGCCTAGCAATGTAACGAAACGTGCCGAGATTTACGCCGATTCTGTTAGTATGACTATAGTTATCTGCGTTGGTCAGAGTGTTCCTATATGTGTTGAAATAATAAGCATAGAGATGTTACAGACATATTGCAAAGGAAGGATACGTGCATAATAGGAAGAAGAGTTACTTTTCGGAGTACCGAGCGCTCGGTCGTCATTAATGGGACCGAAGTTGAAACGCGGCGCAAGGAGACTGATGGCTGATATTACCAGTTCCAATCAAAGGGAAACCATTCACACGAACTTCAGCCATTCCAACATAAGACGCACCAAAACGTAACGTGAAAATCTGCCGCCCTGTTTATTGCAATCGGTATGACAGAACCGACAGAATTTCAGAGGAAGCTCATAATATATAAACCGTTCCACAAAATCGGATCATTGACAAACATTGTAGAACTCTTAGATAAATTAAAATGAAGTCTTGGTATAAAGATATTTTATTATTTCCTGAAATGGAATTTACCTGGATGCGATCTGGCAAGTAAAAGGAAGATGTTGCCATAGAGAGAAAGGATTTAAATTACTGGCGCTGTAAATGTTAGATCGGAAATCTGAAGAGCAAGACAGAAAGTTAGCTACTTTATAGCAATGAAACTTAGGTTAATAACAAAATTAAGCTGGGTTTACACTAGCATGTCGCTTGCAGACCTGATTGCTGCAAATTATAGCGATACGCTATATGCTGTGTTCACACAACACTCGCAAAAAGTAAGGAGGATCTTCCGCAAGTACTTTGACAAGTAATTTGGATAAATAACTTGCAGACACCGTTCACATGAAGTTTCAGAGAGAACAGTTAAAATGATGAATAGTTGGATCAGTTATGCTATTGCTCTTTATATTATTACAAAGAACATTAAACAGAGAAACATTTCAGTTTCATACGGATACTAAGAAGGCCACAATATCGTACCTACATTAAATTGTTGCAACAACTGGGTGGCGAAACATGGTTAGCTTAGAAATTGAGTATTTATGTTATACTACTTCCTACATCCATATTTCACCACCGTCTTACATACAGAAAAATTTCCACAGAGTTACATTTGTTCAATAAAATAAATTTACTAAACCCGTAATCTTGCTTTCCTGTTTTGTCTTTAAAATCCCAATTCCCGTGCGTTATCAGTTGCGGTTTGCGGTTGCTAATAAAGGCTCTTAATAAGTATCAGCAGCAGTAGAATCAGCGTCAGTTGCCGAGCAGCCGCGCGTGCAACAGCACTGAATACTTACAGAGATGCTTCTCTACAGGAGAATAGTTAGCCGGAGTCGTTTGCCTATATAAATGCCCGTGTGTATCTTGGAATTTACTCCAGAAGACGAAGGAGTTACTACCACGTCCGAGAAGGATAAGTGGTCATATTACCTCTGATAAGCTATTTTTAATTTCAGTATAAAAACTACTGAAGTTGTCGGTGTTTCTGGTTGGATAATGGTCGCTTTTGTTATGAGTGATGAGGCTAAAAACGGGGACTGTGCACTGTGCGTGTTATGTGTTTCAAGGAAGCTCTTCACAGCTTCATTCAGTGTTTGGTATCTTGCTTTTCCATTCCTATCCATTTTAGTTATTTGTTAACATACGATATGTTGGATCAAAATAAACATAACATTCATTAAAAGGTTAAACATGTGTTTGATGCAGACGACATACAAAAATTTCCGCTTTCAAGTTGCACACAATGAAAATGAATGCTAAAAGCTGCAACTTACAGGAGCTTCTCGTACACTGTTCACAATGAAAGTGAAGTACTTGCAGTAAACAAAGTTTTTTTTACAGCCACAAGAACATATTGCTAAATCGACTTCTTTAGAACTCTATCGCAACACGACATCCACAATTGGATACAGACACTAGATCGCATATTTCAGAGTATTTCTCACACTTTTTGCGTACATTCTATCCCAACTAGCCTGCGGCACACTGTAAGCTCTTGTAATAACAACCATGTCTAACCAAGCGACCATGTCTAACCAAGCGACCGAACTACGTAAAAATGATCTAATCATCACAGTTCTTTTCTACTCCAGTTCTAAACTAACTAGCAAGCCACAATCTCGGTAACTCGGCGTTGTTGGTGGATCCCCCGCGAACATCTAACCCATTGGTCATGCATGTTTTTGCCTTGCATACCACACCAGACAGTATTTGTGAAACGTCTTCTTTCAGTTACTAGACCACTTACGTATTACGTTTAACAATCACTCGAGCACAAACAGTCATCATATTCCACTTTCTAACAAATCAATACTCCTGATAAACATCTGTTCCACACCCAATTGCATTGTAAAAATGACTGACACATACAGAACAGGTAACAAGGAACGATCCAAATAAACACCAAGCCCTTTTCTTATACATATCTAATCCATACAACCAACAAAGAAAAAACTAATACAACACCCGAAAGCTTTATCGAATGCCAAGAGCAATCCTTTAGAAACTAAATAAACGATTATACGCGCCTCCCAACGTACGTAACTACTAAGCTTTACATGACCTAACCTTAGAGTTTGTTGAAATCGATGCTTCTCGACCGAAGAACAATACCACCGCAAGCATCTCCGCTACGTTACCGAAAGACGTCTATTCGCAAAGTAAACACCGCCAAAAGACGAGATAAATCCACCACAGCCATAACACGTAACCGTACTACTAAGTATCAACATGCTGTCCATAAATGTAGAACGCCTATATGTTGCAACGAACTGTACGACTAAACAGATCATAATCGGTATTTTCCACAAGCCAAGATACATCGTACACACCAGATTACGAATACACGAGACATAATTTTACGAAGATAGAATATTACATTACTTCTGTCAGCAGTCATAAGAATAATAAAAAACCTAGAACGATTTGTCACAACTATACCATCACTCTTAATGCAACATCGATACAATAATGACCATATCTAGCTAACCTCTACAGGTCACAAAGTGGCACAATCATAGTACCGACAAATACTGCAACACTTCTAAGCACGTTTAATCGTTTGTTTAATCTCTAAAGGATTGCTCTTGGCATTCGGTAAAATTTTTCGGATGTTGTATTAGTTCGAAATGGTATAGACTATTTTTTTTGTTTGGATTAGATATATACATGTATATAAGAAAAGAGCTTGGTGTTTATTTGCATCGTTCCTTGTTAGCTGTTCTATGAGTGTCAGTCATTTCTATGACGTAATTGAGTGTGGAACAGATTTTTATTCGAAGTATTGATTTGTATGAAGAGGGAATGTGATAACTGTTTGTGCTCGAGTAATTAAACGTACGAGGTAAGTGGTCTAGTGGCTGTTAGAAAAGTTTCAGAAATACTGTATGCAATGCAAAAAGATGTATGATCAATCGATTAGATATTCGTGGTGGATCCACCAACAACGCAGAGTTACCGAGATTGTAGCCTGCTAGTTAGTTTAGAACTTTAGTAAAAAAAGGCTGCGATGGTTAGATCCTTTTGTTGTAGTTCGGTCGCTTGGTTGGACAGGGTTGTTGTTACAAGCGCTTACACAGAGTGCCGCAGGACAGTTGAGATAGAATTTACGCAAAAAGTGTTAGAAATACACTAAAATATGCGATTCAGTGTCTGTTTCCAGTTGTGGATGGAGTTCTAAAGTCGATTTAGCAATATGTTCTTGTGTTTGCAAGAAACTTTGCGCTGTGTACCTCACGAAGTATTGCCTTGATCTTTTGTTAGTGGTGTTTACGATTGAGGTCATTTATGTAGCGTAGATGTTTGCGATCGTAAATTATTGCTGATGTTTTAACTTATACATGCGGTGTAAATTCTACAAGTTCGTCATTGTAAGGCTTGGAGATAAGGGGAGGTAACAGTTTCTCTCATCTGGCGGCGGCGTTGTGAGAGCACTAGGAATACTGGCGAAACTCGGCAAAGGAAGCACTGGAGAACATCTCGACGAAATATAAAAATCCTGTGGTTATACCTTATAAAGTGAGTCTAGCCGATGTTAAACTTGATGTTGTAATGGAGGAGCTCCCATCTACACAACAACAACTTCCTGTAGGTGGCTTTTATCTCCTGGAATTGGGCACCCCACAGGATTTCGCAAGGATTTTTAACAAACTGGGAATGTGCGAGTACACCTAGCATCCAGCCACCACTTTTTCCTGGAAGGAAGCTGTATAGTATAGGGGAACAGAATCATATTTGCGGACTTTGATAGGGCAGCTGTAATGGATTGTTTAATGTGGATGACGTCGGAGTAATATATATATATATATATATATATATATATATATATATATATATATATATATATATATATATAATACTTTTATTTGTCGAATCACGAGTTCTGGTGTCAATAAAATCCATCCATGTGGCCTCGGCTAACAAATTCCTTACAGAGCAGTTGTTACTTTTTTTTCTCTTTCTTCTCTCTCTTTTTTCTTGTCAATTGTTTGCTGGGTAAATAAAAACACTTAAAATTGACTCGTGTGTCCAAAACTCTAGCGAACTCCACTGTCCAACAGGACGTTCGCGGCCTTAGGAGTTTGCTGATTGGTACAATCCGTTTGCATGGTTATCAGAAAAACGTGTCGAAATATGTTGATCGATGTAGGCGGGCATAGGTGTGCATTATAAGTGCTCGCAATCATTGCGTTGCACGTATGCAGGTGTACTGCAACAAAATATAGTGTCGACAGACCATGCTCTTTTATCGATCAGGTGTTGCGGTGTGTAGGTTAGCGTTCTAGTAATTCTACTTGCTATTATCGATTAAAAAAAAAAAAAAAAAAAAAAAAAAAAAAAAAAAAAAAAAAAAAACAGAGTTCGGTTTAGTGGAATGAAATAAGAAATCAGAGGAAAGAAGCTTGAGTTGTGTTTGGAGTGAGAAATTTTTGTCTATATTTTGGGTATAGGGCTGGTCGATCTTGCTATACAGAACTTAAAATCTTTTGTAATTGTGTTGCGTTGGGCAGGTAAAGTTATGTCCTCTTGGTTCCGTGGTCGTTGTATTAGCGTGTCATTTCGAAGAAGGATGTTGTTAATTTAGTGCTTTCGAGAAAAAATTTTTAGTGTAGACGGTCGGAAATCTGTAAACTGCTGATCTCAAATTTTACCGTGCATTTTTAAGTTGTTTATTGTAACTTTACAAGGAAATACCAAAGTACAATCGAATTTAGTTTTGTTTAAAATATCAATTTTAAACGTCTTCTGGAGTGTGCAATTATCGATATTTGACCTGTGTCAGTTAAAAGTTGTAAAAAATCGTTTGCAATTGTTCAATATTGTAACAGGGTATGGTCGATAGATTCCCTTTGCTATGTTTAGATTTGTATATGCAAGAAGACGTTTACCGCTGTAGCAATCGTTTTGTACGGGAAATAAGAGGTAAAATAGATCGATCCGAATTCTCAGAAGGCGCAGAACTGGATATTAAGTGGATTACAGGAAGATGTGGAGATCGAAAACTTACCTCGGCATACTGGTTGGAAGAAAGCGATACATCGATCTAAGGAAATATCTTTGTACAATAGGGTTCCGTTTAGTTTATATAGAAAAAGCGGGCTGCTCATTTGCCAAAATTTTAAAATTCTATGCAGAAATTCTTTGGAAGTGCAGTCTGGAAGAGCAGGCTGTGTGTTGATTCAATTTTTGTCTTTCTGTCTGAGTCCAGTAAGGAAGACTGATAACATCACTAACAGATCTATATTCAGACGCATTCATTCCAGGTATAACGATGTTGACATAGTAAGCTCTCGTCATGTTCGGTAAAATGCTGTAAGTGAACGTTTCAGTGTTCGAAATCTATAGTTTCTATGCAGACTTTGTAGTTGAATTATAAGGTGTCCTTGTCGATTTTCGCTGTTTCCACCAGAAAATATGAATTTTTTATAACCAATATGTCTTCTGCTACTCTTGCTGTTGTTTTACTGAAAGAGTGTTTGACATACTAGTTTGTGCTGTTCAATACCGTTTCATCTCGTTTATTATCTAAAGTGCGCTATTTTTAACACATTCGTCGGCTGTTGTGTACGTAGTCTAAACGAATACCTGGAGAGAGAGTGCTTAAAATAATAAAACGTTACGATATTTTGTTTAAACATTTATCATATGTTTATAGAATTGTTTTATGTAGCCTGCAGAGAGAACACCGTGTGTTTGTGATCGCGTTGAAGATCGAGCTATAATTACGTTACTGTTAAGCGTTTCTATTTTTTTAAATGAGAATCGTTCTTACTGTTTAGTGGAGTCTATCGAGACAAATTGTTTCAGGTAGCTGTTTTACGGAAAGAGCTTAAGATGGACATACATCAGTTTGTGGTGGTCATTACCGTTACATTCTAATGGGCACTATTTTTTAAACACGTTTATTGGCTTTACTTAAAGCTTCCGTGCTGAGATGCCGTGGTCCATACATGAAACTTTCCCCTGTCGTTTCGCCCTCGTCTGCGGAAGGCATCCTCGGAAGTAAAGCGACGTATTGCAACGTGAGCGCGAGTAAGCGTCGTATATATAGGCAAAACAGAGGGCGCTGCTGTCAGTCACGTGGTGTCGGCTGTACTGTGGTCTCTGCTATTGTCAACCTCCTCGATTGAAATTAATCGATTGTCATGCTGTTGCTGCAGTGTTGACATCCATATCTTATCAACTTTGAGACCTTCCTCTTTTTTGTTAAAAAAATCTCAATTGCCTCTCTGTACAACGCGCATAATAATGCGACGTCTTTGCTATGACGGACGTCTCGTAAAATTTTATTTCGTGGTTACTTTCTTGATACACGTGTTCCGCTACAGCCGATTTATCAGTATGTCGGAGGCGGCAGTTCCTTTTGTGTTCACTCAGACGAGTCTTGACACTTCTTTTAGTTGTACCTATATAAACTGGAGTCGTAAATTAGTGGAGGAACCAACAGCTACCTCCTGCTGGTTATCTAATTTCTATACTGGTTCTGGGCATAGATTTCACATGGCTGCTACAGTTACTCGGACTAACTCATGTCAGAAAGTATGACGTGAGTCGTGCACGGCGACCCGGCGCGCACCACCGCCTGTGCACGCGCTTTCCTGGCCAGACCAGCGGGCTGGTTCCGCTAGGAGAGGCGACGGCACCTCCATCCCACACCACTGGAAGCGGCTGCCCACTGCCCAGCTCTCCGCAGGCTACCGCGCTGGACGGGCAGGGCCTCCTACAGGTTATACATCCCGCGACGCGTACCGAGCTTCGCAGTTCTAGCCGTGCTATTACCTCTTCTCAGTGAGAGTTCCCTACTTTATTTCATAATCGATTAACCCTCCGCTGCCCATTTGAGAGTGTGGAATACCGTCTCTCACGTGAAATCTGTACGGACCCGACACATTTTTTGGTACTGGTGACGTGTAATTGCATTAGGCCGGCGTCAAGCCATCAAGCAATAAATTCAGCGGTCCCTTCGTGTACGTAGTCCAAATTATAAGCCTCATAAACCCTGGAATGCTACACTTATATTCAATGACAGGTCTTCTACACTGGGGTAAAGTGTGCCCAAAATATGAATTAGAATATTTTTACGTCTTTTTATTTCAAAGTGATACAATACAAATTTATGTCATCATTAAAAAAAATCACAGACACAAAACGTTAAAGTATTGAAGTAAGAAGCACACTTTTTTCTTTGATGTTTAAAGCAAATAAATATCTCACTTTTCGGTCTTGTCAGGAAATCACACCGTCGTGTAGTGGATTCTGGAATCCGTTAGCCTTCTACCAATGACAGATCCAAACTGTGGCTCATGGATTGGCGCAGTTCTGTTCTTGGTTTCCCTAAACATCGTAACATGTGTGCTCGCATCATAAAATGTTCAAATGTTTGTAAATCTATCGGACCAAACTGCGTGGTCATCAGTCCGTAGCTTACAAACTACTTAAAGTAAACTAACCTAAGGACAAACACACTCACCCTTGCCCCCTCGCATCATATCTCCAGCCAATCTCCTTTGCTAATACTTCCTGTTCCGGAATATTTCCTTAACACTGCACAGCTCCCTTTTAATAGCAACATGGAGTTGTATCCTCGTGCTTTGTAAGGTCCAAAGTGTTTCCGAGAAGTCAATTCTTTTCACCTAACAAAAATCAATTTATAGATAATTGTGCGCTATGCACTGAAATTGATAAAACAGTTGGTAGGTTGAACTTCACCATTAGTGTGGTATAATTTGTGTGTGTTTAAAATATCTATAATTATACTATATTTCACACCATGTTCACAGGTGTAAATGAATCTTAGTTCTAAAATGTCTTCAAGCGATTACGCTACACTTGGGTGCACCTGTACCCTAAAGGTTAAATAACACAAAAATCAGAAACACTCTTGACGTTTTGAAGATCACACCTGTACTGACTTCTTTAACTATGAAAATACTAGAAAGCACAGGACTGGGACTGAAGTGCTATCTGTTGACCATTAGCGTCACATTTTGGAAGCACGGGGTGCAGCATTCCTTGGTTAAGCAAAATTGTGACTGGTAGAATTTAAGAACATGTAAAAGGTTTTCGGTAATTTAAGAGAACCAACAATGTAAGGAAATGGTACCGAATTGCCTACCGTGTTGTACAACAGAACGAAGAAACCAAAACTGGTAAGTAATATATTGACCCTTCACATACAAACTTGAGGGAACAATCTGTTTGAAAAAATTAAAGATAAAGGTTAAGCAATGAATTAAAAATGTTGGAAAACAGCAGTAATTCTCCTAAACGTAAAGATTTTAACAAAAAATACATTTTTTAAAAATTAAGACTAGATGTAGTTTATTAGTACATTCCTAATATTTGACATAGAAACAAAATAATAACCAACACGTAAGTGTTGTACAAGACACAACAAAAATTAGAAACTCGAGGAAAAAAAACAATTCCTAATTTTATTATTTCCGTAGAAAATGAAAAGAAAAATCCTTACATAGTCCAAAATCTTGGGAATTGAAGCAAATAAGTTACAAACTGTGTTTTATCATTTATGCAGAAGAGGGGGAACTGAGCAATATTGAGCACTATTGAGGAGACGCTATTCGTCGAGCGGGTTATGGGGAGCAAGATTGCGGCTGAGAAGGGGAAATAAGTGCGCCTGGAGTCCACAAGGACCTACGTCGGCGACGAAGGGTTAAAAGAAAATTGCCGAGTCCGATTTATTTTTCTATTTTAAATGAAATTCTTTTAACACGATGTATATGAAATAAAAACCGAATTATATAATTATGCGATTTGCTACCACATCTTTATATTAAACTATTTCCACATAACTAGGATCGAATCATCGAGAGACGGAATCGAATAAAACTATCATCTTTTCCTCACTGCCATAATTATTAAAAAGATACAGGTTCTTTTATTAGGCTCCAATAATCCACTGCTAACTTAACCTTCATTTGAGTAGATGAAACTTACAAGAAAATAAGATACAATAATGCACAACCGATTTTGAGATATTACAAAACTGAAAGTCACATTACACTTTTATATTTTATTTTGTATGACTCTTGTTAGTGATGGAATCTTCTCGGGTGATCAGCCGAGTGGTGGCGTCGTCTTGTCGCAATGTTTTAATGAGTTTCGTACGCATCATCCTCAGGCGATCGCCCGAGGAGATTTCATCACTGGAATACTGCGAGAAAGCCTGCAATCGCATATACTTGTTGATGCATTATGAAAAACCTGGACGTGGTCGCAATAATGTTTATTTATATATATGAAAGGTGCAACATTCTGCATTCCATAGATGTCGCTGCATTTAAGGCCAGCTGCTTGTGAATAGACAAAAAAGTTTCAAACTAGTCATACAAGAAATGAAGTCACAAAATAAATAGAGAAGTCAAAAACCATTTCCAGTTGCTATTCCCTTGAGCCATCGCTATGGAGACTTTTCACACAATGGGTTGTGCTAAAAGATTTAGAAAGATATTTCTTCATTTATTTTCTCTGGAGTTTGAGTTGTTGCGAAGGAAGAGAAGAACAGCAAAATTTTCTGGGTGCAAAAGTGAGCGACATGTGCTTTGTGTGAACCTACATAAGTAAAATTCCTTTCACTCCTAGAACTACATGATATTACACATACGATTTACCTGGCGATCTTCTAGTTAGTCGGAAAGGTTTTCCCATATTTTTTGGAATAAGAAGCCAAATTTACCTTCAGTTAACAGTCCTTTTCAAAGTACTATGAAACTCATCCGAGAAAGTATGATTTCGTCAATATCTGCCCTAATACCTGTTCTACTTGGTGTAACTATGAGACAATACTGATATGGTCATAGGTATATATCCTTACACACTTCTTTCAATAAAGTTCTTAAGGGTATTAGAACTCATCATCTTCGTGTAAAACCAACCGACGTTTCGGCCAATACTACAAATGGCCTTCTTCAGGGTATTCGTCTGATTGATGATTGTGGGAGAGTGCGCGTCTTATATAATAACGTGAATTATCGAGGAAGAGCAAGGGGGATGTTAGGCATTCTTTATACGTTTCTGCATTAATTGACGCTATTGGTGGAAATGAACGTTTAAGATTGTTTCTATTGGTGTACTTTCTTTGTCAATGGTGTTTGCATTCTCCCGTCTAATTGGCGGAAATAAACGTCTGTGATTGTTGTTTGCATTACTGTTTGGCATTGGTTAGAATGGGCAAGAGGAGCGGCCGTTTTGTTAGAAGACGAGAAGTATCCTAGACTTAAGTTTGCTATGTTGTGGGTGCAGCAACTGGAACGTCATTGCAATGCAGGGCCTAACGTCACAGAGGTAAAGTTCTTTAACTTATTACCATTCCTGTTTTCCTGTTTAGTACGCGGTACGTGTCCAGCTAATGCAACTTGTAGTTAATTGCAAGCACCGTTAGTATGTCACTGGTAATTGGCGGAATGGTACAACTGTCGTATTTTCTTATGTAAATGTAGGTGCTACGAATCCTGAAAGAGCGTTGTCTCCGTCTAATGGAACTGTTGACGTTGCACAGAACTGCAACTTTTATGTCGCCATCTCTTCTGACAATTAAAAATGATGTTCGTTATAGAGAGGGATGAGACGTTAAATGCTATGCGCCAAATGTGTTATGAAATATCGGTTCCAGGTAAGTAGAAATAAACGTACGTCACTTCATTGCTTTGGAATTGTTCCTTTCCCAAGTGCTTCTAAAGCTTTTCTCTCGATTCAGTTGTACTAGGCATTCATTTTCGCATTGTGTTGTGTGTACCCAGACGTTCCTTTACCCTACAGTTTATTATATGTGCCTAATATCAAGTTCCTGCGCTAAGATCATATATTAAATTTCTATGCTGTTATTTTCTTGTTCCCATTTTGTGGGCTGTCATTGTCTGTTTAGAGATAGGTGTTACTTGCCGTCTTCAAGAGGAAATGATCATGTTTTATTTCCATTCCCCGGAACACTCTTACGTCATGGAACACTGTTTCCGTCTTTTGTATTGATAGTAAATAATATTAATGTACACTCGTCAGATAAGGTATGTGCATCTCTCCCGCAACATTTTGCCACTGTGCGTGATAGTTGCGCGTCTACGTACTCCTTAACGGACATTTTCCAATTGCAGCAGTCAAATATCTTTTACTGTCACTGTCGTTTATCTGTGTAATTGAGAACTCTGTGCAAGCTCTTTGCAATGTATCCGTCGTCAAGGTCATATACCGGCATAATGCTTACTTATCACCTACTTTAAATCCAATCGTTCTAATTATTTATTTTACACAGCTGTACGAATTTACGGTGCTCCTGCTGTTTTTGTGATGTCTGTGTTACTTTTATTTAGGGCCGTCGGAAGAATTTCATCCAGGCGTACCAGCGAAAAGAGTGAAGTGCATATTTTGGGAATGGCTGTACTGTGGAATGCGCGAGGCTCAATCCTCCTATCAGGTGGACCTTTATTTAACACCAATCAGTGGTGACGAAGACGATCCTATTGAATGGCGAAAAAGCAGCAGTTCTTCTTGGTCTTAGCTATTTTTATTGGCAAAAACAGATTTCTACTACACCGATTAATCAGAACACCGATAATCAAACAAGATTATATACAATAACTTTGCTTCTCTTAGAGGAAATTGTAGAGGGTAAAAAGTGTAGATGAGAACACAGACTGGACTATATTCACTCAATAACAGAGGGCACAGGCTGCTACTGTTTCTCCGAAGTGATGCAGAAGACGCGTAACATCAGTCATGACTGATTATTTTAATGATCTAACACTGATAGCGAATAACCAGCCAAAGTATCACAGGAAGATAATATACTTGGAAAACAGTCTGAACCCTGCAAGTTATCAGGTAGACAATAATATGATCAGGCAGAGATTCCGGAATCAGTCACTTTGTAACGCGTCTCCAATAGCACATATGGGATATGATAATTTAGTTTTGATAGAGACTAGGATTAAATTTAAGGAAACTGTGCTGATAGTAACCAGATACTGCAGCTGTAAGGAATGAAGAGAGGCGTATTCTGTTGGTTACGGAAACAGCTATGACGACAAAAATACTGTAATACATGGACATCTATGATTAGAGATATTAAATGTTATCGAAAGACAAACATACACACAAAGAATATAGATCCTTTCTTAATATTTATTCATGACCAGTTAAAAAAAACAACTCCGTTTCTATCATCTGATCCATTGCTTATAAAGCTCAATAAAAGTTCACCATTTCTCTAAAATACAGGTTGTCCCACAAAGAATGGCCCCATTTAGATAGAATTACTTACTTGGAAGAAGGGCATAAAACCAACAAATTACATATTAAATTACTCACAAAAGACAGAAGGTTATAAAAATCCATCATAAATGTTCAATATGTCCTTCATTGGCTGCACGGATGACATATAACCGACAGCGGAATACATACGAAAATGAGCGGAAAGTGTCTTTTGCCACTGAAGCTACAGAAGCTGATATTCTGGTTTTTAGTTCATCAATGTCACGAGCTAAGCGAGGAACGTAAACACATTGTTTAACATATCTCCACAGGAACAAATCACGTGGTGTTTAGGCAGGGGAACTACGAGGCCAAGAGTGTAAAGCATTGGTCTCATGGTTCTGTGTTACCTATCCAAGGTTGAGGCAAGTTGGCACTGAGGAAACTGCACGCGTTGTTTTTCCAGTGTGGTGGTGCTCCATTTTGCTGATAGATGAAATTGGCGGGGTCAAGTTATGGGAATAAGCAGTTCCGTAGCATAGCAAGATATGATTGTTCTGACACGGTTTCTGCCTCGAAAAATAGGGATCATAAACCTTGCTTTGCGAAACAGCACAAAAAACCTTCACTTTTTGTGAATCACGTTTGTTTTAGATTGTTTCATTAGGATTTTCGAGCCCCCATATACGCACTTGCTGATGGTGAATCTTACCACTCATATGGATATCATCTCTGAATATCAACTGTGACATAAAAGTTTCATCTTCCATGTTCTCTAGAATAGCATAGCTGAAGTCCACTCGCTTCACTTCGTCAGTATCTCTAAGAGCTTGTACCAGTTGTAATCGTTTTGGTTTGAGGGCTAAACGACGCCGTAACACATGCCACTAGTTCTCGGCTAGCACGACGCGTAGACTTGTGGGAGCTCCACTCAAATGCTCGTCGGATTTGTTCCACTATTTGTTCAGGAACACGTGGACGGCCATTATACCACCGTGGAATGATCTTTGGTGATAGTGGTTTAGTACGAAATCGAATATGAAGCACCCGCTGAACTGCGATCACTGATTGAGTACGACTACATTCAGTAACACAATACGCCTTTTGTTGCGCGGACGCCATATTGCGCGAGACTGGCTGCACGCTCCAGGTCATTCCTCGTAGCGACATCTAGGGAATTTACTCCAAAACTCTAGATTATGCCGATTTCATCTACAGCTTTTTCAGTTACCTAGTGATGTTTGTATCAATATTATTACAAGTTAAAATCGGGTCATACTTTTTGGGACACCCTGTATTGTGATACATCGTAACAAGTCAATACAGTAAGATGAAGACATTCATATAAGTATATATATTTGGTTTTATAACCGCAATACAAGATTTCGAAACGTTTGTCATTTGGTGTTACAGAATAATATTGGAAATAAATTAGGTGAAGTAATCGTAAGTTCAAAATGTTCAAATGTTTGTAGAACTTATGGGACTTAACTACGGGTACATCAGTCCCTAAGCTTACAAACTACTTATGAACTAGCTAAGACTAAGGACGGCACAAATATCCATGCCCGATGGGGAATTCGAACTCCCGACCGTAGTGGCTGTGCAGACCGTGACTGGAGAGCCTCAGTCCCCTCGGCCACCGCGGCCGGCTAATCGGAAGTGAGGACCTACTCTACAGAATAGGTGAAGCTATCATCATATGGAAAACACCAAGAAGATGAGATAGCACGGTGGGACACATCTATAGCGTTGTAAAGAGAGATGCAGAGTGTAAAAGCTGAAGGAAAAGGTAGAGACTGTGATGTATTCAGCAAATAAGTGATGACTTAGGGTGCAAGTGCGTAGAGCGGGAGAGCAGCTCTGGGTGACCAGCATCAACATAGGCATAAAACTGATGACCACACTACAACAACATAGATACAAATATCAATTAAAGTAAAAATGCTAATTAATCCCTGTCAACAAGCACATCCCTAGGTGGATGCTGACAGCGTGATATGAAACTAGTTGTAGGAAAGGGTGCTACAAGATTTTAAAGTATTTCGACAAAATCAAACATTCGAATGTTTGTAAATCTATGGGACTCAACTGTTTGGTTATTAGCTCTTAGGTTACGAACTACTGAAACTAAGGTAAACAACACAAACACCCATGCCCGAGGGAGGACTCCCACTCCCCGACGTCGAATGGCCGCGCACCGCAGCACGGCCCTCAGTGTGCACGGCTAATCCGCTGCGGCATTTGGAAGAAGCTTCAGGAAATGTTGCTAACCCAAGAAGAGTATAATGCTGAAACCGCGTAAGACAAAGACTGCCGCGGCGGATTAGCCGTGCGAACTGGAGCGCCGTGTTGCGGTGCGTGCGGCCGTCTGCCGTCGGGGATTCGAATCCCCCCTCGGCCATGGATGTTTTTGTCGTCTTTAGTATAAGGTAGTGAATAAGTAGTTTGTAAGTTTAGGGACTGATAACCCCGCAGTTAAGTGCTTAGACTTTACAAACAAACATTTACAAAGACTGCTTGCCGGCCGCGGTGGCCGAGGGGACTGAGGCGCTTCAGTCACGGTCTGCACAGCCGCTACGGTCAGGGGTTCGAATCCCCTCTAGGGCATGGATATTTGTGCCGTCCTTAGTATTAGCTAGTTCGTAAGTAGTTTGTAAGTTTAGGGACTGATGACCCCATAGTTAAGTACTATAAGCTATACAAACATTTGAACATTTGAAAGACTGCTTCTGAATCTAGATACTGTATCATGTCGGAAAAACAGTTCAGAAGCAAAATATATATGAGAGAATGCAGCTCACTTCGCGAAACTTCATGTCAATTCCCAACTAATCCCAATGCCCTGGTTTCCAGGAGAAAAAAAAATGAAGAAAGCTTGTAACATATCTTGCATTTCAACGTTACTTTTATTGCTAAATGTTTGTAAATCTATCGGACTCAACTGCGTGATTATTAGTCGGTAGCTTCCAAACTACTTGAACTAGTGTAAACTAACCTAATGACAACACAAACACGTATGTGCAAGGGTGGACTGGAACCCCCGACGGCGAATGGCCGCGCGTACCGCAGCTCGGCGCCCCATTGCGCACGGCTAATCCACCGCGGCCTTTTTTTGCTACCGAATGCCACATTCGATATGCAAATTCGTAACAAATTGAAAAACCAGATACGTCATGCTATTAATTGACTCTCATTCTTTGAAATGCACAATATAATTAGTGATTGATGAAAATTTGGTCGCCACTATGCTTTTCCAAACAGAAAAGTTGACCTTCACCTATTTGACCAGTGGCATACATCATACTAAGACCAAGATTCAGTTGTTAACTGTTTCCCTGATTCTATCTGTATTATTTTTAAATGACTCTGATCTCCTCTGTTAACGACAGCAAACACGGGCCCCACGGGTACCTCACAGCGCTCGCCCCGGCAGCGACCTTCCGCGAAGAAACTGATGGCTGGCCTGTACAACGCCAAGTGCCTTCACTGTCCCTACGTGCTAATCCAGCCTCGACACAAGGCACAGCTTTCTACAGCTCTAAAATCAGCTTGCTCGCCACAGCCATGAGTAACCACAGAAACGACAATAAGGTACCTTTAATACAAATCAGAGGACAGGACTCCTGATTCCCTGATTCTATACATCATACTAAGACCAAGATTCAGTTGTTAACTGTTTCCCTGATTCTATCTGTATTATTTTTAAATGACTCTGATCTCCTCTGTTAACGACAGCAAACACGGGCCCCACGGGTACCTCACAGCGCTCGCCCCGGCAGCGACCTTCCGCGAAGAAACTGATGGCTGGCCTGTACAACGCCAAGTGCCTTCACTGTCCCTACGTGCTAATCCAGCCTCGACACAAGGCACAGCTTTCTACAGCTCTAAAATCAGCTTGCTCGCCACAGCCATGAGTAACCACAGAAACGACAATAAGGTACCTTTAATACAAATCAGAGGACTGAATGTATAAGTAGGAATGATAAAATAATAAATTAATACGTGCAATGAACTTATCATCAGACATTAATCAGAGGAAAAGTACGCAGGAGAGACGAGAAAATTTGTGAAATAAATTGTCATAAGCAACTACCACCTTTCAAGCTTAGGGTTTAAAGTCACGAAGACAGCGTTGTCTTCAGGGACAGAGTTCAAGCAGGGATTTTTAGGTAAGGACTTAGACGTGTCCTTTCAAAGGAACCATCCCGACATTTGCCTGGAGGTATTGAGGAAAATGCCGGCCGCGGTGGTCGAGGGGACAGAGGAGCTCCAGTCACGGTCTGCACGTGCCACTACGGTCGGGGGTTCGAATCCCCCTTCGGGCATGGATATTTGTGCCGTCCTTAGTTAGTTCATATGTAGTTTGTACGTTTAGGGACTAATGACCCCGTAGTTAAGTCCCATAAGCTTTACAAATATTTGAACATATTAATTGAGGAAAATTGCGGAATACTTAAATCTGATTGGCCGGATGTGTAATTGAACTATCGTCCTCCCGAATGCGCGTCCAATTTACTACCTCTGCGTCACCTCACTCGATCTTTCGACAGAATATGTTCAAACGTTTGTAGAGCTTATGGAACTTAACTTCGGGGTTATCAATCCCTAAACTTAGAAACTACTCATGAACTAGCTTATACTAAAGACGGGACAAACATCCATGCCCGAAGGGGCATGCATCGTAGCATAGCCGCTCCGCCGCGGCTCGACAGAATAAAAAGGGGTGATAGAGTACTTGCTTTTAATGAACCAACAAATGTATATTTTGCTGTTTGATATCAGTGATGAGATAAACGTACGACTGAATGTTTTTTCTTCTAAAATGCGTTGACTGTCATCATTATTGATGCGCATTGTAGAGGATAGAAGTGTACATCTTTCTGTGGATCGAATAACCTATTCTCCGTGTCGTATTCCAGTATCCAATTTAACTGCAACACTTGCCGTATACAGTGAATTATGAATGAAGCAATTTGTATAATTTACGAACAATGAACCACAGACATTGCCGAAGAGGGGTGGCTTGCGTGCCTCAACGATACAAATAACCGTACCGTAGGTGCAACCACAGGGGAGAATTATCTGTGGAGAGGCCAGATAAACGTATGATTCCTGATGAACGGCAGCAGCCTTTTCAATAGTTATAGGGGCAACAGTCTTGGTGATTGATTGAGCTGGCCATGTAACATCAGATAACGGGTTTTCCCATGCAATTACTGCGATTATCTGAAACCAAGTGGAAATTATAGTCGTTAGTACTTCGGATGACATGGGTCCCTATCAACACGACACAGCACGTCCCAAGGTTGTGGATAGGGGATACGGCCTTGAAATACGAAGGTTGTTGTTGTGCTCTTCAGTTCGCAGACTGGTTTGATGCAGCGGACAGCCTGAGAGGATCAGGCGATGGCGAGATGAACGATCACTGTTTCTTCTTGTCTTACTATCAAATATATCCATCAAGAATCAGCTACCTTAATGATTATGGGTTCCTTTGAGATAAAATATTCCGGAGGTAAACTAGCTTCCCATATGGATTTCTGGGCGGAACCTACATTGAAGAGATTACGAACGAAAGGAAATTTCCGGTTAAAAGTTTGTTACGAATTAACTAGAAACGATGTAGGAATTACAGCTATACAAGAAACTCGGTGGCAGGTGGGTGGCATCATAAATAGAGGTAACTAGGCATTTTTCTATGGAGGTGCGGTATGCTCACAGTTTAGTAACAGGTGTTGCAGTACAGAGGAAATGCTCCCAGCAGTGACAGATATAAGGCTTTTTAGTGACAGGCGATCACCTGTACTGTTGTCCGGCAGGTGGAACAGAATAGTAGTAATTAATGTATACGCCTCTCCGGGAGACACCACCTTGACGAAGCACTGTCCGTGTGGGTGGAGAGGCTTGCGTATCCGCGTGAAGCTGAGGGCTATACCGAAGGTAAAGAACCTACTGCCGGAAAGGCCTCAGCTGATGGATCAGACAAAGCGTGTCCCACAACGTCCCGTCTTCCTTATCCTCTTCCAGACTTTTCCCAATTCCTTTCCCAACACAAGGTGTGATGCCATCCGTGCCGAGGGGTGCGTGGCACATGGGTGGATGTGTCTCGAACGGAGCCTCAGGGATACCGGGCGACCTCCCTGAGTAAGTAGCCTTGCACCACGCGGGGTTATCGTGGTGTGGGCCATATAAATCCCCACATCTCGTGGGACTAAGATGAACACGGAGAAAGAAAGTATTTTAAAAGAATCTGAGGGGCAATCTGAGACCTCAGATGCTCAGACATCGGGATCAGGACCGATGGAGTGCACTCCTACATCTGAATCAGGGTCTAGACCTGAGCAAGAAGTGGGAACCGTAACAGAGAAGTTGGACCAGATTAGGATTAAGGCCTTGTCTGGAGCTCAGAGGAGGAAACTTCTCAAGGAACAGAAGTAAAGGAAGGAAGGGTTCCTAAGTATAAGTGGAGGGAATCAAAAGGGCTTGAGCCCAAGACCCCCAAAAAGAAACTGCCTCAGGTCGAAGGGGATACACAGACCCCTTTGACGTCAAAGACAGGTGGCAAGAGAGTTAGGGAGGAATCTAACACTCCCTCCTCTCTGGACAAATGTGGTCCTAAAAGGCTGAGGCAGGAATTAGGGAAACAGACCTATAGTACTGCAGTCTCGATCTTTAGAATGGCGGTTGTCCAAGAAGGATACCCACTGGTGAGCATCACCTGGCAGCAAGAGCAGCTCGTGCAGATGGCCCTCTTTGAAGAGATTGGGGGGGGCCGCTGGTCCAGGACCCAAATTCAGGACGGTCTATCTAGATTGCAGTGCCCTCATTTTTGTCTGCGAGGGGGAGCACTCATCAGAATGGCTTAAGGAAAAGGTGCCCATAATATCCCCATGGGAGGACGCGAAGCTGCTGGTCAAGATAGCAACCGAACTCCTGAAGACCGCTAAGGTATCAATATGGGTACCAAAGATACTTAAGGATGTCCCTCCAAAGACTCTGTTAGAGAAAATAAGGGTCCAGAACCCAAAAGTCACGACAGACGATTGGAGTGTAATTAACCAAAAGGTCGTTCCAGAAGGACGAACCCTGTTGGTGGAGGCCGGAGGGAAGTCCCTGAAGGCAATGCGAGAGCAAGGCCTGAAACCGTTTTTTGGGTTCTCGCAGGTCGCCGTCAGGGTAATCAAAGACCTTAAAAGCAATAATGGCAGCAAGATGGGGACTGGAAGTGCTGCAGATGAACCTGCAGCACAGTAAAGGGGCCACTGCTGCCCTGAGCCGTCGCCTGGGGAGACAGGAGGTGGACGTGGCCCTGATACAAGAACCCTATTTATACAAAGGGGGTGTATCGGGCATCGGTGGTACTGGAGGTAAGCTGATTTATGCTAGAAATATAAAAAACTCCAGAACATGCATTTATGTTAGAAATGGAATACCTTTCATACCAATGATGGATTTTTGTTCCAGGGACTTGGTGACCATCAGGATGCAGCAACGTGAGGAAGGCATCAAGAAGGAAATTGTTTTGGCCTCGGCATACCTTCCTTATGAAGACAGATCTCCTCCTTCTTTGGAAGTGAGGAGACTGACGGAAGCCTGCCACCGGCAAGGTGACAATCTGTTGTGGGATGTGATGCCAATGCCCACAATCTATCGTGGGGCAGCAAGGACACAAACTGTAGAGGTGAGCACCTTCTTGAATTTCTCCTATCTAACAACTTGGAGATCCTGAATAGGGGTGATGAACCTACATTCAGATATAGTAGAAGGGAAGAAGTAATTGACATAACTTTTGGTTCCATGATGATGGGAAGTTATGTCAAACAGTGGCATGTGTTCCTGGAGCCATCCTCATCAGATCACATGTATATTAAATTCAAGGTTGAAATGGGAACCAGACAGACCATGGCCTATAGGAATCCCAGGAAAACGGACTGGGAGACATATAGGAGAGACCTTGACTTCAGCCTATCGGAAATTAAAACTTCGATAAGGAATCCAGTAGAGTTTGAGGAAGTAGCAGAGGCCGTAACCTCTGCTATAGTGACCTCATACTAGGACAACTGCTCAATCACTAAGAAGTGCACAAATAGGAGTGTGCCTTGGTGGAATAATAACCTGGAAATGCGAAGGAAACAGGTATGAAGACTGTTTAACCTTGCGAGGCGCAAAGGACAATGGGCAAAGTATCGTGAGGCCCTTGTCAATTACAACCTTGCCATCAGACGGGCAAAGGAGGCATCCTGGAAGGTTTTCTGTGAGGAAGTGGAGGGCACGGCTGCTCAAGCGAGACTTCATAAAATCCTCACTAGAGTACCAACTAATCCAGGAGGAACATTGAGGAAGGAGGATGGGGAGTATACAAAGACAGCACATGAAACGCAGGAACTGCTCCTCAAGAGTCACTTTCCTCAATATACACTGGGGGATAACTCAGACCAGAATGTGATTCCTGAGAGACGACGGTTCTCAGGTATTCGCAAAGAGGACTGGGATCTGGCCAAGGAGCGTGTCGATTTCAGTAAGGTCCGATGGGCGGTGGGAACATTTCAACCGTTCAAGTCACCTGGCCCCGACGGAATCTTTCCAGCTCTCCTGCAACAAGCGGGAGAAAATCTTATTAGATTCATATGCAGGTTATTCAGGGTTAGCCTAGCAGCAGGAATCATTCCCAATGCCTGGAGAGCAGTGAAGGTTATCTTCATTCCAAAGCCAAGGAGAATTGATCATACCAAGGCCAAGGATGTGAGACCAATCAGCCTGTCCTCCTTCATTCTTAAGACATTGGAAAAGCTGGTTAATGTGCATGTTGGAGAAAGGAGGTTAAGTAGAGTTCCTCTACATTCAAACCAACATGCATATCAGCCAGGTAAATCATGTGAGACAGCTCTCCACCAACTTGTTGGGAAGGTGGAGAAAGCACTACACTTTCAATAAATAGCCCTCTGTATCTTCCTGAACATTGAGGGGGCTTTTAGCAACACGACCTTCGATTCCATGGTTAGGGCAGCAGAGGTGCATGACCTAGGGACCACTATATGTAGGTGGACTAGGGCCATGCTCAGTGGAAGAAAGGTAGAGGCTTCCATGATGAATGAAAAAATGGTGATCAACACCACTAGGGGTTGCCCACAAGGAGAAGTTCTTTCCCCTTTATTGTGGAATCTAGTGGTGAATGATCTCATTGGAGAATTAAACTCTAGGCAGTACTTTTGCCAAGGATACGCAGATGATCTTGTCATAGTAATACTTCGCAAATTTCCTGACACAGTGAAGAATATGGCACAAGGTGCTTTGGACATTGTGCAAGACTGGTGCAGAAAACAGGATCTGGGGGTTAGTCCTAAGAAGACTGTTGTTGTACCATTCACAAGAAAACATATCCAACACTCAAGTTGGAATCTAAAGCTTTTCAATGAAGCGCAACCTGTGAAGGGGACAGTGAAATATCTAGGGGTTACCCTAGATGAGAAACTGACATGGACCCCTCACATTAGGAACATTTGCTCCAAAGCAAAAGGTACTTTAGTAAGTACCAGGCGAGCTTGTGGCAAAAATTGGGGCCTGAGCCCCAAGGGTATGCACTGGATATACACCACAGTGATTAGACCCAGGATAACCTATGGGGCGGTCGTGTGGTGAAAGAAGGTAGAACAGCAGGTTGCTGCTAAGGAGCTTGGTAAGGTGCAGAGACTAGCCTGCTTAGCCATAACAGGTGGAATTAGCAGCACACCAACTGCTGGGATGGAAACCATTACACCTTTGGGTCAAGATGGAGGCGGCAGCTGGTGCCTACAGACTCAAATCTGTCAACAACTGGAACTCTTTGGGACACCCAGAATCACACACTAAAATTGTGAGTGAGGTAAATATAGGAAAGGATGGGGAAATGCCAACCGACTATATTATAACCCCATACTGCTTTAACAAGCTTTTCAGTATAACAATTAGAAGTAGGGAGTAGTGGGAGAAAATAGTTCGACACCGTACAGGGGATATTGTCTGGTTCACTGATGGGTCGAAATCAGACCAAGGCGTTGGGGCCGGGTATAAAGGGTGCGGCCAAGACTGGAGGGTGTCATCTGACTAGGGAAACTGGCCTCAGTATTCCAGGCCGAAATCACTGCCATCAGGGCATGTGTGGAGGAGAATTTGCGTAGGTGCTACAAAGATCGAAGCATTTATATCTATTTAGACAGCCAGGCAGCCCTGAGGTCACTGGCAGCTCCTACAACAAGGTCTAAAATTGTTGCAAAATGTCACAGGGTTCTGGTGGAGCTAGGGGAAAGCAATAGAGTAAACCTATTGTGGGTCCCTGGCCACTCGTGGATCAGTGGCAACGAACATACCGACAGATTAGCCAGGATGGGGGCAGAGGCTCCATTTATTGGACCGGAACCTGTCCTGACAATCACCAAGGCAATGATTAAATTGGAGCTACGTAACTGGCTCGGAAGACAGCACGTAGAATATTGAACCAAAGTCTATCAACAAAAACATGGCAAGGTAATGATGCTAAAGCCTTGTTTTGAAAGAAGCTCTGCAATCCTGGGTCTGAACAGGAGAGAGATTAGACTCATGGTTGGATTGCTGACAGGCCATGGGAATTTCAAAAAACACCTACATACAATGGGAATTACAGAAGAGGACCCTAAATGTAGGATCTGTGATGACGGTGATGAAACTGCATCACATCTGATCTTCGAATGCATTGCATTGGAGAGTAAAAGGCACAGAACATTTGGGACAACCAGACCCGAAGAAATTGTGTCTAATAAAGAACTGGTAAAGGGACTCCTTGCACTGTTCAAGGGCATTGGTTGGCTTTACTAGACAAAAGGAAAGACACTCACAAAGCTACTTGGGTCTCTCTGGATAGACACACGCGAAACCAAACTGATCAAGCCCTAGTGGAACGGAGATTGCACACTAGTATAGAAAATGTAAGGACTTTCAGGGGACCAGATTGCGATTCTTATTATTGTAGATTGCAGAACTGCAGAATTAGTTAAAAATTGGGGACAGGAATTGGCAGAAGTAATTCACAAAGTATTAAGTAAATTATGGAACTCAGAGATGAAATCTAAAGAGAGACAGGAGTCAATTCTGATCCCAATTTTTACGAACGATGACAAAATGGTATATGGTAATTATAAAGGGATATCGCTGTTACCAGTATGTTTCAGAATTTTCTCGAATATTGCTATGTAGGCTTACACCATATGCAGATGAAACTGTGCAGGATTACCAAGCTGGCTTTTGGAGGAACAGATCTACTATAGACCCTGTGTCAAATTACGGAGAAGAAATGGGGATATAATAAAACGGTTTATAATTCTTTCATAGATTTTACAAAAGCATATGATTTAGTATTGCGAACAAAATTGTACAGACTTATTTTGGAACTTGGAATACCAATGAAGAATGTTAGGCTTATAGGAACGAGTTTGAATAACACAAAATGTAGAGTACGCGTGGGGAAATTGGAATGAGTAGAATTCGAAATAAAGACTGAACTTAAGCAGCGAGTTGCCCTGTCCCTGCTACTTTTTAATTTAGGGCTATAATATAATGTGCAAATAGTAGCAGATAATTCAGAGGGTGTGGAGTTAAATGGAAATATGAAGATATTTTGGTAAGCAGATGATGGAAAGATCATTAGCGATACGAAAGACTCTGTAACAGCAAATGCGAATGCATTAATGAAGGCTAGTGAAAACGTAGGTCTGAGGATAAATGAAGAAATAACGAATGCCAACAGCAGTAGATCAGGAAATGTAAAGAGTTAGTCACATGCAGTTTGAAAAAGTGAATACGTTTAAGTAGTTAGGTGTAGGGCTTACATCGAGAAATATTGAATGCGAGATGAGGAAGACGTTACGCACCGGAAATGCTTACTACTCCTCAATGAAATAAATTACTCTCATTTCGATTATTGTCTAGAAATTGAAATATCAGAATATTCAAAACCATTATTCTTCCAGTTGTGATGTATGGGTGTGAAACTTGGTCTCTCACTTTGCAAAATGAAAAACCGATTCGTGAATTTGAAAACAAAATTTTCAGGAATATTTTCGTAGCAAAAAGGGATGACATTAGCGGGGAGTGGCGAAACCTCTTAATGAAGTGGTTCACGAAATCTGTTCAAGTCCTGGCGTAATCCATGTTATTAAATCACGTAGGCTGCGATGGACGGGTCATGTAGCTCGAATGGATGAAGGCAGGCCAGCGCGCAGAGTAATGGCAGGGCACTTATATGGGATACGTCCTGTGAGGAGACTGAAGCGTAGGACAAAGTAAAGGCCGATTTGAAGAGCCTAGGTATTGAAGGCAAACTGGAAGAAAATACCGCAAGACAGCGACAGATGGCTAAACCAAGTTGCTGCGGTAATGGACTCTCAAGTCCGGTATCACCAGTGAGTGAGTGACATGCAACTATATTGTATGAATACATGAGCGTAGGCAGCTCTCTCGCATAATCGGGTTGAAAAATTTCAAAATCTGAAAGGAGAAATGGATAGGTTAGTGTTAGCTATGGTTTAATCATCATGAAAGGAGGTTACATATGTGGAAGAGACCAGGAGACACTGGTAGGTACCAGATTGACTTTATAATGGTAAGGCAGAGGTTTAGAAACCAGGGTTTAACCTGTAAGACGTATCCAGGGGCAGGTATAGACTTTGCGCATAACTTATTGGTTATTAACTGCAGATTAAAACTTAAGAGACTGCAGCAACGTAGAAAAGTCAGAAACCTGGACAAATCGAAGGAACCAGAGGTGGTTGAGAGTTTAAGGGGGAGCATTAGAAAATGTTTGGCCAATGGATTTAATTACAAAATTATTTCTTCATTATATAGTTTATGAGATATGACATCATAAACAATGATATGCATAAGAAATTGTCGCATCTTGTTTGTTCGTATTTCATACGCTTCCCTACCGGTAACCGATAGCCCATAAACTTTGCACACTTAATCTTCAAAACAAGAGGAAAGATACTACCTGCGTAAAATTTTATATGGTGCCTGGCAGAGGGTACTTTACCTATAAATTTCGACGCTTTTATAAAGATCTTGAAATTTTGTACACTTAACGTTCATTATAGAGGAACTTAAAATTATATGTACGATTCAGTACGGTGCATGGAGGAAGGTACCGTGCAATATACTTAGAAACCACTTCACTGATCACCGTGAAGTTAACAGAGGTGTATAATTTTTAACAGATGGAGGAGTAAATTGACTGAGGAGGTGGAGAAGTAGATGGACAGAGAAGGTAATGTGACTGGCAAAGAAAGGGGAATTTGGGGGTAGGCAGAGTGCGGGGTATCAGGTTATGAGAGGGAGATGAGGAGAGGAACGGAGCGAGAGAAGGGGGGAGAGGAGGAGATAGGCAGAGAGAGAAGGAAAGAGACAGTGGAAAGAAAGGAGACGGAGACATGGACTAACTTAAGACTGGAATATACACCCGGGAGACCCCAGGTTTTACTTGTATAAGTGTTGAAAATATGTTGCGTATATACTTTCGTAGTATCTGTAACACGTTTCACCCTTTCGGGGTATAATCAGATCATATAAAAGGTATGGTAAACCATGAACAGTCCAAGTTGTTCCGAAATAAAGTTTATAATTCTTAGAAAGAATCCTAACGTCAGATCTCCACTGATGACGTTGAAAAGATTAAAATGAAGCGAAAAAATAATTATCAATATTGACTGAATTATTTCAATAAATTCATAACCGAATGCTTGCTGCTTCAAGAATTAGCTGGAATGGATCCAATTTTAATTATTACTTTCCTCTTTTACACATGACACGCTCTCCAAAATATTCACTAGATTACAGGTCTATCCGAAGTTTGAACAAATCCTAAGATTTATGTCGTAGCCTGTTAGAGTCACTTTCAACGACAGCCTTAGTTGCTGCCACTGCATAAACTTCGTATTTCTTCCAACAACATAACATCTCTGATCGAGTGCGCACGCAGATGAAGAAATTGAAACATTTCCTCCACTTACACAGACATTAAATCGGGAAGAAGTTCCCAGTTTAACATTTCAGTTTTAATACTTGGCTGATTCTGTTGGAATATCATCGTAGTAATGGCCAAACCTGTCTGTTCACGAGGTACTACATAAAGATACAAAATTATGTAAAGTACTCCATTAAGCCTGATTATCAGCTATATGGCAACTATGTCGTCCCAGCGTGCAAATATGACCCTTGAAAATTACTGTTAAGTATGATCTCAGAGAATGTACTGTGCGCATTAGTACCACGATTGTAAGCGGTTATGGCTCCTGACGCGGCTGCTGGAGCTGTAAACACAGATACGGCTTACGATCAGTCGAGCCAAGGGTGACTTGCATACTGGGTCACCCAACCGGTTGCAGCGGCACCGGCCGCTACGGCCTCGCTGGCAGATCTATGCGGCGATAGGAAGGCGGCGTGGGCACGGCTACACAGTAGGCAAGCGCGCCGTAGATCAGAGCGGCAGCCTAAGAGTCTGACTCTAGGCTAACATTTCTATACAGATTTAGGACGTAAAAATACTACTTACAAACGACATTTCGCAACACGTTTTAAGCAAAAAATGTTTCTTAAGCTTATGGGACTTAACTACGGGGTCATCAGTCCCTAAACTTACAAACTACTTATGGACTACTTATGAACTAAGGACGGGACAAATATCCATGCCCGAAGGGAAATTCGAACCCCCGACCGTAGTGGCCGTGCAGACCGTGACTGGAGCGCCTCAGTCTCCTCGGCCACCGCGGCCGGCCGTTTTAAGCAAATATAAGTTGAACCAATATAATTAATTGAAACTGATATCATTAACAGAACTCTAAACGTAATAGTAATGCTCTGTTGATAACGAACCAAACAAAAGTAAGAATAGATTTTGTAATGTAATAAGTAATGTCCTACGTAATTCATCACTGGCACCAATTAAAGTATACAATTTTATACACCCCATTTAACTGAACTAACAAGAAAGTCTTAATCAGTTGTCATGTAGGAATAGCTTCACATCTATAGAACCCACATCGTATCTTGGAGCACAAAGTGAGTGTTCGCTTGAAAATGCTATCTACTTGGTGACACACCAAATATTGCAAGCCTTAGACTCAACATTTATCAAGCGAAATTGACAAAATTTACAGAGGACAAGAACATAACATTATTCATTATTATTAATGATCTTGCCCAAATAATTACAAAGTGATTCTTAGATAATTCATCACCACATCCGATTATGTATAACAAACAGAAATTACCAACAGTTATGAGCATCGTCGGCTCGTATTTACTTCTTAATTTAACGAAGGGATTTCTTGCTTATTGTTATTATTCCCCTATTTGCAGTTTCTGAATGTCGGCATTTTCTTATTTTGCCTCTTTGCGATGAGCCAGCAGCGCGGGAGTGTATGGAGCTAGGGCAGCGGCACGGTCACCATGGGTTAACTGCGGACGTCCTTTGTGTTTACCTACCTTCGCCGCGCTCTCAGCAGCGTACGTAGCTTACAGAGATTAACACCGTTCTCCCACTTGGAGATCAGGTAAAACTCGTCGCTGAATGTTTGTTGGACCTTGGCTGGAAGGTTGTACACATCCCTGCTCTTGCTGCCGCTGCTCGTTACATCTGAAGCAGCATTTTCTCGGGAGCGTACTCCATCGAAGTATCTAGAGTCGACACCAACTTGGTACCATCCGTGGTTATGTGAGGAACGAGCTTCTCATTGCCATTGTGAATTGTCTGAGCGCTATTACCTGCTTACAAAGCCTGCTACTACCGTCCCCTAAGGCTCACGGCTTATGCATCTAGTTGTTGCCTGAGCTCATTGTGTTACGTCTATATTTGTGAATTGTTCTACCAATGAACCCCAGCGTCTTCAGTGTGGTATTAAGGTGTCATGTGTGGGTTCATGAACTTTCTCGTTCTGAGCACGTTTATTTAAAGTAAACAAACTTCTATTTATTCCGTGTCCTGCCATAGCAGTGGTAGGTCAGGGTTAAAAAAAATTGCGATTCAGTTACCGCTGTTTTAGTTTTACAGTAGAAATTTCCTGTTCGTTTGTGGATCTAATCTGTCATAGCCTGTCTCCCCCCCCCCTCTTTCCTTTTCCATTTTCTTTCCCAGCTGTTGTTCCTCACCGGGCCTAGTGTTAGGTTTAGCATCCTAGCTTGGTTCAATAAGCCACTTGGACTTGTTATACCGTTATTTATGCTTCATGACTGTAATTTACTGTAACGGGTTGATACCCTTGAGAAAGTGTCGTGTGAAATGTTGCTAAGCATGTTATGCACGTCTTGAGAATCAGATCTACTGTTAAGGGACTTTTGTACATCTTGTAACGTCCATTTAAATCTTGAGCAGGCCGGCTGTAGAAATACTTGTTAATCAATCATTTCTGTTAATTTGATATTATCCTTTGGAGCAGCAGTTTTAATAATAGTGTTACTGTAAACATTTTTATAATTTCACCTCTTCGTTATCTTTAGTATTTTAAGCCGATCATTTCTTGAGTTACCTGTTATTTCTATTTGTATTAATTACGCCTTGCCTTCAGATGCAATAGTTATTATTACTGTCAAGTTAAAAAATTGGTTGGGGAGCGTTTCGTAATATCAGTTATAACGTCGCCCACTAGAACATCTAGAATATCGAGCATTTGAGTTAGAAACTGACAACCAGGCTCTAAGTTGGGTTTTGGCTAAACCGCGTAAAACCAGATGTATCGCCAGGTGGGCTGTTAGAATTCCGGCATTAAAATTTACCGTTGGGTATATCAGAGGCGCCGAGAATGTACTTGTGAGTCTTCACAATACACTGAGTTGGGTATCGCTTTTTCTGCCCTCACGCAGATTTCTCAATTGTTTGGTGATCTACGCATAAAACAGGAACAGGACTCACTTTGGGGCCCAATTAAACGAAAAGAGGTATTCTTTGTAGGAAAACGGGTAGGAATCGGGAACCAAAAATTTGTTTACCTCTCGAACTTGTTCCTCTGGTTGTTCATTACTATCATGGGTCATTGGCTGGCGCTCATTTAGGGGAGTATTCAACCTTGGCGACGATTAAACAGTATGGCCTTCTATGGAACACGACGTTAAACGTCTGGGACTTCTTAATTCCAAAAGTGGTGAATGTCCTTAGGATAAACTCTATTGACTATTTGGGACCTTTACCGCGTACTAAAAGAGACAATCAGTACGTCCTGGTCGTGGTAGACGGCTTTTCCCGTCCTATCTGTGTAATTCCGAGACGTAATGTCACCGCTAATACTACCATTTGTATCCCATACTCGTCGCCACTTTTGTGTCTTGTCGCCGCCGGTTGTCCTGAGTGTCGGTGGCCGAGTAGAGAGAGAACGCCACAGGTAAATAGGAGGCACGCGTGTGGGAGTACAGAGTATGAGGTGACCAGTCAGTGGGACAGAAGAAACGAGAAGCACTAAGCTAGATTAGAACAAGTTGTATATTTCGTAGAAATATGATAATACTTATATTTTACAAAGTTAGTGACTGCCAACTAAGTGAACTGTTGAGTCATAGGTTAACTAGGTAGAGGCCTGCCTACTGATAAGTCCTAGTGCCTGTCCAAATCCCAAGTGACCGATGCAGTTCAGTGGTGGCCACGAGCGGGGTTGCAGAAGAGGGCCCTCGTGGCTGTCGTCGTAAGAACGCCGCGCCGTGCGTGCATGGCGGCGCGCGTCGAAAGTACGTGGCGCGCACTTCAGACTTGTGCGACACCCCCCCCCCCCCCACACACACACACAAACCGCCGCGGCGTCGTGGCGTAGGCCTGAGGGCAACGGCGCGACGGCACTGTGAGGAGGGCCTGGGCGGGGGCATTACTGGTGGGACGGACGTCGTAGCTGAGGCTGGGATCGAAACGCCGTCCGCGCCCCGGTATCCACCTTGCGATCCCCCGGAAAACCCACCAAAACGAGGGGAAGGGCACACACCTCCGGCTAGAGGGAGCAAATCATCTTCTGATGTGCATGGCCTAGGTAGGAGGGGGTCGCACGGTCCCGGAATTCCTCTCGGTGACGCTGCCATCTACTGCGACGGGAGCGGCGGAGGCGCGTCGACCTCCATGGGGACGATCTCGTACTCAGGGGAAGCTGGGCCCGGTGGCGAGCGATGTGGCGGTGCTCCCTGGTGGTGAACTGGGTCTGGAATCAAGAAACCCGAGAGAGGATTGCGCGGCCTGTGCAGGCGTAACCGGTTTGCGTGGCACCGCAGCTCCGACCCAGTGGAAGAACATACAACATACATATTGCGAACGAGCACGCGCCGAATGGTGCCCGGCATCCATCTCTTGCGACCAGCAAACACCCTGTACAGCACCGGCGTAGGAACCCGAAAATGCGAAGTGCCATACGAACCGACTCGGTACGTGGGAGGCTGCAGCATGTGAAGGAGAGTGCGGTGACGGCGGCCGTGTAGCAGCTCGGCAGGAGACGGGCCGTCACGTGGCATGCACTGATATGTCGAGAAAAATTTGAAGAGCTTGCTGCCTGAAGTGCTGACCTTTCATCTTTTCCATGTGAGACTTCAATGTTCGAACGAAATGTTCTGTTTTACCATTGGACTGAGGGTGAAACGGTGCGGTGATGATATGCTGAATGCCATTCACACGTCAAAACTGTTGATATTCCGCACTAACAAACTGAGATCCATTGTCACTGACGATAGTTTCTCTCAAACCTTTGATGCCAAACACAGATGTTAAGGTACTGATAGTACTAGCCGCCGTCGTTGAGTTCATGGGAATCACAAAAGGAAACTTGCTGAAAGCGTCTACAAAAATTAACCAGCGCGTATTTCAGAAAGGTCCGGCAAAGTCAATGTGTAAACGTTGCCACGGTCCCTTGGGGCGTGCCAGTCCGAGAATCTTGGCGGAGGAGCTGTCTGATGATCCGCACAAACCGTACTCTGTGATGTCATGCTCTCTATCTGGGAGTCCATACCAACCCAGGTACAATGACGTCTGGCCAGTTGCTTTGTCCTAACAATACATCATTGTCCTTGATGCAGGAGGCGTAACACTTCTCGTTGCAGGGAACGAGGAATAACCACTCTTGTTTGCTCGTTGTCAGTATGTAACAACAGAACACCCTGACTTAAAGACAATGCATGGCGTTGTGCAAAATAACGTCAAACCAGAGGCTACTCAATGTCTTTGGCTCTGGCGGGCCATCCTGAGCTAACAAAACGTGCTATTACACTTAGGTCCGCATCCGCAGCTGTTTCCTGTGCAACCCGACGAGAGTTCAAAGGGAAGTCTGCGATAGCGGAAGCATCTCTGGAGTCTATCTGACAACATGCCATTTTCTGAAGAATCAAATGACACATCCTGACCAACCGGAAGTTGGGAAAGTGTGTCTGCGTTGGCATCTTTAGTGGTAGGTCGGTACCAAATCTCATACTGATAAGTATACAATATCAAGGAACATCTCTGAAGCTTTTGCGCCGTTCGTGGCGGAATTGGCTTTGTGGGTGAGAACAACGACGTGAAAAGCTTGTGGTTTGTCAACAAACAGAATTTTCTGCCATAGAGATAATGATGAAACTTCGTGACGCAGTAAATGATTGCTAAGGCCTCCTTTTCTATCTGACTGTAATTCTGTTGCGATGGCGTCAGAATCTTGGATGCGAAGACAATAATACGATCTTGAGATCCAATACGATGTGACATGACCACGCCTAGACTGTAAGACGAGGCATCCACTGCTAGCACTACAGGCTTCTGTGAGTCAAAGGGAATCAAATATGCATCACTGAATAATGCAGACTTTTAATTTGTCAAAGGCAACCTGCCAATCTATAGACCATACAAAAGGAACATTCTTGCAACGTAAGAGATGCAGTGGAGCTGCAATCTGAGAGGCAATCGGAATAAGTCTGCAGTAATAGTTAAGCTTCCCCTTACTGCTTGCAATTTGTGCACATTCTGAGGAGGAGGCAAGTCTTCGATTGATCGAAGATGTGACTGTAAGGGATGTATTCCTCGGGCATTTATCACATAGCCTAGGTACTCTATTTCAGTTTAAAAAAAACGAACACTTTGCTTTATTACAACGTAGACCTGCTGCAGTCAACACTTTGGAAAGGCACTCTAGGTGTGATAAATGTTTAACTGTGCGCCCTGAGACCACAATATCACCTAAATAGTTCGAGCAGCACAGTACAGAAACTGTTAGCTGTTCCAAAAAACGCTGAAAATTAGCGGGGGTGGAAGAACTGCCAATGGGTAGGCATTGAAATTGAAAAAGGCCCATGTGAGTATTAATGACGAAAAACTTTTGTGACTCGTCATCGAGCGGAATACGTAAGTATGCCTGAACTAAATCAGTCTTAGAAAATAAGCGAGACTGTCCTAATTTGTTCATCAGTTCCTCAGATCGGGGCAGGGGATAAGTGTCTACAATTGTTTAACTGTTCACTGTTGATTTGAAGTCCGCACAGAGTCGAAGTTTTCCTATTCTCTTGGTTAGAATCACTAAATGCAAGGCCCACTGACTCGCAGAAACAGGAGAAATCACCCCACTATTCTTCCATCGTTTAAGTTCTTCAGCATCTTTATCCCAAAGGGCGATAGGCACTGGTCTAGCTTTACGAAATTTTGGTACTGCACATTCTTTTAAAGTTACATGCGCCACGAAGTCTTTTGCACAGCCTAGTTCCGGCGAGAACAAGTCACTATATTTTTACACAATGCATTGATTTTGTCCTGAGGCACTACTGATGAAATTTGAAGCACATCTCTTTGAATTGATAAGCCAAACAAGTCAAAAGCATCGAGTCCAAAAATGTTCTGTGTAGATTGGGCCTGAAGAACGACAGTTTTTGTTACACCTTGAAAAGAGGCGGGCAGGCTATACATTCCTAGCATGGGAATATTTTGTTCTGTATATGCTGTGAGCACTTGTTGAGACGGCTACCACCAGATGCACCAACAACTGCACTAAGTTTACTTTGAGTAGCTACATCAAGTCTACAGTCACTAGCTACACACTGCTGGGCACTATTACAATGAGAAGTTGCAGAAGGTACTAGGTTCACTACAGGATTGTACTGTACATGGTCATGTTGCTTGTCCCAGACCCTTTTCCATTGCACAGTTTTACGCGCTCAACGGCGCTTTTGAAGTGGCTCACTAAATAGTTTCATAGTAGGTGCAGAAAAATTGTCTTGCATTTGAGAGTCAAGAGAAGCACTGTCCAAATCCACAGCGTGTATGTCATTAACAGCAAGAACTGTTCTTGCATTTTGCGAAGCACTGTTCCTAACGGAACCGTTATTTTAATTTTTGTGCCGCATACATACTGTTTGCACATGTCCTGATTTGACACATTGATAACAGACTACGTTACGCCTATGGCGTTGGGCACGTTTGAGGCGAGATACACACTGGGGGCATGACTTACGAAAATTTTTCTGTAATGAGCGTTGGCACCCGTTATTCACAGTACTGTTTCTAACACGACAGTGCGTCCTTTGTGTCGCGCTTTTGCGGCGCACTGAATTAACACTGTGGCTTTGCATTTCTACATGTGCTAAGTCAAAGGTATCATGCGCTTCAATACGTTGCAGTACACTTTCTAATCTAGGGTCAGACTGTTTTAGAACTGCTGCCCTAATTCTAGGGCCCTGAATGTTCTCTGTGATCGCATCTCTCCACATAACATCACTATAAGAAAGTCCACAAGAGCAAGTAAATTTACATTTGCGGGTTAAGTTCTTCAACTGTGTAATCCACTGCTGGTGTGACTGCTCTGGTTAATTTTTTTAGTCTGAAATATCTGTATCGAGCCGCTGCTATGAGAACTTTTCTCTCATAACGAGCATTCAAGGCATCTACTAGTGCATCAAAATTGAGATAGCGAGGAGATGCATGGGGGAAAAGTTTCTACAGTAATACGAAGGTCTTGGTGCCCACAACACAAAAAGTGTTTCACTGTCTGACCTGTAAGTTGATGAGCCGCGACGAGTTCTTCAAATTGCGCCCAGTATATGCTCCATTCTTCGTCACGTTCGTCATAGTGCCGAAACGTAGGAAGCGGTACGGCGGCAGGTGTGGGTGACTGATGCAGCGGCTGTTGGTGCTGAATTGCCCGTGGCGTCAACTGGGACACCACTTGGAGTAGCTGCGTGATTTGCACCGTCTTTAACTGAATAATTTCCATTACGTTTGAGTTCAGGGTAGTGGCCATACTTACGGATTAGGCGCCGCGCATACAAGAAAATTAGAACAAAACACAAATGCAATGTGAAAGAAGACTCTCTGCAACAAACACGTAACACAATATATTCCCCCAAAAATCTTATAATAAGGGTGGGTGGGCGGGAGAAATTTTTGTGTGCTCCGACTGCTGCTGTCTGCCTGCTGCAAGCGGGCTGGTCCAAGGTTCTTCTATCGCTCCTCGTCGCCTCTTTTGTATCCCATACTTGTCATCACTTTTGTGCCTTGTTGCCGCCAGTTGTCCTGGGTGTCAGTGGCCGAGTAGAGAGAGACCAACACAGGGAAATAGGATGCAAGCATGTGTGGGTACAGAGTATGAGGTGACCAGCCAGTGGGACAGCAGAAACTAGAAACACTAAGCTAGATTAGAACAAGTTTTATACAAATATGATAATACTTTTCTTTCACAAAGTTCATGACTGCCAACAAAGTGTACTGCTGAGCTATAGGTTCACAATGTAAAGGCCTGCCTACTGACTAGTCCTAGTGCCTGTCGTAATCCCAAGTGACTGATGCAGTTCAGTGGTGGCCACGAGCGGGGTTGCAGCAGAGGGCGTTCGTGGCCGACGTCGTAAGAACCCCGCGCTGTCCGTGCATGGCAGCGTGTCGAAAGTACATGGCACACTTCAGACTTGTGCGACACCACACTACCATTGCTCAACCCACAAATATATTCAGTATTTTTAGACCCCCGATACAAATGGTTAGCGACCACGCACCTAATTTTTTTTTTTTTTTTTTTTTTTTTTTGGACTTTCTGCTTTGGTAACACCATTTAACATATTACACCCAAGGCTAATTTGCGGAGAGAGTGAATCGGAATTTGAAATCCGCACTTATCATTTACCATCATGGATCCCATAATAAGTGCAATACCAGTTTGTCTTGGTTAAATTTAGCTTTCAATTATGGGAGGAAGGAGCTTCTCATTGCCATTGTGAATTGCCTGAGCGCTATTACCTTCTTACAAAGCCTGCTACTACCGTCCCCTAGGGCTAAAGGCTTGTGCATCTAGTTGTTGCCTGAGATCATTGTGTTACGTCTTTCTGTTTACCTACCTTCGCCACGCTCTCAGCAGCTTACAGAGACTAACACTGTTCTCCCACTTGGAGATCAGGTAAAACTCGTCGCTGAATACTTGTTGGACCTTGGCTGGAAGGTTGTACACATCCCTGCTCTTGCTTCCGCTGCTCGTTACATCTGAAGCAGTATTTTCTCGGAAGTGTACTCCGTCGAAGTATCTAGAGTCGACCCCAATTTGGTGTCATCCGTGATTATGTGAGGAACGAGCTTCTCATTGCCATTGTGAATTGTCTGAGCGCTATTACCTGCTTACAAAGCCTGCTACTACCGTCCCCTAGGGCTCACGGCTTGTGCATCTAATTGTTGCTTGAGCTCATTGTGTTACGTCTATATTTGTGAATTGTTCTACCAATGAACCCCTGCGCTGGTTGGTTTGCTGTCCTCGTCTTCAGTGTGGAATTAAGGTGTCATGTGTGGGTTCATGAACTTTCTCGTTCTGAGCACGTTAATTTAAAGTAAACAAACTTCTACTTATTCCGCGTCCTGCCATAGCAGTGGTAGGTCAGGGTTAAAAAAAATTGCGATTCAGTTACCGCTGTTTTAGTTTTACAGTAGAAATTTCCTGTTCGTTTGTGGATCCAATCTGTCATAGCCTGTTTACCCCCCCCCCCCACCTTCCTTTTCCCATTTCTTTCCCAGCTGTTGTTCCTCACCGGGCCTAGTGTTAGGTTTAGCATCCGAGCTTGGTTCAATAAGCCACTTGGACTTGTTATAACGTTATTTATGCTTCATGAGTGTAATTTACTGTAACGGGTTGATATCCTTGAGAAAGTGTCATGTGAAATGTTGATAAGCATGTGATGCACCTCTTGAGAGGTAAATCTACTGTTATGGGTCTCTTTTACATCTTGTAACGTCCATTTAAATCTTGAGCAGGCTGGCTGTAGAAATACTTGTTAATCTATCATTTTTGTTAATTTGATATTATCCTTTGGAGCGGCAAATTTAAGAACAGTGTTACTGTAAACATTTGCCCAAGCCTTTTATAATTTCACCTCTTCGTTATCTTTAGTATTTTAAGCCGATCCTTTCTTGAGTTACCTGTTATTTCTATTTGTATTAATAACCCCTTGCCTTCCCATGCATCAGTTATTATTACTGTCATGTTAAAAAACTGTCTGGCGGAGCGTTTGGTAAAATCAGTTATAACGTCGCCCCCTTGATTTTCAAACAGGCCTACTGTTGTATCACCTGTTATTCTAGTGTCTGTCAGCTTGTGTTTGCTAATTGTCAACTCTCTCGATTCTGGCCTTTAGGTTGCCCCATTATTCAAATAACGAATTCAACTAGCATTATTGCATTATTTATTGTTAATTGCTGCATTTTGTCACGTAGGTGTTAAGGGCAGGTTTATGAACTGTTATTGTACCTTTTAAAAGGATAAGCAAGCCTGCCTTTTCCAAGGTGTGTGGTCGTTTTCTTTCTGAGATATTATATATATATATATATATATATATATATATATATATATATATATATATATATATATATATACACCAGTTTGTTTTGTGCTCCTAATAACGCATAAAGGCCTTGTCCATTTAATTATTTAAATACCCAACTACTGTTGGTTTCGAAATTTGAATTATAATATTGATTGTGGGGAGTGTTCCTCTTGTTTAATACCTTGTCCGGTGTTACCTTTAATGTTCATATATGTTTATATGTTTTTATTATACCCCCGAGTAAAATAAAGTGTCATTCTGGAACAGTGACTGTGTGGTTTGCCCTTCTAGCCCTTCCTTGGTTCTGTCCTTGAGATAGTTCAATTAATTAATTGTCTAAATTTACATAATTGGTGTCGTTTAATAGTTAAAGAGATAATCCCACCGTCTCAAGTTATTGCAATATTTAACAAGGAATCATAAAATATTCATTATTTTTGTTTGTACATATGGATGTAATTTGAACTGGAGGCAACATATTACAGAATTGTTGTGACGTGTCCACCTACTGTTCTGTAATTAGTAATTTAGGTAACAAATGAATCGCCTACCTAACATATGTTTCACGTACTTCCTCTCAGTCATTGTTGCAGATGTTTCTCTGGTATATCTAATTATTTAGAAAGGAAGTACTTAATCAAAAACGTAATCTCCAAGACAAACATGTGGTGCGATCTGGAATTTGTAATTTGAAGCATACATCTCAGCAGTACAAATATTCGCTAAGGAAAGTCTTCGGAAATAAAAACTTTCACATTTGAGGAAAAATTGTTATATTCTTAGTATCCATCATTAAATGAGTTAAATGCACAACGACACGATTCCCTTACAATTTGCCCAAATCAGTAAAATATCTGACAAGTAACGACCAGATTTTAGTCTGGCCTACAGTCATACCTGCTGACTAACTCTTTTTCTTCTGTTTTTGTTATTATTATTTATATTTTATGAGGAATTTGTAATTAAATCTGGTGGTGAATGTAAAAGCTAAGTTTCAAAGAATAATTTCTAGGGCTAATGCATAGGATGCATAATGTTAACATAAATCACATATACCAGTGACCTTTTACATACTTTTTCGTCAGTAAATTTCCATTGTCGCTAATCTCAATTTGGTTTGGGGATCACTGAATATTATCGCAGCACCACGTATAGTTCAATCAATTTTGAATATCCAACAGGGATATGAGAGCCCTTCGAAATGACGTTTTCACCGAAAGTTCATACCAATGAGAGAACAGTAATTGAATTTCTTTTGGGGCAAAGACAAAGTGCTCTTATGAGTCTTTGGGCGAGAGGTCTTTCTTAGTCGCGCGGTCGAGAAAACGTGTCTGCTGTCCCGCGTAGCGACTGGCTTCACCGGAAAACGCCAGAGTAGTGCCATCAGGTATTAATCGCCATTTTAAGGTGGCGTAAGGCCATGACATTAATTGGAGATAACGTTGAAAATTGTCTTCTGTAGGCAAAAGACTGGGAAACGTACAGGTGTATTTCAGACACGAATAAAGATCAATGTGGTTTATGAAGGATATCCTTTTGTGTCGTACAGGTTGCGGCAAATAAATGTGGCCCGTAGAAGAGAGTTCAAATTTTCTAATATTTCGAAATCTATGGGACTTCAATTCTTCGGTTATTAGTCCCTAGGCTTACAAACTACTTAAAATAGGTCAAACTAACCTAAGGACCACACATACCCCCATACCAATGGGAGGACACGAACCTCCGATGGTGGGCAGCCGTGCGCTCCGTAGCTTGACACTTTAGACTGTTCGGCCACTCCACCGCGGCAACAGAGTTCCACGGGACAAAGAAACACAGCAGACGAAAGGCAAGACAGTAGCTAGTTTCCAATAGCAGATGTTGTAAGTGACCAGCTTGTTGCTGAAGTCAAATAGAAGCTGCATTGCTGTAATATTACACCATCTAGACCGAAATGCCCTGCTGCTATTCTTGAAGACTGTGACGGTAGTTGCAATACATTTAAGGGGTCTCCCCCTCCCACCTACTCTCACACACACGCTATGTTGTGGCACACTGACAGATCAGGGCTGCGACTAGACTCACCTATGGTAAGAATGCCAGGCGTGAAGGTTTTAAATGTTTGTAAACATATTACACGAAACTGCTATTGTCATCAGTCCATAGATTCACAAACTACGTAAACAAGCTAGGGAGAACACTCTCTCTTTCTTTCTCTCTCTCTCTCTCTCTCTCTCGCTCACACACACACACACACACACACACACACACACACACATATCCCCGAGGCGGGACTTGAACCTCCAGCGGGAGCGGCCGACCAGTCCATAGCTTAATGCATTAGACCAAGAACCATTCCTACGCGTCAGGCGTGAAGACTGTGAAAACCAGCTGCAAGCTTCGGCTGCAAGGGCAGTTGCTCCATCTTGTTGGAGGTACCTGCAGGTTCCCTCAGCCTCCGTTACGGCTGCTTATCATAAAGTTCTAATGAAGCTCTTATTTGCCTCATCATGTATATTCAACGCCTCTCCTACACTGTCATTCGTTCCACATTATTTCGATAATGTAACCACTCATATTATCCACGGAACTTTAATTTTCCTTTCATGTTCATCCATTTTTTTACTGGTACGCAATTTGTGTAACACATAGATAACCTGTAGTCCGGTGTATTTTTACCAGTGCCGCAGTCGCTATTTAAAGATTCATGTTGTAGAAAAAATTGCTAAAATATTCAGTTTTAATTTTAGAAAGGGTGGACCACTTATTTTATCTTTCTGTCAGTCTGACGTTCTTCGGACTTCCTCGTGTGTTCCTTTCATTGAAACCCAAACTTTCCGAGCTCACCTATCATCAGATTTTTATTCTTCCGTGGATGATTTACTCCAATAATCAGCTAAAATATGAATTAAACTAACTTTTTTGTTGTGAACACAGAACGTCCATGGAATTGGACATACTAACTAACGAGGCCTGAATGCATTTCGACTGCCTCACATAGCTTCTATGTTCGGGTTTAATAAATTTTGATGGAATGTTGTACAGTCATTGTTCAGCTTTGGATCTTTCACTATTAAATTAAATCAGCCTTATTGACCCCTTAGTTACATTACGAGAAGTCGGTTTTTTGGTGTCCCAACTTCGTCGCCGCTTTTGTGTCCCAGCCTCGTCGTAGGTGTCGGTGGCCGAGTGGAACGAGACCGACACAGGATCAAAAATAGCACGCTGGTGCAGGTGCGGAGGGGAGCAGCCAGAAACTATAAACACTAGAGTAAATTAGAATGAGATATATATTGCACAGAATGTAACAATACTTAACTTTTACATAGTACTGCAGAATGTTGATACATAGTTGTTACAGGCCTGCCTAGTGCCTGTACGATAGCAAAGTCTTCACTGGTGCCTATCTGATTACGAAGGTCCTAACTCGTTGCTATCTCAGTCCGAAGTGGACGATCCTTCAGTGGTGGCCACGAGCGGAGTTGCAGCAGAGGGCGCTCGTGGCTGTCGTCGTGAGAACGCCGTGCCGTGCGTGCATGGCGGCGCGCGGCGAAAGTAGGTGGCGCGCACTTTGTACTTGTGCGACACCACAGGTTTGACGGCTCGAAATTTAATTACAAATAAAGCCTTAACCATTCATCCGACGTCCAAACCTCCAGATGTCAGATTGGTACCAAACGTTGTATATCCATAGAGCATCAACCAAAACTTCGATATAATTCCTCCTATGTGCTGTCGTCAGGGAGAACGTGCATAAACTACAATAGTTCAAAAATGCTCAAATGTTTGTTAAGCCTAAGGGACTTACCTGCGGGGTCATCAGACCCTAAACTTACAAACTACTTATGAACTACCTTATACTAAAGACGACGCAAACATCCGTGTCCCAGGGAGGATTCGAACCCCCGACCGTAGCAGCCGTGCAGACTGTGACTGGCGCGCCGCAGACCGCTCGGCCACTGCGGCCGGCACTACTATAGAAACACCTGACCTACAGAGTAGAGGAAAGTCGTAACTGTGATGCTATGTTCTATCGAGCTCCTGTGGGCAAGTTGGTAGAGCGTTAATTTTTGGTACCAAGAATTGTGCGTTCAACACCAGCTCGTATTGTCTATTTTTACCGCAGTACATTGGAAATTGTAATATGTGGCAACGTAGTCTGTCATATAAAAGGATTGTTCGGATTTTATAGCAGTGTGTTATCGGTAGTTTGCTTTGTTTATATAACTATGTAATTATGAACAAAAATAAATAATTTAAAGTAGAATAGGATTTCACTGAACTTAATAGTAAGGAAGTTGGGTCTCCTTTAAATTAAACATAATAATTTAAAATTAGATGGAAAATAAAGATACTTGTAGACTCTGTTCACATAATAGATTAAGTAAAATAACTACATATGAAACATTTGTGAAAGGTCAAAGCAAAATATGATTACAGAAAAAAAATTAAATAATGTAATGAAATATATATGATTTATCATGTGCTTGGGATGTACCAGTGGCTGGCAGAGGAATAAGAATGCACACGTGGAAGCACAGCTAGAGCAGCCTTTTCGTTTGTTTGTAAAGCTCACTGGACTTAACTGCGGGATCATCACTTACAAACTACCTATGAACTAACTTATTCTAAACATAACACAAACATCCAAACTATATTAAATACTTCTTGCTGTTAATGTTAGACGGTAGGCAAAAATTCTCAAAAAAAGATTATTTCTGTTATTAAATCATTTGGTCTCTTCTGTATACAATGGTGGAAAACTTACTGTGGTCCGTGAACTTTAAGTACTTTATTTATATTTTTAAAGTAAGCTGTGTGCAGAAGATAAGAGTCTCGATCGTATGACAAGCTCATTTTCGAATATTCGTAATTTTATACCTGTTTCATATAGAAGGCTGTGGTTTTCAACCGAGTTAGGGTACATTTTCTAGCATATGTTGGCTACACTGCCGTAAACAAAGATATTCCTTTAGGATGAGAAATCAACTACTTATGTTTCGGGTAGTAAGTTTCTTTAGTTCTATCGTGCTGCGAATGTGTTTTCTTGGTCGCGTTACATTCTGAAGCTGCTTAAAAAGCCTAGAAGTACCAGAAACTTCAAGAAAGTTTTGTGGAAATCAGAATTATACAAAAACTGATTCACAAAATGTTTAGAAGGAGCCTGGAAGTTCTAACGAATATGAGGGACAGTTTGAGCGTCCAGTAACTGAAAGTACTTTAACTAGCGCTTCCAGAACGAAGATGGGTCACAGAAAATTTAGTAAAGGGCAAAATAATATTGTTTTAGGCTCACGTTATATATTGTGTGACATACGATTTTCAATGAAGTTTTTGCTTAATTTGCATGTTATCGATTATGTGGTGGTCAAGTAAAAGTAAAGGGAGGCAGCTGCTGCTGTAAAACATTTTAGCAGGTCTGAGGCATAGAGAGGTGTGAGATACACACAGTGTTTAGAGGACGGTGACAGTAAAGCCTACTGATCTGTTATAGCTTCTAACCCCCATGGAGAACATAAAATTGGCACTCGTCTTAGGAAACTGAAGCAAACAATGAAAAGTACAAAATTCTCCGATGTAAAAACATACACAGGCAGGTTATCAGACAGAGTTATAGATAAACTTCAAAGATACTATGGGATGGCAATTAGAAATAACGCCTCCAGTCTGCAAGATATGAGGAAGGCTGTCTAAATGTTCAAATGTTTGTAAAGTCTATGGGACTTAACTACGGGGTCATCAGTCCCTAAACTTACAAACTACTTATGAACTACTTACGAACTAGAACGGCACAAATATCCATGCCCGAGGGGGGATTCGAACCCCCGACCGTAGTGGCCGTGCAGACCGTGACTGGAGCGCCTTAGTCTCCTCGGCCACCGCGGCCGGCGAAGGCTGTCTGGCCAACATTTTTCCACAGACTATTAACAGATGACAACCCACAGCACTTTGTCCAGCAGGTCCAGAAACATGGTGTGAATATAGGAAAACTGAAACTGATGATACAGTATTTGTACAAAAAACACTCCATACCTTCAGCTGTAATTGACTTGATTAAGCCGTGACTTAGCAAACCCAGAGCTCCTCAAGAAGTGTGTACATGAACGAATCGAAAATTCAAACGAATCGTTCAATAATCAGATCTGGACTCGAATACCAAAAAGCGTGTTTATTGGTATAAAAACACTGAAATGGGGTGTTGCTGATGCCTTGTTGTCATTCAGTGATGGTAATGTGGGGAGAATTAAGGTTTTGAAATTTCTTGACATTGATCCTGGCATAAATATTATGAAAGGTTTGCAGCTGTTGGACAGGATACGAGTAGTCAAATCAGATTACACTTCTCAAATAAGCACTAAGGAGATTAATCAGGAAAAGGAAGCTTTTGAAGCAGCAGATATAACTGGAAGGCGATGATAAGTGGGGAAGAGGCTGATTTGAATTTGGAGGTAGATAGAATTGTAAGTTTTAAGAACACTGAACAGTTTCTGCTTTTTCTGAGAAACTACATTATTAGATACATCTGTACCTTTTTCTCAGAAAGTACTGAAACAACTGTGTTCAAATTTTCAGATCTGGTTCAGCAGGATTAATGAAAAATATCACGTCATTACACAATAAAGGTGGATTAACGTAAACAAAGTTAACAAAAATTTGTATCTTAATTTAAAAAAATTATATCTCGTAAATTGAATAAGAAGTTTTTTATTCTGCTTCAGTGGATTCAAGATAAGCTAAAGAAATTCATATCATTATCTTTAACAGTTCAAGAGAAAAATGTTCGTACATTTACCTAATTGGCGAGATAGGGGCTCCCGCCTCCTGTTAAGTACACTGTCCAACTGTCTGGGCTGACCAGCCGTGTACTGCTGGTTAAATTAGTGTTGCAAAGGGCGCCGATTTCCGCGTCGGCCCTCGGTGTGGCCATGTCTTTCCTTTCAATTGTGGCGCGTTGCGGGGCCTGCTAAATCTCGTTGAGAGGCAGCTGTGCTGGTCGGTGTGCAGTCTGCGGATTTTTGGCTTTCACTGTTGTACGCTGATAACAGAAATTGGGGTGCAGTGTGATGCTCGTTTTTACCACACACTCTCCAAACTCCTGACCATCTGCCTCAGCAGAAGACCATTGTGTCAACTCAAAAACCTTACATTCTTCCTACGAAGGTGCCTGTGACTGCATCGTCCTGATGTGGGAATGGGTCTTGGCCGTCATCAATTTCATTCTGCACCGCCGCCACATTTGAGACAACCAGGGTTGGAAGTTGATTGTCAGAGGTTTTTCTGCGTGATGTATTTGTACAACACACCTCTTTTGGCTGTCAGAACGAACTTCTCTTCCTTAGCTGCACCCAGAGCATGTTCTAGGCTGGCCGTCATAAATGATGATCGCATGACATCCGCTGCCATGTAGATACAATGTAAGTGTTCACGGAGTTCGATACGAATTTTTCATATCTCTTTTCCATTGCGTGGTTGATCTCGCAAATATACACTTTTCCATCTCATGCCTTGCAACTGTGCCATACGCGAGTAGAACATCTACGAATAGCTCGATGGAAACTTCAAGGAGTAGTTCAAACACCGAGTGTTAAATGATCGATCACCACCACTAAAGCCACTTTCCAATGGGAACAGGAAAAGCAGAATCCTTCAATGTAATGGTGGAGAGGATGTATAATGCTGCTTACTTGTTGTTTTTGTTCCTTAAACATTTATTTTCTCAAAGATAAGCATCCTACCAGTGAACATATCTAAATGTCTGGTAAATATTTAAAAGAAAAAAGAAAATGAATGAACGCAGATTCACAACACTCACAAATTTTTACAATTTACTGACTTGACCTGCTACATAGGAGTGGGGTGAGGGCAGAGAGAGGAGTTAATAAAATAATATATCTACCAGAAATAAAAATAAAAAGGAAGAGGTAAAAACTAATAAAGTTCCCAAAAAGAAAAACAAGGGCTAGTCTCCAGACTCAGTATCTGACAGGTTATGGAGCAGTAAATAGGTTCCCTACGCTGTCGCAGTTCAGTACATTACCCAACACCAATTAGCTGAATAGATCAGATGAAGGCGTGGCTGCTGCTGGCCATGGAATCGGCAAGGCTGTAAGAAAACCGGACGTGTGTGCGCGCTGGATCCCGCAATCTAAGATATAAAGCAGAGTGTCCGTATGTTTGTACGTGTTGCATACAAATCTACAGTTTTGTTCCAATCTTTATGAAATTTTGTACACGTAAGCTTCAATCCACGAGGACGGTCGCCGTAAGTGTAAGAACCACATACGATATATAGTTCACGAGATATGACGTCATAAACAGTGAAATGCGCGAAAAACTGCTGCATTTTGCGACAATGCTACCCATTTTCTCCTAAACTATTGGACCGATTTCAATCAAATTTTGTACACAAATTCCTTACTGTGAGGTAACAATTGCTGCATGATTAAGAATCACATACGGTACATGGTTCAAAAGATATTACTCATAACTAATAGAAATCGCAAAAATGCCATATAATGCGGCGAGACTTTCGAAAAACATTGTATGAGAATGACAGTACTTAGCGACTTGCAACAAACTTTAAACATAATTTCTAACCTTTACTAATCATTTTCTCTCTGGTAACAATAGTAAAATGATGAAAGGGAAAAAGTTTCTCGCTTACTTCTTTTCCGCTGTTTATGGAGTAAAACTACGGCTCTTGGTATTACGTTACAATTTATAATTTGAACACTACAAATTGTAGCGACAGGAAATTTTACATGCAGTATACACACATATAGTTAAATGTATCTTCTAAATTGTATCACAGTATGACACATAGTTCATGATATATGAGCACATAAATAGTAACGTTCCGCTGTTCATGGATTAAATCTACGGCATTCGGTATGACGTTACGATTTATAATGTCTACACTACAAATTGTGATGTCGCACAAGTATGAAGTGCGCTCCACGTACTTACGCTGCGCCGCCATGCACGCACGGCGCGGCGTTCTTACGACGTCAGCCACGAGCGCCCTCTGCTGCAACTCCACTCGTGGCCACGACTGCTGCATCGGCCACTTTGGAATGAGATAGGCACCAGTTAGGACTTGGCTATCGGATAGACACTACGAATCATCAATAGGCAGGCCTCTATCTAATCTATGTATTAGCATTCTGCAATCAAGAACTATGTAAAAGTTGAGTATTACTAAGTGTCTATGAAATATATATCTCGCACTACGATTCATCAGTAGGCAGGCCTCTATCTAATCTATGTATTAGCATTCTGCAGTTAAGAAATATGTATGTTGAGTATTACTAAGTCTCTATGAAATATATATCTCGCTCTAATTTACTGTAGTGTTCCTAGTTTCTGCTGTCCCACTTGCTGGTCACCTCCGTACCTGCACATGCGTGCATCCTTTATTCCTGTGTCAGTCTCTCTCTACTCGGCCACCAACACCAAAGACAACCAGCGAAAACGAGACACAAAAGTGGCGACGAGGAGCGATAGAAGAACCGTGGACCAGCCCGCTTCCAGCAGCCAGGCAGCAGCAGTCGGAGCACGCAGAAATTGCTCCCGCCCACCCACCCTTATTATAAGAATTTTGGGGGAACATATTCAGTTACGAGTTTTGTGGACTTTTTTGTTGCAGAGCGTCCTTTCATATTGAATTTGTTTTGTTAGAAGTTACTTGTATGTGCGGCGCCTAATCGGTCAGCATGGCCACTACCCAGAATCCAAACTTAATGGAAATTCGTCAGTTACAGACGCAACTACTTCAAGCAGTGTCCCAGTTGACGGCAACTCAACAATAGACGACGCATCAGCCACCCACACCTGCCGCCGCAACGCTTCCTATGTTTCGCCAATACAACGAACGTGAGAAAGAATGGAGTGATTACCTGGTGCTATTTCAGGAACTCGTCGCGGCTCATCAACTTACAGTTCAGACTCTGAAACACCTTTTATTATCGGTTGTGGGCCCCAAAACTTTAGTATTACTGCAGAAACTTTTCCCCCACGCATCTCTTCGTGATCTAGATTTTGAGCAACTTGTAGCTGCATTGAATGCTCATTATGACAGAAAAGTTCTCGAAGCTGCAGCGCGGTACCGGTTTTTCAGACTGAAAAAATCACCGGAACAGGCACACCAGCAGTGGATTACGGAATTGAAGGGCTTAACCTGCAAATGTCAATTTATTTGCTCGTGTGGACTTTCTTATAGTGACGTGATGTTGAGGGACACTATCACACAGAACATTCAGGACCCCAGAATTAGGGCAGCAATTCCAAAACAGTCTGACCCCTCTTTAGACAGTGTACTGCAGGTTATTGAAGCGCATGATACCTTTGACTTAGCAGATGTAGAAATGCAAAGCCACAGTGTTAATGCAGTGCGCCACAATGGACGCTTTCATAGCCGTAGTTCTAAGTGTAGCTGTAGTGATTCTTATTTTTGAGCTGGCCGTGCTGAACAGACAGTGAACAGTAGCCAGTGTAAAAGTGCGACACAAAAGTTGCTCCGTCGTGTTAGAAACGGTAATTTGAAAAACGGGCGCCAACGCTCATTTCAGAAAAATGTTCGTAAGTCTTGCCCCCAGTATGTATCTCGCCACAAACGTGCTCATTGCCCTAGTCGCAACGCAACCAGTTATCAATGTGGCAAATCGAGACATGTACAGTCAGTGTGTATTCAGAATGTAAATTCAAAGAACGGTGCCATTTGGAATAGTGCTTTGCAGAGTGCGAGAACAATTCATTGTGTAAATGTCATACACGCCATTGATTTGTGCAGTGTTCCTCTTGTGTCTCAAATGCAAGGACGTTCTTCTGCACCTACTGCAAAACTTTGTAGTGAGCCACGTCTCAAGCGCCGACGAGCGCGTAAAACAGTGCAACAGAAACGGGTTTGGGACAAGTATAATGACTATGTACAGTGCAGTCCTGTAGCGAAACCAGTACCTTCTGCAACTGCTCATTGTAATAGTGGCCAGTACTGTGTAGCTAGTGACAGTAGACTTGATGTAGCTACTCAAAAGTTTATCGCAGTAGTTAGTGAATCTGTAGTAGCCTCGCATTGCGCGGACGCCAATCCGGCGGTAGTGCCATCTAGTGACAGTGTTATTAATCCACTGTGTGCCGATTCTGCGCCGCTTCCTTCACTACACGGCCCGCGCATGCACAAGTGCAGCAACCAAACTGTGTCAGACGTTGCCCACATTCGCGCACCTGTCGAGTGCCACAAGCAAAAACTTTTTGTGAATCTTTCCATAGAAAATGAGACTGTGCAATTTCAGCTGAACACTGCTTCCGCTGTTACATTAATTAAGAAAGACACTTTTGGGTTCCCCAAAACTGTCGCCGTCTCAACATGTGCTAACAGCGTATACAGGACAAAATATTCCTGTACTAGGAACGTGTAGCCTGCCCGCCTCTTTTCAAGGTGTAACAAAAACAGTTGCTTTTGTAGTTCTTCAGGCCAAATCTACGCAAAACATTTATGGACTAGATGCAGTAGACTTGTTTGGCTTATCAATTCAAAGAGATGTGCTTCAAATTTCATTAGTAGTGCCTCAGGACAAAATCAATGCATTGTGTGAAATATACAGTGGGTTGTTTACGCCGGAACTAGGTTGTGCAAAAGACTTCGTGGCACATGTAACTTTAAAAGAATCTGCAGTACCAAAATTTCGTAAAGCTAGAGCAATGCCTATCGCAATTCGTGATAAAGTTGTTCCAGAACTTAAACGTTGGCAAGATAGTGGGGTGATTTTTCTTGTTTCTGCGAGTCAGTGGGCCTCGCCTTTAGTGATTATAACCAAGCAGTCAGGAAAACTTCGTCTCTGTGCGGACTTCAAATCAGCAGTCAACAGTCAAACAATTGCAGACACTTATCCCCTGCCCAGACCTGACGAACTGATGGACAAATTAGTACAGTCTCGCTTCTTTTCTAAGATTGATTTAGCAGAGGCATACTTACAGATTCCGCTTGATGACGAGTCAAAAAGTTTTTTCGTCATTAATACTCACATGGGTCTTTTTCAATTCCATCGTCTACCCTTTGGCAGTTCTTCCGCCCCCGCTATTTTTCAGCGTTTTTTGGAACAGCTAACAGTTTCTGTACCGTGTTGCTCCAACTATTTACATGATATTGTGGTCTCAGGGCGTACAGCTGAAGAACATTTATCAAACTTGGTGTGCTTATTCAAAGTGTTGACTGCAGCCGGTCTACGTTGTAATAAATCAAAGTGTTCGTTTTTCCAGACTGAAATAGGGTACCTCGGCTATGGGATTAATGCCCAAGGGATCAAGCCCTTACAGTCACATCTTCGAACAATCAAAGAAATGCCTCCACCTAAGAATGTGTACGAACTTCAAGCAGTAATGGGAAAGCTTAACTATTATTTCAGGTTTATTCCCAATGCCTCTCAGATTGCAGCTCCACTGCATCGCTTACGTAGGAAGAATGTTCTTTTTGTATGGTCTGAAGATTGCCAGGTTGCCTTTGACAAATTAAAGTCTGCACTACTCAGCGATGCATGTTTGATTCCCTTTGATCCACAGAAGCCTTTAGTGTTAGCGGTGGATGCCTCGTCATATGGTCTGGGCGCAGTAATGTGACATCGTATTGGATCTCACGATCGTCATATTACCTTTGCAACCAAGCTGCTGACGCCAACGCAACAGAATTACACTCAGATAGAAAAGGAGGCCTTGGCAATCATTTACGGCGTCACGAAGTTTCATCATTATCTCTATGGCAGAGTATTCTATTTTTTGACAGACCACAAGCCTCTCACGTCGTTGTTCTCACCCACAAAGCCAATTACACCACGAACGGCACAAAAGCATCAGAGTTGGTCCTTGATACTGTCTAATTATAAGTATGAGATTTTGTACCGACCTACCACTCCAACGCGGACACACTTTCCCGACTTCCGGTTGGCCAGGATATGTCATTTGATTCTTCCGAAATGGCATGTTGTCATATAGACTCCAGAGATGCTTCCGCTGTCGCAGATTTCCCTTTGAACTCTCTTCGGGTTGCACAGGAAACAGCTGGATATGCGGACCTATGTGTGGTAGCACGTTTTGTTCGCTCAGGGTGGCCTGCCAGAGCCAAAGACATTGATCGGCCTCCGGTTTGACGTTATTTTGCTCAACGTCATGCATTGACATTAAGTCAGGTAGTTCTGTTGTTACATACCGAGAACGACCAAACAAGAGTGATTGTTCCTCGTTCCCTGCAACGAGAAGTGTTACACCTCCTGCATCAAGGACATTGGGGTATTGTTAGGATAAAGCAACTGGCCAGACGTCATTGTATCTGGTCGCCCAGATAGAGAGCATGACGTCACAGTGTACAGTTTGTGCGGAGCATCAGGCGGCTCCTCCGCAACGTTTCTCAGACTGGCCACGCCCCAAGGGACCATGGCAACGTTTACACATTGACTTTGCCGGACCTTTCTGGAATACGCGCTGGTAAATTGTTGCAGACGCTTTCAGCAAGTTTCCTTTTGTGACTGACATGAAGTCAATGACGGCGTCTAGTACTATCAGTGCTTTAACATCAGTGTTTTGCATCAAAGATTTGCCTGAAACTTTAATCAGTGACAATGGACCTCAGTTTGTTAGTGCGGAATTTCAACAGTTTTGTCGTGTGTATGGCATTCAGCATATCACCACCGCACCGTTTCACCCTCAGTCCAATGGTGAAGCTGAACGTTCCGTTCGAACATTCAAGTCACACATGGAAGTCCTGTCTACGTATCGTTGCATGCCACGTAACGGCCCGTCTCCTGCCGAGCTATTACACGGCAGCCGTCACCGCACTCTCCTTCACCTGCTGCAGCCTCCCACACACCGAGTCGGTTCGTATGGCGCTTCGCGATTTAAGGTTTCTACGCCGGTACTGTACAGGGTGTTTGCTGGTCGCAAGAGATGGATGCCGGGCACCATTCGGCGCGTGCTCGGTCGCAATATGTATGTTGCAATTCTTCCACTGGGTCGGAGCTGCGGCCCCACGCAAACCAGTTGCGCCTGCACAGGCCGCGCGATCCTGTCTCGGGTTTTTTGATTGCAGACCCAGTTCACCGTCAGGGAGCAACTTCACATCGCCCGCCATCGGGTCCATCGTCCCCGGAATACGAGATCGTACCCATGGAGGTGGACGCGCCTCCTATGCAGTCTGCCTCTCCACCTCCGTCGCAGCCGCAGATGACAGCGTCACCGAGAGGGACTCCGGGACCGTGCGTGCCCCCGCCGCCTGGGCCACGCACTTCAGAATATGACCTGCTCCCTCTGCGCGGAGGTGTGCGCCCTTCCTCTCGTTTTGGTGGGTATTCCGGGGAATAGCAAGATGGATTCCTAGGCGCCAACGGCGTCTCGATCCCAGCCTCTGCTACGACGTACGTCCCACCAGTAACGCCCCCGTCTAGGCCCTCCTCCCAGTGCCGTCGCCGTGGCCCTCAGCACTACGCCACGACTGCGCGGCGGTTTGGGAAGGAGGGGTGTGGTGTCGCAAGGCGCGGCGTTCTTACGACGTCAGCCACGAGCCCTCTGCTGCAACTACGCTCGTGGCCACGACGGCTGCATCGGCCACTTTGAAATCAGATAGGCACCAGTTAAGACTTGGCTATCGGATAAGCATTAAGAATCATCAGTAGACAGGCCTCTATCTAACCTATGTATCAGCATTCTGCAGTCAAGAACTATGTAAAAGTTCAGTATTACTAAGTCTCTACGAAATATATATCTCATTCTAATTTACTCTAGTGTTTCTAGTTTCTGCTGTCCCACAGGCTGGTCACCTCCGTACCTGCACATGCGTGCATCCTTTATTCCTGTGTCGGTCTTTTGGTATCTCGTCTCCGTCGTAGGTGTCGGTGGCCGGGTAGAAAGCCCGACACAGAAATAAAGGATGCACGCTTGTGCAGGTAGAAGGTGACCAGCCAGTGGGACAGCAGAAACTAGAAACACTAGAGTTAATTAGAACGAGATCTATATTTCTTAGAGACTTAGTAATACTTAACTTTTACATAGTTCAGTACTGCAGAATGCTGATACATAGTTGAGCTAGGATGGTAGTGCCTATCCGATAGCCAGGTGCCTGATTCCGAAGTGTTAGCTGGTTCCTATCTCAGTACCAAGTGAACGATGCAGTCCAGTGGTGGCCACGAGGGGAGTTGCAGCAGACGGCGCTCGTGGCTGTCGTCGTAAGAAAGCCGCGCCGTGCGTGCATGGCGGCGCGCGGCGAAAGTAGGTGGCGCGCACTTTATACTTGTGCGACACCACAGTTCTCTCTCTACTCGGCCACCGACACCAAATACAACCGGCGAAAATGAGACACAAAAAAATTATAGCCGCAGGAAATTTTACAAAAAGTGTACACGCATATAGTAGAGTGTATCTTCTAAATTCTACCACAGAGCGACACGTAGTTCATGTGATATGAGCAGTAACGTTCATGGAAAACCGCTCCATCACGCACCAAGTTTTAATCTATTACTTCTTTACTACTAATTGTATTCCCAAGACATTTTACAGACATACAGCCCATATACGAATGAATATATGCCTGGCAAATGGAAGGAATAAATAAATAAATACCGGGGCAGCGCCGGGTTTTCAGTTAGTCCAAAATATTATAAATCTCGCGACACAGCCTCTGAAGTTCGACGTAGCCCTGGAATGCACACAAGTGCACAACATATCAGATTGTGTAAGCAACACAAAGTACGCCACAGAAAAATATTCCAAGTTCACTTGTAAATTAAGCACATAAACTATTCCCGGTCCGCAGAGTGCAGACGCTCTAAACAGAGACTTTCGAAATGAATGCTAAGGTCAACTGCAGGCGCACACGGGCGTCACCACAGGACAGCAAAGACTCGAAATTTTACAAGTCCGCTGGGTGCAGCTGCGGACACGACAGCAGAACACAAGCAAAATCAGACACCGAAACAGAGCTCCACACGCGACGGAGATTCCAGCACCAGTCCAATACGTCCGTACAACCCGGACGCTCATCGGTCAGTCCTCACGCACCGCCGTAGCAGACGGCAAGAGTCTCTCCGACACGCCCCTCTGCATACGGCGCGCCAATCACAGCATTCCGCTAATGGTGTCGCCAATGAGAAAGCGATGTGACTTTGACAAGTGTCAAAACTCCCTTACAAAAATATAACTATGAATCAGGGAGCGATTCTTGGCCGACAACCACTAGGCTTCCCCCACTAACAACTTTACCACAGTACGTGCCAAGGCCAGGTGGATGACATCCTCAGTACTTTGGGGAAGCCACAATTTCCCCTAGACCAAAGACAATTATGTTTACTGGAGCCAACTCCCCCTGGTACCATCCGGCGGAGCTTCCCCCTACCCACATTCCTCAATCAAAAAAATATATCAATCCTAAGCCGTACTCCCAGGAAACTAGCCTGCACAGGGCGTCGTCGTAAACATTCAGAGTCGCAAGGCGGCGTCACGTTCCTCCAAAGGCACACAGTAAGACACTGCTGCGTCCCCCTGCGAGACAGGTCTCTAGCGTGTTGTACGACTCGACCTCATGCCACAGCAACAGCTCTCCAGGTAGGCTAGTGGCAATCTTTCCCTGAAATCTGCACGCCTCGATGCCTTTCCACGCTACTCTTAAGACGAGTATCCTTGACAGCCAGGCCCGCAATGCCCCGGCGATGCTTCCCTCCTTCCACCAGTAACGGGAGCATTCACCCGCTCGGCCATCCATGGCTTGACCGCAAAACTAACTCTGGAAAAGCGAGTTACAGAAACGAATTCATACAGACAAACTACAAAGGAATTAAATAAACATATGTGCCCCCACAGTAATAAAGGTCATAAAAGACAGAAAAACTAAATACACAATGAAAGGGTCCCACCAGAGAGGAAAATATGAAACATAAATTAATGATATAGCAAAATTCCCGCTACCTCTCAAGGAGATATGTCATTCAGAGTCCACAATGTCAGGTTTGAGGTACACTGAGCAGGAAACGTTGGAGAGATGAAAACCTATCGATTAATGTAGGTCTATGCACAGCGTATATTATGTCAAATCTCACGGATATTGCATCTGGTACATTTTTCTTCCAACTTATTTTTATCGTAGTATTCTTACAGCAAAGTGTAATCGCATTATAGGATCGTTCAGTAAGTATCATTATCCGAGAGCCGCGCACAAGTAAGCAAGCCACGCGCGAATGACCGAGTGGTCTGAGGTAGCATGCTACGGCTTCACGGCCATTCCTGACGCAGGTTCGAGACCTCCCTGGGTAATGTGTCTGTGCGTTGTACTGAACATAATAATTATATGTAGTTTGTAAGTCCAGGGATCGATGACACTAACAGCGTGGATCCTTACATTCACAATAAACGGAACACGAGTAAAGAAGCACTCCAGAAGTCCGCGCCAAAGACCGACAGATGCGCTTTTATTGCAACACAGTTCAGATGTTCAAGTGTTTCTAAATATGTGGACTTCTCAGACCTTAGACTTACAAACCACTACCTAAGTACAACACACAGATGGACACCCGGACTCACACCTTCGACACGTAGCAACCGTGCAAACAGCAGCAAGGCACCTTACAGCCCTCGGCTCTTATACCGCATCGCAACACAGTCAGACTGATGTAAAGGCGCTTCTGGGACTGCCCAATTTCTCTTATAAGCTTGTGCGTCTGCGGTGACATAGTAATTTGCCTTGCATATATAAAAAAATCGCTAAGTAGTTTTGGCACAAAATATTTGTAAATATATACGAAAATGTTTTTATGGATTTCTGTATTTAACAAAATGACAAATGTTCGTATCACAGGACAACAAAAGACGAACGTGTTCTAGACACAATAAAAAAAAAGCGGAGAACTAGCTAGTCGACTTCTAGCTGCAAAAGTACATATACAGAAATCGTAATGAGATATTGCTTACATTGGATACCTGTTCATGAGGCCGTAGTCTATAGCATGACCCTCTGCTGACTTTTCCACCTTCCACTGTTGAAACGTCTTCGGAGGCAGTATAGACAGTGCTTCACATTTAAGACGGTTCAGCAGGCTGTACTGTTTAAGCGTATCCAAGAAACGGTTCGTGACGTTACCAGACCGCTGCTTATAATCGTGGAATCTCCCCGACGTATATTACGGACCTTGCGGTAAAGAGTTGGAACTTAGTACAGTTTTATTTATCACTAAAACCTAAATTTTGCCTAATGTAAGTCACTCTGCCTTTCCACTGAAATTGTTTTTGTGCTTCTGTGTACGTCCTAGCGCAGTAGTTACTTCGCCTTGCTGAAACTACGGTGTCAGAAAATCGAAATTGGTTCCCAGATCGTTGTGAATGTTCTGCTGCTGTTACTTTACGTTTCTTGAATTGAGTAATATTACTATTGTGTTCCTTTAGTCGGGTAATAATGTTCCTTGTGGTAGTATTCATGTGTTGTTGTTGTGGTCTTCAATCCGCAGACTGGTTCGATGCAACTCTCCACGCTACCCTTTCCTGTGCAAGACTCTTCATCTGATAATACTTTCGACAACCTACTTGCTTTTGAATCTGCTTACTGTATTCGTCCCTCGGCCTCCCTCTACGATTTTTACCCCACACACTTCCTTCTAATGCTAAGTTGGCGATTTCTTGATGTCTCAGAATGTGTCCACCAATCTATCCCTTCTCTTAGTCAGGATATGCCAAAAACTCCTTTTCTCAACAATTCTGTTAAGCATCTCCTCATTAGTTACTTGATCTACCCATCTAATTTTCATCATTCGTCTGTAGCACCACATTTCAAAAGTTTCTGTCATCTTTTTCTTTGAACTCCTTATTCTCCACGTTTCACTCCCATACAGAGCTACACTCCAGACAAATTTAAGTTAATATTGAATTTTAACACTGTTCGCTTCTTTAGATACGCTTTTCTTCCCATAGCCATTCTGCATTTCATATATTCTCTACTTCTGCCACCAGAAGTTATTTTGCTATTCAAATAACAAAACTCATCCACTACTTTGTCCCATTACCTAATCTAATTCTTTCAGCGTCGCCTGATTATCTGACATTACATCCATTAACCTCGTTTTACTCTTCTTAATGTTCATCTCATATCTTCCTTTCAAGACATTGTCCATTCCATTCAATTGTTCTTCCAGATCTTTTGCACACTCTTTTTGTATAAGTTAAATTTAAACTCTTCGCTCCCTATACTTTATCCCTGATACCTTCAGAACGTGAAAGAATGTATTCCAGTGGACATTGCCAAAAGATTTCTCCAAATCTACAAACACTAAAAACGTAGGTTTGCCTTTCCTTAGCCAAAAAAGAGTATAGCTTCCCGTGTTCCTACATTTCTCCTAAATCCAAACTGATCTTCCCCAAGATAATATCGTGGGAAAGGCGAACCAGAGACTGCGTTTTATTGGCAGAACTCTTAAAAAATGCAACAGAACTACTAAAGAAACTGCATACATTGCACTTGTCCGTCCATTTTTGGAGTATTGCAGCCCAGTGTGGGATCCTTATCAGGTAGGTTTGACGGAGGACATCGAAAGAGTCCAAAGAAGGGCAGCTCGTTTCGTATTGTCACGATACAGGGGAGAGAGCGTTACGGAAATGATACAGGATCTGGGATGGGAATCATTACAACAACGGCGCTTATCGCTGCGGCGTGGGGTACATGCGAAACTCCAATCGCCAACATTCTCCTCCGAATGCGAAAATATATTGTTGACTCCAACTTACATAGGTAGAAATGATCATCAGAATAAAATAAGAGAAATCAGAGCTCGAACAGAGAGATTCAGGTGTTCTTTCTTCCCGCGCGCTATTCGAGAATGGAATGGGAGGTAAATAGTATACTTGTGGTTCGATGAACCCTCTGCCAGGCACTTAAATGTGATTTGCAGAGTATCCCATGTAGATGTAGAAGTAGATTCAAAAAAATTTTCCATTCGTCTGTAAATAATTCGTGTTAGTATTTTACAAAGATGGCTTATTAGACTGATAGTTCTAAGTTTCACATTTTTCTTCCTGGGGAAGGTGAAAGAGATTATATACACTGCTGAAGTTTAAAAATCGTATCAGTACCGTGTTGGCTTAATTAGTTTTCCGATGCGATCAGTAAACATTTTTATATCTGGTATGACTGTTTTGCATCCATTAAGTTGTTTTTCATAATATGTCAAAATCCATCCAGGTTGTAGTCCTTTCATACAAGTTCACACTCATTATACCACGCCGTGAAATGTCGGGATGGGGAGAAAGGCAGGGGGGGATGTTAATCTGTTAAAAAAAGTGTCCCTGAGTGGTCAACATTGATCCTACACTTTAATGCCATCCAGTTTCGTATTGAACGGTATGAGAAATATCTTTGTGGAAAAATCGTCCCATGTACCGTGTTATTATGTCATAATCAATCTTATTGCTTGACATATGCCTGACAACATTTTCGTTTTCCTTCTTTCCACTTGTCTCAATTGGGCCGGGCAGTAGCGTATCCAGATTCATGGTCTGGTAGTGGCTGCGGTCAATCCGAGTTGACGTGATTTCTAAGCATGGTCTTGGGGGCTTCGAGGAGGGCCTATGAGGGGGCTGCAGCATGGTCTGTGGGGTTTCGACGAGGGTCTGGAGGGAGGTACAGCATAGGTTGGGGGGGGGGGGGGTTGCAGCCCGACAAACACCCCTCCCCTTTAATACGCTACTGGGGCCGTGGGAGGTTGTGCTGGTAACGTTAGAAACATACCACTCCATCTCTTCAGGCGAAAGAACAGCTTATTTTAGGCTACAATCCAACAATTTAAAAAGGATCCCTGAGACGGATTTGCGTCTCTAATATGTCAAAGACATTATTGATAGATCTGAAGCTTTGAATTAAAACTTGTGGTGCGGCCGGGAAACGAACCCGGACCTCCATGTTTACTAGGCAGACGTCTTAACCGTTAGACTACCACACCACTAACGATTAAGGCGCCTCGGAATAGTCTATGTACGATTTCCCTCCACAACACAAACTTTAATTCAGCTTCTTTGTTCCAAAGATAATTGCCACTACTGCCAAGGCTCTCCATGCAGCGGAATAGCACCTCAGCAATGGACATGGTGGAACAATCCTGTTATGGTGATATAAATATCAATTAATACAATTAAAGAATCCCTGAGACGGATTTGCGTCTCTAATATGTCAAAGACATTATTGATAGATCTTAAGCTTTGAATTAAAATTTGTGGTGCGGCCGGGAATCGAACCCAGACCTCTATGCTTACTAGACAGACGTCTTAACCGTTAGACTACCACACCACTAACGATTAAGGCGCCTCGGAATAGTCTATGTATGATTTCCCTCCACAACACAAACTTTAATTCAGCTTCTTTGTTCCAAAGATAATTGCCACTACTGCCAAGGCTCTCCATGCAGCGGAATAGCACCTCAGCAATGGACATGGTAGAACAATCCTGTTATGGTGATATAAATATCAATTAATACAATTAAAGAATCCCTGAGACGGATTTGCGTCTCTAATATGTCAAAGACATTATTGATAGATCTGAAGCTTTGAATTTAAGTTTGTGGTGCGGCCGGGAATCGAACCCGGACCTCCATGCTTACTAGGCAGACGTCTTAACCGTTAGACTACCACACCACTAACGATTAAGGCGCCTCGGAATAGTCTATGTACGATTTCCCTCCACAACACAAACTTTAATTCAGCTTCTTTGTTCCAAAGATAATTTGCCGCTACTGCCAAGGCTCTCCATGCAGCGGAATAGCACCTCAGCAATGGACATGGTGGAACAATCCTGTTATGGTGATATAAATATCAATTAATACAATTAAAGAATCCCTGAGACGGATTTGCGTCTCTAATATGGCAAAGACATTATTGATAGATCTGAAGCTTTGAATTAAAATTTGTGGTGCGGCCGGGAATTGAACCCGTACCTCCATGCTTACTAGGCAGACGTCTTAACCGTCTTTTTCTTTTTTACTAGGCAGACGTCTTAACCGTTTTTTTTTTTTTAATTTTATTTCGGCGACCTTCTGCTCCGCAGTCCGTGACGCTATCCCCTTTTTTTTTTTTTTTCTAGGCAGACGTCTTAACCGTTTTTTTTTTTTATTTTTTTTTTTATGGCAACTAAACAAAGCACTTGTACTTTTTTTTTTTGGCAGACGTCTTAACCGTTGTTTTTTTTTTTTTTTTTTTTTTTTTTTTTTTTTTTTTTTTTTTTTTTTTTTGCCCCAGTCCCCTTTTGTTTTTTTTTTCTTTTTCTTTTTTATTTTTTTACCATTTTTTTAAATCTGTACTTCAATCTTTGATTCCACTTTGGCAAAGAAAAAGAAAACTTCTTGTATGAGCCAAATTTTCCTCCACATCCACAGAATTACACTGCTTGTTTGGCTCAGTATAATAGGATACAGAAAAAAAAAAAAAAAAAAAAAAAAACATTCTTCCTTCATTTGTGTGAAGGTGAGACTATATTTTTCGTCTCAAAACTAACAAAATTTTTACTTCTGTTAAATGGAAAAGTATATAATTATACAGATATTATCCAGCTTCTTCAATGTTGAAAATAAAAACTAAACACCAAAAACTGAACTTGTAATTTTTAGTATAGGTAGTCCTTTAAAACTGCGTTCTTCTCTACTTTCTCTTACTTCATCAAATGTGCTCTTACTTCATGTCTAAAGGATGTTAATCGGAAGTATTTCCTTTGGATACCGCCTTCTCTGTGTAAATAACTCTCCTTACTTTTGTTATTCTACATTATTGTTTTAATTAAAAAGTTTGCAAAGTTCTCTTTATAGTTTTAGTACGCATTAACATATGGTGCTCAACTGTGAGATATGTTGTGAAGTCCTCCCTGGAGGTTGATTGTCTGGTTAGGATGTAATGTATTGTTTGGCCTTTCAGCCAGTTGATAGCGTTCCTCCTCGTTCTTGGGTAAGGTATTTCATCTGGGTTTAAAAATTGAGCCGGCGTGATCACATTGGGCGAGGTCCTACAGATGCTCGCTATCTTCTGTTTGATGTAGTGCCATATGTCTGTTACCTTAGCACACAACAACTTGTGTTCATCATCGTCCTGTACATTGCAGTATGCACACATCGGTGTCTCTGCCAAATGAATAGCATGAAGTCGGGAGTTTGTTGCCAGTTTTCTGTTGACAGCGAAATACCAGCTCGACTTCGCATATGTTGGCAGGTGTCTACTGTGTATGTTATCCCAGATGGCATTCCAATTGTTGAACGGATATTTTTGTTCTATATTGTTCCTGGCCTTCGTTTTGATCAGGTTGTTGCAAAGATGTTTTACTTTAACGATGTCCTTGTCGGGGATTTTGTCATGTAGGTAGCTATACTCCACTAAAAAATATTTGAGGTGGTACAGACCGTTGGGTATATGTCGAACATTGATTGGTGCATGGAGATCTTCAGGGGCAATTTCATTCAGCAAATGCCCAGCGAGGCTACCATTTGGCTGTTTCCAGTTCTTATACATGTTTGATACGTATAAAGCCCGCGCCTTTATTCTCACGTCTGTGAGATTTAACCCGCCATAATACGTTGGAAGCATCAGAGTATCATACGTGACCTTAAATATGCGGCCTCGGCTCACGAAATGTCCCAGTGCCGATGTAATGCATTTAGCCATCGTTGCTGGCAAGGATAACACTTGCGCAACATAATTTACTTTGGAGGTGATGTAGATATTAGCCACAGATACTTTTTGGAGTTCATCTAGTTTCCTGATGTTGTGCTCTTGGACAGTGGCACGGATTCTGTGAAGTATTTTCCTGTAATTCACAGCAACAGTGTTTTGAATACTTCTTTTAAAATCAATTCCTAGACATTTCATGATTGAAAGAGCAGGTAACTGTCCTTGTATCTGCGATCCCAGTCCACGACCAATTTCGAATATCCCGGACTTCACTCTATTTAGTTTCGCACCACTTGCCTGTTCATATTTTTCTACTATTTGTAGTGCGGTTTGTACCTCATTACCATCCGTAACAACGAAACCAACGTCATCAGCGTACGCATGACACACAATTTTTTCACCTCTTATATAGATACCCCGTAGATTCTCTGTAAGAGAGGCGAGAAGGGGTTCGATGGCGATCGCAAAAAGTGCCATTGACATCGGACACCCTTGCCTGATGGAACGGGTGACTTGAATCGGACGGCTGACTTGTCCACTGATGACAACCCTGGCTGAGTTATTCATTAGTGTGTTGCGTATGACGGCGAGGAATTGCGGTGGGAATCCCATCGCATCCATAGTTCGAAGCAAAAACTGGTGATTAACTCTATCAAACGCCTTGTCAAAATCCAGCGACACTATGGCACACTTGATTTTGCAGACATCAGCCGTGGAAATGAGGTCCCTGTAACCACAGAGTGCCTGCAGAATTTTTCTGTCCTTGCCTACACTTGTTTGGTATGCGCCGATGACGCGGGTCATGGTGTTACGCAATCTTCGCGCTATAATGCGACCAAAGATTTTGTAGTCGCTATTTAATAGCGTGATTGGCCGCAGGTTGCCGACGGTGTTAGAAGTCGAGGTCTTGGGCACTAAAAATACCATACCTTCTCGGAATTCTGTTGGAACAACAACGTCAGGGTTTAAAAGTTCATTGCATATTACGGTGAATTTAGGTGTTATAAGTTCCCTGAACTGCTGATAAAATTCGGCTGGGATTCCATCCTGTCCCGGCGATTTGTTTTTCTTACTGTCATTTATGGCTTCTAGAACGTCGTCTTCAGTAACTTCTGAAGTAAGACTGAGCGCTTCCGCGTGGGTTACTCTGCCTTGCAGGTAGGTCAGTAATTCGTCCTGAAGCTGTTCGTCAATCGGGGGGCTGGACAATAAGGAGGTAAATGTTGTAGTAGTGCCTCTTTGATTTCAGAGTGCTTCGTCAGCTTTCTTCCGTCAGCAGTTATTAATTCAGTTAATAATTTGCGCGAGGCTCTTTTGGATTCACGTATCACGTGATATATTGAAGTGTCCTCTTGTGGTGCTACATTCTGGACCCGCGACCTTATTTGGTATCCTTCTAACTGTCTGCGCCGAAGAGTCAGAATTTTTGCTTTAATCTTTTTAATGCGTTCGTAATTCCCGACCATTGTTGCATCTGACGTGTGCAGATCCCTTAGACACTGAAAGTAAAACTCCATGGTTGATTTGTACCAAAAGCTGTTTTCTTTCGCATAATTAATGAAAAACTTTCGTATTTTGGGTTTGGCGTAACGTAGCCACCAGGTTATACCGGAGTTGTAAGAGGTGAATTTGCGTTCGCATTCTCGCCACAGGGTTTGGAACGCCTCCTTACAAACATGGTCGTTCAGGTGGGATACATTTAGTTTCCAGGTACCTCTCCCTCGAAACGTCCCCTGTTTGTCCATATTAAGTGTGCATATGAACGCAGCATGATCCGAAAATGCCGTTGGCCAGACTTCGGACTGTAAAATGTGGTCTTTTAAAGTTTGCGAGACATATATCCTGTCAAGCCTGCTCGCCGAGTGGTTGGTCACGTGTGTAAACCCAGGGGTTGCACCGTGCATATGCTCCCATGAATCCGTTAGTCGTAAGTCAGTTACTATGCGTTCTAGTTCAGTTGACTTGTTAAAATTCGGAATTTGATCTTTTGCATGGAGAACGCAGTTAAAATCCCCTCCCATGATAATATGGTCGTACCGGGATCCAAACAGGGGAACAATTTCTTCTTTAAAAAACTTCGCCCGGTGTTGCCTGTTGCTTGAACCTGAGGGAGCATAGACATTTATCAGACGTGTCTTATTTATGGTACCCGCTAGTCCTTTACTGTTTGGTAATTTTACAATGTCTTCTAAGATGATGCCCTCTTTTATAAGTATAGCCGTGCCCATTTCTGTACTATTGCCGGGGTTCACTATTGCGTTGAATCCAGTTATGTGGTCAAGATCAATTCCTGTCACTTCTTGTAATAAAATGATGTCACTATCAGAGGCATATATAAAGTCCTTTAAATTTTGTAGTTTGAACGAGCTTTGTATCTTGTTCAGGTTGATTGTGGCGATCTTGTATGCTTGTCGTTCAGGCATGTTTCTTCCTAATTTATCTATCTTCTAAAACAGACTTCAAATTCTTCATATGAAAGTCACGTTTTAAAAACATCTTAATAATATTCGTCGGTGTCAAAGGGGTCGGGGATTCGTCTCTGAAGAGAGGATTTATCTTTCATTGCGACATCGTCATTAATTTTGTCATCCTGGTCTGAGGGTGGTGTGCTTGCCGCTTCGCTTTCTGAGTCATTATTCATACCCTCATCCGCCGTGTCGGTGCCATCGTCGTCCGCCCAGTTAGTTTTGGGTGCCTGTGGAAGGTCGTGGGGAGCTTCCGAAGACAGACTTCCTTCTATTCGTTCTCCAGTTGCCTTGAATGTCATTCCTTCTGTCTCATGTTTTCCCGTCACGGAAATGGGGTTCTGTTCCTTAGCTGGAGCCTTTTTTATTGCGGTGGCGTCCTTCTGGCAGAGGCTGCTCCCTATTTCCTTCGCTTTCTGACGCAAAGAGGGGGCGGTCTCGTTTGCACCTTGGTGTGCCAACCTCCGTTTCCTAGTCCTTCTGGGGGAGTTCCTCTTCGACGGGCGCTCTTCATTTACCATGCTAATTTCTGGTTCTTTTACCGGTGTTGCTTCCTCCGTTGCCGGGGTTTTTTCCACCTTTCCGGTTGGGGTAACCTGAGTCGGCAGGGCTGCAGCAGCTGTCGGAGGTGGTAGGGGCTCAGATGAGTCTTCCAGTACGTTAGTACGTATATCCTTAGAAATTTCAGCCACCTGCGTCGGCAGAGGTGCAGCAGCTGTCGTAAGTGGATGGGTTTCAGGTATTTCTTCCGGTACGATAACAGTTATATCCATAGATATTTCAGTCTCAGCATCGGCGGTAGCTGCAGTCACTTCCGGGCTCGGATAGGCAGACGGCTGCGCGCGAGCTGCGGCCGCGTAAGTGACGGGCAGTGACGTCACAGTCTGAGGTCTGGCCGGCTCGCCTGCCGGCAGTTGTGCCACGCGCCTCTGTATACAGTTAATGCGGACATGTCCAGGCTTGTTACATAAAGAACAAGTACGCGGTTGGTCGTCATAGATGACAATACCTCTGTACCCACACACATTAATGTATGGCGGGATATGCTGTCGTAACTCAAATTTAAGTTGGCGTACACCATTGAGTACAGGAAACTTGTGGGCGCTCGACCACCTCTCTGCAACGTTAGAAAGCACTGTCCCGTACGGTGATATTACTGCATTTATGTGTTCTTCAGTTATTTCGAAAGGAAGCTCAAATATTCGGATAGTCTGAACGCCAAACCCTGCATGGGAAACGGTAACATCTCCAACACGCCCATCAGAATATTTAAATTTTAGCATACCTCCACAAGACTCAACAACTTTGTCACATAGCTCGGCACTACTCAATTTCACAAAAACTACGCAGGTTACAATCGAAATATGGATACCAATAAGATCGTTTGCTGATAACTTCACCTCTTGTTCCAGCCAATTCTCGATTTCAAAAGACCTCGGTCGCGCGGATCGGTTGTCAAACGTCAATTTCAACGTATCTTTCCTTGTAGGTTGTGCCATCACTGACATCTACTCATAATTCCTCAACAACTTATACAAGTACAGCACGAAGCTGCAGCAAGCGCGAAGACTTACCCACGCGGAAGCGAGCAGGCGCAGCGGACAGCACACTTCCTACCGCCAGCGCGGCCGCCAGCAGACTGAACCGTTAGACTACCACACCACTAACGATTAAGGCGCCTCGGAATAGTCTATGTCTTTGACATATTAGAGACGCAAATCCGTCTCAGGGATTCTTTAATTGTATTAATTGATATTTATATCACCATAACAGGATTGTTCCACCATGTCCATTGCTGAGGTGCTATTCCGCTGCATGGAGAGCCTTGGCAGTAGTGGCAATTATCTTTGGAACAAAGAAGCTGAATTAAAGTTTGTGTTGTGGAGGGAAATCGTACATAGACTATTCCGAGGCGCCTTAATCGTTAGTGGTGTGGTAGTATAACGGTTAAGACGTCTGCCTAGTAAGCATGGAGGTCCGGGTTCGATTCCCGGCCGCACCACAAATTTTAATTCAAAGCTTCAGATCTATCAATAATGTCTTTGACATATTAGAGACGCAAATCCGTCTCAGGGATTCTTTAATTGTATTAATTGATATTTATATCACCATAACAGGATTGTTCCACCATGTCCATTGCTGAGGTGCTATTCCGCTGCATGGAGAGCCTTGGCAGTAGTGGCAAATTATCTTTGGAACAAAGAAGCTGAATTAAAGTTTGTGTTGTGGAGGGAAATCGTACATAGACTATTCCGAGGCGCCTTAATCGTTAGTGGTGTGGTAGTCTAACGGTTAAGACGTCTGCCTAGTAAGCTTGGAAGTCCGGGTTCGATTCCCGGCCGCACCACAAATTTTAATTCAAAGCTTCAGATCTATCAATAATTTAAAAAGGTGTGTAATTTATGGAATGTATACTGAAAGTGCAATCTTCTTGTTAGGTTTGAAATTAGTCATAAAAATTGAGACATCACGTTGAAAATAAACCTTGACTACATATTGGGACGCGATACTAATTAATTCAGATTCAGGCAGCTTCATTGTTTTCTGTTTGCTAAATGAGCATGGATTTTCCCGGCCCTAGAAGACAGACACGTTGCTGCAGGCTACAGGTTAGCCTAAAATCACCAGGAAAGATCTATGGAAATTGTCGGAAAGTTACTGGTGTCTGTAAATCTATATTAATAATAACAACGCTATCCTTCACATCTGTTACCACCTACTTCCACATCCGGAAAAGAGTAAAATTACTACATCAACGACTAGTTCACAACTAAAAAATCTCTCTGGCATGTTTTGCAGACCACTTTATATTTGCCTGTAGTTATATTATTTTTTGCAAACATTTCGGACACAAATAATAACAATATAAATAATCAAAATTGATGGACAATACGAGATGGAGATGCTCAATATTTGGAAATCAGTACGTGACATCCCTCGCACGAAACTTCCTTTTGTATGTGCCATCTTACTTTCTTATTTTCTTATTATAACTCAAGCGTTGTCGTTTCAAAGCAATGATACACTGAGAATTATCAAAAATATGTCATTGTTCGGACAATGAATTACGATCTAATGTCTAGCCGCACGATGTTACAAGATAACACCTGCCATCGATGGTGCGAGAATTACGGATTGCTTTCGCAACCGGTCGTCGTAGCGTAATGGGCGGCAATTTAGTTTGTGATGCGTGAACATCTTAGATGGTGATTCGAAACTCGCCAGGCGCGGTGGCTCAGAGCGCTCGGTCAGAGGGTTGCCGGCATGGTACCTCAGCGTGCTCGGTCTCAGTGCTCGACGCCCTCTGTAACGAAGCAACTGAGTCAACGACGAAACGATCAAAATTAAACAGAATAAACCAACGTCCACAAAGGACCGATCTAACCAATGAACCAATGAAAAGAGAGATAAAGAAAGTGGGTTCAACGCCATCTGTAATAAAGTAACTGATCAAAATTATCAACGAACAATCCAGAACGAACATGAACAAACAACCGCAAAGCTTCGATGTACCTAAAGAAATATATATAAAATTACAGTGGTTTATATATATATATATATATATATATATATATATATATATATATATACCACTGTAATTGTTTTCATTTTGTTTCCTAATAGGTTTTCGCACACTTTTGTTAATTGAACACAAATATACCATACAAGATTGTTCAAACGTAACAGCGCTTTTTCTGAAAAGTGCATTTGTTCCGGTGTGTGAACGTATCATGAAATACATACCAACGAATTGCAAACATAGACTTCTTTATCACATGTAAACAAACTGGGGAGATACAATAACTATTCTAAATGACGTAATAATAATAATAACTTTGTATGTAGGTTAAGTTCTAGAGCTTTGTGGAATTCGGTATTACCACACTTATTCCATTTGTAATTATAGCTGTGAAAGAAAGCTTAGTCATGGTTTGAAACAGAATATTTGCTTTGTATTTTAGTGCAGAGCAAAGTAACATAAACAAAGTCATATCTGTACTGCAGAAAAAGTGATACAATCTACGTTAAAAACGTCCATACCAACCATGCTAAAGAAAAACATTTTGGTACACTTATTGATTCTAATTAATGACTTTCAAAATATTACATTAATAGCGAGTAATTGTTTAGAAAAGAAAATTTGTTGCAATGTAAACACTTTCCTTCCGTTTCATTAAGGAACGACAGTTGCCACAGAAAATTAAGACTGGCTTTATATATGAAACTACTGGAATCTGCAAATTCTTTGGAACATTCATTATCACAGTATCCTCCCCGTTGCGGTGCAAATGCTTCACAGACCAGTGTTCAATTCGTTGTTCCGTATTTCACACCATGTTTACGAAACAGAAAAAACTCAATGTTTAGAGGGAGCACTCTTAGATCTGCACAACTCAAACAATGCAGAAGATAGCGCTATTTAATTAATAAGAGTGCTGAAAACCCTTTTAGGTTTCGAACTACCGACCAAACGCATCACAACGTAACGCACTACCAAATACACCACAGCAAACAACTGTGATAGGGTACATTAATTATTGTTGTACTATTCCAGGCAGTTGCTAACAGCTAAAATGACATTTTTAGACACTACATTATAATTTATGTATTGTACTATGAACGATGAGCTTTTGTTAATTCTTCAGTGCGCTACTGTTTTGAAATAACAACGCCTGAATCGTAATACAAATTTCAAAAAAATACAGGAAGCAAGATGGCGTATGCTACAGAGAATTCTGGCCGAGAAATATCAGGTGACATTTCCTAACACCTGGATTACGTAACTCAAGGGACGGTGTCAAATCGCCGTTATTTTTGCAAATATCTCTGTAACGGTGCGAGCTACGAAGATAACGTAAGAGAGGAAATTTTCAGAGAATTTTCTGCTCTAGTAATTCGGTTATTCAATATTCGTGTCAGATGAACTGTTTGTTTGCAATTATAGTTATATTACTTACGGATTTTCTCATTTTTATTAACGTATTTTTTGTACAAAATATTTTAGAAAGGGAGGTTTTGGTGTCTGGCAGCCAACATTTAGGTCAGTAAAATTTGATACTGATCGGTAGAACGGTGCGGCCTAATAAGGGAGAAAACGTTACGGAAGGACAGACAGACAGACATCGACAAATCATAAGGGAGCAAAGCTGTAGAGAATTTTCTGTCATATTAATTTGCTTGTTCAATTTTCGTGTCAGATGTAGGGTTAGCTGTCATTTTAATTTCAGTTTCGAGATGTCAAAACGCGTTAGCAAAGGCCCACTTTCAGTGTTACTAGCTTAACGTATAGTGGGCCAAAACTGTATCGCTGCTGCCAACTGCTTCACAGTCTTTTAGGTGTCTACTTGTTGTAGAGGTAGTACCCTCCCTCCGCTCCTTATGTGAAGTAAGGTGGTAATAGATAAAGGCGATAACGTCCTTTATAGAACAGATTAACGAACATCATTAGTGGGTGTAGCTCTTTTTTTATGATAAACGTAATTTCACTGAAAATGTGCTGCATCTGCTCAAGAACCTGAACATGTCGAAAGTACAGCATACCGCTAAAACTGGTTGTGTGAATAAATTAACTAAAAATCTGACGGCTGAATGTGTTGCATTTAAAAATGTTTAAATATTTGCGAACCTACGCTTCACGTTGCTTACACTAGTTTACGCTCAGGACAGCACACACAGCCGGCCGCAGTGGCCGAGCGGTCTGCGGCGCTCCATTCACAGTCTTCACGGCCGGTACGGTCGTCGTTTCGAATCCCCCCCCGGTGGGCATAGATGTTTGTGTCGTCTTTAGTATAAAGTAGTTCATAAGTAGTTTGTAAGTTTAGGGACTGATGACCCCCAGTTAAGTTCCTTAAGCTTAACAGACACACACACACACACACACACACACACACACACACACATACATAACACACACACTCATAGTAAATGGGGATGAGTTGTTTTCCATGCCAAACCGTAATACTACATTAACGACACAAGAACGAGTAGCTTTCACTTTCCAAGTGTTACATAAACATGTGTACTGAAGAGGTGAGGGATATATTGTGGCAGTAGAGAGAGTCCAGCCACATGTTAACTGGTTTTATTGCTTCTCAAACATACATTATGTCAGGGTTTGCCTATGTTAGTTCTGGACGCCCGTCTTCTGAGGACTGCAGTGTGACTGCTTTGCTTCGGCGGCCTGCCTCTCCCAGCTGACACTGTGGTCTTGGTGCTGGCGTCGCTACTAGGCCAGCTGCCTTTGAACGTCTACTAGACCAGCTGCCTTTTAAGGTCGATAACTCAGCCTCGCCGCTCCCCTCGTTTGCTGATCACTGGCCGACTCCCGTCGATGCCTCGCCGCCGGATAAGCGGTGACGGAGCCCCTTCAAAAAACGTTCAAATGTTTATATAGCTTATGGGACTTAACTACGGGTACATCAGTCCCTAAACTTACAAACTACTTATGAACTAGCTAATCCTAAGGACGGCACAAATATCCATGCCCGAGGGGGGGATTCGAAACCCCGAACGTAGTGGCCGTGCGGACCGTGACTGGAGCGCCTCAGTCCCCTCGGCCACCGCGGCCGGCGAGCTCCTTCAGTGCTGCCGCTGTGCCCAGAGAGAATGGTTCGAACCCTAGCGCTGTCTTCCGGTCAGGAACTTGTCCGTATCTCGTCGCGTCGATATTGCTGCCAGTGGCTAGCGAGATTACTAGAGTCCCTCACTGCAACATGACGTCACGATAACCTCTCGAGTGGCCCGTTGCCGGCATCGGGAAATGAACCCGAACCGCTGACGATGATCTCCGAGCTGCCACTGCTAGGTGCTACTCGCTGCCATACTGGTGCACTCCGAACACAGCTGCGGACTATGAACTGTAGACAGCTCTGAAACACGCTTTTTATTTCACTCGGCTTGCCCGTGTTCTCCGAAAAGTGCAAGTGACGTACAAGTCAACATCTTCGACACACGCCTGGTGTAATTGACCACGGTCGTTACACACTTGCGGCTACTGCTGTGTTTGCGGTTCTGGCCGGCTGTGGCCCAAGACTCACGTATTTCCTACAGAAAGCAGTTGCGGTATTGTAATGCAAGTCTTGCCTCAGTAATTGGCTCTGAACCGGCGCCTCACTGCCTGCTTCATCCAAACTGCGACTATTTCGTTCATTTACCTAAAATGTCTACACAATACGAGTACCCTAGCGGTGCTACAGTACAGATACTTCTGGAAACGAGAAACTGGGTTAGTTTTGCGTTTTATCGATTTTGATAATTTCACGTAATTTTTCAAGTTTTTAATTTATTTTGTTCTTATATTAACAAGGTACACTAATTGGCAATTCAAGACGCGTTGATTAAGTCCGCTGTCATCACGTCCGGCCGCGGTGGCCGAGGGGATTGAGGCGCTCCAGTCGCGGTCTGCACGGCCACTACGGTCGGGGATTCGAATCCCCCTCGGGCATGGATATTTGTGCCGTCCTTAGTGTTAGCTAGTTCATAAGTAGTTTGTAAGTTTAGGGACTGATGACCCCGTAATTAAGTCCCACAAGCTATACAAACATTTCAACATTTTGTCATCACTGTTGCGATTGCTGGTAACACCTCGTGGAAGTCCGCTGGTAACTAACAGCTCTGTAAGTGATAGGGCTGTTGCTGGTATTGAAATTTAGTATTACTTTGCTTTAATCTATTGCATTGTGCACATAACTCATCAGGGAAATTTTTTTATGTGGATGATTAGGCATGACTGGGAAATTTTGTGTTCTGACGCGTATCACCTCTAGAAGGTCAAGACGTATATTTAACAGTAGCTTCACTTCAGCAAACCTCAGCAATTTAGCACGAAATATTTGTAAATTATGCACAAAAGTATTGCCCATAAATTTCTTTATTTAAGAGCATGACAAATGCCGCCATCACAGTAGAAAAAAGGCGAAGGTTAAACTCATTTTGGAAGAAACTGTTTCATTGTAGGACACAAAGCACGTAGTTTAGAATGAGACTGGTTTTGAAGCTTTACTGAAAAACACTGTTTGTTGAATAAATGTAAAATTACCCTATTTTCACATTTAAAAATCATTATTCGACCGATTTGTACAGTATTATTCCTTGGAATTAAACCATTCAATGTATTTCGACGCTGTCAAGATTCTGACACAGACACCCAGATATTGGGATAGTGTTATTAATGAATCTATTGAAATAAAGGTCACATAGGAGCTAATCCACCGTGACGCTGGTTATGAACATAGTTTCCCCTGGTATCCTGCACTGGATCTCCTAAAGACACAAAGGAAACAACATTTGGAAAGGACGAACTCTGCAATTGATGACAAATTGAATATCTCAGCGCAAATAACGCTGAGTGTGCTGAATGATACAATAAATCTAGCACCTGAGGACAGTAACATAGCAAAAGAACGGCACTTTGAACAGCGGGGCCCAGAGAGTAATGCGGAAGCCGCGTATAGCGAGTGCGGCCGGCTGCGGCTACGGCGACACAATAGAACTGTCCACAAGGAAGTTTAAATGACGACAGTCGGAAGACTGAAAGCCCAGTGAAACTTGAAAGTGGAAAAGGTCACAGGATAAAATTATTAACGGACAAGAGCCCAATAGCACGCACACAGTAGTCTGAGCAGCCACATATAGTTAACACTAGGGTGGCTGCTATTGCTATTATGTGTTGAGCTGCCCAGGGTGTGGTAATCTCTACAAGGAGCCTATCGTAGAAGACTGGATAAAGTCTGACAATTGCTCGAAATGGTTGGATGGAGAATGTACGGATTACGAAGGACATGGCAAGTTTTCTTGTGATTTATGTCAGTGCGTTCTCTTTGGTTCACCTTGTGTACTATTTCGCGATGTTGCGCTAAGAGTACGAATGAACAGACCTTTATATTTGTTAGTATTTAAGGTTTGTGATATGTAGTTGACAACTGTAGCTGATATAAATGTTAATAAATAAACTAGCAATAATTTGGTATAAAAAGATTGTTTTAACCTTTTCATCTACTCGATGTTCCAAATGTTTGTTTAGTTTATGGGGCTTAACTACGGGGTCATCAGTCCCTAAACTTACAAACTACTTATGAACTACTAGAAATAAGGGGTTAAATACTAAGTGCGTACTCTTTTCCGACTTTCCCCTACTACTGGATCTTTATATTAGAGAATCTTGCATTGTTACTTTACTATTTGCTAAGTTTCACGTATTTAATGTCTTTAATGGCGGACATATACGTAGCCAAATTTCGTAATTTTTGGCTCATTATTTATCCGTACGAGTTTGTCAAATATTTACTAGCTGAAAAGTTTTAAAAGAGTGCTTACAATTGAAAAAAGTGGCGAACTCTAATCTCTTGCAACAAAATAATTCCCCAGACATAGGTCGTTACAAATTTTCTCGCTGCACGCGAAGTTACGCATGGGACTAATCAAGTGAGTCTAGCCGAGTTAGTAAGGCTTCGATGACATTTAAACTTTTTCGTTGGGTGTACGTGCGAATATTCACAAAAAATTTAAAGTTCGTGATAGACGAGCAGGGAAACTGTTCCGCAATCTCCAGATTTGACATGGAATGTCACAATGTGTTATAACATCAGGTGTTGAATTTATTTTGTTTGTCGTGTCATATACGAAAAGGAAAGGGTACCATGACATTGAAAGTTCAAGGCCACAAGACGAAAAACAATTTATTAACCTCATCATCATCAACATCATCATCATTAGAGACTGATTATGCCTTTCAGCGTTCAGTGTGGAGCACAGTACCTCTGATAAAATTCCTCCATGATCCCCTATTCAATGCTAACATTGATGCCTCGTCTGATGTTATGCCTTTTACTTCAAAATCATCCTGCACCGAATCTAAGTACTTTCTTCTTGGTCTACCTCGGCTCCTCTTACCCTCCGCTGCCTAGCTCATGAGTCTCTTAGGTAACCTTGCTTCTCCCATGCGTGTAACATGACCCCACCATCTCAGTCTGTTCGCTCTAACAGCTTCATCTATGGTGTTCATTCCCAGTTTTTCCTTGATTTCCTCATTATGGACACCCTCCTGCCATTATTCCCATCTATTAGTGCCTGCAATCATTCTTGCTACTTTCATATCTGTAACCTCTACCTTATGAATAAGGTAACCTGTATCCACCCAACTATCACTCCCATACAACAAAGTTGGTCGAAAGATAGAGCGGTGCACCGCTAACTTAGTCTCGGTACTTACTTCCTTCTTGAAGAAGAGAGTAGATCTTAGCTGAGCACTCACTGCATTAGCTTTGCTGCACCTCGACTCCAGTTCTACCACTACGATGCCATCCTGTGAGAAAATACATCCCAGGTACTTGAAACTTTATTAACCTATTGTATGGTAAATGTAGAGGCTCCTGGTGAAGCAGGTTTCTGCTACACGGCCACGGCGCCCGCGCCCTCGCCCTCGCGGAGTGCTACACGTGAGGCTGGGTGGCAGCCAATGACACGCGTCCCGGCGCGCGCGCGGGCGCGGCCGGCGGCGGCCGCGCGGCCAGTCTGCGCGGGGATGGAGCCCTGGCCGCTTCGACTGGCCGGCGCCAGCGCGCACCCGGCGTGCGCGGGCCTGCTGGCCGCCGCGGCGCTGCTGCCGCTGCTGCTGCTGCTGCGAGCACTGGCGGCGGCGGCGCGCCTCGCGGCGGCCTGGCTGCGCATGCGCAGTCTGGCGTCGCGCATACCCGGCCCGCCGGGCACGCACCCGCTGATGGGCGACGGACGCCTCCTGCGCGGGGAGCCGCTCGTAGACCTGACGCGCATCTACCTGCAACACGGAGCGCCCTGCAGGTACACCAACATAGCCAACACCCTCGGCAAAATTTTCAGCTTTAGAAAAACTGGATAAAACGTAACGACAAATACAATTTTCTCTGCAACGACTTTATTGATAGAAATATGTGCACAACCTCAATATAATGGTACCCATTATTTTTAACATTTCGACAAATATTGGAAGGCGTTGTCCCGCATTGACCATTCCATGGTAAGAATAATGTCGTGTATGTTAAGGCCCTCCCCGTGGGGTGCTGTCATCTAGGAAAATTTTGTTTTCTGCTGGTAATCCGCGTGGTACTACCACGATTCTTCGATCGCGAGTAACGCGATCGAAATATAGTGCTAGAATGACGCGAATTACAGGAGGAAAGCCCGATTCTCCAAGATGATAAGAATAATGTCTTTCTAGAATTGGAATTCGATGAACTCAGGCCATCATTTTCAGATCATTTTTACACACAGAAATCACAGTTTTCGCCTTTGTGTCCATGACTTGTTAAGCATTGTGCCCTACATACCTTTAGAGGTATTTTTTGTGCTACAGTGCTCGACGTATTAGACACTTGTATCTAATAGTACGTACTTTTTTTCAGTATGACAACTGATGGCCACAAAGATAAACATTGAACTTTATTTTAATTATTAGTATTTTCATTTTTTTAATGAAACAATCGAGGTAAATGAGTACTATTCTGCAATGTTGTGAGGCGGAATCATGAGTCGTGTCGGGATAGCTCAGTCGGTAGAGCGCTTGCCAACGAAAGGCAAAGGTCCCAGGTTCGAGTCCCACATACAATTTTAATCTGCCAGAAAGTTTCATATCAGAGCACACTCCGCTGCGAGTAAAAGTTTCATTCTGGAATATTCTGTAACTTTATTGGTTTTATTAACAGGTTTTCAGCTGTTACGCCATCGTCAGGTAAGCACCGCAGATATGCAGCTTGGACGTTTTATGTTCAAAGACCTTAATTTATTGTACAGATAATATATGTACATTAATTTTACGTTCAAAGACATAAATTTATTGTATATTTTTTCTAAGAAGACTTCTATGAAAATTATTGAACATTGATAAAATATGATGCAAAATATAAAGAACAACAGTTAAACTAAGAAATGAACAATAGAAATTGGCTGCACAAATTGTCGTATGTTTAACAGGTAAATCATTTGTAACATAGAAGGGTGGGAATAAACCGACTGAGACATCTGTGAAAATATAGTTAAAGTTTTAAATGGTTAAATTAAACTATTGTTACTGCTTAAAATCCAAAATTACTAACTAAATAATAAATTACAATTGATATCAGGCAAGTAACTAATCATCTGTGATTATACATGGTAACGAGCCTAAAAATCGTAGGGAATGAGTAGTTTACGTGTATGTAAAAACGATCTGAAGTTTCCTAATATCACATTTTGTTATATTTTTGTTGCACCGGGACCCTCATTGAGTTTATTTAACTTGGGCATCGTGGAACCACTCACAAGGCTTCAGGCGGGATGACTACGGTGGTATTCCATAACGTTGAGTTGTACAGGCGACAGAGGTCCTGGACAGCAGCACCGGTCTCTAGAGAGACCTCTTGCGCCGCTGTCAATGGCAGATTCCGCAACATCCACTCGACACGAGATCCTGTCCTTACGATCTCTTTGCGAAAGTAAAATACACAATGGGAGGGATTCGATAGAGCCCCAAAAATGAGTTGGTCCATGACATAGGGCCGTCAGTACGGGACATCACCAGTAAGTGGCAATGCAGCTAGGATACGACGCCATCTTGACATTTGGGAAAGGACATAGTGCCGGCCGCGGTGGCCGAGGGGACTGAGGCGCTTCAGTCACGGTCTGCACGGCCACTACGGTTGGGGGTTCTAATCCCCCTCTGGCATGGATATTTGTGTCGTCCTAGTTCGTAAGTAGTTCATAAATAGTTTGTAAGTTTACGGACTGATCCCATAAGATATATAAACATTTGAATTTTGAATTTGAAAGGACATACGTAACTCGACTGATGGTATTTTAGGTGGCAAATTGTAAATACTACTGTCAATGAAGTTATTTCAGAGATAAACTATGCTTATCGTTAGTTTTTGTTTAGTTCTTGTATTAAACAACTCTACTTTTCGGCTAATCCAGCCAGACGCCTTTCTCAGGCTGGTTTCTGTCTAATGTTTTTAATTGACGGTGAAGTCACATACCCTAAAGAGTTTTATTCTCATCTTAAAACGTAGCGGGAGCTTACGCTTAAATTTAATTCAAACATCACTCCTTCAGTCTGGTTGTCATTTTTTGTTGTATTGGAATTTGCGTGTTACATAAGGTTCATAATAGTCATACGTTTGACAACTTGCTTCATCAACTTAAATTTATGCTTTTTTATAAGACATCTGAGTTGCATGTACCATTCACTTTTAATACTTTGTTCCCTTAGAAGGGACTTGCATCTACACCCACTAGTACCACTACTAATTTCATGTGAATGGCTCGTAACTTGGTAACGACATACAATGTCGAGTAACTTCTGACGCTGAGTAGACGAGGAAATCATTCTAGAAGAAAAAATCAGAGTCCGTAAGTTTAATAATACGTATCTATAGCTCTTTCACATCTGTATTTTGTGTCCATCATTCTCAGATGTTCGTTGTATATTCCATCTGCTTTCCTGTTTGTGTCCTGCGGATATTGTATCAATTAATACTGTTACGAAAACTATATACCCCATGCGTTACGGAATGTACAGTTGATGTGAAAATCTGTTTATGGTTTCATTCATATGACATAATACGATGCTTGCACAGTTGCAACATTGAAACGAAGTGTAATTACCAACCAGATTATATGTTAATCCCTCAGTGCCTTTCATTGTCAGGCAGACTTCATTGACTGCCAACAGAGACACAATGATACAAATCCACATACACTCAGAATAAACTTAAGCGTGTATATAAAAAAGTAAATAAATAAATAAAAAATATAAATATAAAAAAAAAAGATTGTCAGTCTGTATTCCACACAAATATAAAGTTTTCTTCTGATCTTCAAAACCTGAGGTAGGTCCCTGTCTGCATAATATTTCGTACAGTACATGGCGAAAAATACAGCAAACTTCAATTCTGTTTGAGCGATGATCGTGGTAGTGGGTAGGCGTATGCGTATTTCCACGGAGAACTTTCTGCACTCGGCAACTCACCGTATTTGCCTTGGCTGAGGGTACATTTTAATAAATTTCAACAGCATTTCATTGGTCTCCATGGAACCTGGCAAATGTATATAATGTTTCACGGAAAGGGAAAGAGGTAATGGAATGAGGTAGATGATAAAGTGATGGCAGAAAGAGCAGGAGGCAATAGTGACAGACACCGGGGTTGGAAATGATAGAAGCATGGATAGATGGGGGGAATGTGAGCAGTAGAAGTAGGTGTAGCAGAAGGGGACATTGGAGGAAGATCGGAGATGGAGAGAGAATAGGTAACAGAAGATTGAATGAACGAATCCCCAGGCAGCAGTGAGTACAGGCTAGTATATAGCTACATTACTTTGCCGTAAGTACATATATCACTGAACTTTATTTACTTTCAATAATAATAGCAAAGCACCCATAATGGAATGTGCTGTATCCTTCAGAGTTCATCGGTGTTGCTGCCAAAATGGTAAGATATTTGACTGAATATTCTTATGTAGAAATTTATTTGATATTTAAAGTACTTAAATCCCTGAAATATGCTTAAATATAACCTTGTTGTTGAAGTAAATGACCACTGCAGAATCCAACTTCGTACTTTTATTTCAACATTGTGCAGTACAAAGTTACTTGAGGAATATCCGACACATTTACTGTAGTAGTTATCTGTTCTAGTCTCAACAATATAGTCCATTTTCTCTTCCACCAATGCCACACAAACCGCAATCAATCAGTGAGGTTCCATATTTGTGCTGGTACATAGTGTGTTACATTAAAATTACGTATTGAAGATAAATATTTTATATGATCACACTTTCATCTGAGGCTATGGTTAGAATACGCTTGTGATATCGGAAACCTGTCATCTTAATTACATGACTGGTATCGAAAATGTAACGGCTATTAAAGAATAATAAAGATTTTGATAACCAAATTGCCCTTCCTATTTTCCAAAATATTGAAACATCATTCACTTGAGTTTCGTGTAGGAGGCCCTTAAGTAAAATGAGGTTAAACTACACTTCAATTTCCCTAAGTCTGTATTGATATGAGAAGGAAAGGTTACTGATAGGGCCCCTTTATTTATCTAGCCTTCTCTTCGAGACAGGACGGTGCATTCTTAACCTTGAAGTTTTGCTCTCTATTAAAATACTTTTCTCTGATCAGTGGGATGTATATCCTTAGGAGATGGACCAAAATACGGAAATACCTAAAATACAACACACTACTGTACGGAGGTGATAGCGATCGCGCACCCCGTAGTGGCTCATTATTGAGTTCTGGTAACTCTGGTGGTTAGGGATAACGACTGTTAACGAGCCACAAACTCGCTCGCATATAGTACGAGTTTTGAGGAGAGAGGCAATATCGTTTTCGAATTATACGACGGCAGCGTCTGCCACTTGGGTGCGTAGGATTGAGAAATGAATTTCTAAAAGTTTTCTTAGTATTTTGCTAAACCTAGCTAGTACCAGGCCGTACCGCGTGCCTGCAAGTGGAACTTTTCCCACTCATTTTCCTGGCACGTTCCACTTGAAACGACAGTCACTTAGTGGATTGTTTCTGCTGGTCCATCCTGGGAGAACAGGCAGAGGCCGGACATCAATCACGAGCCGACCTGATGGTCACGTGGGGCACGCTGTGCCCAGGCCTAAACAAGGTCGTGAGAACAGACGCTCTCTTGTGACCCAGCCTGGGATTCGACCAGCCTGCTCCATTGAACTCCGTTCATACCTTAATTTTATCTTTGATTTAAAGATGTATATGGAGGGACAGACGTCGACCTGTACAGTGTACCGTTTCAAAAATTTACAAATGCCTATAAATCTTATGGGACTTAACTGCGGGGTCATCAGTCCCTAAACTTACAAACTACTTATATACTGACTTACACTAAAGAAACACAAACACCCACGCCAGAGGGAGGATTCGAAACTCCGACGGGGAACAACCTCGCGCATCGGAGCATAGCACCTCAATGCGCTCTGCCACTCTGCCGCGGCAATGTACTGTTTCACTCACAAAACCCAATTTGATTTTCACCTAGACTTCATGGCTTTTCACATTTTAGACCTGATAAACCAAAAATAGCAACATTGCCTATGGCAGTAATGTAACGTTGCAGAGTACCAATGAGACCCTTAGATTAGCACGCATGGCTGTCACTTTCATCATTGGAACCATACATTTGTTCGCTCTTACAAATAAACTCTGTCAGAAGATTGCATGAAACGAGACTCGTTCCACTGCTCCATAGCACAGGTCTTAAATGCTTCGACTCCACGTTTTCCTATTCCGAGCTATTTGCTAACTGATGAGAAGTTTTGAAATCGCAGTTGGACCTGAATTTATTCGTTTTAGAGCCACTTTCAAGTTGCTTTGCTCTGACGAGATTCACGAGTGCGAAATCTGGTTTCCAAGTGACTTACGTAACTGTCGCCTTCCTTTCCTCTTCAGTGGCGACGTGTCCTGATCACTCAAGAAACACGTATGACTACTTTGTTGCTTTATGGGCGATTTTCCTCCTTTCACTGTATCCTGACATACCAAGTCGGCTACGCTGGATATGGAAAAACCTACTCAGCTCCAACATAATGTACGCGCAACTACAAGGAGAGAATTATAGCCAGGAATGGTACTTGTAACGTTTCGAGAACTTTGATCAGGTGCCGTTGGGATCAAATACAGGAGCGCAGCCGGCCGCGGTGGCCGAGGAAAGGCGCTCCAGTCACGGTCTGCACGGCCACTACAGTTGGGGGTTCGAATGCCCCCTCGGGCATGGATATTTGTGCCGTCCTAGTTCGTAAGTAGTTTGTAAGTTTAGGGACTGATGACCCCGTAGTTAAGTCCCATAGACTATACAAATATTCTAAACAGGAGCGCAACCTGTAGGGTCGGCTAGCCTCAGAAGATAGGGGCAAAAATGCACTGCTCACGATACTTACATATTTTTGAACAACTCCTGTATGACGAGCAGTTGTACAGCACACTGTCATGTATGTCATGTGTTGCTGAAGAATAAGAGAGTGGAAAAAAGTTTACTATAGATCACCGTACCGCGTCGCCCACCTTAACGCTGCTCAACAAAACTGGACCTTCAATAATGAATGTTTACTAACTCGTCCTGTCACCGATTACGAAAAGGTCCCCATCCCCGCTCCCTCCACCCATCACACTTCTCTTTTCTTCCAGGTATATAACGGACGCTACAAAGTATTTGGCCCTCAGGACTCCCTAACGCTCTTTGCTTATTGGCAGCTTTGTCGCCAAATTGCAGATAGGTCTGTTAGTTAACTTATTCGTGAAGTTTATCAAAGAAAAGTTCACTATGATCGGCGAGAAGTAACTCTCAAGTGCCACTGATAGATCTGTCCTCTTCATGGAGATCCACGTAAGACAGTTAGGAAGAAGCGTTGTCAAGCTCATTGCTCCAGAATCACAGCTGAGACACTTCTTGGTCAGGAGTGCGAGAGGCGGTGAAAGCGTTAGGGAAAATCTACAGTACTAAACCAATAAGGGGATCAGGTGAGATATCATAACACAGTGAACATTTGGTAAAATATTTTATTAAGATATTGGTTACAACAGCAATTTTTGTATGATATTTTGCTGTCTAAACTCTTTACTTGAGGTTTACAAAGCGTTTACTTGGAGTGAGCCACCATAATAGTGAGCTACCATAATAGCGTAAAAGTTATTCTAGTTGCCTCGTAGTATGTTTTTGATCACATGGGATGGCCATTTCACTTCCACTCCTGCCTGACGCGGATAGTATAAGGTTACCAATCAGCTCTTGAGGGATATTTGGCCATCTTTCTTGAGTGCAATATCCAAGTCTGCAACCGTTGTGGAAAGTGCAGATCTGGCTGCAATGCGTCTACTAAGACGAGACATGCTCAATCGGAATTAAGTACGATGAGCAGGCTGGCCACACCATATGCACAATTCCCTCAGCATGTGGTCCACCAATGCAGCTCTATGGGTACATGCGTTGTCGATCACCAGAGGGAACCCATCTGATGTGCCACCAACGTAGGGCGCAACGAAATGTTGAAGGATCTCGTCTCTTTACCTCTGAGCAACAAAGCGTCATTCTGAATGTCATAGAAGTCTGTGCGTCGGCCAATGCCGACTCCTGCCCACACCATCCGTCCTCCACCCTGATATGGTCATGTCAGGCTCAGAAGCAGGACTGATTCGAGTTCCACATTCTTTCCAAATGAGGGATGGTCGATTGTCCGACTGACAACAAAACCTTGACTCATCTGTGAACAGAACCTGGCGCCATTCGTTACGACTAGAGTCCCGATGTTCCTCCGTCCAGTTCCTGCGGGCCAAACGGTTTCTCAGTTTCAATGGAAGGCTGGACTCCTTGCGCATAAGCAACATTACCAAATGCGATTTGGGACTGTTTGTTTTGATATTGTGCGTCCTTTCGGTGCCCCAAGGGTAAGTTGCAGCTGAGTTGCATTCAGTCTCCGGTCTCGTCTGGCTCTTAAACGCAGTTAATGGTCATCTGTTGCTCATATTATCCGACGACGACCTTCGTCGTGCCTGCTTTTAACGGTTTCTGTTGTCTGAAATCGCATCAAGGTCCTGGAAATTACACTTTGAGACACTCCAACAGTAGTAGCCACCTCCCTCTGTGTCTTTCCGGCTTGCAACCCTCTCTCCATTCCATAGCTCTGGGTCGGTCACGTTGTTGTTGCATTGCATAACCTGCTCACTACACTATCTGAAACCAGCGCCTTGTGTATCTCGTTTGGTAGTTCATAGCCTATTTATCTCAACTGATTTGCTATTTGTTTTGTAGACAAGCAGTTCTCAACCAATGTGCTGCGGAACATTTGTTTGTGAGTGAACCACAGGCCCTGTACGGTGGTCGAGAGGTGAAGATGAGATCCAAATTATTGGGCGCTACATCGTTTTCACTCATCAGAGATAAAATGGGAATTAGAGTTTGAAACACTGAAGGCAATGTTCCATTCTGTCGCGTCAACTTTGCTGGTACCGCCGCCTCCCGCCTTTTGTGTCTTAGCTTGTAGGTTCCTTAGGGCACCATCCAATCGTAAATTGTCCGGCTGATATTTTCTCGGAAACAACTATCTAGAAGAACGGCTGTCATAGATTTGCGCATTTACCTTCCCACCAAGAAAGAAGGAACCGGGGAGAATTAGTGGCTTATACCACATCCACAGATAAAGTTACTTGAGACACTCTTTTCCTCAGATCTCTTAGTACTTGAAGTGCTGGAAACGTTCATGCATTTTGTAAAGAACCCTCTTGGTATTCGTGTGAAATAAACTGACTGGTTGCAAAACAACTAATTTGTAAAAGGTTACCCAAGAAATGAAATCGTTTCTTTTGTATGCAGCCAATCCCTGATAAAGCTGAATCAGTGTTCATTGAGCACTCTTAATATCTGCTTCACAGAGGAATTTGAATAGTACGTAGAAGACAATGAGATATTGGAATTTTGGCAAGTACGATTATATCATGCCAAGAAGAAAAAAGACGACAGAGAAATAAGGAAATGGTTACTCATGATTTTCAGTAATTTTCATAGGACATTCCGGAGAATAGCAACAGGGCAAACATTAACACTGGTATATCCTACATGTGGACGCCATTTAATGAGATTTTAAAGTGTAAAGATATGACAAACATGAAAGTCGTACATATACAGGTGTCATTAGTGTTTATTTATATTTTTGAGCCGCGCGGGAGTAGCCCAGCAGTCTGGAGCGCCACTTTACAGAACTTGCGTCCTCCCGCCTCGGTGGTTCGAATCTTCCCTCGGGCTTGGATGTATGTGTTGTCCTTAGGTTAGTTTACTCGGCTCAAAGCAAAGGACCCCGATCAACCCTGGGAACAATGCTACAAATCGACAGCTCTGCTTGCACCCCGCGAGTGAGGCCAGCAGTCTTCACCAATTCCGGCGGCCGCCCGTAGGACCTGAGGAGGTCCTCAGAACCCAAGCGACAAGTGTCATTGGTGCCGACATGAGCCACGACTTGCAGTCGACCGCACCCCGCACACCGAGTGCACGGTCGACTTCTTTCCGGATCTCGACGCTATCTGCCTAAGGAGCTCCATCACGCGCCTAACATTAGAGCTCCCAATAACTAATAATCCCCTCCCCCAGTGCACCTCCTCGGACCCTGTTGGAGGAGTGGTCACACGTCGACTAACAGGACGAACGGGCGTGAACGGTCGTCCAGCCTCCACATTGGCCTTCCGCCTCGATCGACGCGAGCGCCGTACAACCCGCCACTCCCCTTGAGGAGGGGACGGCTCGACCACGTCCGGAACACCTGAAGCTGCCTCGGTGGCAGGGACAGAGAGCGAAGCATGAGACACCTGAATTGTCCCACTCGACGCACCAGACTCCCCACCATCGCTGCACCCCGAGACAACATCCTGAAGACGGCTGACCGTAGCCAACAGCACACTCAGCTGTTCGCGAACTGCGGCCAACTCCTCCTGCGTCCGCCCATGGCAGGCACACATCCTATCCATCCTATCGATACAATTAACTGTAGAAAGTAGAAAACTAAATAATCAACTTTTAAGTAGCCTAATACTTTAATGAAGGCGGCTGGCAGCTGACTGAACTGTGGTCAGTGGTAACTACACTGTCAAAACAATGAAACTAAGTCCGGCAGTTTTCAAAATAAACAAGGATATCTGTAGAATACACCGTTATCAAACTCGCGGGAATATAACCTTTCTCAAAGCAGAACACGAAATATGGAAGTGACAATATGACACGTAGCTTGCAGCAGACGAAAACTATACACACGGTATTTATCAAAATACGCGAGCAGTAGCAGAAACGAAATGTGTCAAGTAGGTGAGAAAAAAACCTCTTAAAACAGAAAGACTAACGAAAATTAAGAAATTAACTGGCAAAGAAATTTCACGCAATTAAATTATGATACTTAGTGGTCTGTGTGATGGGGCAGTGACAAAAACTGGCACTGAACTGACTGCTAACTGACTGAATGCTAATCTGCCAAGTACGCGGGAATAAACCTCTAAAACAGAAGTACTAAAGGAGTTGAAGAACTACCCTAGTCACAGACGAACACTAAACACAACGGTATTTATCAAATACGATAGAGTAAACTATTAAAACAGTAGTACAAACGAAATCTACCGAATTCGCGGGAATAAACCTCTTCAAACAGAAGTACTAACGAAACTGCAGAACTACACTGTCAAATTAAAACATTAGTACTAACGAAAATGATGAACTAGACTGGCAAATTAAATTTGACACAAATTAAATTAAGATACTTAGCGCTGTTTACGGTGTGACACTGGCAGCAGCTGACCTACACATCATACAGAGTGGGCTAAAAACCATAGTGAAATGACACGCCAGAATTGGCATGAAGTGCTTTACAAAGGTAAGACTCACGTCTGTCTTCAACCAACACACTAGCCAGAGAGTGCAGGTTTGATGTTTTGAGGTGGCATTTTAAAAGGTCACATACGCCATTGGTTGTCGTAGGTCTCACACGTCTATAAGGTATGAGGACGACTTCTTTAGACCTATAGTGCAACCATATCGGCAGTATTTGGTTGAGGGAGTCATTTTGATTGACGACAATTCTGACTCTTATCGTGCTCATCAGGTGAATACGTTTGTTAGTGATAAGCATATCGCAAGGTTAGAATGGCAAGCAAGTTTTCCAGACGTAAACCTAATGATTACGCCTGAGACACATTGACCGAGACGAGCCCCAACCAATCTCTGAGATTTTCTCCTAATCTCAGTTAAGGAATGGGACAAACTGTACTAACAGTCCCTTGATGATCTAGTGGGCAGTAAGCCACAATGAATACAAGCATGAATTAGAGCAAGAGGACCTGTAACCGGCTATTACGGTGCTGGTGTTTGCTGAAATATGGAACGTAAATTCAGAATATCTAGGTTATTGTCATTTCTGTTATCGTGAGGAGGTGGAGGAGGAGGAGGAAGGAAGATTAGGTTTTAACGACCTATCGACAGCGTGGTCATTAAAGACGGAGCTTAGGCTTTGATTTTCGAAGAAGGATGTGGTAGGAAATCGGCCGTGCCCTTTGAAAGGAACCATTCTGCCATTTGCCTGAGGTGATTTAAGGAAATCACGGAGAACCTAGATCTGGATGGCTGGAGGTAGATTTAAACGACCATCCTTCCGAATGCGAGTCTAGTGTCTTACCACTGCGCCACCTGGCTATCATGAGAAACAAGGAGAACTGGAAAGTCTCCCACTTTTAAGTAAAGGGTCATGTAATCCTAGAATTGTGGTGATGCAGTGCCTTTTTATCTGTGTGATAGCACAAACAACCTCTGTTTGTGTGGCGTCTTCGGATTTGCTTTCAACCAGCAAAAGGTGGAAAATAAAGTAGACTCCATGGCTTTGAAGCTGTGTTTGGCTTCACAGTGTTGAGCATCAGTGGAAGAATTAAAGCATCGTATAGTATGCGTTAGGAAGCATGTGGTGAGTAAAATTAGGTAGACGGTAAAGATTTGCCCTGATTCAACAAACGATTGGAAAAGTTTTACGAAAACAATTTCACTGAAAATATAAACTAGCTAAAGACTTGCAGAACAGAAAAATTGAAACGATAAGGTCAGCTTAGGAGGCTTTCAACGGCTTCGAAAGCAACGCCTGTATACCGTCTTGGCGGCACTTACGCAGAGGAGGTATCCACCTTAGTTTATTCTCTAAATTGTCGCCGCGGCGGAGTGGCCAGGCGCATTGAGGCGCTATGCTCCGATGTGCGAGGCCGTTCCTCGTCGGGGGTTCGAATCCCCCCTCACGCAAGGATGTTTCTATCGTCTTAAGTATAAGGTGGTTCATAACTAGTTTCTAAGTTTAGGGACTGATGACCCCGCAGTTAAATCCCTTCAGCTTAAGAAACATTTAATTTCATTTCTAAACCGTCGCACGGACGACAAAATTACTGAAATGGAAAGTAATCTTAGGAGACAGAAAAGTAATTGCAATCGCTCAACAGAGGAAAGGCTGCTATACCCAATAATATATCTAATCTATTTCAAGTGTTCAGATGTGTCCCTAAACTTACAAACTACTTATGAACTAGCTAATACTAAGGACGGCACAAATATCCATGCCTGAGGGGGGATTCGACCCTACAGACCGTGACTGGAGCGCCTCAGTCCCCTCGGCCACCGCGGCCGGCCTAGTCTATTTTATGCGGAAAATACGAAGGAACTTGCCTCCCTTCTAGCAGCTGTGTACACAAGGTGTCTAGAGGAGCGAAACGTTCCTTAGGACTGGAAACGGGTCAGCTCATTCAGCTTCACGATGCAGATGTCTACTCCGTGCGTTCAAGCCAGTGCAGTATTGATCTTAAAGTGGCTGGAAATAGGCGGAAAGCGGTCTTAATTTAAATACGTTTTAAGTCCTTTCTTTGGCTGACTTTTGTATCAATTGATAAGTGCCAGTAGATCGTTGTTTCTACCTACCATGTTGCCAAAAATATTCCGAATGTGGTGGCCATAAGGCAATAATATTTCTTGACAAATGAAACTTACATGAATTGCAGGGAACCGAAGGAGAAATTTCTATAGGGATAATGTGAAGAAATCGAAAAGGAAGTGATCGTCAGAAATCCTGACGCTGTACAAAGCTAGTTAACACAACCGTTTAAAAGCAAATGTAATAGCATTCTAGGGGAATTCGACTGTTAAATGCAGAAGATAGAGTGGATACCTGGAAAGTGTACACTGAAGGCTTCAATGAGGAGGATGTCTGATACGTTATGGAAGGGAAGATTTGGGCTAATCTGGAAGACATAGGGGATTTACTATTATTATGTAACAGTGCTCTGAAAGACTGGAAACCATGGCAGCTAAAATTATTGAGGGAAGTGGCAGCCAAACACCATTCAGGTTGCTGTATAGAATTTTTGACACTGCAGAAAAAACTTCATCATCACACTTTTAACGATAGGAAGACCTCTAGCAAGATCTGTAAGTGCGGAACTATTTCACAACAAACTCAACAACTCATGCATACAAGTTGCTGTCAAATATTGTATATTTTGTTTAATTTTTCCATTGTAGGACGGCGATCTCTTTACTTTGAAGTATTAAAATGCCAAGATCTCAAATACTGATTTATTTTTCCTGACGACCGATTTCGATACACTTAGGGTATCATCATCTGGTCACTTGTGTCCTATGTTTTCGTTTTCTGAAGGTGCATGATATTAAAATGGCACATCAGTGATAAAACATTTAATTTCGACCAATGGTACGTCACACATAAAACGGTTAACATACTTAAAACATACAGTCCATTGTGTCATGTTGACAGAACGCCTTCTTACAACTAAGAAGTGTGACGTACCATTGGTCGAAGTTAAATGTTTTATTATTGACGTTACATTTCAGTTTCATGTGCCTTCACAAAACGAAAACATAGGACACAAGTGACCAGTTGATAATATCCTAAGTGTATCGAAACCGGTCGTCAGGAAAAATAAATCAATATTTGCAATCTTGGCATTTTAATACTTGAAATATTGAATAAACAACAATAGAAACGAAAACTGTGAATCTCTTACATGGCGATCGACTTCTATTTGGGGAAAGTAAAGGCACCAAAGAAGCAGTTTTGATGCTGAGCTGGGACGAAACCAGTACTGAGGAATAATCTGGTCTCCATAGCATTTGTCGATGTAGAAAAGCGTTCAGAAATATAAAAACGTCCAAGGTGTTCGAAGTTCTGATCACAGGAATATAAATGATGAGCCAGCCTCTCTGCAAAACACTAACGTCTTCACCTTAAAAGCCTAGGTCAGACTCCGGAAAATTAACAAACTTTTAAAACTCGTCAAACTAGCCTCCGTCTCTTCAGCACGGTATTAAATACACGTGTCATGTACAGATACATTGTACGTCACATGGATGATAGAACGAGGTGTGTAGCGGCTGCTCCACGTCGTCTGGGAGGCCGGTAGGCGGAGAGTCGCGGTCGGACAACTAGTGTCACCAACCGCACCACATTCCCCGTTCTCCGTAGCTGTTAACCACGCTCCATCCACATCCTCAGGCGGCCTTGGCGGCCGTATCAGCCTCTTAATCTCCGCACATGCCTCGGTACCCAAAAGAAAGACACCTGTTACCGGTTCTGCGTATGTATGATGTTAAGGGAATACGTACTAGTTGGGAGAAACTGTCTTCCGTAAATACATTTCACTTGCTTCACTATCATTACGTTAGCATGAAGCTCTGATGAGAATACAGAATGGCGGCCGCAAACACTACAGAAAAGCCGATCGAGTTCCCTTGTGTCGAACCATTAGCGCAACAACTATAAAACTGTGATAAACTTAAAGTGAATCACTATATCAGAGGTGCAATATTTCTTAAAAATTAGCCATGTCTAAAATTACTCTCCGTCGCTGAAGGTACCAAGGAGAAAAGCGCCTCCAATCTTCTCGTAAAAAACATTGAATCTGGACACACCCAGTTTATTGTGCGGTTTCCATAAGACCTCGTTGCTCTTTGCCGTTCTGAATAACCCTCTGGCTAGGCAAATTCGTGTTTCGCCACATCCTACATCTATAAATAAGAGAATCGTGCATAACAATACGCCGTGCACCCGTTATCGAGTCGAGAAAGCAAAAAGACACTATAAACGCGGATCAGACAAGTTATGTCTACTCCCATCGATGTGTGTCTACTCCATTTTAAAATACTTGATGCTCTGAGGTACTATCATTTCAAATCCATAATATATGGTAACCTTTAAATCTTGTCAGCAATGTGAGGCATTTCGATATCACTGCCATCTTTAAAAATCATAACGGTTACCTTCATCCTCAGTTGAGGAAAGTTTTAAATGGAACTGGTACGTTGAAACGGAACAAACCGTAAATTCTTTACTGAAAACTTAAAAACAGTTTCCTCGACCTGTTCATCCAACCACGAGTTAGTAGAAAGTGACGTTTTATCTTTGGAAGAGTAGAATAAGAGCAAACAATAAAGAAGTGATCAATGAACAAAGAACATTTAACAATGTATTTATCTATGGACATAATACTGTTCATAACTATAGCAAATATAGTTCATCGTGAAAACGGGTCCATTGCTCAAAGTGATGCGAGAGGGTGTCACCGACTGCATGGTAGAAAAGGGCTGAATAAAAGCGGGACGACATCCACGAAAACACCGTTCGTAAAGCTATGCTAGAATAAGGAGCCTCGAAGATGATGCTGACTCAAGAGAGGTTATTGAATACACACTTCCATGAAGGCCACGTTATCAAATGAGGAGCGATATGTAGTTCCTAAACCCACAGTGAAAACGAATAAGATCACGATTAGCTTCTCGTTGGCCCTCCACTCCAAGTTCTTTCTCGCGCTGTCTTTGAGGGCAACACCTTGGTAACTACTATGTTTTAAAATTCGAAATAAAATTCCTTCCTTACTTCGTAAAGTGAATTGACGCCCACATTGCATTAAAAGGGCGAATATGATTTATTTGATTTGTTTATATCGTTATAGACCACAATAGTCGGCCAACACTTTAACCAACACAGAGTTCACCGCCTGCTTTTGATGGCATTTCTAATTCCACCAAGGAACGGGCTTCCTTCTTGGCCGTTCTGGATGCAGTAAGGCAACACGCCGTGAAGCTACTACCGCCTTACAGGTACCTTGACATGGGAAAGATTAAGTTATGAAGCAAAATTTGGCCACTTGAAATTTTAAATACGGCTGCTTTCATTCAGCGACCGTTTGTGAATTCAGATGATAGTAGCCGGCCGCGGTGGTCGAGGGGATTGAGGCGCTCCAGTCACGGTCCGCACGGCCACTACGGTCGGGGGTTCGAATCCCCCTCGGGCATGGATATTTGTACCGTCCTTAGTTGTAAGTAGTTCATAAGTAGTTTGTAAGTTTAGGGACTGATGACCCCGTAGTTAAGTCCCATAGACTCTACAAACATTTGAACATTTTTTGAAATGATAGTAAGGCACCCTCAGCCGCGACCGAGTGCAGTCTTACTACCATTAGGCCACTTGCTTTTGAAAGAAGAGTCGAAATAGGTATAAAATACAAGAGGGTACATGGCGTCAAAATAGGTGATGCTGTTACTTGTCATAATCTCCTGTCGTTTCTAGTTGGTAGAACCTGCAAACTCTACTCCAAACAGTACGACCGTCAGAATAATTAATACACAATTCAGGTGGCGTACAAACGGCTTCTTCGTGGGAGGCACATCATATTTGTCAGAAGGTTGTATCCCAAAAACACTTACTTTTAGAGCAGAAATGCTTAACAGTCATACGAAGGAAACCTGCTTCACATGGTCTGGACGTTTACTGCGGTAGAGTGGTCGAGCGTTCTAAGGCACCTTGCTGCGGAGCGCACGATGGCTCGCCGTCGGAGATTCGAGTCTTCCATCGGGTAGGGATGTGTGTGTTGTGCTTAATGTAAGTTAATTTAAGTGAGTTTAAGTAGTTTGTAAGACGAGGTACTGATAACACTAGGAGTTATGTCCCTTAGATTTACACACATTTTAATTTCGGCACACTTCGATGTGATATAGTCGATGTCCGATTTCCCCAGACTACTATTCACACTTTTCATAATGTAATGAAGATCGACGATCCACTCAGAAGTCTACGTTTTTCTGCTTCTCTTTGGAAATGTTGACAGTATCGCGGCTGGTGATGTAACTGTTGCTAGAGGCCAAGGTATTGTGGAGATCAGTTTGAGTTGTATATTCTCCAAAGCACTTTAGTTTTTGTAAAGTCCACAGCTCGTTGAAAAATAAGTCTCTACCGACATTGTTCAGTTTCGCAACCGTTTGACAGACTTAATTTGTATGCTATGTCTTCTAACTCCTTATGTATGTAGAAGGGTTAAAGCTTCTCAAAGGTTGCTTCTTTCCTGTTAATTATGAGAAATACATTTTAATTAGAACCAAATGCTCTGTTATTCCTATTCCCGGAGGTCTGGCAACCCGATCCATCTTGTCTGATTGCATAATTTTGCCTCCCAGTGATTAGCTCACCGCGCTGGGAGGTGAAAAGCAAGAAATAGGACACTTCCGGCTTCAAGGACCGCTAATGAACTAGACAGAGCCCTACATGCCTGGATAAGCCTTATAGAAATGCGATGCGGCATTATACCAAGAAGTTCCCTGTTACCTATTATTCCACTTCAGTAGCCTTGCATCCCATCCGCTCACAACACTTCTTGTCGAGCCCGGTGACATTGGGGTAAAGTTCTCGACTAGAAGCCAAAGGGTCGCGGGTTCGAAACCTGGTCGTTCCTTGGATTTTTTCACTCTGCACTTTAACCCACCCTTCGCCTCTCAATCATGTGACGAGTCGACAGAAACGACGCGTGGTTCGGATTCCCCGTTAATCTGTAGGTCCCCTTTTCCCGGTTGGATAACTGCGGTAGGCTAGGGACATGCAAGTCGCCGAAGTGGCGTCGAATTGAAAGACTTGCAGCAGGCCAATGAGCCACTCGAAATTATTATCATTATTACTACAGCATACCTTCAGTGTTATCTTTTTATGTATTTTATCGATGGTTATACGGTCCTTGTGATCCCGGTGATCATGCCAAGATTCCCATTTCCTTTGGCATAGAACTTTCCACCGCCTCGTCACACGGTGGTCGCAGCGGGATGCCCATATGTCAAGTTACCAGAGGCCTGGCGGCTATACCTTTCGTAAGCCCGATCCCAGCAAGTGATTACTGAGGCCCCTGTTGATCTCTGAATATTGATCGCAGGGTAAGTAATAAATCTTTCAAATATTTTGCGTCATTTATCCAATATGGAGGGGTCAATGATGTTTTCATCCCTCTTCCACTGAGCTTTTTGACATTGACTTTTTGTTAGCTAAGATGGTGCAGAATGTTTCGCGATTTCTCTATTACTATTGGTAAAGATGCTCCAAACACAAACTATTTATCTCCACTTTTTCCCTCCTCTCTGGCAATCTCCTTTTCCATCGAAGTGTTTTCAATACAATACCAAAATGAAACTGAAGATATTTCTATCGAATTTATTTCCATAGTAATATATGACGTGCCTCAGTAGCACAGTGGTGGAGTGACGCACTACGAATCCCAAGTTCAATTCCCGCCAAGCTCTTGGACTGTTATCCAGCACTTCTCACTTCTTTCACCGCGGGCATGTTAATGTGAAAAATGTCGAGTAGCACCGTGGTTCGGAATCCAAGTTAAGTTGTATGTCCCCCTACAACTAGCTGAGTAAGTCAATCAGTTCGATAGTCGGAGGAGGGCAACACCATAACACCTCTAAATAGGATCATGCCTATTGAAGGAGTGTGGTGTTCAACGAATCTTTGGATTGTCGACTGCTGTACCTTAGTAATACATGTACTGAGTTTGAAGTTGATGCTCCCTACTTTTTAGAATTAGATTGATATTACTCGCCGAATAACTGCCTCAATGCAGTATGTGTCACGTATGCCAATTTTCATTGTAATTGAACCAAAGGTACAGGACGACGTAGGTAACATACGCACATACATTATTACATAAAAATATACATTTTCTTAATATATTTCAAGTAAAATAAAATGGCACACCATAAGGAATTATATGGATGTGACGGAAATCGGAAAATGTCGTTTACATGCAGAGGCAAACAAAACAATACGATTTCAGAAAATACGGATATGTTATTTAAACAATTTACCTAACACGTAGAGCGTTTTGTCTAGGTATGGTCATTATGCAATTCTTTTTTGACATTGAGTGAAATACTTATAGGAAGCCCTCCATATATCTTGCCACATTTTGTGTATTCTTCGATCTTCTAAATCTGGAGCTACTCTGGGGAGGGTTTGTCAAGCACGAGGGCACGCTTTGGGAACACACGCCTGTGCGGAATGACATTATCTTCTTAAAATTCAGGCCCATAATGTTTAGCCATAAATGGCAGCAAGTCTGGATGTAGAATATCCTTGACGTACCGATACTCTGTAAGGGTGTCACAGATGACAAAGAGAGGGGTTCCGCTACAACATGAAATTGCGCTCGGCACCATCAGTCCTGCGTGTCGGGTCGTATGGCAGGCGACCGCTGCGCTGCTATCCTACGCAGTCCGCAGCATCTCCGGACAAGTTCTTTCCTTCCATCGTGGCTTATTTTGAAGCGGCAAATAAGTAATGAAAAGTGAAGTCATCCGCATGAGCACTAAAGGAAGTTTCGTAGACCTTCATGCATACGACGAATCAGTCAAATCTACGGACCATAAATTAAACTAAATACCTAGCAGTTACAGTTACAACTTTTATTGGAAAGAACAAATAGAAATTTATCGTAAGAGAAGGCGAACCAAAGGCTATGTTTCATTGGCAGAACACTTGTAAGGTGCAACACTACACTTGTGCGTCCTATTCTGGGAGTATTGCTGCGCATTTTTGGAACCCCACCGAGACGGACGGAGGATATTTATAAAGTTCAGACAAGGGCAGCTTTGAATTATCGTTTTATAGGAGACACATTGTCACGAAATTGGAGTGGAAATCATGAAAAGAAAGGCGGTGTTCGTTATGACGTGTTTTATTTGCTGTATTTATTTTTGACTTAGACAAAATTTCTAGTTGGTGCGAAGAATGGCAGCTAGCTCTCAATGTAGAAAAATGTAAGGTGATGCGCATGAGTAGAAAAAGCAATCCTATAATGTTCGAATACAGCATCAGTAGTGAGCTTCTTGATGCGGTCGCGTCGTTCAAATATCTAGGCGTAACATTGCAGAGCGATATGAAATGGAACGAGCATGTAAGGACAGTTGTGAGTAAGGCAGACAGCCGACTTCGGTTTATTGGGAGAATTTTGGGAAGATGTACTTCAACTGTAAAGGAGACCGCGTATAAAACGCTTGTACGACCACGTCTTGAGTATTGCTCAAGTATTTGGGACCCGCAGCAGATCGGTTTGAAGGAAGACATAGAGGCGGTTCAGAGGCGAGCAGCTAGATTTGTTACCGGTAGGTTCGACCAATGCGCGAGTGTCACGGAAATGCTCCGGCAACTCAATTGGGGATCGCTGGAAGAAAGACGACGTTCTTTTCGTGAATTTCTGTTAAGTAAATTTAGAGGGCCGGAATTTGAAGCTGAGTGTAGTACGATCTTGCTGCCGCCTACTTACATTTCGCGTAAAGATCACAAAGACAAGATAAGAGAAATTAGGGCTCGTACGGAGGCATATAGGCATTCTTTTTTTCCTCGTTCAATTTGGGAGTGGAATAGGAAAGGAAATGCCTAGTAGTGGTACAGTGTACCCTCCGCCACGCACCTTACGGTGAATTGCGGAGTATGTATGTAGATGTAGATGTAGATATTTCTTTCATCAACATTCTTTCCCGACTGCTAACATATACTCCTGGTAATTGAAGAAAAAACCGTGAATTCGTCTATACAGCAGAGAGTAATTTTATTGACACATTCTTGAGGATGTATACAACTCAAGATCACTCACACAGAGCCATATGCACGAGAGTACATTCACCAGAGCGGGCACAATGTCGACGCCACCACCGTGTATACAGTCTTTTTGCAGCAATGCAAACTGCAGTTCTCCCATTTAGACTATCGTAGAGGTACCGAATGCGGTCTTGTGGAATGGTACCCTTGTTGGGCCAGATTTCGTGCCATCATGGAGGCCGCGCAAGATGACGTTTCATTCGCTCTCAAACATGCTCAACGGTGGACAGATTTTGGGATCAGGTCAGGGTAGTTGACGTTCACCTTTCAGAGCACTTTGGGTGGTCGAGGATACACGTGGACGAGCATTGTACTGTTGGAAAAGCAAGACGAAATGAATGGCGATCACCAGAGGAGAACGGCCAGTGTACAATATGGCTCTTTACACCGTGATGAACGATTTTATTTTCCGTTCGGCGTCTTACGCTCACGCTCCAACATCGCTGAGGCCGCCCCCAATGGCGTCGTGTTAAGCACTTATGGACGGACGAATGGAGACCCAACTGAATCACCAGGTGGGAACTGTGTGGCAGGCTGTTCCGGAAGAGTATATTCGGCACTCTAAGATCTCTCTATGGAAGAATTGCAGGATGTACTGATGCGTTATAAGATATACATTGTACTAGCGTCAACATTGTACTCGCTTGCGAATGACTCTGTCTGTGTCATCCTGTGTTGTATGCATCCTCAAAAATATGTGATTGAAACTTTCCTCCCCCGCCTAGACGAATTAATGATGTTCTCTTTTCATTTTCTAGGTGTATATTTTGTTAGGACTCACCGACATTGGGAGACATGATCATTATAATAAAGTAAGAGAAATCAGACAGAAAACTTTTTCGTACGTGCTAGTAGACAATAGAACGGAACAGAAATATTTTGGAGGCGTTTTGATAGTCTCGTGGCCATGCACTTCAGTATGTTTTGTGTAGTAAGTATGTACATGTAGATGTACATCGCTGAAACTTTATTGCTAACGACAGCCATACGGCTGTCCGATACATGTCCAGTGCTATTAATCGAAATGTTATTCATCACTGAAGGCAGTTCTACTCAGTTCAATGACTTTCCAGGCTGAATGTGCCCGACTTCACGAGTATGCTGCTGTAGAGAGGATAATGGTAGTTGGCGAGAGGGGCGAAGTGAGATAACCGCCTATTTAACGGTTATGTTTGTTACCGAGACGCTGGTTACAATTCAGGACGGTGCTGATGATGAATCTGGGGCTATGATGGCCCCTCAAGTGGTTTTGCCTTCTCACCAGGTCGACCTCTTTCTTCTTGACCCTAAGTTCTTACACGGTTAACTTCCCGCAGTCAGTGTCAAGTGATTCTACGATTACTAAGACAGCTTCTCTGCGCGCTTCTAGACGTCCTCTCTCAAATGCTGGCATCTGCATGTTTTGCTAACGCACCAGTTGGCGAGTCATTATTAGAGCCCATCACACTACAAGAAATTTGCAAATCCTCTGGTACGCGTATCGACGAGTCCTTCGCTTACTGTCTTTTCTGTTTACCTGGTGAGATTGCACTGCAGTGCCACGCGTTCATCCATCGAGTGTCAAGTTTAAAAATTTACATTTTCCGTCCAACGAAAAAAAAATGCATGCTTCATAGATACTACTCTTCTTGTGTGTATGAAGTTTTTATTCGGAGGATGCTGCTGGACCGATTTCTCTACTAATGTAGTCAATATAGCGAGAGATTTCCTCATTTCCAGTTTGACTGTTGAAGGGCCGAGTTGGCCTAAAGTGGTTCCATTTGCAGGATTTTGCGTCAAAATCAGAGCTGCCTTTCCCTGGAAGGAGCTTCTTTTTAATCGCCACATCGCAGGAACGCTCTCAAGGGCAGCCACATAATGAACAGGTTCCCTCACACGACCGTGGTCGATGATTGGACCATTTAAGAAGTGCGTGAATTTTCCTCTTCAAGAGGATACTTTCATTTCGTCGTCAAAAAGCGGGTTGTCGTCGCAAACTCAAAGAACCATTTCGATTGTTAACTTGTGATAAATTTTAGGCACACGGTACCACATCGCCTCACATTTCCTTTTGATTATTAATGCGGAAAAATATAGCCATTTTTCATTATACTGAAGATGATGATGTCGGTTACTAAGTCTCAATAACTGATATAAACGTGTTAAACAGAAGCTAAGGAAATTTGTTATGCATCAGCTAATTTTCATTTTCGTCCCCTAAAAGGAAAATTGCTCTTTTCATCTGTAGTTTTAGTTTCGTAATATAATTATATGATTCTTATAATGTGGACCAATAGTTCCCGTTTCATCACAGACTGATGTTAACTAGTATAAGAATTGTAAGAAAATTGTAAGAAAAACTTTCTACTAATATGCACGTACTCACATGCGAAAAATGTCTTACATTACTATACCTCACACCGTCTCTTCATCATTACCAATCTTTGGGCGGTCCACGGAATCTTCATTAGTTTAATTGACTGATTGTCCCCTAGATCTCTCGACCTTGCAGTGATGCTTGCCTTTGAGTTGCCATTTTCTTGTGGTGATGTTGACGTGGAGCTTGCACTGTTGGAATTCCATTAACAAGGAGCTTTGTTTGGGAAGGTAATTTCTAACATTGATTCATGTGTATTTAAGGTGCGTTCGAAGATGGGAGCTGAATTCCCGAAATTAATCATGCAATAAAATAACGTTATCAAACCATTCTGACGCCTAGGGCAGTTTACTAAATATTCGTCTTCATTAATTTGTTTAAAAAAATATTGAAGTGGTTTGGTTTTTGTTTTCTCTTTTTCAGAAGTGATGATGGGTGCTACCTGGTTTCACTTATCAGATTTAATAAACGTACCACATGACCAAGACACTGATTTCTACAATTTAAAATGTGAACGAATCAGTATTTGGCACTGGCCCAGTTACAAATATACGAATCTTATGATCAGTTAGTTGCACTGTAAAAAGACATGGCGTTCTCCTAGTTCCACATTTCCAGAATATTCCATTGTGGACGATTACGGACTCACAAACCTAGTTTAGTGCAGGCTCTAAGGCAACGCCAGAGGGAGGTGGATGATTCTTAGAGTGTTATCGAGACTAACGAAACAAACCGTCCCCTCTGTTAATCCCATAAAATACGGAGAGTTTACATAATTTCTGAATAACTTCACCTGCCATCATCTGTATTACCCACCCAGTAGTGATTTGTGCTATGGTACGAGGGACTTCTTTTCATTAGTATGTGGTCCTCTTATTGCTAAATGTTGTAGGATATGAACACATTTAAGAACATAGTGCGCACAAGCTAAACATTTCAGTTACAACGCCAACCAAACCTACAATATAACTACCTACTTCGAATTCGGCTCTTGAGGATGAACGCAAGGTCTTTCTTCCAAAGTTATTCAGAAATCCCACTGAAGGTGTCCGCAACAGAGTTTAAGTAATCATACACTAAGAATTTGAACACACTTCAGAAGTGCTTGTCAAGTTGTCAGCCGCGGCGGAGCGGCCGAGCGCATTGAGGCGCTATGTTCCGATGCTCGAGGCCGTTCCCCGTCGTGGGCTCGAATTCCCCCTCGGGCATGGATGTTTGTGCTGTCTTTAGTATAAGTTAGTTCATGACTAGTTTGTAAGTTTAGGGACTGATGAGCCCGCAGTTAAGACCCATAAGCCTTACAAACATTTGAACATTTGATTTCAAAATGTCAACAAGGCACTGTGCAAGTTGGTGGCGGATCCTTAATGGTATGAGCCGCTTTTACGTAGGATCTACTAAGTCCAACTTAACCGATTCTTGACTAATTTATATTCCACGATTTGGAAACCATATGAATCATTCAAGACCTTAATGTTCGCAAACAACAACGAAATGTATATAGGTGACACTGTGACATTTCTCCGAGACACAATCTTTCGCGTTTGATTTGATGAACATTCGGGACAATTTCAGCGAATAGTTTGACATTTCATATTACCTATATTAATCCCATGTAAAAGATATGCGACATGTTCGGAAGGTCATTTCGTGTGCAAAATCCTACACTGCAACGCGTTCACAATTATGGACAGTTATAGTTGGAGCACGACTTGATGTTCATGGACGTTAATACCAACGAAGTGTCAGAGTCCTTGAAATGTAAAGTTGTACCATTTCGTATTCAAAAGGAAGTCCAACACGATTCTGGTAGTAATTCCGTGATATTTATAACCTCAGTGTAAAATCACTGACGTGTACCGAAGGATTAAAGTGGATTTCGTGTTTTTCCGGCATGGTTTCATGAAATGCTTACACTTGAGCTACTGCGACATCATTACCAAACATTTGTCTGCCGAAATCTACCGTTGTCGAATTGTCTACTAAGTCTGTGCAGATTTCGTTTCTAGACAAGAATCAAGTCGATCCATCATATTTCGGGCTTGCAGGCGTATCATGTTGACCTCATCCAACGATAATTCGGCTGACAAACGTGCAGCCATCTTCAGGTGAACACGAGACTGAAGATTATCGGTGTGCGTCGTACTATATATACCGAAGATTGGCGCGGCGGCACTTGCGCAGTGAGGAGGTAATAGCGCGCCGCCTGTCGAATTTGGCGCGCTCTGTAGTAGAAGCGGGCCGCGTAATGGTGTATTTACATTCGCGCCATCTGTCGAAATGCGCTTTCGTGCATCTTAAGCGCGGTGGTCGAAGGAAATCACCTTTTGTCAGATGTTACACATTGACCTATGTCTCTGCGAAGCAATTAAAGAAATAACAGGGTCCCATGCTTTATCCATTTGAAATCCGCCATCCTGATTAATCAGGTCTTCTGTCAACCGTATTTCCACGGACTCATTAATAATAGAATCCCAAAAGGATCTTGTCGTTGCCAAAATTTTTGTTGCAGAATACTCCATGGAGTGTCTCGTGGAAATACAGTATTCTGCTATGGCTGATTTATTGGGCTGCAGTAGACGTGTGTGGCGCTCATGCTCCACGCATCTTTCTCGTACTGTGCGTGTAGTTCGGCCAATGTAGGACTGACCACATTGACAAGGGATCTTGTAAAGTCCCGCCTTCCTCAATCCCAAATCATCCTTCGCAGAGCCAAGCAAAGCCGAGATCTTCGCAGGTGGTCGGAATATCACTTTCACACAATGCTTCTTTAGAATTCTTCCTATTTTAGAAGAGAGGTTACCCACATAGGGAAGGAACGCCCTGGACCTGATTACCTCCTTATCTTCTTCTTTTGGTTGTTGTTGAAATTTCTTCCTCGTTAGAGCTGTGCGGATCTGGCGTGAAGAATATCCATTTCCCCTGAAGACTGACTGCAAATGTTCCATCTCTTTAGGAAGGATGTCCTTATCAGATACCACATATACCCGCTCCACCAGAGTACTTCAAGATACACAAGAATCAAGTCGATACGGAAAGCCAGTCTCATCCATTATTTCAGAAGCAGAGCCGAATGGACTGCGAGGCATTTGAGCAACCTTATAATACCAGTAAAACCTTTATACTATGTAGTAGGAAAATGTAAGTTATTGGATGCTTAGTTGGTACATGCCACAGAAAATATCTCCCCTGTCTCCAGTCAATCTGCAAATAGGGATGTCTGTTAAATATGTGATCTCAAAATGGGATGGGGGTTAAAATCTCACATCAACTTTGTAATTCAGAATTATCATTATAATTATAATGTATAAAATGTTATTTTGTAGAATTAATCTCAAACATAGAAATTAAACTGCCGACCAATATTAACTGCCTCCGTGAACTGAGCACTTTAGATATTCCCAGATTTAAAGCAAATCTTAGAATGTGTTTTTAATCCAATAATCATTATTCATTTACGAGAAATGACGTTTTGAAGTCTAATTAAATGTAGCACTTGCTGAGATTTAATGGATGCCCAAACAGTAGTAAAATTAAAGTAATAATAACGTGTCAGTTGAGTAAAAGCTAGGGATGGATGACTGATGACCAGAGAGTTAAGTCCCATTGATTTACAAGCATTTGAACATTTATTCCATTGGATGTCAGTTGCTACCGGACAGTGAGTTGCATGTAAAGTATGGCACATCACGCCCTGTTGTACCATGTGAAACAATATTTGTCTTGTTCCAGCTCAAAAAAATGTAATAAGTATTTTGTTATTTTGGGGCGAGCCATATCATGTAATACGTGCACTGTCATGGAAAGCAACATGATACATAATGTCATATCGTGTAACATTATACATGACGTAATGTTGTCTAACGTGACATTTGCCATGTCTTTCAGTATCAAAGTAAGTGCTCCCCACCCTAGGCAAGGATTCTGACAAACTCACTCCTGCAAACGTCCCCCATCCGTACAACACCTTTAAGAGGTAACTGCGGTGTGCAGTTAAGGTTAATCAGCAAAAAGGCCCAAAATGGCCAGAACTTCTCGTTTCATGTACGCTTACATAAATTCTCCACTAATCACATTTAAGTGCATATTGGAGGGCACATCGAACGGCTTGTATGGTATTTCTCTACCGATCCATTCTCTAATAGCGAGCGGGGAAAACATCTAAGCCTTTCCGTTTCGATCTGATTTTCCTTATTTTATTAAGATTATTATGTTGGAGGGTGTTAACAAAATACCTCCGCCTTCGCAAGGGAATGTTGGCGACGCGAATTCCACAAATAAATCTCGCCGCAACGAATAACGCCATTCTCTTAATGATGTATACTCCAATTCGTGTATCATTTCAGTGTGTATTCAGATGGAAGGTTATTAGTTAGGCTAATCACCCATTCCACGTATCTGATTATGGAGAGGAAATACTCGGTATTTTTTTTTTTTTTTTTTTTTTTTGCGAGGGTAGGAAAATTTCAAGCCGGCCGCGGTGGCCGAGGGGACTGCGGCGCGCCAGTCACGTTCTGCACGGCCACTAGAGTCGGGAGTTCGAATCCCCTCTCGGTCAGGGATATTTGAGTCGTCTTTAGTGTAAGCTAGTTCATAAGTAGTTTCTATGTTTAGGGACTGATGACGCCGTAGTTAAGACCCATAAGCTACACAAACATTTGAACATTTGATTTGAGAATTTCAATTTCTGTTTTTCTGATTTGCGATAGTTGTTTCAAGAAAAAGGAGAAATCTCAGTAAGCTGTGCGCCAGTGCGTTGTTTGAAGGTTTTTGAAGACAATTAAATTCCTTGTAATTCAGAATATTGTAGGGTTCATCGAACCACCTTTATACTATTTACCTCCCATTCCATTCTCGAATAGCGCGCGCGAAGAAAGAACACCTGCATCACTCCGTTCGAGCCCTGATTTCTCCTATTTTATTCTGATGAAGAAAGATTATTTCTACCTATGTAAGTGGGAGTCAACAATATATTTTCGCATTCGGACGAGAATGTTGGCGATTGGAACAGCTCAAGCCCCAGCGATAAGCGCCGTTGTTGTAACGATTCCCATCCCAGATTCTGTATCATCTCCGTAACGCTGTTTCCCCAGTATCATGACAATACAAAACGAGCTGCCCTTCTTTGGACTCTTTCGATGTTCTCCGAGATAGGGATACCACACTGGACACCAATACTCCTAAAAAGGACGGACAGGCGTATTGTATGCAGTTTCTTTAGTAGTTCTGTTGCATCTTTTAAGGGTTCTGCCAATAAAACGCAGTCTCAGGTTCGCTCGTTCCACGACATTGTCTACGTATTCTTTCCAGTTTAAGTCTGAAGTAATAGTAATTCCTAGGTATTTTCTGGAGTTTACGGCCTTCACTTTTGATTGATTTATCTTGTAAACAAAGTATATTGGATTTCTTTTCATACTCATATGGTCGACTTCACCCTTCTCATTATTTATATTGCCATTTTTACACCATAGTGATATCGTATTCAGATCTGCAGTTGGTTTTCATTTTACTAGATGACGTCATCATCTGCAAACAACCTAAGAGAGCTACTTAGATTTTCTCCGAAATCGTTAGGTAAATAAGGAAAAGCAGAGGACCAATAACAGTACCCTGTGGAACGCCCGATATCACCTCTGTTTTAGTCGGTGCTTTACCACCGATTACTCTGACAGACGCAAATTTTGGACGATAAACCATAATTACGCAATTTGATTAAAAGCCATTTGTGAGGTACGCTGTCACACGCCTTTTGGTAATCAATTTGATAACCCTTGTCGTTAGCACTCATCACTTACTGTGAATAAAGAGCTAATTGTGTTTCGCATGAACGATATTCTCTAAATCCGTGTTGACCTTGGGTCAATAGATCATTCTGTTAGAGATAATTCATAATATTTGAATAAACGATATGTCCCAAAACCCGGCTGCAAATTGACGTCAATGAAATACGACTGTAGTTTAGTGGGTTACTCCTACCGCCTTTGTTGAATCTTTTAGTACAGATCCTTCTTTGAGAGAGCGGATGTATATGGCTGTTAAGTAAGGAGCTATCGCTTCAGCATAATCAGATAGAAATCTAATGGGTATACAGTCCGGACCAGAAGACTTGTTCTTGTTAAGTGATTTTAGTTGCTTCACTTCTCCGATGATATCTACTTCTACGTTACTCATTCTGACTTGTTTTTAATTCGAAATCTGGAATATTGGTTTCGTCTTCTTTCGTGAATGAGTTTCTAAAAGCTATGTTAAGTAACTCTGCTTTAGTAGCGTATCATCAGCATGATCGCCATTAGTAACACGTAGTGAGGGTATTGTTTGTGTTTTGCTCCTGGTATATTTAACATAAGACCAAAATCTCTTTGGGTTTACAGTAAGATTTCGAGAAAGAGTTTCGTTGTGATAAGTATTGTAGGCATCTCGCATTGAAGTCCTCGCTAACTTTAGAGCATCGTTATCGCGAAGAAACGTTTTATATGATGCACACGATGAAAGCGAGAACTGTCGTCCAATTAGACAAATCGCTCACCAAAATGCTGCCGAAATGTTTGCTCTGTACGTCGGAGGATTTCTACTCTAAAGCCGTTTTGCTGCCTTGTACGAACACCAGTGACGTACGGTGGTCCCACATAATGGGTGCCGGCCCCAGGGATTTTGAGGCCCCGTGCAAGAATTTCAAACATCACCCCCACCCCCCCACCCCACCCCCGCATTTTTCGACTGCGTCGGGTTTCTTCATATATGACGTCTTATTTTCGAACTTTACACTCGTGTGTCAGTTTTTCGTGAATATGTATTTAAGATCAAAGCTGAATCAGTGTTACCTTCACATTTTAAGCCAGAACCCCAAAATTAATATGTGCAACAAGATTAATTACGATCAGCGACAGAACATAACAGTGAAATCTGTTAACTTTTTCTAGTTCCTTGAAAAGAGGTGGACGGACCGATTGTTGTGTAAATCACAAGTTCCGCGAAAGCACTTGGTACAAAGACAGGCGGCACGTATTCGTCGCACCTCATATTTACACAAACAAAAGAACGCCTGTTCACTGCTCACTGAACTAGGACCGGGACATAAAAATATAAATATTTGTAAGTGATATGACATACTGCTGCTACTGTTCGTACCGATACTATCGATTAATCGAATAAAAAGCATGTTTATTTTGCTAGTAGAATGAAGCACGGTTCGGCACCCCCCTCCCCCATTAGAGCCGGCTCAGCACACAATGCCACCGCAAAACATCAGGGAACCACCACCCTGCTGCACTCGCTGGACGTTAAGAATAAGAATTACATTCTGTTCAAGCTGCCTCCATAGTCTCACCGACTACTGTCTTATCCCAATTTTGACGAGATAATCCAACAGGCTGATGTTGAGCCAATCAGTACCGCGCAGCATAGTGTTCAGATGTGACAGCTTGATCTCACCATGGACGTCAGGTGTGAAATTGCATGTTATGCATCTTGATACGTACAGTTTGATTCGAAATCTGACGTCCTGTGGCTGCACGAAAATCATCATTGAGTATGGGGGCATCTTCTCAGGTCTCCTCCGAACTAAAATCCATGAGAAGCAGTCACCATCTGCTGTGGTAGGCGTTGGGGGGCAAGACGGAAGCAGGTGGTCGACAACATCGCTTTAAGAATGAAAATATCACTCTGCAGAGGAGTGTGCGCTGATATGAAACTTCAGCGGCCGCGGTGGCCGAGGGGACTGCGACGCCCCAGTCACGGTCTGCACGGCCACTACGGCTGGGGGTTCGAGTCCCCCCTCGGGCATGGATATTTGTGCCGTCCTAGTTCGTAAGTAGTTCATAAGTAGTTGGTAAGTTAAGGGACTAATGACCCCGTAGTTAAGTCCCATAGGCTTAACAAACATTTGAACATTTGATATGAAACGTCCTGCCAGATTACAATTGTGTGCCGAGTCCCATTCTGACACACAATTTTAATCTGCCTGGAAGTTTCAACACCGCTTTAGTTCGAGACATCTGAAAACCTCCCTTAATGAGATACTCTCCTGACACGAAGATACGATCAACATTCGTTATTGACCCTCGAGGCAAGGCACGACTACATAACACAAGAAGTGTAATTCCTTCCTGTTTTTATGATTGCAAAGGATGGGCCGTCTTACCTACTGGGTCGCATTGGAGTGCTCATGTCTAGTTTTTTTTAACATCCTTCAGCGGGTTCAGTGATATTTCTGTACAAACTAAGGAACTGTGTTCTCAACACAAGAAGACCTCGGAAGAGTGATGCAACACTTATTTCGAGGTGTGAATACTGACGTCACTGTCTGTTGGCAGAGGCGAGTGTTGACCGTGCGGCTTGGCTCGGCGCGTGTTGCAGGCTGTGGGTGGGCCCGCGGCTGTGTGTGCTGCTGGCGGACCCCGAGCACGCGCGCGCCGTGCTGGGCGGCGGGCCGCACGTCAACCGCGACGACTACATGATGGACGTGCTGCGACCCTTCACCGGCGAGGGGCTGCTCGTCTCGCGAGGCGACCTCTGGAGGCAGCGCCGCAGGTGAGCCCACTCATCTAGCGCCTTCCTGAGGAACTGCTGGCCTCACCGGAACACATTTTGAGACAACTAGCCTAGCCGATGAACGAGAAACTGATTAATGGCCAGACCAACACGAGCAATAACTCACTGACCACTGTGGCCACTGAAACAGTACAATACAGGCATATATATTCAGGTTCTCAATCTCTCTTTTTTCCTCTGGATCCTTTCTTCTGTTCCTCCACCCTCTCATTCTCCTCTCTTACGCCGTCGGTACACGGAACATGTGTCTGAACCAGTCCAACGTGCGGCTGAACGCTCGGAGACTGCGTGACTTGTAGATACGAGTCGTGTGCCTCGACGAGTTACATGCGACCGCAGCGCGCTCCAGCGACAGTTGTCGTCGGCATCAGGTTCTAGAATCACACTGTTTACGAAATCAAAATAGGGAATTCCTGCTTTACCTCTATTAAATGGCTTACGCCGCGGCGGATTATCCGCGCGTACGGGAGCGCCGTGTTGCGATGATCGCGGCCGTCTGCCGTCTGGGGTTCGAATCCCCATGGATGTTTGTGTCGTCTTTGGTGTATGGTAGATCATAAGTAGTTCGTAAGTTTAGGGACTGATGACCCCGCAGTTAAGTCCCTTATGCTCTACAAACATTTGAACAAATCGCTTATCCGCGCTTGCCTATATGTCCGGTATGCACTGTGATATAGGCCTATAAGCAACAAGAAAATATCCGTGAAAAATAACACTCTTACATAAGTTGCATATAATCTATGAAAATAAGACTCTTACAAAACTCCCATTTTATGTCAGTAAGTGCAGCGAATTATAAAAGTTTAATGACAAACTGTGCGATAAAAAATTAGAAAAGGCCTTCACATGAGGCAAACTTCATTGCAACAGTCTCGCTTTTTAGTAAAACTTAAAGGTCATTCTTCAACGGGCAGTAGAAGAATGTTAAGATCGTGTAAAATGCAATACGTGAAACAATAAAGCGCGTATTTTACTCTAAGAAAGGTGCAACTGTCCTGTTCCTAAAATGAATACATCAGATTAACTCCTCAGAGGATGCGCACGTATGTTTACATAGCATTGAATATTATGCAGTATACTTCGATGAAGCGTATAGAAAAGTCTTTGAGTCTATCAGAAAACCGCAGTAAAAGAAGACAAGATATTTGCTTCGTATGAGCATTTCATAGTACATGATTTTGCTGCCTACGCTATGGCCACTAACATATCTGAGTATCGTGAACGAAGGTATTACCCGTTTTGTATACACTACTGGTAGATACGTCACTTGCTGGTATGTAATTACAACAAATGATGAAAAGAACAGTTCGTGTTGATAGGTCTTCCGTCCATCTTGCCTTGAAAGGGTAGATTACTGTAATACGGAGACTTTTTAACCACATATAAGGCGGCCCCCATCCCCTAAGAATCACAGACATTGCCGATGTCGGGTGGCTCGAGTGCAACAATGATACAAGCAGCCGTACCGTTGGTGCAACCCTAGAGAATGCTATCTGTGGAGAGGCCAGACAAACGTGTGGTTCCTGAAGAGGGGCAGCAGCCTTTTCAGCAGTTACAGGGGCAACAGTCTGGATGATTGATTGAGCTGGTCTTGCCATGTCAGCTAATGTGGCTTTGCCACACAACTACTGCGAACGGCTGAAAGCAAGGGGAAACTACAGCCATTACTTCTCCTGAGCACATGCAGCTCTACTGTATGAATATATGATGATGGCATCTTCTAGGGTAAAATATTCCGGAGATAAAATGGTCTCCCATTCGGATCTCCGGACGGGGACTACTCAGAAGGATGTGATCGTCAGGAAAGACAACAATGGCATTCTACGGATCGGAGCGTTGAATGTCAGATCCCTTAATCGGGTAGGGAAACTAGACAATTTAAAAAGAGAAATGGATAGGTTGGAGTTAGATATAGTGGGGATTAGTGAAGTTCGGTGGAAAGAGATACATGATTATAAATACAAAATCGGTTAGGGGTATAACAGGAGTAGATTCAAAATGTTCAAATGTTTGTAAATCTATCCGACCAAACTGCGTGGTCATCAGTCCGTAGCTTACAAACTACTTAAACCTAGGTAAACTAACCTAAGGACAAACACACACACATCCATGCCCCAGGGAGGAATCGAACCCCCACGGCGAGCAACCGCGTGCTCCGCAGCGAGATGCTTTAGAATGCTCGGCTAATCCACCGCGGCTAAGAGAAGTAGGTCTGATAATGAATAAGAAAATAGGGACACGGGTAAACTACTATGAGCAGCGCAATGATCGCGTTATTGTAGTCAAAATAGACACGAAGCCAACACCGACCACAGTATTACAGGTTGACATACCAACTAGCTCTTCCGATGATGAGGAGATCGAAGAACTGTATGAGGAGCTAAAGGAAATTCTTCAGACAATCAAGGGGGAGGAAAACTTAATTGTTATGGGAGATTGGAATTCAGTAGTAGGGAAAGGAAGGGAAGATAGTAGTTGAATATGGACTGGACAAAGAAGAAGCCGCCTGGTAGAATTTTGCACGGAACATGATTTAGGTATAAAAAACACCTGGTTTAAGATTCACGAAAGAAGGGTGTATACGTGGAAGAGACCAGGAGACACCGGAAGGTACCAGATAGATTTTATAATGGTAAGACATAGGTTTTACACTGTAAGACATACCCAGTGCAGTTATAGACTCTGACGATAATTTATTGGTCATTAACTGTAGGCTGAAACTGAAAAAACTGCAGAAAGGTAGGAAAATAAGGAGATGGGACTTGGATAAACTGAGAGAACCTGAAGTTCTTGAGAATATCAGAGGGAGCTGTAGGCAACAATTGAAAGAGACTGGGGAAATAAAACAGTGGATGGATGGATGCTTAGGGTTTAACGTCCCGTCGACAGCTTGGCCATTAGAGACGGAGCTAACGCTCGGAGTTTTTGGGTTAGGATGAGGATGGAAATCGGCCGTGCCCTTTGAAAGGAACCATCCCGGCATATGCCTGGAGTGATTTAGGGAAATCACGGAAAACCTAAACCTGGATGGCCGGAGGTGGATTTGAACCACCATCCTCCCGAATGCGAGTCCAGTGCGTTACCACTACGCCACCTCGCTCGGTGAAATAAAACAGTAGAAGATAGTGAAGGCACCAGAGGACAAAATAGGTAGGAAGGCAAGACCTACAAAATATCCTTCGATATCACAGGAAATACTAAATTTAATTGATGAAAGGAGAAAGTATAGAAATTCTGTAAATGATACAGGCAAAATGAGGTACAGACGACTAAGAAATAAGATTGACACGAAGTGCAAAATAGCTAAGCAGGAGTGGCTAGAAGGCAAATGAAAGTCAGTAGAAGAATGTATAAATAGGGGAAAAATAGACACCGCCTACAGGAAAATAAAAGTGACATTTGGAGACAAGAAAATCAGCTGTATTAACATAAAGAACTCAGATGGAAAACCGGTTCTCAGCAAATAAGGGAAAACTGAAAGGTTGAAAGAGTATACTGACGGGCTTTATTAAGGAAACTAACTTACAGACAATATTGTAATAAGGGATGAGGAAATAGATGAAGTTGAAATAGGAGATACTATACAGAGAGAAGAATTTGACAGAGCATTGGCAATCCTAAGTCGAAAGAAGGCCCCTGTAATATGTGACATTCCCTCAAAACTACTAAAGTCTCTGGGCGCACCAGCCATGACAAAACTATTTCACCTGGTGCGTAAGTTGTATGACACAAGCGACATACCCTCGGACATTAAGAAAAATGCAATAATTCCAATTCTAAAGAAATCAGGTGCAGACTAGTGTAAAAATTGCAGAACCATCAGATTAATATGTCATGGCTGCAAAATATTAACACGAATTATTTACAGAAGGATGGAAAAGCTGGAAGAAGTCGACCTTGGGGAAGATCAATTTGGGTTCAGGAGAAATGTAGGAAAACGGGAGGCAATACTCACTTTACGGCTTTAGTTTTAAAAAGATAGTTTTAAAAAAGTCAAACCTACTTATATAGCTCTTGTAGATTTGGAGAAGGCTTTTGAAAAAGGGAAATCAGTTAACATCTAATATTAATTTAAGTGTAAGGAAGTCCTTTATGAAAGCATTTGTGTGGAGTGTGGCGTTGTATGGGCGCGAAAAAAGGACGATAAACAGAAAGGAAGAGGACAGAGGATTTTAAAATGTGCTGTTACAGAAGAATGCTGAAAATTAGGTGGGTGGATCGCGTAACTAATGCCGCTTGGGACTGTCCGCGTGGTCTAAGGCATTATGCCACGGACTAGATGGTCGCTCTCGATGGAGGAGCAAATATTTCTTCGGGCATGTGTGTGTGTGTGTGTGTGTGTGTGTGGTGTTGTCCTTAGGTTAGTGTAAGTTAATGTAGTCTGTAACTCTAGAGACAGATCACCGTAGCAGTTTTGTCCAATAGGTTTACAAAAACAAGTCATGGAATTATTCAAATTATCTTTCATTCCTATTTTAAAAATCCGCACCGGAGTATGTAATATGCACAGTGGGCTCATAATCAGAATAAATTCTTCGTTTAATGGAAACTCTGAGGGGAGCGCTAGCGAAATCCTTTAATATAGCGCCTCAGACCACGCGGCTATTTCTGCTCAGCGAAATTTAAACATGGTCAGATGTTTCTAAATCTAAGGGATTTAACTGCTGCGGTTGTCAGTCCTTTGCAATATGCTAAGAACAACACAAAAGCCCATTCCCAATGGAGGACTCGAACCTCCGACGGCGAGCAACCGCGCGCTCCGCAACAAGGCGCCTTATAACGTTTGGCAACTCCAGCGCGGCGGCAAAATTTACTTTGATCCCAAATCCAGCTATTGTTAGCGCCGTTGCCACGCATCTGCAGTATACAGGAGCGCCATTTGCAGAAGTAAATGCGGTTGTCATTAAACACTATGCGGAACAAGAATTGGCCTCTGCCCGACGACAGGTATCACGTTTCCGCATTATTGCAGGAAGAGGATGGAGTTATGAAGAATTCCCCGAAGCAGCAGATGGAATTGCTTTTGATACATGGCTGGATCCCATCTTTTGACGTGTCCTTCACTATAAGCTACACATGTGGATCACTTAAACTTCCAAAACCTGAAATGAATAGTTCAGAAATAACATTACATGACAGTATTAGCTGGTGTTTAATTTCTTCTCTGATGTGTAACTGATTTCGGTCCACTTTCATCAACAAGTATCCTTCGTAGAAGCGTCATGGATACAACGAAGTTATAAATGAACGTATATTTCAGAACTGTAACAAAATCGGGACAAATACTTAATCTTGCAGTAAAAGTTAGATATGTACACAAAAATGAATACAACTTCAATATATAAAATTTACAAATAAGATTTAATCACCCAGAGGTAGGGGTAGGTAGGCAACTGCCCATAGTAACTAAAATCAGTCGAACGTCAACATGATTTTACGGTACCACGAAATTTCCTTTCTAAACTGTATCAAACACTTAGGTTCACACACGTTTGTACCATTCTTTAAATATTTCTGAGATCGAACGCTATTTCTAAATGTTGAAATGTTGACAAGCTAAGTGACCAAACTTCAGTGGTCATCGGTCCCTAGACTAATAATTTACTTGAACTAACTTACCCTAAGGACAAAACGCACACATGCCAGAGGGAGGACTCAAACCTTCGACGAGTAGCGGCCGCCTACCATTCAGTAATGTGCCACTCCCTCGTGGCTCCAGCACTGTTTGGGTGGGCTTCTAGGCGGCCTAAAGCATTAACAGGAGGCATGGCCCTTTCCAGTCATCCTTTTGTGCCGATACACGTTTTTCAACTTTTGAATCAATGAAAGCTTTTCAGACCCAGCAATTCATTGAACTAGCTACCCGTTGCCCGGTCCCGATCCTTCAAAAGGGATACAAGGCGATACAAATGCTTCACATTTGTTATCACATCATTAACTTGTCACAATTTTCATTTATGTTCGAGAGTCTTTCACAACAATTTCATTCGAATAATTCCGTTCACTTTAGTTCTAAATTTGTCATATTTGTAATTTTTGAAAATGAACTGATGTATTCTTTATAACTGGTTTAACATATTTGGGACTTCACGTTCACAGTCATGCGTTTCTATTTCCTTACTGGACTATGACGTAACTAAACAAAACATGTTGAATGTTGCACAACTGCCGTGTGTGGATAAAATATTCCATCAAGAATCGATGGAACACTCTGTTAATACTCCCTGCTAATTTCGACTGGTTTGATAATCATATGAATTTAACTCCGTAGAATGCTTGCGTGACCTGTCTGAACAGCAGGTAAAATATTTTCACGATAATGCTTGACCTCACACACCGAACGTGACCAGACAATTCTTACGGAAATTTCAATGGGACCTGTTTGATCATCCTCCATACAGCTCGGGCCTCTCTCTAAGCGACTTTCAACTCTTCTTACACCTAAAATCTGCCCTTGGTGGTCAACACTTCAACGATGATTAAGAGCTGTTACCACATGGTTGAATACACAGGCGGCAACCTTCTGTGAAGGATGCATGCATAAACGTGTGGCCCGCTATGACAAGGGCCTACAAAGTTTCGGCAGTTATGTGGAAAAGTAGTTTAAGAGTTGTAGAATTTTGTGCAATAAAAATTTCTTCTGTATCTGTGTACAATTTTATTCTATTACCAAACGGAACTTACTTTCTGGATGCTCCTCGTATTATACTGTGCTAGATGGATATCTGCTCTTGTTTGCAGCTGATAATAATAGTAATTGCAGTGGTGAGATAACAATGAAAATTCAAATACAAATAGAAGTTGCCTCAAGATCATTTGTAAAAAATGCACATAGTTTTTGTTTGATTTCCCAGTTACCCCATTTGTTACGACCCACTCAGTAGTTATCTCTAAATTATAATTTGAATACGCTTTAATAAAACGCATGTTTCTAGCTTTTGTAGATTTGGAAAAAGCGTTTGAGAATGTTGACTGGAATATAGTTTTTTTCAAATTCCGAATGTAGTTGGGTAAAATTTTGGGAATGCAAATTAATATTCAACTAGTACGAAAACCAGACATCAGGTATAAGACTGGAAGAACGTGATAAAGAGACAAAGGTTGGGAAGGCAGTAAGACAGCATTGTAGCCTCTCCCATTGCTATTCAATAAATACATTAAGCAATCTATGAAGGAAATTAAAAGGAAGTTTGGTGAAGGAATTAAGGTTCATGGAGAAGAAATAAAACAAGATTTTGTTTTGCAGATAACAGTGTAATTATGGCAAATACAGTAGACCTTGAAGAGCAATTGAAGTATATGGACAGTTTCTTAAAAGCACGGTAAGATAATAATTAACAACAGCAAAACAAGCCTAACGGACTGTAGTCTAAGAAAATAAGACGATGCTGAAGGAATTAAGTAGGTAACGGGATAGTGAAAGTAGTACATTGTTTTGTTATGTGCGTAGAAAAATAACTTTTGATGGCCCGAATGAAGAACATATAAAATGTGGAATGGCCATTGGAAGAAAAGAATTTCTGAAGAAGAAAAATTGTTCACATCCAGTATTAATGTAAATGTTACGAAGCCCTTCCTGAAACCATTTGTCTGCAGTAAAGCTCGAACGATAAGGAATTCAGACAAAAAGATGACAGATTCTTTTTAAGTGTAAATGCTGCAGATTAGATGGGAGTTCGAGTAATTAATGAAGTACTTAACAGAATAGGAGAGAATTGTAATTTATGGCAGATAGTGATTGAGCGGAGGCTTACACCATTGGAACACATTCTCATGCCTCAACAAATCGTTAATTTGGTACTGGAGGAAGTGTGTGGCGTAGAAATCGCAGAGAGACACCGAGAGACGAATACGGTAAGCAGGTGCAACAGGATATAGGTCGCCGTCCTTCTTCAAAGATGAAGAGGACGCAGGTCAGGATATCGTGGAAAGCTGCATCAAGTTGGCGTTTGGAGTAGAGACCAGCACAGCACACTGCTGACAGGTGCGCAGGCTGGGAGCCATCGCCCAGCGCCGCGACCTTCTCCAGCGGCCTGGGTGAGCGGCTGCGGCTGCGGCGCCGTTCGCTTTCCGTCCAAACGGTCGCGAGCCACGAGTTCCCAACTTGGCCACATGGCCACACGTGCGAAGGTCATCCACTCGCTATCCCTGCAGGTGAGCCTTGCTTTCGCTGAAAGTTGTGCTGCTACAGTATTTGGACACTGTCTAACCAGCTACTCAGGTGCCGCTCTGCTATGTACCACAGTCAAAATTTTTTACTGGTCACGCCGTTACTGATTCACCTGTCATTCAAATGTCTTATAGATTACCATCCGTTTCATATTAATTCTAAGCTTTTTATTTGCAACGAGTCCTTGTATTTTGTGTGTGTGTTACAAAACACTCATTCTGACAACACCCGTGTGGAATCCGTTCCAAGTAGGCTTAAGTAGAGGACAAAGAGAGGATCCAACGGAGAGTAGCACTCTTCGTTACTGGCTCATTTAGTAAGCGCAAAAGCGTAATAGTGATGATCAGTATTATTTATAGTTAGTGGCCACCCGCTAGTAGATTTGAAAAAAGTGACATTGTTTATACGGAAATAAGGTAAGGTAAAGCAGTTAACAATCCGAAGATTGGTTTGAACACTACAGTGCTTTCCTAGGCATGGTCCTGTTTGGAGGTGGTTCCTTACTTATGTATATTATCTTTTACATGTGTGATTATGTTGTCGGAGGCCTTTTTATGCCACTTTCTATTATAAGTACTGTTTCTAGGTGTTTTGTGGTTTCCTTGATTTGGTTATTAATGTCTTCTTTATTTTACCTTTAAATTTCTCTATTGCAGTTTCTTTGTAACCATTTTAGTGATAACTAACATTATTTTTTGAGAAGTATATGTTGCTACTCACCACAGAGACGTCTCGATGAACCATAGACACACATAATAGCATACAACTTACTAAATAGCTTTCGGCCGTTACGGCTTTTGTCAGGCGAAGAAACATCACTCAGACACACACACACACACACACACACACACACACTCGAACGCCGACTCCATACGTTATTGCCATACTGGCTTATCGAGGCGTGTTTCTGGTGAGTAGTGACCTATCAGTCTCAAAAAAATATTTGAAACCTTCCTGGAATATCCATTGTTTCTATAATATTTGTGCGAATTGTAGGGAGATCTTGTTGAGTCTGTTTAGCATTTATCTTAGACTTACAGAAGATACAGAGCAAGTTCAGAGAAGACACCTCGTTTTGTATCATCGCGATAAGAAAAGGGAGCCGTGAGGTAACACTGAATGATCCACGAGCTGGACCGTAAACCATTAAAAATCTCTTTAATAAAATTTTTACTCAGAATGCTAAGAATTTATTTTATTTATTTGCGCATATCTACAAAGGGAGGCATAATGATCGTAACAAAATAAAGAAAATCAGACCGAAAACTGGAAGATGTAGTGCTCTAGTATTCCACGTGCTGTTATAGCATGGAACGGTTGAGAAATACGAAAGGTATTCTACAAATCCTCTTCCAGGCACTTGAATGTGATTTTCATGATAAATAAGTAGATGAAGATGTAGATGTATCTCACTGCTGAATGCGTCTGATTTTGCAGTAGATCTGAAGTTAGAAGTAAGATCTTGGCTAAAGTAGTCGGTTTTCTAGATATGTAAAATGTCCGTTTGGCATTGTCTTTTCTAATGGTTATATTTATAAAGCTGAACGTGCTTTATTCTTCTTCTTCTTATTTTGTAAATTTTATGTTCTTCTATATAGCATTTACGTCCCTATGTAGTTATTGACATTTTTTTATGTTGATGTATAATACATAGTATGCCATCTATGTATGTGTAATAGTAAATGATCTTGTAGCTTTCCTTCAAATATTAATTTTTGTATGTTATATATGAAATGATGGCCAGTGTTCCTGAAATAGGTGAGCACACAGGTAACAACTGTTTGTATGTACTATTTATTACTGAATTCAAAATAGTTATGTTACTAATTATGGCAACATTCATTACTGTTGTTTTATCACGTCTTTGATTATCTCCTTCCTCAGTTTTCCCATGTTTACAATTACTGAAATATACTGATATTGTTAAATATTTCATGTTCATTTGCAGAAATGTCATCCAGAATATAAGAGCTTTATTTGATACCAGCAGTCGCCTATTGTTCAGGAATACATTCTTTCCCTCAGCAAGTCTGCTCTTTGTCATCCTTGCTTCAACGTCATGTGCTGTTTTACATCCAACCTCACAAACAATGAACCAGTGTACATAATAAACACAGGTAAATTATAAAATATCACCCAGTTCTTGATATTGCTCTCACGCTGCTAGTTAACTGAGTAGCCGAACTGAGATGAGCATACATATAATAATTTTGCTGCAAGATGACGGTGAAGTGTCCTCTTGCGCTGCTTACAGTAGAAATACTGTGATTAATTCTTTGAAGACAGGACTGTAACATACAGTAAAATTTGCACTCTTCCAAGTACAGACCTTTGCAGCACAATAAAACCTTATTTCCGGGTCAAATACACAATTATGTAACGAGGTGAATTCACATCATACACTACTGGTGTGGCCCTTCCTATGACAATGCCACACTGTATTGAAGCCTGGGAGTTCGAGGGGCGTGTCCATAGGTAAGATGGTTCACTAATTGAAGGGCATATGCATGAATGCACTTTACGTCTGAACTTCTAGCTGAAGCCAACTTATACTAGCATTACGGTACAGTCCTATTTCACTTTCCTGTGTTGATAATGAAGTAAGTCTTTGTAGTTGCTCCTACTACCACTTCACTGTAAACTGAATTCCCTGGGTTAGCTCCTCAAGTGTCCTGTATCACTGGCCATGACGTCTAGCAGCTTGGAGTACACAGTTTAAGACACTAATTCCCTTAAAATTTCATCTTCACGGCAGTACTGTTACTATCACCACACTTTGAAATTTATCTACAGAACCAACACAGGGAACAAACTGCGTCCAGGCACTAGGGTTGTCACCAGCATTGATGAACCCTAGTGTTTCGAAGAGTAATCAGGATATTAATGCCAATGTGGGTCGAGGATTACATGTAAAGGAGAGTTCTACCTTTGTTAAGATGCTTTGATCTGACGGTTTTGGAATAGAGACGATGTTATACATAGAAAAATGTAGAAGGGAGGAACACTTATGAATTCTATTTTAGAAGAATTTATTTTCCGACTGAATTAAAATCATAGTTTTCTGTTTGTTACAGAAGTCTACATTGATTCGCTAACCGATTTCGGTTTACATGGCCATCTTCAAACTTTATTTTCTTGTCAAAGAAATTACAAAAATATCCAAATGTTTGTTACGATTATGGGACTTAACTGCGGAGTCATCAGTCTCTAAACTTACAAACTACTTATGAACTAACAACACAAACATCCATACCCGAGGAGGGTTCGAACCCCCGACGGGGAACCGCCTCGAGCATCGAAGCATAGCGCGTCAATGCGCTAGGCCACCCCGCCGCGACAAGAAATTACATTGGTTACATAAATACTTGAAACATATGTTACTCGTCTACACTTACATTCAAGCATATAGAAAATTCCGCTCTACAGTGGTATTACAAATAAGAATGTAAAAGGATGAACAATTATAAATAAATATAGAGGAGAAAGAGCTCGGAATAAACTTAAATTTAAGCTGGGAAAGCTATGTGTATAACGCTTTAAACAGTTAACTGCTCTGATAAGTTAAATACATTGTTTAACAGAGAGCTAAAAAAAGTATTATAAGTAGTTTTAACTGTGACCAACTTAGACACTATAAATGAATATAATATCAATATTCGACATAGTCGAATATGAGGAGCGGTCTGTAAATATTATATAGACTTTACATAGAAGAACGCCTAGATCGCATATTTTACTTCATAATTTATTACGTTACTGGTTTCGACAACAAGTTGTCATTTTCAAACGTAAAATTAAAATTATAAATCTGTATAAAAACTTTCAGAGGCACATGCATTTGGTGTATAATATGTGAAAAAATTGATGTAGTGATAGGATCTCACAATGTGGGACGTTATTGAAAACCAGGAATTACATTTATCCGTGAACAAAAAATCTTTACATATACAACATTTCAATAAATAAATTACCTGACCAAGTTGCTACGGAATATTTTGTGAATTTTTAGGAAACCTCGATAAAGCATAAACATTAAACTGGAAAAATGAACCAGTATAACCCTTTAAATAATGAAGAGTTCTAATAAAATAGTCAACCATACTGCTGAACAGAAGTTGTAATATTTTCAATTAAGTCAATTGGGACTATGAAATGAAAACTTTTAAAATGGAATGTTTCTGATTATCATTTAAGATTCGACCTACAAATAATACAAATTAGAAATTCATGCCGAAATAAGAACAGGCAGTGTGGCAGGGGGAATGAAAACATGGATGATTAAATGGAACTCAGAGTGGCCAAGAAAATCGTGAATATCAATGCCTAGGCGAAGTTAACGATCCATGTTCTTCGTCACACTACTCAATATTTAAAATCTACTCACAATTTTTTTCTTAAAATAGCTGCTATTGTCAGCGACCGTTACAACGTCAAAGGATAAAAATGCAGCCCTCGGTCGCAAAATTAAAAATTATTTAACCTGGTTTCAGCAAAAACTATGATTGCCTTCATCCGAAATTATGAAATAAAACAAGTCACATAATAAAATATACAACTCAGCTGTGAAGCTTACGCTACAAAATATAAAAAGAAATGTGTAGAGAGAGCTAGCCACTATGGGCTGCACGCCTGCAGGGAGGCATCAGACTGGCGTGTGCTAAGTGGAGCTGTGAACAGGAAGACGTTACCTCAGTAGTGCCATCTAGTAGCCGCATTTACAACTAGGCTACTGTAAAGATAAAAACAGTACTGAGAAAACAATTGCTACAAAAAGCTTTGTTTAACATGAGAGAAAGCTGAGGCATCATTTTGCAATACAGTATTAGTAGAGAGAATAAAGGTGTAACAAAGTTGTAATAAGCAAAACAGTTAAACATTTGGCTTTTGAAATACAAATTTTATGGATGAAGTCGGAAGAAATATTGTGGACACTGCACGAAGTACAACATCAAAGACCGATTAATGACTTAACAACGTTAAAAAAACTTCTATCATGGAGTTGTAACTGTTCATTTAGAATAAACCCGTGATTTCGAGAAAATGTTTAAATATTTGCAATTCCTTGAGCATGTCTAATCTGTGCCGTTTGCATACCGACCTGTAATGAGAAGATTGCCAGCAAATGACGAATTCTGGGGGTCAGTGCCATTGTTCCTCAAAAGATGTTCTTTAAACCTCATTTTAAAAGCACGTCCCGTTTGAGCTATGTAGTAGGAAGAGCAACTGTCGCAAATAATTTTGTAAACGCCAGAATTATCTAAGGGAGGAAGGTTGCTTTTAAATTGTGAAAGAAATTTTTCTTCAAATTGTTGTTGGTCCAGAAGGCAACGTTAAAGTTATACTTATTTCGAAGAAGTCGTTGAATCTGATAGGAAATGGGCCCTAGAAATGGAATGGAGAAATATTTTTTCTTTTGGTCAGATTCAGTGGGACTGCCAAGTGTTGTAACTCTTTTAGCAATTCCACTGTTTTGCTTATTACAACTTTGATGATCGTTAATTCTCTCTACTAATATCGTATTGCCAAAATGACGCCTCAGCCATCTTTCATGTTAAACAAAGCTTTTTGTAGTAATTGTTTTCTCAATACTGTTTCTCTTTGAACAGTATCCTAGTTGTAAATGCGGCTACTAGATGGCACTAATGAGGTAACGTCTACCTGTTCACATTTCCACTAAGCACACGCCGCTCTGATGCCTCCGTGCAGGTGTGCAGCCCATAGTGGTTAGCTTATTCTAAAAATTTCTTTTGAAATTTTGTGAAGTAAGCTATACAGCTGAGTTGTATATTTTATTATGTGACTTGTTTTATTTTATAATTTATGATGAAGGCAATGCTAGTTATTGCCGGAACCAGGTTAAATAATTTCTAATTTTGCGATCGAGAGCTGCATTTTTATCCTTTTTCTACTCACAAAATTTTAAGTCAGTGAGTGTAACCCTCGTGACTTTTTCAGAGCGCCTGTCAGCGCGAAACATTTTTGGGCAGCAGACAAGAAGTACCAGTACCGTTAATCTAAATGGTGTGGATCAAGTCTTCCTTGCAACAGACCATCTGGAAAGTTGCTCACCTTCTTCTCGAAGGCTGTGTTTCGTACCTTTGGTTCCCGTGTTCGAGCAACAGGTTTTATGCAATACAGAATTTATTCCCTGTTGTAGTGCACCACATTTTGAACCAATAACTGCAGATGAAAAGTACCCATCGGGATTTGTCATCTGCCGTTTCCGAATTGATATTAATATTAATCACCCCGACACAATACTATTTTATCTGTACGGGCAAGAAGAACCCATGGCGGTAAGTTTGAAATTTACTGATGTAGTGGGATACTTGCAATTCCTATTAGACTCAAGGTATAAGGTATCTTCGTTCTATATTTAAGTAATCCATTAAGTCCATTAATAAAGTTTAGGAAAATCACAGGATTAAACAAGAATGTACTTTATTTGTAGACAAGAACGTTTCGTGGCGTACTGTTTACTTATGTCAATGACTTCAGTAAGTAAATGGGAGGTGCTTCCTCGAGTGACATTTTAGTACCACCAAGAGAAGTTATTACTGTGTATTACAGATGTACAGCTAAGTTCTATGAAACATCAAGGCCGGCCGCGGTGGCCGCGGGGACTGAGGCGCTTCAGTCACGGTCTGCACGCCCACTACGGTCGGGGGTTCGAATCCCCCCTCGGGCATGGATATTTGTGCCGTCCTTAGTCCCTTAGTCTTAGCTAGTTCATAAGTAGTTTGTAAGCTTAGGGACTGATGACCCCGTAGTTAAGTCCCATATGTGCTACAAACATTTGAACATTTTGAACATTTGAAACATCAAGCAACGATGAAAAGTCATGAATCGGAGTTTGTAGTGCACTGACGCTCCTGGAACGCCACCTGCTGCACCATGTGTTATACAACACGTGAATGGTACCCCATGAGGCTGGTCAAACGTACGGCAAACCGCCCACGGCTTCGATATAGAAAGCAGTTATGAGTGTTGACCCTCTTTTCGTAATCTTTCATGGATAAAAGAGGTCTAATATAAGGGCCAAAACTATTGTTGAGGAAGTTATACTACATAAACGGGATATAAATTCAAATAATCTTCAATTTATTCGCAATGAACTGGACTGGCATTAAACAGAATTTAATTCGCTACCAGGAAGGGAAAGACAATTTGTCAAATAATTCAGGGGTTCTCAATATTGTCTCTGCGTCGACATATTGACAGCGGTATAAACAGCTGTGAACGACAAGTGATTATGTATTAATCGTGTCTTAACCCTTTGATTTCCATATTATGTTCAAATGTTTGTAAATCTATCGGACGAAACTGCGTGGTCATCAGTCCGTAGCTTAGAAACTACTTAAACCTAGGTAAACCAACCTAAGGACAACCCCCACACACCCATGCCCCAGGGAGGACTCAAACCTCCACGGCGAGCAACCGCGCGCTCCGCAGCGAGGTGCTTTAGACCGCTCGGCTACTCCACCGCGGCTACATATTATGAAATCCGCTTTGGAAAATATAAAATTCGGTATTTTATGTTTTAATACAATGTCCTAAAAATAAACACGCATTTCTATCGAGGTATATTTTTACTTCGTAATTTATTTTGTTGATTGTAGCTATGTCAGGTTAATAATATTAGCATAATTTTCACCAGTGCACCTAAGACTAGTCATTTCTCTGCTGAAATAAAATAACATGAACAATATGCACAGTCAGACTCATGGCCAAATACAGACAGCAGCGTAACTTGCAAAAATGGAGAAGTTAATGCCTCTGAAGTTGATACATGCTCCACCAAGCACCAAAACGTCGTTCTAGAAGCATGTTGTTCCTCAACAACAACGCGACTTTAAGGATTGGTACTCATAATACTATAGAAAACAGCTTTAAATGTTCAAATGTTTGTAAAGCTTAAGGGACTTAACTGCGGGGCCATCCGTGCCTAAACTTTCAAACTACTTATAAACTACCTTATACCATTGACGAGACAAACATCCATGCCCGAGGGTGGATTCGAACCCTCGATGGGGAACGGCCTCGCGCCTCAATCCGCTCGTTCACTACACCGCGGCCAGCTTTAAATATGGTGTTGTCTAGGAACTACACTGGAAATGAAAGGGGTAACAGCGTCGTATCTATAGCAGCATAATTTCCTGTACGAATCTTATTGACAGTGTCGACAGACAAGTTACGGCTGGATTCAACGTCATTTCATGGAATTTTATGCGAAACATGACCCGTTTGGTGTAAACATCTAATTTTAATGACATACTCCCAATATTCGAGTTCTGAATCACTCGTCTCTGTGTTGTCACCCGTTACTGTGTTGTCCCCCGTGATTTGTGGTTCACCAAGGACAATCGACAACGATTCTCCATGGATCTCACTGTTCTTCATGTCATGCTTTCTGAAGTGAAACAGTATTTTATGAACTCATCACTGAATTAACAAGCAGCTAAGGAACATCCTTACATCTAAAGTAATTAAGAACCCGAGTGATTATGAATACACATTTAATTTCCCCTAGACAGGAAATTAGTAAATAATTTTTCCTCGTCTCAGGATTAGCTTGCTTGATGACCTTGTCTGAAAGTAGAGATTGTCTACAACACTCTCTTTACATAAGACTTGACCAGAACTGTACATCTAAAACTTATATCCACAGCTCAGCACTCACTGTAGATTTCTGTGTGTTAAGTTTCCAATATTCTTCAAAGATTTTTGACAAATATAGAGATCACAAGATATTCAATAGTAGGAAAAAATCTCTGTTGCGTGCCTACGTGTATTACATTAGATGTCATTTGCGAAATAGCAGTATTATCACTCCAGATATTTATCCGTCCAAAAAATGTTACGTTTGATTACCTTTCGTTTTACATTTGTCAACGTTCAACCACATCATTACAGTTACAAAAATATTAATTGCACAATCAGATTTTTCCGTACGATTCACATGTAAAATTTTCTCCTAGTCTTACCATGTCTAAAATTTACAGTGTAATGAGCAGATATGTCAAGTATCAAGGCAGGAAACTATTGCAATAATCTCTTGACAGAACTAATACAGTCTTAAAAAATAATGACATTATTTCTTTCAGATAAGTTTCTAGACCACGATTTCAATGTGTATTGTTTTGGATGAGGAAAGCATTCACGCTGTAATAGTCAGACGAGCAACTACTCTTTGCTGTGAGCATCTGGCTCTACAGGTACACTCATAGTGTTACTTGGAAGATGAAACGGCGGGCCGTGGCCCGAAGTTTCTGCCTGCACGTAAGTGATGCTCGTTTTCGCGTTCGCCGTTGATCTGGTGAGAGCTGACTTGTGGAAGACTTTCGTCCAAGACACACTGGCCGAACCAAAGTTCTTATGGTCTGGGGTGCGGTAACCTTCAACTCCTGTGTCTTTGGAGCACTGAACTTGCAGATTGTTGCAGGGCCCGTTTTTTGCCATTGTTACAGTAGGTTGGTACTGTGCTGATCAAGCGGGGTAATGTCCGCCCACACAGTGTGTACCAAAATCAGCGCGCTCTGCACGACGTGCAGCAGCTTCCCTGTACAGCGGGGGCTACGGAATTGTCTCCAGTGGAGCACGAGTGGGATATGACGGGATAACATTGACACATGCATCCGACTAGCCCACAACTTTTGTAAAACTGCGTTAATTGGCGGAGCAGGCGTGGAATAAAGTGTATCGCAAGACGTTTCTCGCCATTCACATCTATATATGCATCTACATCTATATTGTACCCTGAAAGTCACATTTTAGTGCCTGGCAGAGGGTTTGTCAAACCGCTTTCATAATATTTCTCTGCCTGTCCATTCTGTATTAGCGACAGAGAAATGGAAACATCTCCAGTTTTAGATCTGATTTCTAATATTTTATTACCCACATCATGTATCCGTATGTAGGTGGTCTCCAACGAAAAATGTCCGCATTTTGAGGGGAAATGGGTGATAGAATATTCGCAAATCTCAGAGCGACGAATATAGCCATTTTTAAGATTTCATGCCTAGTAGTTCATCATTTTGCGACATCTCCCAAATCGCGATATTTCGAAACAAGCTGTCATTCGTCTGATTTTTATATGTCCACCGTCAGTCCTAATTGGTGAGGCTCCAATAATGCGCCGCGGTGGAGTAGCCGAGCGGCCTGAGGCACCTCGCTGCGGAGCGTGCGGTTCCTCGCCGTCGGAGGTTCGATTCCTCCCTGGGGCATGGATGTGTGTGTTGTCTTTAGGTTAGTTTACCTAGGTTTAAGTACTTTGTAAGCTACGGATTGATGACCACGCAGTTAGGTCCGCTAGATTTTTCAACATTTTCCAATAATGCGCAACAGTACTCTAAAAAAGAGGCAAAATGTAATGCAGGAGTTTATTTAAAGAAACGGTAGTATTTTCCATGTGTTCTTAAAGTGAAACGTAGCCTTTCGTTCGGCTTCGACAATAATTTTTCTAGAGTTCTCTCCAATTTTAGCTGTTCGTAAATGTAAAGGTATTTGTTGAAGACATTAAAGATGAACCATTGAATTAAAATTTGTGATGCGGCCGGGAATCTTACCCGAACCTCCAAGGTTACTAGGCAGACGTTTTACCATTATTTTCTCTTTTTTTTCCTTTTTTATTTTATTTTATCTTTTTTTATTTATTTATTTACTTTATGTGGGAGCATTGCGCTTTTTTTTCATTTTTAACTTAAAAAAATTATCTTTCCTTTTATTTTTAAGCTATGTGGGGATTTTTTTCTTTCATTATTAATATAAAGAAGTTGATTCACATAAAAAAAACATTTTTTGTCCTTAACCATACCTTTTATAATGAAAACGCAGCTGAAACAGCAAATAAGCAACACAGTGCAACGAAAACGCTTCTACACTGTAAACGAATGAAAAAAACAAACAAACAAAATGCCCATTTTGCCAGTTATAATATATTGCTTTATTTCTTTTTATTATTATTATAAGGGGCCAACCGTTCGAAGAACGTAACCCGCCGACAATCCTACACATGAGTATCCCAGTCGTCTTCTCGCATTCAAGGGCGGTAGCCTTTGTACCGTTGGGATGGATCAGGTTCTATGGCCTACATCATTATTCTCTTCTCACACCTGTGACACCCCAGCTGGGTGAAGATTTCGTGAACAGTGACCCTAAACATTTCGCAAAAGTGGTTCGGTGGGATGTTCTACGTTGTACAGTCGTGTGTGTTTCAAGCAAGTAGTGCCAGAAATCGAGGATGTTTTTGTTGCTATCTCGGTAAAGGTAATGTAGCGTCATGCCTTTAATCCAGTTGATTGCACTCGTCTTCGCTGGTGGAAAATAGACGCCATCAGGGTAGAAAACGTCGATAGATAGGATCGACGTGAAAGGCCGACGTAGGAGGGCCAGCATTCGCCTTATAAGTAGAGGTCTGCATTATGTCCGATTTTTACCGGCGAGTCCCGCTCGCCCCTGTGGCTCTCGGGAGTACGCGGCCGAGCGTCCTCTTTAACCGGTTGCGGGCAACCGATCGCCAGCGCTCGGCCGAGCGCGCCGAACGGTCGGTCGGTCGCCAGTGACCGGCGCACTCAGTGCCAGCGAGCTGCGCTTCGCCCCAATCCTTGAGATCAGAGGCCACCGCTTCACATTAACCACTCACTTCATTTCGTTTACAAATGTCTTTCGTTGTTTACTATGACTTCTTTAGAACTGATAGTAATATTACAACTGAACTGAGAGTAATATTACAATTGCATATGTTACATTTGATTTTGTTAATATGATGCAGACTACTGGAGTTTCGTCTTTGAGTTGATCTTGTATTCTAGTGATTGCATCGTTTAAACTGTAATGTATGTATATAGTATTTTGTTCCGTCCGGTAGACAAACGGGAACACAGTAGTCTAATCGTGGACTATGTGTAACGTATCTTCAAACTCGGCCTCGTATACGTTGTACCATGCGCGTAGTCGGGGGTGGTGGTTTCGATTATCGTCCGTGTTTGGATCAGAATTTTCCTATCTTCATTAATTAATTGGCCTTGTTCCTAATTTTGTATCTATAGCGTGATGACTCTCTAGTATACAGTCCTTTGGAATGAAATATAACTTATACACTATTAGTGCCGTTTGCGATATTATTAAGAGTTCACGTTATTACAATGTTCATTCATTGGCAACCCCTCACGAAATGCTGGCTACGCCTATGCGTTGTACTGATATTGAATGCAGGATCTGGAAGGAATGACGGGGTTAGGAGTAATATTCACGAAATTTTGTTTTAATCTACTTTGAACAGCAAGTGGTCGTTGGAATCCTGCTCCGCATTTACTTTTGCAGTGTCGAATCATACCTGTTGTACTTGACTGGTACGAAACTATATATTACATGTGGTACATTGCACAAAACCAGCAGAAGCCAGCGTGTCACGATCCACTACAAGTGCAAACTATTTCCAAGCTTCACATTTCGCCTCCTGTTCCGATATGTCTTTCTTCTTCAGGACTAACGAGCCGCTCCTAATTCTCTCCATAATACTTCTCTTCGTTTCATGAATTGAGCATTTACACCCCTATACTTCGTTAATCCATAACGCTATGTGCGTTGCTCAAGCCAGGTCGGTTTATAATACGATTCCACAGGGTTGAGCGCGCGTCGGTCGCGCTGTCACCGGCCGAGACTACGAGCGCGCTCGAACGCCCGGCAGCGCTCGAGCGCCCGGCAGTGCTCGAGAGTTCCGCCGGTAACCGAGAGGCAGAGGGCGACCGGCCACACGGGGCATTAGACGGCCACAGCCGTGTCGCAGCGTGGGCCTACCCCAGCCGTCGAGCAGCGGCACGAAACGAGAAATGCTCGAGCGGTTGTTTTCATCGAAATGCAGAGCTCTACTTATAAGCTTCCAACATGCACTCGCAGTGCTAAAAGTCAGACGATGCACGCCGGTATCAACGTCTGCACAATGTTGACATAAGGGTTCCCTAAGGAGTCGAATGGAATGTAACCGCTGACGATTAGGGAATTTTTCGTTCACTAATACGTACCACGATGTCCGTACTTCTGTCGGCGGGAAAGGTGAATGAATCGCCCGCCACACTCTTTTCCAGCTGATGTTCGGTGCCACCGTTCTATAATGTTACTTGGATTCCTTCTTTGAAATTGTTGTAGTAGTCCTCAGCCATGGCCTCTCACATTGTCCGTAGGTCAGTCAGTATGTAACTGTGTTCTACAAAGTAGCTAGTAGCTCTTGAAATGAGCAAGCGCCGGCGATAAATGGCCAACCGGGACCGGCAGCTGCAGAGATCGTGGCGCGACTTCATCAATAAGGGTGCCTGTGATGTTTCTGTGCGGAGAGTACCATAGTCGTCGCGTCGTACGAAGTAGTAGCGCTCGAGCTCTATTCTTGACGTTACTTAAACCGACGCCACCTTCTTGTCGGGGCAGAGATAGGGTGTTGTAACATATTTTAAAAAATGTAGCCTGCAATCACTAAGTGTCCAAACGCTGCTTGAAACCTGGCTGCGATCGTGTCTTGCAATGGCAGTATGTGCGTGAAGTGATTCAGCTTGTATGCCAAGCACATGTTGATATAACGTGCGCGTTGGAGCATGTCTAACCCTTGATGTTTGTGGAGTCGTATCTGTGCACGCATTTGTTGTAACAGCCGTCGATATGTCGTCGCTGCAGGTTAACTTTGCCTTGAAATGTTATCCCTAAGCACTTGATATGAGGGACCTTAGTAATTGGCACTGCTGGTGCTGTAGATAATCCTCGGCCTATGTCCATGTATTTAGTCTTCTGGAGATTTAGGAAACTTCCAGACACCTCGCCATAACGGGGGAGCCATGAAAGTGCCGACTCTATTTCATCTCTTTATTCAGCCAAGAAGACGACATCACCATAAGCGGAGCTTTTGAATTGGGGTGGATCGTAAAGAGATGCCTTCCAAACGACGTCGGAGCCCATGTAGACCTGTTTAGAGGGCTACTGTGAACAACATGGCGGACAAAGGGCACCCTTGGCGCACTGAACGTCAGTGATGGGTTCTGAGCAATATGCATTCACCATTACCCTCGACTGTGCGTCATGGAATAAACGGAGGACCACCGTCGTTGTCACCTGGGGCATGCCTTTGTGCTCCAAGACGGCGCGTAAAAAGTAGTGTCTGGTGCAGTCAAATGCATGATCAAATTCCACTGCCCCAGGACGCCCTTTAGGCGACAGGTCGACGGCAGCGCTATGATGTTTCCGTAGGATCCCAGCGTGGGGTGGACGTTGTTGTAGCCGGCGTGGCAAGTTTGATCAGCGTTTATTGCGTCCTTGACCGTTGTGTTGAGGCGGGCACTAAGTATACGGGCGAACAACTTTTAGTCAGTGGTCGATAGTTTTGCGGTCGGCGTCCACCACGTGGTTTCGGTACGGGAATCATAATGCCTTCGCTAAATTCGTGTGGGAATTGAAAAGTGGAGCTTATAAGTTCTTGGAACATCCGAATGAACTATGCGCTCATGAGATCAGGCACGGCCCGAACAAATTCCGCACCCTAAGCAAATTATTTTAATCCCGCTCCATTTAATAAAATAGCAATAAAATATAAATGTAAGGTACACATTGCATATTCTTTTATTCAAATACATAATCACAACATATACATTACATAAACTCATCGCCCCATGAAATTGGGAGATATCGTACACTTTCATAGAAAATGGTACTTTTCAACGGTTTTACATTTTGTCTTGTAAAAAGGTTTTCGTTGATAGTTTGCAATAATTGATACAGTTACAAGCTCCATAATACGAAGAGTCACACAAATTTCATTTCGCTTGTCTTGGAATTTGCAAAATCTGATACTATTTCCTTTAAATCAATTGTGCCTGCTGCTCTCCCCGCTTGCTACAGACACAGGAAGAGTAAGAAACACTATTAGTGCAGTAACTAAATTAGGGTTTCCTCCGAAAAAAGGGACACAACAATACTGTAACAGACGAAACGCTACTTACTGTTGCAAGTGCTCGCGAGCAAGGAGGCCTCAAATCACGGTGATGATGGTAGCTGACATCCCACACGTTACTACAAATAAACGGAAATGTTTTGTCCTGTTCGATTCCTGTGGTCTGTGGACGTAGAGTTTCGACAGCAACAAATATACATAGTTGGGAAAGCCCTCTCCTGCTTCACTTGATGAGACACAGCTCTTCAATGAGAGATAAACAAACTCACAATGTCTTTGTGCATCACAAAATCATAGTTGCTCCTAAGAATAGTTATTTACAAAGTCGTCATGAACAAACAGAAGGGGGTCTTTCTTACCACGAAACTGATAACCTTATGGCAGCAGTAATGTACAGAAGGGCTTAAGTAAAAAATTATTTATTGTATTTTCCCCTTTGTTTACGTACAAATGTAAGGCACGCCGTTGTCTACTGCAGAGACTACAAAGCGGCGGATTGCACGGGGCCGCGATGGCGCCCCAGCTGACATAAAGTGCAGCAAGCCAGCTTTGATCAGGGGATGATACGAATTACTACTCGTCTTTTCATTGAACGCTTACTAGCTAAATTCTGAAGAGTCAAAGAGAAGGCCTATAACAGTGACTTGCGTATCGCCTCTTGCCTGTTGCTTTGTCTATGTGTAGTAAACGGGAATTCATCTCTCCTGGAAAGGCAGCGCAACAACAAAGTAAACCGCACTAGAGTTCGTCGCGTGCGACAATTTTGCCGCCCCGCAAATTCGAGCGCCATAGGCAATCTCCTAGTTTGCCTATATGGACGGGCCGGCCCTGCATGCGATCGGCGAAAGCTCTGTAAAATTCATGTGGTGATGTCTGCCAGAAAGTCGTCATCATCCTGTGTATGGTGAGAAGCTGGGCATAGGGTGTATTGTATCCTCCATTGCCGAGTCGTTTTTAGGGACTTCGGCGTAAAGGGTCCGGTAAGAGTGAGTGAAAGCTCGGACGATGTCCATTTTGGTCTCGGCTCGTCTGCCATCCTCTGTCACTAGTTCTGTAATGAATGAACGTTTGCGGTGCCGCCTTGCCTATATGATGTAATTTATTCAAGGGCTTTCGCCGTAAATTTTGTCGAACGTCCGCTCTCGGACACGTACACCATCAAACGTTTCTGTGGTCAGGCGTAGAAAATGCGCTTAAATGTGATCACGGCGTTTTGGCGATCTGGCGACGGTGGTTGTGTAGCAAGTTATCTTAAAGCTGTGTAATATAAATCAGAGGTCGTTCTTTACCAGCTTGTCTTTTCACGACTATGATTTATGAAACTTCGGCGTAATGCAGGTTTTGCACACCGAATCTACCACGTCAGGTTTGAGTCGTATGTATGCCTTCTCTGTTGACATGGTGCCATGTTTCTTCAACCTCGCGGCGACAAGCAGCGTCTTTGAGAATGGTAACATTAAGTCGCCACGGTCCCCTATTACGTCTCATTCTTTGTCGAGGTAAGGTGATATCGCAGATGTATGCTTCATGGTTGGTGAAGGCTGTCGGCCATATATCGGCCGCAACAATCGTCTTGCGAAGGCTGCATGAAACGTACAACCTATCCAGCCGACTTGCCGAATGGCTGGTGAAGTGTGTGTATTCTCGTCGGTCTCCGTGTTGTACGATCCACGTATCATGAAGCGCCAGGTCCCGTGTCAGTGCTTGAAGTGCCAGGCACGGTACAAAGTGATTAATTTGGCCCTCAGGTCGCAGCACACAACTGAAATCGCCGCCGACGATGTAGTGTTCTGTGTTTCCCTGGAATAGTGGAGCGACCTCTTCTGAGTAAAAGACGTTTCGTTCCCATCGTTTCGATGATCCTTAGGGGGCGTAGAAGTTCACCATACGGACAGCCCCGACCGTGAGGGCAACGCCGCAGCCTGAGGGTAGATAGGTCACGTCCGTCGCCGTGATGCCTTCTCTAAGAAGAATGGCCGTACCGCTTCCACCTTCATTAGTCGGAAGGTCAAAAACGACATATCAGAAAAAATGTAGATTTATTCCTGGCTTAACTTCCTGAAGAAAGACGGTGTCTAAATCCGCCGTTCGCAACGTGTCTCGTAGCATGAATGTAATGATTCAGTTATTGTTGATAGTTCCTATGCGATAGTCTTGTTCCATGGTGATATATAGCCAGAAATAGTCAACACATTGTCGATGGACAAATGAATACCTATTAGTTCTTGGGGATCGATACGCATCACTTCGCGGAGAAAATGTTCAATCCTGTGAGCCTTTGGTCTTGTGTTTTGTGTTGTGAACGTTGTCTTGATTGTAGCTTTCCTGTAGGAAAGGGCGGTCTTGTTGCTGGATCATTCCATGAGTATCACTATGCGAGCGCCGCGCGAATAAACAAATACTACAGCGGCCCACGGCACGGAGCGACGGTGCGTCCGTACCGCACTACAGCTTGAGGCCGACTGAACCACTAGACCACCGCACCACTAGTGATTAAAGCGCCTCAGAATAGACTAAATACGACTTCCCCCATGTCGCAAACTCTGATTCCGCTTCTGTGTTCCACGACATATTGCCACAACTGCCAAGGCTCTCCATGTAGCGGAATAGCACCTCAGCAATGGACATATTGGAACATTTCAACCTTTAACCTTAGGCTAAGTTGATATAAATATCATTATTTCTACAATTATATTATATTATAGCTACAACTAGGGCTATTGAAAGAGCATACTCTCAAAAGGAACGTAATTGGTGTGCAGACATCTACATCTACATAGACACTCTTCAAATCACATTTAAGTGCCTGGCAGAGGGTTCATTAACCACTTTCACAACTTTTCTCTACCGTTTCATTCTCTAATAGCGCGCGGGAAGAAAGAACACCTAAATCGTGCCGTTTTCGATGTGATTCCTCTTATTTTATTGGGATGGTCATGTCTCCCTAAGTAGGTGGGTGCTAGCAAAATATTTTTACACTCATAAGTAAAAGTCTGTGATTGGCCCTTCGGAAACAGATCACGCCGCAATGAATAACGTCTTTCTTTTAATGATTTCCACCTCAAATCGTGCAACATTTCCGTGTCGCTTCCCCCCCCCCCCCCCCCCGTAACGTGATAAAACAAAACGAGCTGCCCTTCTCTGAACCTTCTCAATATCTTCCGTCAGTCCCACCTGGTGAGGGTCTCATAAAGGGCAACAGTACTCTAGGAGAGGACGCACAAGTGTGATGTAGGCAGTCTCTTTGGTGGAGCTGGTGCATCTTCGAAGCGTTCTGCCAATGAAACGTAACCTTTGATTCACCTTTTGTTAAGTGATTTATGTTGCTTTACCACTCGAAGAATATCTGCTTCTTCTTTAATTTGTTCTGTCGCAGGCACTTACAAGTCTGTTTTCCGAAACTGAAGTTAAAAGGTTCAGTTGTCACTGTAATCAGTCTTTGTGGATATATGCTCAAGATTGTGGCTTTGTTTTTTTCTGGAAGGAAACGAACACATTCGTTAAATCTGTTCAAGTCTCGCAAGTTTTTCCCTGGCAATATGCGATAACTGTGCACAGTTATCCTCGTTCATAGGATTACAATTTTATCTCTTATATACTATCACTATTTGCGTTTGCCAGATAATGACACTGACTATTATGGGCAATGCTATTAAAGGGAACTGGTTCATGCTCTGACCGAATGCTGTGACAGCTGAATGCCAGGTTTGTTTATTTGTATATAAATTAATCAAAAGCCTCAGACCGAAAACATTTGTTATAAATTATATTGCAAAACGGATAACAGGACCCTGGGTATTTAAGCAATTGTCACAACCTTCGATACAGAGTTGGGGTAAACCATGACAACAGCCCAAAGTTTTGCTTCTAACCAGGGACGTCATAAGCCATGCAGGGGCTCCTGGGCACTCAGAGTTTTGAGGCCCTTAAAAAAGCTAAATGAATGCATCAGAATGATGTATATTTATTTAGTGACTTAATAGGATAAAACATTACAAACCAAATACTAATGATTAGCTCCCCAAATTAGTCTTTTATTCAAATTAATGACTTCTTTAAAGATTTTCAGAATGTGTACAATTTTTAAGTATGTTTCTTTCTATGCAGATAACTGGCACACCGATTACGTTAATAATTCATTGCAAGTATTTGAAGACAAATATAATGTATTTCCTTTGCCACGATTGCCATACTTTCGTATATGATCAGCAAGAAAAGGATCAAATTCGGTTGTTAATTCTAAGCATCCCATATAACTCACATTGTTTCACACCCCAAGATATCATTTTCTCCACAAAACCCTAATCCCCTTGACGCAAAAAATTTCACAACTGCAACAATTCTTTTCAATATGCTCCTTCAATAGTTGACCTCAGCATTAAACTGGAAAAACAATCCAGTTTCAATTCGTCCAGCAATTTTGCTTCTTGTAACATAATTCAACATTGATACCCTGTGCTGTTATCTGTTCCCATGCTCCTTTAATAAGTTGTTTATGTGCTTCCAATCTTTGTATACCATGAAAGAACTCAAATTATTGCCGACAGTGATATTGAACAGACGGCAACAATAACAATATACAGATTTCATGGATGGTGATTATAGAAACCACTTTCCATCCACACAGTCACCATTAGCCAATTTGGGAGTGAAAACAGTCCTCGTCAATTTTCTGGTTTTCATTTTACCACTTACATCAGCAAAATGTGTAGTGGTTTCTGAGAAGTAGCTATTTTTGTTTTGGAAAAAACCCTGGATTCTTATGAATAGAAATATCACGGACTTCTTCCGTTAAAATTTCATCACAGTACTTCCAGGGTCGTGAGATATCTTTTCCAACGTACTTCTGTCCGGTGAATCCAAATGGCTGGAAGAAGGATGTTGTGATGTGTGTGCAGCTGTCTTCATAACTGGAATTGATGAACTCGAAACACAAATCTTATCCTTTATGTTAAGCATGGGCACCGTTTCTAAGCTTTGAGATTTAGAGATATCTTGAGATGATGAGGTAGATGAATCACTCTTCCATTTAGTTTCTTCAAAAGTGAAAAAATGAAGTTCACTCTCTCTTTTTGAATTACAAGTTTTTTCCTTTTTATGAACCACTTAAGTATGTTCTTTTTGACACTGTTGTTAGACACTACAAAAATATCAAGTAGACACTGCCCAGTAAACAAAGTGAATCGCGTACAATCAAATGGCGCTTAGAAGTAGACTGAAAACGAACTGCCGCTTCGTAAGGTAGAAACTCCAACAATGCCGAACTGACCAGCTCTGGATGCATTCGCCTGTGCGCAGTGCCGTCCTAAGCACCGGACGAGTCCATTGGTTTCTTCGTAGGGGAGGCCGTTGTGCATTGTCGTCCTAAGCGCCGTGCGAGTCCATTACTTTGTTCTTAGGGTAGGCCGCATCAGTCTGCTTCGGACCCTTATAGTTATCGAAGTTCATGTGCTGCGCCTCGTGGCGGCCAGCCATTCAGCTGGCGGCCGTGGCCTGGTCAGTGTGACGTAGCACGCGCTGTTGGCGTGTTAAATCAGCAGCCCCATGTGGCGTAGAGTGAAGGCCGCTATTGGATACAATGTTCCGCCCAGTTATGTTTGAAACAGAGTGCCACAAGGTCTACTACAACAGTGTCGCCGTGTGGGCTGTAGCTAAGGCCCGCAATAATAACTACGATTTTGCAAGCAGACAACCAACCACGTCACTTTCCACACCATGTATGACACTTTTCGAGACAATTTTTGGAACTTTATAATGAATAACTGCGACAAAAATTCACTTCAAGAAAGTCATTGCCAGGAAAAAGGAACGAGTTTCTCGGGGACCTCATCAGGCTGGGTGCCCTGGGCCCGTGCCCCTTGTTCCCCTATGGTAGAGACGGTAGTGCTTCTAACCTGCATCCTAATCACTCAGCTGATATTAGTTATTTTATTTACTTTCTGTTATTATCATTCTAGCTTTATCTGTTAAATTTAAACGGGGGAGGATTATCTCTTCATAATAAAATCTGACTATTTCGAGACGTTTATTTTCTAAAAGCATGCAAATAAAACCACTACCCTTAGACAAATTGTTCACGAAGAAAAATTGGAATGTGAGCACTTATCGCTGAGCAGAAAACATTTTGAGGCACAGGTTCTAAGATTAATTAATTAATAGACTTACTGGTCTCCTAAACGAACAAATTTTTAACATGTTTCATTCCAAACTGCGTGGAAAGAGAGAGAGAGAGAAAATTATTTGTTAGACTAGTAAGGAAATTCCTCTTACAGACGCACTCGCACATCAACCATTTTTACTCTGCATGTACTAACCACGCCATTTTAACTAGCAGATGAATAAAAATGATTCAGCAAAGAGGTTGACCGTTATTAAATTGTAACGGTATCAACCGCTCAAATCTTACAGAATCCAAAAGAAAAAAAAATGCAAACACATACACACACACAATATAAAAATACTATAAAAGGAATCTACACATGGTGCTTTGTCACACACCAAGCATAATTGGCACTCCTTCCTCATTATATGTGAATACTGAACCACAAAACAAGAAATAGTGTGGGAAGCACATGGCTCCGCGATTTCCACAAAATTAAGTACCGTCCAAAAATAAAAACAAATATTATTCAAAATTTCATCTAATATTCCTAAAATTATGTTGGAATTCTTCAGCAATCAGTCGTAAAAAACGAACGCAACCTCCAACATGGAGGTCGATATGTTTTAAGTAGAATGAAACTTTCACTCTGCAGCGGAGTGTACGCTGATATGAAACTTCCTGGCAGATTAAAATTGTGTGCCGGAACCGAGACTCGAACCTGGGACCTTCGCCTTTCGCGGGCAACCGCACTACCGACTGTGCTATCCCGACACGACTCACGATGCCGCCTCACAACTTTACTTCCGCCAGTATCTCGCCTCCTACTTTCCAAACTTCACATAAGTTCTCTTGCAAACACGCAAGACTAGCACTGCTGGAAGTAAGGATATGGTGGAGACATGGCTTAGCCACAGCATAAGGGTTGTTTCCAGAATGAAACTTTCACTCTGCAGCGGAGTGTGCGCTGATATGAAACTTCCTGGCAGATTAAAATTGTGTGCCGGAACCGGGACTCGAACCTGGGACCTTTGCCTTTCGCGGGCAACCGCACTACCGACTGTGCTATCCCGACACGACTCACGATGCCGCCTCACAACTTTACTTCCGCCAGTATCTCGCCTCCTACTTTCCAAACTTCACATAAGTTCTCTTGCAAACACGCAAGACTAGCACTGCTGGAAGTAAGGATATGGCGGAGACATGGCTTAGCCACAACCTAAGGGTTGTTTCCAGAATGAAACTTTCACTCTGCAGCGGAGTGTGCGCTGATATGAAACTTCCTGGCAGATTAAAATTGTGTGCCGGAACCGGGACTCGAACCTGGGACCTTTGCCTTTCGCAGGCAACCGCACTACCGACTGTGCTATCCCGACACGACTCACGATGCCGCCTCATAACTTTACTCCCGCCAGTACCTCGCCTCCCAGGTTCGAGTCCCGATTCCGGCACACAATTTTAATCTGCCAGGAAGTTTCATATCAGCGCACACTCCGCTGCAGAGTGAAAGTTTCATTCTGGAAACATCCCTTAGGCTGTGGCTAAGCCATGTCTCCACCATATCCTTTCTTCCATCAGTGCTAGTCTTGCGTGTTTGCAAGAGAACTTCTGTGAAGTTTGGAAAGTAGGAGGTGAGGTACTGGCGGAAGTAAAGTTGTGAGGCGGCATCGTGAGTCGTGTCGGGATAGCACAGTCGGTAGTGCGCTTGCCCGCGAAAGGCAAAGGTCCCAGGTTTGAGTCCCGGTTCCGGCACACAATTTTAATCTGCCAGGAAGTTTCATGTTTTAAGTACTTTACTCGTTTTTTAGCATTAATAATGACCACACAGTGGTCGAACTCTGGATCTGCCAGTAAATAAATATTTTACGGCTGATTGCTGACAAATTCTCACAAGTCAAATACAGTCGTGGAGCACACATCCCATCATGAAATCAAGCTTCCTAAAATTAATTTGTACGCTAAAAATACCACTCTACACCACTTATAACAATGCCCCGCAACGAGGTCTTCTCCGCCTCATTCTGTTATGGTTTGTTTACAAAAAATTTACAAAATCAATAAAATACCTGGTAACACGGGCTCGAAAATGAGATGTTGCTTATTCTCGGGTCTGCTATCGACCACTAAAGGTGCATTCTTACTTTGAAATTGCTAGACTACGGGTCCATTGTCTAATTTAATATTTTTATGTACTATTTCACAAAGAAAACTCCGTTCATTCAAATACGATATCCTCTGCACAATCTTTAAAATGAGGGGTTTACAAAGCTCTACTAACAAAAACTAACAACTAACTAACTAACTCTACTAACAAAAACAATCAAACGAAGTGAAATCGCGAAGGGTGAGGTACCAAGCGGACACTATGTCCCAACCGTTACCGTTAGCATCGAGCTATTGGATGTACTCAAATTGACCAAAATTAACCAAAATCGCTTAATTTTCTGCCATTATTAAGATAATTCCAACTGTTGCATTGCAAGTCAGATTCAGTATAATAAACTCTTGTACATGAAAATTGCTACACCATGAAGATGACGTGCTACAGACGAGAAATTTTACCGACAGGAAGAAGATGGTGTGATATGCAAATTATTAGCTTTTCAGAGCATTCATACAAGGTTGGTGCCGGTGGCGACACCTACAACGGACTGACATGAGGATAGTTTCCAACAAATCTCTCATACACAAACAGCAGTTGACCGGCGTTGCCTGGTGAAACGTTGTTGTGATGCCTCGTGTGAGGATGAGAAATGCATACCATCACGTTTCCGACTTTGATAAAGGTCGAATTGTGGCCTATCACGAATGCGGTTTATTGTACCGCGACGTTGCTGCTTGCGTTGGTCGCGATCCAAAGACTGTTAGCATAATATGGAATCGGTGGGTTCAGGAGGGCAATACGGAACGCCATGTTGGATCCCAACGGCCTCGTACCACTAGCAATCGAGATGACAGTCATCTTATCCGCATGTGTGTAACGGATCGTGCAGCCACGTCTCGATCCCTGAGTCAACAGATGGGGACGTTTGCAGGACAACAACCATCTGCACGAACAGTTCGACGACGTTTACAGCACCATGGACTATCAGTCGGAGACCATGACTGCGGTTACCTTTAAGGCTGCATCACAGACAGCAGCGCCTGCGATGGTGTACTCAACTACGAGCATGGGTACACGAATGGCAAAAACGTAATTTTTTCGGCTTAATCCAGGTTCTGTTTACAACATCATGATGGTCGCATCAGTGTTTGGCGACATCACGGGGAACGCACATTGGAAGCGTGTATTCGTCTTCGCCATACTGGCGTATCATCCGGCATGATGGTATGGGGTGCCATTGGTTACACGTCTCGATCACCTCTTGTTCGCATCGATGGCACTTTGAACAGTGGCCGTTACATTTCAGATGTGTTTAAGACCCGTGGCTCTACCCCACATTCGATCTCTACGAAACCCTACATTTCAGCAAAATAATGTACTATAGCATGTTGCAGGTCCTGTACGGGCCTTTCTGGATACGGAAAATGTTAGATTGCTGTCCTGGCCAGTACATTCTCCAGATCTCTCACCAACTGAAAACGTCTGGTCATTTGTGGCCGAGCAACTGGCTCGTCACAATACGCCAGTCACTACTCTTGATGAACTGTGGTAACTATTGACGCTGCATGGGCATCTGTAACTGTACACGCCATCCAACCTCTGTTTTACTCAACGCCCAGGCGTATCAAGGCCGTTATTACGGCTATTAAGTGGTTTTTATCGGGAATGATTTTTTAGAATCTATGCATCCAAATTGCGTGAAAATGTAATCACACGTTAGTTCTAGTTTAATATATTTGTCCAATGAATACCTGTTTATCATCTGCATTTCTTCTTGGTGTAGCAATTTTAATGGCCAGTAGAATTACAGGTTATCTGTCTCCTAGACAATGGAGTAGTCAGCTTGTTCGCCGTAGTTATAACAGATTGACCAAGTCTGGGATGCACTTGGCGCCGCGGTGGAGTAGCGAGTGGTCTAAAGCGTCTCGCTGCTGAGCGCGCGGTTGTTCGCCGTGGAGGTTCGAGTCCTCCCTGGGGCATGGGTGTGTGTGTTGTCCTTAGGTTAGTTTACCTAGGTTTCAGTAGTTTGTAAGCTACGGACTGATGACCACGCAGTTTGGTCCGATAGATTTACAAACATTTGAAGATTTTTTTATGAACTTGGCCGACACATCGCAGCCAGATGAGCATCTCCCGCAATGGTTGCAGAGGCGGATATTATACTCACGGATGAATGGCGAAATATCCCTTAAGAGCAAACTGATGAAATTATACTGCCGATGCGATGCAGGTGTGTAGATATTCACACTTTAGAAGGCAACAAGACTGACGTTTTCAGTACTATAGTAGCCCTGTTGTGCTTCGCTCTTAGTAAACGCCATGTAAAGACGAAGTAAAGAGTTGAGACAGCAAATTATCCTACTGCATCACCGCGAATTACAATTGCAACCAAAATGTTAAAAAGTACGTTGCCATTTTTGTGTATGATATTTCAAGTGAACCACTTAGTAGTTTTGCGCAGTGCACCCTCTGCGGCTGCCTCTGTGTGCTGAGCGTGTGCCCGCTGCGCAGGCTGATGAGCCGCGTGTACAACGCGCAGTGGCTGCAGCAGCAGTACGCGGCCATGCAGCGCTCCGCGGACCGCCTGGTGTCGGCGCTGCGCCACCTGTGGCAGGCGGGGGACCCCAGCCCCGCCGACAGCGTGCGCCGCCTGGCCGTCTGCACGCTCGACATGACCGCCGGCTCCGTCTTCGGCATGCAGATAGCCGGCACCGAGCAGGGCGACCAGTTCTTCCAGGACTACACCAGGGTCATCCACTCCCTGCATTCCAGGGTGAGTGCTGGCGCTTGTCGCCACCGATCTGCTACCGATCACCTCTGACGCTCAGAACGGATAGGTTACCATCGAACAAGTGAGCAGGTGGTATTCAAACAAAATTAGTTTTCCCAGTAAAATAATCACCAAAGCCAAATTGGGAAGGAACAAGTGCATACACAATATAAATTTGTGTGTCCCCATAAATAAACTTGTAGCTTCCTTACCTTTTCATTATTGTTCCTGTTGTTAAATTATATTGAACATTTTAATATTCTATTCTACAGGCAAAATTTAAAGCACGATTTCTATTCAGGGTTTTTCTTTCTTTTTTTATCGAGTTAATGTAATAAAATATGTCACAGACGTTTATCTGCAGTTGATTTGCAGAAATTCCACAGACAAAGAAATTGTTTGGGAAATTTGGAAATTTATTAACTACTTGGCCCAATTTATACCAATTTCAGACAATTGCACAAAGGTTTAATGGTAGTTGTAAGGAATTTAATTTTGGAAAATGATGGTAATAATGTGAATTAAAAGTGTATGAATGTGTCACATTTTCTGATTTTTATTAATACCATAGCACACGTAAATCCAAGGTAAAGTGGAAAAAAAGGAAAGCTCAGTTTAAGGAAGTTGTCCAGTTTATTCTATGAAATTGTATCTACAATGTATAACTTATCTTAATTAGTAAGTACTTGGACATTACCATTATACAACAATACAAACTAAAGTGTTAGATACATACTTTTTCCAAAGTTATTATAACGTAACGTAATTTACTCCATGTTCCGTAGTCAGTATCTTATTACATTTCACACAGTTTATATTGTAATAATGGACAGCCCAGGTTGGAATTCAACAATATGATATAGTTTACAAGCTCTCCGCAAAGACGTACAACGAACTGCGGCAGGCACCTAAAAGAGACATACAGACATGCAAGACTCAACCTATTGAACATTTTCATTCTTCAGCAAGAGAGCATTCACACAATGACAAAGGCATGCTTCAGGAGGCTAATGGCCGATAGCTTAACTGCTATAAGTGTTTAACTTTCTTTTATTGTGTGTGTGTGTGTGTGTGTGTGTCACAACTACAGCGGCAGAATAGCCGTGCGCAGAAAGGCGCTCAGCTGCGGTACGCGCGGCCTTTCGCCGTCGGACGTTTGATTCCTCCCTCGGGCATGGGTTTTTGTGTTGTCCTTAGCGTAAGTTACTTTAAGTTAGTGTAAGTAGTTTGTAACCCTAGGGACTGTTGACCAATGTAGTTAAGTCTCTTAGCTTTACAAACATTTGAACATTTTTTGTGTCACAACTCGTCGTAGGATGAAGTCAAGTTACTCCGTGATATCAAGAAACTCAGTGATAAATAGTATTTCTTATGTCATAACGTAGCCTCAACTCCATAGGTTCCAGGATTTTGCCAGCATGTGGCACATGTATGCCGGATTCCAGGAAGCCCTCCCACGCTATCTTTCGGGCGTTCATGGTTCCTTCAGTGTTTTCATGAGAGCGGGTCACGCACATGCAATGAAGTCGCTGGTAAAAGTATCAATTTCGTACACGCAGGTGTTCCAGTGTATAAGTTCCATCTTAATACCAGTAATAGGCAACATATATATCACTCACATATAAAATTCACTTAAGTTAGACTAGGCGTTGACGGTGTATGACCTTAGCAATGGGTCGGCTTCTCATAGGTTTGACGGTGAAATGGCACCAAAGCGTAACAAAGTAGCGCATTCGTACACAGCTGAAACACTTAAAGAAGCTTTGCACATGATGAAGAATGAAGGGTGGACAATTTACAAGCCTAATAAATGTTTTGGGATCCCGTGGAGTACATTTAAGCATTAGCACGTGAAATTTTCATCAGATCCAGAGGGTGCAATTCTTTCGAAAATTGGAAAGCCATTCGTTATGCCACCTGAAATCTCGCTGCAGCTTACCACGAAGCCTTCCAGACCACAACTATCTGCAACAGCTTTGCATTACCCAAGTACTGAAACAGCAGTTATCTGACAGTTACTGTGGAAGACGTTCTAATACTTCCAGTGTGCCAAAAAGAGCGTAAGGAAGTAAGACGCAATCCTTCTGAAAAAATAATTTCACCTAACCACAACAATGTATCGACATCAGGATCAGGAATATCGAAGAAAACAAAATAAACAAGGCTACTCTTAGGTCTACATCCAGACCACAGAAAAATAATGATAGTGGATGTGGTGGTTCATTTACAGATGATGTCAAAAAGAAACATGGATCCGAATGGATCGAGTGCCAGTTTTGTAATGTCTGGCATCATGTGAACTGCAAGAAAGTTTTCTATAGAGTCTGTTTAATGTATGATTGGTGTGAGGAATTAGATAGTGACTAACAACGATCAGTAGACTTAAAACAAGAGCTGCAATTTTGCTTGTGCATTTTGCTGGAATTTTTTGTTACTATTTTCTACAGTATAATGTTTCAAAATTTACAATAAAAGGTAACATATACTTTTACATATGACTTGAACATTTACATTACTTTTAAAAAGCAGTTTTCGAAGCTTAAAAGACACGGTACTCTTAATGATAAATAACATATTATCACTGAATAAGTTGAACACTATCACGGCATTACTTGAATATCACGGCGTTACCTAATTCTACCACCAAAATTTGTAACTATGTCAGACATTCCTTGCTGGACATCCCTCTTTCAAATGATATACCGGGTGATCAAAAAGTCAGTGTACATTTGAAAACTTAATAAATCACGGAATAATGTAGATAGAGAGGTAAAAATTGACACACAAGCTTGGAATGACAGATGTCTGACAGATGGCGCTTCATCTGATCAGAAGAGCAATAATTAGCATAACAAATTAAGACAAAGCAAAGACGATTTCTTTACAGGAAATGCTCTATATGTTCCCCATCATTCCTAAACAATAGCTGTACTCGAGGAATAATTTTGTAAACAGCACTGTAAAGCATGTCCGGAGTTATGGTGAGGCACTGGCGTCGGATGTTGCCTCAGCATCCCTAGAGATGTCGGTCGATCACGATACACTTACGACTTCGAGTAACCCCAAAGCCAACAATCGCACGGACTCGGGTCTGGGGACATGGGAGGCCAAGCATGACGAAAGTGGCGACTGAGCACACGATCATCACCAAGAGATCTTTCACGCGTCTAGCAATATGGGGTGGAGCGCCATCCTGCATAAAATCGTACGCTCCAGCAGGTATTTATCAGACAGGCTGGGGATGATGCGATTCTGTAATATATCGGCGTACCTCTCACTCGTCACGGCCGCAGTCACTGACGTTTTGCTGTCCAGCCCATGTGCCCAACTTTATTATTTCTCTTCAGTATCCATAAAGTTTGGTTATTTGAGTTTCATATGTCTGCCCTAAACTCACGAAAACAGATATCCAGTGAAACTAACTAAGATTGTTCACTGTGTGACCATATTGTCCTTGGTTTCTTCCAATTGCCCATGTAACAACAGTTAAATGGCTTAACAAACGAAAAACGAATCTGAAGAAAAACATTTGATAATATTGACAATACAACATCACGCAGCACGCGACATGTACTACACATAATGATTCTCCTTAACAGTGATAGTTCCACAAACAATCGGAGAAAGGATCGAAATGTACAGTAATGGACGAGGTGACAGCCAAGAAATGCGGAAACCCGTGATTGTATCTAATTTGAAGGGAAAAACTCGAAATGCAGTTAAGTTCAAACTCAACATTTTCTTACCTACTGTTTTTTGCTTAAGAAAAACGTCAAATGGTGAATATCTTACATTGTAGCACCCTGATGTTTCATATCAATAAAATGACAGACTTCTTGTATGAAAAAGAACCATATTCATTTAGTTGCATAGATGAAAATAAACATCAGTACACGTACAGGAGGTGGATAAAATAATGTGAGCAACATGCATTAAATTACATAGCGTTGCAATCTGGCACCATTGCGTACGTGTTAATACTAATACTAAAACATGATCGCATTGCACATTTGACGTAGGACATGGTGTACGCTACCATACAGAATGTTGTACGTTTCGCTCTACGACGATCAATTGAAGTAATTGGTGAAATGCGTGATCCGTCAGACTTCAAACAACTGCTTCTCTGTGGCGTATATTTTGTGGGACCACCTCTGATAAAATGGTTCAACAGATTCAGTATTGACAATATAGTCGGTAAACAATAAAATGTAAAACATTCTTGTTAAAGGGTCATTGTGGGCGAAACCAAGGGCAACTTGCAAAAGCGACTGCAGAACTCAACACTCACTTGAGTAGTACTATTTTCATAGAAACAGTATGGATGTGCTCAAGATTCATGGTACGTCTGTAGTTAAGAAACCCTTAACTACGAAAGAAACGGCAAAGCTATAATGGAAATGAGACTCTGATTTTACGACATGGTCACTAGATGACTGTATATGATCCAATGATTCATCTTTTATATCCTTCCTATATAAACTTTTGTTAATTTATCTAAAACTCTAATATGAGCTTACGATATCGCATGCTTTCTTCCTACAGTAAAGAACCGTGAAGGTTCCGTTATAAATTGCCAGCTATAGTCTGAATGACTGTTTCAACAACCGCAACAACAAATAGGTTATTATTCTAACATTTTGCTAACAAACACTGCTATATTCCAAAATGACAATCTCCACACACAGAACCAAAATTGCTCAGTCGTGTTTTGTACAGCATCAGAAAATTCTCAAACATTTAACATGGGCAGAAAAATCACAATCTTTTAATATAGTTGGACCGTTGTGGGGAGTTTTACAGCAGTGAATGAGGACCAACGTTGTTATTGGAAGAATTGGTAACATTTCGCTGGAAGTCATATATACATTTTATGGATTTCGATTTAGTATGGGTATGTTTGACTCAGCTGCTGGTAGGTGCTGTGATCATACAACATATACATATGAAAGTTTGTGTTGGAACCGGCTTTCAAACCCGGGCCTCCTGCTTATTACGCAGTAGAAGTAAGTGTTGCATCACCCAGGCAGAGGGGCTTCACAAACCTGCTCACCTGCAACTCAAGCAGGTACGCCGCACCACCGAGATTCCCATGTGACACTTGCTTCTACCATTTTACTCCTCTGCTTTCATATAACCCTATATTCCCGCGTGGAGTCCGAAAGAACAAACGCCAAAATTCGGTAATTGTATCCACATTGTCGATGACTGTTGCTTCCTCGAGTGAGGAAGTACCCGACAAACCTATGAGCCATGGAGTACAATGGTCAAAATGTGACATTTGGTCGAACGACGTACGTGCTACAGTTGTCCGTGACATTTGTAAGGCTCGTTTGCCTGAGCGGGACAGCGGGTAGTAAACCTGCCAACTAAACAGCAGATCTGGGTTCGAATTTTGGCCCCGGCACAAATTTTCATAAGTCAATGTTTTATGGTTACTACACATACCAGCAGATGAGATTAAAACATCAGTCTAAATATTTACTTACAACATCTGTAGCATCATATGGCGACTTCTTAGTTTTACGAATTTGTTCCTCGAAGATTTGCAGATACTGTCAAAGCGAATGGCGGGCCAACTCCTGAATAATAACAAAGTATTGTGTCTGTGTTAAGTGTTCGTGTTGCTTGGTCAACCCCTTGATGTAATGACTGCGTCACCTCACCCCACGTCCAGCTCGTGAGGGTGTCCCGTGGGAGATCCCAGACTGGCGGGAACCCAAGTGCGCAACTTTGCTCACTTCGCCTCTTTAGGCATGTAATCACAGACTTCCGCCGGGACAGGTTGTACTGCTTTGCGGTGGAGGTAGGGGCTCACAGGCTGGAAGGTTAATTTCCACATCTTTGATACAGGTTCGGCACAGATTTTAAGGTGTCACGAACTGGTTGTGTACTTGTTCGTCTTCACCTGAAAAATTATTTACGAATTCATTTCCAGATTTCTTACTATTTAAATCAATGGTCACCTCTAATCCATTTACCACTTTATCAAGCTAACTTCCAGAAAATTTTCTTCCTTGTGTTTTCGTTAACTCAGTTTTACTTTCCAATAATTTGGAGGCTTAATACGCTAAACACCTTTCTTCTGTCTTACAGCCAGCCATAATAGCGTCCGGCATGATGTGGAATACGGTTAGGTATCTACTCCCCGTTACAAGGAGTTACTTCAGACAATTTTGCATGGAACTACTAAGACACTGACGGTAGAATAACATTTAGAGTTTTGAGAGAATGTAGTCAATGATTCCATTTGGATCAGTATTGGACCGGTACGTTTACTTTTGCAGGTGTTGCAGCCGGCGCTGTTGTTCAACCCCCTGTTCAAGCTGTCCAAACTGGGCAGGGAGCAGGCCAGGGCGCTCAAGACGGTGCACCACTTCATAGACGACGCCGTGACGTCAGCTGCTGAGAAAATGATGCAAAACCAGGCATCCCAGAAGGACGCCGAGTTGGTGTCCGACATTAAAGAGAAGGAAAGGTCTGCACACAACAAGTAGAATTGTCACAAAAATATGTGATTGCGTTTCGCACAAAAATTAAATCGTAGCCAGACTGTTAAAATGTAGTTCATTATACAAATGTTCGGCATGTGTTTCTAGAATTCAGTAACGTATGATAATGTAAGGAGATGACAGCACTAACTATAATATGTAAAATTAGGACTCTTAACAGCTGAATCGCAATTACAAATAGCCATTAACAAAATCTGAGATTGGGGAATAAGGAGGCGCGAATAGTTAGCAAAATAAGTGCTGTCAGCTGATTCTCTTTAAATATAAATTACAGAAAATGTCCAACAAAAGGAAAGTAAACTTAATAATAAAATTTTCTGAATAGTAATCATCCCCAAAGTCGGAAGATGCTGCAATGATCTCACTCGTACGCTTCAAAGCAGCTGACATAAAAGCGGAAGGAATATTGTTTTCTGTAGCGTCAATGCTTTCACTTCAGCTAACACCAATCGCAATACTGGCAATTTTGATTGTGAAGGAGCAAGCACACAACAATGGTCCAATATAAAGCCATAAATATAAAACCTGAAGAATGCTCTTGACGGAGCACAATGAAGCAAATATCTTCCTGTTTAAAAGAATCTGACAGTAACGTGAGAAAATAATTGTCTCACTCATCCCACCATTGAATACAGAACGTGCTACATCAGTGTAACGAATCTATCATCTTCCCCCCCCCCCCCGCACCCTCTAGATCCTCCTCCTCATTATCTTCTATTATGTCACTTTCTCTATCATTCTACCATTACTTTCTCAATGGTTTGTTTATCGCACTGCCACTGTATATTTCTTTCTCAAAGTCTTCCTAAGGGTTCCTCAGTCACCGTTGCCTTCTCCCTGTAAATGGCTTTCAACCAGAATGTATTTTCCTTTTTTTTTTTTTTTTTTTTTTTTTAATGGCCTGGCAAAAACATTTTTCAGATGTTCACTGCTCTCCCTTGCTCCAGCAGGATGTGCTGCTTATATAATAAAAATTACGTAGATCTGTAAAGACTTAACTACTTTCTGGTGAGCTTCGATACTTTGTAGGATATGAATACGACATTGGCGGTGAATTTGCTAAATACTGACGTACTGTACGTATTCGAAGTTTACGATGCATTTTGACATTAGCTCCTCTTCATAATATGATAGAGCGAAAAGCGGGAGATGTGCTTTCGATTTCTGGTTCAGCACAAGTTTTAAGATGTCGGAAATTGATAGTTCACTTTCAGCTATATCTTCATAAATACTAAGGTTCGAAATACGAGAACACCCTAATCGCCGCGGCAGAGTGTCCGAGCGCACTGAGGCACTATGCTGCGATGCGCGAGGCCGTTCCCTGTCGGGGGTTCGAATCTTCCGTCGGGCATGGATGTTTGTGCTGTCTTTAATAAAAGATAGTCCATAAGTAGTTTGTAAGTTTAGAGACTGATGACCCCACAGTTAAGTCCCATAAAATTTACAAACATTTGAACATTTTTAACAGCCTACCCCCCCCCCCCCCCCAAAAGAGAAGAATGAATTAATTTTTAATAGCTATATACAGGGTGTCACACGAAAGGCGCCTGCCAGGCGTCCGCAGATCGCGCGGTACGGTTCCCAGCCGCCCCCACCGCATACGCTGGCCATGGCAGCGCCCGATCCTGGGAATCTATTGTGCCGTGGGCGCATACACTGAGTTAAAATTCTAAAAAACATTGCCATCTGAGTAACCTAAACTTACCTTTATTTACAGTACATGTTAAAAACGATGTCCGTCTATGGAAAGAGCGGCCTGACATCTCTAGAACACATTTGCGAACACTCGACGAATTTCACGACCATTACGTATCACAAGTTAATACCTCCGACAAATTTCCTCCTGTTACTTCAAAATGCAACATATTTCAACTGGACTCTTCTGGTGATGTCTATCAGAAACTGTGCAACTAACATGGCGACAACAATTTTTATTGCCAAATCTTCCATTAAAATTCGTTAAACGAGCTCCTATATGTATGAGTAACCTCTATAAATTGAATAAAAAGAAGAAAAAAAAAAGAAATCTAAACATCTCGGTCTTTGCGAGGCACTGTTCAAATTAGTTCAAATTTTGAGCTGGATTTCTCAATTCGGACCAGATGTCGTAACTTTATTTTTTTTTTTAACTTTTCTTGTTCTTCCATGTTTCAGAGGGCCGGAAGGCCTCTTACCGAACGCTCTGAACCACATCTACGGCAACAGTTAGACTATCCAGACACACTTCCCGTCCGCCCAAATTCTTACAGCACTTGCTCGAAAGCTAACTATATTTCTGGAAGGCATTGAGCGTATTTGTGCTCGCAGATATTGTCAATTGCCTGTTGGAAGTATTTCTACTATTATTAAAATGCTGTCTGTTGTTTCGGATATCTCAGGAAGCACCATATCAACAGTAGATAATTAAATATTTGCTGACGGTGCATAAGCACGTCAATTTTGTCTGATTCGGGTAATTTGTAGAGGCCCAAGTTTTCCTGTATAGACATACCGACGACATGAATTAACCAAACCGATTGTAGACTTGAGCTTTTCCCGTGGCTTCGACTTACCATGAACAAAACAGCGCTAATGAAGGGAACAAGAGAGGTGTCGCACAGGAGGCTCTGAACTGTCACACTGAGTTGCACTACATAAGTCTGCCGTAAGAAATTGTTGCTGTACTAGCATCGCCCACGGCACTGTCATGCCATTTCATTGATTATAGGTTTCCCCCCCCCCCCCCTCACCCGTACACTGTGTGACTGGCGCGAATGAGGCACAATTGACGTTAGCGGTGGAACACCGCATAGCCTTAATGATGAGGTTACGGCGGGGCTTCTATTTTAAAAGACAGGGAGGGAAGGTCAGTGCATAGTTGACAAAGTTCCTAAAACACCACCCCTCTTTCATGCCTATCCGCAGCGATGTTACCATCACACTTCGTGCCAGTGCTCTGGTTTGTAAACGGGGCAGCACTGCACGCGAGGTGCCGTGTCGACGTGCAACTTCAGTGCATGTCTGAATTCACTCTTTTACTAACCTTGTGTCTTCTGTCGTAGTTGATGTACCATTGCGCAGGTGAAGCACCAGGTCGCACATCCGTTGTATTTGAAGTGATGCTAAAAGAGGTGTTGAGATGTGGCTAGGAAGTACTGTACTACGAATAACTTTAGCTTTTGTAGGATGCCAGTGCTTGTTTTTATTGAAGAAATGGCAGTGTATATCCAAGCACAAATATACAGACTGAGTAATGTTAAAAATATAAACTTTGCATAACGTATAAACTATCCCTGGGGCGCACTGAACTAACACGAATGTGCAAGGTATCGGGGTCGGCGCTCGACTGACTGCCGCCGCCTCTCGCTGCGCGCCACAAGCCACCGTTTTGGCGCCAAGCGAAACTTCTAGACTAACATTGTTCAACTTATTACAAAATATACAAATAATTAAATTTTGAATTAACCGAAAAATAGATTAGCACAAAAGCATTACAGAAAGTATACAGATAATTTTTAATAGACATAGGAAAGTTAAATATTAATAAAAGAAGCTTAAAGTTTTGGCGGACAACTAGTATGGGCGCGAGCCAATCAGCTCTCAACTTGCAATAGGGGCGGAGCTTTCCCACAGGATTCAAGCTCATGTACTGTCTCTCTCTGACACCCTTTCTACTATTGCGTCACACGGTTCTCTAACCAAGAAAACTTCTTTAACACCTGATATATTGATATGTGAAATAAACGGCAGTAGTATGGTAATGCCGGTTTCGCCCCACTGAGATTCGCGCGTCTTTTGTTTTTTTGGCGGGAAATTTGAATTACGCCCCACCCCTCCTCCCTCGGCCAATTGCCGAACCACAGATCAAAGGATGCCGCCAAACTCGAACAATAGCGCACTTAAGGATGATTGATAGTTTACATTTAGGTCCTTTTGATTCGCTACTTGTCGGACCGCTAATCAAATGACGCCGCCATAACGCAGTTAAGGATGATTGACAGGTTGCAACACCTCCCTCGTCCACACACGACGCCCCGCCCCCCCCCCCCTCCACCCATCAGTGCCGCCGCCAGACAAGCGGCACCTCCGAAAGGTCCAGACCTGTAGACCCATCGACATGTCTGTACTCGCACCCTGGACCACACACCTGGCTGGTTCGACGCCCCCCTCCAACCCCCGGCACCGCCGCCAGACAGGCGGCACCTCCGACAGGTCCAGACCTGTAGACCCCTCGACATGTCTGTACTCGCACCCGCGACCCCTACTCACACGGCCGATTGCCGGACCGCCGCCTCCGCCACCGACAGATGCTACCCTCTCCTCCTCCACGCCTGCGACCGGTTCTCAAAGGACACCGCCACCCGCCCTACCTGCGAGAACAAACAATACCGCGACGATTGTCTTGACCGCACCGACACCGCCCCCACAGACCGACCCCTACTCTCTTTTTACGGCGACCGCGCCCCGCCAGGCCAGCAGCCAATTAAATTTCATATTTATTATTAAGCGCGCCGCAGCGATCCGTACGCCAGATCTCGATTTATGTAACAACAACAATTTCCGCCGTTTATTATTATTCTTGGAAAATAAAATAAAGCTACCATAGTGTTCTTCGTATGCTAAAAAACAATTTAGAACAGAAATGCTTAGTTGGTCTCGTATACTACAGCATGTAGTAGTAAAATATTAAAACTCGTATGCAAAATTTGCAAGTAAGAATTTCCACTCCCATCTCTCTCCATGCTCTTCGCATAGACAACAGCCGACAGACGTGTTTAATAATAATAATAGCGCAGGTTACGGTAACGAACGCCACAAACTTACGTATCCCTCTTAACATATACTCTTTCGATATACAGAAACAATTCTAACGAAAAGAAAAGAAATGGTCCGTTTCGGAACACGACCGCAACCTTAGATCTATAAATGTATATCTTCGTTTAGACGATGCAAGCAACAGCCGTCGAACGGAATGTAACTTATATGCCAACCACTCTTTCGACAACATAACAGCAGCAGCAGCAGAAGACGGCATATTGTTTATACAAAAATTCCAAATAACGAAACTCGGCAATGACATCTAGCACAACGTCTCTAAATATACATCTGCAAAGCACCGTTAAACTCGTATGCAAAATTTGCAAGTAAGAGTTTACATTCCCATCTCTCTCCAGGCGTGTTTAATAATAATAGCGCAGGTTAGATAATAAACGCCACAAACTTACGTATCCATCTTAACATATACTCTTTCGATATACAAAAACAATTCTAACCAGAGCCAATTAACGAAAAGAAAAGAAATGGTCCGTTTCCGAACTCGACCACAACCTTGCATCTATAAATGTATCTCTTCGTTTAGACGATGCAAGCAATAGCCATCGAACGGGATGTAACTTGTATGCCAACCACTCTTTCGATAAAACAGCAACAACAGCGCCAGCAGCAGAATACGACATATTGTTTATACAAAAATTCCAAATAACGAAAATCGGCAATGACATTTAGTACAAAGTCTCTAAATAAACATCTGCAAGCACCGTTAACAATCGTCCAGAACGCAGAGCGCTCTCTCGGCAGACTACATAAAAGATACATATGCTAAGTGTTTAAACAAAAACACCTAAGTTACATCTCCAAATGATCAAAACCTTCTATGCAAACGCACCATTCTGACAAGGATAGCTCGCAATGCATTTATTTAATGGAGCTGAGCCATGCCGAAAGTTCCGAAATTTAACACTCTCTCTCTCTTTAGCGATCTTGCCCTGTTACGTTTCCTTCTTCTTAGATCGAGGTATAACTGCGCATTCCGAGTTCGGGTATTTTAATTTTACCTCTTATTTCCTTGCTACAGCAGTACACATCCCATCTAAGAAATCTCTATGTCCTGTTACGATGCAAAATACATTTATCTGCCACCGATATTCCAGCGCCCCAGAAGACATTTAATCCCTATTGTGCAACGGAGAGTCGAAATAAAAGAAAATTACGTGAAATAATTTACCGATTCCGACCGTCTACACTAAAACTTTTCGAATTTATTGGCCTAACAACACCCTCATTCGACAATACAGCAACCACAGAACCGGAGTTACCTGCCCAATGCAACACAGATTTCCAGCTCGACCCGCCCTTTACCCACAAAATTCCTACTCCGAACTAAGATTTATTATTTTAATTACAAGTAGATGTCCACCGCAAACGAAGACGCTGACCTACACGCCACAACACATGATTCTATATAGGACATGGAGTGTTTACAATTTTTGTTTTGTTTATTACAGTACAACTGAGAACATGCAACGTAATGTTCGCAAACATATCGCAACCAACTCCCGCACACTTCGATCATAACCTGCTCTCTAAGGAATGGATGGGAGTCACACACAGTACAAACACGTTTGTCGTGTGTTCCGCTAATTTCGGCCAGTACAACGATGCTAGACCAATCCCCCCGCCTGTTTACTGTAAAAGCAAATATTTTTCCCCACACTATCTGTTTAAACCGGGCTTGCACATATACAATAGCCTCCTTTTAAAAGCATGTGTCTTCGCCATATAACCCAGTTTTCGTTTACCCTTCTTCTTCTTAGGACTTGTGGAATAACGTAGACGATATCTACGTCTGTGGATAATAAAGTCCTGGAATGATAAAAAAATTTAGTTCCTTGCTCGACTCTACAAGTAATTTACAGTCGGTCAATTTTCTGGTACTCTTAATGCCCAAGTAATCAAATCTAAAAGCGTTTGCACAGAAAAACGGCGCACTCTGTAAATACCATATCTTCTCTTTTAGAACACTTAAACAATCTTCTTACACAATCCTCCATCCTGGTAATACCATCTTCTCGACCCGGCGAAAAAATAAAAGTCCTAACAATCAACTGCCTGGACTCTTTATAAAATCGATATCTTTGCTTACACCAAGGCCTGTGATTTTTCGACAAATTTATTTTGGTTCTACAATTCGACGCCAACCATGTTAAGCAGTCGTTTCCTCGCCCGCAACCACTTTGATATTGCTCTTCCCATCCGAAAGTCATGCTCGGATACGAACGCCACTCGGTTAAAGTATTGTCCAAAAATCCAGGAGATAGATGCCATCTACACGAAGCTGCTGCTGTAGTATAGATGGGAGCGCCTCCATTAAAAAACACCGATTAGCTGCTGTTTATAAGATATATACCCACAGGACGTATATATTTCCCCCCATGTATTCCAGAAATAGTAACTTGGTCTTATCTCCAACGTTTGCAGTATCGAACTTGCGGAATTTACTACACACACACGCGCGCACTCCATTGGCTACAATTAGCGCACTTTAAGTAACGAAACTATAGGAGTTTTATAAAACACGTTGATTTTCGACGAAAGAATTATGATTTACCACTGCAGGCATATCCGCTACGTAACGTGTTGCACACCAGCCGTAAAGTAGCCAACACTAGCATACGATTTAACAGACGATGCTTCGACGAAAGATCAATGCACCACCAAAGTCAGTTTTCTTTAGAGCTTTACCGTGACGTATATATTTAGGGTATATCAACACTTTTTACTTACATTCCGTCCCATCTAGCCTAAAGCACTCTCTGTAAGCGCCAAACATTTCCAACACAGTAACAGAACTACACCTTGCAGTGAACACGAACCTACAACAACAAACGAATCTAGCCATTCCAACTCCCAACTAGCATGCTGCAAGCTATGTATACGTTCGTAACAACCCAGACAGAGCTATCCTTACATCCGTCACTAACCCAGTACCAACTCTAAACAAGTTACCACAGATGGTGTTATAACCGCGATCTGTAACAGACAAGATCTCCGAGACACACAGCGTTTTAATAATGTTTCGATCTCTCTCTCTCTCTCCACCCAATAACTACGTTGGTTGCTTGACCCGTCCCTAACTTCCAACCACAACTTTGTTTCCAATGCATAGACCGGCAGACAATATTTCTGGAACGCTCTCTATCAGCCAATAGACTATATACCTCGAGCATTCGCGCACAAATCACCATCGTATTCCACTCCTTCTAACAAATTATTACTCCCGTTAAACATCTGTAACACAGTGTAAAAAAATAAGCGACGTGCACACGCACAGAACAGCTAACAAGAAAAGATCTAGATCAAAGCCAAGTTCTTATAATCCTTACAAGCAGCAACGCAAAATAGTCTACACCATTTCGAACTAATGCAACACCAGATTTTTTTTAAAGATCTCCAAGAGCAATCCTTTAGAGACTAAACATACGATTACATGCACCTCCAACGTAGGTAACTAATCCTCTAACTCGATGCTTACCGACCAAAGAACATTAATTTACCACTGCAATCATCTCCAATACGCTACCGAGAGACGTCCTTTCGTAAACACAGCTAAAAGAAGATATAAATCCCCCACATCCATGCTACGAAGTATCTATATGTATTTCCACAATTGTGGACCACATCTGCGTTGCATCGTATCGCACGACTAAACAGTTCGAAATAGGTACTTCGCGCAAGCTAGCATGCATACTCAAATTCCATGTTATTTCTGGCTGTAGGCGAGTGCGGACCTGTTGACTCATCGTAGACGCCGGTTTGGAGCATGTGTACGTCCTATACATGTAAACATACCTGTCCACGCTCGCACCTGACCTGGAGAAGTTTTCGGTTTAATTTTTCCTTGCCGCACCAGATTCCGAATACAAGAGAGCTATTTTCGCGAAGATAGATTTCCTCGCAGCTGACGCAAGCGATGTTTTTACCGTACGAGCAGTCGTTAAACTTTTATACGCAGATACATATACAGACAGTAGGATGTACGCAAATTTGCGATGTAGCTCTTACAGAAACGAAACATAGTTTTTTTTAGAAATTCGATAAGAAGAAGAAGAACGAAATTTATACAAGATGAACCAATGTGCAATAATTCAAACCCCACTCCATGCAGCAATGTACCGAGCAACATCGATTTAAACGAACGATTTGCTTAGCTGTAGAATAGAACGATACAGAATTACACCTCCCTAACAGATACTTTACCGAGGGAGTTACTGCTCTCTGCTAACAAGAAACATGTCTTCTGTTATCTTCTCCTAAACCCTATAAGACCGAAACTTTCTACTCGAGAAGCTAGACACAGAATACAAATCATTCTTTATTATTCTTGTTATGTGTAACTTTAATTTTCTCCGCTGTAACTCGTAGTTTTAGATCCAGTTCCAGCCAGAAGTTCGAAAGGTAGAGGAAAGGTATGTTCTCGAACTCCATTACGTATCTTCGTTTCCTCCTGCACCTTCGGGCAATGCTTCTAGACGAGAACAATCGTGTATTTTAACTTTTCCCATTATTTCCTACTATGCGCCGCTATGTGTGTACGTTACCAACTCCTGTGGTAATTTCCGTATGGAACACTAGGTTTCACGATTATTGCAAACGATTGCTTGTTATTCCATCCGTTTTTAACTCTGCAAATGACTGTCCCCAGTCCACCACATTTGGATGCAACGTAGTCCCTTCTCTAAACGATAATGCAATACGTTTTTCGTGTCTTCCGCTATTTTCGGTCAGTACACCGACGCGTGACCAATCTCTCTGACTGTTTACTGTAAAAAGCAAATATTTTATAAGTCCCAGTCGTAACCACATTTCTCCACACCCTCCGTTTAAGCCGGGCTTACACATATGCCATAGCTTCGTCTTCTCCAGCATTAGTTTGTACTCGTCCTTTATGGCAGTTGCTTTAGCCATATATTCTAGCTTCCTTCTCTTGGTCGTGATATCCGCCATTTCCAGTTTTCTTTTCGCGCACATAAGACATTAACTGCACGTAGCGATGTAATTTCTTTAATGGGGGATGGCTTAAGCCTGTGTGATACATTTACTCTTTTCGCTGGGCTTGCAGAATTACATTGTTTGTAGGTACCAGACCTAATTCGGCGATATCTATATCTGGAGGCAGTGTGGAGAACAATGTTCTGGATTTGGAGAAGTATGTTTCCCCTGCATTAATGTAGCTTTTAAGTGTACTACTTATATCGTCTTTGCCGCTGCCAGTATTAGGAATCTCCACCTAATTTACAGGTAGACAATGGAAACTAAAAGCTGATAGAACGTAACGTACAAGCTTTTATCGATCTGGAAGGTTTAACCTGTACACCGATCAATTTTCGGGTATTTTTATTACCCCAGTTCACAAATTGCAGGACACTATTAAACACTACAAAGCATCTGTTGTCCCAGATATTTGTTATTCGCCCACCACATGGTGGAGAAACACTTTGCAGATACGGTTTAAAAAACTTAAAGAGTCTTGCACAAGATCAAAAACACTCTCCATCCGGTAATCGTATATTGTAATACCCCCTGTTCTCGACCCAACGACGAAGTAAGTGCTCAAATGCAGCAAACAGATCTCTATCTCTCTTTTTAGGGTAAATTGGGTCACGGATCACAAAATTCACACCACAACCAGCGGTTTTATCCCCTAGTAAGACTCCAGGACGTTCTCCAAATTATGGAGAAAATATTTCCAGGTGAAGTACTAAATAACCTCCATATAGGCGAGATTCTAGTTGGGTTCTTCGGGACTTGTGGTATAGAGACAAGTGCATAGAATCGAATCCTGCATATGACAACGCGATGGTGGCGAGTTCTGAAGCGCAGCAGCTGGGAGGACCTCCACGCTATAGCGAAGACACACATCCTCCGCAACTCCCACAAGGTGTTGTAAAGGAATATATAAGGAATGGTTGGAGAAACGTCCAGGTCACATCCTCAAAACGCAAAGCATGCTCCTGGATAGCTAAAATACTCTCCCTAACCTCTAAGCATTCGTATTCTATTAACACCGATACAAATATTACGTTGTACTTATAGAGTATCGCTCGTTACCTTTCCGATACCTTTCCTCTATATTTCTGCTACCTTTCCCACTACCCAATAGCTTTCCGATACCTATTCGCTATCTTTCCGCTACCCTTCCCACTACCCATTATCTTTCTGCTACCTTTCTGCTACTATTCCTTTACCTTTCCGCTGCCTTCTGATGCGCTAAAGGTAGTGGGAACGTTATTCCACAAGTCCTAAGAAGAAGAAGGGTAAACGAAAACTGGGTTATATGGCGAAGACACATGCTTTTAAAAGGAGGCTATTGTATATGTGCAAGCCCGGTTTAAACAGATAGTGTGGGGAAAAATATTTGCTTTTACAGTAAACAGGCGGGGGGATTGGTCTAGCATCGTTGTACTGGCCGAAATTAGCGGAACACACGACAAACGTGTTTGTACTGTGTGTGACTCCCATCCATTCCTTAGAGAGCAGGTTATGATCGAAGTGTGCGGGAGTTGGTTGCGATATGTTTGCGAACATTACGTTGCATGTTCTCAGTTGTACTGTAATAAACAAAACAAAAATTGTAAACACTCCATGTCCTATATAGAATCATGTGTTGTGGCGTGTAGGTCAGCGTCTTCGTTTGCGGTGGACATCTACTTGTAATTAAAATAATAAATCTTAGTTCGGAGTAGGAATTTTGTGGGTAAAGGGCGGGTCGAGCTGGAAATCTGTGTTGCATTGGGCAGGTAACTTCGGTTCTTTGGTTGCTGTATTGTCGAATAAGGGTGTTGTTAGGCCAATAATTTCGAAAAGTTTTAGTGTAGACGGTCGGAATCGGTAAATTATTTCACGTAATTTTCTTTTATTTCGACTCTCCGTTGCACAATAGGGATTAAATATCTTCTGGGGCGCTGGAATATCGGTGGCAGATAAATGTATTTTGCATCGTAACAGGACATAGAGATTTCTTAGATGGGATGTGTACTGCTGTAGCAAGGAAATAAGAGGTAAAATTAAAATACCCGAACTCGGAATGCGCAGTTATACCTCGATCTAAGAAGAAGGAAACGTAACAGGGCAAGATCGCTAAAGAGAGAGAGAGTGTTAAATTTCGGAACTTTCGGCATGGCTCAGCTCCATTAAATAAATGCATTGCGAGCTATCCTTGTCAGAATGGTGCGTCTGCATGGAAGGTTTTGATCATTTGGAGATGTAACTTAGGTGTTTTTGTTTAAACACTTAGCATATGTATCTTTTATGTAGTCTGCCGAGAGAGCGCTCTGCGTTCTGGACGATTGTTAACGGTGCTTGCAGATGTTTATTTAGAGACTGTGCTAAATGTCATTGCCGATTTTCGTTATTTGGAATTTTTGTATAAACAATATGTCGTATTCTGCTGCTGGCGCTGTTGTTGCTGTTTTATCGAAAGAGTGGTTGGCATACAAGTTACATCCCGTTCGATGGCTATTGCTTGCATCGTCTAAATGAAGAGATACATTTATAGATGCAAGGTTGTGGTCGAGTTCGGAAACGGACCATTTCTTTTCTTTTCGTTAATTGGCTCTGGTTAGAATTGTTTTTGTATATCGAAAGAGTATATGTTAAGATGGATACGTAAGTTTGTGGCGTTTATTATCTAACCTGCGCTATTATTATTAAACACGCCTGGAGAGAGATGGGAATGTAAACTCTTACTTGCAAATTTTGCATACGAGTTTAACGGTGCTTTGCAGATGTATATTTAGAGACGTTGTGCTAGATGTCATTGCCGAGTTTCGTTATTTGGAATTTTTGTATAAACAATATGCCGTCTTCTGCTGCTGCTGCTGTTATGTTGTCGAAAGAGTGGTTGGCATACAAGTTACATTCCGTTCGACGGCTGTTGCTTGCATCGTGTAAAGGAAGATATTATTTTATTTTCCAAGAATAAAAATAAACGGCGGAAATTGTTGTTGTTACATAAATCGAGATCTGGCGTACGGATCGCTGCGGCGCGCTCAATAATAAATATGAAATTTTATTGGCTGCTGGCCTGGCGGGGGCGGTCGCCGTAAAAAGAGAGTAGGGGTCGGTCTGTGGGGGCGGTGTCGGTGCGGTCAAGACAATCGTCGCGGTATTGTTTGTTCTCGCGGGTAGGGCGGGTGGCGGTGTCCTTTGAGAACCGGTCGCAGGCGTGGAGGAGGAGGGGGGTAGCATCTATCGGTGGCGGAGGCGGCGGTCCGGCAATCGGCCGAGCGAGTAGGGGTCGCGGGTGCGAGTACAGACATGTAGAGGGGTCTACAGGTCTGGACCTGTCGGAGGTGCCGCTTGTCTGGCGGCGGCACTGAGGGGCGGAGGGCGGGCGGGGGGGGGGGGGGGCGGGGCGTCCTGTGTTGCCGAGGGAGGTGTTGCAACCTGTCAATCATCCTTAACTGCGTTATGGCGGCGTCATTTGATTAGCGGTCGGACAAGTAGCGAATCAAAAGGACCTAAATGTAAACTACCAATCATCCTTAAGTGCGCTATTGTTCGAGTTTGGTGGCATCCTTTGATCTGTGGTTCGGCAAATGGCCGAGGGAGGAGGGGTGGGGCGTAATTCAAATTTCCCGCCAAAAAAACAAAAGCCGCGCGAATCTCAGTGGGGCGAATCCGGCATTACCGTACTACTACTCCATATCAGCCCCCTCACAAAGTTCCCTCAGATTACAGGCCTCCATTCCGCGCGGAATGGTAGCGAAGTGTAAGGAGTTATGGTACAGACTGGGCATCCGTTCCCGCCGGAGGTCCGAATCCTCCCTTGGGCACGAGTATGTATGTTGCCCTCAGGGTAAGTGTGTTTAAATAGTTTTTAAATCTAGGGACTTATGACATAACAGTGTGGTGCAACAGGTTTACAAACATTTGTACAAGGCTTCGTCATACGTGTGTGTTGAGGCGCGCGCTGCGGTGTGCCGCAGGCAGGGCGCGCGCTCGGTGCTGGAGACGCTCGTGGGGCTGACCGGCGACCGGCGGCTGCTGCGCGAGGAGCTGGCCACGCTGCTGTTGGCCGGCCAGGACACCACCGCCACCGCGCTCTGCTTCGCGCTGCAGCTGCTCGCGCTGCACCCGCAGGTGACTCTCTCTACCACTAGCGTAACACGATCCCTGTGGCCCTGCAACACGTGCAAAGCTTGACTGTGATATATTATAAAGTCATCACCCACAACATTCTAACATTAATGAAAAAGGAAAAGTGAAGTTCAGAAGTACACCTACAGGTGCTGACTGGGCAAAGCACGAACCGGGTGTACAGAAACCACTCTCCATTAACGAACAGCGTCAGTCCACTCCGAGTTACAAAAGAGTAGCTCAGCTTCTCTGACCACTAACCATCTGCAGTTGCCAATGAGGGGAAACTTAAGGCTATAATATTATCTAACCCGCTGGGTTAGCCGTGTGGTCTAACGCACCGCTTTCCGAGAAAGGGAGGCGTACCGGCCCCGGTTACAATCCGCCTGGCGGATTAACGAAGGGGGTCGGAGTGCCAGCCAGCCTGGATGTGGTGTTTAGGCGGTTTTCCACATCCCCCTAGGTGAATACAAGCCTGGTCACAAAGTCCCGCTTCAGATACACGATTCGCAAACATTTTATAACCTTTCACACTTTCAGAGATGTAACATTATATGCAGACATTTGGGGTACACAATTCCTCCCGGGAGGGGGGGGGGGGCAGGGGCGGTGGTGGCGACAGGAAAGGCATCCGGCTGCCCTGTCAATATTAACATGCCAAATCCAAAATAAACAAAACGACCCTTTATGTGCGGGACCAGAGCTAAAGAGAAAGAGAATTGTCTAATGTATAATATTTACACAATCAAGTAAATAAATAAATAAAAATAAAGTAAAATAAAAAATAAAAAACCTAAAATATTAAATTACGTAATGAATTAGTCTTACACATCAACTTAAACATAATCATCGAAATAACGAACGTTCATGGAACCCTGTGCTTACTATACAAAAATACAACAAATTTTAAGAACATTTGCGGGAAAAGAAAATTCAAGTGCTTGTAAATGTGTGGTACTTATTGTGGTTATCAGTCCGTAGGCTAATAAAGTACTTAAACTAACGTAAGTACATCACAAACCCATTCCAGAGGGAGGACTCGAACCTCTAACAGGCAACAACCGCGCGCAGCAAGGCGACTTAGAGGCTCGGCCTTTCCACCGCGACACTTTCGCTAACATGACAGAAAATTATGTTATCAATTACCAGTCGACACACTTCATGGCTTTCCATAACCTCTTCTTCGCTGCGACCATATACTTACAATGCGTTGCGTTTCCATGTACAGCCAACAGAGAGAAGCAATCATTTCCGTGAACGTTCGATTATCAACGGTTTTTCACTAATTAAGAGTCATTATTTATGTGATTTATAAAAATAAATCACTTATTGGTAGCCTTTTGCACCTTTTTGCTCTTATTACTTTCATTTTCTTGTTGTAAGCTCTTTGTTTCTCTACAGATATCGTCGTTTCACTTTTCTTCTATGGTCTTCCTCTTGTGTAACTTGATATTTGTAAATTTTCTACCTGAAAATCTCTCGAATTTAGATATCTTCTACTGCAGTTCCTACCAATTTCAGATCACATTTGATCTCGTGAGCCCATTTTCTGGTGTCTTTTTGCCTCTCATACTGTACAGGAATTCAAATATTTGTTTGTCTGGGTTCGTTCGTTTAATGTTTCTGTATTTCCCCGATGATTTATTGATTTTGAGGCTTCTTCTGGTGTGAATATCTGCGGCGGTTCTAAACATTTAAGTAGATTTGGAAAATATCATACAAGTTCCTTGCAGTTTTCTTGGTTGTTTAGATCTAACCCCATTTTGTTTCCTGAAGCGGAGACATTGTTGTTGATATCCAAGATGCTTTGTTTTAAAGATCTTATAGTAAAAACTTCAGTTATGTCTTTCAATGTCTTTCTCAGTTTCAACTAGTTGCTCCTTTCCGTACTTCCTTTTTTTGTGAAAAAAATGTTCAAATGTTTTGTATAGCTTATGGGACTTAACTACGGGGTCATCAGTCCCTAAACTTACAAACTACCTATGAACTACTTACGAACTAGGACGGCACAAATATCCATGCCCGAGGGAGGATTCGAACGCCAGACCGTAGTGGCCGTGCAGACCGTGACTGGAGCGCCTCAGTTCCCTCGGCCACCGCAGCCGGCCCTTTTTTGTCTTTCTCATTAATTTGACTACTTCGTTCCTCAATGTCAGGATTATTTGGTAATTGTCTTCAGTTTTATTTTTGTGCGAAATTTTGTGTGTACCATGTCGGGACTGTATTGCATATTCAAATTCCTTGCTTCACCGAATGTGCTTTCTTCTTTTCTGCCAGGAAATTAATGTTTCACAAATTTTAAGCCTTTTTTTCTGATTCTTATGTGATTACTGTTTGGATCCTGCTAACATCTGATATTGCGTGAAGCTCTTTCGACTTGGAAATTCATAATTTATCTGCGATTAAAATACAAGATTGCCACATGATCTATTTGGAGACCGGTTATCTCTATACTACCTGATTTGATCGTGTCTTTTGTGATATATGTTGCCACTACTTTATGGTTGAATAATTTGCAAAGTTGAACTAATCTACCTCCATTTTCGTTGGCCCATTTATGAGCCGGAAATTGTCCCACTTTTTTCTTTACTTTCTTTCTTTGCCTAACTGGGTACTGCAGTCGCCCAGCAGGATTTTTACATGGCTTCGTCGAATTTTAGGTACAGTTTCTTTTAATATAACATGCTGTTGGTTTCATTTTCAACTTTCATTGGCATGTGTTCATTGATGAGTGTGTATGTTTTATTTCCACATTGGGTAATGTTGTTTACCGGCTTCACATTTGTTATGGAGTTATGTCTCTCTTGACTGCAAAAGCGACTCCTATAAGTACTTTGTCTCTGAGTGTTTGTCTGTTTCACTTTTGAAAACTCTGTCGTTCTAATAGTTAACAGCACTTTCAAGTTGCAGTATATGTATCCTTCGCTTTTTTAGGGTTTTTATCTAGTTCGTAAAACCTTACTGCTCTTCGGAGAGTAGTTAGTGTTTGGGTGAAGTTCCCAGAGGTCTCCGACTCCTCCTGTTCACGTGTCAGTCCTGACGCTCGAGAAGCAGATAGTCTCCTTTTACAGTTCTTTACACCAATGGATTGCTTACCAACTGGAATAAAAGATTGTTTTCTGCCACACGTCATTGTAATTGATTATCTGAGATATTCGATCGAAGTCCAGTTTTTAGGACTGGAGTATTAGTTTCAGAACAGGAGATCCAGCCGCACATCTGGTGATTAGTCGCTGACCAATTTGTCGCTTGCTACAAGTCAAACGTGAAGTGAATTTATTTTGATGTCTCCACCGACAACTCTGGCGTATTGATGACGTTCATCGTCAGTTTCATTGCCGCTGAACATCCCATGTTGCAGATTAGTTCGCTTCACCTCTCCTGTCACAAGGCAGAAACAAAGCTTCCTTCCATAATCATCTAGATCATTCGGTAGTGACGAACGAGGCGTAACCCCAAGTGGAAGGTGGGCCTTTCTTAATTTTGTGAATAATTCTGTTTTCATACTTCAAATACGTACTATAATTAAATATATAATGCTATTTTTGTATTTGAATGTGTAAATTTTGTATATCTTACAAGTTTTTGCCTTAAGTTTCGCCCGCCTCATTGACTATTGCTGATGTCAAGCAGTGGCGAGAAGCGGATCTTCTCCTACATAACTCGGGTCCTACTCACTCTATTCATCAATCGACAATGGTCTCTCCACATCTGTTTCATACACTGCCCGCCATCTCCGGCCACACAAATGGGTATGCATCTGTACTTCACTTCTGCCGTCTTTTGTGAATTATTTTAAATACTTCTTGTGTAGTCCAGTATCCCTTTAACTATTATCCATATGACACAAATATCCTGAATATGACAGGAATTGTTGGAAACCGATGAAAAGAAACGATAAAATCACATTGCGATTTCGAGTGTTTTAAATAGTCTTTAATAAAACAATAGTTTTTTAATAAGTTTCCTAAATAAATAAATAATGGACAGCTGAATGGTGGAAGGAATATAAAGAAGGGCTATTCAGTGGAAATGAAGGCAGCATTGTAGAAATGTAAAAGAATCTGACTGAGCGCTGATTATATTGGTACATGTTCCACAGATCATGAATACGACCCTTTGTAAAGATGTGGAACGTGTCACGTTAATGAAAGATGTCTTTAACAAATACTAAATTATACAAAATGTTACATGTCACTAATTATTTTTACTATTATTATTTTGCAGATTTGCTAATTTATATCTAAAATTTCATCTGATGACTAGAAGGAGTTGCCATTCAGAAATAGTTTTAATGTATTTTTAAATGATATTTAGGTATCTGTCAGATTACTGCTGCTATCTGGTGAGTGACCAAAGACTTTTGTGGTAGCATATTTAACCCCTTTTTGTGCCAAAGCTAGATTTAATGTCGAATAGTGAAGATCATTCCCTCTCCCAGTGTTGTAGCTATGCACACTGCTGTTGCTTTTTAATTCGGTTAGATTGGTACTAACAAATTTCATAATTTATGTATTATGACGCTACTGTGAAGATCCCTAGCTTTTTAAATAAGTGTCTGCAGAATGCTCTTTGATGGGCTTCTGCAATTATTCTGATTATACGCTTTTGTGCAATGAATAATTGTTTACTCATCCCATACGAAGGAAAAGAATGAAAATATGCATAATAAGCTAAGTTACTGAGATTTGTATCGCCAAAATTTGCAATGACCCTAATAGCATAAGTGGCTGAACTCAAACATTCAAGCAGATCTTCAATGTGTTTTTTTCTAGTTCAGCACCTTATCAATGCATACATTTAAAAATTGTGAATATTCTACCTTAGCAAATTTTTTATCAATGTCTTTATTTATCCATTAAGTAGTCGTGTCGGGTCAAATGACGATAGACAATTTTCTTTTGTTAAATTTCTTTGGCACATGTCACTCTGAAACTTATGATGAACACATATTTTATTCTATTACGTGTACATGAAAAGTTTCATAGTGATATGTGCCAAAGAAATTGAATAAAAGAAAATTCTCTCAGCTCATTTTGTCCTGACATGACTAATTAAGGGTTAATTATGGTGCCATTCCATTTACTGTATGGCACTGTATATACTGTGTTTTATCAAATTTTATTGACAGTCCATTTGCAGAAAAACACTTAATGATTTTCTAAAGGATATTGTCTACAATTTCATTAGTTAGTTCTTGTCTGTCAGATGAGATAACTATACGCATATCATCAACAAAAAGAAGCAGATTTGTATCTTCTTGAATATATATTAAGAACTGCAAATGACCCAAGACAGAACCTTGTGGCAGTCCAGTCTTGATTTTCCCCAGTTCGATGTATCAGCTGTTTATTTATTGATTTTTTATTTTTTGTAATATGTTAACCATTTATTTCAACTTTCTGAACCCTTCCTGTTAGGTATGATTTAAGCCATTTGTGCACTGTCCCATTCATACTACAATACTTAAGTTTATGTAGAAGAATTCCATGATTTACACAATCAATAGCCTTTAAGATATCACAAAAAATCCTAACAGGTGTTGCCCAGTTATTCAGAGCATTTAATATTTCATTAGTGATTGTATATATAACATTTTCTGTTGAAAAGTCTTTCTGAAAACCGAACTGACATTTTGTTAGAGCTTTATTTTTACATATGTGTGAAGCTCCTCCAGAATTCATTACTTTATCAAGAATTTTGGACAGCCTGTAAGAAGTGAGACTGGACAATAGTTGTCGACATAAGATGTATCCCTTTTTTGTCAGATGGTTTAACAATAGCATATTTCATTGTTTCAGGGAAAATACCCTTCTTCGGAGAACTATTACATATGTCGTTCAGTATATTACTTATTTCTTGAGTACAAGCTTTTATTACCCTGGTGGAAATCCATCAATTCCATGTGAGCTTTTACTTTTGAGATAATTTATTATTTTCTTAATTTCAGATGGAGAGGTGGGTAGAATTCTAATTATATGAAATTGTGTAGGTATGATGTGCCTTGCTTCTTCTTATAATATTTAGATCCTATTTTCTTCACAACTTTAAAAATAATATAAATAACGTTATCAACTTCTGGCTTGTTGTTTGTAAACTTTCCATGCACTTTGATGGTAATGCCGTTTTTCTTTGTTCGTCATTGCCTGTATCTCATGGACTAATATTCCAAATTGCTTTAATTTTGTTATCAGAGGTACTAATCTCGGACAGATGCACATGCTTCTGGACTTTTGAATAATTTTTGTTAATGTTGTACAGTAGTGTTTATAATACTTGACTGTTTCTGGGTCATTACTCTTTTATGTTGGTATATACAGTTACCTTCTGCCATTACAAGTTATTTTTACTACTTTAGTATACCATGTGTTTTTCATCGTTTCTTATAATTATATTTAACTATTTTCTTGTGGAAACAACTTTGAAATACTCTTACAAATGTATCATGAAGCATGTTAAATTTTAAATTAGCATGAGGATACTTATGCACCTCATCCCAGTCTAACTGTAGAACATTTTCCCTGAAATTTCCAGTTGTTGACTCATTAATTGAATGCACAACTTTGAAGGGCTGTTTTGAATTACAGAAAGGAGCTATGTCATATACTGTAACGAGCTGTGCACAATGATCAAAAAGACGATTCTCAACACGACACGCATTTATGGTTTAGAACTTATCTTGGTACATAAAAAATGTTATATATGAATGTCCATATGTCCTTTACTACCCGAGTAGTAAAATCAGTCACAAACGTCAAATTGAAGGAACTAAGTTAGACTTCCTCGTCATTCTTCCTATTGCATTTCAGTAATATTTGAAACAGTAAGTGGTATGGAGTTGTTGATATTCCATTTGACACCCATATATCGTTGGGAGATCCAACCAACTAGAAAATGTTGTACATTACACAATGCAAATACTATGGAGCTTCAGGAATACTAATATGATTCCAATTCCAAAGACAGAAAACATGAACAAGCATGAAAATGACAGAACTAACTCATAGCTGCAAAATATTAACACGAATTATTTACAGACGAATGGAAAACATAGAATCCGATCATGGGGAATATTAGTTGGGATTTAGAAGATGTACACGAACACATTAGGCAATACTTACATTATGACTTATCTTAGAAGATAGATTAAGGATAGGCAAAGCTATATTTTTAGCTTTTCTGTATTTGGGAGAAGGGTTTGACAGTATTCACTGGCATACAATATGAAATTCTAAAGGTAGTATTGGTAAAATATCTGAGTGCAATATTATATACAACTTGTACGAAAACCAGACAGTAGTTATGTCATAGGACATGAAAGGGATGTAGTGGTTGGGAAGAGAGTAAGACAGATTTGTTGCCTTCCCTAATGTTATTCAGTCTTTGCATTCAGCAACCTGTGAAGACAACCGAAGGAGAAATTTGGAAAAGAAATCAAAGTTTAGGAATGGGAAATAAATCTTTTGTGCCTTGCCAATGATACGTAATTCTGTCAGAGAGCAAAGTTCCTAGATGAGCAATTGAACGGAATAGACAATATCCTGAAAGGTCAGTTTAAGATGAGCATTATCAAGATTAGGAAGCGAGTCAGTAAACTACAGATTACGATTTTTTTGTGTGTATTGCAATCTTTGCATTGTATTGTCTATATGTTGATCAAAATATGCTTTACGTTTTTTGTAACATGATATATTATGTGGGGTTAATGCTTTTGTTTATGTATGTGAAACATAAGCTGGTGTCGTACATAATGTTCTGCAGGGACATGTACATTTGTTCCTGCACACAAATCTCTGAAACCTGATCGATTAAAATTCATTGAAATTATATGGTCTGTGTACTGTTTTACTTAATTTCCAACCACTATTTGTACTTTCTAGCATTTAATGGAGAACTGTACTTTAACGATTTTTTACACAATTGTGTTCTACTTTATTACATCTTGTCACAGAAAGAGTATGCAATTATCTTAGAATATACTTCCTTCTTATCATTGAATACGCTCTGTCCCCACATATGTATGGCATTATAACTATAAAATTCAAAAAATGGAACAGCCATAGGAAAAACTTTTAAAACATTAACAAATAGGTACTACAAACAATACATATTAACAGAAGTAATTGTACCTGCTAGAATTATCGTTCCATACAAATAACAATCTACACACCACTGAAACCAGAAATACATACGCATTTAGTGACAAGATGTAATGAAATTAATCAATAAGTCTCTCAAAATGTGCTAACGCGAAGTTCTCCATTAAATGAGAGTAATTACGAGAAACGGATGTAAATTAAAATAAAGGAAAAGAAGAAGAACTTAAAAGACTTAAATAGAAAGGCATACACACTAACTTTTAGGTAGCAATTACTGTTCTTTGAACGCTATTCGACGAAAGCTGGGTCTATTTTGTATGAAATATTTTTCTCCACTCAATAATTTGGGTTTGTGCGCTTTTAATATTACATACGTTTCATGGAACTCGATTTTTAATGGTTATTAATAATCCTTTCTTCTACTTTCATGTTAACGTGATTGGTGTCATAATGATAACTATAACTGTAAGACCTAAAGGATTGAAATTATATAGTGCTGCAAGAACCTGTCTCAGCTAAATTCGTGGTTATCTCATGCTTATGTTCCCATTTTAATGAATACGCTGTCGGCGATACGTTATTCTGTAAATTTCTCTTTTATATACTCACGTAGTAGTTTCCATTGTTGCAGACTGTTTGTCCACCTGTTCTTGTTTATAAAAGTTGTGTCTGACGTCGGACTTTATTTCCTCTTAACTGGCTAATGGATCATTATGTATAGTAGTAATCTCACAGGATGTCACTTTGCATTTGGGTAGAAGAATGACTCCTAGAAAGGAATCGGAAAAAACCGATATGACTTGCATCTTCCGCAGAAAAGAATTTATGTCAAATTACTGTTTCAGTAAACTTTAACAATTATGCAACACATACGGATGAATTACTTGTTATGCCTAGATGATCTAAAACTTAGTTTTCTATCGGGATCATGAGACTTATAGAAATTGTTTGGAAAACATATAAGAATCTAAAGCAACTCGACTGCTTTCTCTGTACAAAAAATGCGATAAGATTAATCACATCTCAGTTCATACAAGTGTTTACTGCCGTGCTACCTTGCGTATGCACGAAGTCCATTGATTCTTGCTGTTTGTGTCTGATGTGCCAGAAAGAACAGCTACAAGTTCGTTATAGCTCAATAGCAGACTTCAAATACCCCACTTCCTGTAATAGTCAGTGCAAACAACTATGCTACCCGGTAGCCTTTCGTAAAGATATGTTTGGGAAAAAATCGCACTGACGTGTTTTATGGCTCACTTTAGATTTGTAGTTTTATAAGATTTTGCAAACATTTTGGACCAAAATAATAATCTAAATAATAAAAAATTAATTAATAAGAGTGTCTGAAACCCTTTCAGGAAAAAAATTTAGGTAGTGGGGGGTTCCGAACCACCGACCTTAGGCATCAGAGTGTAACGCCTCGCCCACTACGCTACGGCTATCGATCAGAAGAGGAGTCCTATAATCTCATACTATTGATGGCCGTTGTTAACTGATGCTAATATGGCATTTGTAGACACTAGATTATCATTTATCATACGAAGAACGATGTGTTTTTGTTAATTCTTCAGTGCGCCATTGCTTTGAAATGACAACGTTTAAGTTACAATAAGAAAATCATCAAATACGCGAAAGATGGCGTATGCCAGAGAGAGTTCTGTGCGAGGAATGTCACGTGACATCTCCTAACGGATGGTTTTCGTTAATTCAATGAAGAGTGTCAAATCTCCGTTATTTTTGCAAATATGTCTCAAACGATACGAGATATGAAAAAAACATAAGGGAGCTGAGTTGTAGAGAATTTTCTCCTCTACCAATTAGGTTATTCAATTTTCGTATCAGATAAATGGTTCGTTTGCAATTACAATTATATTACAAACGGCTTTTTTAGGTATTACTACCGTATTTTGGTCCGAAAAATTTGAAAAAGGGAGGTTCTGGTCTCTGGCGGCCTACAGTCATGTCTGTAAAATTTGGTGCTGATCGGTTGAACGGTTCGGCTTAAAAATATGAAACACGTTACGGACAGACAGACATACATCCCAAATTCGCCATTATTTTGCAAATATCTTGGAAACGCTACGAGATATGAAAAAACATAAGATAGCAAAGTTGTATATAATTTTCTCCTCTACAAATTAGGTTATTCAATTTTCGTGTCAGATGAAATGTTAAGCCGTTATTTTCATTTAAATTTGGAGCTGTCAAAAGACGATCGCAAAGGCCTACTTTTAGTGTTACTACCGTAACCTAAAGTGGGCCAAAAGAAAAATCCCTGCAGGCCTGTTGAGTGAGAAGGGGATACCTTCGCTACTGGCACCAAGAGCCGATGTGTTTACTGGTAGGTAGTAATCAATAAAAAAAATAATAATAAATTGTGTCATGTAATATTTAGTACAAAGTAATAATTTGTAAAGATACCTTTCATTAACCTGCCTCGTTCCACATCATTATGACGTGTCGTATTCATGATCTCTGGAACAAGTACTAATGTAATCTAATGTAACGATGTGGGCCCTGGTTCAGGTGCAGGAGGCGGCGCGGCACGACGCGGCGCTGCAGGAGCGCGTCGTGAAGGAGGCGCTGCGGCTGTTCCCGCCGGGGCCGCTGCTGTCGCGCGAGCTGGCCGCCGACGTGGCGCTGCCCGGCGCCGCGCCCACCCTGCTGCCCGCCGGCTGCACCGCCGTCGTCTTCGTCTTCTTCCTGCACCGCGACCCAAGCGTCTGGGAGGACCCGCTAGAGTTCCGGCCCGACAGGTACCAACCGCCGTGACACCTGCACGTGCATTCTTACCGCAGGGTCCTTAATTGGAAGTTACAGTACTGGTAGATAAAAGACAGCACACCTTGCGTTCATTCTTTCCACAATATCGTGAGGGACGTTATAATCAAAATAATTGGGGGATCAGTTAAGATTTCTAGGTTCTGAAGGACTGTCATCGTCAGAATGATCTTTCTGGCGATTCTACGGAGTGGAGACAATAATAATTTAGCAACTGAGGTAGTGGTAATGACAAGTTGCTACAGAGAGTGTTGATGTTGACTTGTGTTTATCCAAATATGGGACTTAACCACTGAGGTTATCACTCCCTAGGCTTATAACAAACTTAAATTAATCTAAGTACAACACACATTTCCACTCGAACCTCTGACAGGAATAACCGCGCACTCCTCAGCAATGCGCCTAAGAGCGACCGGCATTTCACCGCGGCTTGTGATTCCCAAACGAATTAAACTGTAAGGTGGGTTCAGATAGTTTAGAGAGAAATACTACAAGAGCAACGTGACTTACCCGAAGCTCTGCATTGGAGAGCCATAGGAAGGTTGGAAGCGGAACAGACACAGAGAGAGGTGGCTGCAACTATTGGAGTGTCCCAAAGTATAATTTCCAGGACCTGGACGTGATTACAGACAAGATCCGTGAATAGAAGTCAAAGCCAAGGTCGTCCTCAACGCCGGCCGCGGTGGCCGTGGGGATTGAGGAGCTCCATTCACAGTCTGCACGGCCACTACAGTCGGGTGTTCGGATCCCCACTCGGGCATGGATATTTGTGCCGTACTTAGTATTAGCTAGTTCATAAGTAGTTTGTAAGTTTAGGGACTGATGACCCCGTAGTTAAGTCCCATAAGCTATACAAACATTTGAACATTTGATCGTCCTCAAAGGACAATATCAGCAAGAGATGACAGTTATCTCTGGTCAACAGCCCGTCGAAGCAGGTGGCTGAATGGAACTCCGCTGTTACGCATCTCCCAGGCAGTAACAGGGCGTGAAATATCAACTCAGACATTCCGAAATCGCCTTCGAGAATGTGGCCTTTAAGCACGGAGACCTACTGTATTTCAAATGTTCAAATGTTTCTAGAGCTAATGGGACTTAACTACGGGGTCATCAGTCCGTCATCAGTCCCTAAACTACTTATGAAGTACTTAATACTAAGGACGGCACAAATATCCATGCCCGAGGGGGGATTCGAACCCCCGACCGTAGTAGCCGTGGAAACCGTGACTGGCGCGCCTCAGTCAGCTCGGCCACCGCGGCCGGACTACTGTATTTGTCCGAATAAAAAGACAACACAGTTTAGCCTGCAGATACTGGGCCGAGGAACATCAGGATTGCAGTCGTAGCGAATGGCGCCGGATTCTGTTCACAAATGAGTCAAGAGTATTTTGTTCAGCTAGACAATAGTCTTTCTCCCATCTAGAGAGGTCGTGCAACTGTTAATAATCCTGCTTATTTGCAGGATACATCATGGTGATGGGCAAATGGTGAGGGGGAAGAGTCAGTATTGGCGGATTTACGGACCTCATTGTTCGTTCAGAAAAGCTATTTGACTGCTCACTGCAAGTGAGAGAAAATCCTTTGACATTTTGTTGTGCCCTACACGCAGGTGCCATAGGAGATCGGTTGCTTCTGATGGACGATAACGCTCGTTCCAGCAGAGCTCCATTGGTGTACAAGATGCTTGAAGCTGCGGGAACTGAACGTATAGAGTCGACAGCTTGTTCACCGGACTTAATCTCGATTGCGCATGTCTGGGATGCACTTGGCAGACGCATTGAAACTAGATCACCACCTCCCTCAACGGTTATTTAGCTGGATATTGCGCTCAGGGAGAAGTGGCCAAGTACTCCTCAATATCTGATTGATAACGTAATAGTCTCCATGCCACGCAGGTGTGCAACTGTACTGACCGTCCGAGATGGTCACAAACCATATTAGAGGGCAACGAGAATGACTTTGTCATTATTGTGGTAGTCCCATGGACCTTCGCTCTAACTTAACACCATGTAAACAGTAGAGACAGCTAAATATCGTACCGTATCACACAAAAACTTGAATCGTAACCGTTGTCTGAGTAAAATACATTGTGTGTGGTAACTCAACTGACCTCCTAACTGTTTTGAATATTGCATTTTTTATTCGGAGTAGCCCATCACATGGAGCGAAGATTTTCACTGTACAAAACATTGTAATAAGGATTATTTGCAGTGTGTACACGACAATGTCCTGCAGAGATGTGTTCGTGAAGCCGAGGACCTTTACCACTGCTTCCCAATAGACTTAAAAATTTTCGTCATAATTAATATGCCTGATAACAGGACTAATGTTGTGGTTTTCGGTCCGGAAACTGGTTTCATGCTGCTCTCCACCTCATTTCCCTACAGCTCTAAAATGAGGATTGCTTCACTAAGAATGTTTCCTACCAATTGATCTTTTCGTCAAGATATTTGAATACCTCCTCATTGATTACTCGATCTACCCACCTACAGTTTACCACTCGTCTGTCACATCACATTAAAAAAAACTTCCATACTTCTCTCGTCTCAACCATTTGTCTTCCATGTTTCACTCCCGTGCAAGACAACACTCACACATTGCCTTAAGATAAGACTTCCTATTAGTTAAACCAGTATTCGATGTTCACAAATTACGCTTTTGCAAAAACTCTTTTATTCTCATTGACATTTACCATTGTATATCATCAGTACGGCGACAATGTTATATAATTTCACTGCTCAAGTAATGAAACTCATCTACCACTTTTATTGCCTCGTTACCTAATTTAATGGCTTCGGCATCCGCTTATTTTCTTAGACTACATTCCATTATCTTTGTTTCGCTCTTATTAATGGACATCTTACATCCTACATTCAAGACACTGACCATTCCGTTTAATTGCTCTTCCGAGTCTTTGCTGTCTCTCACAGGATTACAATGTAAGCGGGAAACTGCAAAGTTTTTACAACTTCATCCTGAAAATTAGTTCCTTCATCGAATTTTTCTTTCGATTCCTGCTCAGATTGCTCAGTGTACAGATTGAATAACATTGGAGAAAAGGTTACTCCTTTCCCAAACACTGACCCCGTTTCATGCCTTTCGACCCTTTATGACAGCAGTTTGATTTCTATACGAGCTGTAAATAACCTTTCAATTAGCGTTTTCCAATCAACATTACCAATAGTTTCCACCTAATCTACAAACACTATTAACGTAGTTTTACGTCAAATTATTTTGTAAGATAAGTCATAATGTGAGCGTGTTCACGTGTTCCTACATTTCTTTCAAATCCAAACTGATTTTCCACGAGTTCGAATTCTACCAGTTGTCTTTTCGTGTGTACACAATATAATAACCACAACATATTAAACTGTCAATTCTGAAATTATCACATCCGTCTGTACCTACTTTTCTTGGAACTGGAGTTATTATATACTTTTTGAAGTTCGAGGGTATTTCCAAAGTTTCATATGTGTTGCATACCAGGTAGAATAGTTTCTTAATACCAGATCTGTCATAGGCTTCTCGCAGTATAGCATCTTGTATCATATATTCAACTGCTTTCTCTTTTATTACCGTGTATAACCCCTGTATCCATTCCTTCCAACTTTCAGGTTTCCATTCTTCACCTAGTACTGGTTTTTCATATCAGTTCATGAATTTAATGTAGTTGTTTACTTGCTGGAAGACATCACTCTTATTTACTTGTATTCGGTATCTATCATTCCCCTGCTCATATATTCCACTTACATTTATCATATATCGACAACTGCAGAGCCTGTTTACACCTTTCAAAATCAGTTTTCGTCCATTTGTACTCAATGTCGTTTCCCTCATTTGCTGTAGTTTTATATTGTCTCATTTCAGCAATAACGTTCACTATATTCTGTGTGATCGAAGGATTTATAATGATCCATCTACCTACATGATTATATACGACCTTCACTACTTTATCATACAAAGCTATGCATTCTTCTCCTACTGCATTTCTATGCGCTGTTGTAGTCACAACTTTCCTAATGGTTCCTCTGGAAGCCTCGACAAACACTCGTTCCTTCAATTTATAGATGTCTCATTTGGTTACTTTTCTATTTTGTAACAGTTTCTACAGTTTCAATCTATATTTCATGACCAATTAGTTTTGGTCAGGGTCTCTATCTTCCCCCAGATGTGTATCACTGTTTATAACCTAGTTTTCAAACATACGTATTACCATTATGAAATCAGAAAGCAATGCAGTAACAATAAACAAGACTGATGATCCTGAACTGATAAAAAAAGGAAGACAATGATATAGGTGTTTACCACTTGGTTTTCTGAATATTCGGCTTTATTTCCTCATTACTACTTTTTATAGCGTTATTCTCTTTTCTAATTTGTTTACATCACATGATATGTATCTGTTTGATGATTTAGTTTCCAACAACTAATTACATTAATAGGCTTGAACTAATCAACAAAGGGTATCGATTTACTGCTTAAAGCGCAGTACGAAAATATGTGGGCGAGGAATCGAACCTGAATTTTTCGCTCATAGAAAGCTGTCGTCCTATTACTTATGTTATCCAAGCAAACTTCCTGGACGGTGCAAAACTTCCATAAATTACACAAGTCTAATTCTTTATTCATAGTTCATTAATATTATTACACTGAAACTCAGACATCTCTTGATACCATAGTTTTCTTTGTCATTGACTTAGCCAGGAACTACGAGGCGTGTTTTTAAGTAAGTGCCGTTCTGGAAAAAAAAAAAAAAAAAAAAAAAAAAAAAAAAAAAAAAAAAACGTGCTAAGATATCTCAATAATTTTATTTTTACATGAAAGCTTATACCTTAATCTACTTTTCTACATACACTACTGGCCATTAAAAGTGCTACACCAAGAAATGCAGATGATAAACTGGTATTTATTAAAGAAATATACTATAACTGATATGTGATTACATTTCCACGCAATTTGAGTGCATAAGTCCTGAGAGATCAGTACCCAGAACAACCACCTCTGGCCGTTATAGTAGCCTTGATACGCCTGGTCATTGAGTCAAACAGAGCTTGGATGACTTGTACAGGTACAGATGCCCATGCAACATCAACACGATATCACAATTCATCAATAGTAGTGACTGGCGTATTGTGACGAGACAGTTGCTCGGCCACCACTGACCAGACGTTTTCAATTGGTGAGAGATCTAGAGAATGTGCTGGCCAGGGCAGCAGTAGAAGGCCCATACAGGACCTGCAACATGCGGTCGTACATTATCCTGCTGAAATGCAGGGTTTCGCAGGGATCGAATGAGGGGTAGAGCCACGGGTCGTAACACATGTGAAATGTAAAGGCTACTGTTCAAAGTGCCGGCGATGGAACAAGAGGTGACCGAGACGTGTAACCAATGGCAGCCATACCATCACGCCGGAGGGATGATTCGCCATTATGGCGATGACGAATACACGCTTCCAATGTGCGTTCACGGCGATGCCAAACACGGATGCGGCCATTATGATGCTGTAAACAGAACCTGGATTCAACCGAGAAAATGACGTTTTGCCATTCGTGCACCCAGGTACGTCGTGTACACCATCGCAGGCGCTCCTGTCTGTGATGCAGCGTCAAGGGTAACCGCAGCCATGGTGTCTGAGTGATCATGCTGCTGCAAAAGTCGTCGAAGTGTTCGTGCAGATGACTGTTGACTTGAAAACGTCCCCATCTGTTGACTCAGGGATCGAGACGTGGCTGCACGATCCGTTACAGCCATGCAGATAAGATGTCTGTCATCTCGACTGCTAGTGATACGTCGTTCCGTATTGCCCTCCCGAACCCACGGATTCCATATTCTGCTAACAGTCACTGGATCGCGACCAACGCGAGCAGCAATGTCGCGATACGATAAACCGCAGTCACGATAGGCTACAATCCGACCTTTATCAAAGTCGGAATCGTAATGGTACGCATTTCTCCTCCTCACACAAGGTATCACAATAACATTTCACCAGGCAACGCCGCACAACTGGGATTTCATGTAAAATTAAAATTATGAACATATCTTAGTATGTCTTTTTTTTTTTAATTTCAAAAAGGTACTTACTTAAAAAATGCGCCTCGTAATTTGTGGAGGTGTTTTCAACAAACGGTCGTTACAGTTACGTGCACTTGTAACAGATCTGAAAAGGACACGAGTACTGCATACGTTATACATTATTCTGTACTTGAGTTTCTAAAATATGTATACTAAAGCGCCATCGTGTTATACAAGCAGCATTAGGAAATTCTTATGAATATTTGTATTCTGCACAGAAGGTAAAACGTAAATGAAAACCTGAGAGCGCACTGATCGAAACATGGGTGGCAATCAGAAACTTCTACGTTAAAGACTTTGTAACAAATACGCAATTATTCAAGGGCTTGTTAGAAAGAAATACTGATTTCACAAGTGTAGTTATTGGTGCACATGTTCAATAGAAGATGTTATTTATAACATAGTTATACATACTTTTTTATGTCGCGACTCGCGAGCTGTATTGTATATCGCGAGACTCTTTCTGTATTCTCGGCGCAAGTTTTGATAGTTTTGATACTTCGTGTTTTAGTAGAGAGAGAGAGGATGTGTGTGTGTGTGTGTGTGTGTGTGTGTGTGTGTGTGTGAGTGTGTGTGTGTGTGTGTGTGTGTGTGTGTGTGCGTGTTTTATTGGCGCTCCGTGTTAGTTCATCTAAGGCATTGAAGATTGTGTTGTTACAAAGTGTTGTGTATTCGTTCATTATGTTTCAGCCTTCCTTTATGGCTTTTTGGGTGTGATAATTTTCTTCTACCGCGAGTTTTCGGTTTTGGCTATTGCTCTTTTTCGTGATTTATAAGTCATTTTCGATAGTTGTGGGATGGTGGTTTTCTTTTACCAAATGTTCTGCAAAAGGTGAGTGCGTGATTTCGCTCTTCAGAGCTCTAATGTGTCCAGTGTAGCGTGTTCTGAAATGCCTGCATATCTGTCCAATGTAATATGACTGACAGGAGTTATAAGTGAGTTCTTACATTCCTGCATAACTGTATTTGTCTGGAGTTCTTTTTTGTGGTCTTAGTCTTTATTGCACTGTGGTGTTTGTTTTGAAGGTGATTCGTATCCCTTGCTCCATTCACATGTTACCAAATTTGTGTACTATTTTTGTTATTGTATTTAGTGTGTACCATTTGTTTTTGTTTTCTGTAGTAGTGTTGTGTGTTGTTAACTGTGTGTTCTGCGTTTGTGTTTTGGTGTCCTGTGTTTGTGCACTTAAGTGGAAGGCCATTTGTGTTGCCTTTCTTTTTTATCGTGTTGTTCAGCTTGTCTATGCTGTCTGTTTTGTATTAATTTTCAGCAGCAATTTTTTGATTGTGCTTAGTTCCTGCATGTATTTCTGGGGTTTCAGGGGTGATTTGTTTATCCTGTGGAGGATGTGTGTAAAACTGTCCTGTTTGTGGGTTACTGGATGATTGGAGAAGTTATGGATCACAGTACTTTGGCTTTCTGTAGATGGAAAATTCATGTTGGTTGTAGTGCCTTGTTATTGTGAGGTCTAAGAAATTTAGCTTCTTGTTGTCTCCAGATTCCGTTGTGAAATGTATTTTGGGGTGTACTGTGTTGATGTTACTGTTTAATTCTTCTATTCTGCTTTGTGTTTCATCTATGAGACAAATGTCATCAACATATCTGAACAAATATGTTACTTTGGATCCTTTCTGTTTCAATATATTGTTGCATGTTATGTTTTCTATATGTTCCAAGAAAATGTTGGCTAGGATTCCACAGATGGGAGACCACATGGGTAGTCCCTTTTCCTGTAAATAGAAGTTACTGTAGAAAGTGGAACAATTTTGTTCTGTGATGAGTTTTAGAATGGATGAGATTTCATCTAATTGTGTGTCAGTGTATTTCTTGTTGTTTAGCTGCACCTCTACGATGTGTATAGTTTCATCAGTATGTTTGTGTACATGGATGTGATGTCGAAAGATAATAGTGTTGTTGTTGTGGGGATGTTAATGTTCTTGATTTTCTCTATGAGGTCTCCAGTGATTTGAGGCTCCTGTTGTTTGAGTATGAGTATGTTTTCTGTAAGAAGTTGTGCATGTATCTCTCCAGCGGGTAAGATGGAGCTTTTCTGAAATCCACAAATCCACATTTGTCATGCAAACACGGACCAACAGAAGGGTTTCAAATGACAATAATGAATAGTGTTTGTATGTGCTACGAGATAGTATGGTAAGATAATAGGAATACACTAAAATTACTGTGTACTTTTATATTAATATTGCTTACATTTATCTGCGAATACCATCACTGACGCAATGAACCTAAAGTTTGGACTGTACCTTACGAAACTGACTTAACCTGCCTGCCAGAAACCTCAATTAAGGCATGACTTGTGTGGAAAAGTTTCTATCACAACCTGACCAATATCCCCTGTATGTTTGAAATCAGAAGCAGCTCCAATGCTGCCAACTACTTCTCTCCCCATATCCACTGGGGTCTCATTCACAGGTTTTATATATCCCCATAAGAGACATTCAAAGAGATTCAGGTCCAGAGACCTCGTAGCCCATTGAATTGGACCTCCCAATGCAGTGAGGAGTAAACCCAGTATTAAGATGATTGCGGTCATCCACAATGAAGTGATCCAGTGTACAGTCATGTTGATCCATATCATCCTACGAAATGTCAAGCAAAGGTTCTTTAAGACTGTCAGTTAGAAGAGAGATCATGTCGGGAGTGGGCGTGCGCTGAGGCCATGCTGCAGAGTGTGTTACTATTCGCTGTCGGAGGTTCGAGTCCTCCCTCGGGAATGGTGTGTTTGTTGCCCTTAGCGTAAGTTAGTTTAAGTAGTTCGTAAGTGCAGGGACTGACGACCGCTGCAGCTCAGTCCCATAGCCTTGCAAACGTGCTGACGTCGCCTTGGCGTGCCGGCAGGTTCCTGCCCGAGGCGTGCCGGCAGCGGCACCCGTTCGCGTACCTGCCGTTCGGCGGCGGCCCGCGCTCCTGCCTGGGCAGCAAGTACGCCCAGCTGCAGATGCGCGCCGCCCTGTCGCGCCTACTGCCCGTCTTTCGCGTCACCACCACCGCCACGCGCGAGGACCTCGAGGACTTCCAGATGGGCATGGTCATCAGCCCGCGCGGCGGCTTCAAGCTGCGCTTCGAGCCCCTCGACTGAAACGTACTGCGGATGTAGCGGTGACACCATACCCTGCTGCCAGCGTGACAGACATTAACGGACTCAAAAATGCATTTTAACCATAAGCTGTTTTATTAAAACATTTATTTTATCTACTGGTTTCGGTCACTGGCCAACATCACAGTATTCGATTTTCAAAACAGATCAGTAAAATACGTAATAAAAAACCATAACTTGTTTATAACAGAGATTGATAGTCAATTAAAAGTTCAGAATACTATGCTCTACATGTAATGCACACATAAAAATTTAACTTACAAACAGTAACCTTGAGATTCCGACAATCAATCGTTGTTATTAACAACGCATTGTTCTTCGTTATGTCTTTCACTTATCTGTTTTGAAACATATATACTGTAATTATAGTCCATGATCAAAAATGATAGATAAAAAAGGTTCAATAAAAGCTTATGTTTATAACGCATTTTATAAGACATTTAACGACTGTTAACTGTCTCCTGTCTTAAGTAATTAAATGATTTATTGTTTTGTCAGAAAAATTGTCCTGAATCAGTGTACAATTTAGTGTCAGAAGTAACTAATGATACTTCGGTGAAACTAATTCAGTTCCCATACTTTGGTACCTAATCATAATGTGCAATTACGAATTTGTGGAATGACTAATTTTGTATGAACACTATACTGTCACGTGTCAGAGGCTGATAGTGTAGGTTCATCCGTTTTATGAGATCTGAGAGAGATGGGTGAGTTTCGTTTTGTCTTGTGCTGTAAATAGACTGAAATAGGCAGAAGGTTCCAATTTTTAGTCAGCTCATATAAATTTTCAGTTAGGTAAAATAATAAATTTATCCATTTCATATAATTGTATTAAGGGAACCTTTCTTCTGGTGCACATTACTCTTGATATATAATGCGGAGAAAGTTGTGATTTTGTACCAACAATGAATGACATTAACTCAAGCTGTAATAGTAAATTTATTGAAATATTTGTTATACCTTAAGAATTTCAATAATTTGCCTAATAGATGTTTTTATAATACACGCATTCTGGAACCACTTCCTGGTGCATCATCAGTCTAATAGCATTTACACTGTGGCAGGTTATTGTCAATATTCGTAGGAACACATGCCTCTTCTTTTGTAGTTCGGAGTATATCTGAGGAAATAGAAAAACCCTTATTACACTTTACTACTATTTTTTTCTAAAATTTACCGTTAAAATTATATACAAAATGACAAAAATAGATCATTTCTGCGTTGTATTAGGCATAATACAAATATACTTTCTTCAATTTGGAGAAATTTGGTGAACATAGCTAAAACCATTATGAAGATATACATACCTAACTTTCTGAAAAAGTAGTTACAAGAAGATGAAAAAATAATGTTCACATATTTTTGAGTCAGCGAATTCCTCTTTCAAAACATACCAGTGGCATAATCTGGCTGTCCAGCTGCTTCTTTATCCTTTGCAGACTCTTTCAGGAGTCTTTTCCTTACGCTGGAATCATTAGTGACCGCTTCTCCAGATCTTTCAGTTTCAACTAGTCGCTGACGATCCAAGGCAATCAGAGCAACTATCAGATTATTTCCTGGTGTGATGCCTACTTTGTCCATTAATTATGTCCTGCTAATTATGGCATCATTGAAACAGATAACTGCATCCATACACCTATTTTCAGTACTGTACATCCAGCAAACACTGTTTCCAGTAGCCATTGCCACACACAGCTATTGAAACTCTCATTACAATTTTGTGTATGGCCATGTAGACATTTGCTAAGTAATTTTTTATCTTAAAGGTCCCTGTATAATGACTTTATTTTATCCATGACTGTGGTAGGCATAGAATGTTTATGGTGATATTCCTTGCCTGAAGCATCATTGTGGCCAATGTGCAGACATTTGTTCAAATAAGGTTTAAGACTATAATAACTATTTAGAAGTAAATAAATCTTATATTTTTGCAAACGGAAGAAATTAGTGACTCATATGGAGGCAATTTTTTATTTTTTCTTATTTCTCAGTCATTTTCTAGTCCAGGTCTCCTCAAAGACTAATATTCAAACTAGAGCTTTATTGTGAGATTGTCTATTGAGTCACTGGCAGCTATTCGACTGCTGTAAGCATTTATCACAAAGACTTTGCAATTCTACTTTCATGTGAAAAAGAATCCCTTCAGTCAATGTACAAATACTGGAAGACTGCACACAAAGCTGTTTCTAGTGAACACATAACTAGGAATATTTCCTTGTAATATATTTAAGAAATTCCCTTATGAGCATGCATCCTACATGTAGTACTACATATATATACTCTCTGTGTACTGTTTTCAAACAATCAACTTGTGAACAATATAGAAAGCTTTTTCTTTAATTCTAGAGACACTCTCAATATAATTATAGTTATATGCAAGAACATTTTATTTCCTTTTCCATTACTCATTTATGTTTCAGAAAGTCATATGCATCATTTTATTGTATTATTACCCATGTCTCTGTAATACACTTCCTCAAACAAACAAATTTTTAGCTTGCTCCTGCAATACTGAGAGACAATAATGCCCATAATATTACTAATTACCCATTATTGGAATGTATTCAATACCATTTCCTTAGTCATAAGGTATAAATTTATTTCACTGTATTTATCACATTAGTATTTACTTAAAGATTAAATAAAAATACAGGTGGTCATTTCAGCTAAAATCACATTGCAACAACTAGTTGTGTTTAAATTCTGAACTACAAGCCTGAAGAGAAATAATATGCACAAAATAAAAATTATACCTATTATTGAATGTAAAGATTCTCTCTTTGCATTGTTGCAGAGTGAAAAATACTTGAAACATTTTTGGGCACAAACCTTTTAAACAAACATCATTAAATTAAAGTGATTATAAACGACCCAGAAAGTACAAAGAAAACGAAGCAATGAAAATCTTATGAGCTCAAATTGACAAATTAGCGCTTACAACTTAGTGTGAGATAATAGAGTTTCAGGTAGGTAGATCCATTGATATTTATAAATATTACACAGCAGTAGACAGACACTAATACCCCATATCATGACAGAAGCATTTTGATACTGAACATATTAGGACAGACTACCATAAACAGTATATTCTCATAATTCAATTATTGTGAATCCATAGACAAAAATGTAGATGCAGTATTGAATACACATTACAAGGTCTTAATGAAGATCAAAATCATAAAATACCAGCAAGAAAATATGATATATTACCTGATACTAAATCGGAAATAACATAATGCCACATTGAGACTATTTACAGTTCTCTCCATACAAGATATAAGAACCTGGAGAGAATGATATTCGACGTCAAAGGCAAATATAACGTATCATGAAATACTTTGACAGAACTTCCCCTACGGAAAACTGTGTATCCAGCAATGTCCCCACTTTGTTTCACCAACATAACAGTGGTTGTCTTATGTAGGTTAGTCAAGACTCAGTCCTCAGTCTCATGCCCCATCAGCTAAGAGAGAACATGCTGAACACATTCTCCTCGAAATGACGTATCCAAATTTAAATGGTTGTGGGATGGCTTCTGCTAAGTGTCATACATGGAACCATTGCAGTTATATGTAAATGATAATTAAGTCTTCCTGTGCAACAGATGATTCTACAGTGCTATTGACATCAGCCTTGTGTTTTACAGTGGCATAGAATTTCCTGGTTTGTAGAAAATAAACTGATAGTAAATCATAATGAGACATGGTTTTTACAGTTCCTAAAACATGATTCAACAAAAAATTACATTCCTTTCTGGAAGATGATTAGTGAGACTGGACAGTTGAAATTTCGGGGTACTGATATAGATAATTAGCTGTTATTCTAAGACTGCTACTTAATATTCAACTAGAAGAGTATCTGAAAAGTGCAAATTCCTGGGCTTTGAGGTAGATAATCTACTGTTATCATACAAGTGCTACTTTAATTATTGTTAGAATAGAATTTCAAATAAGTAATAGTTAAACAACAAAATCTTATTTAATGTGCTGGTGCATTATTGTCCCAGTTCACAATCCCACTATAATTAACAAAAAATTTCCTCAGCACTAGTATGCTTCAAATAATTATCATTTCAATGATACACTCCACAAGTTCGTGATACTTCCAGGTATCTGTTCAATTTAATTTTATTATGTAAAACAGTCAATATGCCAAAACCAGTCGTCTTAATAAAGATAATTGGTGATCTGGGCTGTTTTACATAATAAATTAAAGCCCTACCATTGAAAAATGGTTGCACACTTACCTACTGCAGCTTGTCATAAGTAGAAGTTGCTGAAACATTTAGGCCTCCATATTCTGTACAGTTTTTCACAGTCACATATCAGAAAACTTGGACTACTAACCAAATATTTCAAAACAGACACAATGACACATTAAAAACAAATTACCACAAGGAAGTAATGAGGAGAGAACCAATAAAATATGAACTAAAAATTACCACATATTCTTATATATTCTCAAGCACACAGGGAAACTCTTCTGGAAACTGTAAAACATCGGTAACTTTTAGTAGCTTTTTCTTTATTTCATTTACTCTGTTATTGCAGATGGTGTGATTCCAGTCTCAGAACATGACTGTAAATAAAATATGGGTTATATTTTATTCAGTAGGCTGTCCTTAAAAATGTTAGCATTATTTTCTTGAGAACATTAGGATGCCAGTTTCACACAGTTCTGTGCATTGGTTATCATATTGCCTGATGCTTGTAACTATATATTTCTCTATAGTGGCGGGAAAATAGTCATTTTTACTGTTATTACAGTTAGTATCCGATGTTTTTCAAAGTGGTAGAAGCTACATATGCCAATACATGTCTATCTTACCTTACATCAGCTTCTTCACAACCACCACCAAGCATTATAGCAAAGACGTTGTACAAAACACTTTCATCAAGTGTACAATGGTCTTTTGTGGAACAAATAAAGCTGACAAGACAGCCCAAAAATTTCTTTTAATCGCTGAGTTGTATTCCATTATCATCCTCAAAACTACCTGATAGATATACAGGGACGTTTAATTCTTAATAACTGCTATCAGCAGTGCACTAAACTCAAAGCTGGTTTGATTGGTATTTGCAATTCTTTGTTGCCTCATACAATATGAAAAACAGTCACCAGTGGTTCTTCATGAATGATTTTGAGCTATAACTAAAGGACAATTTCATGTCTAAATAAAGAATTATTAGTGTTGTGAACTCAAGAATGTCTGGAAAATAACTGCTTAAGGAATCGAAAGTACTAACTTTCACTTCCCAGTAAATTTATTACTTAATCAATTTTTTTATTAATACACATCATTTTACGAAACTAACAGCTTAGTTCATGATTTCAACACTGTAAATAAGAGCAAATTTCATAAGATTTAGTGTCACTTAGTAAAGCACTGTGGTCTTTAAACCAATCTTAGGCTTTTTGACTGCTTTACCTTACTGTGGACAAACAAATTATCACTGTTGTACATGTCAGTTGCAATGAAATGTTTAACTTATAAAGTTTAGTTAAAAAATATGTCTATAATCACTTGATAGCCTATCTGATTTCTGCACAAATCTTGTGCAATAAAGCTACCATTGTACATAAACATTTCACAATGTTTTCTTTTAGTTTAGTTATGTCTGATGATACATTGCAATAATAGCCTAAGAATTGTAATAGTCATGTACCTATATTGAATATTTAATACTTGGTAACAAGTCATTAAATTCTTTTGAATGTAAATACTTGAGAAGAAGATTTTTTTTTTTTTTGTATTTGTAAATGTAAATATGCTTAGGATTTATTAAAAACTACAGCAGTTTTTGTTACTATTTCACAATGTTTGTTTATTTGTTATAAACTGGCTTTTGGCTTCTTGGGTGACCATAAGATAACAGGTAGTCCACACAATGCTGTGAGTACTTAGTAGTGCAAAATTGATATTCCAAAGATATGTGAAAATTTTTGACAATATATCCATACCAGAATTCAAGCATGATATAAGAAACATAATTGTAATCTAATTAAATACATCTAACTTTCGTTAAATTTGGATATTAAAACTATGGATACTATTTGAGTTCATTTTCAAAATCTGATATGGTTTGTGATACAGAAAGTAGGCAGTACACCATGTTGTGGAATGCTGCATGTTCATGTTCTGTGCGACGCTGGGAACTGGGTGGTATTACTGAATTTGCAGTATTAGCCTCTCGGCATATCTTAAATAAGTGTTTTTGTGTAATGATGCCAATGGTAAGATCCAAAAAGGTGATGCTGTTACCTCCCAATTCCATTGTAAACTTCATTTTATTATGCTGAAAATTTAGATCTGGGAACAATTTATTTCGCTTTCTGGTGGTGCCTGTCCACAAATGTAGTGTATCTTATACATACTTAAACCAGTATGTAAATTTAGAACTGAGGGGCCCTTAATCCAAAAATGTTTGTTATCCATGAACATTTCAATTAATATTGGACTCAGAGGAGAACTCACAGCCAACGTATCTGATTGAGTGTAAATAAACTGTTGGAACTGAAAATAGTTTTGTTTTAAGGTGTCTCTGTTGCCAGTCTTACATGTTCTAATTCAACGTTATTTGTATTTATTCTGTGCGACCACTGTATTAGAATATCCATTGACTCCCCAAAGAAATACTGGAGAACAGGCATCAAGTAGGTCAAAAACCTTTGTGTTCCATTCTTCCTTGAAACTCTGATTACACCCACAAGCACATGTAATGGTTCAAACGAATGCTTTCAGCAGACATCAACAGTCGCATTGATGTTTATGTGATATGTTTCTTTATATAATCTCAATGCACATTTCATATATTTAGCATTGGGTGGAATTGTTACATCTTTTATTTTTTTCGTTAATGCAAATGAGTTAGGTATTGCATTTAGCACTTGGTCTAATTTATGGCAGGGTTCAGTTTATAAAATTACCTGCCAAGTGTAAGATTATATGTATGTAATTAGGTAGAGATATGGAGACTTAAGAAGAAAGATTCTGCCTTTGCCAAGCATGATCTGAACGAATGTCATTCTTATGAAGCTAACTGTGATGTTCTCCATAGGGTAACTATGGTCACATAACCTACATTATTAAAAATTCTCTCTATCAGTAAACATCAATCTATGAATTCAGACCTAGACCTCAATGACCTAAACAGTTTAATTATTCACTCTCACTGAAGGGCAAATTTTGTACATTTGTCTCACTGTCTCACTGCTATTAATTTGGTTATAACTGTTCTGTACACAAGTTACACAGACTCAACTCTGCCATCATTATCCTTCCCACCCCCACTTTTGTACCCTTGAGCATATCCTCTGTTTCATCCTAGCCCTCGTGTATACAACAGCCGTTTTCTCACATATTCACAGTGTTTTTGTTACTTTAATAAAAATGTATATTGTTAATTTACTTCAATGTTTCTCTGGGATTTACATCACGGTATTACTGTTACCAACCTAGACAATATTTTAATATTAATAGTATCCATTCTTTTAATGTCGAAATTCAACGAAAGTTAAACATATTTATTCGGATTACAGCTATGTTTATATATTATGCTTGCTTTCTGGTATGGATATATTGGCATAAAGTTTCACATATCTTAGGAATACCACCTGTGTACTAAAAATTACACCATTGTGTGGATTTTTGTTGAGTACTAAATTATCTTAACATGGCCCAAGAAGCCTAAAGCTGGTTCATAACCAATAAACAAATATTGTGGAACAGTAACAAAAACAGTTGTAATTTTTAATTTGTCTGTGTTCCTCCAACAACCGACAGATAGCTTACAAATATTCTATTGATTATTTGACTGATGCCATATCAAAATTAGATGTGGTTTCAGTGGAAGGTACACTAGCATATCTGTCCATAGCATATCACTATGGACAAATTGGTATGAAATGCACATTTAATTTAATCTAATAATTTGTACATTAGTGATCTTATTGGGGACAGTGTCCCAGTTATGAAATTATACATTAGTTATTGCTTATTTCTGTTCCTAGGTCCAACACTGGCCAATTTTTCATTTCTTGTAATGCCTTGTACATATGTCAGTTTGTAGTAATGCAGTAGGATGGAGGATGCAGTAGTAATGGAGAGTGTAAAGTGAGATCTGCCATATTATATCCAGAAGAAGCAATTCAAAAAGAAGGAGTTCAATAATTATGCCTCATCTGGGATTGGTACAAGGGTCCTCCGATGCACTAGACAGTCGAGCTACCCTATATGCCTCTGATGTCGTGATATCAATGTTATAGTAAAACTAAGGTTAACACATACTGAGATTCGTTTGACGACCAGAAAGTGTTGGGCTTGAAACTTAATTGCAGTAAAATTTTAAGTAAGAACATAAATGTAATCGTAAAGAGACCGTTAATGTAACTTTTCGTGATTAATTTCCAGGTACATCTAAATCATAACCTCTGTTGACTACAACAGCCAATCACCTGTGGCAGAATAAAAGTTGGGAACCAGAATTATGAATGCCCCTATCCCAACACTACAAAAGGTGTATATGTCATCACCAGAGTCAGAGAGGAGCACGAAATTCATAACTTGTTTGGTACTTTCAAAACCAATTAAATCAAAAGATCGCGACATATGAACCCTTTCTTATGGGTTACGCCGAATCCCCTCCACAGTAACAACTCACGGCAGGTAGCAATTATACTAGCATGAAAATGTATGCATCCTAAACTCAAATGGTATGTACTTTCGAATTGTAAGACATGAGCAGTGCCATCTGTGATGACATTATGCCATGTTACGTGTTATACAATATGACATTATAAATCGTATTACTTAACACAAGCGTGATTTTATAGAAACTGTTTGATTTCATTGTAAGGTTTTTAATATGACCTCCACACATAATCGTTTATACATAGGGTCTAAAGAATTTACGACCTCAACCACGAGATTGCATCTCCTCTCTGCTACGAAAAGGTACCACAAGTAAGTAAAATTTCCGTGTATTTCCGCAAAAATGGAAACTAATTTACACTTTTTTCTTTGTTACAAAATCTAAAGCTTAGTTAGTAAGAAATAAATTGTCACCTGTTAGACTGCGTGCAACCACACATTATTTACATGTTCTGAAAGAATGAAAATGTATTTCACCTTTAAAATGGAAACTACATGGAAATTTTGAACATTAGTTATTAATATAACGCTACATCTCCTCCCACTGTCCAATGGATTTGTTGCACATACGAAAGGTGACAGATATCCAACCACAGCAGATGTGTTTATAATTATTGCATGGATTCTCATGGAATTGGGAATGTTGTCAAAAATTATTGTCCTAGCCTTTAGCCTCATTGATTTTTTTTTTTTTTTTAATTTCTAATGTAGTACACAGACACATGTAAAAGTAGACATGAGTTAGATTAATACAGCATACACAGTCTTAAGTGTAATATTGATTTGCGCCCAAAGTAGTATCTTAAGCAGCTGATGAGTATGTGTAGTTTGTCTGGCAATGTTTATATGGTGCTGGGTGCTTCCACCAATATTAGCTCTGTTTTGAGCTTTAGTGGCAATCATTTGCATCTACGTGTTGGCCAAAATGTGACCTTTCCGTTAAATGGGCGTGTACCACCAGCATGGATGTCGCCCTATGATGGAGCGTGTAGGTACTGATGATATCATCGTTTTGTCGTTATCCTGATAAGAAGAAGGGAGCTGACAATATTTAATGGCATAAGGAATGCAGACTACTTTGTCTCCATTAGGTAGGTTAAAAACCTTTGTGTTGCATTGTTCCTTGGAACTCTGATGAGACTCACAAGCAGTTCTAATGGTTCAGATGAATGCTTTCAGTAGTCAGTAGTCGCACTGGTGTTTACATGACAGGTTTTTATATAATCTCAATCTAATCACTCATCACCACAATTTATTGTCTTGCTACATCGGTTCGTTCATTACCACACACATTTTCTTTTACTATATGACAAATATGCACATATTTTATAATATATTTGAGGACATTAAATAAAAAATTTACAGTTCATTAACATTCATTTACGTTCAAAGAAATACACGATTTTGTGCTAAATATATAATATATCCTTTCATGTTCTTTGTACTATTTTATTTTCGCATACTACACAAAGAATATTACATCTTATTTTCAATTATGGAGTTCTGTAAGATACGTTGTTTAGTAAGTTACAAATAAATAAATGAATCGTTTTAATTAGGGACAAATAGATGAAAAATTGGGATTATTTATTATCCTCCAAATAATGTTTCGATTCCAGGTCATAGATGTTTGAATTTCAAAGTATTTTTATGGCTTCTTTATAGAAAGTAAGCGCCTCGGTATTCAACTATGTGGTAGCATGTTCTTTCAGGCCGTCATAATCGTTAAAGTGTTGACCACCAAGGACAGATTTTAGGTGTAGGAGACATGAGAGTCGTTAGGAGCGAGGTCTGGGCCTTACGGAGGATGATCAAAGTCCTAGTGAAAGTCCCATAAGTGTTGTTTGGTCACATTCGCTGCGCAAGATTGGGCATTATCGTGAAAAATAAAAAAAATCCTCTTGACAGTAATCCTCGGCGCTCGTTCTGTATTGCGCGGCGCAAATTCTAAAGGATCTCGCAATAACTACGTGCATTGATTGTTTGGTCTCGTAGTAATAAATCAATCAGTAAAATGCCTTTTCTGTCCCAGAGAAACCGGTGCACATGACTTTTCGCGGTGTCAAGATTTGCTTAGGCTTAACCTTCGTTGGGGATGAAGTGTGCCTCCATACCATTGACTGTCGTTTTGTTTTTGGATACACAACGTAAGCAAAGTTTTCGAAATTTCAGGTGTTCAGTAACAATTTCATGAATTCGGAACTTCCATAGCAAGGGCACAAAATGTTTACTTACGGTTGTACATAATCTTGTCTTCAATTGTGTGAACAAGTTCATCAGTAACCGCAGACGGGCGTCCACTTCGTTCCTCATCGTGCAATTGATCACGTCCTTCATTGAACAACCTGACCCATCTTCTACCCATTGAATCAGTCATAGCATTTTGCCGGTAAAACTAACATATTTTTCGATGAATTTCCATTGGTTTAACTTTCTTTGCACTTAAAAAAGGAATCAGATACCCGGTTTCACATGTGGTGGCGTTTCCAATTACGGCTGACATCATAATGAGGCACTACAAAGCACACGTCGGCAGCAGCGATCTGAAAATTGTCAGAGTAACTACCGCGCGTGCTCGGAACTTAGATCGTAGCACTGCCACTGATAGATACAGAAACGGAAGTTACTTTGTGGATGAACCTCGTATTAAACTACTTTTCGACATAGCTTCCGAAATATTGTGGGCATTTGTCATAGCATGGCTCAAGTTTTTGTATGCCTTCTTCGTAGAAGGTTGCCGCCTATGTATTCAACCATGTGGTAACATGTTCTTTCAGCTCGTCATCATCGTTGAAGTGTTGACCACCATGGACAGGTTTTAGGTATAAGAAGAAAATCGCTAGGAGCGAGGCTGTACGGAGGATGATCAAACACGTCCCAGTGAAATTCCCGTAAGAGTTGTTTGGTCACATTCGCCTTGTGAGGTCGAGCGGGAAGGGAAGGAAAAAATAAAATTCCTTTCATGTCTTCTTACACCTAAAATCTGTCCTTCGTGGTCAACACTTCAACGATGATGAGCTGAAAGAACAAGTTACCACATGGTTGAATACACAGGCGGCAACCTTCTATGAAGAAGATACACAAAAACTTGTGCCACGCTATGACAAGCGCCTACAAAATTTCGGAAGTTATGTAGAAAAGTAGTTGAACAGTTGCAGATTTTTATACAGTAAATAGTTTTTCTGTATCTGTTCACGTTTGGTTTATATAACCAAACGGAACTTACTTTGTGGACATACGTCGTAGTTGTATATTTTTGTACAATAACTATTTTTTCTGTATCTGTACACGTTTGTTTTATATAACCAAATGGAACTCTCTTTGTGGACATGCCTCGTATATTCGTCAAATTAATTATTCGTGGGTTTTGGCCGTATTGTCAATATGAAAAATTGCGAAGTTTCGACCAATGTTGCAAGTGGACGTTGTCAAGGTGTTTCGCTGCCCCTGAAAAATTTTATTGAGACAACGGTCGTGGAAGCCTTTGTTTACATCTACAATATATTCACATAAAATAAAATAACGAAATAGGTTTGGAGAAAAGACTTCGCCGAACGAATAATACCTCGATTTCAAAACGAGTCTCCGTCAATTTAGTCAATACGAATTTCCCTTTTCTGAAGAGTCGCTATATCCTACGTTGCTCCCATCTAATGAGGATACCACAATGCGCAACAATGCTCCAAAATAGGACGTCAATTGTACCACGTTTCTGAAGAAGAACTGCAGCATTTTATAAGTGTTCTGCCAAGGAAACGTAGCCTCTGTTCGCTATTTTCACGATATTTTCTATGTGTCTTTTCTAATTAAACTTGTTTGAAATTGTAATATCTACGTATTTACACTACGAAAAGAATTTGAGGATGTACATGTGGTAAATATTTTATTCTGATACTGATTACATTTGAGGAGCGTTTTCACAAAACTCAACATGTGCAGAATTTGCAATAATGAGCTAAATACGTAAAATGTGCTTCTAAATGAGTTGCATCCATTGCAGGACACGGAGTTTATCGAAAGTTACTATTTGCCTGCGTAATATTGACAAAAAACTGTGGAATTTTTCTTAACTCGGAATCTACATCAAACGAGGGTCGTCAAAAATGAACACCTAGTGCTTGTCACAGATATTATTTTACAATTAGGCATATTACTAAGAATTTATTGATGACATCGGCTTTTTATTTTTTATTTTTTTATTTATTTATTGTTTTTATACTTTTGAGGTTGACTGCAGTCTTTCAATGTCATTATTGTTGCATTATTACTCATTAATGGATGCATCAGTCAGCAAATTAGACATTTGTTTTGTTTGTTAGCAGTAAGTTTGCTGCTTCTTCTTACCGCTATTTTCATACAATTTTAAGGCCACTGTTGCCAGATTAATGAAAAACAAGCTACCATTCAAATTTTTGAAGCCACAGTTATATATATAAAGTACAACTACCTACAAAGTCAAAACAACATACTTTTCCTCTCCAATAATTGTCAAAATGAAGAAAAGAAATAGTTTCAACGACATTGTTCGCTGATGTGTAATAACACCTAGGAACCATACGAGTGTCAAGAAAGGCGACGACATAAAGACACTAATGAGGTTCTTTGATACATCATGAGAAAAGAGTTATATATGAAGGCCATGAAAATGACGATGATGTGGTGACTACCTAAACAAACCACTTTATTTAAGTATTACTTCTTATTCCAAATAGGTATCCGAAGCATACCTTTATAATCGGTGGCGACTTTAATTTACCCTCGATATGTTGGCACAATTACGTATTCAAAACCGTCGGCATATATAAAACATCGTCCGAACTAGTTCTGAATGCCTTTTCTGAAAACTACTTCGAACAGTTAGTTCATGAACCGACTAGAATAGTAAGTGGTTGCGAAAATACCCTTATTTCCTAGCAACAAATAATCCTGAGCCAGTAAAGAGCATCAAAACAGATACAGGGATTAGCGAACATCGAGTTGTAGTAGCGAGACTGAATGTCGAAATTCCCAAATGCACCAAAAATAAACGGAAATATATATATTCAAAAGAGCAGATAAAAATTCACTTCACACTTTCCTGAATGATAAACTCCAGCCTTTCAAAACTAAAAATGCGAGTGTAGATCAGGTGTGGCTTACTTTCAAAGACATATTATCATTAGCAATCGAGAGATTTATACCAAATAATTTAATAAAAGAGGGCGCTTACCCCCCGTGATACACAAAACCGGTCAGATCACTGTTGCGGAAACAATGAAAAACGCATGCAAAATTTAAAAAGACACAGAATCCACAAGACTGGCAATATTTTACTGAAACTCGCAACCTAGCTTGGACTTCAATGCGAGAAGCCTATAGTTACCACAACGAAATACTGTCTCTTAATCTTGCAGAAACTCCAAAGAAATTCTGGTCATATGTGAAGTACACGGGAGACACGAACAATACCTTCACTAAGCGACAGTAATGGTAATACTACAGAGGAGAGTACTGCGAAGGCAGAATTGTGAAGTACACGGGAAGCACGAACAATACCTTCACTACGCGACAGTAATGGTAATACTACAGAGGACAGTACTGCTAAGGCAGAATTACTAAACACAGCTTTCCGAAATTCGTTCACCAAAGAAGACGAAGTGAACACTCCAGTATTCAATCAAAGAACAGCTACCAGACTGCGAAACTTAGAAGTAGATGTTCCTGGAGTAGTAAAACAACTTAAGCCACTAAACAAAAACAAATCTTCCGGGCCAGATTGTATACCAACTAGATTCCTCTCAGAGTATTCTGATGCAATAGCTCCGTACTTAGCTATAATTTACAACCGATCACTCAGCGAAAGATCCGTACCCGAAGACTGGAAAGTTGTCCAATATTCAAGAAAGGCAATTACGCGATAAATCAGTCAAACCTTAAGATCGTAAATTCTACCAAATACCTAGGAGTTACAATTACGAACAACTTAGACTGGAGAGAACACAAAGAAAATATTGTGGGGAAGGCGAACTGAAGACTACGTTTCATTGGCAGAACGCTTCGAAGATGCACCACATCCACCAAAAAGACTGCCTACATCACACTTGTGCGTCCTCTCCTGGAATACTGTTGCCCATTGTGCAACCGTCACCAGGTGTGACTGACGGAAGACATTGAGAAGGTTCAGAGAAGGGCAGCTCGTTTTGCTTTATCACGTTACGGGGGGGGGGGGGTTGAGCGTCACGGAAATGTTGCAGGAATTGGGGTGGAAATCATTAAAAGAAAGACGTTGTTCATTGCGGCGTGATCTGTTTGCGAAGTTTCAATCGCCGACTTTTACTTCTGAATGTGAAAATATTTTGCTAGCACCCACCTACTTAGGGAGACATGACCATCCCAATAAAATAAGAGAAATCAGATCTAAAACGGAACGATTTAGGTGTTCTTTCTTCCCGCGCGCTGTTAGAGAAAAGTTATGAAAGTGGTTAATGAACCCTCTGCCAGCCACTGAAATGTGATTTGCGGAGTATCTATGTAGATATAGATATATATGTAGATGTAGTAGGTTAACTAAATCATAATATTACTGCTATAAAGTATTTGATCATTGGAAGTTCCGTTTTGGAAGAAAGCCACGATTTTTATGTTTTTTAACTTACAACAGGAAGGTGATATAAAATTTTTGCCCCCTGAGGAGATGAAAAGGCTTGCTCAGGATAGAGTAGGGTGGAGAGCTGCATCAAACCAGTCTCCGGACTGAAGACCATAACAACAACAATATATATCTAGAGGTTCTATTAGCAATAAAATTTGGAAGTCATCAGCAATGTAGACTGGTCATGTAATTCAATAAAATATGCTTCCAGTTTTAGTTTTTTGTAACTGTTGAGTTTTGTGAAAACGGCTCTGAATTGTACTGTGTGGCACCAGGATAGGGTAGAAAAAATGTCGAAGAATCTCGTTTGTTGTCTCCACTTCGTACAACAGACAGACGTCGAGCCATTTCAGTTCAGTGTACTGATGACAATACATCTATCATATCCTAGATGTTTTTCTGATTTAATAATTGTTTTGATCACTGTAGTTGAATTTAAGGCCTGTAGAGTGACTGACTTTTTGTGTAAATGAAGATTAACGGATTTCATTTAGTTCCCTTATGAATGAGTTCACATAGTTCACTGTTAAGTGTCAATTGCTGATGTGCGCATCAAGCAAATATCTAATGTACACATTAACCCAAGGAACAGGACTGAAGTGCCTAGTGACAGTAACATTAAAGTGTGGTTAATGAACAACTTCTGATTTGTTCGCAGTTGGTAACGTGACGTTTGGCCTGGCAGCCGGCACGTGTTGAAGTGAGCCTGGGTCGGCGACCGCGCGACCCGGCCCCAAGCAGCGTGGGCGCGCCGCCTCACCGCCGGCACAAAACAATAGAGCGCGTTCCACGGGCTTAGAGAGGCTGAGGCACGTCACACACTTAATGCGAATGGTGCGCGCTCCACGTTCCGCGCGTGGTCGGCGGATCCGCGGATGAGAGCGGTTTTGTGCAATCCAGCGAAAGCAGACCTGTGCATTGTGCTCTCAAATCCGTGCTCCAGCCAAGGCCTGGTCAGCAATCGGTTAGAGCGAGCTGGCTCGCGCTCGCGCCACAGCACTGAGATGTCCGCCGGCTCGCGGGGACTAATGGTAACGTACGAGTTTGAGGGGCAGTGAGGGGAGACAGGAATCGCAAGAAAGTAGCTCCGCAGAGGAAAATTGGTATTACAAGTTACTACAATACGAGAATACTATCAAATACATCTAAAGAGATCCAACAAATAATTGCCGTGATGGAGGTTTTAAACTGGATCCACGGATTCTAGACTACTCAACCGGCGACGGTGTTCGGACTGTCGTTCATATCTACAACTACCCAAGCTACAGCATGAAAACATAAAAAAACCTTAATTAATCGAACGTCATTAACTTTTGCCCCCATATGAGTAAAAAACTTCTCATTTTTAATCTTGCGATGTATAGCACTGAAAAGGAGATTTTCCATTATCAATTTTGACTCTGATTTTTCAAAAATTACTGAGTGTGTAACAAACATACGAACTATAACGTCCTTTTATATTCAAACTCGAACGTCTGTGTCTATCGAAATCGGTAACGCACATGTAGACCCTATCCTTGTTCGTAGTATTCTTTAGTCTTTGTACTTCCGCTTTCCACTCTCCATCTTGGGAGTGCCCATAATCTTTCAAGGTATTGTAATGCCGTTGTAAATTTTTTCGTTGTCTTAAGAATTTTGAAGCATGCTAAGCATTTTCAGACAATCGCATATGACACACATATATGCTTTTGGGACTGACGAACATTGTCGTCGATGTGTCTGCTTTTCGCTTTGAAGCCATCGTACTAAAAGTCGTCGACGTGAAAAACAGATGCTTTGTACGTTATGTACTGCGCGGTGCGCATAAGCTCTCGCGTCTAAAGCAAAGCCGGAACGACGTTGTGGTTAGTCGTGTGAAGACAGCGTTTGTGTACCACTACTCTCCTGCCGGCCACGGTGGCCGATGGGACTGAGGCGCTCCAGTCACGGTCTCCACGGCCACTACGGTCGGGGGTTCGAATCCCCCCTCGGGCATGGATATTTGTGCCGTCCTTAGTGTTAGGTAGTTCGTAAGTAGTTTGTAAGTTTAGGGATTGATCACCTCGTAGTTAAGTCCCATAAGCTATACAAACATTTATTAAATCTACTCCCCTGCGCGGCAGTCCGTCGAGACGCCTGGGTGCCGCATTCAGGCAGCGAGCGAGTGCTCGTGCTCGTCTGGCAGCCTCCCAAACAGGCCTGCTCTAGCACATCGTACCGTCTGATCACATGGATAAATATGCGCTCGCTACAATTGGAAGTCATTTCATTCTATCTGATATACAAGAAGAGATAGTACTCATGCGAGAGAAGGTTTTGCGTGCATCCCATAATGGAACAAATGTGTATGAAAGGAGGGTTCGCCACGCTGTATTCCGATTTGCGCAACGACGAAGACAAGTTTTACACATATTTTCGTTTGTCTATTCGTTCCTTTCACGGGCTTGTCGGTAGAATACAAGACAGCATGTTACTTGAAAATCTCAAAAGGATTCCTATTATTCCGACAGAACAAGTAGCAGTAACCTTCAGGTAACAATATGAATAATCCTAAAGTAAAATGACTAATTCGAAAAATATAAAATACATATTACAATATTAATACGTGTACACTTACTACAATACTTTCGTTTAGTAGTCGGTAATTTTACATTTGTATTGTTTTATAACGGAATTCGTATAATTACTATAATGTCTTTCAAGATGTGTCGACGTTAATTGAGCTAGAGACAAATGGGGAATGGAAATTGTGTGCCGGCCGCGGTGGCCGAGCGGATTGCAGCGAGCCAGTCACGTACTGCACGGCCACTAGGGTCGGGGGTTCGAATTCCCCCTCGGGCATGAATATTTTTGCCGCCTTTAGTATTAGCTAGTTCGTAAGTAGTTTGTAAGTTTAGGGACTGATGACCCCGTTGTTAAGTCCCATAATCTGTACAAACATTTGAATTTGAAGGAAATTACATTTGTACGGACAGATCTTCATGATACGTCTTAGACTGTTTAGGGTGCTGTTTATTTTTATTTTGAAGGTTGAGTATAGGTGAAAGAGGTAACAAAATACTGTGGAGACTCGTATTACCACGTTAGTGGATTTCTTGCGGTTGAAATGAAGTATTGTGAGTCTTCTGTGCGAGGAATAAGCAGGACTGTGCACGCACTACTTTTTGTGGATTTCACTACCGCGGACGGGCTGTGTGGACCACCCGCACAACTGTGTGATGTGCGGAAGTGCGCAACGGCCCATAGAAAGCGACACTTCGCTCACGCTGTGAAAAGGCACTGTATCCTCGTTTACAGCTGCGCTCGGCCTTACAAACCCAGTTGAACACCAGATAAAGGTAGTGAAAAGGTCGCCGACTTCTTGTCAGGAATTGAAGAATCTTCAAATGTTTGTAAATCGGTGTGACCTAACTACTGTGGTTATCAGTCCCTAGTCTTAGAAACTACTTAAACTAACTTATGCTAAGGACAACTCAAACACCCATCCCCGAGGGAGGAATCGAATGTCCGACAGGGAGCAACCGAGCGCTCCGTAGCAAGGCGCTCTTGTGCGCTCCGCCATTCCAGCGCGGCTGCTGGGATTGTCGTATGGCAATTACGTTAAAATCACAGCACTACAAGACAAACAATAAGTAAATACACTTCGTTGTGCAACAAAATTAGACCGCAAGTAATTCCAAATTCAATGAGAACTTGTAATTAAGACACGAAATCTTGCAGGAAGATTGTGCCCACGGTGCAAACAAACACGACGGATGCCCAATCGCTGTATTGTACGCTGCGTAAATAGCCACAATTTACCTAAGCAGAGACTATTTATTGGCACGTTTCGGTTGTGACTCGTCATCAGAACGTCAAACACGTTTTTCTGCTGATATGGACTTTACACTGATGTTACACACTACTACTAATACTACTACTATCACTCTGCTGTGATAGGTCTGGCTTGCAGACTACTGTCACACTCAGGTCAATTGTTACTACTCTTCTTCCTATAACTTCTGCCATTTCTTCATAAATGTTCACATCCAAGTAACAATTGCGATCCAGCTCAGCGGATAATTTCGTATTACATACTGATGATTGGTCATACCCATGACGCGCCAGAATTTGTCATTGCTTCAGTATCGATTGCCCTTTATTCAGTAATCCATAGAACAATTAAGCAGCTCCTTTATTCACCGGTAACCCTCTCCCATTGTAGTGCACAAGTTTGGCTCAATGGTGCCTACAACAAGGTGTCGTCGCTGGTAGAAAAGTAGGTCAGGGTATACAGTTTGGAAAATATGTGGGCGACATTTTAACGCTGGTATAACATTTTTGCGTGTAACTTACTACACAGACGTTTAACAGCCCGTGGTGCCTGACCTTCAACCGAAATGGTTTTCTACAAAAATTTAACTGCACTGAAAACATTTGTGCGTACTGTACACTCAGAAAAGATGAGAGTTTTGATATTTACCGCCTCACCACAATAATAAGCTGTAAAGTTATAATATTATCCAACAATGGAAATTCGTCAATAACGCAAACGCCATCGATAGTTGATACCGTGACCGCGGAAAGGCTGCTTTATCGTCTAATGTGCAGAAATTAAGCTGCACCACACAGTAGCGTATTTCATATGGACCGACGGAGCGTCTTGGGGAGCTGTCATGTCTGTGAGGTACGACGTTCGAATTCGAGGCGGGAAATCCAGTTTCTTTTTCACCTGTTTCTTTAGTTATTTTGCAAAATTTTGACAATTTCTACGTTTGTTGGTTTGTATTAGAATGTTCTGAGACTGGCAACAGAATCACGCTATATTTCCAACACTTCTGGCAACATAAAAAATCTTTAAAAATATCAGAGCGCTAGAATCGATGTCATATAACAAACCGAAATGCTACATGCACATTATAGAATACTTGGATCACATCGACAAGTTTCTAATTCTACGGTGTGTAGAATAAATATATCCCTGGAAGATTTGAATCGATTTTTAAATTATTTCCTGTCGAAACAAAATTTTTAAATATCTCCGCGCTCCAGATACTATTTTACGCGCAGAATTGATCAGTAAAATATTAATCTCGTTGCCAGTTTGAATAATCGTAATAATGTAATCTAATGTATATATGCCGCAGCACAATTATGTGACCCTGATGAATCAATTATGTTAAATTCGAATTCAGAATGTTTTGAATACTTTTCGAAATATAGTCCTCGGTTATGACACTTGTTGTATGGCTGCACACATATTGCTCTGACTCTTACGCTACCCTGCCCGTCGTTGACCGTAACTGGCTTTCTGAACGATAAATGAAAATTACGAAGGTTTTGAACACTGAAGCAGTACCAACAGTAAAATGTATTACGTGAGTAAACGTTGGAGTCAGTGAAATCCTACAAATGGTCATAATAAACATGAATTAATTTGTTTTAAAAAAGAATCAACTTTTTTTCTCTCTGTTCAACTGTATTGATAGAAACAAAAAGTGTATGTCATCTATATGTACATCATAAACCAACTAATAGTAAATTTTCCAGTAGAGTCGAATGTGACGATTATATGGCGTAGTAGTAATGACAAAGTGAAAAATAGAGATATGTAGTCTAGGTTGCATCTTCATTTTATCATTTATATCGAGAGCGTAAGAGGAGTCATATTAAAAGAAAAGCACATATTAAAAGACTATTTCATTTCCTCATTACCATTACATTATGCAGCTAGAAACTGAGTTCCAGAAATTAAGAAAACAATATTATTATTTTAGTTGGAAGTACGTACATTTAGGGTAAGGTGGTACAGTTGCGATCATTTCGGATACTTGTTATTGTAACTGGAAATATATTGAGAAAAGAAATAATTTTAACTATGTCATTTGTTCTTAGATTTTTAATGAATATGTAACACAAATATTATACAACTAGCTTATATGCCCGTGCTTCGCAACGGTTGTTAAAAAAGGACCTGTGTTTACATGTTTTTTTAGGGTTCCAGACCTAGGTCAGCAAAAACAGAATCCTTGTTTAATCACTGTCAGCAAACGCAGTTCTCCTAGCCAAGATGTCAAAATTAAGTAGAAGTTATTGTCGAAAAGGATGAATGTTCATTACGTAATTTTTTCATATAAAAAGTGAAATTAATTTATGTCCGTACTCTGGAACGATGTAAATTCGATGTTAGGTTGTGTTCATAAAGTTAAGCCTGCGGTGTGTAATTGTTTGGCGTAAACTTCTTACAACACTTCGATCGTTGAGATGAGAAATAATAACAATAACAGCACCATGTTTGGTTGTATGGTGTAGTACTAAACTGTTTATCTCTGATACAAAGTGTATTCTGAAGTATTAGTATGTTGCAGTGTTGAACTGGGGACAATGTAGTTATTATGTTTGCAGTGATCCCTATTATCGAAAACACGACGAATGCTTAAAGTCTGGAAATTCATTCAACAGAGGAGCTCATGCCTATCTAAATAAGACGTCATGGTGGTGTCAATGTGCGATAAAGTACGTCTGGGTAATCGTTGAAGGAATGACGTCAGCTGATCGCCTGCATAGAACTTTCCAATAAATATTGTATTTCCAGTGAATTGTCTTGACTGTGTTAGCAGCAACGGCCACTCTTTCAACTATTACACGTCCCCATGTCCTGCAGTGATTATTCGTAAAACATGAAGTCGAAATGAACCTTCTGTTATAGAACTACACATTCAGAACTCTAAGTACAATTGTTTCTGCAAAAGAAGACGTTTTTCTCTATCTTAATGTAGTCCGTACCAATAGTAAGTATTTATAAATATTAATCACAATATTATACTGAACAATTAGGAAAGCAGAGACGTTTCTTATGAGTTTCTCGGTCGAGTGTGTACATTATCTCTAGTGGCAGGCACAGAGCAGAAATATCTCTGGAGTGAGCATTCAGATCTACAGAACAGATTTTGTGTCCTCAACATAAGGTGGAAATGTCACGCGATATTGGGGAAAATCTACTAATCGCTGATTCCATCTTTGTTCCGTTAAGATGGATGACTAAGTGTAAATGGCCCTTTTAGCGATGCTTCCTCAATTTTCTTGTTGCTTCCGCGACACATTTATTTAGATATTATTTCATGTTATGTGGTTGCTCTGCGAAAAGACGGTGGGGCTTCTTTGCAGCCAATGCGGTACAAACCAATCGTAAGAGCAAATAAATGTGTGGAAAGAGTGGATTTGTTTCCATATCACGTGGTAATTAGAGCTTAATGTTGGGAAGATGCACAAATGCAGAGATATTTCTACTCTAAGCACAATTTAGTGGTTATACTATTCTAACCTCCTTGGGTTGTACCCGTCGAAAGATGCACTTCTTTTTTTTCCTTGACATTGCAAAGCATAAGGAATACAGCTAGGGGAACAAAATTTTGTGTCCTACATAGATTAATTTTACTTGCAGTGGCAGCATTTTAGTTTTCTTTAGTTGGCAACGAACTATTCGCTTTAGGATGATGATAAATAATGAATTATTTCCTTTATTCTACGTGACTGATTTTTGAAAAAGCATTCAATGGCCGTTGCCAACAACAGCACACAACGCCGCAGCCATAAGTAAAATTTACCCCTTCTTGTAGTGTATTACACTGTTGTGATTCTTCAGGTGAATTTTGACGTCGTTTCGTTGTTTACGAGGGTGCCCCTTCGAGAGTCACTAGATTTGATTGGTCAGAAATTTGACGAGAAGACCACCGAACTTTTTAGGCATGTCTTGACCTCCACGTATTTTCTTTTCAATGGCGAATACTACGAACAAACGGAGGGAGTCGCCATGGGTAGCCCACTCTCCCCTGTGGTCGCAAATTTGTACATGGAGAATTTCGAGGAGGAAGCCCTGGCATCATCTGAATGGAAACCTATTTGCTTTTTCCGTTATGTGGACGACACTTTCGTCATCTGTACTTTTGGAGATTACCCTCAACAAACAGACATACACGATGGCTTTTACACAAATGATTAAATTACGATATCTTTATTTTCTCTGATTCCACTTCAATTATTGAAGCCTTTATGTAACCGCACGATATGCTCAAGTTACATCTGAAAATCCCATGAAAATTTGTCAAGTAGTTTTGGAGATAAACGTGTTCAAAGAGACAGACAGACATGACGGTCATAGACAAAAAATTTCAAATTACGGTATTCTTTTTTTCCGTGATCCGATTTTTATGAAACGAAGTCTATATGTTGTCCAGAGTTACGCTCAAGTTACCTGTGAAAACCGCATGCAAATTTGTGAAGTAGTTTCGGAAATAAGAGGTTTTTATACTTGAACAAACAGACACGACGGTTACTGAAAACAATTAAAATTACGATATCTTTTTGTTTCGTGATCAGATTTTGATAAAATTATGCCTATATTTTGACCCAAACTTTTCTCGTGTTTCCTGTGAAAACCGCATGTAGATTCGTCCAGTAGTTTTGAAGATTTAAGAGAACAGCGACAGGCCTACATTTACAGATTTATTATTAGTATAGATTACAAAAGTTGGTATGAACACAAAAACAGATTACAGAATTGAGAAGAAGCGATCGAAAATGTACCATACTAGGTACAATTGTAATCACTTCCTGATACAATTTTGATCACTTGCATGTTCCACATATAAAGCACGTTTCCCCTCGGGGACCAACGCATACTTCGTGGTTAAAACATTCCATTTTGGCAGCGAATCCAGTCACCCTTAGCTACTGATTCTGCTCGATAATAATTCAATAAACAAAATTCACAATTATTTTCGTTGTTTGCTGGCGAATTGAAGCTTGGTAAACTTATTTATCATTACTCACAGACGTACATTTCCGTTTATTTTTCTTGTTGCATTTGTTCATTGTTTTTCTTGTGCCCTGTTGAAAAAGTTTCTTCTTGCTGCGGAGGTTATCCAGGTTTTCGTCTTAAGTGAGACTAGCTGATGTCTGTGTTTTCCTCTTCCGAGACGATAATTTTTTTCTCTGGATTTGGCAAAATGTCCCTGACAGCATCGTGCTGGGAAATGTACTGGACCCTGGCGTTACGGATTTGCCGTGTTTGTCAGTTACATCATTTGACGATGAGGGTTCTTCTCCCATAATGCTGTTAGTAGCTTGACTGGTGGATACTGAAGGAGCAGGAGCCTCGAATAACGTTGAAGGTTCAAATTTCTCCTTGGGAACAGTGTCATTGCAAAAGGGCATTATTCCTATACATTGGAACCCTTTGACTGCGCGCCCAATGGACGCAGCTTTGCCCCAGGCATCACAGAAAATAGTACATAATCGCTGTTTTGTAATGTTTTCATTGGGATTGCGATGAATCCAGTTAGTTGCACTTCTGTGATATTGAGCCTTTAGGGATTTGAAGAAAGTTCTATCTAATGGTTGCAGTACATGTGTACTGTGCGGAGGCAATCCCAAAATTTCTAACCGACAATATTCTACAGCATCTTAGCCGGTGTGGCTCCCATGGTTGTCAACAATAAGAAGTGTAATAGGGCTACCCATTGTTTTGTATTTGGTGAAGAGACGCAGCCAGACCATGAACAATTCTTCATCAATGTATCTCGATTCACTCATCACCGTAATGTAACCAGGAGGTAAGCCATCTTGAAATTCAGGGCGTCTTCTCACTCCTTTAAAAATTATCATTTGTGGTAAATAAACACCACTTGCATTCATGCATGCAGCAACAGTCACATTTTGTCCTCTTTCCACGTTAGTGAAACAGCTTCTCGCTTTCCTTTACGACTTACTACTTTTGTGGATCTGTTGTTAAGAGGAAAGCTGGATTCATCCATATTATAAATACACTCTGCTTTATTAAACAAATCATAATCCTTTAAGATTTTTTCTAAATTCTGAAAATATTTACTTACTTCTGCTTTATTTAAGCCTTCAGCTCTGGCTCGCGAAAGACCCTCGGGTTTTCTCAGGCTAAGGTGAGTGTGTCTCTTAACAAATGTCCTAAACCAGTCGATTCCAGCAACCTTGCTTTCTAAGTTCCATGGATGTTTCAAATTATTTTTCTCAGCTAACCGGAATGCAGCTTTTCTTAACTGGAGTGGCGACAGACCCAATCCGCGCTGGTCTAGACCAAAGCATCTTCCATTTCAGAACTGAGTACCGTTGGGTAACCAATTCTGTTTTCTATAGGACTACTTGGAGTTAATCCAGCTTGCATTTTCTTTTTAATTTGCACTTTACCATGTAAAGTGCTGAAAGGAATGTCATATAATTGTGAAGCAGCTCGAAAGCTCAAATGTCCATTCATTACACTCTTTATTGCCTCATCTAATGCAGTCGAACTCCATTTATTGTAGATTATCTTTTCTGCTCGTTTTCGTGGCATCTACAAAATAAGAGGTGGCTTTAAAACTCGCGTAGGAAAATCTTTAGATATACAGAATTTATTTGCGGTAATTGTGTAGCCGGCCGCGGTGGCCGAGGGGACTGAGGCGCTCCAGTCATGATCTGCACGGCCACTACGGTCGGGGGTTCGAATACCCCCTCGGGCATGGATATTTATGCCGTCCTTAGTATAAGGTAGTTGATAAGTAGTTTGTAAGTTTAGGGACTGATGACCCCGTAGCTAAGTCCCATAAGCTTAACAAACATTTGAACATTTTGGTAATTGTTTATAATATGTCTATGGTAACCAATCGTCACGGACTAAACTGAAAAACTGCATTGATCGAAATTGTACTACGATATCGAAATTGTACAATTTTTCTGATCGAAAATGTACTACTGGCGTGAGTGAATTCACGAGTAAATAGTAGTGAATTCTGCCAAGAAATGGCAGCACATGTTACAGAGGCTTTCTCTGTAGGTGCCGTAGAACACGCCCGAATGGAAAACAAGTTTCTAACCTCACTAATATAGAATTTGTAAGTGCGTGGAAACTAGAAAATTTATAAGAGCATGTTAGACTAAGTAGCTTCACTTACCTCTTAACAGGAAAAAATTTATATCTCCATAGTACAAAGTGGCGTATTCTTTGAAAACACAGGAGGAGCTGTAGAAACCTGCTACACTACGACGACACACAAAGGCAAGTGCTACCAACACTACAAGACTGACAAACGGCGCGAAACCTTATGTTGATCGGAATTGTACCTATATCGATTTTGTACCACCTTACCCTACGCTTAATCAGTTGATCTCTGTGAACTCGGGCTTTTGTAGAACAGATAATTTGGAGGGTAATTCTAGGAAAATTTCGAACTTATAAAAATATTAGCCGTGTACTGCGCAAGGAATATATATATATATATGTGTGTGTGTGTGTGTGTGTGTGTGTGTGTGTGTGTGTGTGTGTGTTGAAAACGGTACCTGTAGAGCTAAAACAGGCAATTTGTGGGGAGTAGTAGAAACTTGCTCATAGTGCAGAAAATGATTAGTGTAAGAAAAGTCGCTATATACAATTCGAAATTTTTTTCGATTCGCAACTGATGATTTTAAATATTTAATTCTATCATAAGCATATGTTGAAGACGAACCGTGAAGGTAACTGAGAACTAGCGGATTCGATGAGAAGCAGTAACTGAGCGCAAAGCACTAAACAAATTACTTGAATGACTGCAAGAACCTTGCAGATGAAAAGTATATTAGCGAATTTGTGTTTAATTGTAACTGTTTCAGTGATATCGCTAGTGACAAAGAAGTAAATAACAGCGCTTTGCTTCACGGGACAACACAAAACCCTTTAACGTAACGGGCAGTGCGCAAGCATGCTTTTAACGGTTTCTTAACGAAACGTGTTTTAGAGTACAGCTGACACCGTAACCTGTCGACTTCCATGACACATCGACGTGTCGTAGGAAACAAAGTTTGGCATTTACTGAGAAACGCAACTATCAATGTTTTTATACTTCAGAAGCTTGAAACCGAGACTACCCTAAACAAAATATTTCGTTAATACTTTTTCTTAATCCCGCCCTCTCACCGCACCAGAAAACTCTCCTCTTACAGAACAGCAGCTTCGTTGTATTCGGTAGAATGACTGTTCCGCATAGCCTTTCACCTTATATTCTACTTCAAGCACCATAATTCTTCTAATTCAGCATCACTTGAACTCTTTGCCATTCACCTTAAAATTTTATCTTCTGCTACTCTTATTATTTCATATTTCTTTTCCTTTAATAATATTTGGTTCTGTTGTGTTATATCTTGGAATTCTTTCCCAACGCCGGGTAGACTAATAATGTCATCAGTCGTATTGTTCATAGTAAAGAATAATCTTAAATATAGGCCCTACAGAGGAAGCAGACAATAGTGTACAATCTATAGATATGTATAATTTTATAGAGTGGCATATTCTCTTCCCAGTCTTTTCAGTTTTATTTGGGTCATTTATTATTGATTTATTCCAAGTGTTGCGTCGATATCTGAATAAAAATGTTGATACGCATTGGTCTCGAGGTCTGTTCTAAAGGATCGTCTGCCATGTACTGCCATGCTCGTAGTGTCTTCCTTCTTGTTTTTAAGGTCAGGTGTGGAAACTTTCATCAAGATTGTCATAAAACTGTAGACTGATAATCGAGTCTGTTGTAAAGTACCCTCCGCCCAGCACCCTATCAATTCTTATGTAGACAGTACTGTTCTTTTTGTTTGGAAGAACAAAATTTTATCGCAGTCAGTTGAAAGGTATGGCAGCGCCTAATTCGAAACAGGAATGCCCATAAAAAGGTATCAAATTCTAATTTTCCGGTTCTCTAGCTGTTCTTTTGAGACTTCCCTACTTTTTTCCAAGCTACACTATTATTAAAGCAAGCAAACAAAAAATATTCATATCGGTCAAGTCATTTCTGAGTTTAATCGAGATTAGATTACATCTTCCTACGGTGGCGGGATGTCCTAATTTTGCCACAGATAAAAGAATCACAATTCCCTGATAAATAACAGAAGTTATTGTACAGTTATGGTTTATAAATGCTCGTTCCAAGACTCTATTGGTTACATGGAATGCAAAATATCCACTCGCTGCACTAATCGTTGGCCAAGGAATTTATTCATACTGCCACCCGTAATTGTCAACACGTGGCGTCAGGAGATGGCACTGATAGTGTAACGAAACTAATCGTTCCCGTCGGGTACTGGTTTAACATAAATTTCACGGTCGTAAACACCAATAGCAAGTGCAGTGGGTACGCTGACAACGTCCTGGTAACACGTGACACCGCAGACATCCACTGGACGACTCAAACCTCCTCTACAAACATTGTAAATCTGCGGCTCATTAAATGTGGACGCACTGCTTTTGAAACTGGCAAATAAGCAAAATTTTCCCTGGCATACAGGAAGTAACCACTCGAATATGTTGAAAACTGCTTGAGGAAATTTTCAGCAGTCATGATTCGCACCCTCTTGTCGGATCATCACGGGAGTGTCGGGCCGCGAGGAATGGCCGCGTGGTCTAAGGCACCATACTACGGACGGGGCGGCCGTTCCATCAGAAGGTTCGAGTCCTCCAGCGGGGATGGTTGTGCGTGTTGACCATAGTGTGAGCTTGTTTATGTAGTTTCCAAGTCAAGGGACTGATCACGATGGCAGTTTTGTCCAGTAGGTTTAGAAACATTTGAACATTTGTACTGGGCCGAGGAACATCGTCAAATCTTTGAATAAAGCAACAAACGACACCTTAATATTCTCCCTCACCTTTTAGTTTCGGTTATGAGCGGAAGTAACAAAAATTTTTCTCCGCAACTAATAATTATATCGCTTAATCTTAAAGCTTAAAAGCCCTAAAAAATTTACACGATATTCTTTTCCACAAAACTCATTCTCCAAATCGTAATATATGTTCTATTCCGAGCTGATTTTTCATGCACTACGGTATAGTCGTACAGATACCTCTGTGATCTGAGTGCAGCGCGGAACTAGCCGTGCGTCTAAGGCGACAAGCTGCGGAGTGAGCGGTCGCTGCTCATCGGAGGTTCGAGTCCTCTCTCGGGCATGGATGTGTGTATCCTAGTTAGCATAATTTAAGTAGTTTTAAGTCTATGGACTGTTGACCACTGCTATTTGTTCCCAAGCTTTACAAATATTTGAACATTTTGAACCGCTGACTCTCACGATCACGCTGTTTATGGAATGTTAAATTATGATTCACTCTCCTTTTTCTCAATGAAACATGAGAGATTTCCTTATTTATTCTTCTTTTATTTCTCTGTACAGATTAATATACTTTACGTAATGAATTGCAGTGACAGGCGGATGTAGTACTCGTTTCATGGACTGGAATTCACACCTAGGATCAATATTTTTAATTTACGACAATTGAGTTTATGTATATACATTACTGAAAATGGAAAGAAAATACGAATTTTTGGTCAACTGAATATCGGTTAACAGAAGAAGGTACTGCAAGCAGAAATAGGAAAATAATAGGCACTCAAATTTTCAAATGTTTGTTAAGCTTATGGGACTTAACTACGGGGTCATCAGTCCCTAAACTTACAAACTACTTATGAACTACTTACGAACTAGGACGGCACAAATATCCATGCCCGAGGGGGGATTCGAACCCCCGACCGTAGTGGCCTTGTTGACCGTGACTGGAGCGCCTCAGTCACCTCGGCCACCGCGGCCGGCATAATAGGCACTGAGAACAGTTCAGTTGTCCATAAAGTCTCGAAGGAATCGAGGAAAAGTCAACAACTACCATAATTTCATATTTATATACTGAGATGCAAAAGAAGAAAAAATAATGAAAAACGAACGGTGCGTAATGTAACACTGTCGGAGCTCCAGAAGATTGCAATGTACGTTAGCGCACCAGGAAAGTCGACCACTGAATACGCATGACGTTAACACTTGAAGCGGTATTGGTAACAGGCTTCCGCAGCTTTCAGTGCAGAAGTAAATTTTCATTGAAAAATGTTGTTCATCTTTCTGTATACAGGTAGTGACACAATCTAGGTTTTCAGCACCATCTCCTCGGATAGTACATAATATTTTAGCTTGCTTTTTACCGTAAATGCCGGGCATTTACTTGAGATGTCCAGGACACATCAGTAATATGAAAAGAATAGATTGCTACTCACAACATATATGAGGCACTGATTGATGGGCAGGCTTCATAAAGAAATACTGCAAGATACTTTAAATTATCTGACTAAGCCCTCCACCGTACAGAGACGAAAATCACACGCGTGCAACCCTTACTCGATCCCCACCCCCTATACAGGCACACAAATATGTACAGATTTACATTCGCACAGGCATGGTCGCCGTTGTCATCGGCGTGCGTTTGATGCGAGCAATGCTCTTTAGGTGTTGCTATGGGAACAAGCAGGAATATCGTGAGAATGGACAGTGGGCTGCTAGGTACAACATCGTCTGAGAAATAGAGAAACAAAAAGTACTGCCCATGTCTGCTAAACGGACTGCCCATGTCTTCTAGCAACAGCAGGCAATATGAAGTACTGTGCGAGCTCCCCCTCACTTGTGCTGATTCATGTTGTTCACTTTCTATGGGCATGTTTTACCTTCTATTATGAATCTCAATACCTGGATTCCGGCCGTGGCCGTACCCTAGTAGGGATGGTATTATATCTAATTTTTATGGCCCAAAACTTTACATAGTAAATAAATAAACAATGAATAAATAAACGTCCTCCTTGCATATCACAAACACACAAATGAATATGAGTAAGAACATTACATGAAATAGCACAAGTTTGAAATAAATAAAATAATGCTGCCTTGTTTTAGAGTCATTCCTTCGGCATGAGTCTCGCAAATCGAGCATATCACCAACCACGTGGCCCAGAAGTCTGTCATTAACATCAAACACATTTTAAAATAATATTAAACCTCTTTCGCGAATTCTTCAAAAAAAATGTTCAAATGTTTGTACAGTCTATGGGACTTAACTACGGGGTCATCAGTCCCTAAACTTACAAACTACTTATGAACTAACTAATCCTAAGGACGGCACAAATATCCATGCCCGAGGGGGGATTCGAACCCCCGACCGTAGTGGCCGTGCTGACCGTGACTGGAGCGCCTCAGTCCCCTCGGCCACCGCGGCCGGCGCGCATTCTTCATTCTGTTGTAGGCCTTCATAAAGCAATCTTCCTTTATACCAAACGGGTGGGTTTTTTTTGTGTGCCAAATTTACAACTGCTCAACGGAGAATGAAAACTACTTATAATTTCCTTCCTAAATATGCTAACGAATTAATTAATTACTACCTGAGTTTTAACTTCATTACATTTTTGATTTGTCAACTCTGTTGCATAGAGCTGAATTTTCAAAAGAAACCCAAGTTTAACGCTGAATACTGCAGCATACAAGTTGAGGCTGAGGGCCTGCATTAGACAAAAGTTCTAAGCCCCTCCCACTAATTAATGACCTAAAGAAAAGTGCGTCACCAAGTAACATTCCCTTATTAATTATTATTCTGACATTCGCGTTCTCACGATTGATTCCTAACATTTTGCGCCTGCAGTATCATATCAGCATGTACACTGCTATGGAGACGACTGCATGTACCGGACCCTGGCAGCGAAGCGAATCTTTTCTTCAACCGTCCGTGGCTTTCACAAAAAAGCCCGTGCGAAAGCGTCTCTAGGTTCTCTATTGGCTGACAGCAACCCCGCGATTTATCGATACCCTCGTACCATCTCTTAGTCTCTTTGCTTAGCCTCGCTACCACCAGATGGACTAGCGAAGGCAGAGGTCAGGATTGTTACGCCACTGCAAGAAGTGTTCCCAGTTGTATGGTTCTGAATAGCTGTGCTATACTCAGATTAAAATTATTTTACCATTACAGAGTCGAATTGTTAGTTTCGTATACGGCATATGCTTGCTGAGGTGCCTGATCAGCTTGTGCTGGCAGCAGAACTCTGCCACGTGACGCGGTCTTCAGGGGAGGGAGGCAGGTCAGAAAGGTAGTGTTGGCAAACGAGTGACAAACATGCAGTGATTTTTAGTTTCAGTTCCAGTAATAAAAAATAAGAAAAAAATTAATAATAATAATACCAGTAATAATATAATGCAAATAATGCAAAACTAACTACTAAAAATTATAGTTCTTTCTAGTCAAGAATATTGAAAGGAACGTTTTATTATCATTCTTTACCATGCCATAATATATAATCTGTTTTAGGAACGTCGGATCCCTAGCAACCCCCAAGAACTGTATACATTGCCGTGGTGGGATGGCTAGTTTTCCTCACCGATAGGAATTTTCCTACCTTAGGTACACGCACAGCAGAGGGGTGTCTGTGCAGAGACCAGACAAACATGTTCTTCCTGAAGAGGGGCAGGAACGTTTTCAGTATTCTCAGGGACAAGAGTCTGGACGATTCATCGAGCTCGCCTTGTAACATCATCTAACGTAGCGTTGCCATATAGGTTCTGCAAACAGCTGAAAGCAAGAGAGAACTGGGGTCATGACGTGCAGACCTACTGGGTAAAGTATTCTGGAGTATCAGGGAGGGCCACCCATGACAAAACAGTTCCACCTGTTGTGGAATATATATGATACAGACGAAACACCGTCATACTTGATTGAAACTGTAACGATCCCAAGTGCAATAAAGTAGACGCAGACAGGCATGAAATTCCCAGAACCAACAGTGTAATAAAATATTGTTGCAAAATGCTAATACGACTTACTTACAGAAGAAAGGAAGAATTTGTAGAAGCCGACCTCGAATAAAATGTTTAGCCGGATATAGGAGAAGTGTGGGAACACGCTAGATCGTACTGACGCCACATATTAGAAGATCGGTTAAGGAAAAACAGACCTACATTATTAGCTTTTGTATATTTTTGTATAGGCAGTCTTTTCTGATATCATTTGCCTGTACTGTAGCATTCTACGGGTGTGAAACTAGGACGTAAGCAGTTTAGAAAAAAAAGGTGGAAATATTTTAAATGTGTGCCGATTGTGTGACTAATGACGAGGTACTGATCAGAATTGAGGCGAAAGTAAATTAGATGCATATCTGAACCAAAAGAGGAGATTTATTTGTAGGACACGTTCCAAGACGTCAAGGATTTATATGTGCGTCGAAGGGGGGGGGGGGGGGGGATGGGGAGTGAGTGACTTGCAGAGGGAGGAGGGAGGCAAAGAGATGATTATAGTAAGCAAATCCAAATGGATGTACTCGTTCTTATTCGAAGAGTCTTGCACAAGCTTTAGAGCTTTAGAAGCGTTGAGAGCTACATCGAACCAGTTTTTATAAACCAGGGTTACGTATCTAAATATCTCAATTTTCGAGGATATTACACATTACTTTGTTGATAATGTTAATACACATCCAATCACCAAAAAAATTAATGTTGTTGTAATGAAAAGTGATTAAAACATTTCACTGGTTTCTTTATGAATAAAATAAAAATCTAACTTTACCGAAATCCAGAAACTCCAACATGGACGTGGTGCTGCTTTATTCCCTTCGAGGACATTTCATTGTAGCTTGTATCCTGTTACCTCTTACTGTCTGGAGACTGATTATAAGTGAATTCCCTTGGCGTAAGTTTCAATTAATAAAATAAATTACAAATGGTCGTGGAAGCCGAAAGAATCTTCTGTGAACTGTTTGAATTAAATTTGTATACTTCCAATATTTATTACGTAAATGTTTCTCGGTCCTGGTATTTCTTTTGTGGCTTTTCTTTTACTGCTTAGCCCATAGCTGAACGTAAATGATTTTCTGAATCAAAAATATAATTTTCCAGTGTCCTGAATTAAGAGATAGTACGCACAATCTTATGTGTTAATGAGTACAAATGGAATTACTTCAAAACAGAGATATTTTCTTTAATGAAATTGAAGAATTTGATTACAAAGCAAAACTTTTTCTAAATGTAGTCTGTATCTAGTGAGTAAACCATATGAAAGCCGTGGATAACTAGGTAGAGTGAGGGATCAGCCTTATGGAGACCAAACAATAAAAACGCATAGTCCCTGATAAAAACAGGTATGTTCAACAAGCTGCTTCTTCATGTCACCATGTCTTATTGTATAAATGAAGCCTACGTAAACGAACGATATTATTCAAAGCATATGGAACTTTTTCATTACCATTGCCTGACCAACCCTGTGCATAATAGAGTTGTAGATTGCGTTATGTTCAAAAAATGTTCAAATGTTTGTTAAGCTTATGGGACTCAACTACGGGGTCGTCAGTCCCTAAACTTACAAACTACTTATGAACTGCTTACGAACTAGGACGGCACAAATATCCATGCCCGAGGGGGGATTCGAACCCCCGACCGTAGTGGCCGTGCTGACCGTGACTGGAGCGCCTCAGTCACCTCGGCCACCACGGCCGGCGTAGATTGCGTTATCAAAATTAAAACAAAAGTATCAATATTATATTTGGAAGTAGTGATGTTCTAACGGACCAATGGCAGTAGTAGTTAAATCGTCAAATAGCGTAGCATCCAATCACCTCATTTCCTCAGTCTGCTGATACTAGTAACTCATGTTTTTATACAAAGTACCTAGTCTGTATCGGGGGGGGGGGGGGGAGGAATTCAAACAAAAAGCCAGTGCCAGCTGATGTCGCTGTTGTCGTTGTTGTCTCATCGTCCAGAGCGCTAAGTATCATAATTTAATTGCGTGAAATCTCGTTGCCAGTTAATTTCTTAATTTTGCAGATTTCGATTGTGCTACTGTTTTAAGAGTTTATTCTCGCGTATTTTGATAAATACCGTGTGTATAGTTTTCGTCTGCTGCAAGCTACGTGATTTAACTGTAATACTGTCCTTTCCGTATTTCGTGTTCTACTTTATGAAAGCTTATATTCTCGCTCGTTTGATAACAGGGTATTCCACAGACTTTCTTGTTTATTTTTAAAACTGCCGGACTCAGTTTCGTTGTTTTGATAGTGTAGTTACCACTAACCACAGTTCAGCCAGCTGCCAGCTGCCAGCCGACTTTTACAGTACTAGGCTAGTTAAAAGTTGATTATTTAGTTTTCCACTTTCTGCAGTTAATTGTATCGATAGGATAGATAGGATGTGTGCCTGCTTGTATTTGTTCTCAAACAAATGTTAAACATAAATATCAACTACTCAGAAAAGTTAATCCAGTTGCAATTGAGACCTTTTTAAGCCTAATTAAGGAACAAGAATGGCAGGATGTTTATAGTGCTGATAATGCAGATGATAAATATAATGCTTTTCTGAACACATTTATTATGCTGTTTGAAAGTTGCTTTCCGCTAGAACGCTCAAAACAGGGTACTTTCAGTAACAGACAGCCAGGGTGGATGACAAAGGGGATAAGAGTATCATGTAGAACTAAGCGGGAGTTGTATCAAAATGTTAGAAGCAGTCAGAATGAAGATGCAGTAGCTCATTACAAACAGTACTGTAAGGTTCTGAAAAATGTCATTAAGAATGCAAAAAGTATGTGGTACGCAAAAAGAATAGCAAACTCTCGGAATAAAATTAAAACTATCTGGTCAGTCGTGAAGGAAGTGTCTGGTCAGGAGCAGCAGGTAGAAGATATAACGTCAGTGCGTAGTAAGAATGTTTCTGTTACTGACAAGTTAGATATATGTGCAATATTCAATAATCACTTTCTGAATATAGTAGAGGAACTAAACAAAACTCTAGTTTCTACAGGTAATCATATAACGTTTTTAGAAAATGCGTTTCCGAGGCTGTTGCCTGAAATGATCCTTCATGATACTTCCATACGTGAGATTGAGTCAATAATTAAATCACTAAAGACTAAGGACTCTTGTGGATATGATGGGGTATCTAGCAGAATTCTAAACTACTGTTCTCCATATGTTAGCCCAGTACTAAGCCATATTTGTAATTTTTCCTTTCAGAATGGTCAGTTTCCTAACAGATTAAAGTACTCAGTAGTGAAACCGCTTTATAAAAAAGGAGAAAGGGATAATGTAGACAACTATAGACCTATTTCTATGCCATCGGTTTTTTCCAAAGTTATTGAAAAGGCTGTATATTCAAGATTAATTGATCATTTCAGTTCACATAATTTCCTGTCAAACGTACAGTTTGGTTTTAGAAGTGGTTTAACGACCGAAAACGCTATATTTTCGTTTCTCTGTGAGGCACTCGATGGGTTAAATAAGAGGCTACGGACATTAGGCGTCTTCTTTGATTTAACAAAAGCGTTTGATTGTGTTGATCACAAAATACTGTTGCAGAAGTTGGAACATTATGGAATACGGGGAGTAGCCCACAACTGGTTCACCTCTTACTGTAATAATAGACAACAGAAGGTAATTCTCCGTAGTGTAGAAAATGGCTATGACGTGCAATCCCAATGGGGCACAATTAAGTATGGGGTGCCCCAGGGGTCTGTTTTGGGACCATTGCTGTTTCTTATTTATATAAATGATATGCCTTCGAGTATAACAGGTGATTGTAAAATATTTTTGTTTGCTGATGATACCAGCTTGGTAGTGAAGGATGTTGCTCGTAATATTGACACAGTATCAAATAATGCAGTTCAAGAGATAAGTTCATGGCTAATAGAAAACAAGTTGGTGTTAAATCACAGTAAAACTCAGTTTTTACAATTTCTAACACATAATTTGACGAAATCTGACATTATGATTACACATAATGGGCATGTGATAAGAGAGACTGAACAGTTCAAATTTCTAGGTGTTCATATAGACAGTAAGCTGTCATGGAAAGCCCATGTTCAGGATCTTGTTCTAAAACTAAATTCTGCTATATTTACCATTAGAACAATATCTGAGATAAGTGATTTTTCAACACGAAAAGTAGTCTATTTCGCTTACTTTCACTCACTTATGACGTACGGCATTGTTTTTTGGGGTAACTCGCCTGATGCAAAAAGGATATTTCTGGCTCAAAAACGGGCGGTTCGAGCAATATCTGGTGTAAGTTCGCGAACGTCATGTCGACCCCTTTTCAGTAGTCTGGGAATTTTGACTCTGGCGTCACAATACGTTTTTTCTTTAATGTCGTTTGTTGTTAATAATATCAGCTTATTCCCACGAGTTAGTAGCTTTCACTCGGTGAATACTAGACAGATGTCTAATCTACATTTGCACCACACCACCTTAACACTTGTGCAGAAAGCGGTGCAGTATTCTGCGGCATCCATTTTCAATAAGCTGCCACAAGAACTTAAGAATCTTAGCACTAATCCACATGCTTTCAAATCTAAATTGAAAAGTTACCTCGTGGCTCACTCCTTTTATTCTGTCGAGGAACTCCTAGAAAAGTTAAACAATTAAGCTAATTTATTTTTTCTTTATTGGTTCTTTTCACTTGTCTTAAGATTGTCGTGTGCAAAGGACTACTTAAAAATTTCTATTACCATTATTGTGTAACAATTAATGTATTGACTTGTTCCATGACCATGGAGTCTTACTCCTGAAGTGGGTCCTATGGAACAGAAAAAATAAATAAATAAAATAAAAAATAAATAGAAGAGGGAGGAGTTGGCCGCAGTTCGCGAGCAGCTGAGCGTGCTGTTGGCTAGTTGGCTAGTGCAGCGCTGGTGGGGAGTCTGGTGCGTCGAGTGGGACACCTCAGGTTTCTGATGCTTCGCCTTCCGTCCCTTCTACAGAGGCACCTTCAGGTGTACCGGATGTAGTCGAGCCGCCCTCTCCACAAGGGGAGTGGCTGGTTGAACGGCGTTCATGTCGCTAGAGATGGAGGGCCAGTGTGGAGGTTGGTCGTCCGTCCACGCCCGTTTGTCCTATGAGTGGACGTGTGGCCACTCCTTCAGCAGGGTCCGAGCAGGTGCACAGGGGGAGGAGATTAGTTATTGGGAGCTCCAATGTTAGGCGCGTGATGGATCCCCTTAGGCAGATAGCGTCCAACGTGCACTCGGTGTGTCTGCTGGGGGACCTCACCCGAGATTTGGAGGCGGCCTTGCCGGCGGCTATCGACTGTGCGGGGTGCGGTCGACTGCAAGTCGTGGCTCACGTAGGCAACAATGACGCTTGTCACTTGGGTTATGAAGACATCCTCATTTCATACGGGCGACTGGCGGAATAGGTGAAGGCTGCTGCCCTCATACGCGGGGTGCAAGCAGAGCTGTCGATTTGTAGCATTGTTCCCACGGTTGATCGTGGTCCTTTGGTTTGGAGCCGAGTGGAGGGTCTGAAACAGAGGCTTCGCCGACTCTGTGTCAGTCATGGCTGCAGATTTCTGGATCTGCGTTATCGGGTGGGGAATTGTAGGACGACCCTAGTTAGATCAAAGGTGCTACTCGGGTAGCATAGTACTTGGGGAGTGCACATGGTTTTTTTTAGGCTAGGCGCTAACTCTGATGAGCACTCACCTGTCAACATTCAGACAGCGAATTCAGGCCGCGTTCGTCTAAAAAATTCAACTATCAAAATATTAGCCGCGAACTTTCAGAATATTAAAAACAAAGTTCCCGAATTCGCCGCACTGCATGGAAATTACTGTGCTTAGATAGTTTAGGCTCCAAAAGCTGGCTAAATCATGTTGTGGCAAGTTCAGAAATATTTAGCGAGACGTGAAATGTATATCGGAAAGATAGATCGGACACAACTGGAGGAGGAATGTTCATCCGTGTGGAAAAAGATATTGTTTCTACTGAGATCGAGGTTGAAAGTAACTGTGAAGTTATTTGGGCACGTATAACAGGTCTGAAAGATGTAAAGTGAATACTTGAGTGCTTTTACGGCCCCCAGTGCTGCTGTAGCAGTTTTAGAGTCATTCAAAGGAAGTATACACCATTTAGTGCGTAGGTAACCAGACAAGAAGGCTAGGAGCGTGTTTTTGTTGACAAGAACCGATACAAAATTGTTAGGATCGCACTTAGAAAATGAATGGGCATCGTTTGGTTCCGGTACTATGGATGTAGAGGAATTGTGGACTAAATTTAAGTGCATTGTACATAAAGGGTTAGAGAAATATGTGCCTGTAAAGTCAATTAAGGATGGAAAAAATCCACCGTGGTATAATAATAATGATAGAAAGCTACTGAGAAAGCAAAGACTGTTGCACTCTCGGTTCAAAAAAGAACACTCAAATGATAGCAGGTAAAAGTTAGTAGAGATTCGTGCGTCTATAAAAAGATCGATGGGCGAAGCATACAATAATTACTACAGCCATATCATAGCAAAAATCTTTCCGAGAACCCAAAAAAATTCTGGTCCTATGTAAAATCGATAAGCGGATCAAAGCCCACTATCCAGTCACTCGTTGAACATTCCGGGGCAGTAATAGAAGAAAGCAAACGGAAAGCTGAAGTTCTAATTTTAATCTTTAATAAATCTTTCACACAGGAGGACCGCAGAACTGTACTATCATTTGATCAACGTACTAATTCTGAAATGGAGGACACAGTAATAGGTATGTCCGATATAGAGAAACAGCTGCAAGAGCTAAATACCAAAAAGTCTGCTAGTCAGGATGGAATACCAGTTCGGTTTTACGAAGAGTAATCTGCGGCATTGGCCCCTTACTTAGCTTGCATTTATCGCGAATCTTTAATTCAGCGCAAAGTTCCTAGTGATTGGAAAAAAGCGCAGGTGGCTTCCGTTTATAAGAAAGGCAAGAGAACTGACCCACATAATTACAGGCCAATATCGTTGACATCAATTTCCTGTAGAATTTTGGAGCATATTCTCAGTTCGAATATACTGAATTTCCTTGAGAAGGAAAAGCTTTCTTCTATGGATCAGCATGGGTTCAGGAAACATCGTTCATGTGAAACTCAACTTGCCCTTTTCTTACATGATATCTTGCGAGCCATGGATGAAGGGCAACAGGCGAATTGTGTTTTTCTCGACTTCAAAAGGCGTTTGACGCGGTGCCACACTGCAGACTCCTAACGAAGATACGAGCTTATGGAATAGGCTCACAGTTTTGTGACTGGCTGCAAGACTTCTTAAGTAAAAGAACGCAGTATGTTGTTCTCGACGGCGAGTTTTCATCAGAGACGAGTATATCGTAAGGCGTGCCCCAGGGGTTGTGATAGGTTCGCTATTATTTTCTATCCATACAAATGATCTGATGGACAGAGTATCTTGTAATTTGCGGGTTTGCTGATGATGCTGTGGTGTATGGGAGGGTGTCGTCTTTGACTTAGACAAAATGTCTAGATGGTGCGAAGAATGGCAGCTTGCTCTCAATCTAGAAAAATGTAAGGTGATGCGCATGGGTAGGAAAAACAATCCCATAAAGTTCGAATACAGCATTAGTAATGAGCTTCTTGATGCAGTCGCGTCGTTCAAATATCTAGGCATATTGCAGAGCGATATGTAAGGACAGTTGTAAGGCGCACAGCCGACTTCGGTTTATTGGGAGAATTTTCGAACGATGTACTTCATCTGTAAAGAAGACCACGTATAAAACGCTTGCACGACCACGTTTTCAGTATTGCTCAAGTGTTTGGGACCCGCAGCAGATCAGTGTAAAGTAAGACATAGAAGCAGTTCTGAGGCGAGCAGCTAGGTTTGTTACTGGTAGGTGCGACCAATGCGTGTCACGGAAATGATCCGGCAACTCAATTGGGGATCGCTGGAGGAAAGACGACGTTCTTTTCGTGAATTTCTGTTGAGGAAATTTAGAGGGCCGGAATTTGAAGCTGCTGCCTACTTACATTTCGCGTAGTGATCACAAATACAAGAAAAATTAGGGCTCATACGAAGGCATATAGGCATTCTTTCTTCCTCGTTCCATTTGGGACTGGAATAGGAAAGGAAATATATAATAGTGGTACAGTATACCCTCCGCCACAAGCCTTATGGTGGATTGCGGTGTTTGTACGTAGATGTAGATGTAATAAAAGTAAGATACACGTACCACGTAAGTTTAACCACTGAGGTACACACGTATTAATAATACAAGCGTAGAAGCAATCCTAGCTTCCGCTTTTACACTTCTTCACAGTGGAGAAAGTGTTTAATGTATAAGATAGTTACTCTCCTGAATTTGGAAGTATGTTTCTGATACATAACACATGTTTTCAAAAATGTGCTCAGACATATCTTGTACTCAGTCTGCAGACGGACTGAAAAGATAACAAGAATTCGATGAAACTTAGTAAGTCGGTACCAAGTAATAAATGAATTTCTTAATGACATGTAATATATTACATATTAATTCAGTAAACCTTGAAAGTGTCACATTTAGTAGCAGAGGAGTAGTGATAGCTCTGGTGACAGAAATAACCGGTTTTTGTTTTGTTTTATAAGGCAACTAGAAACATTAGACCTTAACGACAAAACAGGTATGGTGCTGCAGATACCATTTTTTACGGTTTCTTAACGAAACTTGTTTCAGAGCACAGCTCACATTGGGTCCTGTTCACCTTCACGACGCCAAGAATTTGTGCAGAACAATAAAGATTTCAGCAAAGAAATTTTGACATTTCCTGAGAACCACAAATCTCATAGTTTACTATATATTTGTTCTGCCACGTTCAACAATATTCATTCATCTCATCCCTTATTTTCCAGTTATTAAAACGTTTTTGTATAGGCTCAATTCAATTAATTCAAGATTCGTTATATTCACTTTTAAAAAAACTAACCATCATTTCTATGACTTTTTTGTGTTCCAGATAATAATATCATACCGAAGACGTCATTAGGCAAAACATTTCACTTTTTTCTTAACCCTACCTCTACACTGTATAAAAAAATCCGCTTCTTGAAGAATTACCATTATGTTTGCTATGTTCTACACAGCTAATTATATTCTAAATCTTAGGTACTTTTGATCTTGCCATTACCTCAATTGTTATCAATCGACATTACCAGAAATTTTTACAATTCATGTTACTTTTTCTTCTCTTCCTCTGGTCGTTATTCTACTTCCTGTATAGATATTGTGTTTCCATAACATTTGATTTTCTTATAACATCTCTTGAAATTCTTTCCCAGCTCCGTGTAAAATTTTAAATTTTGTCAACAGGGCTGAAATTTATCGCCGTAATATATTAATGTTTTGTATCTGGATGTTGTTTCCATTTCATGTTTCAAATACAAAATGTATAGTAATGTATAAAATGGATAATAATAAATTCGATAAATTGCAGAAACCACTCGCCATAATAAGCGTATGTACAATATTAATTTAAGAACGCTTAGTTTTTCCTATATATATACAGGGCCGGCGCAAGCCCAAGTGCCGCTCCGTGCGAGCTGCTAAATTGCCGACCCTACCCCCTATTTTGTTTTTAACAAAGTGATTGTGGAATTTTCATATCTACCTAGGTGTCGGTCACCAAGTGGCCAGTCTCAAAGCTTTCAATATGTGGTTACATCTAAACCGTCATGTTGACAGTTACGTTCAGCATGACGGTGTAGATGTAAACATAACTCGAAGCATTGAGAATAGCCACACTGTGCCAGAAATCTATGTAGATCTGGAAAATATAAACAAAAATTTCGACTGACTGGTAATATTCTCTACAGATTAGTACAAAACAGTCGTTGGGCACCAGCTCAAAAATGGAGTCAAAGCCTTGTGAATTCACAAGAATGTTGAAATGTGTTTGAATTTTTTTTTTTTTTTTTTTTTTTTTTTTTTTTTTTTTTTTTTTTTTTTTTTTTTTTTTACTGTAGGATATACTGTTCAGGACGTGAAGTCATAAGAATTGAGCCACGTGAAATTGAATTTCAGGCCGAATTTCACTACAGACGCAGGTGAAACGGTAAAAGAGTGGGGCGAAAGACAATGGAGAGAGGAAGATTAAGGATCTGGAGTAACACAATAATGCAATAAATACACACCCGGGCATCGACGGGTAAATGTTAGTCGAAATATTAACTCACTGCACTGCGGTTGTTCATTTCAGAAAGTGACACTCGACATCCGTCGTAATTTCCATGTATCAGTTCTTTCGTGTCTGATTATGGAATAAGGGTTAACAAATTAGTCATCGCCGTATCACTTCACTTTTCTTCGCTTTATTTTAATTCTAGGTATTGGGACGACGCCTGCTTATTTGGCGGCTTGCTAACTTTTGAAGTAACAGATCATAAGAAAAATATTCCTATTTTGCAATACTAATTGTACATTATATGAAAAGCATTTACCTATTACTTCCAAGTTGCAAGAAATTCGGACGCATCAATTGTTTTGTTCTTAGGAAACGCAATGCAATTGCTTCTGACTAATCTCGCGGCCAACTACCGAAACTAATTCTGTAGTTTCCGTTGTAGAGAACCCAACAATACCTACTGCCTGGAAAGGCCAAGTGGTGACACGGCGTTGGGGATCCCTCGACCTCCCGCGTCGGAGGTTCGAATCCTCCCTCGGGCATGAATGTTTGTGTTGTCTTTAACTACGTTACGTGACGAGGTACAGCGAGGCTACGGTTAAACTAGGCCCAAGAAGAAGAAGCAAGAAACTCACAATATGTATGAGACCGATGATATGGATACATGTATTATCAGGCAGCGATTTCTATGGCATTACGAACAGTATAAAGAAATACGAACTTTGCGAAAACTGCATAACTACTGTCAAACATAAATGAGCTTCAAAGCTATCAAGGAAACTTTTAGAGCAATGTTCTGTCTATTAATTTTCGGTTTAGAAGGTGTCAAAATTAACGTTTTGTTTTGTGCGGACGAGAGGGCATTGTTGTCAAAAAACAACTTTCTCGAGTTTTCATCAGAATCAAAGCGATCATTAGCTTACTTAGAGGAAACGTGATTTCACACGCATTTTACAGTAAATAAATGTTGGCAAAGTGATAGTGTGCGAGTAATATTGTGAAACAAAGGTGGCCAGCCGCGGTGGCCGAGGGGACTGAGGCGCTCCAGGCACGGTCTGCACGGCCATTACAGTCGGGTGTTCGAATTCCCCTCGGGCATGGATATTTGTGCCGTCTTAGTTCGTAAGTAGTTCATAAGTAGTTTGTAAGTTTAGGGACTGATGACCCCGTAGTTAAGTCCCATAAGCTAAATAAACATTTGAACATTTTTGAAAGAAAGGTGCCGGTCAGAGATTAATTGTTATTCATAGATAGGAGATAGGTGTTTCATGGCTCAAGAACCAAAACGTCCGACTATCACTTAGAAACGCAGAAACGGATAGCAAAAATTTTCAAAAATACTTCGAAACTCAAATTATGCCAGGCATACTACCAATGTCTTTATCCGTTGTATTTACCCATTCTAAATACTTCTAGCCATTGTAGGTGTTGGACATGTTTGACTGGAATGTTCAACCATTTTTTTCTATAATGCGGGAAGAGTAAAACATTCGGAAACTGCCAATGAAGGGCTTAATAAAATTGCTTCAGGCTTAACGTGTAACCGCAGTATCGAATTTCCAAACTAGATTTCTCATAAGAATACTGGCGTCTTGGCGTGTACGCCCGACTGCTTTCGCCCTCTCTGTTCCTCCGGCGTAAACAGGACGGTGTTGCCGCAGTGGCGAGGGAGAAAGTCGTCCTCCCTCCCCATGTTCAGGGGCGACCGGCAGGTAGTCGAGGCGCCATGCCACAGTTTCCGAATCCGCTTTCTCCCAGGTTTGGTTTCGAAGCCCCTCATCCCCTCTTCGGCGTGAATGTTGAGTTTGTACTAAAAAAAAAGGGGGGGGTTGCGCACGTGCCTTGCGCCGGGTGTGTGTGTTTGCTTGTGTCTTACGCCTGACAACTTACCGACGAACCAAACGGAATAAAAAATCCACGATATTAATCATCTAAGCCACTGTAACTTCACACCATGAATACGGGGCTTTTATTGCGTAAATTACAGCGAATTTGTTATGTTTTAATTTGGTCAGCTTTGATGTGCGCTAATATTGTGCGTGTTCTCATGAATAGCAAATATACGATATGCCTTAAAGAAAAGGTGAAGGGTGTCATAAAATCCATGTTGGCATCTCACTTTTGGTATGGTGGGAAGTATCACAACAAATTAACTTTGTTCACTATCATACCAACCATAATTTTAGGATAATACCTTAGAGGACGGTCTTTTGAGTTGTTTAAACTACTTTGACATCCATACGGCCGCGAGGAACTGAGACATTATTCTACTGATAAAATAAAATATGTCTTTCCTATGCATGACTTCCTTGTTCATCGAAAAACTATTGTCAGTTTTCAGCCATCATCTCTCGGTCCAGAAGCACATTGTGCTAAGGTTCGTTGTTCATTGAGAGGGAACCGTCAAACACTGTAAAAACCCTCAAATATCTTAACTACCTAAGAAACGTCGTATGAGATAATAGCAACAAAATTATGAAGCAACTTTCTTGCCATTACAATTGTGAGCGAGGCCGGGATACGAACCAAGAAAGTATGCCTTTCGCGAGAAAGGAAAAATTCCTGGATCGAATTTCGGTCTGGCACACATTTTTGAGCCGGCCGCGGTGGCCGAGGGGACTGAGGCGCTTCAGTCACGGTCTGCACGGCCACTACGGTCGGGGGTTCGAAGCCCCCCTCGGGCATGGATATTTGTGCCGTCCTAGTTCGTAAGTAGTTCATAAGTAGTTTGTAAGTTTAGAGACTGATGACCCCGTAGTTAAGTCCCATAAGATTTACAAACATTTGAACATTTACACATTTTTGATCAACCAGAAAATTTCATATCCGCTGCTGAGTGAGAATTTCATTCCGAAATTAGAAGCCATCCGCCAGTGAAAATCTGCTGGGGGACAGAATAATAGACATGCGATTTTGCAGTTTGTGTTCCTTTGATATAGAAGGTCAGTAATATTTCTGACGAGTTATATCATTTGTACGCCTCCCGATAAATATATAGCAACTCATGAAAGTTGACATTGTAGCATTTGTAGCAATCGCTTCGTACTTTTTTTACGTCCCTCAATAAAGTTTACGTGGTAAATCTGCCTCTGTAGCGAAGTGGGTAACGCACTCCTGTTAGGTGACACACTAATCGGACGTCATCCAAATCCTATCCTAGTGGTGAAAACTCCGACCGACGGTAGCTGTTCGGCAAGGATATGGGAAGAGGTGGTATTCTTTTTCTCATCATCAGATCTGTTGCTATCGTCACTGATTAATTCAAAAACACTCCGCCATGTCAAATGCGGCTAGCACAATGCACTTATATTTGGGTGGACGCCAAGTTAATTCCACTTCCGGCTATTCAGATGCAGGATTTTATGTGATTTCCCTTAAACACAGGAGGCAAATTCCGGTGTGTTGCGTTTAAAAGGGAGTGGCTGTTTCCGTCCCCTTCCTTTACTGAATAATGCGAACTTCTGTGCCGTCTTCGATGACCAAGCTGTCGACGGATCGTGAAGCCCCCAATATTGGTAACTTCTTTTTCTACTGCAGTGGTGGTGGTTTGTTCGTCAGGCGGGAATGTTAAGCTCTTCGATGTTCTCGTCGTTATTCGAGAAGAGTAGGCAGTGTGGCGTGACCAGATGTCACTCTCTCCTTTTCCCCTCATCCGTCGATAGACTTTCCCTTTCACACATGATACAAGTAACAGTCATCCACATGATGCAGTTAAACACATTTCAGTTCGTAACAGAATGGAAGAAATGACCAAGCTCTTCTTTTTGGAACTAAATGAGTGATGGGCGATTTTTGCTCTTCCTCTTCTATCGTCAATTGCTGAGTACTGGACTATTTGAAACTTCCAGCATATGCAATTTAATTAAGCTCTTGCGTAGTTAATTGCGACTTTTACTTTCAACAATTAAAGAATGTATATGATTACACTGTTAACACATCTCTGCATCAGTTCTGTTGTACTTAAACAAGTGATTATGTAACGTACTGAAATGTCAGTAAAGGAATTTTGAAGTTCGCTTGTTTCATTTCACTTTCTACCTTCCTTCTTTATTTTTAAACTAGTGATCCGATGTAACTTCCAGAGATTGATTACGACACCATTTCTGCGATCCAGTGCATAAAAACGTAACAGAAGGTCTCGAGAAAGTGTTCAAATGTTTGTAATTCTATCGGATCAAACTGCGTGGTCATCAGTCCGTAGCTTACAAACTACTTAAACTAAAGTAACCTAAGGACAACACACACACCCATGCCCCAGGGAGGACTCGAACCTCCGAGAAAGTGTTCAGTATGGATGCTCTATCGAAACTCATCTTTGCTTACCTATCCTGATATTTCCATATCATATTTTACTTGGTGTTTATTGTATTTGTAATCACTGAATTTTATGCAAAACGATGTGAACGATTTAAACATTTTATACTGCTTCAGTACCGCATAGTTCTGTGCCCTATGACCTGCGTGTTGCCAGGGAGATTTGTAGACTTAGCCAGATATTTTTACGCGATATCATCATCAGAATGTGAGTGTGGTTCATAATTTCTGGAAGGAAGCAACGAAGTTTACGGTTCAACATCGCACCGACACCGTAGACATTACAGACGGAGTTCTGAGCGGACAGATTTTTAAAGGAATGAGAAGGAAATCGGCCGTACATTTTGAAAGGAAGTATTCCAACATTTCCCTGAAGTAATTTAGAAAAATCACGGAAGCCTGAATCTTCATGTTCGTGTTCGTTCGGAATATGAGTACAGTGTGCTAAGCACTGCGCCAACTCGCTTGGTTGTCTTCGTGGAATGCTTTCTGTACGGTGAACACTTACTTGAGATTGAGAACACCAGATGTTCCTTTAGCGTTAGACAGGGGAAGGAGATCGTTATCAGTCTCCACGTGATTCCTTGTTACGATGTGCTGTGAGAAGCGTAGCGGCTTGTGATATTCAAATTAATGAGAACTTCCTCTCACATTATTCAAAGAACCCAGAATCCTGCCATACAACACCCCTTAGCCTCCGAAGCTACTTTATACCGCTGTTATTCAGTAAGTTCCCATTGTTAAAAAAATACTGTAATTTTATGACCTCAAAAGTGTCGATTGAAAATTCGAAATTTTTTTGGTTTCAGACTCAACTGGAGGCGAACCGTGGTTCCTATTGCTCATTTCTTTTTGCTGCTACGTAGTGTAATTCCTACACTTCTATATTATTATGATGGATGCACGGCAGTTATTCAAGGCATTAACCTCGCGCCTGATAACGAGCGAAGTTGAGCAGTGTTAACACATTAGACTCGTTCGTATTCGGGAGGATCGTACTTCAGATCCACCTCAGGGCTTCGAGGTTTAGGTTTTCCGTAATTTGCATAATTCACTCCAGGCAAATGAACGGATGGTTCATTTTAAAAAGTACGGCCGTTTTCGTCCCTCATCCTTTTCCAGCCATTCCGCGCGTGAGCTTCGCCTCTAATGCCCACTCTGACGACGGGGTGTTAAACCCTCTTCTTCCTGCCTTGTTGCATCATAATGTTTTGCACAATTTCCTAAATTCAGGCTAAATTTATGCCTCTTTTACGGTGTTAATTCCTCCACAAAAGATATTCGGAAAGCAATGGGACCAAACTGCACTGATCTTTCGGCACTATGCTTAAAAATTGCTTAACACTAGAAGTACTACGTGGGTAATTTTTTACTCATATGGGTGCTTCGAGAGCCCTACCTGCTACCATGTAGGACGAAACCCTCTCGTGACTTTTAATCATTTATAGACTGGTATAACTTACCAAAGTTTCATCCCTCTCGGCCACCTAGAAATATGAGAAATTTATATGTTATACCAGTAGTACCGTGTGGGTCATTTTTGACCCATACACAGTTTATCACATTCTGATATCACCAACGCCAGTTTTTAGACGGAAAATAATTTCTGGGCGTGTATCGACGCTATTCACAAGATGTTTAGGCCAAAAATAACGAGAAATTTGGAAGTTGGGTGAAACCTCATATCAGTGTGCCTTATTGTTTGGTGCGGACTGGTGCAATTATAACCTATGAAGTTAGGTAATATGTCAGGAGAATTCACGGTGAGAATTCAATATCATTGTAGCAGATAAGCTTCCTCGCCCCCCCCCCCCCCCCCTGCAAACTGAAGAGACGAAGCGACCACCCCTTGTAAGCGTTTGGCACCGGAAATGAATAATTTGGAAATAGAAGTCATTGTCAAAATTATGTTTGTTATTAAAAATAACAGAGGAATGAAACATCAAACTTACTTTTCAACTCCAACAAGTGTATGTATTAAGGCTGCCAAGCCAAAACACTTGTCTTATGTCTGAACTATGAGTCCACCCCAGATTAGTAAATACTGTCAACTATTTGTTCTAGAAATCGTTTTTTCTTAAATTTTTGTTTCTTAATTGCAATAAGCAAGAAAACATGTCGCATTTTAGAATCTTTTGCAACTATTCGGTACTGATCTTATATGTCAGTAAAGGTAAACGTACTATTACAAGTCATGTAAATTGTATGTTTTGACTCTGTTTCAAAGTTTCGGTAAATATGAACAGTAAAATTGTTCTTATTCCTTGTTCAATGATGTTTGATAGAAGAGTGTAGAATTTCTTCTGTAAAACGTAAAACATAAAATTTCTAAAAAAAAATTACTTTTCACTATGTACTATTAATTTGTGAGAACAAAGAATATTCTCGTACATTAGAGTCTTCTTGAATGTAATGTCAACATGTAGAAACCCAAAATACCACTCAAATATCAATAAAGTGGTCATTTCCTAGTGTGGGACAAAAATGACCCACATGGTACTACTATCGGTACAGAAAAATCCGGTGTTAAACTGAATTATGTTAAGGACAACACAAACACCCATGCACGAGGGAGAACCTGCGACGGAGAACAGACGGACACGACTAATTTCCACATTATTATCCCATAATGAGTGACAGATATTTTTAATTTGTCTACCCCACATTTTCTTTTTGCAACACTAATCAGTGATGGTTTAACATTTTTATTGTATGTCTTGTAGGATACTTCAGTATTTTTTATTGTGTAGGAGGAAACTGAATGTTTTTTGCCTCTAATATGAAGAGGATTGGATTACAATTTAAATACAACGTATCAGTTGCAAATTGTGAATTCGTGTTAAATTTTACCCCGCCGTGTAGTAACTGCTCCTGAACATTCTCTGCCTCCCCTCACCAAGCCCTTCACTTGTTGAATGAGCTAAAATTATGAAGAAGGAACATATATCATAATCGTGACTATCCTATATGGAGTACGTGACCACAATTGCCTGCAAAGATCACGGAAACTGGTGCTGCTAGCCACTAGGTGCTGATCGGGCAGATACGGCGGCATTCAGGTGCGCGTCGTTACACTGCGCGTGATGGGAGACTTGATGTATCTGCCCGGACTCACGTGTCGTGTAGGTTGGCCCGCGAGTGGCAGACCTTGGAGGCAGCGCCTCCCGTATTATGTGATCGCGCCCGTCTGGCCCCTGCCGCGAAGGTCACGGCGCCGCCACCAGGAAAACGTGAAGTGCACCTGCCGGCCGCCGGCCAATCAGCTCGCGGGTCTCGTGAGCACCTCACGTTTCTGCGGCGCTGCCGCCACGCCGGCCGCTGCGGGTCGTTTTCGCGCGAGGGCATAAACACTCATTAGCATCAGGAAAACCGAGCGCCGGTGACGCGCGCCGCCGCAGTGGCACAGTGAGCCAATCAGAGCGGTGCGCGCCGGCCGACGCCGAGAATAGGCAACCTCGGAGAGAACTCGTTCTACGGCGGCGTGCAGAACCGGTGCCGGTGCGGTAGCGCGCGCCCGGGTCCCACAGTGCGCGCGCGCGCCTGCCAGAAACCGCGCCGCACGTGTGAACGCCCCTGACTGCCGGCAAGGCACTGCGTACCGTATCCACAAGCGATTCAGTAAAATAAAAAAAAAATTAATGATTGTAAACCTATTCGATGAAACTGCTATGGTCATCAGTCCCTAGACTTAAAAACTACTTAAACTATCTTACAGTAAGGATAACACACATAGCCATACTCGAGGGAGCACTCGAACGTCTGGCGTCAAGGACTGCACAGTCCGTAGCATAACGCCTTACACAACGTGGCCATTCCGCGCGGCAAAAAATTTAGTACTTTCGCGAAATGGTCATTAATACAATAAATTAGATTAAAATATCGTCGTTCCAAAGATAATAATAAAACAGTACATGTACGTTTGTGGTGGTATACTTCCAACTCAAGGAACTACTAGACCAGGTTAAAATGTTCAAATGTTTGTACAGTCTATGGGACTTAACTACGGGATCATCAGTCCCTAAACATATAAACTACTTATGAACTAACTAAGACTAAGGACGGCACAAACATCCATGCCCGAAGGGGTATTCGAACCCCCGACCGTAGTAGCCGTGCAGACCGTGACTGAAGCGCCTCAGTCCCCTCAGCCACCGCGGCCGGCTAGACCAGTTTAAATGCCGTTTCCACGGGAAAATTCAAATGTTCAAATGGTTTTAAATCTATCGGAGCAAACTGCGTGGCCATCAGTCCGCAGCTTACAAACTACTTAAACTAAGGTAAACTAACCTTAGGACAACACACAATCCATGCCCTAGGGAGGACTCGCACCTCCGCCGGCGAGCAACCGCGCGCTCCGTAGCGGGGCGCCTTAGACCGCTCGACTACTCCACCGCGGCACGGGAAAATTCAGCGATGTTTCTGTCAACATATATGCACCATCATACAATATAAACTTTCACGGCCGGCGTTGTCTTCAGGTAATACTTCCTGGCTTAGAGGCCGTGGTCCAGGTGTAAAACTTCCTCCCGACGCGACGGCCAGAAAGAAACCAAGTGGTACCGATATGTTGACGACACCTTCGTAATGTGAGACCATGGTGAAAAGAAGCTGGATATCTTCTTAATGCATCTCAGTAGCAATAATCAAAACATCACGATGGAGAAAGAGAGAAATACTAACTTACTAATTAAACGGGAGAACAGGACTCGGTGCCATAAGGTATACAGACAGAACGCATACACTGATCGGTACCTCGACACGGAGTCAAACCATTATCCGAGGCAAAAAAGAGGTATCATTAAAACCTTGGTGGATATAGCCAACAAAATCTGTGAACCACTTTACTTGGAGGCTGAACTAAATAACTTACGATCGGCCTTCAAAGAAAAGTGGATACAATGGCAAGGTAATTGATCGAGCTCTCCATGGAAGACGAGAAGAATCAAGATGGTGCGAGCAAAAACGGAAACCATTTGGAAAATTCTGCCTTCCGTACACCAGGAGCATGACTGATCCAATCGGAGAGTATTGGCCAAGCATGGCGTCAAACGATCTACATACCTACCAAGCCGCGCGGGAGGAGCCGAGCGGTCTGGAGCGCCACGTTACGGATCGCGCAGCCTCCCGCACCGGGGGTTCGTATCCCCCCTCGAGCATGGATGTGTTGTCCTTAGGTTAGTTTAACTTAGTTTAAATAGTTTGTACGTCTAGGGACTTATGACCAAAGTAGTTTGGCACCATAAGAATTATAAGCATTTCAACATTTTGTACCCACCAAGGACATCGATGAATACTTGAGACACTTGAGGTATATAAAATTCCTTGCAGCTGTGGTCAAGCCTAAATTGGAACAAACAAAAGGAGTGTTAACACCCACTAAACTGATCATAAAAGGTACTGTCGTCTGGCCCACACGGAAAAATCGGCATTAGCAGAACATGTTTTTCACCATGGGGTCCATGAAATAAAATTTAATGAGACGAGCGTTTTAGCTAGGACAGCACATTACCACGCACGAAGGTACAGAGAAGCAATAGAGATTCACAAACATCAGAATAATTTTAATTGATTACTTTTAATCGAGAATGACGACGTCATCCAGAGATAGCCACACAGTCAGCCTCACGTGGCGTATGGCGGTACCCTCTATGCCCTCTATAAATGCGAGAGTCCCTCGGAGCACAGTGGCAGTAGACGGAAGACCCTGGAAAATGTTCCCCGCATTTGGAGACGAAACGTAGGGAGGAAGTTTTCCACCTGGAACACGACCTCTCAGCCCGGAAATTTTACCTGAAGATACATGCATGATTTCATCAAATTGGTATTTTAAGCATGGAGCATAGAGGACAATCACGAACCAGTTGTCAACTATTAGTAACCGTCGTATATGTCTGTTTATCTATTAGAAAATTCTTATCTACAGCGGCGGTGGAGTGGCCGAGCGCTATAAGGCGACTTGCTGAGGAACGCTTGCTTGCTCGCTATCGGACGTTCGAATCTTCCCTCTGACGTGTGTGTATGTGTATGTGTGTGTGTGTGTGTATGTGTGTGTGTGTGTGTGTGTGTAAGAGTAGGGACTAATTACCGAAGCAGTTACGTTCCTTAGATTTACAAACATTTGTACATTTTTTCTGATCTACAAAACTACTACACGAATTTGCATGGGATCCTCAAAGTTAATTTGTGCATATCTTCGGTGAATATACTGACTTCGTTTCACAGAAAATGGATCACAAGGAAAAATACAGGGCAATTTACATTTCTTTTTTTACTTTATTTACTGTCTGTTTCTTTGAACACGCTGTTCCACAAAACGAATTTTCGTTTTTGTATCACAGATAATATCAACGTATTTGTGGATAGATACAAGCTTCATTTTATCAAAATCGTATCAGAGTAAATTAAGAAATCATTATTTAAATATTTGACTTGAAGAAATCCTGTTTGTCTATCTGTACAAGCTATGGTCCGAAACAAAAGCATGAACTTTCAAGGTGTTTCACGGATCAACTGACAGTATCGTGTGCCAATATACAGTATTATTTTCAACAAAATCGAAACAAATGGGGAAAATATATTGTAATTTGATGTTTTAGTTGCATAGTGCGCTTTAAGTACGAGGTAGTGACGCAAGGGACCAACAGAGGCACTGCTACTTCCGTAGCAAAGAACAGATGGCCCTATTATGCGTCTTCCGTCAATAACAGCAGTATCTTCCTAAGCGCACTTCAGTGACGGAATTAGGCGCCACAATCTTATATCTATGAATAGAGACTATAACTGACAGCAAGTTATTGATTTGGCTATGTGTATTCAAACTTCATTACATTTCTTTGCTTCTGCTGACAGGTTTCCATTTGTATAAAAACATAACAATATTCCTTCGCTTTTACGACGTAGACCAAATCCTAAACAATGTGTCCGACAAAAATAGTCTACGAAAAGTTTTGCGAATGTAGTGGTAGGGACGTAATAAAAGGAAACATATTTAGTTCAAATGTTTGTAAATCTATCGGACAAAACTGCGTGGTCATCAGTTCTTAACTCACAAACAACTTAAACTAAGGTAAACTAACTGAAGGACAACAAAAAAATGTTCAAATGTTTGTTAAGCTCATGGGACTTAGCTACGGGGTCATCAGTCCCTAAACTTACAAACTACTTATGAACTACCTTATACTAAAGACGGCACAAATATCCATGCCCGAGGGGGGATTCGAACCCCCGACCGTAGTGGCCGTGCAGACCGTGACTGAAGCGCCTCAGTCTCCTCGGCAACCGCGGCCGTCGAAGGACAACACACACACACCCATGCCCCAGGGAGGACTCGAACCTCCAACGGCGAGCAACCGCGCGCTCCGCAGCAAGGCGCCTTAGACCGCTCGGCTACTCCACCGCGACGCATATTTAGTGATGAATAGACTTTTCTCATTACACATGCACTCATATATCCATAATATTCTGATCTATATGTCCAACTACCATATTATTTTGAAAGAACACGCAGAGATACATCCAAATTGTCTAACGAAAATAGTTTAGTACTGTATATGTAGTAAAGTATATCATGCCAAATGTCGGAAATGTACTGCATGAACAGCGGAAATGTGGCAAGCGAGGAAGTTCGTTCATTCCTCTTCTCGTGAATCTGGCAGCAAGAAAGAGTCCCTTGAATGATTGCCAATATCTGCAAAGTCTGTCGTAATTCGCGAAGTACTCTCATTCCTAAAAAGTGGATTAAGAAGTAAGGTTACTCAAGATGCTGCCATATTCCATACAGATTTCTCTAGAACAAATCACAGTTCTAGTGTGCTCTTGTATCATATCGTCGCAATATTTGTGTTTTATACATATCTTCTAGTGATATAAGGCTTAGCTTGAATTTTCCTGATTCAGTTCAATCTACTGAACATCGTCAAGATATTCCTAAGATTATTTGTGAACTACGCTTGAGGAAGCTGTCAAGTCACAAACACGCAGTGAAATGCGGAAAGAAATACGGAAGAACTTCTGCAGATAGTGAACATATACAGCGTGGTCATAAAACACATGTAAAAAACGAAACGACAGGTAGAGGGGACCGACATAAGCAGATTTCGTATAGGAATGTGTGGTCCTTAATGAAGTCTTGACTCGATAGAGGGCGCTGAAGACTGCTTCGCTAGCCCGATTCATTATTTGTCACTCGGATCTACAGGTCTTACCTGAATTTCTTGACGGTGTTCCACTAGCTGTTCGCAGAAGAATACGCTTACATCACAATGGAGCCCAGCGCATTTCAGTCGAAACGTTCAAATGTTTGTAAACCTATTGGACCAAACTGCGAGATCTTCAGTTCCTAAACTTACAAACTACTTATAAACTACCTTATACAGCAGACAACAGAAACATCCATGCCCGAGGGGGGATTCGATTCCCCGACGCCGAAAGGCCTCGCACATAGGAGCACAGCGCCTCAATGCGCTCGGTCACTCCTTTGGCGTGATATTAACTGTCTGGTATGTGGCATTCTTGCCACATCTGAAGAAGATGTAGTTGTCTGCGTGCGTGAAGGTGCTGGACACCTGTACACGTGGTCGATTTGCCTGACGTCTTTTCCAATGTACGCCGATCCATGCTGCCTTGCCGTGAATCGTGTATCGCACCTTACGGCCGCTCTTTCGATCACTTCTTGTAAACCATCAATAAATAAATTTTTGTCTTCACTTCCCTTTTAAATTTCCTTTCTTTCATACTATGTACACGCTAGCATTGTAATATGCCATTAACAACCACATATTCCTGTACGAAATGTGCTTTCGATTCCCTGTACTTGTCGTTTCATTTTTAGCATATAATTTTCAACCACCCTGTATATATGCACGATGATCACTACTTTCTCTGTATGGTTACACTAGACGATGTTGTAGTCATAGTGCAGGTCAAAATACAGACACAGGTATCAGACCTTTAGTCGAAAAGAATGTCTGAAGAAAAATTATGATACGTTCACAAGATCTCACGACCTATAACAAGCACTGGACAGGTGTAAAATGGTACAATATGTTCTAAATTCTCAGAAAATTTGTATATGTTGTTGAATATGTCTGGTAATATACACCATGTAAAAGGCTCGAAAGAAATGATGAAATTGCAAGACCAAGAATGACGTGTTCTTGTTAGGAAGAGTGTAAGACAGGGATGCATTCCAATGTCCAATATATGAACCTAACACAGAATGACCGATATAAGAAAAGACTCAAGGATGGAAAGAAATTAGTATGAAAGTATAATCAGCGATTAGATTCGCTTATGTCATCGACACTCTCACTGGAAATTGAAGAAATTGACGGTAAACGGGAAGAGGAAGGAAAGATTGGAGAACATCCATAAAATATTGGAGTACAAAGGCTGCAGATATTAGAAGACGTGAAGGGGTTGGCGCGGGAGGGGAATTAACCAAACGAGACAAAAGACTAATGACATAAAAAACTGACCACAAATTGGCAGCTGTAAGGAGAACTGATACCGATTTAAGTTCTTTGTGAGGTGCGTAAGGAATGAAGAAATTCACAAAAGGAATGGCTTATAAAACACCGACTAAAATGGTTTTTGAACGGTAGTCGTTAATTTGCAACCGTTCCATGTTAAACTACTTAGAGGTTTGAACAATATCCCATGAAGAAAAGGCACAGGAACGTTTCATAATCGTTGAGGAGAAATAAGAACAATTTTAAGTCGAATATCCAACATAAGCGGTGTTGTAAATTACTGGTAAACTACCAACAGTGGGCGTGCCAATGTATTTCGGGCACAGATTTTCTTTTTGGCATTCACGTTTCGTTGCTATCAAATCAATAAATGCAATAATATAATAAAAAAGTTGTTTAAGAATTTTGCAGAGGATTCTGATTAGAGGAATGGAAGAACGAAATCTGATACTCATAAATATCTTTCGACGAACACCTGCATGAGGAGTATGTGGAACGATGTTGATGAACCATACAAGCCTCAGCATAATAGCTGTACTCTAAGGCACCAAATGCCACTGCGGATTAGCCGTGCACACTGAGGACCGTGCTGCGTGCGCGTGGCCGTTCGCCGTCGGGGATTCGAGTCCTCCCTCGGGAATTACAGTTTTTGTTGTCCTTAGCATAAGTTACTTAGTGTATGTAGTTTGTAAGCTTAAGCCTAATAATCAACTTAGTTAAGTCCCTTAGATTTACAAACAGTTGACTTTTCCTTTAACAATACACGTTGATGAAATACACACCGCTAAGATAACAATAGCTTAAACATCATTTCCTAGTGTGCTAATGATCTTGATTTTCTGGTACGTAACTCTCATTTGTCTGGCACAGATAAGCACATTTTAGAGCTCGAAGTTCATTGACTGAGTAACAAACTAGATGTGAAAGCTGTACTAGGGGAAAGGTTATTTAACAGATAAACAGATCACCACGTTATTTGATCTTTTAGGATGAATGATGAGTCTCGAATAGTGTTCTACCAGGCTCCATACTGGAAACTAAAGTGCTTATGATGTTTCACTGAGATGGCAGAAAGAGTGATTCACATTAACGCATGATGTATTATGATTATTATGTGCCCTGGTTAATGAAATTTTGATACAAAAATGAATCAAATCACTGAAGGAAAAATAGTGGTGAGACACCACTAAGATTACATTAGGTGGTTTCATAGATTATGAATACGAAATTTAAAAATTATATATATACAAATTTATATGTGAAAATTCATCTATTGAGTAGAAGGAGTTGTCATTAGATATTCTTTCATTTTTTTAAATGCTGGTTGGTTATCTGTCAAATATTTTATGTAGTCTGGTAAGTCACAAAAGGCAGCCATAATTCACCCCATTCAGCACCAAAGTTAGACTTAACCTTGAGTAGTGTAGAGTTATGTAATGCTGGGTCCCAAGCGGGTCCCTCCCAGCTTATAGACAGAATATGTCGTGGAAACCTGTTGGAGCGTCAGAGACGCTAATGAAGTACTATTAGCACTGACGTGTTTATTTTGAATTTACAGGTGTCGTTGTGGTACGCCCAACGGCGGCTAAAGTCTATCTCAGGCGTCCGATCCGAACCAGCTGCCAGCTGACGTCACCCGTGGCGTTGGGTTGCAGCCTCCGCCTTCTGGCTGTGCCGGCTGCCGACGGCGTTCGAGGCGATCGCGCAACCGTGCCTAGCGTCGAAGCAGAGACCTCGTCAATAGGTGTGCTCGTTCACCTTGCGCGAGGCAGCTACTTGTGGACTCATTAAGAGAGTCACTGACGTAGGTTGCCGCGTAGTCGGACGAACTCTTTCCCATCGGTTGACAGGAATCACCACAGCAGCTCCAGTTTCTTGACAGGGTTGTTGGTCCCCAGAATTCCAATCTGCTGCACTCGCTCTGTTCTTGAATAGCACCCTTACTCGACGTAATATAGGTGGCTCAATTCCCTATCACCCTGAGGTGATCGAATATAAGCTTAACAGGTGCTAAAGACCATCCAAATGATGCAGCTAACTGCTTTTAGCCTGTACTGTATCATCTAGGAAATATAATCTTATAGTACTAAGTTCCTATAATCTAGTGCTACCCGTCTGAGTGCCTTCGATCACAATGGCCAATTGTTTGAAGCTTGCAAAAGTGGGAGTATTTAAAGAGAGCTCGATAGCTGCTACATGACGGTCGGTTCGTAATGACCGAATGAGTCCTTCTGGTTCTGCGCCATTTCCTTGTCCGTTTTCTTCTGACTTACATACCGGCTATCCACTCTTCTGAAAGAGTAGGATGGAGTTATGTTCAAGAGCTAACGAATATAGTTTTCTCCCTCATTCTGTTGTATGAAGACTTTCTTGCTTAACGGCACAAGTGAATGCTACCGTCGTATTTACGATACTTATAGCCGCCTGTTTTTTCCAACATGCCTGGTGAGTGCTTGCGGTAATCTAATTTTTAATATTTGAGAGAATTTTTGAGTCTATTAACTAATGACCAATGCAGATCGATTCCATAGCCCCGCAAACATTCGATTGAATTTCTTGCCCCTTACTGCTTTGTGATGTAAGAGTAATTAGGCTGTGTGTGAGTGTGTGTGTGTGTGTGTGTGTGTGTGTGTGTGTGTTTGTGTGTAAATTTATCATATTTGCGTTATGTTCATTGAAGAAGTGCCGAGTGGCTACGTCAAATTAGATACAAATCGCGACTCTGGCGAATTGTTGTCTGGAGATCTAAACAGTAATTGCAACTATACTGGTCAAAACAATTAGGCGATCACATGAGATATCTAGCTTCTGAAGTATTGCTATCGGTAGAATGAACTGAAATGGCTCTACGTGTTTCTGTCGTTATTACGGACTGGAGACAACAACATTACAGTAACCGAAAGCATGGTAATAACAGAAAGTCGCTGCAGAGGGATTGGTGTTTGCTTGTGTTTACCAAACGAATTACACAAGTAGTTGGGTCCAGGTAGTGTACTGAGCCAGCAGCGCAATGCAACAACAACGTGACTTACCTGAAACTATGGCATGAATAGCAATAGGAAGGTCGGAAGTGGGACGAACACAGAGGGCAATAGCTGCAGCTATTGTAGTATCACAAAGTATAATTTCCAGGATTTGTACTTTGTTTCAGACAAGAGGAACCATTCGAAGAAGGCTCAAATCAAATGTTCAAATGTTTGTATAGCTTATGGGACTTAACTACGGGGTCATCAGTCCCTAAACTTACAAAATACTTATGAACTAGTTAATCCTAAGGACGGCGCAAATATCCATGCCCGAGGGGGGATTCGAACCCCCGACCGTAGTGGCCGCGCAGACCGTCTTTGGAGCGCCTCTGTCCCCTCGGCCACCACAACCGGCAAAAGAAGGCAAGGCCAAGGTCGTCCACTGGTAACACCAGCAAGAGGTGATCATTATCTCCAGCCAACAGCCCGTCGAGACTGAGTCTTAATGAAACTCAGCAGCAATTCACACTCCAGGCAGCAACAGGACGCGCAGTAGGAAATTGCCTTCGTGGTTGTAACCTCTACGAACGGAAGACTATGTTGTGTGTCCCATTAAAATCATGTCTCCGTTTAGCCATCAGAAACTGGGCGAAGGAACATCAGGATTGAAGTCTTGTCCGTTCACAGACAGTATTTTGTGTTCAGCCAGACAATCGTCGTAGCCTCATCTGGAGAGAAACTGTAACTCGGAACAATCCTGCTTATCTGCCGGAAACATCAACATACCGTGGTAGTGGACGAGTGGTGTAGGTAGGCGTCAGTACTGGCAGACTTACGTTCTTCAGAATGGCACTTTGACTGCTCAGATGTATGAAGACGACATCCTTCGATACCAAAGAGCTGCAATGGTGAACAACATGCTTGATACTGAGGGAACTGAACGAATGGCGTGGCCGGCTTATTCACCGGCCAGAAACCTGTTTCAGTATTTGTAGAATGTTATGTTGACCACAGCCGCTTAATTTATTAGCCCAAAGCTACCGGTTTCGGTTATTACCAAGCGCCAGCAGAGCTTAGCCAATTGATTATTATGACATGTTAGAATCTTGAAAAACAATTAGACATCTTTCGATGATGCTGATTTATGTTCACTACATATACTGACGTGGATGTACGTAAACTGAGAGTCCGCGACCTCACGTGAAAGATTTAAGGGACCGCAGGGAGTTTCGATGATCGGATGCGTGTTAAGAGGAGGACAAGATCGACTCCTAATCGGAGAAAAGATCTTTGTATGTTCCACTTGTGTTGAGGCTGAGCAGTAAAGTGTTGTCTAACGGGCTCTCTTTGCTAGCAATGCATCAGGAGGAAGGGCGCGGTGACGTAAAGCAAACATAACTTCTAGTTGTTGGGAAGAGATAATCTATGACAAGAATATCCAAGGATGTGTTGTTTTACGTGCTGCGTGGAAACACCAGTTCTCGTCGTATGGAAAATAGATGTAGAACATAGGTAACAGTTCGCTGGTTGGCCGTCCCAGCTTGACGACTGCTGAAATCACTCTGGGTGCACGCAGCTCTTCTAGCGACAATCTATTCAGGAGCCAGTTAACCGAAAAGAAGCGGCTTCGGTCACGAACACTGTCAACTACCCGGTGAGCTCGGAGAAGTACTGCTGTCTACGTTAGACAAGTGATCAAAATATCGGCTTCCAAATGGTAAGGTTCGGAGCACATGTTAGTTAGCTTTCGGTTTATTTGCTCTTGTTACAGTCTAATCGGGTTCCATTTGACCTCTCTACATTACATGTGTTGTTTACCGATACTGAAGTTTATTCATCATTATTTTATTGATACTGTAAATTTCAGAAACGTTTCTGCTGCCGCCAACGTACATAGCACGTAAAGACCACAAGGATAAGATCAGAGAGATTAGAGGTCGTACAGATTGTTATTCTCTCGTTCTATAAGGACTGGAACAGGGAAGCCGGTAACTAGCTGTGTTACTAGATCCCCTCGGCCTTGCATCGCCCGTGGATTGCGAAGTAGCCGCGGCAGAGAGGCCGAGCGCATTGAGGCGCTATGCTACGAGGCCCTTTCCCGTCGGGGGTACATATCCCTCCCTCGGGTATGGCTGTCTGTCGTCTTTAGTACAAGGTAGTTCATAAGTAGTTTGTAAGTTTATGGACTGATGACCCCGCATTTAAACCCCTTAAGCTTGACAAACATTTGAATTGCGAAGTACTTATGTGGATGTAGAAGTGTACAATAGGTACTCACGCGTCTTAGGTTGTACTTCCAGAAATGTAGCTTTCGATCATATTGTGTCACTTGGGAGGGACTGAACCAGAGCGCACCAAGGCCAATGTGAAAGGTCCCCTCCGAAGAATCCTACAGAAATATCTGGTAAATTTTAATTAAATGAAACTCCGTTCCATCTAAAGTGAGTTACGTGTGGTAGCACTGTGGTGCCCTGCTCGGTCGTTGACAGAATTTCGGCCTTTTAGGTCGAGCATGTCAGAGATACCTGCAGTGTCACTGCTGAGGGAATAGGTCGCTAAAGCGAGGAGAGTAAAATATTACAAAAGCTAGTATTAACTTTCCAACGACATTGAAAATGACGATTAAAAGTAAAAAAATGAACTTTGGAGCATTGAAAGTTATACCTGTTATTGGCGGCGTCATTTTCTGTTGGATAACATGTTCCTATCTCTTGCATGAACTTGAGCTCCACTAATCGTCTCAACTGCGAAGATAATGGTGAAACTGCTGCAACATCATAAGGGACCTGTGGAATTTGCAGTTTTGTCACGGAGATGAGACGGGTTACAGACGAAACTACTAGATCTGAAAATTACTCAAGAGATTAAAATATTTAATCGAAAAACATATTTGTAGCCGAGATTCACAATAAAAGAAAACTGTCATTACGAATTACTATGCACCATACTGTAGAGGACAGAAATAGGGGCGATGTTCAGGCCACACTTTAAATGGAGTACTCTACAGCAAAATCAGAAGCAGTTGCCAGCTTCAATCTCCATTTTATCAGCTATGGCCAGTGTATAAAGCATGTGCCAAAATTTGGAAACAAATTATCTGAGAAGGACACAAGGAGTGCGTGAAACATGTTCCATTAGCAAACGTTGCTAAGTTATTAAACAACCTCGACATCTGAGCCAGTGAAAAGCAGGCGTTGTCTTTGGTATACGTCGACGATTTTTTCAATTTGTTGTTTTCTAGTTGATCCTCCAGGCAATAAGCGGCTGAATGGTCCGTATTAACTTTTAGTATTCAATCACTCCACGGCACTTAACTCCTGCGCTTGCACGGTTTTTTATTTGCTGTTGGAAACGAGGCCCTCGACCACCATACCACACAACTCCAAGCCGTTGCTGGTAGAGGGAATCGAACAATTTGCGCGTGGCCTTGATTGAGGATCGACATTTTGGTGTCATCCATTGGGATTAGAGTCTGGGACAGTTAATACAGGTATTTAATACCGCACATCAGGAAACACATCAATATGTGCTTGGAGGCTCCATTGCTCCAACCAGAAGATATTGACCATTAGTTTACTGTCTACTGAAGAGACGTTGCTCAGTAGTCAGCAAAGTAATACGAATAGTGAAGGAAACCAACTCCTATGACACAACAAAATTCGAAGGATCTCGGCTCTATACATCTGGGTAGTCAAAGCGCCATTCTGAACGACATAGAGTTCCGTCCGTCCGCCAATACTGAATCCTGAACAGGCCATTCGTCCACCAATAGGATATCGTGATGTTTCCTGTACATAAACAGCATTCTTATGAGTTCCTCATTCTCTCCAGATGAGGAAACGAAGATCGTCCGGCTGATCACACAATAATGACTCACGTGTGAACAGAACCCGGCGCCATTCGTTACAACTCAAATCCCGATATTCCACTGGCCAGCATCTGCGGCCTAAACTGTGTCGTTGTTTTAATTAGGCTTCCGTGCGTAGAGGCCACATTTCCGAAAGCGATTTTGGACTGTGTTAGATTAGATTAGATTAGTACTTGTTCCACAGATCATGAATACGACACTTCGTAATGATGTGGAACGTATCAGATTAATGAAAGGTGTCTTTACAAATTATTACTTTGTACTAAATATTACAAGAGACAATATTTTTATTGCTTTTATTTTTTTCGAATTTAGTAATTTATATCTAAAACTTCATCTATAGTGAAGAAGGAGTTGCCAGTCACAAATTCTTTTAATTTATTTTTAAACGCTACTTGGCTATCTGTCAGGCTTTTGATGCTGTTTGGTAGGTGACCAAAGACTTTTGTAGCAGCATAATTAACCCCTTTCTGTGCCAAAGCTCGATTTAAACTTGTATAGTGAAGATCATTCTTTCTCCTAGTGTTGTAGTTATGTACACCACTATTGGTTTTGAATTCGGTTAGATTGGTACCAACAGATGTCATAAGTGAAAAAAAAATGTTCAAATGTTTGTTAAGCTTATGGGACTTAACTACGGGGTTATCAGTCCCTAAACTTACAAACTACTTATGAACTACTTACGAACTAGGACGGCACAAATATCCATGCCCGAGGGGGGATTCGAACCCCCGACCGTAGTGGCCGTGCTGACCGTGACTGGAGAGCCTCAGTCACCTCGGCCACCGCGGCCGGCTCATAAGTGAAAATATGTATTATGAAGCTACTGTGAAGATCTATAGCTCTTTAAAAAAAAGTCTCTACAGAATGATCTGGGCTCCTACAATTATTCTGTCTACACGCTTTTGTGCAATGAATACTTGTTTACTGATGTCATACAAAGGCAAAGAATGAAACTAGGCATAGTAAGCTAATTTACTGAGATGTGTATCACCAAAATTTGCAATGACCCTAACAGCATAAGAGGCTGAACTGAAAGCAGATCTTCAATGTGTTTTTCGAGTTCAGCCCCTCATCAACACATACATCTAAAAATATTGAATATTCTAACTTAGCTACTGATTTCTGATCAATGTTTATATTTATTAATTGTGTCATTCCGGTTACTATATGGAATTGTATATACCGTGTTTTATCAAAATTTATTGATAGTCCATTTGTAGAGAACCACGTAATGATTTTCTAAAAGACATAGTTTACAATTCTTGTTTACAGTTCTTGTCTGTCAGATGTGATAACTATACTCGTATCATCAGCTCTGCATCTTCTTGAATATAGAATGGCAACTCATTAATATATATTAAGAATAGAAAAAATAGAAAATGACCAAGACAGAACTTTGTGGCAGTCCAGTCTTAATTGTTCTGTGAGATTGGTAATAACAAATTTCATAAGTGAATACATATACTGTGAAGATCCCTATCTCATTAAATAAGTGTTTGCAGGATGGTCTTGGATGAGCTCCAACAATTATTCTGATTACATGCTTTAGTGCAATGTATACGTTTTTACTCAATGATGCCATACGAAAGCAGAGAGTGAAAATAGGCACATTAAGCTAATTTACTGAGATATATATCACCAAAATTTGCAATTACCCTAATAGCATAAGAAGCTGAACTCAAAGCAGATCTTCAATGTGTTTTTTGCAGTTCAACCCCTCATCAATGAATACACCTAAATTTTTTGAATATTCTACCTTTGCTACAAATTTCTGATCAAAGCCTACATTTATTAATGCTGTAATTCCATTTAGTGTATGGAAATGTATGTCCTGTGTTTTATATTATAGTCCATTTGCTGAGAAGGACTTAATGATTTTCTGAAAGACGTCGCTTACAAATGTCTGTCATGTGTGATAACTATACATGTATCATCAGCAAAAATAATCAGCTCTGCATCTTCATGAATATAGAATGGCAAGTCATTAATATATATTAAGAACAGCAAAGGGCCCAATACCGAACCTTGAGGCACCCAATTTTTGATTGCTCTCTAGTTTGAGGACTCAGCTGTTTTTTGCATATTATGAGAGCTACTAATGTCAACTTTCTGCACTCTTGCTGTTAGGTATGATTTAAACCATCTGTACACTGTCCCATGCATACCACAATAGTTTATCTAGAAGAATTCCATGATTTACACAATAAGAAGCCTTGAAGATAACAGTGCATTTAATATTTCATTGGTGAAAGTGTATATAGCATTTTCCGTTGTAAAGCCTTTCTGAAAACCAAACTGACATTTGTTATAACTTTATTTTTACCTATGTGGGAAACTACTCTAGAATATATTATTTTTTTAATAATTTCGGATAAGGCTGTCATAAGTGAGATTCGGCGTTAGGTGTTGACATCAGACGTATTTCTTGAGAACAAGCTTTACTTACCCTACTGGAAATACCATCAATTCCATCTGAGCTTTTACTCATGAGAAAGTTTATTATTTTCTTAATTTCAGAAGGAGAGGTGGGTGGAATTTCTATTGTATCAAATTGTGTGGGTATGGCCTATTTCATGAACTGCATAACTTCTTCTAATGAACATTTAGATTCATTTAAAAAATAATTATTAAAAATGTTTTCAAATTCTGGCTTGTTAGTTGTAAACTTTTCATTCATTTTGATGGTAATGCTGTCTCTCTGTGCTCTTGGTTGTCCTGTGTCACAGATAATTGTTGTTATGATCTTCAGTCCGAAGACTGGTTTGATGCAGCTCTCCACCCTACTCCATCCTGAGCAAGCCTCTTCATCTCCTCATAAGAACGGCAACCCACATCCATTTGAATCTGCTTACTATATACGTCTCGTGGTCTCCCTCTGCGAGTCTTACCCCACACACTTCCCTCCAATGCTAAATTTACGATTCCCCGACGTCTAAGAATGTGTCCTACCAAGTGATCCCTTCTTTTACTCAAGGTAAGCCAAAAATTCCTTTTCTCACCAATTCTGTTCAGTACCTCCTCATTAGTTATGCAATTTACCCACCCAATCTTCAACATTCTTCTTTAGGACCACATTTCAAAAGTCTCTATTCTCTTCCTGTCCACATTGTTTATCGTCCATGTTTCACTTCCGTGCAAGGTAACACTCCACACAAATGCCTTCAGAAAAGACTTCCATACATTTAAATTAATATTGGATGTTAGCAAATTTCTCTTTTTCAAAAATGCTTTTCTTCCCATTGCCATTCTGCATTTTATATCCTCTGTACTGCGATCGTCATATGTTATTTTACTACCCAAGTAACAAAATTCATCTACCACCTTCATTGTTTCATTACCTAATCGAATTCCTTCATCATCACCTGATTTTCTAAGACTACATTCCATTATCTTTGTTTTGCTCTTGTTAATGTACATTTTATACGCTCTCTTCAACACACTGTCCATTCCATGCATCTGCTCTTCCAGGTCCTTTGCTGTCTCTAACAGAATTACAATGTCATCAGCAAAACTCAATGTTTTATTTATTCACCCTAAACTTTAATTCCTATTCCAAATTTTTCCTTGCTTTCCTTCACCGCATGCTCGATGTACAAATTGAATAACATCGGAGAAAGGTTACAACCCTGTCTTACTCCATTCCCAACTAATGCTTCTCTTCCATGCCCTTCGAGTCTAATAACTGCGGTCTGGCTTTTGTACAAGTTGTGAATAATTCTTCTTTTTCTGTATTTTACCCCTGCTGACTTCAGAATTTGAAAGAGTGTATTCCAGTCAACATTGTCAATAGCTTTCTCTAAATCTACAAAAGCTAAAAATGTAGGTTTGCCTTTCCTTAATCTATCTTCAAAGATAAGTCGTAAAGTGAATATTGCCTCCCGGGTTCCTACGTTCCTCCTGAATCTAAACTGATCTTCTCTTTTATTTTCCTGTAGGCAGTATCTTCCGCTTCTTATACATTATTCTACAGACACACCTGCTTAGCCAGTTTGCACCTCCTGTCAATCTCATTTCTTAGTCGTCTGTACTCCATTTTGCCTGTTTCTTTTGCGGCATTTTTATATTTTCTCCTTTCATCAATTAACTTTAGTATTTCCTGTGAAATCCAAGGTTTTTTCGTAGGCCTTGGCTTTCTACCTATTTTGTCCTCTGCTACCTTCACTATTTCATCTCTCAATGCTACCCATTCACCTTCTATTGTTTTATTTCCCCCCGTTTCTGTCAATTGTTGCCTAAAGCTCCCTCTGAAATTCTTAAGAACTTCAGGTTCCCTCAATTCATCCAAGTCCCATCTCCTTATTTTCCTACCTTTCTGCAGTTTTTTCAGTTTTAGCCTACAGTTCATGACCAATAAGTTATGGTCAGACTGTATATCAGCTCCTGGGTGTGTCTTACCGTTTAAAACCTGGTTCCGGAATCTCTGTTTTACCATTATAAAATCTATCTGATACCTTCCTGTGTCTCCTGGTCTCTTCCACGTGTACAACGTTCTTTTGTGATTCTTAAACCAGGTGTTTGTTATTATTAAATCATGTTCCGTGCAAAATTCTACCAGGCGACTTCCTCTTTCGTTCCTTCTGCCCAGTCCATATTCAACTACTATTTTCCCTTCTCTTCCTTTTCCTACTACCGAGTTCCAGTCTCCCATCACAATTAAGTTTTCCTCTCCCTTAATTGAATAATTTCCTTTCCTCCTCATACATTTCTTCAATTTCCTCATCATCAGTAGCGCTAGTTGGCTTCGTATCTATCTTGACAAAGATAATGCGATCACTGTGCTGCTCATAGTAGTTTACCCGCATTCCTATTTTCTTATTCATTATCAGTCCTACTCCTTTGATACCCCCAACTGATTTTGAATTTTTAATCCTGTACTCATCTGACCAGAAATCCTGTTCATCCTGCCACCGAACTTCACTAATCCCAACTATATCTAACTTCAACCTATCCATTTCCCTTTTTAAATTTTCTAATTTTCCAACCCGAATAAGGGATCTAACATTCCACGATCCGATCCGTAGAATGCCAGTATTGTCTTTCCTGATGACAACATCCTCCTGAGTTGTCCCCGCCCGGAGGTCCGAATGGGGGACTATTTTACCTCCGGAATATTTTACCCGAGAGGATGCCATCATCAAATTTTCATACAGTAGAGCTGCGTGTCCTCGGGAAAAGTAACGGCTGTAGTTTTTCCTTGCTTTCAGTCGTTCGCAGTAGCTGTGTGGCAAAGCCACATTAGCTGATGTTACAAGGCCAGCTCAGTCAATCATCCAGACTGTTGCCCTGTAACTACTGAAAAGGCTGCTGCCCCTCTCCAGGAACCACGTTTGTCTGGCCTCTCCACAGATACCACTCCACTCTGGTTGCACCTACGGTACGGCTATCTGCATCGTTGAGGCATGCAAGCCACCCCACCTCGGCAATGTCTGTGGTTCATGGGGGTGGTCCCTGGTAATAGTATAGTATTCCAAATTGTTTTAATTTTGTTATCAGAGGTACTAATCTCAGACATGATGCACACGCTTCTGGACTTTTTAATAACTTTTCTTAATGTAGCCCAGTAGTTTTTATAATATTTGACTGTTTCTGGGTCATTACTCTTTCTTGATGTTAGATACAGTTTCCTTTTTCGGTTACAAGATATTCTTATTCCTTTAGTAAGCCACGGTTTTCTTGCATGGTTTCTTATCATTAGATTGAACTATTTTCTTGAGGAAAGAATTTTCAAATACTCTTACAAATGTATCATGATATAAGTTATATTTTAAATTAGCATTAGCTTCCTTGTACACCTCAGCCCAGTCTTACCGCGTTTTGAGCATCATTAGCACATGCTTGCATCAGCTTCCCAATGGACCCTGGTCTTAGCCGAAAAAACAGGTGCATTCATGAAATATTGTCTCCCGTAAAGGTTTTTGCTAGTAACCCAGCCAGTTTACCCTATTGAGGTGTAGAACATGCCAGCAATGTCTGACAGAGTGGCCGCCCTACTCAACTGATCTAACTCCATATTGACCTTCCTGACAGAGCGGTTCAACTGGGGCTGATCATGTCGCACGAAAGCAGGCACCAGACCAACATTAGTGTGGGTCTTTGCAGAGGCTATTTTCACCAGGTCACTCTCAATATTGCAGCCCTGATCCCTATCGATACTGTTTCCCAATCCACTCACTACCACGGCATGATCTTGTTTAGTGTTTGTATTGCTCGTCCCGTTGCTGCCTGGAGCTTCATCTCTTGCTGATGTTACCCGTGGACGACTTTGGCCTTGTCTTCCTTTAATACCGAGCGAGGTGGACTCGCATTCTGGAGGATTGTTGTTCAAATCTACCTCCGGCCATCCAGATTTCCCTAAATCACTCCAGGCAAATGCCGGGATAGTTCCTTTAAAAGGGCACGACCGGTTTCCTTACCCGAATAAGTACGCTGTCGACGGGGCTTTAACGGAAATCTTCCTTCCTCTCTTCCCCTTCTTTTAACAGTTCCTGTAGTCTGAAACCGACTGAAAATCCTTCAAATTATACTTTGAGATACTCCAATAGCTACAGCCAACTCTATGTTTCTCCCCCATGGAACCTTAGTATGGTTATCCATGCCTTAGTTTCGGGAAACTCACGTTGTGGTTGTATTGCACTACCTTTTAACTACACTACTTGAACCGAAATGCCTGTGTAATTAGTTCGGTAAACTCAAGTCACTCAGCAGAAACTTTCTGTTACTGCCATTATCTCGGTTGCAGTAATGGCGTTGTCTCCACTCAGTAGAGCCGACAGAAAGAAGTCTACCATTTTCGTTCGTTCTGCCGACGACTGTTATTCAGAACCTAGATATCTCAACTGATCCTGTGATTGTTTTGTCCTGTTAAATTCTAGAAAGTATTTTAGTGATGGTCCATACTGAGTTTTATTATTCGATTACATCATGACATTTAGTCCGTATGCTTTCACGGATTTGTGTTTCCATTTTGGAAAAGACACATTCAACAACCCACATCACACTACTCCACCCCATTGCTGGTAGAGAGAATTAACTAATTTGCGGGTGGCTTTGACGTAGAGCCATTTCGATCACACCCATTGGGATGAGAATCTGGCAAAGTTGATGCAGATATTCAATACCGCAAATCACGAAACACGCCGGAATGTGCTGTCAGGCTTGTTGATTGAATTCAGATGCGATTCAAATGTTCAAATGTTTGTAACCTATTGGACCAAACTGCTATAGTCATCAGTCCCTAGACTTACATACTACTTAAACGAACCACCCTAAGGAGAACACACGCACTAATGCCGCAGGGAGGACTCGAACCTCCGACGGCAAGCAACCGCGCGCCAGATGCCATCCCCATTAGTAAATGGTGTACTGAAGGAAAGTTGCGCAATGAAGACTCGCCAAAGTAGATATGGGTATAAATTGTGGAATGTTTGGAAAAAATCTATAGGCTTCCCAACAGCGGAATGAGAGAAATGTGACCCACTGCGTTTAGAACTGGGTCAGAAATGCGACCCATTGCACGTAAATGATGTGAGAGGTGAAGATAATAAGGTAATTGTTACCAGATGGCTCGGTGGAATGGCCGAGCCCTCTAAAGCACCTAGCTGCGGAGCACAAATTTGCTCCCCGTCGGATTTTCGAGTCCTCCCTCGGGCATGGTTTCGTGTGTGGTCCTTAAGATCGTTCGTTTGTAAGCCCAGGGACTGAAAACGTCAGTAGTTAAGTCGCATAAATTAACAAACATTTTAATATTTGATTTTTGTTTTTATGGTTCAAGGCGGTCTTATTTTGGCGTGAGAATCCTGTCGACTCCTTTGGCGATGACAAAAGAATGCAGTGTACATGTTTTGTAGCCACAACTAGCTCATAAACAGTACTTCTTAATTTTTCAGGTATCTGATCTAAATATTTAATTGACAGTATGCGAATATATTCTTACCATTGTTTTAGGAAGGAATCAATACTTCTCGCGGGCAGATGCTGCGGTCTGAAGTGACAAATATGCTCTTCCAGCCGACATACTTATGATGACTTGTGGTGATGGTCTCTGTGAGGCCACGCATCCCAGACGCCCGCTGGCAGCGCGGGTCGCCGCGGTTGCAGGTCCCTGTCTGGCAGCCCACCAGTTGGCCCTCGGCAGGATGGCAGAGGGGAAGACTGCCAACAGAAAAACTACAGAGCCTGGAAGAATGAGCTTTGCGCCGTCCAGCGAGCTAGTATGTTTGCACACCGGCAATAGTATAAACAGTGGGGCACGACAATAATCGGACACCAACGGGCCCATACGAAGATGTCGGAAGTAGCGCCTGTATAAAAAGGCCGGAGCACCGGTGTTTCGTGTGGAAAGTTTCCAACGCGACGGAAGTTCACTGAGACTGGACTCCCAATGGTAGTTGCAGCAACCCACACTAGATGGCCAGTTTAGGAAATTATTAGCGAATTAAATATTGCGAGATGCACAGTGTAAAGAGTGTGCGAAGAACAGCAGTTTTCGGACAGTAGCTCTCGCCACGATTTACACTTCTCAGGAGCCTGCTCTCAATGACCGAAAGCTGCGGGCTTTTCGTAGTGATGCCATCACAGAAAAAGATGTGGGACGTACGACTCATGTATCCGTTCGACCAACTCGAATGTCCTTGTGCTGTCTTTAGTATAAGTTAGTTTATAAGAAGTTTGTGAGTTTAGGGACTTATGACCCCGCATTTAAGTCCCATAAGTTTTAACAAACCTTTCATTTTAGAATTCCTTGTAAACTGCGAGACATCGTCTGCGGCGCCTCTCGTAACTCACGATCATATCGGTCGGAACGTACGCGACGGGGTAATCGGGGCTTGGTAAGATGACACTTGATTTCAGTTGGTAAGACGTGATGGTATGGTTCAAGCGTGGTGCAGACTCGACGAAGCCGTGGATCCAACTTGTAACAAGGCATTACTCAAGCTGGTTGGTGCCTCTTTAATGGTGCGGAAAGTTTTTACGTATATCTGACTGAGACCTCTAGTGAAATGAAACCGAAAATTTATTTCACATTCTGGACGATTATAGAGAATGATTTTGTCACTCAATTCGCAAGAAACTAGTATCATCCAACATTAACCAAACATAGCTGAGATGTCTGTTCTAGAGGCAATAGTACTGCAGCAGACTTCCTAAGACTGGTATACTTCCTGTAACTTCGAGTTGTTCACGTTGACAGGAAATTTACGTTAAACTTGATGCTATAATGAATCCCATGACTTGTTCCGAGGCTAAACTGCAGATGAACGTCATCCATTTTGAAAGCCATGTCTTACTCATGTGACCAGAAGGCATTAGCACACTGTCACTGATAAAGGAAACGGAGACTAGTTACTGCAGACATTTAAGAGCACTAGCTGCTGTTCAAATCAGATTGGCCCAAGATAGCTTCAACATCTTTATTTCTTACCAGTTTCTGCAGCCCTATGCTGCCGTCATGATAACTTTCACACATTAAATTTAAAAAAGTTGAAAATCTCATAGTTGTCGCGTCACGCTGCAGATATAGGTTTTTAGGCCATCGTAGGCAAACGATTAATCACACTGTGCGCATTACTGAAAGAAATTTTATCGCTTACAACAATTGACACAATGTGAGGAATTATACTTTAGAGACCGTGTATTACTCGGTAGGCCTGGGGTATAAAAGTTGCAGTTATGTTGACTTATGATTATTGTGAAAATGAACAGACTGAGATTAAGTCATTATATATGGTTAAAAGTCCACATCTGTATTGTGTTGTTCTCTCTACGGTACCCTGCACTATGCAAGTCTCTTCATCTGAGAACATGATCGGCAACCTACATCCTTTTCAATCTGCTTACTGTATTCGTCCCTCGGTCTCCCTCTACGATTTTTACCCCACACACTTCCTTCTAATGATAAGTTGATAATTCCTTGATGTCTCAGAATGTGTCCCACCAATCTATCGCGTCTCTTAATCGGGATATGCCACAAACTCCTTTTCTTCCCAATTCGGTTAATCACCTTCTCATTAGTTACGTGGTCTACCCATTTAATTTTCATCATTCGTCTGTAGCACCACATTTCAAAAGCTTCTTTTTGTTTGAACTCCTTATCGTCCACGTTTCACTCCCATACGATGCAACACTCCAGAGAAATGCTTTCAGAAAGGACTTCTTAACATTTAAATTAATATTGGATGCTAACAAGTTTTACGTCTTTAGAAACCCTTTTCTTCTCTTAGCCATTCTTCATTTTATATCCTCTTTACTTCGGCCATCAGAAGTTATCTTGCTATCCAAGTAACAAAACTGATCAACTATTTTTATTATGTCATTAGATAATCCAATTCCTTTAGCATCGCCTGATTTTCTGACACTACATTCCATTACCTTCGTTTAACTCTTGTTAATCTTAGTTATATTACGCGTTGGATGTGCTTGTTTCGTGGAAGTGGTTGATGTTGGTAGAGCGTATTCTTAATTTAATCCGAACGGTGTAATGGGGATTATGGAACTCACTTGCGTGGAAACAAAATGATACCTGGCCAAGATCTAAATAATCTCTTATTTATTACGATGAGAAGCTTCGGTATGCTGTGATACCATCCGCTGGTCTGATTGGATATTACATCTGTGCAGAGTTTCAAATGAAAAACATCATACTAGATGTATGTGGTAATGGTTAAGCCATGGAAAAAAATTAACGAAAAATATAAAGTATGGTTACCCGGCATGTTACGCCAACGGAGAGGGATCTGTTGAAATGTTACGCCAAGATCGCTGATAGATTGTATTTATTTTCCTTTATTTAAATCATTATCTTCAGAATGGTTTACACGGTTTTCACTTAGGAGCACATGGCAAATAAAGAGTTTCTTGTCGAGTCTGTCTTATACTTAGGTCATAAGTAGTTACATTTTACCTTTTAATCTAATATGACGATCCATTTAGGCGACGAATGGCCATGCCGTTTGATTTATTTTATATCTCGAAGAAAACTTCATTTGACATGTACTCCTAAGTGAAGACCTTGTAAACCATTCTGAAGATGATGATTTAAACCGCTGAATCCCGTCAAGGAAAATAAATAAATTTTATCAGCGATCCTATCCTAACAACCTAAAGAAGGTGAATCCTTATTAATATAAAAATATAAATTAAAAGTCACCTTTTAACAATGCTTGCGAACTGTACACTTTGGCGTAACGTGCTATGCAAAGAGCCGGTCTTAGTTACGTGTCTTATATTGTGTCTTCAGATGTTTTTCTCTGTTTTTGCTTTGTTCAGTCATGTTGCACGGAAACATTTCGTTTTTAGTGGAAGTACGTTGATATCTGTATACAGGATGTGACAAATTAATGTGAAGAACTTGCAATATATTACACATTGTTGCAAGTTTCCACCAATGAGTACGTGTTAACACAGAGTTGCGACCACAGATTATATATTCTTTTCCTTCTTATGTTTGCAACCCAGAAAGGCTCTCCTCAGAGAAAAATTCAGCAATCGTAATTTCAGTAAACTGTTGTAAATATATTTGAATGGTGAATTCACCAGTAAGGAATTCTGTTTTAAGCTCCCAAACTAGAAAGTTTACAGAAAAAGTTACTTGACAAGCCGTAAGCAGAAGTGACTGATTGTGACCAAGCTGGATGGCGATGTTGAAGTTACATAAGTTTTTAGAGGCAGCACAGTAGTGACCTGAACGATAACAGAGAAAAGTCAAAGTTGAGTGCCCGGCAGGTGGCTATCGAGTCTGTCAGAACCAGTATCTGGGACAAACTGGAGTTCATCAACATTCTAGCGGGCGATGAACAGGCGGCTTTCTAAACTACCTAATTGAGTTGCGGCTGGAGTCTGTGTATCTGACTTAAATGTGTCACCTCCCATCACGGTCGGACCTCGGATTTATTCAGTCTGCGTTTTAATCCATCCTTCATCTCTCAACGATGTGAGCAGTCGCCAGAAACGACACGTGTTTCGATTCCACGTTGAGCTGTAGGTCCCCTTTTTCCCCGATGAATAGGCGTCCAATGGAAAACATTGCACCAGGCCAATGATCCACACGAAATTATTATTATCGCATATGATGTGACGTTTAAGTGTTTAACAATGACTAGAAAGACGAAATTGTTACCAACAGTATCTCCTCAAGGACTATTCATGATCGATGCTGCGATTCACCTCTGACGCAGTTGCCTGTTCAGAAGCGACCAAGGCTACAATTTTCAAGCTATTACCGCAACTGGGAGTTCATTGAACTGTGGCAGGTGGTCTACGAATGAATGGAGAGATGGCCGTAGCACGTAGAACGAGTATCGTCTGAGAGGAAACGCCTTTAAATAATCGTCCGAAGTTTCCTATAAGGCAGAAAGGATCAACACAGGTGTGCATCTCTGCTTGAGAATCCTGTCTACCCCAACATGCAGTATATTTTCTCCTCGGCACGAAGGCCGTCTGCCTGTAAGGCAATGCAACGTGTCACACAGCTTGTAGACGCGGGATTCGAAAAGAACCAGTATGAGTTAACTACTCCGTACTCCAGGAAATTAAACCCAATTGAGAACCTGTAGGAACATTCAGACATTCAGATCTTGCTGCTCTTACCATGGACCCTGAACTGAGAAACCTTGCGCAGTTGTCCTTGTCAGTGGAGTCAGCATGGTTCTACAACCTACCGGTACACGCCATGATCTCATCGGCTCTTTACTTGCACATCTCTCTGCAAAAGGTCGTTAATCGGGCACCTGGCTTTTGGTCACAATAGTGTGTGCTGTCAGTTCAATCCTAAGGCCAACACATTCAGTCCTCGCCCTCCCTCAGAGAATTACAATTACTCCGGTGATAATTTGGGGTGATTTGGGAACGTTGTCCTTTTCAATCGTTATCCTGTTTGTGTTTTATAAACTGGTTGGAGTTGTTACATGGTTTCAGTGTTTATTTCTTAATCCAAAGATCAGATAAGTATTTGTTGTATTCAGCTATTTTACCATCCTTCCACATTTTCTTCATATTTAGAGTTAGCTGCCATTCATTATACTGACTAGAAATTACATCAAATGCATTTTGCGTGCTCCTGCAATTACTCAACGTCGAAACCTCCTCTAAGCTGGAAAATACTGAAGATGGCTTTTCTTCCACTCTCTATTTATGTATAATAGCAGCTCTATCTTAGTTTCTAGCGAGACTCCTAACGACACCTTTCTTTGTTATCCCAAGGAACCAAACTACAGTCATCATGGATTCCTTAACATACAAACTACTTTAACTGGTGCTAAGAACCATATACATACTCATGCCAGAGGAACGAACCACCGACGGAAGCGGCCGCGCAATCTGTATCCTGAAGCCTAAGACAGAGTCCCCGTTCCTTCGCCACCACACACTTGTCTGCTGGGTTCTGTTACTGACGCTTTCGAACCAGTCATATTTGGGAGCTTATTCTGTGTTCTTGTACTTTTCTTATGCAGTGAGCTATGAGTTATTCGTGCTATATCGCTCTTTATCTCTGATTTACTGTCGTTAGCCCGCGGTCTTCTACCGCGTAGATTGAACATCTGTATGCAACAGATTGTTCAGTAATCGCCGGCCGCAGTGGCCGAGCGGTCTGCGACGCGCCAGTCACATTCTGCACGGCCGCTACGGTCCAGTGATCAAATCCCCCCTCGGGCATGGATATTTGTGTCGTCTTGAGTGTAAGGTAGTTGATACGTAGTTAGTAAGTTTAGGGACAGATGACCCCGCAGTTAAGTCCCTTAAGCTTAACAAACATTTGAACATTTGTTCAGTAATTTCGTTCAGTTCCGTTTCTGAAACGTCAGAAGTGACATCGGAATTACAATTTTCTTGTATCTTCACCCATCGTTTAATGTTGCTTCATCGTATTCTGTCTGGGAATTTGACCGAATTGCCTGATATAACGTTCAAGACGCATTACAGTCAGACATGTAGCCTATTTCATAATGGTGCCTTAAAGTTTATCATAAGTGCGGTACGTGGCGAAAAGAGCGCAGTTCCAGCGCTATTCTGTATCAGGTCTACATAATGCCGTAAGTGGTTGGTTTGGGGCGAGCTACATGAGCCATGGAACTGATATCATCTTGCGGTCGGAATCAAGGTAACCTACCTTCAGGTTGTCCATGCTTCTCAGAAAACAGATATATGACCGGAAAAAAATAAAGAAACCGAAGGGGCAGAGACACAGAAGTAGAGAGAGAGAGAGAAAAGATGAAGAGAGAAAGAGAGAGAGAACAGGATAAGTGTGAGAGGAACTAGTGGTCTATCAGTTACGTACAAAGTTAATTATTAAATTTTTGAACATAGCTGCTATTGTCAGCGACCGTTACAACGTCAATGAATAAAAAAAAAAGCTCTCGCTCACAAAAAATATATATAAAAAATAAAAATAAAAATAAAAAATTAAATAAAATAAAATTAAAAATAATAAAAAATTAAAAAAAATTTAAAAAATAAAAAATTCCTTAACATGGCTTCGACAAAAATTAATTATGTTTGTTGATAATAATAACCAGCTAAATAGTCTCTTGTCGGAACACTTAAGAAAGGAACAGGTTTTGTCTAATGTACTGACAGAAAACGTATCAGCAGCCGCAGTCATCATTCTTTCGATAGGTATGCAAATGGTCGCAGATATTCTTTGTAATTAGTATGGCACATATAGAACGCAGAAGGACTGCGTTTTCGAACACGTTAATTCGGTGTTCTGCAATGGAATATGTGTTGCCCAAGGTCGTCGTTCATATCTTTCAACCAGACGCCACTTCGGTGAATTGTGTGTCCATAACCAGTATCAATGACCCACCCTTGATAAGGGGGATCTACAGTCATGCAAGGATTCCAAACTCCGTCTATCTGCGCCGAGGCCTCATTTCGCTTAGGTATTTATGAGATTGTATCGAGATATAAATGGCTGCAGATTTTGATTGCCATGACTTAGGAACTTAATTTATTTACTCTTCAAGGGACTTAGGATGTTCGTATTTGACATAAATTTCCACCTATCTCGACCCTTTCCTGAGTAAAGACGTCCTAACTGATGGTCAGACAAACGCATAATGAAATGGCAAAAATATATAGCCCTTTCATTCCCACGTTATGAATCCAGCTTTGGAAAAATTAAAATTCAGTGTCTGTATTAATACAGTGCACTAAAAATCAAAATACGTGATTTAAAATATTTGATCAAGCTCTACTTTTTTTCTTTTCTTTTATTTATTTATTTATTTATTGCCATGTATTTCATTCACAACACAGACATTTTTATTGAAGTATTTTATTACTTGGGGCGTTATATTTGTTGATAGTTAACACTGGAGATCAATCATGCTAGCATAATCTTCGACACAGCACCAAAGACAAGACAATTCACTGCTGAGAAAAAGTAACATGACCCGCACTCACGCTGAAACTCACAGCCACGTACAGACGGAAACATAAGACAACCAACAAGACTGAGAGATTAATGCCTCACAAGTGGCTACACATCAAACCAAGCGGCAAAATGTCGTAATAGAAGCACGTTCTTCATCAACAACAACGCGACTTCGAGGACTGATACCCAAAATACGGTATAAATTTGATTTTAATACATTGGAAATGAAAGGGTTAAAAATAGTTCTTCCGTGGTATCATTAAAAATCAATAATGTACGGATCCTTTGCTTTACTTGTAGAGGAAAATCAGGCTACTTCTCAATTTTAATGATCTTATTTCAACTATAAGTACCCTATAACACTTTACGTGTGTTTGTAAGTACTGAAAGCTGTCACATCTGGTCGTACTTTTAGACTGTATTTAGTTTATATCCTTCAGTTTAGTATGTGAAGCAAACTTCAACAGCTCTGTGTGTTCCTGAGAAAGGGGGTCCAGACAATCGCACTGATGAAGGGACAAAGGGACGAGCGGAGGAATAGCGCTCCTCTTTACCGATTCATATACTGAATCCGAGAAGTAGTTCAAAAAGTTTATTTTTCGAGGAATGGATTAAAGTTACAAAATATGAAACACTTTTCATACTTAGGCTAGAGTTGCGTTGAATAACCTATGAAAAAATATTCTAAATATTTTTCGTCCCCAGTGGAGAAGGTAATAAAATCGTATGTTATTCAATTGCTTCCCACAGTAATAAATGCACATAACGGGGCTAATCTCGAATCCGCGGGAAAGAAAAAGGTTCTGTGTTCGCAGAAAGTATTTCCTTGCATCTTTTGTCACTCGTTATTTAAGAAAAAGTATTTCGCTTCAAGTTTATATATATATAACTCCTCGGTGCCCGTGACCAAGTGAGCGTGCTGATGACAATATTGTATGTCGAATCACACGCGAGTACTCTCAGAAACAATTTCGCTATTAGTTCCACACCATTAACACGAACTGCACGGTGACTTTCAAATAAATTTGATATCGACATGACGATCGATTTATTAGTTATTGTTTTGCGAAGAGGTTATAAGATAGTAGGCATGATGTTTGTAGTGCAGATTAACGCTGTTTTGGTATGCATCATTCCTCAAAACTAATTCAATACAACGGATGAAAGCGTGTTGGAAAACTCATTACAAATCCCACAATCCCATACATCATCCTTTTGCATCATAATGATTAGAAGTACCACCTGGTAGAAGTGGTAAATTTTCCTTGCATGTTTGGTTTTGTAGCACTAACATTTTGACTATGTCATCACAAGTAATTCATTATCGTGTTACCATAAACAGGCGTAATTGAGAAAGATGAAATTCTTAAGAAAATATCTGAAGTTTGTTTGCAGTTATTTGAAACGTCTTTCCCGCCGTCTCTGCCTGATGCTGTCTGTCCGCAGACGGAGCAGTATCGGCGCGGCAGTGGGGGGTCGCTGCTCGTCAGCCGCCTCGGAGCGTCGTCTTTGGCAGGCCAGTCCCACGCGCAGTTGCCGCACGCTCAGCTGCGAGTGGGCGAGGTGCGCTGCGGAATCACGCCGCGTCTCACCTCTAGGCATCCTCGGCGACGTTTGTTGGCCCGCCAGGATTATTTTAGGCCCTGCCACAATAAATTTGGTCACCAACCTCGCTTGGACACGGAGGACAACACTTACAGCTGCCGATACAATTTCAACATATCTTGTTGTCGTGCAGGGAAACATACATGGCAGGGGCTGGACAACGTATATTGGATTTCGACCATAGGTCATCATCTCTCTCTCCCTGTCTCTCTCTCTCTCTCTCTCTCTCTCTCTCACATACACAAATACACACTCGCTACGTAATATAACGATTCAGTGCCCCTATACTCATGCAGCTGTATTTCACATTAACAGTGCTGAAGAGGAAAACGGTATCAATCAAAAAGGCAGTCTCAGCTACCGATTGAAAAATGCCAAGTGTCACCTAAGCGAAACAGAATTCACCTCATGCCCACTACAGGTAAAAATAGGCTTAAAATGTCTACTGTAGTCCAGTGAGAGGACTGTGGAAGTCAATACACAACGAAGAAGTCTTATATTAGTATGTAACAGCTTGATTTTAGCCATTTGTAAATGAAATACAAAAATCGGCATGTAACAGGTTGTGTAGGAACTTAGTCCACTATGGTACTACCGCCTTAGTAAGACAGGAATTCAAATGCGAATCCTCACCGTCTTCCAAGACGTTTGCGGCAATTTACGCTCGACAGACGCGGTGCAATTAATCCATCACCCACGACGCAAGGAATATTTGGCATTGAGTTTCCATCTCTTCAGAATATTAGCAACCAAAGAACTTAAAAGACTATAGAATTCACACATATGTTTTATCTGATAACTCAAGTAAACGACATTTATTGGAAGACAAACAGAGGGTAGCCAAACAAACTCAAATAAGGGAGATATGTGTGAATGGGAGCAGCAGGAAGTAGGCAACATAGTGTGCCAAAGTATCCGTTCTACATCTCGGGAATGCGGTCTCACCACCACTTTATATTCTAAATGTTTAACAGAGAGCTGTCCAACAGAGATAACCGAAAAGACATAAGTCATATCCCTTGCTCAAAACCTAGAACTCCTGTTTTCTAATATCAGAAGTAGAGAATGGGTGTGTCTATACGGTGCAGTACTGCGCCTTGTACCCTTCCACTTTCTCTCAAACTCAAAAAATGATCAAATATTTGTAAATCTATCGGACCAAACTGCGTGGTCATCATTCCGTAGCTTACATTCAGCTCATTATGTTGATTGATTGATTTTTCCAGGGAAGCCAAAACAGTCTTGGATCAACCCGCCACTGCCCGCACCGAAACTAAGTTTATTGTGCGGTATCGCTCCCTGCATATCTAGTACAGCCAACCAATGCCCTTGAACAGTGCAAGGAGTCCCTTTACCAGTTCTTTATTAGACACAATTTCTTCGGGTCTGGTTGTCCCAAATATTCTGTGCCTTTTATTCTCCAATGCAATGCATTCGAAGATTAAATGTGATGCAGTTTCATCACCGTCATCACAGATCCTACATTTAGGGTCCTCTTCATTATGTTACTAGTATAGAGCACTATTTTTCTATATAGTAGGACAAAAATCTGAAGGAATGAATTAATGAAACTTCATGTGCTAACGAAGTTTTTGTGTGATATTCAGTGTCACTGTTTTATTTCTTTAACGTTGATTGCAGTCTTGGATACAAGGACTGCGACGATATAGCATAATTTTTTTATTCTCTCAAATGAAATGTCTGAAAAGTATAGTACTAAACTGCTTTGGTTATTCGTCCCTAGGCATATAAACTAGGTAAATTAATTAAAAATGAGGTGAGGCACTGAATAAAAATTCGTACTGTGACCAGGATTGGATCCCAGGAACTCCTACTGACTAGGTAAGTGCTTTAGGCCACTCAGATAACACAGCGTTACAGAGAAAGTGATCACACGGACTGTCTTAAAGCACGTTTCTCTCCACATCTCATGCTTTAAATCTGCCTCAATGTTCCCTGTGAAACGCATATCAAATTGCCAAGGCTCTCCTATATTGGAATAGTACCCTAACAAAGAAAGTGAATGGGAACAATCCTGCCTCAGGTCGAGGTGATATAAATATCAAGAATAATACATTTCATTGAGACAACATTGTCCTGTTATACCAAAGGTATTAAATAAAATAAAATCCCGGCCACATTCAGACAATGTTGTCTCAAGAAAACGTATTATTTTTGATACTTATATCACCTCGACCAGAGGAACAAGGCGGAATTGTTCTCATTCATGTCCTTCGCTAGGGTGCTATTCCATTATAGGAGAGCCTTGGCAATTTGATACGCGTTTCACAGGGAACACTGAGGCAGAATTAAAGTATGTGATGTAGAAAGAGACGTGTTTTAAGACCTTCCGTGTAGTTACTTTGTCTGTAACGCTTTGTTAGCTGAGCGGTCTAAAGCGCCTACCTAGTAAGTAGGAGCTCCGGGGTTCGAATCTCGGACACAGCCCATTGTTGTCTCCAGTAAATGTATTATAGTTAAAGGAAATTTAACTAACCTAAGGACAGCGCAAACAGTCATGCCCCAGAAAGGACCTCCGACGGCGAGCAACTGCCCGCTCTGCAGCGAGGTGCCTTAGATCGTTTGGCTACTCCAACATGGCTCTTAGTTTCTCTCACTTAATTAAATAGATTCATGATTTCAATTCTTCATATTGTGTAATGATACCGGAAGTGTGATACAAGACCCATATTTGAAATTGCAGCGTACCACCTGCAGCTCCTCAAAACCTGACAGTAAAATAGCCAGAACGTTATTTTTGTTTTATAATAGCCTTAATGGTACCCTTACCAGTATGTGTAGTCTATGTTTTTAATATATTCGTCTACTATACAATTATTCATGTGTTTGTTTTGCAGCGAGTAAATGTACTTATGACAATCAGCTGGAGTTATTCGCGACACCACTTCATACCGTCACCACCTTGTCTCTGGATAGTCTCAACATATGCACAGTCACATAGATTGAGTACTATACAATTTACACATTATGAGTTTCAATACAATCAAATAGATCAATAAATCATTCCGTATCTGTACCTATGGTAAACTGTAACTTTATTAGGTTGCTTGCGTTGTGAGGTCTTTATTGTGTTCTAAATCATTAATGACATTCTACAGTTTCAATAATGATCAATAGTTCACTTAATTCAATAATGGTATAAAGTTATGTTAGTGGATACTAATGTCAAACGATTTAGAGTTAGCATAAGTGCAGTACTTCCCTACATTATACTGGCAGCAGTGATAGGTTCCAATATTTCTTACGCTTGAAATATAGCGAAATATTGAATGGAACAAATTTATGTTGAGCAGTTGTACGCATACAACTTCCTTCATCTGAAAACGTCTGATGTGATTTTAGAAGTGAGGATCTGCGACACATTATTTTAAATCATGGCATAATAAGTTGATATGACATTATTGATTTTATAAGTAACAAAGCGATGCAACTTCTTGCAAATCAAGACACAGCACGATTAAACTGTGCAGTTGTAAATGATGTATAGAGAGGTGCTACATTTAGAATGTAGAGCTACAGATCAGAAGATGACATCAAAGTTTTGTCAAAACCTATAATCTGGAATAAAGCACTAAACAGCAAACTTAGCGTATATAATTCACGATGTATAACAATTCAGATCGCCCACTTGTCTTGAATAATGTCAAGGATATAGAAGCTAATGAATCATCATAGTTTTAATCGATGTAATCACTATAACTAAATTTTCCTCATAACTTACTGGTCGAACAATAGAATTTTCAAAGGAACCTTATGGTGATTAGATATGAGCCTTCGAAATGTTGGCACTATATCCCAAGGGGGTCCACCAAAAGAAATTGTTTAGCACACTAGCCAAAATATACTGAGAAAATGGCTAATTAAAAATTTGCTGGTACGTAATTACAGTGAATTGGATGCAGAGGTGGGATCCTATATTCAATTAACTCTTCTATTTATTTTTTCAGATGTTTTACTAACTATTTCAGAGACAGGGAAAAGATCTAAAGCGGATCTACACGGATTGAAAGTACTTCATCCCCGATTTTTAATGGAATGATTTGGTGTGCCTAGTACAACTGCAGGCTGGCTAAGTGATGAGAGGAAAGAGTCATATCCAATAGATCTTTTGTTTTTCAAATGAAGTATGTATATTTAAACAATTGTCCTTCATAATTTGTGCAAGATTACGAAAAAACTGTTTTCACGTTTTTAGTGGTTATTAAATCGTTGGCGCTTGAAGGAAGATCAAGAAATTAAAATAGAAAACATTATTGTAAAAAATTATATGTAAAAAAAACGATCTTACTAAACGTCGCTGTGGTGGTAATTGACGCTTAAATTTCCCTACATTTCAAATCATAGAAGTTCATTAAATGAGAATATTGATTATAATTCATACTTTAGATAGCTCTAATTATAATTTCATAAATAAGATTAATTTCCTTTTTACTTAAATGATAATATCAGGGAAATTTCTTAATTAAAATTTTTTATAATTTTTAAAAACATAAAAATAAATATAAAACCAATGGTAAAAGTGAAATGGGATTGACTATGTGAAAAGCGAATCCACGAAAAGTGCAGCCTCTTTTTTGTGCTTAATAGAGTGGACAGCTGAGCCCTTTACCTCAGATTCTCCTGGTTAGTATGCATTACAACTTCTGTTGGAATATACCTTTGATGTGTACCCCTAACCTGGGAATTGTCTTCTTGAACTTAATTTTCGAGTGCGTAACGTGGTAGTTCCGACTTTTACGGCGATTGGGGCGGAAACCTAATTGACTGCCCTAATACACATTGCACGTGTCTTAACAGCTCTGATTCGTCCTGTTTACGATATCTTGAGTGTCAGGCCATGTTGATCCATAGCATCAGTTGTTGTGTGAGTCTGCTGGTGGTGTCGTCCTCCTTTCCATTGCATTAAAATGGAATCTATGTGAGTTCTGACAAAATATACTGAAGTTCCAGTTTAGATAAACACTTTCTGTGCTTCACTGCTGTTCGGAGATTCACGACTGTTGCGATTCCCTTCAAAAATTAAAATTTCGGGCCTCATACTCAGGACACAATACGAAGTTAAAATTAGCTGTAGACTTCTCTCAAGAAATAACTATTCAATCCTTATAATATCACGGCTGATTAATCGAAAGAATTTTACTACCCGTTATCTTGTAACTTAGCACTTCTGAGACTCCACAGTGGATTGCGGACGTCAGGCACGTAACTGGATGCCACGGCCGATCGCATTGAGGCGCTATGCTGCAATGCACGAGGCCGTGCCCCTTCGAGGGTTCGGATCTCCCCCCCCCCCCCCACGGGTATGGATGTTTGTGCTGTCCTTAGTATAAGTTAGTTCATAAGTAGTTTGTAAGTTTCGGAACTGATGACCCCGCAGTTAAGTCCCATAAGCTTTACAAACACGTAACCGGAAGTTGTTACAATCAATACCATATGGACTAATCATGGGGGCGGTCAAAGCAACTTTCATTCCTATCGGATAAACCTCTGTACTATTTGATTCACCATAAAATTTGCCTCATCGTTCATGTATTGAAGTGTCACTCTGGACAGAGTATGACAGCGTTGCAGCATATCAGAAAGGGTAGTGTTTGACTCACATCAGTACTACAGTCATGATAATCTTGTAGCTGTAGATAAAAACTACGAGATGTTCGTTTCCATTTTCGATAGCAGTTTACCAAAAAAACATAGTACCCAGTTTTAAGAGTAATTTAAGTGGACAATAACCAACCTCCCGCAAATCGCCAGATTCGTATCGCCTTTCACATTAAGTTGTATGTTTTGGTATCTGTTGAGTACCACATTAACTTTGTTGTTGAGTGAAGAGTTAAGAGTTGTATCGTGGTCACCCAATTTAAAGTAGTCAGAGTTGTGCTAATTCACAGCGTCACTGCCAAGCAACGACTGATAAAACACATTCAACAACGTAGCTACATTTTGATTATAATATTGTCTCGAGAGCGGTGAATAGCCAGCTGTCATCGTAGCTTGTAGATTTATTTTAGCAATCTATTTTGTAGGTGTGGTCTTTAGCTGAATGTCGTGTTATTGTATCGATGGCCTCTGTGGCACCTGATTCGTTGTTCAGGCGGTGTTTGATTTAGACAAAGGATTTAACTGTGTTATTCAAGGATTTCTGCTGTATTTTCTGCACACATCTAGTAAGCTGTGGTGTAATATGGCTGCAGCTATCCAAGCAGAGGCAAAATTTTCAAATATTTGTAAGTCTTGTAGAAAGATGTAATAAAGCCAAGATCGCTGTTCATCAATTTTTATTTAAGACGACCGGTTTCGCTGAACTATGTCAGCATCATCTGGTCCAATAAAATCATTTTACACGGCCATGATCTTGTAATGTCAATCAGTTGTTATATAACATAATTTACAGTGCATAGGTGCACTATGTCATTATAATAAAATATAATTATTACAGTGAGTGACAATAGCATTGCTACGCACTGTAAATTATGTTGTAAAATGATTTTATTGGGCCAGATGATGCTGACATAGTTCAGCGAAACCGGTCGTCTTAAATAAAAATTGATGATCAGCGATCTTGGCTTTTTTATATCTTTCTACAATATCATAACTGGATCGCCTCCTAGAACATAAACCAACTCAATTTGTAAGTCTAAGGACTTAACTACTGTGTTTACAAGTCCCTATACCTACAGGCTAATTAAACCAAACTAAGGACGACACACACACACACACACACACACACACACACACACACACACACACACACTCACATACATACACACACACACACACACACACACACACACACACACACACACACACACACACACACACAAGCCCATGGGAGGATTCAAACCTCCAACGGGTATCAGATGTTTGTAAAGCTTATGGGACTTAACTGCGGGGTCATCAGTCCATAAACTTACAAATTACTTATGAACTACCTTATACTATAGCAACACAAACACTTTACCCGAGGGGGGATTCGAATCCCCGACGGGGAACGGCCTCGCGCATCGCAGCATAGAGCCTCAATGCGCTCGGCCGCTCCGCCGCGGCCAACGGGTATCAACAGCGCCATTCCACAACGGCAATGGGCGGCTGACGGACAGGTGAACATCCATTGGGAATTCGAAAGAGAAATCAGCTCTTAGTATATTTGTTCGGTTATTTCACGAACCACTAATTCTTAGGATCATTTTTCACCTAATATAATGGTCGCTCTTTTTTCTTTACAAACACATACGGGCGATATAATGGTATAATCCTGTAATCCTCATGAAAATTCATTGTTATAGTTCAGTGAATTTGAATTTTTTCAGTCTATAGTGCCTGCATATACCACGACAAATATCAGTTAATGGAAGTTTCCGGTACTTATAATATTGTCATTCTATGGATAATGGTGATACATTAACTTAGGAATTGGGAAATAATAGTTGATTCATGTCCGCTTGCCCTAATGACACACACTTTGATGTGATTGTTGCTAAAACTCTTCTGGGTATTAGACCGCATTGTCAAAATATCGAATATTTCACCGAAGTTTCGGCCACTGTTGCAAGTGGCCTTCTTCTGGGTGCTGGATGAGGGATACCTGGGCTCTTAAATAGTAAATATTGCCCGTTATGATTGGTGGTTTCAGCTCTCAATCATAACTGGCAATATTTACTATTTAAGACCCCAGGTATTCCTCATCCAGCAGTAAACGTAACACCCAGAAGAAAGCCAAAACGTCGGGGAAATACTCGATATATTGACAATGCGGTGCAATACCCAAAAGAGTTTTAGCTACAATGACAACGGCCGCGGAAGCCTTCGGTTACACTTGGATGTGAGTTTGAGGCCGCAGTGGAGTAGCCGAGGGTCTAAGGCGCCTCGCTGCGAAGCGCGCGGTTGCTCGCCGTCGGAAGTACGAGTCCTTCCTGGGGCATGTGTGTGTGTTGTCCATAGATTAGTTTGCCTTAGTTTATTTAAACTAAGGCAAACTAATCTATGGACAACACACACACATGATATGGTAGTTTCCATGTATGAGATTGATAAAGCACTTTTGCTATAAAAAACCTCATTGTCTCATCATATAACTATCAGAGTGAATATAAATATATATATGTATGCAAGTTATAGTCCTTGATTCCAAGGTATTAGGAAATTTGACTCTTATCTAGAAACTGATTCTTTATACAGGCAAATATCTTTGGACATTTTTGTGCTCTCTGTCCCAGACTGTATGGATTTGATCTAGTTCCTTGTGGTTTAACCTTGTTCTACGGATGAAGATACGCTAAAAAGTAGTAATGACACCAAATTTGAGACTTACACAAAGCAAAATTTCTGTAGTAGGTTTTTCAAAGGTGATGTCTTTCAGTGCTCTTGTATAAATGCTGTCGTAAAATATACTTCATGCTATACTTCATGTAAGTACAATTCCTGAAGCATGGATTGAAAGTTAACATCATTCACACTGCTGCTATATACATGCTGTGGTAATCATATCCATTCCCCACTGCTAATGAAAGTATTCAAAAAATTTATAATATATATATATATTAAAGTTAAATTTCACTATAGCTAGGTAATGATTCGTTACCTACCACACTCTGATTATGTATGGGTTTCTGCTAAAATTGTGGAGAAATATGATATAAAAGCCATTGCAAATAAAAATATTGCAGCCTGTGTCATATTTCAGAAGTACTGCTAGAGTAGGTAGAAATCAACTATGAATTTCTTTTTGATTTCTTATGTACTAGCATTTACATAAAAATGCATGGTGTTCTAAAGACCCTGATTTACACGGTAAATAAAAATTTCTAATGTGATACACTACAGACGTAAAGAAGAGCCTTAACACTCATGTGTAAGAAGCAAAATTCGCAACATATACATTTGGCATAGTTGCTAGTGTGAAATAATATATACAAATGCAATCTAATAAACGTCATATGAACGCAAATATATATTTGGACCAAAAAACTTCCAAAATAGTGTTTTTAAAGTATTTATGCTGAATTTATCAAGAAAGAAAGGTATTAAAGTAGGAACGAGTCGGGAAGAGATCGAACAACAGCTCTGACTGAGAGAACAAATATCAAGTGTAGAATCGTTGCAAAGTAAATTTTGCTACTATTAAGGTAATTGGACTAGACATTGTACTTGAGAAAACCCTTATTCGACAGAACGAATGTATTATATATTTGTAAGATTCTTGTGATCCATCAAGAACATAGAAATTTGTGATATTATTGCTAAAAAAAGTTAAACGCGATACAGGGCCATGAGTAGCTTACTATACCACTTAAAAATTCATTTAGTTATGATGATAATAGCCTTTTTAATTATTGGCTTCTAGTATTCAAGTTATTGCAAAGAAAACATTTAAATGCTGATATGATACTTGAAATGAAGAGTAATAGATTATATATCAAGGACTGTCTTGAGAGGGTACAAAGAAGTAAGAGCCTAAACATATTCTACAAAAGCAGAAACAAAACGAGTAATCCATAGAGCATAAAATAAGCATTATATTGTGTTAATAAATCAAATTCGCAGATTATTAATTCTTCAAAGTATCACACAGTTCTCATTATTATGTCATATAAACTGACATATAATTTCAAATGACGATATATATGCTCAATCATTAAATGAGGAATTACATAAATTGTCGATTTTGCAACAGAACCTATTGCAATATTTTTCTACATAATTAGTTTTGCTAAATATATCAATCAATAACTTCAATAAGCATTACTAGAAAATATTTACTGTGTACTCCCACATTTGTATCAATCGTTAGTTGAGCATTGTTTGCAATTATTCAATGAGGACAAATAGATGACAAAGCTTACAACCTACCATCACACAGCGCTCTTTATTTGGCTTTTTACTGCTAATACCACAAAACTGCATAACAATGTAGAAATAACAAAAATATTTTACGTTTTGTCACACAATATCTAACGCTGACTTTGAATTACTTTCAACAAAGAAGAATGGGCTACTAACTTGGTTTTGACAATGACTGAACCAGTAATTCCAAGAACAACATTAATACAAAACAGTAAATTTTACAGGAAAAACAAAAACCTGTATGTAGGCTATATAAGGGACAGTATTATAAAACCATTAATTAAACAAGGTACATGTCATGTGAATATTAACAATAAAACAAAGTATTTTAAAATTAACAAGTTTGCATTCACGATTTTTTATTGAACATGCTTATGTTGTGGTTGCAATATGAACATTTTGCACTAACATTATAATATTAAATTTTGTTTATATTACCAAAAATTGCTGGACTGTATAAATTTGATATACAATATCACTTGTAGGATGGATATACACATTGTATAATATTGTTTTAAAAATATCATTGAAAGATCTATTAATGTATGTACACATTGTATCGAATTACTAAGAATAAAATGATATAACACCTTGATTTAAATTTCTTGTTACACTTTGGTTAAAACTTCATGAAACCAAAATTTTGTTATGTATCACTTTCAGAAGAATCCACTGAAGGCTAACACCCAATTTGAGACAAAAGGCTTCGTGCTCTTCAGGAGTATAAGCTTTTGTTGTCCCATAACTATCAATTTCTTACACTGATTGTAACTCTGTTATTATATGTCGTTTCTGAAGTTAACTTTGACTCGGTCTTTAATGAATGTTACAATAACACATGCTGTTTTTTGAGGCCATCAATACGGAGGCAAACTCCACCTTTCCCTGGAAAAATTTCAATGCACACTGTGGTGAGCTGGCCGATTGCTCTCAGGTGCCTTCCTGCAGAGCATGTTTTTACTCGCCGTTAGAGGTTGGAGAACTCCCTTGTGTGTATGTTGTCCTTAGCATAAGTTCGTTTAAGTAGTTTGTTAGCATAGGGATTAACAACTGCAGCAGTTAAATACTTTAGATTTACAAACATTTTATATTCATTTTTATGGAAGTTTATGAATACTAATACTGTCAACTTCGCTTTACTTTTTCTGGTTCACACTCTTCCCGAAACTGTAGGAGGATCGATTGTAAAATTTGGGTTGGCACTTTTTTAAAAATTCAAAATCGCTTCTGTGTTCACAAGCCTCACTTGAATGTCATGTCCATTAGACCATGTCACAATATATTCAACATATTCATGAGCAAAATATGTTCTGTCATGTTTTCTTACCATCAGTTTTATGGAAGAAAATATATGTTAAGATAGCAAAACTATATGGCAACGCATAGGAAAATGCTGGAAAATATCTTTGCTAGAACTGTGTCGCTTGTGTTTTGTGTAGGGCACTCATCATAAAACAGGTGCAATTCAGTAACACTTCGGAATTTCGCTGTTGACATAATCAATCAAAAACGAACATACTTTATTAGATCCTTTGTGAGAAGTACCTTTTAGTATAGATAGAGCATGGATGTGTTGCTCTTAGAGTCTGTAATACTGAATATATTAACGTTGAGTTGCATAAATAATATGATTCTTGAGGTGCAGAATTACAAGGTTTGGAATTTGTAGATTTGGCATATAATTGAAACATAATGGTACCACATTCCTATTCTCTGCACACTCCGTCTTGATTTCATCCATCTTTAAATATAATTTTAGTCCCTCCTTTATACACCATGACTTACGCTACAGTTACATGTACACAATTTGCAGTATTGTTCATTGAGGGACTGTCAATTTTCACTTCTCTTTCCATTAATAACATGAGTCCAGGACATATGTTGTTAATGCAAAGAACATGAAAATCAGTATTCCAGCAAAATTCTACTAACGGCAAAACTTGTGTGATGTTTGTACAGATGCTAAAGCTATGTGTACTGAAGCCCAAGCTGAATATACATCATTCTTGCCAAAAACCAGACTTGTTTGCTTTTGTAATTATCAATTCAAGTGGTTGTCCTTAAATAACTTTAAATCAGGAAAATAAGTCAAGGAAGATACTGCACAACTATTCACATCAACAACAGTCAATGCATATGCGTTTCAAAAAATACTGCTAAATAGCTATGTTAAAAATACAAAATACTGTAATGCAAGTGAGTAGTATCTTTTCAATGCCCCTATGAAATGTTTTGCCTATATGTGTCCAAAAAAGGAAGCCAGTAAAAGGTGATTAACAACCATTATTCCCATAATAGCATAGAGAATTATGTTTCCACAGTGAAGGATGTAATCAAGTAACATCTTTTCCGTTTAATTTGTGTTTGCCGAAGTGAAAGATTAATGAAAGACAGTTGTCAAAGTAAATAAATAAATAAAAATGTAAATCTCTAAACTGTGTAAGTTCCGTTTCTATAACACCAGTTACACATAACCACATCATCACAATGATATCTAAAGTTGTAGTTGGTAGAGTGTGTAGAGCTAAGACTTTTCCCAGGTGTCATGAACCACATGGCCAGCCTTTAGGACAAACAGAGTAGGCATAAACAAAATAATTCTAAAATTTCATCAACAAATTCCAATCTAATGTAAAATGACGATTAGTTTGAAGTATTACAAACATAGGTCCAATTAATATTCAAGTAATTGGTAAAACTAATCGTTAATAAAATCATATAAAACAAATTTTCCCAGACAATCTAAAATTACCTTTTGCTTGCCTGATCAGATGAGCATCGTATCGTGCGGGCAAAATAGTTTTCCGAATCTTGTATTAATTATATATTAAATTGGCAAGATGGCGATCAGCCATAAAGGCTATCGGAGCCCTTAAGTTCAAACCCGGAGAGTCAACGTCTTCGCAGAAGAACACTTCTGTTCCCTCCATCTTTGACGAGTTGCCACCAAGACAGGCCGCCAACCTAGGAGGCGTGAAACCGACCCTTGTGGGCCAGAACGAACTCGTAACTGTGCTCTGGTCAGGTTGGTAACACGTCACTAGTTTTGCCGGCGGCGCAAAACTCGCGTTAACAAAACGGGCGTGAGCGACGTAGCCGCCATGCCGCCATGCCGCCATGCCGTTGACCGAAAGGTACTTCACAGTTCCACCGAGCAGGTATTCGCGATAAAAGTGAAGTAATTGCATTCTGTTTCAAGTTTAACAAATATGCAACTGTTTGCATATCGGGCGATAGGCGCGATGATTACCAAGATGCTTTTACTTTAGTCTTTGTGCAGCACCTGTTTCGGGCTCAGTCTACTGTTCTCATGACCAACGGAATTCTTCATGAAACTCAATACGCTCTCTTTCTCTCTCGTTAAGTGCTGGTCGAATTATTTGGATGTGCTTTATTTGCTCTCTATTGTATATCTTGTCCAGCAGCAAGAATTAGTGACCGTTTAATTAGATGTAACAGGCTACCTCGTAATTCTATATGCTACTTTCAGAATACAATGATTATATCAATGAACTGTCCGACGTCTTGTCTGTAGCCTTCACCTGTTGCTATCATTTTTATTCATTTACAAAATAATAGAAAGCCCTGCTAGAAGAGAGGAGGTCCGATGCTGGCAACTGTCACAGCAACGGAAGATTAATAGGTGAGTCACCTGTTAATTGGGAAGCGGAAGTCAGGCAAATTTATTTAAGTCATAATCTAGTTTCTTTCTTCCCACAGTCGCTACAGACGTGACGACCGTCCAGGATTGGAGTAGGTTTCTGTAATTGCGAAATTCCCGAACGGTTCTGTTCGTTAGCTTTGTATGTGCATTTGTATCCTGTATTACCTTCTTAAGTGAATACCATCGATGTCAGGGGTCTGTCCTGTTTCCTGTAAGAAATATTGCCGTTGGTGACTGTAATTACAAAGTATTATTCAATTACTCAGAAAGAGAGACAGTGGTGTGCTAGTTACTGCTGGAAGCAGCAATGTCAGTCATGAGGCAGGGACTGAGAATCCAAACAGGTCGCTTAGCGCTGAATGAACGGGCCGTTAGTCAGGGCGCTGACCTGGCTAATCCCCAAGGCCGGTCCCTTTCTGGGAGCAGAGAATGCCGCTACATTAACCGCACCCGGCTCACCAACTTCTGACGGAAAGGAAGCCGAAATGCTTCGCCACGCCGAGGCCGCCTCCAGCGCTGATGACGCCGCCGCCGACTCGGATGCCGACGTAGGTAACACTGCAGCCGACGCCTTCGGCAGGGCGGGCGCCGCTCCTGCTGCCGCCGCCACCGCATCCGCGTTGACACGGACGAGGGCGCCGTGGGATCCAATGCACGGCCGTCGACACCGCCGTGCGCGGAGACACAACCAAAGGCGAGTACAGCTCCACAAGCAGCTGTTTTTAATAATTACTTTATGGGTATGTTGGATCAGCTATTAGATTCAGATTTAAATGCTCATAGTAATAGTCTGAATGCAGCTTTAATAGAAATGAAAGCAGAAACCAAACCGATGTATGAGAAATTAAATTCCCGGTTTGATCAGCAATCCAATTGTTTGGAAACTGTTTATAGTGTTTTCATTGTAGCTCTCCAAAGTCATCGTGAAGAGGTCTCTAAGCAGTTAAACTCTCAGGTCCCAGGACTAAAGGCACAAGGGGAACTAATTGATCAAGTCCTCAGGGAACGCAAGGGGTCACTGGCAAAAGTAGGATGCAAAGTTGCTGGAGTCGAAGTACAAGTGGTATCAATTGGTCAGCAGATAGACCACCAGCAAACCAACTTAGAGTCCTTAAGAGAACAAGTGACGGAGACTGGCACAGTCATGTCGGGTCATAAGGAGATTTTGGGAGAGTTCAACGCAGTACGAGGTTATAGAGAAAGCAATAGTCAACAAGCTAGAAAATAAGTTAGTGAGTAAGGTTTTGAGCACCACGGCGAACCGCAAATTTCTGCATTTGGTGCGGTTCAGCCAGCGGAGTCTCTTTTATCTACAGCTGAGTCGGCCACGTAGCCTCTCACTGGCAGACCCGGAGGTGGGGAGGTTAACTCCCTCCCCCCCCCCCTTGCCCTCGCAGTCAGCTGGGCCAGCCGACTCGTCTACCTGCTCACAGCAGAGTGCGGTGGAACCTGTGCCTTTTGTAGCTAGCCCAATGAATGGGGCCACAACACAAAGGGGAGCTTCATTCACAACACCGGGGACGGTCACTCAGTTTACGGGGCCTAATCCACAGACATCTCAGTGTGCAGACTGTCAGCACTTAAAAGATAGCAACGATAATAGATTATGATATCCTCCTGAGCAATTAATACCTCCAAACTGGAATAAAAATTAGCGGAGTGAACTCCCGTATCCATCCTGTGGATTATATTCAAAATTTTCAAGATTGGTACGAGTCGACCAACGTTAACTACATACAATTAATGAATGTTTTCGGACAACACTTGACGTCTGAAGTTAAACTGTGGTGGCAGATTACGGGCAGAATGTGCTGAAATTTCACGCAGTTAAGGCGTGAGTTCCTCTCGCAGTATTGTGGCAGAGTCCATCAGCAGAGAGCAAAGCGTTCGCCCTCCTACAGTTCTACTGGAGGAACTTGACGCGAGTTTTTCCTGTGTGAAGTGTCAGCCGTACGCCATCTTGACCCACCTATGTAACTAGAAGAACTAATTCCGCTAATATACCAACGAATGCCTCAATGGGCACATAGCAAACTCCTAACATTACCCATCGTAAGCATCGAGCAGTCATTAGAAGTGTTAGCATCACTTGACGATTTCCAGGCAAGGAGGAACCAACAGTCCACCTTCAACGGAATTGAAAACTGTGACAGTCGCAGGTCACAACCCTCTGGAAAAAGTCAACGAAAGAGTGTCAGGATGAGACGGGAATAGAATCATTAAACAGAGACATAACCACCAAAAACCCCAGACCGAAAGTAATGTGATGTCCGTCCAGGTAGGTGGTAATGGCGATTAAATGAGAAAAACAAACCACTGGAGGTGGAATACGCTGCGACAGGTAGGAGAAGGCACTTGTCACGCAAAGGTGAATACTGTCTCGGAAAAAATACGGTAACCTAATTCTCACAACCGAGTTACTAACGCTAGGTTTGTGTGGGGATTCGGGAAGAAGGAGAATCACGCCTCATCTTTACCATTTTAAACGTATTCACGATGGATGTAGGACTGTACGCTGTGAAAACGACATCAGCAATTGTACTGGTAAGATGTTTTCGGCGGTATGCCGATGAATTCGAAAACCCGCAGGTAGTGTTGTTAGACAACGGCCCCTAATTGCTCTCCCACACCTACATCTCAGAAATGCAACTGCGAGGAGTAACCCTTCATAGAACGAGTGTCTACCACGCGGCTGCAAATCCCATCGAGAGATGTTTTCGTGAGGTACGCAAACTCGCCAGAATGCAATGTTCGGAAAACACACAAAATGAGTAGAATATTTACTGAACCGTGCGATTCGATTTTCGAGTTCCGTTCTGTGGAATTACGATTATCGTTGCTTTTCCGCCGATATATCTCTGTTTCCCCGAGTGGGAAGTGTGGTTATTTTCGGGGCGAAGGCGTGTGGCGGTTGGAGACGTAGCACGCACCAGGGCGCAGTACCTTCCGTGGGCCGGGCGAGTCGGCATGCTCGCACAGTATGACAGCAGACGATGGATCTCGGCGACGGTTACACCTGTTGGCGGTTCCGTGCCCCATGGTTCTCTAGCAAGGGAATGTGGAAGTCAAGTTTCGTATCGTAGTGTGTACTTACCAGCGGATGTTTGAGTGCTGTACTGTGATACATCTGTCTATTTCAGAAGTGTTATATATTATTTAAGACGCCAAGTGTCTCGCAAATAATTTATACGTCGTGGATGGAGATGCATGTTGTTATTGCCGTGTGATATTGTGTGGCTGGCATAGAACCGTGACGCTTCACAGCACAAGTTAGTTGGTGATGCACTTGGTAACAAACTGATTACAAGTTGGTAACCTTGTACTCGGTGGACTTGAGATAATATCATTTCCAGTAAGTTGTCACAAGACCTGTAGGGTTATTTAGTGATAATAGCGCTCTCGAACATTTCATTTGTGTCTGTGATACTATTTTATATTTTATGTGCACCGATTTTATGAGAGCTTATATTTGATATTTATTCATTACCGGCACTCTGCGCTACCTTTCCGTGGTCCTTAAGTGCAGGGGACTATTTAACGTGGTGTGCAAATGCTATGTTGGCGCATTTTCTTCCACATTTGGATTAACGATAACCTATTGTTCCGTAATATTTCAAAAATTTTGTTTAGTGTATTTGATTACTTTTAAGTTGTTGTTGATTTATGGACATTTTAGTAATTGTTTCCTTTATATTTGTATGTTCCAGTTGTGCATTGAGGTTAAAGATTTGTAGTCTGGCGGCCGGACCCAGCGGACAGTGCCCGGTAAGGTTTCCATTCCAGTGGTGTGCTGGCGAGCATTTTCCTTGTTTATAAGTGTCAATCATGACTTTGTTTTAAATTGTTCCTAAAAAAAAAAAAAAAAAAAAAAAAAAAAAAAAAAAAAAAAAAAAAAACCTTGTAAATGTTGATCTTTCTGTTAGCAAAATCTATCTTGTCTTGTGGTTGTCAATCGTGTATTTATCCCATCTGTCTATTTTGCTTCATTCTATTGTCGAGATTTGTTTACAGAATAAGAAGCTGTTCAGGTGTACTTTAAATAAATTGTTCTTTAAACTGGAAAACGTTGTTACTTGGGGCTTGGGGCTTCCGTCAATACCACCCCCTTTCAATGGTAGCAGAGCAATTTTTGTCCTGCTGGCCTGGGATGTTTTTTTTTTTAAACAGCATTTGTCAGGTTAGTTACTCCTCTCACTTACATTCCTAAGACTGTGTTGTTGTTGTTGTTTCAGATTACCATGGGTGACAGAACTGGCCTTGGATTAGCATAGTTAAAGAAAGAGCAGGTCATTTATGAGTGCAAGATTAGAAATTTATTAGAACATGGCACCGTCCCGGAACTAGTAGCCAGGATACGAGAGGCCTAGAATCAACAACCCTCCTTGTCAGCTGACGCACTCGGCGAAGCAGGTCAGTGTTTATATGACATTAATGTAGCGATAGAAGACCTTGGCCGCACGGTTAGTTTTTTGCGAGATTCACAGCCTACCGCGAGGCAAATTTATCGTGTTCAAGCTCAACTATCCCATTATAGAAGTAGGTTGGAACATGTTCTTCAATTGCAGTTAAAACCGGAACATGTCAAACTGAGGCAAAGGTTAGTTGAATCAATTACCGAACTACAGGCTCAATTGGCGGATTTAGCATTAAGCACTACTGGAGTTCAGCAGCCGTTGAAAGTTAGTTGGATGGGGATAGTAACACTAATGCGGCCAGGCAGAATATTCACTTGAATTCCACACAAAAGTATGCTAAGTTACCTAATCCGATTTTATTGTTATCTAAGGGAATTACTAAATTAGAAGTTGAGAGTCTGGATGCGTTAAGGCAAGTTTTGTGGATCCTGTACGAGTTTGAATTTCATGCTACCGCATTGTTAGTTCCACATAGTGAAATTTTGTCATTGCTTTACCCATTAACATCTGGGGAGTAACGCGCGTTGTAGGGGATGTCATTACTCAAAAGGGAACTATTTCGTCTCTTAGAGCACATGTTTCGAAACATAAACTTTCCCCACATATGCGAATTGAACTTTAACGTAAATGTTTTTAGCGAGATCATGGAATAACTGAGGCCTTTTATTTTAGGTTTGCACCCGATCAGAGCTTTGCCCTTTGTTCTTGTCGGCAATCCCTAGTATTGAATAATATTTTTTGGAGAGTCGGTCATTACAGCGCGATCATCTTAGCCAACAGGAGGCCAATCAGGTTAGTCGTATATTAGAACAGTTTCCTGATGTCATTTCTGATAGACTAGGGGTCACCAATCTCATTAGATACAAAATAAATTTGGCTGATGATCAACCAGTTCGGCAGGCCCCGTATAGACTTTCTCCACCTAAAATGAAGATTTTGAAACAGAAAATCGAAGCCATGCTCAGACAAGGCGTGATACGCCCTTCTACTTCACCATATTCTTCAGAAGCATTCTTAGTCCCCAAGTATCAGGGCAAAGATTATAGGTTAGTAGTGGATTACCGACGATTGAATAGTAAGGTTATATTGGAATCAGTACAGTTACCAGACATACACAATTGTTGTACCTGGTTTTCTGGAGCCAATTGGTATAATGTCTTATATTTAAACCAAGCCTATTTCCAGATTCCGTTACATGAGGAATCGAAGCAAGTTACGGCATTTGCGACCGAGTTCCGTTTGGTATGGCCACAGGTGCTGCTGTCCTATCACGTCTTTTAGATAGTCTTAAGTGACTTGAAATTTTAGTGTGTATTTAATTATCTTGATGATGTAATCATCTATAGTCGCTCCTTTTCTGAACATTTACATCCCATTGAAGAGGTTCTCCTTAGGTTTCGTAAAGCCGGACTCACTGTCAAACCGTCGAAAATCCATCTAGCACGGCGATAAATCTCCTTTTTGGGACGTTTAGTTTCAGCTCAAGGCATCTGTATTGACCAAGAGTTGACTGTTGATTTAAGAAAATTTCCCGTTCCCCGCAATAAAAAGGAGATTGCACGTTTTATTGGATGGCCAATTATTTTCACTGTTTTGTGCCTAATTTTGCTCAATTAGCAGCACCACTTAATCATCTTCGCAAAAAGGACACCCCTTTCCTTTGGACTGATGCCCAGCAGAGCGCCTTCGAGTCGATCAAACTTGCCATAGCTAACCCACCTGTTTTGGCTGTTCCGGACTTCTATAAAGATTTTATTTTGAAAACTGACGCTTCGCACTCAGGCATTGCTGAGTACCAAGGGGATAGAAGGCCGTTGGCCTTCGTCTCTGATAGGCTCGCTGTCCAGAACTTAAATATTCGGTATGTGAATGCGAAGCTCTTGTGGTACTGTTTTCTTTGGAGAAGTTCAAATTCTATCTTGAACATAAGGAGTTTCAATTGGAGACTGATAATCAGGCATTGAGCTGGGGGTTAACCAAACCCCGTAAATCTGGTACGATCGCTCGTTGGGCCTTGCGTATTTCCGCTTTCCGTTTTCGGGTTAATCATATTCGCAGCACCGAAAACCTGGTTGCTGATGCGTTGAGCCGTATGTTTTCTGAGGACAAGCATGATACCTGCAACAATCCGAGAACGAGTATCATCACCCTCAACAGTTAGACTCGGAATTTTTTTCTTGGGGCCATTCTCACTGAAATTCTGGAGGTATTTGGTGACCTTAAAACATATCAAGAGCAAGATGATTGGTGTGCTCCAGTTAAAGCGCAATTAGGGCGCGGCCAACAGATTCCTAGGTTTTTCATGGTTAAATGTATCTTGTGCATGCAGATTGGTACTCCTAGGATTTGCTTACCCCAGAAGTTGGTACCAGCCATTTTTCACTATTATCATAAATCGCCCTTGGGAGGTCATTTGGGTCTCGCTAAGACCATTGCTAAAGTTAAAAGTTTAGTCACATGGCCTAGTCTAAATGGTGATATTCGTCGCTTGGTCGCCGAGTGTTATAAGGGTAAAAGAGGCAAGCCCAGGTATGTGAAAGCACCGGGTTTCCTCCAATCTGAAAGAGATCTCAGTCCTATGAATAAGGTATTTATGGACTGCATTGGCCCTTTGCCCCGGTCCAGGAATGGTAATAGCTACATTTTGGTCCTGGTAGAAGCGTTCTCTAGATTTGCCTGGTTTTGTCCCACACGGGGCGTTACGGCTGACATCACCATCAGGACTCTAACAGATGTCTTCTCCGTTTTTGGACCGCCTAGAAGTTTGGTAACTGACAATGCTCCTGCTTTCACCTCTAGACAATTTAAAGCCAATTGTTTTAATTATGGCATACATCAAATCGTCACGACACACTATTATCCGCAACCCTGTTTTGCGGAAAGAGTGAATCGCAACCTCAAGGCGGCCCTCATTATATATAACTCTAGATCACCCACCAAATGGGATGAAACGTTACATTGGCTCAGCTTTGCGTTTAACACTGCCCATAATGACGCAATAGGTACTTCACCAGCATCTATTCCTCTAGCTTATCCGGTCACTAGCCCACTCGACAACCTGAGGAATGTCAATGACATTTTACCATCTAAATTCTCACCCAATCATATTAAAGAAACTTGGCAACGAATACTCCATAACATTCAGGTTGTACATCAGCGGCAACGCCAGCGTTATAACCAGGGCAGGAAACCCTGTTCATGTAAAGTGGGGGATATAGTATTTATCGCAACCTCGGGAGCCAGAGATCAACCATCAAGGGCAGGGCAAGTTAGTGCCGCGCGCGATACGTGAGTCCCTGTAGGGTCTTAAAATCTGCAACTCCTGTAACCCTTTTGGTTTATGATCCCGCTAACAAAAAATGGATTCGAGTCCATGTTAGTCCGGTTAAGTCGTAACCCCCTCTTCCTCCGTTGCCTCTGTGAGAGAGGGGAGGTTGCGGTTTTTGGAGGGGGAGGATGGACCGTGCGGTTCGATTTTTGAGTTCCGCTCCGTGGAATTGCGATTATCGTTGCCATTTCCGCCGATATATCTCTGTTTCCCCAAGTGTGGTGATTTTCGGGGCGATGGCGGTTGGGGACGTAGCACGCACCAGGGCGCAGTACCTTCCCGTGGGCCGGGCGAGTCGGCATGCACGCGCAGTGTGTCAGCAGACGGTGGATTTTGGCGACGGTTACACCTGTTGGCGGTTCTGTGCTCCATGGTTCTTTAGCAAGGGAATGTGGATGTCTAGTTTGGTATCGGAGTGTGACACTTACCAGCGGATGTTTGAGTGCTGTACTGTGATACGTCTGTCTATTTCAGAAGTGTTGTGTATTATTTAAGTCGCCAAGTGTCTCGCAAATAATTTGTACGTCGTGGATGGAGATGCCTGTTGTTATTGCCGTGTGATATTGTGTGGCTGGCATAGAACCGTGACGCTTCACAGCACAAGTTAGTTGGTGATGCTCTTGGTAACAAACTGATTACATGTTGGTAACCTTGTACTCAGTGGACTTGAGGTAATATCATTTCCAGTAAGTTGTCACAAGATCTGTAGGGTTATTTGGTGATAATAGCGCTCTCGAACATTTCATTTGTGTCTGTGATACTATTTTATATTTTATGTGCACCGATTTTATGTGCGCTTATATTTGATATTTATTCATTACCGGCACTCTGCGCTACCTTTCCGTGGTCCTTAAGTGTAGGGGACGATTTAACGCGGGGTGCAAATGCCTATGTTGGCGCATTTTCTTCCACATTTGGATTAACGATAAGCTGTTGTTCCGTAATATTTCAAAAATTTTGTTTAGTGTATTTGATTACTTTTAAGTTTTTGTTGATTTATGATTATTTTAGTAATTGTTTCCTTTATATTTGTATCTTCCAGTTGTGCATTGAGTTTAAAGATTTGCAGTCTGGCGGGCGGACCCAGCGGACAGGGCCTGGTTAGGTTCCCATTCCAGTATGTGCGGGTTCCTGCACTTAGTGTTGAAACCTAGTATCTGTAATTGGTTTCACGATAGCTTTCTCCTTACGGGCTCTTGTCCACTGCGGTTCGTCGTCAAGCTAAGTTAAATTCTTGTCCTGTAAATACTGGTTTTCTTAAGATGCAATCGTAAGTTCATTTTCTTGTTTTGTTTTTAAAATGGGTGCTCACGAGCATTCTCCTTGTTTTTAAGTGTCAATCATGACATTGTTTTAAATTGATCCTATTGTTCCAGTAATATATATATATATATATATATATATATATATATATATATATATGGTGCAGCTTCCTTAAGTATTGCTAAATTTCCTTATACGTAAAGAAAAAAAAAGCCTTGTAAATCTATCTTGTCTTGAGGTTGTTAATCGTATTTATCCCATCTGTCTATTTTCCTTGATTCTCTATTGTCGAAATTTGTTTATAGAATAAGGAGCTATTCAGCGTACTTTAAATAAATAGTTCTTTAAACTGGCAAATGTTATTACTTGGGGTTTGGACCTTCCCGTTTCATTTAACACAGTTTGAAGAGGTAATGAACACATTAATTCACAAGACGACCGGCTACTCGCCAGCGGAGATGATGTTGTGCGAACCAATATGAATGCCAGTACGAACTGTAGCCAAACTACTCCCTCCTCTCGTCGAGGAGTTAGAGGAGGTTATCCATTGCACTAGGAAGGTTCACGAGGAAACAAGTTTTGCGGAAGGAAAGGCACGACCGTACGGCTAAGAACACGTCAATTAGGAAAGGTGACTTAATATTAGTTCACAACCACCGGCACCCTGCTCTAGTAGGGAAAAAGATTTCGATTTCTGCATGTTGTATGAAGGCCCCTATCCTGTGAAGAAAGTCCTTGGAAACCACTCGTATGTTGTAGTCGATCCCGTTCCAATCACGGAAAAAGGAATTCAAAATATTGATAACATCCACTAGGACTTTCCGTAAAAATAGAAAAAAAGAAAAAAAACATATTTGTTGAGCACAATTTATAAATGAGATACTGTCTTTATGGAAGGAAGAGCTATTTGAACATTGCAATAGGGTTTGTTTTCTTCTTGCTTTTGTGTTTATTAAGGTAGTGGTGCTGTGTAAACTATATTGGTAAGTAGTAAGAAGTAAGTTTTGAACTGGGAATATGTTTAGAATGGAAATACGGGAGTAACCTGTCCCAAACAGCTGTCTGATGAGACGGAGGTTGCTTGAGACCAAGGGTGTGGCCGGAAGTATGGGCGTGAGTTCCCACGTGGGGGAAAATTGACAAGAGTGGAGACAGATTGAGAAATGTCCCTCTTGTGGCAGGGTGCATTCTGGGAGTGACTGCCGACCGAGGTACTGGGCTAAACTGCGCACCAGTCGACCATGCATTTGCTGAAGGCGTACCGAATCGTTACTCTGCACATTGCTCCGCTAGACAGACGAGATTATTGACGATTACCAGACTAACATGCCAACCAAACCTCTCATACACGCTCCACACAAAACAGTACTCTACATTCCCTTAGTGTAACCACTAGACTAAATATCTGAACTAGACAGACGAGATTATTGACGATTACCAGACTAACATGCCAACCAAACCTCTCATACACGCTCCACACAAAACAGTACTCTACATTCCCTTAGTGTAACCACTAGACTAAATATCTGAACTTCGGCACAACCACACAAACTTGGACTAGCATGGGTAAAGGGGTACCATACAACACAGTAAATTTTAAAAAGTTTTGTAGGAAAGAACGTGGGTTGGAATGCAAATAGGGAAGCCGAAACTCGGGAACACTGACGATAGTAATAGTGTCAGTATCCGTCGCAAGTTCGCTATCCGTTCTTCAAGGTCAGTACGTAAAAAAAACGACCGAAATACTAAGAAAAGACTGCTTGTTCTCCCTAAGACTTATGGTTTGATACATCTAGTCACCTAACGGAGGAGATGGTGAGACCCCTCGGTACTAGTAGAAAGAAGGACGGAAGGAAAACAAGGTGAAAAATCCGATATGAAATTAAAATATTTGTTAATGAGAACAAGCAATTGTGTCCATCAATTTGTGTGAATATTTCAGCATGAAGGGTACGAAAAATTTAAAGGAAAGAGACAGATGTTGTACCACGAAGTGGAGAACAGAGACTCCTTAGAGCTATGTGCCCTTAATAAAATAAAAAACTAAAAAGAGTGATTGATACTGATTGTGCAGAATAGCATTACCATATATGAACGACGAGATTTGAAGTTATACATTGTCTTGTACAGTCTAAGCAATTGTATAATAAATGTGTTTGATAGTCTTAAATTAGAATAAGAGATGCCAGAGGCTCTAAGAGACGTTTTCCCTCTTAGCTGAACCAACGGAATGCTCATTCAAAGGAGCGAACGAAGCAGCTGGTTGCTAAGCGGTCAGCACTTTGAAGCCCAAGTCAACACTGGACAATACTCAAGCACGGGACACCTGTTTTAGCCTGTACGCTGACAGCCGCACACCTCGGCTTCCAGAGCCGGTGCGGCCCTTTGACCCGCAGCTCTCCCCTCTCCACCTGCTCCAGGCAACGACCCCAGAGAAGACGACACCCGTGTTCACGCCCGATGTAAGTGAAAGTGTGTCCACAAGGGAAGGGAATGTAGTAAAGCGTAGGTTCTGCCTAGTGATGTGTCGTGCCGCATGTAGTGACAGCCTAAAAGGTTCAGTAAGATGAGTGGAGAAAAGTCTTCATGTCTTTACAAATTTTGTGTAAGGGCTCAGCCGGTAAACAGCCGCCCCGTAAAACAAAAACAAAAATGTTGTCGAATTTGGTTCTATATATTTATTTAAGTACCGAGGTAGTCAAATGTTCAAATGTTTGTAGAGTCTATGGGACTTAACTACAGGGCCATCAGTTCCTAGACTTACAAACTACTTATGACTACTTACGACTAAGGACGGCACAAATATCCATGCCCGAGGGGGATTCGAACCCCCGACCGCAGTGCCCGTGCAGACCGTGACTGGAGCGCCTCAGTCTCCTCGGCCACCGCGGCCGGCCCGAGGTAGTCGTGTAGGTTAGAATTAAGAAAGTGGTCAATTGTGTTTTCGTAAATATTTAATATCTGTATCTGTAGGAATGAGAAGATGGCGATTAGCCACAAAGGCTACCGGAGCCGTGAAGTTCAAACACGCAGAGCCAACGTCTTCGCGGATGGACACTTCTGTTCAGTCCGTCTTTGGCGAGTTGCCGCCAAGACAGGCCGCCACCCTAGGACGCGTAAAACCGGCCCTAGCGGGCGAGAACGAACTCGTAACTGTGCTCTGGTCAGGTTGGTAACACGTCACTAGTTTTGCCGGCGGAAGAATCAGCGGCGCGAAACTCAAGTTACCAAAACGGGCGTGAGCGGCGTGGCCGCTCTCAGAGTTCGGGAGTTGCTTCAGATGCTTGCAGTTTTTAGGAGGACAGGTCCGCGATCGCCTCTTGTGCAGAAGCCGCCGTGCTCGGTCTTGGTGTTATTTCGTTGACCGACAGAAACTTCAGTTCCACCGAGCACCTATTCGCGAATAAAGTGAAGTATTTGCATTCTGTTGCGAGTTTAATAAATATGCAACTGTCTGCATATCGGGCGATAGGCGCGATTATTAGCAAGATGTTTTTCCTTTAGTCTTTGTGCAGCCCCTGTTTCGAGTTCAGTCTACTGTTCTCATGAAACTCAATACGCTCTCTTTCTCTCTCGTTAAAGGCTGGTCGAATTATCTGAATGAGCTTTATTTGCTCTCTACTGTATGTCTTGTCCAGCAGCAAAAATCAGTAACCGTTTAATAAGATGTAACAGGCTACCTCGCAATTTTATATGCTACTTTCATAATACAAAGATTAATTCAGAGAACTTTCTGACTTTTTGTCTGTAGCCTTCCCCTGCTGCTATCATTTTTATTCATTTACAAAATAATAGAAAGCCCTACTAGAAGAGAGGAGGTCCGATGCTGGCAACGGTCACAGCAACTAACAGGTAAGTCACCTGTCAACTGGGTAGTGGAAGTCAGGCAGATTGATTTAAGTCATAATCTAGTTTCTTTCATCCCATAACCAACCATAGGAAGAGACAGGCGCTACAAGTGCACTATTGGGGAAGAAATTGTAACTAACGTACTATAGTGAAAGAAGGGGTTCTATTACCAGTGAAATATAAAATGAATGTTTAAAATGGAAAAAATCATAGTTGAAGAAACTTTCATATCCAAAATAACGACAAATGTAATGGAATTATTTTTATATTGGTATATAGGAAATCTGTGATTCGTTACATAGTAATAAAGACTGTTATTATTACTACCTTTATTACTTTGGCAGTAAATGATTGAGACTGCTATATAACTGGTAATTCCTTACGCTTTTTCTATGTGATATCAATGTAGTTGTTCGCCAAAAATATAGAAATCATACATTTCAAAGACCTTACATCATCATTCTAGTAAACACCGATAAAGTTTCTCCCAAACCTAGAATAAATAAATGATATAGGCTTCTCGTGGAAGTACTTCTTTCCATGTAAGATAAGTCATATTGTAAGTATTCCTTCACCTGTACATTTTTGGAAGAATAAAGATTAACCTGAGACAGATCATGACAAACATCTTAAAATATTTTAAGACAGTAAAAGACACTGATAGTAAGCTAAAATTCACACCAATAAGCATCTGCCTTTAATGAATTAGGTAATGCAGTTGTTTTTCCTCTCTTATGTATACTACTTAGAAGGATGAATTCATACATCACATTTGTTTCCAAGTTCAAATAATCTGTACTGTTGGAGCCTTGTTGTAGTTAAGGTAGTTCAGTAATGTGCATAAAGTACTAAGGAAGTCATACTACTCTGACATACTCAATAATATTACGGAACGAGCTGAGTGGCAAGCCTGATCCTAAATTAAACTTCCTGACAGATTAAAATTGTGTGCCGGAACTGGGACTCAAACCTGGGACCTATCACTTTCGCAGGCAAAGGGTATTGACCAATTTAAGTCACATTTTAATTGACAACATAACTAACAATAGCATAGAGGTGTGCTCACTTTTTAATAAATGTGTGTAAATAATATGAAAAGGGGAAATATTGTTAGCACAAACCTCGATAATTTTTCGAACTATTTTATTCAAATCTTACACGATAGTCTCATAAACTTACAGACAGAAGTTGGATATATATATATTTTTGAATGAAAATATACGGATGATACGTCATTTTGTGAAAATGCGACATTTCATTTTCTGTTCTACACTTAGGGCTATTAAAGACTTATATAATGGTGTTATGTTTTATTCTTTACAGTCGTTCAATCAAAAGAGTTGTATTTGCGATTGATGGTTGGTGATTAGATAAGTATTAAGGCATATAAGTCGTCTGGCTCTTTGTATTATTACACACTTGCTGACAAAAGTAGGTGACATACTTTCACTGAAGACACTGTCCTCAAAACTCAATGGTGCCGCTTTTGGAGAGGGTACTTTTACACTTCTCTAGCAATGATCACAGGTAATGAAGCGAAACATTTTTACCGACTTCATAATAAATTTTTCTTTGTAGTTAGTTTATTTAAGGCACAAAGTCAGAAATAGTAGTAATAGGAGAAAGAGGAGCGGAATGAACAGGCTGAGAGAGGAGAGATGAAGTAATGAACAAAGAGAGAGAGATGTTTGTTCAAATGTTTGTAAATCTATCGGACAAAACTGCGTGGTCATCAGTCCGTAGCTTACAAACTACTTAAGCCTAAGTAAACTAATCTAAGGACAAACACACACACCCATGCCCCAGGGAGGAGCGAGCTACCGCGCGCTCCGCAGCGAGGTGCCTTAGACCGCTCAGCTACTCCACCGCGGCAGAGAGAGAGAGAGAGAGACGGAGAAGGATAAGCTAAGAGTAGGAGAAGGAGAAGCTAAGAATAGGAGACGGGCAATAAAAGGAAGAGGAGTAGATGGGCAGGGAGTGAGGGCAGAACGAATATATTCATTTATTTCTCGTAAATATTTAGCAAAGGCGAATAGTGCAGGTTTCGCTTCTTTAGATGTGAAACTCACCATTTCGATTTCGGCCGTGTAACTTCTATAAGTCTATAATAGGGAGGTCAAACGAAAAGAGAGAAGTACCTAAATTATTGATTGTATGAATAATCATAATTCTCAGGGAAGATATTTGCTGAAGCCTTAGGAAGCGTGATTGCACACGCACGTGCAGCTATTCATCCTAAGCAAACTGACGGCAAAAATGTCTCTGGTACGGGCTCCAAAAGTATGAGATATCGGAAGATATGGATCATGCGAAAGTGCGTATTAGAAACGAGCTTGCGAACTTCTGAGCGGGCATTATGCTGCAACGTTTTCCAAACAATTCTGAAGAAGTGTTGCTGGAAACCCGGTACATATATTCCATACAATACCTATTTCTCTCCATGCTATTTCCACGTTATTGAAGCCCTTGAGTGAGAGTGTCTCTCGAGCTGCTACAGATGAGGAAGAGCGCGCCTGAGTCGTATCATTGTTGCTCACTGGAGTCATTAAAAACTTACCTGACATTGCACTATGTGAATTAAGAGTTGTGGTGATTACTTTTGAAACATTAAATAGTAAACTCACTGTTTTTCTTCTGTCATTTCCTTTAGTGTCATTTATGTTATAAAACAATAAGGAAAGAGTAAAACTGTATTAGAATATTTTAAAGTATAAAATATGTAACTGAAATACCTGCAATTTTCAAAATAAAGACGTCTGTACACAGAACCTTTCTATTTCATTACATGTAAACTACAAAGTAATCTTCACTGAAACTGAAGAACATGTAAAACAAAAAATTATCATGGATGGAAAGTTAAGCTGGATATCAATATGCGAAAGTGGCTATTTAATTGGTCTCGCAAAAAGTACCATTTCAAAGCCGATTATTGCTATTTGAGAAAAAGCTCATTTTACTAATTTATCTTCATCCAATATTGGTTAACGTGTTACGCCTGAATCATTCACTGACAGTACTATTAGAGTCAGCCTTTAATTAAACATACGTACTTGCTACGACATTAATATCCTTTTCGAAAAAGAAATACTAAAAATGCATAATCATTTACTAACGAATGACAGATGGAATGCGTATAAGTAAATTAAAACTGTTACGATTTGGGCAAGTATCACAAGATCTTAATTAAAAGTATTAAGGTTGTGGAAAATATGTCGAGATATTATACAATCATCAGGAATTGTGAAAGGAGAAACTTCTTACCTTTGTAAGCGGCTTTCCAAAAGTTCAGAAACGTGTCGAATTCTGTAGTTTCTAAACCTTGACTGAAAACAAGCAATGAACAAAACGTCCAAACGTATCTGAATATAAAACAAAACCATATTACGAACACTGCACTCTATCACGCGGGACGGACAATTAGTGAACATTCCAGATGCATGTGGAACTCACATGAAATCGGAATATTAATTCTAAAGTTACTTTATTTTACTGCAAATAGATCCATGTGAAGGGGCCTAAATCGCTCAAAGTGCTACCGCTTTTACAAATATTATGGCTAATTATTGTCCTGAGGTTACAGACGTTACTGACGCGTCTTCCTTCCGTCGCCCCTCCCAGTGTATTGTGTCACAGGGGAATCTTTCCTTCTCAAATACCTGAGCATACACAGAACGGTCCCCAGAGCGGCTGTGCCTGCCGCCAGAGTGAGCTCGCCGCGCGCGCTGTGCAGCCGAAACTGCCCTGCAGCCGCGGCTGCAGTGGAAACGCCGTGCAGCACCTCATCCCCACCACCCGCGTCTCCTGTTCCTTCCGCAGGCCGTCTCTTAACAGAGAAAGCGATAACCCGCCGCTTTCAAAGCAAAAGGGCTGTTTACATAACGGAGATATACGCTAGAAGCGGATTGCACTTTGCCGCGGTCATGCGGGTGATACACAAGTCACCTACTACTAATGAATAACAGGAAGCAGTCTGCGTACGCCCACTACTCAGTCTGTTGACATACTATTCATACATAGTTATTATGTGTTTAATTCACCTCTGAGAGTTTGTACAGGCATATTTGTCTAAAGTATAATAATCGAAAGCGAGTGGTCAGAAAAAAACATAACTACAGCGACAGACGTATTAGCAGAAATTGTATGTTTCTAGTGGCACGGGGAAAATAATTGTTTTTACTAGTTACTTCCACTCCCATGAACCACAGGCATTGCCGAGGTGGCTACTAGCTTGTCTGAACGATGCAGATAGCCGTACCATAGGTGCAACCACAGCGGTGGGGTATCTGTGGAGAGGCCAGACAAACGTGTGGTTCCTGAAGAGTGGCAGCAGCCTTTTCAGTAGTTACAGGGGCAACAGTCTGGATGATTGACTGAGCTGGCCTTGTAACATCACCTAATGTGGCTTCGACACACAGCTACTGCGAACGGCTAAAAGCAAGGGGAAACTACAGCCGTTACTTTTCCCGAGGACATGCAGCTCTATTGTATAAACGTATGATGATGGCATCCTCTCGGGTAAAATATTCCGGAGGTATAATAGTCCCCCATTCGGATCTCCGGGCGGGGACTACTAAGGACGATGTGATCATCAGGAAAGACAGCACTGGCATTCTACGGATCGGAGCGTGGAATGTTAGATCCCTTAATCAGGTAGGCAAGCTAGAAAATTTAAAAAGGGAAATGGATAGGCTGAAGTTAGATATAGTGGGGATTAGTGAAGTTCGGTGGAAAGAGGAACAGGATTCCTGATGAGTTGAGTACAGGACTATAAATACAAAGTCAGTTGGGAGTTTTACAGGAGTAGGTCTGACAACGAATAAGAAAATAGAAATGCGGGTAAATTACTATGAGCAACACAGTGATCGCATTATCGTAGTCAAGGTTGATACGAAGCCAATACGAAGCAAACACAGGTTTATATGCCAACTAGCTCTTCCGATGATGAGGATATCGAAGAAATATATGAGAAGCTAAAGGAAATTATTCAGACAATTAAGGGAGAGGAAAACTTAATTGTTATCGGGGACTAGAATTCGGTAGTAGAAGAAGGAAGGGAAGATAGTAGATGCATATGGTCTGGGCAAAAGGAATGAAAGAGGAACCCGCCTGGTAGAATTTTGCACGCAACATAATTTAGTTATAACAAACACCTGATTCAAGAATCACGAAAGAAGGTTGTATTCGTGGAAGAGACCAGGAGACATCGGGAGATACCAGATAGATTTTATAATGGTAAGACATATATTACGGAACCAGATTTTAAACTGTAAGACATACCCAGGGGCAGATATAAACTCTGACCATAACTTATTAGTCATGAATTGTAGGCTGAAACTGAAAAAAACTGCAGAAAGGTAGGAAAATAAGGAGATGGGAGCTAGATAAACTGATGGAACCTGAAGATCTTGAGAATTTCCGGGGGAGCTTTAGGCAACAATTGACAGAAACTGGGAGAAATAAAACAGTAGAGGAGAAATGGGTTGCATTGAGATATGAAATAGTGAAGGCAGCAGAGGACAAAATAGGTAGGAAGGCAAGACCTACAAATATCCTTGGATATCACAGGACATACTAAATTTGATCGATGAAAGGAGAAAATATAAAAATGCAGTAAATGAAACAGGCAAAACGGAGTACAGACGGCTAACAAATGAGACTGACAGGAAGTGCAAAATGGCTAAGAAGGCGTTGCTAGAAGGCAAATGCAAGGATGTAGAAGAATGTATAAATAGGGTAAAAATAGATACTGCCTACAGGAAAATAAAAGAGATATTTGGATATAAGAAAAACAGCTCTATGAATATCAAGAACGCGGATGGAAAGTCAGTTCTCAGCAAAGAAGGGAAAGCTGAAAGGTGGAAAGAGTGTATAGAGAGTCTCTACGAAGGAAATGAACTTAGAGGCAATAATGTAGGAAGGTGAGAAGACGTAAAAGAGACTGAAATAGGATATACTATACTGAGAGATGAATTTGATAGAACACTGAAAGACTTAAGTCGAAACAAGGCCCCTGTAGTAGATGACAGTCCCTTAGAGCTACTGAAGTCTCTGGGAGAAACAGGTCCCAGCTGTTTGAGCAAGCTATAAAATAAAGTAAGGAGAAATTTGGAGTAGCAATTATAGTTCAGGGTGAAGAATTAAAAACATTGCGTATTGCCGACGACATAGTAATTCTGTCAGAGACAGCAAAAGACCTGGAAGAGCAGTTGAATGGAATGGACAGTGTGCCGAAAGGTGCATATAAGATGGAGATTAACAAGAACAAAACTAGGGTTAATGGAGTGCAGTCTAAGAAAATCAGGTGATGTTGGAGGAATTAGATTAGGTAACGAAACAATAAAAGAGGTAGATGAGTTTTGTTACTTGGGCAGTAAAATAACAAATAATGGTCGCCTACAGAAGATATAAAATGCAGAATGGCAATGGGTAGAAAAACATTCTTGAAAAAGGGAAATTTGTTAACATCGAATATTGATTTACGCCTAAGGAAGTCCTTTCTGAAGGCATTTGTGTGGAGTGTTGCCTTGTATGGGAGTGAAACATGGACGATAAACATTGCAAACAGGAAGAGGATAGAGGGTTTTGAAATGTGGTGCTACAGAGGAATGCTGAAGATTATGTGTGTGGATCGCGTAACTAATTAGGAGGTACTGAACAGAATCGGGGAGAAATGGAATATTTGGCATACCTTGACCAAAAGAAGGGATCGCTTGTTAGACATCAAGGAATTGTGAATTTAGCTTTGGAGGGAAGTGTGCAGGGTAAAAACCGCAGAGGAAGACCAAGAGATGGATACAGTAAGCAGTTTCAAACAGATGTAGGTTGCCGTTCTTATGAGGAGCTGAATAGGCTTGCTCAGGATAGGGTATTGTGGAGAGCTGCATCAAACCAGTCTGCGGACTGAAGACGACAATAACAACAACAGCAACTATTAACTTTGCAGATCGGTGGCTACGACATCAAACATTCAATTGTTTGTAAATCTTAAGAGACCAAACGGTTAAGGACATAGGTTCCGATACCCAAAAAGTACTTAAACTAACTTAAGCTAAGGAGTGAGCATTCGAGCCCCCAACGGCAGCGTCCGCGTAATCCAAGACTTGGCGCACTATATCGCGTGGCATTTCCCACCTGGCACCAAGATCGCGGAAAGCCCAGCGAAATGATCACAGAGTGGGACAAATGAATAATAACGAGATGGACTAACATAACATGCAGTGTGGCATCTATGGCCGTTAGACCCAACTCGAATGAACTGAGCATGCCTACTGCAAGGCAGTATAGCTGACGCCACTTTGGCGAGTTGCGTGATAATGATGATGATATGATTATGAGGACAATACAACACCAAGTCCCGAAGCGGGGAAAATTTCCGAGCCGACCGGGAATAGAACCCTAGAGCCCTGCGTCAAAACCTACCACGCTATCCAGTAGACTGTGGAAGTGTCGTAGCCTGGAGGAAATATATACCAAGTCAACCCTAGATACTAAGGTCGGTAGTAAAATATTGGCGAATTGTACTTCCACTCTTTATTTGAAAGAGCCGCCACTTGACATATCTATTCCTTATCATGTGTTAACTCTTTCGTATAGGATTAGGCTAGTCTTCATCGCCGTTCATCGTTCTCCACTTCATTTTCATTTTACCTATGGGGACGACGCAAACTTAATTTTCGACTCCCCAATTTTTCAAATAATAGATCATAAAAAATAAATATTCCTAACAGCAATCTTGAAGGAAAAAACGACTAACTTATGCGCAACATGCATGCACAAAATTAATTGTACTGTACACGAAAAAAATGTTACCTGATACACACCAAGTTACTTTCAATTTAGACGGGCCTTTTGTTTCGTGATTAATGAAAGCAATAAAAGTGCTCCTTAATCAGTCTTGACTCCCTCGACCAACTGCGAAACGCAAAAATACCGTTAGTGCTTCTGCTAAAGTTCATACAACAGCTTGCACATTCATCGGCCATACAAATACAACAATGGCCACGCTAAGAACAAAAAAATGAGTTGTCACAAACCTCCTCTCGTCCTCCGCCCCTCGCCGCGGCCAATAGGGGCGGCAAGGCGAGGACGTCCCGTCCGTGCAACCGCAGGCCGTGTCATGAGAAACCGACTTGATTCGAAATCGCTAACAGAGCTAGATTGGAAGTCACAGACCTATACACCAACTTCCCATTTTGCGTTTTTAACTACAATGAATTACACCAAAAATGGCATCCTTTTGATAGCATCAATATATCTAAGCATGGCATCTTCATAGTACGTCAATTGGAATTTGGAGGCTGTCCGAAATGACATTTTAAATTTGGAATGATGGAATCTATCATGGTATTAAAAATTAAGTGTTGACAGCTAGCACTACAGCTGACCATGGAAAGAAACTCGAACCACAAGTGAGACGAGGAGGGATGAGCAGAGCAAACACCAAGCACTTGATTCTGAGACATTGTAGCTGCCCAATGCGCAGTAACGTCTGGTTTCTTTCGCATCTAATTACTTTCTGGAAACTGCTTGAACGAACCTACAACGTGAGATATAAAAAGAAAGCTACACGAATGTAGTCGGTTATTATCTCGTACCGAGCGAGGTAGCGCAGTGGTAACACACTGGACACCTCCGGCCATCGAGATTTAGGTTTTCCGTGATTTCCCTAAATCACTCCAGGCAAATGCCGGGATGGTTTCTTACAAAAGGCACGGCCGATTTCCTTCCCCCATCCTTACCCAAACATCCGAGCGTGAGCTCCGTCTCTAATGACCAAGCTGTCGACGAGACGTTAAACCATAACATTGCTTGTATTGTCTCGTAATTTATGTTTACAAACATATCGGCAATGTAAAACCTATAAACGTGCATGTGATAATTCAACAAAAATCTACAGTTATTTTCTTCATGATTAGATACTTGTTGTTGTTGTTTATTTCCATAAATTTCTGTTCATATTTAAATTTTTTTTTCTAAGTTCAATATTTGAATCCAGTGTTATGTGACTTATATTCAGGTGAAAATTGATACTTTATGATTATGTTTATCTTAAAACAGAACTATCTAATGCATTGCTTTGTTCATAACTTTCATATCTTTCACATAAACAAATATAATGAAGACTTCAAACTTGAATCAACTTAAAAAACCGAACACAAAATAAAACAAAGCACGCCGCGTAATGTTTTGATTACACTTTGGCTTTCTCTTTCTTGTGCGTAAAAATCCTTTTTTTGACATCGTTAAAAATAATCTAATATCAAACAAGAAAATCAGAATAAAAGTTATTGTATATATGATTTTAAAGAATACATTAATGCATCTAAATGAAAGGCAATTTGATTCTTACCAAGTGTCATTCTGAAGTTAAACTTAATACGTTTGCAAACTTTTCGGCGTTTTACTATCAGATTATTCAACACACAGTAAAAAGTGAAAGAAGTTCTGTAATCGTCTGGGGGGGGGGATGCAAGCTTGCTAAATACAACTACGAACGACAAACATGCATTAGAAACGTTAGAAATCACCATTGAACATGTTACACGAACAACAGAAGCGAATAAGGACTGAAAAATTGAACTGCGTTTCATTTAGTTTCAAGGACGGAATACGCCTCCCAGAATTTTTAAGTACCTAATAAGCGGCGTAAATGGATAACACGACGATATTAATATTTAAGGTATCCATTACGAACAATGTTTGTATTACATAATCTTACCCGATGCCTTTTTTACAGTACTCGCTTGTTTTCACTACCGGCTTTGTGAGAAGCGACGACAATTTTTGTGTTTCATACAACATCTCTCTTATTTTCTTCTTCTTATCCTCCACTATTTGTATACGTTGCCTCAATATTTAGTTGGCAAATTCGGAGGCTAGGTTCGATATTTCTTGTCATGCAGCTACTGCAGGAGCCATTATCTGACAGGCTTGCTTCCATGTGCGCAAGGCCGGGAGATCCTCTAGAGAAGATAAGTCTGGCGACATCTGTTACTCTAGCTCGTTTAGCATTACCCTGGGTACATGTGTGGAGTTCTTCCACGAATCGTAGAAGTCATCCCACCAGAACAGGCTGGTTTCAAACCCAATAGGAACTGCACAGATCAGGTTATATTATATTCTACTTATATATATATCTCCAAGCAGCTAACCTACTGAACCATCGTTTGAGGTGATGACAAGGTGTTTACTTCGTCTGCATATACATAAACAAAAACTGACACATCAGGAGGTATTAGAGATCCCAACATGTTTTATATAACTGAGTTTGAAATTGTGTATTTCATAAAGTTACTCCCCGGACTCGATGCCGTGAAAATTATTATTTTCCATCTTTAGTTCAAATTAAATGTTTGTAGAGCTAATGGGACTTAACTACGGGGTCATTAGTCCCTAAACTTACAAACTACTTATGAACTAGCTAATACTGAAAACAGCACAAATATCCATGCCCGAGGTGGCCGTGCAGACTGTGACTGGCGCGCCGCAGAACGCTCGTCCATCGCGGCCGGCGAAGTTTAGTTATGCAGACGATATGGGCTAGCTATCTAAAGCAAGCAGTTTGAAATAGAATAAGCCTCATTCAGAGGCTCTGCAGCACTAACTTTTTTTATTATTTTTTTTATGTGACTTAACTACGGGGTCATCAGTCCCTAAACTTACAAACTACTTATGAACTACTTACAAACTAGGACGACACAAATATCCATGCCCGAGGGGGGATTCGAACCCCCGACCGTAGTGGCCGTGCTGACCGTGACTGGAGCGCCTCAGTCACCTCGGCCACCGCGGCCGGCAGCACTAACTGAGGAGCATAAGCAGACACACTAAGAACTTCTGCACTCGCCTTAGTGTAATCTGTAGCTAAGCACTGTGCACCAGAATGGTGCATAAATACTACCCCACTATATTGGCTTCCAACACTTAGTCATATAGCTCCACCCTCCCTGTGAAGTCTGGAAGCTCTGATTAAGGAGTATACAAAAATAATAACCCCCTACTATCTATCCATGAAGACATCCCAGCTTTGGAAAGAAGACGACTCCGCTCTAGAAACCCCCTCTGGCACAGCGACTGTCAGCTTCCAACTTCAGCAAGAATATTAAATGGCATGAGAGATGGACTGATAGTGCCTCCCCTTACAACAGTGAACTGATCTGCCCATGAAAGAATCCTAAGGGCTTTGAACTTCCACAACAGATATGGAAAATCCTGAACACAATCAGAACAGGACATGGACTATGTGCACACAACCTACACAAGCGGGGAAAGCTTCCTAGCCCTGTTTATGGCTGTGAGGAACCAAATCAAACAATACAGCACATTGCCATTGACTGTGAGTTAAAAGCCTACGAGGGTAGTCGGGCTGACTTCTTCAACGCCACACCGCCAATCTGATGGTCAGTATTTGAAGACTCATGTAATGCATAATATCTGCTGTGATGATACACTTTCCTGTGTCTATGTATTATATTTCATCTGAAAATGTAGCCTCCACAGATGTATTTTATAGTGTATTTTAACATATAATTTCATAATGTAACGAGTGTAAACCTTGTGTGTAGCCCCATACGCCAAATACACTCCTAGCCATTAATATTGTTACACCACGAAGATGACGTGCTATAGGAAGAAGATGCTGTGATATGCAAATTTCAGAGCGTTCACACAAAGTTAGCGCCTTTGGCGACATGTACAACGTGCTGAATGAGGAAAGTTTCCAACCGATTTCTCATTCACAAACAGCAATTGACCGGCGTTGCCTGGTGAAACGTTGTTCTGATGCCTCGTGTAAGGAGGATTAATGCGTACCATCACGTTTCCGTCTTTCATAAAGGTCGGATTGAAGCCTATTGCGATTGCGGTTTATCGTATCGCGACATTGCTGCTCGCGTTGATCGTGATCCAATGACTGTTAGCGGAATATGAAATCGGTGGATTCAAGAGGGCAATACGCCGTGCTGGATCCCAACGGCCTCGTACCACTAGCAGTCGAGATGACAGGCATCTTATCCTGTATGGCTGTAACGAATCGCGCAGCCACGTCTCGATCCCTGACTTAAGAGAAAGGGACGTTTGCAAAACAACAACCATCTGCACGAACAGTTCGACGACGTTTGCATTAGCATGGACTATCAGCTCGGAGACCATGACTGCGGTTACCCTTGGCATTGCATCACAGAAAGGAGCGCGAGATGTACGCAACGACGAACTTGGGTGCACGAATGGCAAAAAGTCTATTTTTCGGATGAATCCAGGTTCTGTTTACAGCATCATGACGGTCGCATCCGAGTTTGGTGACCGCGGTGAACGTGTGTATTCGACATCGCCATACTGGCGTATCACCCGGCAAGATGGTATGGGATGCCATTGGTTACACGTCTCGGTCACCTCTTGTTCGCATCTACGGCACTTTGAACAGTGGCCGTTACATTTCAGATGTGTTACGACCCGTGTCTCTACCCTTCATTCGATACCTGCGAAACCCTACATTTCATCTACATCTACATCTACATACATACTCCGCAATTCACCCTAAGGTGCGTGGCGGAGGGTACACTGTACCACTACTAGGCATTTCCTTTCCTATTCCACTCCCAAATTGAACGAGGAAAAAAAGAATGCCTATATGCCTCCGTACGAGCCCTAATTTCTCTTATCTTGTCTTTGTGATCTTTACGCGAAATGTAAGTAGGCGGCAGCAAGATCGTACTACACTCAGCTTCAAATTCCGGCCCTCTAAATTTACTTAACAGAAATTCACGAAAAGAACGTCGTCTTCCTTCCAGCGATCCCCAATTGAGTTGCCGGAGCATTTCCGTGACACTCGCGCATTGGTCGAACCTACCGGTAACAAATCTAGCTGCTCGCCTCTGAACCGCCTCTATGTTTTCCTTCAAACCGATCTGCTGCGGGTCCCAAATACTTGAGAAATACTCAAGACGTGGTCGTACAAGCGTTTTATACGCGGTCTCCTTTACAGTTGAAGTACATCTTCCCAAAATTCTCCCAATAAACCGAAGTCGGCTGTCTGCCTTGCTCACAACTGTCCTTACATGCTCGTTCCATTTCATATCGCTCTGCAATGTTACGCCCAGATATTTGAACGACGCGACCGCATCAAGAAGCTCACTACTGATGCTGTATTCGAACATTATAGGATTTTTTTTTCTACTCATGCGCATCACCTTACATTTTTCTACATTGAGAGCTAGCTGCCATTCTTCGCACCAACTAGAAATTTTGTCTAAGTCAACCTGTATGCTATTACAGTCAGTTACAGACGACACCCTCCCATACACCACAGCATCATCAGCAAACAGCCGCAAATTACAACTTACTCTGTCCATCGGATCATTTATATAGATAGAAAATAATAGCGGTCCTATCACACTCCCCTGGGGCACGCCTGACGATACACTCGTCTCTGATGAACACTCGCCGTCGAGAACAAAGTACTGCGTTCTATTACTTAGGAAGTCTTCCAGCCAGTCACAAATCTGTGAACCTATTCCATAAGCTCGTATCTTCGTTAGCAGTCTGCAGTGTGGCACCGTGTCGGACGCCTTTTTGAAGTCGAGAAAAACACAATCCGCCTGTTGCCCTTCGTCCATGGCTCGCATGGCTCGCAAGATGTCATTTCAGCAGGATAACGCACGACGCATGTTGCAGGTGCTGTACGGGCCTTTCTGGATATGGAAAATATTCTACTGCTGCCCTGGCCAGCACATTCCCCAGATCTCTCACCAACTGGAAAACGTCTGGTCGATTGTGGCCGAGCAACTGGCTCGTTACAATACGCCAGTCGCTACTCTTGATGAACTGTGTTATCGTGTTGAAGCTGCATGGGTATCTGTACCTGTACACGCCATTCAAGCACTGTTTGATTCACTGTCCAGGCGTATCAAGGCCGTAGTTACGGTCAGAGGCGGTTGGTCTGGGTTCAGATTTCTCAGGATCTAAGCACTCAAATTGCGTGAAAATGTCAGTTCTAGTGTAATTTATATGTCCAATGAATACCCGTTTATGATCTGCATTTCTTCTTGGTGTAGCAATTATAATGGCCAGTAGTGTAGAGCCGGCCGCGGTGGCCGAGGGGACTGAGGCGCTTCAGTCACGGTCTGCACGGCCACTACGGTCGGGGGTTCGAATCCCCCCTCGGGCATGGATATTTGTGCCGTCCTAGTTCGTAAGTAGTTGATAAGTATTTTGTAAGTTTAGGGACTGATGACCCCGTAGTTAAGTCCCATAAGCTGTGCAAACATTTGAACATTTTTGAGTAGTGTAGATGAATAAATATTCGTCGCTCCACTACTCAATTTTGAACCATCCAATGGTTTACAGGTTTTTAAACGAATTTAAATACACAAACGCAGACCTTAGGAGTTCAATACAATAGAAGACAATGATATGCCACGAGACACACTCAGGCTGCAAGAAGTCATGCTCACATCCACATCGTCCAAACCTTCTCCCAAATCCACAATAGCCGTAAGAGCAGGTTCGCCTTTTCATTATTTTAAGATGAGTCATTAGGTATTTCCTCCCGTGTCACTACATTTCCCTTAAATCCAAAACTTCCCCGAGGTTTTATTTAACGTTTGTCGATTTTCTTTTCATAATTCGCTTTAGTAATTTGCAACCATGAATTATTCACTGATAGTTTATGATTTTCACACTTGTCTGCATTTGTTCTTCGGAATTAGAATTTCTTCTTAAATTTTGGTGCCTGAAGGTGTTACACCTCTTTTATATATCTTGCACACGAGGTGTAATAGTTTCGTCACTGCTGCTTCTGCGAAGAATATCGACAGTTGCTTATATCATCTACTCCATAGGCTAATGTTTTTCAGTGTTCAGCAAACTTTTTCTCGCATTATTGCATCCACTGTCTGATCTACATGCTTTCCTCTCCCTACCACACTGCTTTCATTTTCAAATTACTTATCTACACAATCCTTTCACCATTCCATTTTTTGCTTCTTTCATCTGCTTCCTTTAATTTCCGTTACTACAATACTGTCGTGAATTCTATGTAACCTCTTTTCTATCTCTTCCTCTCTCTCTCTCTCTCTCTCTCAATATATACAGGGTGTTACAAAAAGGTACGGCCAAACTTTCAGAAAACATTCCTCATACACAAAGAAAGAAAATATGTTATGTGGACATTTGTCCGGAAACGCTTAATTTCCATGTTAGAACTCATTTTATTACTTCTCTTCAAATCACATTAATCATGGTATGGAAATACACAGCAACATAACGTACTAGAGTGACTTCAAACACTTTGTTACAGGAAATGCTCAAAACGTCCTCCATTAGCGAGGATAAATGCATCCACCCTCCGTCGCATGGAATCCCTGATGCGCTGATGCAGCCCTGGAGAGTGGCGTATTGTATCACTGCCGTCCACAATACGATCACGAAAAGTCTCTACCGGGGTTGCGTAGACAATGGCTTTCAAATGCCCCCATAAATGAAAGTCAAGATGGTTGAGGTCAGGAGAGCGTGGAGGCCATGGAATTGGTCCGCCTCTACCAATCCATCGGTCACCAAATCTGTTGTTGAGAAGCGTACGAACACGTAGACTGAAATGTGCAGGAGCTCCAGCGTGCATGGACCACATGTTGTGTCGTACTTGGAAAGGCACATGTTCTAACAGAACAGGTAGAGTATCCCGTATGAAATCATGATAACGTGCTCCATTGAGCATAGGTGGAAGAACATGAGGCCCAATCAAGACATCACCAACAATTCCTGCCCAAACTTTCACAGAAAATCTGTGTTGATGACGTGATTGCACAATCGTGCGGATTCTCGTCAGCCTACTCATGATGATTGTGAAAATTTACAATTTGATCACGTTGGGATGAAGCCTCATCCGTAAATACTAAAATGAGCTCTAACATGGAAATTAAGCGTTTCCGGACACATGTCCACATATTTTCTTTATTTGTGTGTGAGGAATGTTTCCTGAACGTTTGGCCGTACCTTTTTGTAACACCGTATATATATATATATATATATATATATATATATATATATATATATATATATATATATATATATGCTTATTACTGGTTTTCCACCTGAGCACTTCATATCCATGAATCTGCTTTTTTGGTCTCTTTTAACTTTCACCAATTTGTACATTGTTCCAAGATTTTACCTGCTTAATTTGCTGCGTTTTCTTTATTTCTCATTTCATAATTTAGGTTAATAATTTGTTGTTCATCTCAGTATTAATAATATACCTTAGCTTTCTACCTAAGTGACTCTCTGCTACCATCAACGTTTCATATCGGAGAGCTACCTATTCTTCTTCTATACCAATACTTTCCTCTTTTTCGTCCTCGCGCGGTTGAGCATTAGATTGCTGGTTATGTGATATCCGGCTCCAGAGAATAACTGAGAGGATGGGACACTGACGAACAGTACAACTACCCTTTCCCAAGCAGGATATTGCTTTTTTCCCAGCTCATCATTTGTGCCCTAGTCACTGTAGGATACATTACAGTATGCCAAGACACCTTATAGACCGAAACAGAGAGAGCCTCCTTGCTATTTTCACTGTGGACGGTAGATCTATTTTTCGGTTCTTGGCATGAAGCAAATATTATTCACCTTCGAAAACATGAGAGTGATCTCGAATAAGCTCAACGTAGTTGTTGTAATGCCCGCATCTGCAGTGACAAATAGATTTTATAATGGATGGTCAACCGTCGCCTTGAGTGTTTATTCAGATGTCTTCTTAGTCGCTTACAGTGTGGGTTCAGTAGATATCCATTCACATTTCACAACTTGGCCTACCTGCAGGCGTCTAGACAACAGGTTTTCTTGTGCCGACATCAACGTCTGTGAATATTTTTCGAAATCTAGGAGGCCTTGTAGGTATCTCCTGGTATTGCTGCCCCATGAATGGGGCTTGTGGATGTCTTAATATTTTTACTCAGTCCTTCCTTTGACCACGCCATTTTATATATCCTGCCGGTGACGCTCTTTCAGATTGATCTGAGCAGGAGAACGGCGTTCTCAGGCAAGTGTTTTAGGTGTGACTCTGTTTGCCATAGCGATGAAGTCGGACGTTATAACTGTTAATCGTTCTTTGTTAATAACTTCTCTGTATTTTTTCTCTTTTGCGAGCCTTACAACGACCACACGTCAGATGCATCTAACACCAACAGTTGGATATCTAGGCGGGGAAGAATGGTTTAAATTTTCCACCGAAAAGTCTGAGTTCCTTTTAATAGTTCTCATTTCATTTCAAATTTGCCTTGATTGTGGGCAAGGGAGACTGTTCTGAATTATAGGGACACGTTTCGGTTTCTGGTGCTCACATTGGACACGAAGATTACACGGTTGACAAACATTAAGGATCTAAAGAAACGGTGTCCCAAATCACTGACCGGTTTTAAATATCTTAGCCGCAATTCATGTAGAGAGATAGAACTTGTTATAGTTTTACAGACACTTTGTGAGTTCTTGGATTGATTGTAGATGTACGGTTTACGGGTCCGCAAGATCCTGTTATTTGAAGATGTAGATACATCATGAAGGAATGCTGCTGACCACTGGGGCATTCACAACAAGCTCCTTACCGAGCCTCTGCAATGAAGCTGGTGAGTCGTAACTAATCACAGTGCGCCAGGATTATACCTTACTGTCCACGCCATACACCTGCATACCATACTGTTGCTAAGGTGCCAATGGAAAGAATGCTTTGTAATGTGGAAAGAGCGACTAGGCCATTTGGGACAGAGAACTGCTATCTAGAAATGGTCTCGTCTGAATTTAATGTTTCACAGCGTGGTTGGAGAAGATTTGCACCTTGGGTTTGCCATAGGCCCAAACTTTTTTTAGAGCTGACAAGTTTTATGAAAGGTTGCTTCTTACCCTTTTAGGCAGACATTACAATTTCATAGTGGTGTTCATGGATGGTTCATAATAGGGGCCTCTTCGACCGTGTCTTCAGGGTGCGCCTTCCCGCGGCCTGTTCAGTTTTCCCGCAGAGATTCACGTGATGTTGATGACACTGGAGCTAATGCGGCATGTTCAGCGCAAACTGTTTTTCATCTGCTCTGATTCCCTTATTGCCCTAAAATCGCTACACAATCTTTACCTAGCAGATACCACATTTGAGTCAATACTAACCGTACATCATTCAAAAACAGGGGAACCATCTATCATTCTACCGATTGCCGGTGTATGTAGCGAATCAGGGAAATTAGGAACCCGACAGGGCTTCCGGGGACGCCTGTAGCGATCGTAATGAGCCACACTGCGCTTTTCACGTGTTGCAACGTTGTTTCAGTTATGGGACTGATAAAGGTTGTCTTTGACAGATAATAAGCAGCAGTTCGTGAAGCCAACGGTCCGATCGTGGCGGTCCTCCTGCCAGTCTCTCAGGCAGGATGAAGTTGTCACTACACGCCTCAATTCTGCCACTGCCCCCTTTCACATCCTTTTCGGGGTCGCTCATTTCTGTGATGCTTGTGGCGTGCAGGTGTGTGTATTTTATATCGTGCTGAGAGAGAAGCAGCGAATCTCGTTAGATACCTATCCTCTATTTTAGTTAATGACAAAACGAATGCGGCCACAGTTTTAAATTTCGTGAAGTGTCTAAACTAAGATCTTAGACTGTATTGTCGTCGAGACTGCCTGGCTCATCCATTTAATCCCGTGATTGGCCACGTCACAGTCATGTATTCCTTTGTTTTAGATACTTCCGTAACGTTCTCTTTATGGAGGGAAACGTATACACTTGACTTCAAAAAGCTTTTTGTGTATTAATTTAACTGCACTTTCGCTAGATGCATCTCTTTTTTATTTGTGTTGCGGTATTTTATCATTTTGCTTTCACTCTTGCGTTACACTCTTTCCGGTGCTAAATACTCATATCCATCCACATCATTTCCTCTATTTCCCTATATTATTCCCAATAATCTGATGTTGTTTCAACTTCAACTAATCCGGGATCCATCTCCTATTCTTTTGTACAGTTTAGTCACTTTTAATCTATAGTTCAATAACAATGAGTTATGGTCAGAGGATGTATCTGCCATTGGATATGTCTTACAGTTTATAACATGGTTCCGAAGTCTATGCCTCACTATTTTAAAATCAATCTGAAAAATTCCAATATCTCCCTTTCCCTTACACGTATAAAACCTTCTTTCACGATTCTACAATCAAATGTTTATGATTATTTAAATGTCCTCTGTACAAAATTCTTCCTGGAGATTTCCTCTCATTCATTCGTTCACTATGCTCTTCGTAGTAGTTTGCACATATTCAAATTACCTTATTCATTATTAAAACTATTGATGTATTAGCCACAGCTGATTTTGTATTTGCAACGCTGAACTCACCTGACAAGAAGTCCAGTCTGTCCTGTCAGAACGCCACTAACAATATCTTTCAACCTACTCATTTCTCTTTCAGACATTCTAAAGCACGTACCGTATTATAGGTAGGAATATGAACCACTCTGATCCGTAGATTGCATCGTCTGTTTTTCCAGATGATACCATCATTCTGAGAAGTCTTCGCCCGATGATTCGAATTTGGAACTATTTTAGATTGGTAATGTTTTACCCAAGAGGTCATCATCATCAATCATCCATCCAGTAAAGGTGCATGTCCTTTACAAAAGTAATGACTAGTTTCTCATTGCTTTCAGAAGTTCTCCGTAATCGTACTGAAAAGCTACGTTAGGTGATCAGTAAAAGACCAGAACTGTCAGTCACCCTGGTCGTTCCCACTGCGATTATTGAAAAGGCTGCTGCTCCTCTTCAGGAGTCTACCTTAGTGGCCTTTTCATTAGACATATCCCTTAGGTACCGTAGTGCAACATATTCGGTGATGCCAAGCTACAGGGACAAAGTATTAAAAAAAGAAGACGTTGTTTGATGGATTTGTAACAAAAAAATCGACAAAAAGTGGAGGTGATTCCGCTTGGTACACAAAACAGGACACAACACTGTTGCAGGGACAAGAAAAAAAATATATGAGTAATTTAAACCAACAGAAACGCCCCGAGATTCGTGATCTTACACAAATGTTTCACGATGCAATAGTACTGTGTGGAGTGACTTAACACCCTTTCCGAGATTACTCCACAATATAAGAGAAATGCAATATTCCAGATTTCTAACTCACGTGATGCTACTTAAATCGATTGGTAAAACTAAGTTCCTGTGTCGATTGTATACCGATTAAGTTCTTCTCAGAGTATACTGACGTAAAAGCTACATACTTTATTTATACAACCGGTCGGTCTATGAAGAATTTGTACCGAATTATGGAAAAAGGTCACACCTATGTTCAAGAAAGGCAACAAGAATAATCCACTCAATTGCAGACATATGTCACTGACGTCCATTTGAGTAGGATTTTATAGTATAAACTGAATTCAAACTTTATGAATAAAATTATCTATTGACCCATCGTCAACAGAAATTTAGAAAATTTCTTCTTAAATACACTTGGATTTTCTATCAATCGAACTGATTATTGCTATAGACGAGGAATCTCAAACGATTCCATATTTTTTCTAACTACTTTTGACGGTACCTCACAAGAAGCTTGTGATCAAATTACGGCTCAAATCTACTATTGTATAGGAGATTTCCTATAACAGTAGACGCATTTGGTAATAACGGAGATAGAGGTGTTATCCGGGGTTCTCCAGCGTAGCTTAACAGGTCGTCTAGTACTCATTGTCTATATAAACGATTTGGGAGGAAATGGAAAGAGTCTTTTTAGGTTGCTTGATAATCATGCCATCATTTGTCGTCTGTTTAAGTTTTCATAAAATCAAAACCAATCAACTGTAGAATGACATCGATCAGATCTGCATGATGCGAAAATTCAAAATAAACACTGAATAATGAGAAGTGTGAATTCGTTCACTTGAGTACTAAAAACAATCCCCTAAATTTGGTTTTTAAGATCACTCAAACAAATCTGAAGGCAGTAAATTCAACTAACTATTTAAGAATTACTACTACGGTGGACTTCATTTGGAAGGAACACATAGATAATGTTGCGAGGATGACGAATCAAAGACCGCGTTTTTTGGACATAACACTTTGAATATGATACAGAATTTCTCAAGAGACACTACACTTGTCCAAAATCTTTTTGAAGTATTTCCGTGCGATATGAGATACAATTTGGATTAATGGAGAACGTGAAAGATATACATAGAATAGCAAATCATTTTTATTTATTTATTTTTTTAATTTATGGTTATGTTTTTGGGACATGTGAGAGAGGGTGTCATAGAAATGACACAGGATTAGGGATGCGAATCATTAGAAAAACGTCGTTTTTCGTTACGAGGAGATCTGATTACGAAATTTCGATCGCCGACTTTTTCCTCTGAATTGTAAAATGTACGTAAACTTCCACCTGCACTCGGAGAATTGGTCATCAAAACAAAATTAGAGAGAACACAGCTCGATGGAAGAAAATTGGATGTTCTTTTTTCCCGCGTGCTATTCGAGTATCCAAGATGGATATCTAGTATAATAGTTGTTCGATGATCCCTCTGCCAGTCATTTCAGTGCGATCTGCAGAGTATCCAAGTGGATGTAAATGCAGATCAACGCTATGTTGAAAGATAGCACGTGAATGCATGGAAGGTGATGAACCGCATGCTGAAAGGGTGATACATTAAAATCGAGCCGTGGAAGGAAATTTGTCTAAGCCACATACACTTACTTTTCACAAGCAAAGAACGTGTATGAGGAAATCGATACCCTTGAACGAAGAATGCTTCTTAAACCTGTACAGAACAGCCGGCTCCAACATTACGATGTCAATACGCATGAAGTGAAGCAGAGTCCGTAAACAGTGATCAAACTTTATTGTTTCAGGTAACTAAAAAGTGTAATGGAATTTTAGGTTACTATCAAATTAAAGCTAAAACCTGTTACGGGAAATTAAAACGTTTTGGTTTTCCTTTACTATTACTGATGAAAATTATACATCCAGTGACCTTTAAAGTACGGGGTAGCAAGTCATGAAATAAGTAATCAATAAAATGAAGTCATTTGATCGCTGGACACCTCTTGCCGAAATGTGTTCGTTCCTGAGTCCACAAGTACCGTCACTGTTTTCTCGTCCTTAAACTGAATTATCTTCTCATTTAGTCTTCGTGGGAGTAGTTCTTTGAGCAACTGAAACACCTAAAGTCATCGCGATGCTCACACCACAGAAAATGGAAATTAGTCGGTTACAGCCATCCACGTTTGTAATTTTTATCGTGGCTGTGAAGATTACTTATTCTATTTTGTAAGCAATTTGATGTCTAAAATGATTTTGCTAGTTTTTTTCTAACATGGCTAAACAGTTTTGCATAAAGTGACGTTGATTAAAATGCCAATAGCATACAATTAACTCTTACTGATGCTTCTCCAGAACTCACGTTGTAGTCGGAGTATATATTGGTGTGGTATGTAGAAAGTAAATTAGAGAATAAACTGATTAACTACTACTCCCTGTCTGTCCATTTATATATTTTATAATCTGTGTTTCATGGGAAATAATCTGTCACTACCGTTGTGTTGTCTTCAAAACAAGGACTTTACACTCATGTTAAAATTTTAAGAAACGATTAGTATAATAAATTTCGAGCCTTCCTGTCATAAATTTGAAGACAGGCAATCCTTCTTATATTTATTGACTTCTGAAAATCCAATATCGAGGCTCCTCTTTTCTTTTCTAACACGTTGTTCAATTTTATACTGTTACAACTAAGTACTTGACCGCACCTGACTGGCGGAAAATCCAGCCGGCACCAGAAATTGAGGACGACGAGTCTGACCGTGTCACGCGCAGCCTGTTGAAAGGCTGTTAACAGCCACTGGAAGTGATTTTAAAAACTCCATATTCATGTGCCGTTGAGAAAGACAGTAAATCAAGATCTATATCTGCACGATATAACCGTTTTGTGAAATTTTATGACAACTTTGGCAAATGTGGATTTTAAGGCGTTACTGCAGAGAGGAATAAATGAAAAGAAAAATGTATCCACTTTATTTCTGGTACAGAACTATCTTAACTAGACCATGGCTACAGACATTAGTGGATATCAATTACATTTTATACACAATGAAGAACCAAAGAAACCGGTACACCTGCTCAACATCGTGTAGGACCTCCACAAGCAAATAAATGTGCCCCATCACGACGTGGCAAGGGCTCCTCTCAAGTAGTGGCATAGGGAATGACACCATGCATCCTGCAGAGGTGTGCATAAATCCGTAAGTACGAGGAGGTAGAGAATTCTTCTCAGCAGCACGTTGCAAGGCATTCCACACAAACACAAGTATTTAAACGTGTCGACGGCGTTAGCTTCAGTTATTTCATCGCAGATGCGGTCATACGTCCGACCTCGCACGGGAATCCGTAATGGCGAGTGTAAGAGGGCATGGACGATAGTCGCGCTACGAACATAGCGTACGACTTGTAAGAATTTGTACGGCCGGGAGGCGAGCATGGGTGGTCAAGTGGTTAAGACGACCGTTGGCCCAAAGCGGGAGACCCGGGTTCGATTCCCGGTCCCGCTCATATTTTCACTTTACGCCATTGCTTAATATCAACGCCGAAATGTGGCCACTGTCAATCCTTTCTTTCCTATCCTTCTCCCTTCCCTTCATTTACCCAGTCATTTGCAAATCCCACACATGCTCAATGATTCATAGCCCTGCTCGCAGGCCGAGTCACACGACTTTTGTTCTCTCGGAAAGATAAGTAATTTAGACAGTTATAACGCTTATTTTAACTAGAGTCACTAATCAAATTCGTTTATTAGTGTTATTTTTGAAGCTTACCATTCAATGTTTCAAGTTCCCTTGCATGTTTATTCATGTTGTTGTTGCGGTCTTCAGTCCGGAGACTGGTTTGATGCAGCTATCCACTCTATCATGAGTAAACCTCTTCATCTCATAAGAACGGCAACTCACATCCACTTGAATCTGCTTACTGTATTCATCTCTTGTTTGACCGTTGCGATTTTTACCCCACACACTACCCTCCAACGCTAAATTCACGAATTCTTTATGTCTAAGAGTGTGTCCTGCAGTTTTTTTAGTCATGGGGTGCCAGAAATTCCTTTTCTTCCCAATTCTGTTGACTACCTCCTCATTACTTACGCGTTCCACCCACTTGATCTTCAGCATTCTTCTGTAGGACCGCATTTCAAAAGCCTCTATCGTCTTCCTGTCAGCACTGTTTCTCGTCCATGTTTCACTCCCATTAAAGGTAGCATTCCACACTAATGCCCTCAGAAAGGACTTCCTTACGCTTACATTAATGTTCTATGTTAACGAAGTTCTCTTTTCCAAAAACGCTGGAGCCGTGTCGGATCGCCTTCTTGTGTTTTGGTATCTTTTCGTACGTTCGTCTATCGACTTTCCTTTCGCTCTGCCCCGTGAGTGACACACTGATCGCGTCGCGGCTCTGGCCAGAGGATGTGCGAGCTGTGGTAATCGCTGATGTTGTTATAAACTGGGATCTGCGCGTGAGACAGGGTGTCTGGTGCACCTGTCAATTCGGAGAGGCAGTGAGTACGGCACTGTCCGGCCTGGCTGTCTACGTACCTCGTAATAAATTTAGTTCCTGGGTTCTATGCTGCTGTTGTGAGATGAGGTTTCATTGGGGAGAATGTTGCTTCATGGGAATTGGGGAAGCAAAGGAGACTCTTCCACTTGGAAGGTATGTTAAAAGAAAAGGAAAATAGCGGGACAAGAAGGGAAGATTAGATCATTTCAGGCTGTATAGTGCTATTGATGAACAGATTAGGTTAAGTGGGGAAAAGGGTGTAGATATGTGGGAAGAGGTAGCAAGGAACACGACCCACAGAGAGAATACTGTGTGTGAAAGATTAATCATGGTTACTATCAATACATTTACCTTACTCCCACAGTTATACAAGGAAGTGACTCCAGTAGAAGTAGGTGCAACAGACTTTCAAAAAAAAAAAAAAAAAAAAAAAAAAAAAAAAAAAAAAAAAGTAGAAAATAAGAGGAAAGTTCTGTTGCTATGTAGTAACCACAGAGCTGGTGTGTGCCATTTTCTGCAGGAAAAATTAGGTGACAGGTACTTGTCTTTGCCAGGTTGTAGGGAAAATAGGATTCTTCTGCAAGGGATTTACAAGGCAAGATTATGTTGTGATAGTGATAAGGGCTACAATACTGAGAGTAACATGTAACAAGCGATACAAATATTGGACTAGTGCCTGACACCATGCGGTATAATGGGCCCAAGTTGAACAGTTTTTTTAATGATAATAAACATGTAGTTTCAGCTGCTAATGGCGTATACTTGTTCAGGCATGGGTTTCGTTTCTGTTGATGCTATTGTTTGTTAGCTAGGTATAGCTCGCACCTCAATAGGAACGAGAAGGGTACAATGGCTGGGTTGCTAGTTATATTCCTAAGGGGGGAGGGGGGCACTGAAACTCATGAGAGCACCTCATTTTTAGGATAAGATCAGATGTATCCGTTGATAAGCAGAGACAAGCAGGTACTAAAACTAGTAAAGCTGTTTAAACATTGCAAGATCTTCCCAAAAGTACAGTGAAGTATTATATTAGTATATTCCATCAAAATATTTTAGTATTGAGGTAGAGTAAATGAGCTTCTGCTATGTTTAGAGGATATAGGAACTGAGTTTGTAATAGATGTAGTATGTCTATCTGAAAATCACGTTGATATGGAGAAGGTTAATATCAATGGGCATAAATTGTCAGCACAAGTAGAGATAATAAGGAGATAGGAGGAGTTTCCATTTATGTCAAAGGTTTTTACGGAGTAAAAATTTTATAAACAAAACAGTTTTGTGGACAGCAACATACCAAAGCATGTGCCTGTGAGCTTGAACTGAATGACGGCAGTTTTATAATCGTAATAGTGTATCAGCCAGCGTCAGATAATTTTCAGTTGACAAACTTGGATGCCTTCTTGTGCTACCTGTCGGACAGGGGGAAGCAAGTTATGATTAATGGGGATTTCTATGTAGATTCTCTGAAGGTGTGTAATAGGAAAATGACCTTGAAGTATTACTCGGTTCTTTTAATTTGACATTTGTTATTGATTCTCCTATTCAGGTAGTAAAGGAGAGCAGCACACTGATAGAAAACGTCTTTATAGACTAAGATAAGTTCATAAATGAGAATGCTTATCCTGATGAGGATGATATTTTGGATCATGGTGAACAGCTAGTTAGACTACATGAGCTAGAACAGATATCCAAACAAGTACGTTGAAATAATGATTTAACAATTGCCAAGTTCAGAAAATACTTATAGCAGTTAGACTGGGAGAAAGAGTACAAGTACCCGACACTAATTTGAAATTTAAGATAGTTCATGATCCATTTATAGGTGTATTTGAAAACTGTTGCCCAAGAAAAAAAGTTAAATGTATTTGTAAGAAACCGTGCAAAAATTCATGACTATCTAAGCAATAAAGGTATCTTGCTACCGGAAAATGGAAGTGTTTGTTACAGCAAGAAGGAATATTGACCCAGAGACAGTCAAATATTATAAAAACTACTGTGCAATTTTAATAACAGTCTAGAAAAATTTGTAGTATGCCTGAAAGTAGTAAAATTGAAAATTTTTGAAGTACAAATGGAAGGGAGAGACAACAACAAAGGGCCCAGGGAGACTGTATTAACATTGAAATGAAAAAAGTCGACTAGCAAAGAGTCAGAAGTTGAAAATATTTGTAGTAATAACTTTCCAAATGTCTATGACAAAATAGGATATAAATGTTCAATAGAAGAGGTAAAGCTCACATCTGCAATGTGATACAATTAAAATGTCACCCATCTGTCCCACTAAAAATAAGAAAATAACGAAGTCATTCAAAACTTAAAGCTCGTGTGGAATTGATGACGTATTGAATTGGAAACGACACATTGACGATCTACCGAAACGTTTAAATTCGGAAACTGTTTGGATGTTCAATGTATTTTGATATTCATCAATGGAATACTAAAGTAGGAATAATTCTTAAACTGTTCATTTTCGTACGAACAGTTTTAAATTGAGAACACAAGAGTGTTAAAAATTCTATTAAAAACCTTTAATGGCTGAATTTTTGTGCATAACTACTGCAAATTAGATGATTATGTCTGTTCCAAATCTTACTCTTAGAAATATAACTATTATCTGTTTTTGACGACGTTACAGCGTTCATTTTTAATGAAATAAATCGCAATTTGAGATCACTTATGCTATCACTGTACTAGGTTTAGATGGAATACCAATGTGCGGCGAATGAAAATTTGTGCGTAAGCAGGAGATCCCGGGTTCGAATCCCGACCGGGCACAAATTTTCATTCACCGCACATTGGTATTCCATCTAAACCTAGTACAGTGATGCCATAAGTGATCGCAAATTGGGATTTATTTCATTAAATATAACTATTGTGTTAAAAATGTTACTAGGTTAACCTTTCCTTAATTGAGGTCTGTAAACCAACACCGGACATTATGTTTTCATTTTGGTGACGTGCTCCGAATCATTTGTGTCTAACATTGTTGTCGCCTCAAGGAAATTTTCGATATTGTCATAATTAATGAATGCATTTCAACTTTGTAATGCTATTCACCACAAAAATTTACAATTAAATTTATAAGTAAAGTCCTACACTTGTTTGTCTGATATCTATAATGAACCATTTAGTAATGTTAATCATTCAAAGATATTTATTACAAATTGATGTGGTGTCTGTTCATTCGGACGATGGGGCACCACAGCAGTAGCGTGCGACTTGTGGAAGTTTGAAATGGACGGGAGGCGAACGCGGGTAGCCAAGTGCTTAAGGTGACTGCTGGCCCGAAGCTGGAGATCCGGGTTCGATTTCCGATCCGGATCACATTTTTACTTGTCGCCATTGTATAATTTCAATGTCCCAATGCAGCTAATGTCAATCCTTTCCTTCCTAATCCATCTTTCTTTTACTCCCTAATAAACAATTTGCAAAAGATATTTACAATGCTATGCATAAAAAATTAAACACAATGAAGAAGATATCACAGCCATATTTAGTTTTGAGTTGATACCTTGAAATAAGGTCACATAATTGAAAATAAAGCACTGTGTGCTACTACTACATTGCTTAGTTGAACACGTTCTGGCTATGTTGTTGGATATATAACAGCCTTTTCTGATTCTACAATTTGTCATATTTGTTCTTGTGTAACAGCTGGTGGTAGCCCTAAGTCCTGGGCCAGTCGGTTTGCAATCATTGAGCAGTTAAAAACCAAAATAATCAATTACTCATTCACTATTTGCGAATTCTGCCGTCTTCAGCTGCATTTCTAAAATTGGTTAATTATTTGGTGACCAAAAAAAAAAATCCAGTTGGGGACTCGGACCTGGATCGCCCACTTTTCCTGAGCGGCACCTTTATACGGGGCCACTCCTCTGTTTGTCGTTTTTGCCTACATACCCCACTAGTCCCGGTCCCGAAAAAATTCGTTTGTCACCCTTAGAAATGCAGCTAAGTCTGCAGAATTCGCAAAATGCGAATGACTAAGTGATTATTTATTTTCAAACGTATGGTTGTGATTCCATAGAACAGATGTTTTACAGTAATTGACCACACAGTTGAGAGACCGGTGAAACGGGTGGCCGAGTGGGAGTGACGAGCGAAGACGTCAACGCAGCCCGACTGACGACAAAAATGTCTTGAACTTATCGTGCGATGCACTCGTGAGTTATCCTGCTGCAATGTGGTCATCGGCAAGCTCCTGAAGAATGAAAGGATAACAGGCTCCAGCATTTGAGAGATGTAACGCGGGTGGTCAGCGATGCGGCGGTGGGGGACTGGAATCCAGTACCACCAGCTAGGCATAAGGCAGCAGCAGTTCACCGTGTCCCTAGACTTTAATACGATAATGGGAGCGGTTGCACGTGGAATTAACTTTAGTGGGTAAATTAAAATGTTGTGTCAACCCTGTACCTCCACGATTTTTGGATTGATTTTGGAGGCACCATGGTGAGATCCTGTTGAACCGTTGGTTTAGACATTGCCATACGGTTTTGTCTGCACGCGTTGTTACGACTGGGCGTCGTGCTGGATTCCACTTGCACAGTTTAGATCGCATTCCCGTTTCTCTAGCCAGCCAGCATTAAATCCCTCCTATTTTACAATATGTTGTCCTCCCATAACTTCGGAGCTAGCCGGCGGAACATTGTTAAAAGGATAATGATAGTCCACACGTTCAACGCTATTTTCAAGTCTAGATCGTCATCCATCGGATTACATTGCTGCCTTGGCCGATGTCTCGCCTACCGAATACGTCAGGTCAATATTGGCCTAGGTTACAGCACCCACTGCTTCACCTTATGATCTGTGACTGTATGTGGTGACGGCATGGTGTTCCACATCTCAGCAACATATCCAAAGACTATATGATTCATTGTCAAAGCCATGACTCATATTAACATTTCGTTGATTATTTCCTTCTACTTTTACATTTTTATTATGCGTGAGTATGATTTCTACATCATCTACGAGCACTGCTCCTAGTTACATCGATATATGATGTGTGTCAAAGGAAGTAAAGGTAATACATATTGGCCTCTTCAGGAAATATAACATCGTAGCCCGGTTTCTAGCTGTCAGGATGAGTGACACACAATGGCTTGGGAGAGAGTTATTAACGTCGAAGTGCGTAGTGACCGTGCCACAAATTAGGGAGATCGCGTGCTCATGAACGATTATATCTTTGATGAGTGGGTACGGGTTAGTGAGTACGGGGTTTATGGTACACAACGACTGAGTCGAGAGACTCTTGTGAAGCCAGTCGGGCAATACATAGTGAGAGAGTTGTGAGGCATTCGCCAAGGTGTACAGAAGATGACAGACAGAGCAGAGGAGTACAGGAGTGAGAGTCTCGTGGAACACCTGTCCTGCATGCTGTTACTGCACAGACACTTGGGAGGGTGGGCTTGCTGTCCGGCAGTTGGGCGGTACAGAGCGTGGGGGCCGTGGCTACTTGTTAGTGGCCAGGCATGTACGGTCTCTGGCATGTGGTTGGGTCTTGTGGCCTTCGTGTGTGTGGGGGCGGGGGTTGATGCGGTGTATCTTCTTGAGAGTATTGACTGTTATCCGAATCAGCTGGTGTGTACTCCCTTTCTAGTAGGGCTGAGTTTCCGCGGCTACTGCATGTTGTTCTTTGACAAAGCTTTGCACTCGTTCTTATTTACTTCTGTCACCAAGTTTATGAAGCTCAATCTCTTGGGGAAAGATTACTGCTACTGTCAATGTTGATGTACTTGTTGCTTTATTATATCTTACACTGATTATCGTATCAATACGTTATGGATTTAAGCTTTAATTCAATTCTGCTGGAGTATGCTTGTAATATTTAACCTTTTTGTTTTTGTCTTACAATCTACGGGGTAATGTTTCTTTTTAAAGTACCTGTTCCAGTTTTGTATATAAAGGAATTTCGACAACCACCTATTATATGGTGACACGCAAGAAGGTCTCATTTCGGTAAACAGTCGGAAATATTGACCAAGCAATGTATAATTTATCCACTATGCAAGTGTTCTAGTTGGTTGCACTGTTGGCAGCATCGTTCCCTATTGGTTTGAGATGCACTAACTGGGCTTGCTTCATAGTTGAAATATTGAATAGACATGTGCTTCGGCCCTAAAGTGGGATTCCATGCGGCTAACTACGTTTCTTGGGCGACGTGTAGCCGGGCCCTCCGGCTAGCTGCGGCCTGTAGGCCTGCTGCTTGCGTTACCCTACGCCATAACTAATAAGAGGCTTTCCTTCCGCTTTGAGAGATAGTTGCGTAGTAATTATGTTAGTTAAATGTTCAAATGCTTGTAAATGTAAGGGACTTATCTGCTGCGATATCAATCCCTAGGCTTAAAAACTACTTAAACTAACTTATGCTAAGAACAAAAATCAGAAAGCTTATATATTTCTCTCTATTGCTTTTGTTTATTTAAATATATCAGTTCTGGATGGATTAATTCTGTTTCATAGATTAATTTAAAACCGTTCCAGATGACATTTATTTTTATATTTTTCATTATTTAGTAATTTTTGTTACCAGTTACAACCTTTTATGAGGCCATATTCAAGTCATTAGGCGTAGGCAACACTAGAAATGCGATGATTATTGTATGAGCAGTTGATCATCGCATTAACTGCGTTGACTCCTCCAAAATAGTCTGAAGATGTTCACATAAAAGGTCGAAATCGGCGACCAAATCAGAAAAAAAGGCCATGTAGACTGAATTTAAATTAATTTTAATTATTCATAAAGAACTAATTTCAGCAACAATAAACTAATTTTATAGTAACTAATGACATTCAATCGCTTTCTATCTGTACTTCTACTATTATCCTATAATAACGGTCAGATGAAGTTTCCGCCATCTATCTCGCTACGGACAGTGAAGAAGAGGCGGTTAAAAAAAAGTTATTGTTGTAATGGTAAATACGTTTTTGTCTTGAGGACGCCTACTGAAGTCACCTAAACGAGCGCCCTTATCTACAAAAAATGCTAAATCTGCCATCTAGTTGGAATCTACCAATTCTAGCATAGATTTAGCTTTTGATGTCATGAGCAATTTTATTTCATCAGTACTCATCATCATCATCATCATCATTAGAGACTGAAAATGCCTCTCATCGTTCAGTTTGGAACACAGTCCCCCTAATAACATTCCTCCATGATCCCCCAGTCAGTGCCTCGTATGACGTCCTTCAAAATCATTCTTTACCGCATCTAAGGACTTTTCCCTTCGTCTACCTCGTTTCTTCCTACCCTCCCATGCCTAGCCCACCATTTCAGCCTCTTCGCTGCGACTGCTTCATCTATGGTGTGCATTTCGAGTTGTTCTTTGATTTGCTCATTATGGCTGCATTTGTCCCCCATCTATTAGTACCATTCTTGTTACTTTCATATATTATGAATAAGGTAATCTGTATCCACTCATCTTTCTCTCGCATACAACAAAGTTGGTCGAAAGATAGAGCGGTGCTCTGACAACTTATTCTTGGTACTGACTTCTTTCTTGCAGCAGAGAGTACATCATAGCTGATCACTCATTGCATTAGCTTTGATACACCTTGATTCGAGTTCTTTCACTACGTAACCATCCTGAGAGAAAATACATCCTTGGTACTTAAAATTGTCTATCTCTTCTTTCTTCCTCCTAATTGGCACTCAATCTGTTTAAATCTCATTCCTACTGACATTTCTTTTGTTTTGGTAATGCTGATCATCATATCCCTAAGATCTCTGATTGAGCTCTGAAATATTAGATTGCAACCTTCCAATAGAATCTGACATCACAACTAAGTCATCTGAATATGTGAAACTGCTTATTTTGTTCTCACCCTGCCAGTCTATTGTTTTCCACATGTGATCCATGAATAGTATGAACAATAGTGGTGACAGGTTACAGCTTTGTCTTACCCCTGGAGCTACCCTGAAATATGAATTTAATTTTCCGTCTACTCTAAATGCTGCCTGACAGTCTACACAAAGACGTTTAATTGCCTGCAGACGTTTGCCTCCTATTCCATAATCCTGTAGAACTGTCAACAGCTTCCTCCTAGAAATACCGACATAAGCCTTTTCTAGATCTCTAAAACATAAACACAATTCCCTGATCTGGTTCTGACAGGCTCTAAGACGCCTAAACCCACACCAATTTTCATCCAACTTGTCTTCAACAAATACTCGCACACTCCTTTCAACGATACCTGAAAATATTTTCCCCACAACGTTAATTAAATGGATACCTCCATAGTTGTTACAATATGTTTTGTTTCCATGCTTGAAAATTGGCGTGATTACTGCTTTAGTCCTATCAGATGGAACCTGTTCCGACTCCCATGCCTTTGCAATTATCCTATGTAACTACATGGGACATGACATTCCACTGTATTTGACGAGTTATGGCTTAATGTCATCCACCCCAGCCGCTTTACTGCACTGCAATGTATTGACCATTCTCTCCACTTCCTCAAATTTGATCCTGCCTTCATCATCATTCCTATCCCATTTACCTCAAAACCTGAAAAATCATTGAACGTTTCACCTACATTGAGGAGTTCGAAATATTCCCTCCGTCTTCCTAAGGCATTCAAAGAATTCACTGGCAACTTTCCTTAGCTGTCAAAAACACTTGTTACTTTCTTCTCCCCCCTCCCCTTTCGAAGACTGCTCATTACCATCCAGACTATTTATCCCGCGGTTTGACCTATAGTTTCTAGGTTATTTACAAAGTCTTCCCGTGATTTTTGCTTGGATTCTGCAATTATCCGTTTCGCTTTATCTCTTTCTTGAACATAACTTTTCTGTCTGCCTAATTTCTAGTATGGAGCCATTTTTGAAATACCCATTTTTTTCTTTTTACAGGCTGCCTTGACTTTGTCATTCCACCAAGCTGTCTGCCTCTTGCTGCCATAATACACTAATGTTCCAAGACATTCTCTAGCCACATTTAGTAGTTCGTCCTTGTACCTTGTCCATTCCATTTCCATTGACTGTATATGACTACATTCATGTAAGTGATACCATTCTGAGATCATTGTTATGTTTTTGTGACTAATTGCCTTGTTCTGAAGCTTCTCACTCTTATCCTTCTACGGACCTGAAGTTCTGCAATTTGACCTCACAAAACCAATTTCACTGCAAATTAAACAATGATCAGTATCGTCAAGGAACCCTCTGAAAAAACGCGTGTCCTTGGAGAGATAATTACTTCTGAAGTTCAGATAATGCAGCTGTAAAAAGTAGGTGTTCTAAACTATAAAGTGCTTTTCATCTGTGCAAAGACTTATACAAAAGAAAAAGCTTGTCGTTAAACATAAAATTATGTCATTATAATACCAAAATTTGACCATCAGCTTTGTACGCATCAGAATGTTTAAACATGACGAAAAAAAGTCCATTGAGAAAACTGGAAATAAAAGACGAAAAAATGAGGAAAATCCTTGGACCCATCAGTGAAAATTGAGAATTCCGCCGAAGAGACAACTATGAATTATATGAACACACAGAAGACATTGTTACCAGCAAGAGGAATCGGAGAATGATGTTTTTCGGTCATCTGGAAAGAATGAACACCCAAAGACTTATTCATCGCATGGACATCAATTTCAAAAAGAGAATCGTAGTCCAAATGGACAAGCCAAGTTAAAAAGTATTTACAGGAAGCTGAAATTTCATTCGAGGTCATTCAGGATCGACACATTTTCAGAGAAAAGATCAAAATTTCTAAAAACTTTTCTGCTTCCTGCGCCGTTTTCACGTTCTGCCTGCAAATGATCAGAAGAGAGAAAAGAGGGGGAGTCAACTAAAATGAAAAGCTACTGCACAAGATGAAAATACAATAAGGAAGAGATAAAAATCTTCATGGCCCATAGCAGGCCGAAACGGAAAATAAAACCATGCGATCGAGACAGCGTAGCTGCTCGCACACTCGACTAGAATTCTGGAGGACGGTGACTGAGACCCAATCCTTCCTCATATGAACTTCTGCTTCGTTTCCTGTGATTTCCCTTCGAAGGACGTTAAGAAATAATTCTTCTTATTTTTATTTTATCGTAATCGTTTGATTGCCATTACTTTTGGTCTGCCTATTATTTAAACGATGAATGTAGTGATACGACTCTACATTTCTTAGATAGTAATTTAGAATCTTATTTACGTTAAACAATGAACAGGTCGCTCTTTCACTGGAGCTAAACATCACATCTTCAACATAATTCTGTTTTCCTAGATGTATCTACAGGAATTCAGTTTGTGCATCTTTCCTGTTGGCAGGCTGCACTAGAGAGGTTGTGTATTCATTTTCATTTACATAACAGTGCCTCGTACTAACAGGTGATAAAACAAGTATCTTCGTGGCCAATCTAAGACGTGCGTGTGTTGATCAAGGCCATTTAATGTGAAGAAATAGTGTAGCAATTTCCTCATCACTTTGGCGACTTTTCCTACATGTGTTAGAAAAGCAACAGTTTTGATCTAATAAAAGATAAATAACACAGAGATAAGCGTCACATGTGTTTGTGTTAGATGAAGGACAATGGAAACGAGTACATGATCGTGAGGAGGCAACAACAGACAATTACGCTGGCAGATAGGACATAAAATCAGGGAAAACGAGCTTAACAAACAGGTATTTACCAGTCTTTAGGTGATGTTTATTGGTTGAAATTTATGGTTAAATGGAGGTTCATTCTTTTCCTTCATTAAGACAAACGACAGAGAATAAAAGTATTTCTTTTGTAAATAATTTTTGATTACTACGTGTACCCAGCATGCGTTGAATTGCTATTTTAGAATGCAACATTTTGTCGAAATGAGTAAGTCAATCACATAAAGAAATTTGCTGTTACAAACAAACGAAAAGCTGTAAATACTCCAAACCGCATAACTCTTAAAGTGATTGACCGATTGCTTTGAAATGTTGATACAACTTTAAATTGGAATGTGCCTTTGTTTTATAAGTTTAATACGCTTGTGAAGATATTGTGAATCTCTCTAGTAGTATGAAGTAATAAATTCAAATATCAACACTTACGCAGCATTTTCCAAGAATTTCAGATGTTATGTCCGCTGAATTATGTGTCGTACTGAGATATAAAATTTCCGGAAAATTTAAAGATAAAGTGAATGCAAAACATGGTACTAATTGTTTTACTAAATGGTATACCGCTTCGTTCGCACTATTTACAACTATAACGTATATAAGTTTATTCGTACTCTTCTGTCTATTTACATGAACATTATTTGCTGCTTGAAACAAAGGGGACGAGCCTGATAACTTGGATGACATGATGCATACTTTCTACTTGTACGTCTGAATGGCCACCTGTACTTGAGTTCTACTCGAGTTGTTGGATAACGAAGCCTTGTCTGTACGTGAGAGGATGTGGGTACTACATGGTCCAACTGACTAGTGTCGATGGCCGATGTCCTTATCTCTGGACTGACAGAAAAGGTACTGTTCTATTACTTACAGTCTTTCTGATCTGGATGCCCTTAATTATTTCCTTTGGCGATATATGAAATCACTTGTGCTTGAGACCCCAGTATATACAAAGACGGAACTAGTTGCCAGAATTGCAGCTGCTGGAGATGTGTTTCGATACAACACAGGAATAGTTGCCAGGGTACGTCGGATTCTTGTTCACATATGTCATTCTTGAATTGAAATTGACTTTGATTAAAACACAAGGTAGTTTCTGTTACCAGACACTTTGTTTATTGTACCCACAACGCGATTCGAAGGTTTTAAGCCCCCACCATCAGGTGGAATAATATTATGATGTGTACATGTAGATTTTATCAAAGGTTGACCTGTTGCACAGTGAACAAGAGAAAATACAAAACATTACATCAGAAAGTAACTTTGTGACATTTTTTCTCTGACGTTAAATATAAACAATTAAAATATCATACCTCCAGTGGTCACAGGTCCCTTGCATTGTCATAACCTCAATTGGTTGCGCCATGACAGGGCCCCGGCTCACCCAGAGCTTGTAGTCCAGACACATTTGTTATCGCACTTTCACTGGTGACATCAGTATCACTGAGTGACGTTTTAGGAAGGAATAATGCGTCATATCAGGTTCTATTGTCACCTAAAAGTGCCACAAATGTGAAGAACAAGTGGTAAAAGCATCTCACGTAAACCAAACGAACCATTTTAGTATCTATTCAATGGAAACTGGAAGCTTATTTGATTGTCAGTTATTATTTTTTATCATATGTCATACACTAATGTCCTGTATTTTGGTTTTCATATTTGTCTACGCTCTTTTTTTGCTTGCCCGTATCGCTAAAGACTAACTGGTAGAGTTTTGGCGCGCTTAGCATGCTGCCCGCGTCACATTAATCTATACAGCGCACGCTAATGGTGAGACTGGCGAACGTTAAACGTAGCCTAAACTTCTGAACCTTAGAGCGTAACGCAAAGTTAGTATACATCAAGCTGCTGTTAAGGTGGTCTATTTTACTCCCTTTCCCTCAGTTAAAATCCATTTGAACCCACTTACGGTATTTTTTCTTGGTCTTCCTCTAAAGTTACCTCCCTCCCTCCCCCCATCACCCAGCACACACACACTTTCCTCCGATAATAAATAGACCATTCTTTCATGTCTCAGATTGTGTGCTACCAATGTAGCCCTTTTTTTTTATCAAGAAAAGACACATATTTCTTTTCTCCCCAGTTCTTTTTAATACATCTTTACTACTTACACATTATACCCATTTAAGTAACAGATTTATACCAAATAAATAACCAAGAGAGAGAGAGAAGCTGGTCCTTGATGAACAAAAGAGATCAGAACACTATTCCAGAAACAAAGATAAAAAGAATGCAAACTTAAACGATCAGAAGATCCCAAAAACTGACGATCCTACCCAGCAGTTCGTAATTTATTTGGGACTTAATTGTGAGATGCTTGCAGTGCTTTCGAAAATGAAACCTACCTCGAAATGTGTCAAAAAAACAATAGAATTTCTGACCATTCGTAAAGTATACCAAATGTTAGACACAGACAACACCTTCACTACGCGATAGTTTTGTTGATTTTGTCGATAACAGTGTTGGTAAATCAGACTTACTAAGTACTGCTTTCCGTAATACCTTCAAACAAACAAAACAGATGACAGTACTCCAGATTTCGAATCAAGAATAGCTAGCAACATGAGTAACGGGTAGCTAAACAACTTAAATATCTTAATAAAAACAAGACTTCCGGTCTGGATTGCATACCGATTAAGTTCCTAACAGGCATATGCAATTACTCGTTCAACGAAGGAGCGGTTCCCAAAGACCGGAAATTTCCACGGATCATGCCGACTTTCAAGACGGGCAATATTAGTAACCGACAAAATTACAGGCGTCTACCATTGACCTCGATTTTCAGCTGCATTTTGAGACCTGTATTGTGTTAAAACACTGTAAAACACTTCTAACTATAAAAAAATTAAATAATTCTACAATATTTAAAAAACTAATGACCGAAGGTCAACAAGGATTTAAAATAATATCGTACTTGTTACACAAATCTAACCCCTTTTCTCATATGATGTGATGTGTGTAGATGACAAAGAATCTCAAGTTGATTCCATATTTCTAGATTTTTAAGAAGTCTTGTGAGACAGGACCTCACAAACTGTTTTTCATTAAATCGCATGCTTATCGTGTCAGACTATTGATTGGATTTGATATTTTCTGTGAAGTCAGACTAAAATAGAATTGATATCTGGCGTTCCTCAAAGTAGTGCTAAGGTCCTCGGCTGTTCCTTATTTACATAAACGATCTGGGAGATAAATCTGGTTAGTCATCTTTGCTTTACTGCTGTGCTGTGACATATCTCCTAGTCAACGCATATCAAAATCCAAACGAACTACGTAACGAATAAGGTAATAATATCCGTATGTTGCGAAAATTGGCAATACACCATAACTAATGCAGTGTGTGAGGTCATCCACAGGAGTACTAAGCGTAATTCGGTCAAGTTGTTTTACGTGTATTATCATTGAAATCTAAGCCTGCAAAATCAACTAAATACTTAGAAAATTATAATTACAGCTGACTTAAATTGGAATCAACACCTGGATTATGCCATGCAGAATCGAATTAAACACTGAGGTTTATTGTCAAACACTTAAAAGATGCTGCAAGATTACCAAAGAGACTGCCTGCACTATGACTGTGCGTCCTCTTTTGGAGTATTGCTAGAAAGTGTGGGATCCTTTTGATGTAGGATTGACGGAGGACATCACAAGTGCACAAAGAAATGCGCTCGTTTTGTATTATTGGGATGAAGATGATAGAGTGTCCTGGAAACGATGCAGGAGTTGGAGTAGTAATCTATGAGGGTGAGATGTACTTACGAAAGTTCGATAGCCCAATTTCTCCTCCGAATGAGAAAATATATTATTGACTCCCACCTAAATAAGAAAAAATAATCATCTTAATACAATATGACATATAAGAGCCGGAAATTATATTTAGGTGCTACCCGCAAGTTATTCGAGAACGGAAAAGCAGGTAAACAGTTTGAGAGCTATTCAATGAAGACTCTAACCCTCTACTCGGCACTTAGATATGGTTTTCTCAGTACCACAATACGTCACGTAGATGTACAAATGGTTGTAATCCTAAGGGAGCAAACGGTAAGATCAACTGTCTCTTCACTTACAGACTACTAATACTAACTTACGGAAAGGGTAACACACGCTTACCCGATGGGCGGGAGCGCCACGTAGTCCGAGACATGGCACCTTAGAAAGTGCGACCATTTCCTCGCCGCGTTGATGTACTGATGTATTCTTCAGCATTCTTCTACAGCGCCATCTTTCGAAAGTTACAATCATTTTCCCAACAGAGCTGTTTACCAACCACGTATCACTCCGGTATAAGGCTACACTCAAAATAAATACATTAAAAAAATTCCTAACACTGAAATTAATGTCTCAACAAAATTACGTTCATTATAAATGCTTACCTTCCCATTGGCATTCTACATTGTCGATCCTCTCTACTCCGGCCATCTGTATTCATTTTAGTGCGTAAATAACAAAACGCATCTACCTACTTTATTGTTTCGATTCCTAATCTTATTTGACTACATCCCATTACGCTTGCTTTTTATCTTGTTAATGCTCCATTTCCTATCAGGAAATTCCATTTTGTTACAGGTCCTTTGCTGTCTTCGTCAGAATTAAAATGTTAGCGGCAGCCCGCAAGGTTTAAATTCTTTTCCCTGCATTTTAATTGTTTCATTTCTCCTCCTGGCCTTCCCTTACAGGTTGATCACCTTAAATAACATTAGTGAGAGGCTGCAGCCCTGAATTTTGTACTTTTCCAACCAATCCGTGCCTTTCATGCTCTCTGATTATTTCTGCTAAACTTTCACATAAACTTTTGTCGCTTAATTTTACTTCTGCCATCTCCATTCAACATCGTCAACAGCTGTCCTCATATCTACGAAACTATGAACGTTGATTCGAATTTCCTTATTCTAAGTCGTAAGATATTGCCTCATGTGTTCTTACATTCGTCCTAAATCCAAAGTGATTTTCCTTATGGTCGGATTCTATCAATTTTTCCATTCCTCTGTAATTTTTTTTTTTCCAAACATTATTTTCTTCTTACAATCTGTAGGTAATTCGCCTGTCTCGTACAACATTCTCCATGAGCTGGAAAACTTCCGTCATTGCAGGCTCTCCATGAGCTGTTCAGAGGGGAGGTCAACCATTCCAGGTGCCTTGTTTCTGTCCAAACCATTCATTTTTGTCAAATTCACTGTATCATTCTTCATAACTCATCTTCAAATCCTTCCATTTTCTTGTTGCAATAAGGATTTAAATCTTATTTCCTTTCTATAGTATCTCTAAATATTACTTACACCTTTAGTTTTCCAGTTTTTGATTAGTACTGGCTTACCAACTGATCTTTTTATATTAATACAGCTGCTTTTCTTGCCTTACTTTCCTGTGGACGGTGTATATCTTTCCCCTACTTACACGTTGTCCTCTAAGTATTCCTCTAAGTATTCTCTCAGGATTTGAGCGGCTATCTGAAGTGGTAAAGACTGCCAGTCTTGCTAGCAAGGTGAAAGCAGAGCTCACCATCTGCAGCATAATTGACATGACTGACTGTGGATCTCTGCTACAGAACCGAGTGGAGGGTCTGCATCAGAGGCCCAGACGGTTCTGCGAGCGTGTAGGCTGCAGATTCCTCGAGTTGCGCCATCGGGTGATGGGGTACCGGATTCCGCTGAATAGCTCAGGAGTCCATTACACGCAGGAAGCGGCTACACGGGTAGCGGGGGCTGTGTGGCGTGGACTCGGCGGTTTTTTGGGGTAAAAGGCTTTGCGGAAACAGTAAATGGGCTTTCTCAAAGGGTGCAGGTCGATCATAGAAAAATATATATATCTAATATAAATCCAGACTCTATCGGTATTGCAGTTGTGAATTGTCGTAGCTGAGTCGGGAAAGTACCAGAACTCCAAGCGTTAATAGAAAGGACCGAAACACATATCATTATAGGTAGCGAAAGTTGGCTTAAGCCGGAAATAAGTTCAGCAGAAGTATTCGCAAAAGATCTAACTGTGTTCAGAAAGGATTAAACAAAATAGGTGGAGGCGTGTTTGTAGCCGTCAAAACTAGTCTTTCGTGTAGCGAAGATGAAGTAGATAGTTCCTGTGACCTATTATGGGTAGAAGTTGTACCTGAAAACATAAGAAGTTAATAATTGGTTCCTTTTACCGGCCTCTCGGCTCTGACGATACGATAGCAGAAAGGTTCAAAGAAAATCTGAGTCTAATTGCAAACACGTATCCCACTCACACAATAATAGTAGGCAGTGATTTTAATTTACCCTCAATCTATTGGCGAAATTGTATTTTTAAATCAGGAGGTACGCATAAAACATCGTGCAAAGTTGTACTCAACGCATTCTCTGAGAATTACTTCGAACAATTAGTTCATAAGCCATCTACAATTGTAAATGGATGTCAAAACACACTTGATCTCTTGGCAACAAATAACCTTGAGCTCATAACGGGCATTTAAACGGATGCAGGTATTAGCGAACACATAGCTGTCGTAGCGAGATAGAATATCAAAAGTCCCAAAGTTACCAAAAATAGACGAAAAGGATATTTGTTCAGGAAAGCGAATAGAAATGCAATACATTGCTTCTTGAAAGACAGTACTTACTCGTTCCAAACACTAAACGTAAGTGTAGACCAGATGTGGCTCAAAGAAGTGGTATCGACAGCGATTGACAGTTTTATATCAAATAAATCAATAAAAGAAGGAGGTGATCCCCCTTGGTACACAAAACAGGTCAGGACACCGTTGCAAAAGCAACGGAAAATGCATGCTACATTTAAACGAACACAAAATCCGCAGGATTGGCGATCCTACACAGAAGCTCGAAATTTAGCGTGGATTTCAATTCGAAATGCCTACGCCGGCCGCGGTGGCCGTGGTGACTGAGGCGCTCCAGTCACGGTCAGCACGGCCACTACGGTCGGGGGTTCGAATCCCCCCTCGGGCATGGATATTTGTGCCGTCCTAGTTCGTAAGTAGTTCATAAGTAGTTTGTAAGTTTAGGGACTGATGACCCCGTAGTTAAGTCCCATAAGCTTAACAAACATTTGAACATTTTTTTGAAATGCCTACAATACTTTTCACAACGAAACCCTTTCACGTAATTTGACTAAAACTCTAAGAAATTTTGGTTATATGTTAAGTATACTTGGGGCAAAACACAAACAATACCCTCACTACGTGATACTAATGGCAATCCTGCCGATGATAGCGCTACAAAAGTAGTGTTACTAAATGTAGCTTTTAGAAACTCATTCACCAAAGAAGACGAAACCAATATTACAGATTTCTGATTACAAACAAAGGCCAGAATGAGTAACGTTGAAGTAGATATCCTCGGAGAAGTGAAGCAACTTAAATCACTCAACAAAAACAAATCTTCTGCTCCCAACTGCATACCCTTTAGCGTTCTTATTATGGTGAGGAGATAGCTCCTTACTTAACAGCCATATACAACCGCTCTCTCAAAGAAGGATCTGTACCAAAAGATTGGAAAGTTGCACAGGTCACACCTATATTCAAGCAAGGCAGTAGGTGTAACCCATTAAACTACATGCCTATTTCATTGGCGTCAATTTGCAGCAGGATTTTGGAACATATACTGTATTCAATTATTATGAATTATCTCGAACAGAATGATCTATTGATCCAAGGTCAACACGGATTTAAAAAATATCGTTCATGCGAAACACATCTAGCTCTTATTCCGTATTTCATGATTTCCAGAAAGCTTTTGATTCCGTACCTCACAAATGGCTTTTAATAAAATTGCGTGGTTATGGTATATCGCTCCAAATTTGCGACTGGATCGGGGATTTCCTGTCAGAGAGGACACAGTGTGTAGTAATCGATGGTAAGGCATCGACTAAAACAGAGGTGATATCTGGCGTTCCACAGGGTAGTGTCATTGGTCTTGTTTGATTTAGGAAAAAATCTAAGTAGCTCTCTTAGGTAGTTTGCAGATCACGCATTTACCGTCTAGTGAAATCATCTGAAGATGAAAACCAACTGCAGAACGATCTAAATAAGATATCACTGAGGTATAAAAATTGGCAATTGACTGTAAATAATGCGAAGTGTGAAGTCGTCCACATGAATACGAAAATGAATCCGTTAAACTTTGTTTACTAGATAAATCAATCAAACGTGAAGGCGTAAACTCCACTAAATACCTAGGAATTACTGCTACATCAGACTTAAACTGGAAAGAACACGTAAATAATGTCGTCGGAAAGGCGAACCAGAGACTGCGTTTTATTGGCAGAACCCTTAAAAGATGCAGCAGAACTACTAAAGAGACTGCATACACTAAGCTTGTCCTCCTTTTTTGAATATTTCTCTCCAGTGTGGGATCCTTAGGTGGGTTTGACGAAGGACATGGAAAGAGTTCAAAGAAGGGCAGCTCGTTTTGTATTGTCACGATACAGAGGAGACAGCGTCACGGAAATGATACAGGACCTGGGATGGGAATCATTACGCTTATCGCTGCGGCGTGGTCTACTTACGAAACTCCAATCACCAAAATTCTCCTCCGAATGCGAAAATATATTGTTGACTCCCACCTACATACGAAGAAATGATCATCAGAATAAAATACGAGATATCAAAGCTCGAACGGCGAGATTCTTTCTTTTCGCGCGTTATTCGAGATTGGGAGTTGAATAGTATAAAGGTGGTTCGATGAGCCCTCTGCTAGTCACTTAAATGTGATTTGCAGAGTATCCCATGTACATGTACATATAGAAAATTTGGACTTTCTGTCCATTCCATTTTGTGGTCGTTTGTACTCCCTTTTGCCTACTTCATTGGAAGCACTTTTATATTTTCTCCATCCATCAGTTCAGTATTTTCATATATTTTTAGCGTTTAAGGTAGAGTCCTATGATTTTCCTTACAGCCACCGTTTCCTATCTTTGCTTGTTCAGGGTGGAAGCGTGATTTCTTGATGTGTTCATGCGCAGTGTGAATGCATCGTTGCCTAGGTCGTCCTATTGCCTGTTTCTGACTTACTTGTTTCGTCTCCTTTCAGAACACTCCCGTACCAATGTAGACAGCTTCCTTGACTATTATGGACCCACTCTATATAGCCAACGAAATTCATTATTCGTTACGTGATCGTTCTGTGATAATCCAGATGTACACAAGAGCATCATTGTTTGCATAATACCAAGTCTCTACTTCTTTTCTTGAACGCAAAGTGCCCCACACAGTGCAAATAGACGGAATACCGATCGGTATATTTTTAACTTGTGTCTGGGATTTTCCTGTCAGAGTACAACCGACATTGAATGCCATTTGAACCATGTGCTGCTCTGGTGGTTGGAAAACTCTGCAACTGAAGAATTCATCAGTAGAAATTTTCGAGACCAGGTACTTGAAATTACTCGTTGCCTGCATATCAACAGCATTGATTAGGATGATAACAGAGTTATTTAAATATATTTAGAGGTAATTTGTTTCTTTTTAGTAGCTCTGCAAGGCGATCATTCCAAGCTTGAAATTACATATCAGTCTTATATTCAGAGGCCAGTAGCACATCATCAGCTTATAATAAGGTTCATGGTACGGTTTTCTGCAGGCTTCCTTTGACCGTATCCATGACTGTTGGATGATACAGAGCGAACCTGATGTAGGCTACTCCTTCAAAAACAGGAAAGTCAACCGATACCCTAGCATTTGATTTTAACCGCTATTAGTATCACAGTAAAGTCTGAAACATCTAACATGCTATTCCGGTACTATAAGCTCTCGCAGGGGAAGCCAAAGCAAACCGTATGGCACTCCATTCTTATTCCATTTCGAGGTCGAGAAAGCAAAGAGCGAACAGCAATTTTCTTATAGTGCATTACATTCCCCCGTTTGTCAGTCCTTGTCCAATCCCACTTCTCAAACTCTCAACATCAGGTTCCTTCAGTTCCATCATCTTACATTCCTTTTACAAGCTTTCCATTTTTAGTTTATAATTCATAACAAACATCTATTCGGCCTCTGGATAATATGTCTTACCTGTTTCCGAAATGTATTTGTTTCCATTATAAAATTAGAAGTTTCAATGTCTCCTGGTCTCTTTTAAGTACAGACTGTTTTTTCATGACTGTTGAATCAAGTGTTTGTGGTGATCAGATTGTACCGCGTGACTTTCCTAGTCCATATTCACCTGCTATTTTTCCGTCTTTTCGCTACTACCCTCTTCCAGTCTGCCATCGTAAATTTGTTCTGCAATAACCATTTGAAAAACTCCATTTAATTATTTTAATTTTTTTTCAGCCGATATAGATTGCATACAAGTTTTTACTACTTATGTGATTACTCCGTGTCTCTCGTGACTACGATAATACCTTCGATGTTTATAGTTGCTTACTCGCCTCCCCATTGTCTTATTCGTTATTAGATCTACCCTTGAGTTACTGCCAACTGATTTTTACTTATACCCCGGAGCCACTTGAAAAAGGAATCATGTTCATCCAGCCATCTAATTTCACTAATCCTCACTAATGTTTAACATCAAAATATTCACTTTTCTTTTTAAATTATATAACTTTCAGTCCTATTATTGACTAGAACGTTCTACAATGGGATCAGTAAAATTCCTGTATAGTTACTGCTGATGAAGAAATCTTCCTGAACAATCCCCGACAGTAGATTAGAATTGGGGAATATTTTAAACCTGAAATATTTCACGAAGGAGGTCACCATAATCATATATTCATATAGAAGAACTGCATATCTTCGGTAAATGTACCAACTGTAGTTTCCCCTTGCATTCCACCATTCTCAGCAGCTGTGTGCAAAGCCGTGCCAGGTAATGCAACAAGACCAGATCAGTCAGTCATCCAAACTGTTGCACCTAAATCTGCCAAATAACCTTCTGCTCCTCTTTAGCAGAGCCCAAACAGGGGACCCCAAACATACCCGTCCAGTACGGTCAGATGTGACGACGCTGCACGCAGATCACCCCGCCCCTACACCGTCTATAATCTTGTAATACCGCAAAAAATACGTAAAACGTTCAAAAGCATTCAGTATAATAATATACTTTTTGTTTAAAGGAAAATTATTTCCTGCGTGTTTGCGATCTTTATTCTTTGTCGATAAGAATAAAAGCGTCTATATGTCTAAAATTGTATTTATTTATTTATTACGTCATTTTGGCATCAGTCGTCATCACATTTAAAAACCTCCCCATCTTGCAAAGGAAAATGTCATTAATAAAATCTGTACGTAGTACGGGCATCCGTACTAGGAATATATTTAGTTACTAAAATTTTCTTTGAAAGTTCAGAGGTTGTTAGATCTGATGATGGATGATGCCGAAACGACGTAATAAATAAATACGATTACAGAGATATAGGCAGTTTTATTCTCCTTGAAGTAATATCCTTCTTACAATAGGGACAAATCACTACAACATATTACTCCATCAATGAAGGTGTTCAAACTTCTAGGTGCAGCATCAGTGACATCATAGCTTTAGTTCGATCTTGGTGTTGCCTGAAGTCTATTCCTCTACCTTGTGAGCTTGATTTTATTCCGAAGTTGAAGCAGCCACTTCGTGACATTGGCTTCAGAATTATTCCATAGATTCGACAGGCAGTAGACCGCACCATTCACGCCATCAACAGAACAGACTCAGATAACGGTATACTACGCTTTCCACATCTCTGGTAATGGGTTCTACACAACGCTGGTGACCTCTTTGTAGGACAGTAACCAGTTGTGAATCAGTAGTTACTGATGTTTTAGTTCCAACCTTCGTATAACAGGTGAGAAGTTCAAGAGATGTTTTTGTATTAATAACTTCGATATAATGGAATAGATGGTTATCAAATCCCAATTATTCTAAAAGAACCTGCATTTCTTGCGTTTTTCATGTCACTGGATGATGTTTTACTTTATCTTAGTTATAGTTATTCCTACTTTTATGTGGGTCGTTTTTTTGTAATAATAAAGGAATATACTGAACACAGAAAATACAGGGAGTCTTATATATAGATAGCTAGTTTCCACCAGAACCATTGTACTTTCTGAAGAAAGTCAGATAATTGTTAGCAAAATTTGTAGATAAACCGCTTCAGCTACTATAACCAGCTTGAATCTCGCAATATTGTTCAAATGTTGTCTTCCTGTTATTACCAAACTTATCGAAGTTCTAAATACACTGGGAAATGAATAAAAAGAACTCTATGATTTTGTCCACCCATCAGAGAGGAATTTTATTGCCACATTCTTGAGGATGTATAGAACAAACAATCACAGATACAGGGCCATACGCACCTATGTACAGTCACCACAGCGTGTACAATGTCGACGCAAGTACTGTGTATAACCTCCCTTTGTAGTAATACAAGCTACAATTCTCCCATGGAGACGATCGTAGAGGTGTCGAATGTAGTCCAGCGAAATGGCATGCCATGCAGTTTCCGCTTGGTACCTTAGTGTTTGTAAAGCTTATGGGACTTAACTTCGGGGTCATCCCTTAACTTACAAACTACTTATGAACTAACTTATCCTAAAGACAGCACAAACATCATTGCCCGGTGGGGGCATGGGGATTCGAACCCCCGAAGGGTAACGGCCTCGCGCAACGGAGCATAGCGCCTCAATGCGCTTGGTTACTCAGTCGCGGCTCAAAATCTGACCAAACTGAGGCACCAGGCGCAAAGTGCATGGCAGACCATTCCGCAAGACAACGTTCAGAGCCTCTACGACGGTCTCCATGTGAGAATTGTAGCTTGTATTACTACAAACGGATGGTACACGTGGTACTAGATTCAACACTGCGCATGCTCTGTTTACCATACTCATATGCATATGGCTCTATGTGATCGTATGTTGCATACTTCCTCAAGAATGTGTCAATAAAAATTCCTTCTGCTGGCTCGACGAATTCATGGTGTTCTTTTTCCATTTTATAGAAGTGTACATTACGTACATATTTAGCTTATAGCCTCCTAATTCATTCTCCACAATTTGTGGAATAAAGGGTATGTAAGGTTGTAGCAGTACACATGGACTCGTCGTTCAAGTGTACTGCTCGATAGTGTCTCACCATATTCTCTTGGACTATAAGAACATCCAAAAAAATTCCTGTACTTAAAATCTTCCGTAACGAAATTAATTCTGAATAGCTACAAGTGGGACGATTTGAGGGCGTCAGGAGCACATAGACTCATTCCCACACGGTAAACCATAGAACGGTCGAAACAATTGAAAACTACCGATAGACTAAGCATTTTGTCCCCATAGTAGCACTTAATATGAACTATAACATAGATATAAAGGTAACTGCATTTAACGTTTGCATTGCTTGCTTGTGTATAGGTCTTATATCAATGGTGGTAACGCACACATGCATTCTGGTCCACTGGCCACATGATTTCATTCATCGGACTAACGCTGAAGGGGAACGATTGATAGACATATCTCAGTAAGAAATGCATCGCTAATGAAATATTAAAGCTTTGGTTTTTCGTAGAGGGTAGTAAGAGTTACTGTCTTCTCGTGTGTTACACAGAAGGTTCATCAAATAGTGTCACCCATTTCCTATTACAACCAATAAATTTGTCGTTATACAGTGGCAATAATTCAAAATTACGTCATTGGAGTTAATGTGCTTTTTCCACAAACGACGAAACGTCAGTACCATAAAAACACTCAGTAATGAGGATATTTGATGAACTAACTGATAATGACATTACTTATGTCAAACTAGGTGAAAAACTGATTTGTGATCAATACCCGAAAAGACACAGAACCGTTTAGAACGTACAGTTCACAGCATCCTATCAAACTGAAATTTATCGAACTCTATATTTTCAATGTTTCCAAGTGGTAGCAATATGTGGTTTCAGTTGTATTAATTATTTTTAAGCACCGTGAATGTATCTATAATGGTGTATATTCACTGTAGAGATTTGGTGGAGTAATCATGAATATACATAAAAGTCAAACAACTTCATTTATGATTTGGTGAAGAGTACGAACCAACAGAGCAGATTTCACCTCCCACTCTTCATGTGTCCGAGCTGCCTCTGCTCAGCATGCAGCATCTATTCGATTGCATGGGATCAGATATCATTGTTACCATGGCTATTGGAGGGTATAATGATCGCCTGGCACTACTTCTACACAATGTACTGAGTTATAATGCGTCCAGCGACCATTGTGATATATGAATGGCTCCTTAACTTAATGATTAGAAGTTTAGGAACCGAAAACCTTGGTAGTTTCATCCCTTAGGTATTACACCAATTTCAAAATTCAAACGATTTGCCAGTAATCATGATAGATAGCTTATGATCAAGATACAGATCAAGGCCGAGAAAAGGACATCCAATCACTTGCGATAGGAAATACTTACATAGAGATGCAAGTGAACTTAATACTTTCGGACGCGGAGAATTACATATTATTCTATGCGGAAATGTTGCTGCTCGTGTATATGTTGGTTATGTGCAAACTTACCCTGCGATTATTTTACCTCGACAGACTTTAGGCCTCCTATCGTGGATCATTTCACAGCAAACAATTCCCAGCTCGGCGTTCAGTTTCATCTCCTTACATGAAGTGTAGAAGACACACATACTGTTCTTCACTGTAATCATGTCAAGAAAAATAATACTCGAATAATACCACAAACGACCCATTTTTGGTAGATATCTTCAAATGCTGCTGGATGTCTTATCTTGCTCTTCGGGGCTATAAAAATTCTGTTTCCTACACCGAATCAAAGAATTAGTTATAAACTTTCCACATTTCGCCAAACACTTTAAACTGACTGTCCGTCTTTTTTTATAGTCGTCGACACTGATCACTTTTAAAATGTTGTATGTCAGTCGAAAAATAGCATGTTCATTCAATGTATTTTATGCGGTTTCTGATATATCTACGAAGACTATTGATCAGCCAGTAAAATTGAGACAGGTTTATTATACGGGGTATATACACCATCATCGTCATCATCATCATCATCATTAGAGACTGATTATGCCTTTCAGCGTTCAATCTGAAGCATAGTATCTCTAATAAAATTTCTCCATAATCCCCTCGTCTGATGTTATGCCTTTTACTTCAAAATCATTCTTCACCGAATCTAAATGCTTTCTTCTTGGTCTACCTCGACCCCTCTTACCCTCCGCTGAGGAGTCGAGGTAGACCAAGAAGAAAGTACTTAGATTCGGTGAAGAATAATTTTGAAGTAAAGGGCATAACTTCAGAAGAGGCATCAATGTTAGCATTGAATAGGGGAGCATGGAGGAATTTTATTAGATGTAATATGCTACAGACTGAACGCTGAACGGCATAATCAGTCTCTGATGCCAGTTAATTTGGAATAAGGTTGGGCATCTCGGACATATTCTAAGTGGTGGCCACCTTTGTACTCAGACGGCAAAGTCTACCAAATCCACAGGTTAGTCCCTCAACCGTTAGGGGTAAAACCCAGTGGGGTCCTGGACAAGTAAGGCTAGCAACCTGCTTCCCAGGTACTTCAATATCATGCTGGCAACAATCAGGGTATATGTATACTTCAATATCATGCTGGCACAATCAGGGTATATATATACTTCAATATCATGCTGTCAACAATCAGGGCCGGCCGAGGTGACTGAGGCGCTCTAGTCACGGTCAGCACGGCCACTACGGTCGGGGGTTCGAATCCCCCCTCGGGCATGGATATTTGTGCCGTCCTAGTTCGTAAGTAGTTCATAAGTAGTTTGTAAGTTTAGGGACTGATGACCCCGTAGTTAAGTCCCATAAGCTCAACAAACATTTAAACATTTAAACAACAATCAGGGTGTATGTATATATATATATATATATATATATATATATATATATATATATATATATATATATATATATATATATGGTCACCGGTCCTCACACTTACAAAGTAATTACACTCACTTAACCTAACGACAACACATACACACATGCCCAACGGAGGACTCCAACTTCCGACGGGGAGCAGCCGCGCGCTACGCCGTATGAACGTTGCTCCGCGGCTATTTATTAATTATTTTTAATTACCCAACTTGAATTACTCCGTTATGTATTCATGTCTAACTTTACAGTAAATGAAACTGCATGCAGCATCGTAACAGCAACTACAACATAGGGCTATATTTAGGCCATTCAGTAACAGATAAATTACTTTACACGTAATATTTCATTACAGATAATTACTGTGTCGTCAATTGCTCTTAGTATACAATCTCCATGTAATGAACAAATTTTACATACTTCTATGAAATTACGCGTACAACAATGAGAAAAATCTTAAGTACGTGTAGAAACTGTATCCAAATTATTTATTTTACAGGAGGAACTTCTTCTTTTCCAATACTGTTTATATTAAATAATATGGTGTAACAGTCTAATCTCTTGAGATTCAAACTGATGAGCAGTAGAGCTAATGTACAGTTCCTAAGGTTTAATCTTCATTCTGTTAACATGTAGACGAAATGGCTACGCATTTGTACTTTCAGTAGCTACAGCCACTAAAATTTCGCTGTTATTGTGACGTAAACTGCCTTGAAAGCATGTATTTCGATATGGCAGTACCAATGGCCAACCTGAGAAGAGAGGCACAGTCGACCACAAATTCCGCTGAATATCTGGATTGTAGCCACGAAACGGCGAATGATATAGAGCTGTGGATTTCGTGACAATGCCTGCATGCATAATATGATCCTTGTGGCTCCGGCAAAACGTGGCTGATGGGACTCGTGCGAGAGATTTCCAAACAAACGTTCATTTTAAGAAATTTGCGAATTGTAACTAGAAAACAGTGTAGTTCTATTATTAGATCCAATATTTCTTAGAATTTTAACACACAGTGCAAGTAAAATAAAGACTAAATTACCCGAAATATGTCGTATGACATGTCGTTGGCCTTATTACATAAAATAAGTTATCTTTCAATGAGCCAGAAATTATATATTATCATTGAAATAATCACATGAAGTACATTTACCAGATATACAATTCACTACGCACTTACGTAAAAAGAGAAGAATAGATAACCTAAGAACTCTGCTGGGTGAAATTCTTCCGTCAGTTTGAATACACCTGTACTGTGATTCAAGTATGGAAGTGTGCTGTGTATATTTCCTCAGCTCACAAGTTACGCTACAGAACTGCCATTCGCCGATTTCGATACACTCAGAATATAATGTAGTCAAGATCAAAATATGAGACACGTGTTTTTCTATATGTGGTCAAACAGCCGTTGTCAAAACTCTCCTGAAGAAAACGCGCCGTAACAGAAAGAGATGTAAAGAAAATTTAAACGTAATTTCCATGTTTGCTACTGTACTTAGCAACTATGCAACCATGTTTTAAAAAAATTAGATATATTTCAAAAATCTCCCTTCACCACCCAGTTTTTGGAATGGCAAAAGTGTAGTATATTTATTAACAAGAAATTGAAGCATATATGGTAAAGTTACTTCTCGAAGTCACCGTAGTCAAATAAAAGTTGGAAGTACCTCCGCATACCGCTATAAGCATGTTCTGTCCGCTGTTATGACACTTGACATTCATGGCGACAGCGTTGCTTGCAATTTCAAAGAGTAACTATAAAAGACGGGCAACTGAAAGGATTAATTTAAGTATCACCTCCGTCTAGTCGAATTTCTTGTTACATTTGCTATTACATTTACTATACATAATATTGTCACTGTTTCAAAAATTGTGAGGTGAAACATGAATATGTTTGAAGATGTGATAGCATTGTTTTAGAGTAACTATTATGGGAACTACACTGCTCAGAATGATTGAAGGATCAGTTGAGATATCATAGGCAATATGCATACAGTATAGCATTTTATTCAGGTTGAGATAATACAGTACGATATTTTGTTGTATCAACACTTTACTTGAGGTTAACACAACGTTTACTAAGAGCCAGGCAGCAAAGAGCAAACCCAATAGTGAAAAAAAAATTGTTCTCGTTGGCCTCTACTGTACTGTATGATGACCTCGAATGGCCAGTATAGTTTCGCACCTGCATCACATAAGCAGTCTGAGACTACTATCAACTCGAGAAATATTTGGCCGTTCTTCCATCAGTGCAATATCTAGCTTTGCAATGCGTCTGCCAAGTGCGTCACAGACATGCTCAATCGGGTTTTCGTCCGGTGAACAAACTCGTCACTTCATTTGTTCAATTCCCTCAGCTTCAAGCTGGATGTCCACCAGTGAAGCGTTATCGTCCTCCATAAGAAAACCATCTCCTGAGCCACAACGAAAGGTTGATCGTCTCTATCTCTCTGAGCAGTCAAAGTGCCATTCTGAATGGCACAGTGGCCCGTACACAAGGAAATACTTACTCCTACCAACACCATTCGTCTACCACCATCATATGGTCCTGCACGTAAGCAGGAGTGATACGATTTCAACGTCCTCTCCACATGAGGCAACATAGATCGCCCACATTAACACAAAATCTTGACTCATCTGTCAACAGAACCCGGCGCAGTTCGATACGACTCCAATAATGATGTTTTTCCGCCCAGTTTCTGTGGGCTAAACGCTGTTGTGATTTTACTGGGACACACAACAAGGCCTCCGTGCGTAGAGGCCACATTCCCGAAATCGATTTCGGACTGTTTGTCTTGATGTTGCGAGTCCAAGTTACTCCCTCTAGTGTGGGTTGCAGCTGAATTGAATTCGCTCTCCTGTCTCGACGACTAACCGGAGGTAACTGTCATATCTTGCTGATGTTACCCGTGGACAATCTTCGCCTTGCCTTCTCATAACGGTTCCTATTGTCTGAGATTACATCCAGGTCCTGTAAATTGCACTTTGGGGCATAGGTGAAGCCACTTCCCTCTGTGTCTGTCCCGCTTCCAAACTTCCTATGGTTTTACATGACATAGATTCGGGTAAGTGAGGTTGTTGTTGCATTGGACTACCTGCTAACTACACTATCTGAACACAACTGCTGGTGTAATTCGTTTGGTAAACACAAGTCAACATCAACCTCTTCTGCAGCAACTTTCTGTTACTGCCGTAACGTCGTTGTGTCCTCTCCGTAGTACCGGCAGAAAGACGTCGGAGCATTTTAGTTCATTCTGCCGATGACAATACTTCATAACCTAGATATCTTACTGTTTTGAACAGTGTGTTTTTCGATATTTATATCTCCTGCCGTATCGACGATATGTGCTTCTAAAGACAGCAGCAGCATTATTGCTGGGTGGTTTTACACCACTTCTGCGGCAGTTTTGATACGTGTTACATATTTCGACCTAGCAGGGTATCGGATTCGGGAGTGGCACTTGGGTATTGTAGTTGTCTGTCCAATCAAGGTTTGATCGAACAAATTTAGTATAGCCTAATGAACGTGGCACCACAGATTTTCTATCGGGTTGTAATATGAGCAGTTTGGTGGCAATGGGACTACTGTACTCAGAAACCGTGGCTGCGCAGAAACGCCAATTTTTCTGAGGTGACATGCTACGGGCTGGGCAGCCGTTCCAGCTGGAGGATCGAGTCCTACCTCGGGCAAGGGTGTGTGTGGTGTGTGTGTTGTCCTTACTGTAAGGTAAAGTTGTTTGTAAATCGAGGAAATGATAAACGTAGCAATTTGGTCCAATGTTTACAAACATTTGAATTAAGCTGCTGTGGCTGGATGGTCGTTGAGGAGACGCTGGTTAATTTGGGCAGTCAGTGGCTCAACAGTTCCGCGGCAGATCGCGGACACTTAACTCTGCAGCCGTTCCTCTGCTGCATCACGGCGACATCGGCACCTGGTTTCGATATCGCCATTTCTCCATTTATAGCATACTTTGAGCACGGTAGCATGGTAACAGTTTACTAACAGCTATTTTGCAATTGATTCCACGCTTGGTCCAAAAGCGTCAGAATCAAAATTTAAAATGAAAAATTTGTGCAAGTGTCGCAACTTTCCGTCTGTGTGTGGTTACTGAAGGTTGACGCAGGCGGTGATGTCATGTATATGGACCTGGTATGTTCTTATTAATGTTAGTAAACGCTTTAGATCTGTAATACATCACGCAAAATACTTGCTATTCTGTCTGGTATACTATTTTAAATTATATATGAGTAACGGATTATTATTTCGCGTTTATACTGTCATCTCATGAAACGTGCAACCACTAATTTCAGAAAGAAACCTGAAATAAGTTTTATTAAAACCGATCATGGAGTGAACATGCAACCACTAATTTTAGTGACAAAGCTGCGATAATTTCATATTGAAAATAAATGGGAGAAAGGTCATAATCCTTTTTTGTGTAGAATCATGTGCGAATTGGCTAACGTTTACAAACAAAATCTGACAACGTTGTACTGGAAGCTGACCGGCAGCGTCACCTCTGAGAACACGTGCCAAAACGGATTACGTAAACTAATGAACTGTAGCGTTCACGTGTGAGCACGGATTACGCCTGTCAAGGAAATCTTGGTCCGGTTTATTTGAATCAGCAACGATATTTCTGCTGACGTGTGAAAGTTGCCTGTGTACAGTTTTCCTCATTCCCTTATCCTGACTCTGCCTCATTTATTTGTTAAGCAGTCTCTACAGCAACAAAACGAATACATTTGACAAACAACACTTAAAAAGCAATTTGAGCTATAACTCTTATTGCTCTGGCTACCATAAAGGCGTGACAAGCTCATCGATTTAAAAAATCCAGAGTCTTGGAAAGGTATCCCCTGCGAAAATGTAATTGTATAAAGTGAATTACACTACATAAACTCATGTATCACGTATTAACAGCTGACAGAATTTAAGAACGAAGAGAAGTTAACATTACCCCTCCTAAAAAAAAATCTTTTTTATGTAAATCAGCAATATGTTGTAGTTTTCAATGGTTAGTTACAACTTTAACAGATCAAGAAACGTAAAATTACACCAAATTGACAGTGAAAGTATTCTCTTCAGTGATCTGAGTTTCAATTGTTTAATACTTACTTTTTATTTTATTTATTAGTATATTTTGCAGCCTTAAACAAACCGTACTACCTGCATTGTCATTGAAACTGTAGGTGTATGAGGGCTTCCTTTCATTATTCTATTTGAGGATAACTATTGGACTGTGCAGTAATGAAGTGGTTGATCTAACTCATGCTTTAATAATAATAATAATTAAGTGTGGCTCACTGGCCTGGTGCAATTGCACGTCACTTCAGTGACTTGAGTGTCCCTAGCCTACCCCAGTTATCCAACCGGAGAAAGGGAACCTGAGGTTAACTTGGAATCCGAACCACGTGTCGTTTCTGGCGATTCCTCACGTGGTTGAGAGGTGAAGGATGGGTTAAAGCACAGATTGAAAAAACCGAGTTCCGACCGGGTTTCGAACTCGCGACCCTTCGGTTTCCACTCAAGCACTTTCGCCAAGATCGCCATGCCCGACTGTTTTAATAATAATACGTATGCTTCATACACAAAATCTAATACCAGCTGTCCTATATAAATTTACAGTATATGGTCTAGATTGGAATTAAATATGCTATTGTTTTCCTCTTCGCAGCTTTGGACTATTATTCAGAAACGTTGAGAGGAATCTGTGAACTGATGGTAGATAGAGTGGCAAAGAACTAAAAACGCGGAAAGTACTAAACCCTATTTTCCTACGATTCGACAATGTTTAGTAATTAAACTCCCAATATCTCCGAATTTCACAGCAATGTTAACAGGTCATGGGAAACTGAAAGCTTATTATCAACGGTCCATAATTGTTGAAGACGAGACGTGCACATATATTAGAGTTATCCAAACTGATGACCATCTGCTTTTCGACTGCTGTAACTTACTAAATTACTGGAAGAGAAGTACCATCTCGAAAAGAAGAAAAGAACCGACAAAGATGGTGAATGGGTTTGGTACATAAATTCGCTACAAATTTTTACAACTTCGTTAATTAAATATCCTGTTGTTTAAAAATCGTTTGCCTCATTATGTAGGGCAATAAATTTTGTATAGCCAAAATGTCTTCTTTTATAAATCCTTCAATCTTAAGTACTGTATTTGACAAAGAACCTGAAGCAACCGCCTGAATTTTTACATCATGTAATCTTACTATGTAATGAGTCATCTAGAAAAAATAACATTAATAATTGGAACTTTCCAAATAACAATTTGAAACTGAAGGGTGACAACCATAAGTGATGCTGTAAATTCAGGAATCGAGCACATAGTGAATGGATTAATGAAGGTGCCGTAGTCTACACACGATGGCCATGACCAGCATTATCTGAGAGGGATTGTCAATACCGGTAGAAGAACAAATGCAATAAATCACGGCTCAATGCGACACGTTTCCCTGTGATCAGTCCGTAGTAATGTGGGGAACAGACGCCGCTCATGGCTGTCACTATTAAAACAACGGCCAGCATTTGACAACATTCACCTACGATGGACACTGGAACAGTGGTGGTCTAACGAATCACGATATCAGCTGGGAGACACGTAGCGTGGTGCTGACCGCATGAATCCATGGGTTCTGTCTGCCGTGATGGTATGGCCGAATGCTCTACGGCCGTGTTCAGACACTGCAACAATCGCGCAGTCACAGAATCGCGCGGCGCCCACGCGGGTTTTACTTACTTGAGTATTGTTGTAACTGTTCACACGCGACCGCGCGGCTAGTCCAGTCGCGTGGTAGCCGCATTTCATCCGCCGGAAAACACAATCGCGCGGCGCCCGCGCGGTTCTACTTCTGTGGAATTCTATAGTAGCGTTTAGTCTGGATGCGGGCACCGCGCGGTTCGGACGTCTCAGTGCCATAAGCTTGCAATGGATCGTTTCGATACTGATTTATTGGTGAAGTGGAGAAACGACCTGCATTATGGGATCTTCAGAGCGATGAATATTCTAATAAAACTGCCCAAAAACAAGCCTGGTAAGAGTTGGTGAATATATTTGGAAATGATGGAGATACGTTGCAAAAACGAAATATTTTTGATAACTACGAGTTTATTTAAATGAATTAACATAGAATCATACACTACTGGCTACACCAAGAAGATATGCAGATGATAAACGGGTATTCATTGCACAAAAATATTATACTAGAACTGACGTGTGATTACATTTTCACGCAATTTTGGTGCGTAGATCCTGAGAAATCAGTGCCCAGAACAACCACCTCTGGCCGCCGTAATAACGGCCTTGATGCGCCTCGGCATTGAGTTAAACAGAGCTTGGATGGCGTGTACAGGTACAGATGCCCATGCAGCTTCAACACGATACCACAGTTCATCAAGAGTAGTGACTGGCGTATTGTGACGAGCCAGTTGCTCGACCACCATTGACCAGACGTTTTCAACTGGTGAGAGATCTGGACTATGTGCTGGGCAGGGCAGCAGTCGAACATTTTCCGTATGCAGAAAGGCCCGTACAGGACCTGCAACATGCGGTCATGCATTATCCTGCTGAAATGTACCGTTTCGCAGGGATCGACTGAAAGGTGCAACCACGTGTCGTAACACATCTGAAATGTAACGGCCACTGTTCAAAGTGCCATCATTGCGAACATGAGGTGACCGAGACGTATAACCAATAGCACTCCATACCATCACGCCGCGTGATACGTCAGTATGGCGATGATGAAACGCGCTCCCAATGTGCGTTCACTGCGATGTCAACAGAGACGGATACGACCACCCAGGTTCGTCGTTGGGTACACAATCGCAGGCGAATCTGTCTGTGGTGCAGCGTCAAGGGTAACTCGTATTTGGGAGAATGATGGTTCAAATCCACCTCCAGCTATTTTGGTTTTCCCTGATTTCCCTAAATCACTCCAAGCAAATGCCGGGATGATTCCTTTGAAATGGCACGGTCGATTTCCTTCTCCCTCCTTCTCCCAAACATCCCGAGCGTAGGCTCCGCCTCGACGGGGCGTTAAACACTAATCTTCCATTCTTCCAACGTTTCACCAGGCAATGCCTGTCAAATCAAGTTTGTGTATGAGAAATCGGTTGGAAATTTTCCACATGTTAGCACGTTGTAGATGTCGCCACCGGAGCCAACCTTGTGTGAAAGCTAATCATTTGTATATCACAGCATCTTCTTCCTGTCGGTTAAATTTTGCGTCTGTAACACGTCATCTTTGTGGTGTAGCAATTTTAATGGCCAGGAGTGTGTGATTCTATGTTAATTCATTTTTGTTCAATAAACACATAGTTATAAAAAATATTTCGTTTTTGCAACCAATCTCCATCATGCCTATATGCCTCCGTACGAGCCCTTCTCTTATCTTGTTTTTGTGATCTTTACTCAACAGAAATTCTCGAAAAGAACGTCGTCTTTCCTCCAGCGATCCCCAATTGAGTTGCCGGAGCATTTCCGTGACACTCGCGCATTGGTCGAACCTACCAGTGACAAATCTAGCTCTTCGCCTCTGAAATGACTCTATGTCTTCCTTTAAACTGATCTGCTGCGGGTCCCAAACACTTGCAATACTCAAGACGTGGTCGTACAAGTATTTTATACGCGGTCTCCTTTACAGGTGAAGTACATCTTCCCAAAATTCTCCCAATAAACCGAAGTCGGCTGTCCGCCTTACTCACAACTGTCCTTACATGCTCGTTCCATTTCATATCGCTCTGCAATGTTACGCCTAGATATTAGAACGACGCGACAGCATCAAGAAGCTCACTACTAATGCTGTATTCGAACATTATGGGATTGTTTTTTTCTACTCATGTGCATCACCTCACATTTTTCTACATTGAGAGCTAGTTGCCATTCTTCGCACCGACTAGAAATTTTGTCTAAGTCATCCTGTATGCTATTACAGTCACTTAAAGACGACACCCTCCCATACACCACAGCATCATCAGCAAACAGCCGCAAATTATAAGTTACTTTGTCCACCAGACCATTTATATAGATAGAAAATAATAGCGGTCCTATCACACTCCCCTGGGGCACGCCTGACGATACACTCGTACCTGATGAACACTCGCCGTCAAGAACAACGTACTGCGATCTATTACTTAGGAAGTCTTCCAGCCAGTCACAAATCTGTGAACCTATTCCATAAGCTCGTATCTTCGTTAGCAGTCTGCAGTGTGGCACCGCGTCGAACGCCTTTTTGAAGTCGAGAAAACACAATCCGCCCTTCATCCATGGCCCCTATGATGTCATGTGAGAAAAGGGCAAGCTGAGTTTCACATGAACGATCTTTCCTAAACCCGTTCTGATTCATAGAAAGCTTTTCCGTTTTAAGGAAATTTACTATATTCGAACTGAGAATATGCTCCAAAATCCTACATGAAACTGATGTCAACAATATTGGCCTGTAATTCTGTAGGTCAGTTATCTTTCCTTTCTTATAAACGGGAGTCACCTGCGCTTTTCTCCAGTCACTAGGAACTTTGCGCTAAATTAAAGATTCGCGATAAATGCAAGCTAAGTAGGGGGCCAATGCCGCAGATTAGTCTTTGTAAAACCGAACTGTATTCAATCCGGACCAGCAGACTTTTTCGTATTTAGCTCCCTCAGCTGCTTCTCTACACCGGAAATACCTATTTCTTACTATGTCCCCCATTTCGGAATTAGTACGCTGATCAAATAATGGTACATTTGTGCGGTCATCCTGCGTGAAAGATTTCTTAAAGGTTAAATTTAGAACTTCAGCTTTCCGTTTGCTTTCTTTTATTACTGCCCCGGACTGATCAACGAGTGACTGGAAAGTGGGCTTTGACCCGCTTATCGGTTTTACAAAGGACCAGATTTTTTTCGGGTTCTCGGAAAGATCTTTTGGTAAGGTATGGCTGTGATAATTATTGTATGAATCGCGCATCGATCTTTTTATAGACGCACTAACTTTTGCCTGTCATCATTTGCGTGTTCTTTTTTTAATCGAGAGTGCAAGAGTCTTTGCTTTCTCAGCAGCTTTCTAACATTATTATTATACCACGGTGGATCTTTTCCATCCTTAATCGTCTTTACTGGCACATATTGCTCTAACCCTTTATTTACAATGCACATAAATTTAGTCCACAATTCCTCTACATCCATAGTCCCGGAATTAAACGATGACCATTCGTTTTCTAAGTGCGATCCTAACATTCGCTTATCGGCTCTTCCCAACAAAAACACTCCCCTAACCTTCTTGATTGGTTTATGAAATTTGCTCACCATTGACTCTATGACAATATCATGATCACTAGATCCTGTCTCTACACAGACATTGTTATAATGTCAGGCCTGTTCGTGGCTATAAGGTCTAAAATATTTCCATTGCGCGTGGGTTGCCGGTTTAACTGCTCAAGACAGTTTTAGGAGAATGTGTCCAAAAGTATCTCGTAAGACTGCTTCTCTGTACCGCCTGAAATGTAACTAGACAGGTCCAAATCTATACTCTTAAGGTTGAAGTCTCTCCCGACTAATATTACATGCCCCGGATACCTATTCACTACCTGGTGTAGACTTTCTTTGAATGATTCTAAAACTGCTACAGCAGCACTGGGGGGCCAGTAAAAACACCCAACTGTTAACTTTACTTCTTTTAGACCTGTTGTACGTGCCAAGATAACTTCACAGTTACTTTCAACGTCGATCTCAGTAGTAACAATATCTTTCTCCACAGCGATGAACACTCCTCCTCCAGTTGTATCCGGTATACATTCCACGCCTCGCTAAATATTTCTGAACTTGCCACATCATGATTTAGCCAGTTTTCGGTGCCTAAAACTATCTGAGCACAATAATTTCCATGCAGTGCGGCAAATTCGGGAACTTTGTTTTCAATATTCTGAAAGTTCGCGGATAATATTTTGATGTTCGCATTTTTTTCCGAACGTGGCCTGAATTCGCTGTTTGAATGCTGACAGGCGAGAGCTCATCAGAGTTAGCGCCTAGCCTAGCCTCTCTTTCTTTTAAGTAACCACGGTAAACACAATACTCCTTCTTCGATTCCATTTTGTCACTGACAATTCCCGCTCTACTCTGTGAACGATAACCATTTATTAACCGTGATCTATCTGAACACACAGGCCAATATTTTGCAGTTCAAACCGCGGTTTAAACCGCGCGATTCCCGCATGTCTGAACGTGGCCTAAAGGATCTTGATGCGGGGCGCGCCGCTATTCGTCGTCGGAGGTTCGAATCATACTTCGGGCATGGGTGTTGTCCTTAGCGTAAGTTATTTCGAGTAGTTGGAACTACTGAAGGAACTGATCACTTCAGCTTAGGAACTGATCACATGTCTGGGATTCGAGACCCCCCGCCTCTGGCATGGGTGTTTGTATTGTCCTAAGGATAGTTTAAATTAGCTTAAGCTACGGACTAATTACCAAGCATATTAGTCGGATAGATTTAGAAACATTTGAATATATTGAGTGATGACAAAAGTTGTTAGTTCCTGAGATTTTGAAACATTTGAACTTTTGAATTTGATTCTGGCTGTCCAGGCGGTGTGGACCAAGGCGCATGTTCTCTTCTATGGTATCGGGCACAATTTCCACGTACAAATTGGACCTCATATGTGATCTAGGATGGAATTTGAAAGTTCCGCAGTTTGTTGAGAGACTCAAGACCAAGGTCCACCAATTACTGGCCTTTCAACACCACGTCAATCTGGAGTGTTTCAATGTGTGAACTTGTTGCCACATCACTACTACGCCGCCAGCGATTGGTTCCCGAGTTAGAATCTCCATGAACTTCCATCGATGTCGATGAAGACGGTCTCCGCGTCATGAATCTCGCACCGACGAAGAGACCACAATTGTCTGCTGCTTTTGAAAACATTTGGTGTTAGTTGCGTCCATATACGGAACTTATATAATAATTTTTAAGGCGTTTTCTTTAGTCCGTTTGTCTAGTGGAGGCGCTGCACCATCATGTCCCAAGACATGTGAGTAGTAAGGGCTTGTCGGTAGAACCTATAAACAATTACAGTACTAACAGGTAAAATAGTTGTACCCCAAGAGACGTACATTAAAAATTGTGAAAAATATATCCTTGTTAATGATGTGGAGAGGAACAAAATCAGAAAGTAGAATAACGTTTTTGACTTTGAATATAATTCATTAATCCATTGGACTTATTGAAGGATGGTATCGAATGAAGGAGCAGTTTTCTCCGTTGGTTCAAACTGTCACCGCGCGATAAAGGCCGCATGGTCTGGAGCGCTACGTTGAGGATCGCGCGGCCGCTCGCGTCGACGGTTCGAGCACTTCCTCGGACATGGGTGTGTGTGTTGTCCGTAGTATAATTCAGTTTAAGTACTAAATACGTCTACGGACCGAGACCACTCACGTTTTATCCATTACGATTACATACAGTTGTATAGTCGTTAAACTGTGAACGAAGACACGGGCATAAGTGAGGGCTTCTCCGAAATCTGAGTGGCTCGAAGACTTCCTAAGCAACAGAAGGCATTACGTTGCCCTCGACGTAGAGTGTTCATTAAGGAATAGGGTATCGTGTAGAACATCCTTAGGAACGCTGTTATTCTACATAAAGGCTGCTAAAGTTATTCAACAGACAAGGAGAGTGGCAAAATGTGTCTATGTTTGGTTGCGTGGCCATCATCCGCAGCAGCTGTTAAAAATATATGTAAGTGATTTTTTGTCTCGTGCCTGCTGCTTTTTATTTTTAAATCATCTTCTGTGGTTGGTGTTACTTACGACCTACTGCCACTTTTGTTGTTTGGAGTTCACTTATTTTAAACATCATAATGTTTGCACATCACCCGTTTTTATTTTGTTGTGTAATGCCTTTCTCTTTGTTTATCACTTCACCACAGTGTCACTATGTTGTTTTTGTCGATCGGAAAACTGATCATGTCGACGTTAATCGCTGTAGCCTTAAATAGAATTTCGGTTTTTCGATGTGGAGGAATGTAGGCCACGGTGGAGTTTCCGAGCGCTCTGAGGCGCCTTGCTCTGGTGTGCGCTGCTGCTTGTCGTCGGAGGTTCGAGTCCTCCCTCGGGCATGTGTTTGTTTGTGTGTGTGTGTGTGTGTGTGTGTGTGTGTGTATGTGTGAGTGTGTGTGTTGTCCGTAGGTTAGTTTAAGTGGTTTGTTAGCCTAGGTACTGACAACCTCAGAAGTCCCTTGGATTCACAAACAATTATATGTTGACATCTAAGTTAATGCAGATCAATAGAGAAAGAAATCCCGTAATTTTGAGATTCAACGGACGATAAGGAGGTCAGACCGAAAGATGATAGAAGCTTTTAAAATGTGGTGCTACAGACGAATGATTGAAGATTAGATGAGTAGATCACGGAACTAATGAGAAGGTGCTCAACAGATTTGGGGGTAAGGAGTTTCTGGCATATTCTGACTAAGAGAAGGGATACATTCTGAGAGATCAAGGAATTGTCAACTTAGTAGTGGAATGAAGTGTATGGAGTAAAAATGATAAATGGAGACCGAGGGACAAATACAGTAAGCAGACTCAAAGGGATGTAGGTTGCCGAACGTATTCTGAGATGAAGAGACTTGCACAAGACAGGGTACCGCGGAGAGCTGCATCAAACCAGTCTGCGGACTGAAGACCACAACAACAACGTAATAATAATGTCATGTCCATTAATCAATGAGGCTGAACGTTGTGTAGGCTATATACCTATATACCATGGTATAAGTATTAGGGAAGGCAAACCTTCGCCTTGGCTTATTGTGAAGGCTTCGTTCACGTGTAAGGTATAATGCTTATAGAACACTAGTGTAATCATTCTTGATAACTGATCGAGTGCTCCCAGTCTCCACAAAGAAGTAGACTGGACAGTTGAAATTTCTTGGCGTCCAAGATAGTATGCTGTCATGGGAAGCCAAAGTACGGGATCTTAGTACAAAATTGAATGCTGTGTTGTTTAGCAGTACAACAGTATCTGAAATAAGTGATAGTTTAACAGGACAAGCAGTTTGCTTATTTTCATTCGCTTATGACGCATGTTGTTATCAAATTCAAATTTTCAAATGTTTGTTAAGCTTATGGGACTTAACTGCGGAGTTATCAGTCCCTAAACTTACAAACTATTTATGAACTAGCTTATACTAAAGACGGCACAAACATATATGCCCCAGGGAGGACTCGAAACCCCGACGATAATGGCCTCGAGCATCGTAGCATAGCGCCTCAATGCGCTCCGACGCGGCAGGCTGTTATTTTTTAGGATAACTCATCCGATTCAAAAATGGAATTTGTTGCGCAGAAACGGGCAATTCTACCAAGATATGGTGTAAGCTAGCGAAACTATTGTCGACCCCTGTTTTTAGCATTTTGCAGAAATTGTGCAGAAATCTGTGTACTTTTCTGCCGCCTCAATTTTTTATAAACTGCATCAACAATTAAACAGTATTAGTATTCCGAGCACTTTCAAGGCAGAAATGAAGAGCTTGTTGATGACTCAATCATTTTATTCTGTCAACGAATTCTGGAAAAAAACTTATTTTGTGTTACATTGTTGCTTCTTTTTTCTTATGCTTAGTCCTGTCACGAGCAAAGGATTATTCTACGTTTCACTTTATCTGTTACTACTCTTTTGTCACAATCTGATGTATTGTTTCGTTCCCTCATCAAGGAGGCTTGCTCCTTAATGTGGTTCTGTGTATCGTAATAAAGAAAAATAAATACAAAAAGTATTACGGAGAAAATTTGCGAACTTAACTGGGAATCGCCGTAGGGAAGGCGAGTCCGTTCCGTCGAACACTATTTAGTTCATCCAATAGGCGTTCAAGACAGCCGTGTTCGTCAAAACATTACGAAAACCATATTTCAATTGTGCATTATACTGTCTTATAAGAGGGCGAATTCCAGCGAAAAACGCACAAATCTGATCGACTATTCGTTCCTCCTATATGCCACAAAAATATTATATCGAAGATGCCGACAATATGGAAATTAAGACGTTTCCAGCTTAATGTACGATGTGCCTTTCACTTTCTGACGAGCAGTACCATGGATACAGTGCGTCAAAATAAAAATATCCTTCTTTGAAAACGTCAGAAGAGGCAACCAGCACACCCCGGAACTCGGACAATATTTATGGTATTAACAAAAACCTCTGTGACTTGTAAAAGTACATTAAATTTCCTACAAGAAACGTCTGTTACATTCAAGTATCTCAATACGTATTATGCTAAATAAAAGAGGGTGGTTTCAAGGAATCGACCGTAAAACTATTTGTTGAAGACATTTATAAAATGGCAGATACATGTCAATAAACTCATTATTTATTTATTTATTTATTTATCTAATGCTCAGACATTTGATAAATAGTCATTATTCCTCTGTCTTCCCAATAAAATTGACCATCTGACATCCCGTCACAATATTGCAGTCTCTCACAATTTCTTAGGTGCTCCAAATTCTTAATGGTGTCTTCTCTTCCACATATAACATACTTCGGTGAGGGGAAGATTCCAATCCTGTGCAGGTGTTCCGCTTGGCAGTCGTGGCCAGTAATTCTGCCACCGTTTCCCTTCGTGGGTCTTTAGGAAGTGCGTTCTTCTAACAGTAGAAGCCATGTTTTTCCTTTCCCTTGTGTTATCACTTGATCATAAAACTTCTTCTTGAATCTGTTGCTAATAAGTCTTTTAATGGAGATGTTTGATAATTTTGGGCAAATTGCTTGAGAGATCATGGTTCCTTTTTTGGCTAAAAGTCTGACATTTCATTCTCATGTATACCTGTATGTGATGGTATCCATTGAAAAACTATTTCACTTCCAGCTTTGGTGATTGAGGAAATATAGTATTTTATTTCATTTACGCAAGCACTTAGAGGTGTTTGGAAGGATGCAATTGTCCGTATTGCAGAAGTCGAATCACAAAATAAAACAACCTCTTTGTGATCTTTGGTGATGGACAAAAATTGTATTAGTGCCAGATTTATTGCCTCCAAATCTCCATCAAAATGGGAGTAATACTGCCATACAACTTTTTAAAAACAAAATATTTCACTGTACACTCCAGCACCAGCGATATCATTTGCTTCAGTCAAGGATCAATCTGTATTTATATATTTAGCCGTTCTGTTTGCGTGTAGTTAGTACGTATCACTTCTAGAGCCATATTTAAAAAAAGTTCTTTGTTCATTTCTGTTTTAACAACCTTTTTATTGATTTGAATGAATATGGTTGGGCATAGTTTCAGAGGACTGACTGGTGGAGCGAGGTCTTCTTTACTATTTGATAGACAGTGGTCTTGTCTTACTCCATCAATACATTGCTTAAAGCCTTTCCGAATTTCCAGCCAGCCAATGACGTTGGTAGTTGTTCCAAAATGTGTCATTGGGTCATACGGTTAAGTTTTCATATTGGAGTAGTTCCAGTCTGATAATTTCTGATTTTAGAGGTGGAAAACAAGTCGCAACTTGAAGAGCCAAAATTGGTGTTGTTTTTATCGCTGCTGTAATCAAGCGTAGAGCTTGACTTTGAAGGACCTCCAATTTACATTCACTGATAGTAATACTTCACATCCATACAGAAAATTGGGTTTTATATAAATTTTATAAGCAGAATTTGAAACTTCTAGGGAGCTGCCCCACTTTTTTCAAGGTAATCTCTGAAGGACGTCCATTTTTTTCTGTACCTTGTTACGAGTATTTTGTATGTGGTTTACCCATGTCATATTTCGATCCAGAGAGATGTCAAGGTACTTTGAATCATCATATTGAGTTAAATGCTTATTATTTATTGTTAGAAACGTAAATAATAAATGTACTAATCTACATGAGCCGCGAAATAAATGAATGTCGAAGCCAGGTTATCCCATGGCCTGGATGGTTGGGTTCTATACGTGGAAAATTTACAACCCATTCAGTGTTAGAACCTGGTGAGAATTGTATAGTGGGTATAGATTTAAAAAGAACAATCAGTACTGATGTCACGTGCGCAGGCTTTTTGTTCTTTACTCGATGTTGTTTCTGTCGAAGTTTGTAAAAACTAGACACTATGGAGACGATAGCTGCTTGATACCTCAATTTTGCGTGGATATGTACAGAGACCTGACGTGGCATGCACTCAAAAAGTCGTTGGATTCCACTAGAAAATTATTGACCCATTTTCTTCCATAGCTATCAATAAGAATCGCAAAAATTTCGTCGGTGTCGAATTTAGTACACGAGAAGACCTACCGATTACTAATGTTTGATGGGGTTCATGTTAAGCGAAAATAGGTGGACGAAAAATTTGATGGAGTAGTCAAGAACGTTCTCCAGAGAAACCGGGAACTATTGCGTCTCTGTCTTATGGGACAGTCTTCTATAAAATGTCATCTTTTTTTTGTAAATATCATGGTTGTCCACAAATGGTCTCCAAGTACCCATACAAAAACATTCCCAGTGAACGATCGGTTCAGTTGGGGCAGTGGATTCAGCCCATTTTATCTCAAAAAAAGGCCATACCATAATGGAGGCACAATCAGTCTGCATATTGCCTTGTTGATGACGTGGGTCCATAGTATCTTGGGTCTACATCATACTCTAAACCTTCTGTCATTACTTACCAATCGAAATCGAGATTCATTCGATCGGGTCCGGTTCTCTAGTCGTGTAGGCTCCAACCGATATGGCCCTCAGCCCAGGAGGCGCGTCGCAGGCTGTCGTGTTATTACAAACGCTCTTTGATCGGTCATCTACTGCCGAATCCCATAAAGTCGCAATGCGTACTTTTTTCGTACGTTCCACATTAATATTTTGCTGTTATTTCACGCATCTCAGCTAGCGTTGATAACGCAACGCAAACGCCACTAATCTCCGCCACTAAATACAGGCCGTCGGCCATTGCGTTATTCATGGTGAGAGGTAACGCAAGAAATATGGGAGTCTCGGCAGACTGAGAGCGTAACCAAGTATGTAATTCCATAACTATTTCCGTAATATCCAGCGCATCCCAAGCGTCTACATTCCGCCTTATAACTCTCGTACTTGCTTTCCCGCTGCCATAAAGACGTCAAAGACCTTTTCACAATGACGATTATCTACCGCATTGCCCTTTAATAACTTTATATTACTGCCATCTTTATCTGTGCATGTCGCCATCCCAAGACATTGGGTGACATAACAGTCAGGGCAAAGTATACAGGGCAATTGACGGTCCATGCAAACAATCGCGCTGCCGAACGATCACCGACACCTCAGACGGCAGTGATCAGCAGCCGACCCTGGGAGGGACGCACAGCCAGTTGTCACTTGCCAAATCGCACGGGCTACTGCGGCTGCGGCTGCGGCAGGTTCAGCCGACGCGGCCCGGCTGCTGCACTGCGCACTCGGCCGACGACACGTCACATACGAGTCGCGCGCCCAACACACTCGCCACAGTGAAAACGCGCTGACGTACCTCGCGACCGACTAAACGCCACAGGGAGGCCGTATCATGTGACACCTCATTCCCTGCACGGGCATTCTTCACATTGAAATCAAGACTTTATCATGAACGAAAGTTCCACTCTTGACGACCATATTTACGTATTTCAGTGAGTTTCTAGCCCGACTGAAGTTCACTGGGGTTTGACAGCCCAGTCTAATTGAAATTCTACATTGGTATACCGCAGTTCATCCTTACGGTTACAAAAGACGATGAACACTACTATCCTTTATTGGATGTCAAATCGTCTATGTAAATGAAAGTTATTTACTCAATCAGCACTGTTTAAGTCATATGACAGATTACATGGACAGCTGCAAATTACGTATGGACGGATAACTTTCCGGGACGTAGTCAGAACAACTCAAATCAAATCAAATTTCTGTAAATCTATCGGACCAAACTGCGTGGTCATCAGTCCGTAGCTTACAAACTACTTAAACCTAGGTAAACTAACCTACAGACAAACACACACACCCATGCCCCAGGGAGGACTCGAACCTCCACGGCCGAGCAACCGCGCGCTCCGTAGCGAGGTGCATTAGACCGCTCGGCTACTCCATCGCGGCAGTCAGAAAAACTATCTCTTCTTATAGACAATAACAATGCAAAATGTGTACTAGTTTTATAATAATGTAATACGTCAACTGTCATGTATATATGCCGTATTCGCACTAGCGATTTAATCGGGCAGTTGCCGTTAAAGGTTGTGATAAAGTCAACTACAAAGCTTTGTACAATATGCACTGCCGTTGAGTTATTCAACGTTGCTGGTTGCGATGGTCACTCCAATACCTCACACCATTAGCCGACGTTCTGGATGTCTACGGACCGTATAATTCCGCCACGATCGCCTTCATTTAAGGGCAGCAGTGGCAGATCACAGAGCTTGATACCTCAGATAACAGAGTTTGTGATTCCAGCAGTGTCAACTGCAACTATTTCCATCCGGTTATTAACAGAGTGACTACGGGCACTCTTATCTCTTTTTCTCTCACGCCACAGCAAGATGTGCACGGCTCTAATGGTACCATCACTGGATTATTTGGAACGGCGACCTCTGTTCTTCACCGATTAAAGGAGATTCTACCAGTAGGCGAGTGATGGTCCTTTTCTCGTACATCGTAGACACATTTTCTCACCGTACACTGTGGTACAACGAGCTACAAATATCGTACACATTTGTTGAGTGGATGCTTACTAGCGCTCTGTATGCGCAGAATGTTATAAGACGCTTTTTCCTGCCATTCTTTGTAAGTTTTCCAACAGCATAATGCCGGCACTCACATCGCGCGTGAAACACCGAACTCTTAAATACGTACAGCAACTGCCCTAGCCAGCACTATTTTCGGATTTGTCTCCAATTAAGTACGTATCTGATACGACAGGGCGACAACTCGCCCCTGCCACTCGTCAACCTACATCCCTTGCACAGCTACGTGGAAAGATCGAGCTGGTATAAAATACAGTATCCCAAGACAACATTCGCCCCCTGTGTCATCAAGTGGATAATATCATAATCGTCGCATTCATTGCCGCCTATGAAAGCGACACACTGTACTGATATCAGTGTTTCAGCATGATTTGAGTCCTTTTACCTCAGTATGCTTAAGATATTGTTCTGTAAATGTAGCCATTTCGTGTACTCCATATGAACAGTCTCAACCATATATCTTAAGTGAATTGGAATACCTTACAGGGTGTATCAGTTTTTATTTAGACGTAATGTTTCTTTCCCTTGTATACATACGGTTTATATTCGCTGAAATTTCGGCTGAATGTATGATTACTTAACTAACGCATGTTATTGATCTCCCGTATCTTTTAATGTGAATGATCTATATGTATCGAAGCGGTAATTAAGGTAATAAATTAATATGATGTAACCGGTATTAACCAACCATTTCACTGACGTGTTTCATTTGTAAACGTACAGATGTCTGGCCGGACTAATCCATCGCTCAATACTCATGGTTAGCTGTGCATTAAGTTCTCTCTCCCTCTTTCTCTCTCTCTCTCACTTCTCACCCGCTCCCTCCTCCCTTCTCCACATATCATTGATTTCAGTTACGTCCTTGTGGTAATACCATGAACATGCCTTGTTCTAGCCCACATTTACTGTTATAACCGATTCACAACCTTAATTTTGAGTCATGTGGAACCTGGACTCCTGACACTAATATTCAATATTTCACTCCGTTGCTCGTCTTTTCTTCTTTCACACTGAAGCCTCTCGAACACAAGATGGAATAATGCCGGCACGACACATTGACCAATTGCCAGAAATATTATCACGTTATAAGCATTACTTCGTCAATGAATGTAATAATTTTTCCACACTTGCGCATGCTTACGATGTTAATGAATATTTTATTTGAGTTTATCATTATTACAGCTCGCGGCAAACTGTAAACAGTAAATAATGACATGCCTCATATATCATACTCTTTCACGCCATCACTGACAGAAATACACACTACCGCTGTTACGAACACAAGTAACAAAATTGCTGTCACATGAACTAAGTGGTTACAATAGCTGGTAAATATGAAAGTGGTGTTTCAAAAATATTAAGGATAATACATTTAAAAATATCAAGGTAAAGCATTTGATCAGAAAAATATAAATTAAAAAATAAAATTTGTGGTTGAGACGTTCCTTCGATTTAAAATACACAAGGCAAACGGGATTTCATCTAATCCTTCGTCTCTGTGAAATCATCTTTACAACAGTGGGAAAACTTGTAATAGACATTCACTAAAACGTGCCAGCCATAAGACAGGCAGCTATCCCTATTTAGTACTCTGATGCGTCTGCAGTCCATGAGATGAAAGGTCAGCGAGATGTGCCGTTCTTCCATTATCCTCAACTACAACATTATGTAACACTTAATATAAAACGGAAACTGCCGAAGAAACAGTTTTAAAACAGAACCGACGAACAACATAGCACACTTGAGCGCGAAGACCAAAGTGGATTGTACAGTTTCAATGAGCGATTACTCTGCATGATGGAACAAGCCTTCTTTTCCTATAAGTTAAAGCACCGTCAATATTTATTCCGTGCAGACATCTGTCGAGCAAAGAGTAGTCTGAAGAAAACTGGACGGGTGAGTGAGTTAACTGTTTATTATTACGGAAGTAATCGAAATAACTGCTAATTCATTATCGCATAACGTGACAAGAAACATTTTTGTGATTGCCTGCAGGATGCATGATGTTACTCAAGCTTCCACCTCTTCATACGAAGCTATCGATGGCCACGAATGTTTTTCTTCAGGGCTCCAAAGTTATGGAAATAAAACGGGGAGAGATCGGGACTAGAAGTGTTTGCCAGGGAAAGTTTTGTTACGCAGTCGAAGCTAAGTTACGTCATCTGAGCGGTCTTCCCTGAAACCAAATTTCGTCGTTTCAACTATGAATTCAGATGTTTTTTACCGGGAAGACCTTATACAACTTCCGTACACTTCCGATCCCTCCTAGAGCGATTTGCATACTGCTGGAGATTTAAAAGAAGTTATTAGTAACCATGATTAACTTAGGACGAAAGGCTGAACATCTGGATGCAGTCCTGTTTTCGCAAGCAACTACAGAAAGAATATTTATGGCGGCTTCGATCATCTTGTCTCACAGTGGGGTAAATACAGGATACAACAAAAATGAACGGCATTAATTGAAGGACACAGTCGTCATACAAAGACAAACATATAATATTGTTTGAACATCGGTCCAGGAACTCATTGTTTAGATGTTACAACATATTGTCGGTAGGGCAGTAACGAGGACAAACATACGAGAATAGAACATACCGGAATATCACAGTGCTATCTCACAGGCGGTGCCTTCCGTGAGATGAGAATTGCATCAACCCGCCTTCTTAGTGAATCTCGCGTGCGATTACGTAATACGTGTGGCTTTCCCGTCTTCCATAACATGGGCATGGAGACTTTGAATATGTTGCACTAGGGCTAGATACAAATATAATTTCCCTGTGTTTGCGACCAGGCAGTTGGTCCACCACTATTTATCCATCGTCTATACGTTAACAAAATTCGTTGTTGATGACTTTCTTCAACATATACGTAATAACTGACGTAACCTCAGATATGCCCACTGTAAAAATTGCCAATGTTATCTCGGTGAAGCGACGACTCAGCTGAATACTGCGTCGGAGACAATGAGGTGTTACGTGGAAACGGTGGATAAGAAGTCGTGTTCATGTAATATCAGGACATCGTCTACGTGTGAAGGATGTGCCCTGCAATTTCTGATGTACATTATTTTCACACCTTTCCAACCATTTCAAATATGCGACCCCCTTCAAAGTCTAAATTGTCTCGTGACCTCTTCCAAATAAAAATATTCGGCCGAAATCCGCCCCCACCCCCCCCTCCCCCTCTTCCTCCTCCTCGCGAACCGGAACAAAACTAAGTAATCTCAAAGGAAACAGGTCTTTTTCCGTTTGCTTGAGCTTTCTTTTAAACTGTTGAATGGAACACATTATTTTTCATGATTTCCGACGAAAAAATACGGTTTGTTTAACGAGTATTTCACTTTTCAGGCAATAATCAGAAACGAATTATGCTCATTAAGAAAGGTCTCATTGTTCATACAATTTGAAAAAAAGAAACTTGCAGAATAAGTTTTTCTATCATTTTCTTTGCCTATCTCTTGGTTCTTCATAATAATTTCCAGGTTTTGCCCATATACATAATTAACACGCTGCATTATAAAACAATCTATGATATATTCAATTAATAATGAACATTACACTAGGAAATCGAAAGTTTTAACATTGCATAAATTTTAGTGCGACATACATTTTTGCCGCGGTGGAGTAGCAGAGCGGTCTAAAGCGTCTCGCTGCGGTGTGCGCGGTTGCTCACCGTGGAGGTTCGAGTTCTCCCTGGGTCATGGGTGTGTGTGGTGTCCTTAGGTTAGTTTAGCTAGGTTTAAGTAGTCTGTAAGCTACGGACTGATGACCACGCAATTTCGGCCGTTAGATTTACAAACAAACATACGTTTTTGTACTACTGAACTCCTAGTTATTTTATGGTGCAAGTAATTCCTCCTGTTAAGTCGACACCCCGACCAACATTTTGCGATCACTCTGCGAGTCGCCACCCACAGGTTGAAAAACACTGGTCTATTTTAACAGGTACATCACTTACTAATGAAGTAGTAAACCTCTTTTACATCTGTCTCGTCTGCATTAAGCTACACTACTACAGATGGAAAAACACACTCGCGTAAGAAAAACAAGTATCACCGTACCGAGGCACAGTACACAGTGTGTCCCTTGATTGTATTTCTCAGTCAAAGTCTCTGGAGAACCGTTGAAATTTTCAACGGTGGTATTCGGGTGCACCGCGTGTAAAGCCAGATCCAAAAATTTTATTGCTCTGGGACCGTACTACTGTGGTCATGAGACCCCGGACTTTAGTTAAACTAACATACTGACAACACAGACACACATCCATACCCGAGAGGGACTCGAAGAGGTCGCGGTGCCAGTCCTCGACATGGCGCCTAGTACAGCGCATCATCTGCCGCAGCAACATAACAAAATACGAAAGAGGTTTCTTGTAGCACTTCCACTTATCACAATGTCTGCAGAAATTTATTGTAGTGAATAAATATCCTAACAGTCACAAATTAGTCAGTAAGCTATAGCCTTGACTGGTGCATGAAGAAGCTTAGGTTGGAGGAGTCTGCGGCACTACAAGTACCTAAATTCAATGCCAAAACAGAGAATGGCCACTAGTAACAGCTAATAACCTGTGATCCTCCTGGACGTGTTTGAATGAGACGGAAAAACACGGCACGTTGCTTGCACGTGGCCTGCGAAGCGGGCCCTGTTGCAAAATCTCCGCTGTCACCCAGTGTGCATAAAGGACATTCCTGCCGCTGCTACGGGTAACGTCCCTGGCATACAATGAGGTCTCATCTACATACCCTGCCAACCGCGGTTAAGTCCCAGGCCGAGGGTCCTCCAGAATCATTCTTATTTACACTATCATTTTTGTCTACCTTTGTGTAAATTTCGAACAGATTCATACAACATGAATGTGTAGAAATGAAGCCCTTGAAATCCTCCTACAAAAAGAGATTTCCTGCAGATAAATTCCGAATGGTGCACATGAAAATCAGTGTCATTAACTGGACATTAATTTCACTCCAAATGACATCTCTCTTGAAAGAGATTACCATAATTTGATTTGGAGCTGCTACAGTTGTTAAACAATACGGTGCAAAACCGCTTGATTGTAATAGAAAGGAAAAAAAAGATAAAAATCATATCTCGACAATAATAATATTTCAAAACGCCGCATGCAGAATTTCGTACTTTAACGATCTTGTGGGTCGGTTTCTATTTATGATCATGTGGTAAAAAGGGTTTGATTTATCTGAGGCTACCGCACAGTTTTAAGGCAATTGAAACACCTGTCTCACTGTACCTATGTTACAGTACACAAGCAAAGACTGAACGACAAACCGCAGCTGATTCGCAGGAAATTTTGTATGTTTGACTGGAAGTAATTCTCAGAGATTTTCAGATGCACCTTTCCGATTTTATGTTCATCTTGGACATTTGAAAGCGCGTCATCACTATCCATTCATCATGTACCAATGGATTCGATTCTGTTCGAAGGTAGATAAACAGATAGCACCAAGACAAATCATTATCTGTTGTCGAGATATGATTTTTTATCTTTTTTTTTTCTTTCTTTATTTTTTTTTTCTTTTTTTCTTTCTTTTACAATCAAGCGGTTTTGCACCGTATTTTTTAACAACTGTAGCAGCTCCAAATCAAATTATGGTAATCTCTTTCTCGAGAGATGTCATTTGGAGTGAAATTAATGTCCAGTTAATGACACTGATTTTCATGTGCACCATTCGGATTTTATCTGCAGGAAATCTCTTTTTGTAGGAGGATTTCGAGGGCATCATTTCTACACATTCATGTTGTACGAATCTGTCGAAATTTACACAAAGGTAGACAAAAATGACAGTGTAAATAAGTACCAGTGGCGTACTAAGGCTGTCGGAGGCACGGGGCGGTGGCAAAACAAAATTAAGCCCCCAGTCCACATGGAAATACATGTATCACTATAAAAAAAGTAACTTTTGAGATTCGGAGGCCCCCTCCAGGACGAGAGGCACGGGACGGTCAATAGCTTTAGAGATCTGGAGGCCCCAAAATGAGACGCCAGGGAACCTAAATAAAAAGAAAAAAAAACTACTTTCGAGGAATTGCAGGCCTCTGTCCATAGCCTACTCTCCTCTCCTCTCTCCCTTCGTTATTTCTTCAATCTCTGTTATGCTACCCCACTGTCTGCCTTTCTTTCCCAGTGATCTCCTCGTCTCTCTCTGTCGAAATCCTCCTCACCTCCACAGTCCATTCAATCCTCCAACTGAGAAACATAATGTAACTGTGTTAATATTCCTGGTTAACAGTGAGGTGGTGTCTAAGTATACTGCACGGTACCCTCCTCTGTACACCGTATGAAATCTTAGGCAGACGGTGATGTTCTTGTTTTGAAGGTTGTATGTACAAAATTTCATCAAGACGGAAATAAAACCGTAAATTTTGTCGAATTTCTTAAGAAAAGTACCATTCACTATACAAAGTTTTACGTAGACAGTAACTTTCCTCTAGTTTTGAAGATCAATTAGGCAGTTTCATCGCAAATAGATTAACGTTATGGCAGCGCGTAACATGTTAACACACATGATATGGTTGTGTCCCACGCCCCTCAGTGTTTATATAGTGATATCTTCTAAGATAAAAGTCATAACATGAAATTATTTTTAGATACATTCATTGGCATAAGTAGACATTATTCTGAATGCATTTAGTAGGGAATAAAAAGAAATTTACATGTAGTTCACAATACGTCGGTTTCAGAGTTCATGACGCCATTCTGAACTATGTGTCGTATACTGATGTAAGTTTGCTTATAACCTTACGAAAGTCTAATCAGTATGTTGAAGCAATTTATTCGCAATCGTATGAACGGACAGCAGCGCATAAAATAAAAACAAACATATAAACAAAAAACGTTAATTTTTGTATATGATATTGCAGTAAACCTTTAAGCATCCGTAGCAAAACAGTAGTAAATACGACGGTTATAAAATTTACCCTAAAAAATAAGTTGAAGACTTCCGATTTACAATTTCTGTCCACTATGACAGAATGTGAGACTAAGGCAAAAGTTTGAAAACGGCATGAAAAACGCTCCTATCACAAAACAACAAAAGAAAAAAAGAAGTAAAATAGACTAATTAGATTTTGTACGTCATCTAAATCGGGTCACTACACATTTGTACCTGCTTTTGTTGTCCTGTTATAAGAGCAATTTTTATTCAGGATGTACTACATTTTGGGCTTCCTCTCTTTAGAATATTGTACGGGAGGTACGACTATTAGGATCCAGCTGTGTCTCCTGTGAATGTGTCCAACCTTATCATCGCGATGACAATGCCCCTTCATTGATAGATTCGCAACTGAAAAATGACTTTCACTATGGATTGACGTCACTTATAAAGCAACAATTTACCTGTGTGAGTCAACGGAAATCGCGTCGAGTAGACATTCATCTCAACTACTTTCTATTCCGAATTCACAGATAAAACGAAATCTAATTGCCAGTATCTGTCTAATTCGGCATCTCGCTAACAGTTTTCTCCTTTCTTGTGCCATCTGCATGCATGCATACTTCACTGAGCTCGGGAAGCGTATTGAAATCAGAATACATTTTAAAAGAAAGTGCAATAATCGATAGGGACGAAAACACCCAGTCCTACACTGCATTGTCGACTATTGCAGACTTCTTCAGACTACTCACCGTTCCAGTGACAGAGGCACCCCTCTTGTTCGTAGGACAAATCTCTCACATGTTGTAATCCACTACTAATATCGCTGGCTGCTCGGTGTGTATCAGCATCGTCGTCATTTCCTCTAAACTTTTCATACCAGAGGCAGTTATTCGGCTCACAACTAAAAGTTTCTTTAGTCTCCCGATATGAATTTATTTGATGAGAAATAAATGAAATCTCAAACTGAATGTTGGAGGATGTGTTGTATGAAAAAAAAAATGTTTTTAAATCTATCGGACCAAACTGCGTGGTCATCAGTCCGTAGCTTACAAACTACTTGAACTAAGGTAAACTAACCTACGGACAACACACATACACACACACAGACACACACACACACACACACACACACACACACACACACACACACACACACACACATAACACACATGTCCCAGGGAGGACTCGAACCTCCGACGGTGACCAACCGCGCGCTCCCCAGCGAGGCGCCTTAGACCGCTCGGCTACTCCACCGCGGCGAGAAAAAACATAAATGCGTGTACAATGGAAATGAAACTGAAGTACAGAATGATCATGTCGCACACATAATGTTAACATTCTAAAACATTGTGATAAGTTCTTTTTACGAAAAGAAATCTTAGTAATTCGAGGAAGATTTTTAAATGTTCACCTCTAATATAGATTAATTTAAATTAGGAACTTAACTTTAAGTCGGCTCACAGAAAAGTATAATGCCAAATCGAATCCGTACACAAATAACGTAGAGAAAAGCAGTGTTTGTGACAAATAAGAAGGTACAAACGCAGCAGAGAATTCAATACACGCATTTCATGTGGAAGATTTGCAGTAGAAATATCGGAATGTTTCATTAAATAATCTATGTTTCCTTGAATAACTACACTCCTATTCGTTCTCCAAGATGTTACACGTATGATGATTATTATCACTAATATCAGTGGAACCAACGAACACATTCGATGTTCATTTGTGGAAGGCACTCAGTAATTGAATGAACTTACAGAGACAAATTTCCTGGATAGTTAATGAAATCTGGACAAATATTTGAGGAAAACTTACATAAAGGTTTGAGAGTAACGAAAAGATACGTATCCGTTAAGCATCCGTTACTAAAGGAAACAACTCGCCGCGGCGGAGTGTCCGAGCGCATTGAAGCCCTATGCTCCGTTGTGCGAGGCCATTCCCCGTCGGACGTTTGAATCCTCCCTTGGGCATGGATGTTTGTGTTGTCATTAGTATAAGTTAGTTTCTAAGTAGTTTGTAAGTTTAGGGACTGGTGACCTCGCAGTTAAGTCCTATAAGCTTAATAAGGAACAACTAAAGGAAGTAGTAGTCTTTACAAACGTATAGTTACTCGTTCTTCGCGTTACCAGTGCCATCCAGAAATACGACCACTACACTGTCTTTGAAACCGTCAAAAATTTTTAACTGTTACTGGTGATATTACTTTAACATTTAATATGCCTGCTTTTTGAGGCAATTATAGTACTGAGGATTAAAATACAATTGGTATATAATTTGATCAAAATTAGCGAGACCCACACACGACCTCGACTTTAAGAACTGTTCCCGCGCCTTACTCGGAGGATTGGATTGTCAGATTTAATCGGGATATTTCGTGAGAAAGTCAGTGTGACCGATCATAATAGTAGCACTACATTTACGAACAGCGGGACTGTTGTCCTATATTGTGTATTGTGTTGAATGAAAATATGTTGATTATAACTTTTGAGTATTTTTCACAAACTTTCTATAGTAGAGAAGATCAAAAACGAACAATAAACCTTCAAAATGAAACCTATATAGGTAGGTAAAAATACAATATAACGTATATTTCCATTAATAACGGACGTCTGATCATCGAGGATAAACCTGCAAGTACGAGCCAAGAAGTATAATCCAAAAAGTTTAAAACCAAAAATAATCGTAGAGCTACACAATATTCTGTTAAAGGTCGTCACGGATATCTATAAAAATTACTCATGTCATAGTAAAGAGTATCACAGAAAATACGCATTATCCGAATTGTTTTTCTTTACAATTTCGTATCGATACGGTTGATGCGAATAACGAAATGTATTCATGAGTAAGTTCTTATCGAAACAGTAGATGCGAGAAACGAAATTTATTCATTAGTAACGATTCAGTATTTCGTGACAGTCAAAGTATTCGTTACTCAGTACCGAATACATACGGTTTCCTACAGCTTATTAAGCATTATTAAGCAGTTAGTTACTGTCTGTTACACAACTCAACATGTTAATTTTCCAGGCATCGGAATGTTCGCTTGTTGCATATTCCGAGATTTATGAAATATATTCTAGGAGAAAAACTATATTGGGCTTAGACAAGCAAGTTCTGCGGCTTATGGAATCTAGTTTTCATCACTATTAACACCATGGTAATGTAATGTAATGTAATTATTTTGACATTAACATAAAAAATAAGACACGTTTCATAATTACATCCACCTAATGTAATGTAATGTAATTATTTTGACATTAACATAAAAATAAGACACGTTTCATAATTACATCCACCTATAAGTAAATTAAAATGAATATTTTAAAACAGAACACGTTTCACAATTACTTACACGTGTAAGTATTTTGGAATGAATTTTTTAAAGTAGGATACGTTTGATAGTTCCTTTGGTTCTGTGGGATTATTCAACTCAAAATCAGTGATATACTTATGTATCAGAAATGTTTTAATACATATGTTTCAGTGTTTACTCTAACCAGGGGAAAAACTTTGAGGCTATATGAAAAGGTCTGGTAATTGAATGTTGCCACGTCGTCTCCTAAATAAGAACAGAAACGACGGAAATTAAGATTTTCCAGTGCGTTTATGCGCGCGCGTGTGTGTGTGTGTGAGTGCGCGAAGTTGTTGAAGGGTGCCTGGTTGAAAATTGTATTGCGTCTAAATTAAATCTGTCGGCTCACATTTTCAATTACTGATTTCATTTTCATCAGATTCTTTTATCATAGATCACGACTTGTCAGGAACTTCTACAGATTAATTGACTTTTAAACAAACATCAGCTTTGTTTTCTCACTTCTTTTCACTAAATTCTTAATGATGTCTCAATAATCCATTTGAAATATTAGAATGCTTGGTGAAGAACAATTACTTCATCTTACTGCCAACTGAGGTGATGCAGGTGGGAGGCGGTTCAAATATCCTTCCGCTCATCCACACAAATGTCAAAGGTTCCCAAAGAAAGGCTACAGTCAGCTTGCTTCGCAATTCTCAAATGATCTTATCGTCAGCGGGGCGTCAAACTACAATTTCATCGTTTCCTTCACCATATCAGTGATCGTAATCAGAAACATTTTGTTATTCCTGGATTAGCAAACAGCAATAAAAGACCTATTTTTATTGTTAAAATTGAGTGTCAATTATTGGACGGTTATGATATCCGTTCCTACACACGAGTGTGATGTCACAGTTTCTTCGATTTGCCATAGATACTTACGATCTGCAATGAAACGTGAAAAATGTAATTTCACAGTTTTGTCATTCTGATTTCCCGTCGTGTCGTATGGGAAGAATATATAACATTCATCTGATTTTTGTAGTTATAAAACCCTTTTCATCTGCTTACTTATTATGCTTCATACGTATCATGATTCATACATGTCATGTTAAATATCTGTAGGCTCATTTGACTGCCGCGCACACTGAAGCACCATATCTAAAATGTTCAAATATTTGTAAAGCTTATGGGACTTAACAGCGTGGTCTCAGTCCCTCAACTTACAAAATACTTCTGAACTGCCTTATATTAAAGACGACACAAACATCCATGCCCGACGGGTGATTCGAATCACCGACAGGGCGCGGCCACGCGCATGAGAGCACAGCGCCTCAATACGCTCGGTCGCTGCGCCGCGGCGGAGCACCCTGCTGCGGCGAGCGTGACCGTTCGCCGTTGGAGGTTTGAATCCTCCCTTGGGCATGGGTGTTTGTGTTGTCGTTACCATAGGCTACTTTGTTGTTGTTATGGTCTTGCGTCCGGAAACTGGTTTGATGCAGCTCTCCATCCTACTCTATCCTGAGCAAGCCTTTCCATCTTCTCATAAGAACGGCAACCCACATCTATTAGAATCTGCTTACTATATGCGTCTCGTGGTCCCCCTCTGCGATTTTTACCCCACACACTTCCCTCCAATGCTAAATTTACGATTCCTCGATGTCTGAGAATGTGTCCTACCAAGCGATCACTTCTTTTAGTCAAGGTACGCCAAAAATTCTTTTTCTCACAAATTCTGTTCAGTACCTCTTCATTAGTTATGCGATCTAACAATCTAATCTTCAGCATTCTTCTGTAGCACCACATTTCGAAACCCTCTATTCTCTTCCTGTCGGCACTGTTTATTGTCCATGTTTCACTCCCGTAAAGAGCACACATTCCACACAAATGCCGTCAGAAAAGACTGCCTTACACTTAAATTAATATTCGATATTAGCAAATTTCTGTTTTTCAAAAATGCTTTTCTTCCCATTGCAATTCTGCATTTTATATCCTCTGTACTGCGACCATCGCATGTTATTTTACTACCCAAGTAACAAAACTCATCTACCACCTTCACTGTTTCGTTACCTAATCTAATTCCTTCAGCATCGCCTAATTTTCTAAGACTGCGTTCCATTATCTCTGTTTTGGTCTTGTTAATGTTAATTTTATACCCTCTCTTCAACACACTGTCCATTGCATTCAACTGCTCGTTCAGGACCTTTGCTGTCTCTGACAGAATTACAATGTCATCAGCAAAACGCAATGTTTTTATTTCTTCACCCTGAACTTTAATCCCTATTCCAAATTTTCCTTGCTTTTCTTCACGTCCTGGTCGATGTACAAATTGAATAACATCGGAGAAAGGCTACAACCCTGTCTCACTCCCTTCCCAGTTAATGCTTCCCTTTCATGCCCTTGGAGTCTAATAACTGCGATCTGGCTTTTGTACAAGTTGTAAATAACTCCCCTTTCTCTGTATTTTACCCCTGCTGACTTCAGAATATGAAAGAGAGTATTCCAGTCAACATAGTCAAAAGCTTTCTCCAAATCCACTAAAGCTAAAAATGAAGGTTTGCCTTTCCTTATTCAAAGATAAGTCGTAAAGTGATTATTGCCTCCTGGGTTCCTGTGTTCCTCCTGAATCCAAACTGATTTTCCCCGAGGTCAGCTTCTACCAGATTTTTCAATCTCCTGTAGATAATTCGTGTTAAAATTTTGCAAACATGACTTATCAAACTGATGGTTCTGTGATTTTCACACCTGTTTACGCCTGATTACTTTGGAACGCGGATTATTACATTTTTCTTAACGTCTGAGGGTATTTCGCCTATCTCATACATCTTCCACACCAGTTGAAATAGTTTTGTCATGGCTGGCTGTCCCAGAGACTTTAGTAGCTCTGAGGGTATGTCATCTACTCCCATAGCTTGTTCCAAACTAGGTCTTTCAATGCTCTGTCAAATTCATCTCTCAGTACAGTATTTCCTATTACATCTTGATATACTTCCTCTTACGTTTCTACAACATTGTCTCTAAGGTCATTTCCTTTGTAGAGCTCCTCTATGTACTCTTTCCACCTTTCAGCTTTCCCTTCTTGGCTGAGAACTGGTTTTCCATCTGAGTTCTTGATATTCGTAGAGCTGTTTTTCTTGTCCTCGAATGTCTCTTTTATTTTCCTGTAGGCAGTTTCTACTTTTCCCCCTCTTGCACATTCTTCTACAGATTTGCATATAGCTTCTAGCCACTCCTGCGTAGCCATTTTGCACTTCCAGTCAATCTTATTTCTTAGTCGTCTCTACTTCATTTTCCCTGTTTCATTTACTGAATTTTTATATTTTCTCCTTTCATCAATTTATTTTAGTATTTCCTGTGCTATCCAAGGATGTTTTGTACGTCTTGCTTTTAAACATATTTTGTCCTCTGCTGCCGTCACTATTTCATCCCTCAATGCTACCCATTCCTCTTCTACTGTTTTATTTCCCCCCATTTCTGTCAATTGTTGCCTAAAGCTCCCTCTGAAATTCTTAAGACCGTCAGGTTCCTTCAATTTATCCAAGTCCCATCTCCTTATTATCCTACCTTTCTGCAGTATTTTTTAGTTTCAGCCTACAGTCCATGACCAATAAGTTATGGTCAGAGTCTATATCTGCCCCTGGGAATGTCTTACAGTTTAAAACCTGTGTCCGTTATCTATGTTTTACCATTATACAATCTATCTGATACCTTCCGGTGCCTCCTGGTTTCTTCCACGTATACGACCCTTTTTGATTCTTAAACAAACTGTTTGTTACGATTAAATTATGTTCCATGCAAAATTCTACCAGGCGACTTCCTCTTTCATTTCTTCTGCCCAGTTCATATTCACGTACTATTTCTCCTTCTCTTCCTTTTCCTACTACTGACTTCCAGTCTGCCATCACAATTAAGTTTTACTATCCCTTAAGTGCCTGAATAATTTCCGTTAACTCCTCATACATTTTTTCAATCTTTACTTTAAGTTAGTGTAAGGAGTGTCCACCTTCGTAGACCAGTGCCAGCGTCGCTGACTACCACGCACGGGGCCCGTGTTCGATTCCCGGCAGGGGACTGGGAGTTGTGTGTTGTCCTAATCATCATCATCTCATCATCATTGGCACGTAAGTCGCCCATGCGGCGCCAACTAAAAAGACTTACACTAAGGCGGCCGAACAATTCCGCAAGGGATATCCCGGCCAAGAAAGCCATACGCTCCTTTCCAGTGTAAGTAGTTTGTCGTCTTAGAGCCTGATGAGAAGTTCCTTAGATTTACAAATAATTGAACATTTTTCATGTTTCTTTCACTGTCGGCGACAATACGATCCGTATTCTGCGTAAGAAGGGACACGTCTAACTCATGCAATGAAAAATTCTTAGAATAACGTTGATCAGAAAAAGTAGTGATAGTAGCATTTACATCCATAATATTGTTTTCTACAAAGAGCGGTATTTTAATTGAATAAAAGTAACATTAGACGGATATGATACGTAATCTAGTGACGTCTGTGTACCGTTACATTTTCAGCAATACCAAAGTTCATCAGCTTAAAGTAAATGTGCCGCAGTGGTGTGGCTGAAAAATCAAAGGCGTTTTGCTGAGAAGCGCGCGGTTGCTCAATGTCGGAGGTTCGAGTCCTCTCACAGGAATGTGTGTGTGTGACGTTCTTAGCATAAGTTAGTTTCAGTAATTTGTAAGCTTAGAGATTGATAACCGCAGCAGTTAAGTCCCTTAGATTTATAAACATTTCAATATTTTTGTATATAATTGTAAGCGCAAACAGGCGTATCGATCATACGTGTGCCGCGGTGGAGTGGCCTTGCGGTCTAAGGTGCCTTGCTTCGGAGCGCGCGGTTGCTGGCCGTCGGAGGTTAGAGTCCTTCCTGGCGCATGGATTGTTAGTTTAACGTGGTATCAGTAGTTTGTAGGCCTAGGGACACAAGGAAAAGACGTTAAGTCCCATAAATTGACAACCATTTGAATTTTAACATACGTAAAGTAGCTTATATTAGTCCTGAGACCAGAATTTGAATTTCGATGAAATGGTTAAAACAGAGCGGAAGAGATACATGATCGTTACTTCATCACCAAACTGTACTGTTTGATTTGAAGTGAGTTATCTACATAAGACTGAACCATATGCGCTTAGAAGAACAGAGGTTACAATAACGAAATGCGGTTATCGTCATTTCGATATTGTACTACTTTTATACGAAAGTGATTTTGAGTGTAAATACGTGGCTTTCGTGAGGTGTGCAACAATTTTTCCGAAATCTAGCGACTGTAAGCTGTGAAGGATATGTGCATTTTCCACAGTTACAATTCTCTTAAGTAGAGGGAATTTTAGCACCATTAATTTCTAATGAATTGGTACACTAATATTATTCAATTACATACAATTTTCCCGCTACGTTACGGTTATATTGTAAGTTTGATTCGTTCTATTAAAATGTTTGCATGAAAATGCAGCATATCACTGTTTTTATGATTAGATGATATTGTAATTTTATAAGTACGCTTTGGCGAGATTCCGAACGTACGAGGTGAAAATACATGGCTAATATTTGTGTTGCAAAAGTTGGAGATATCAAGATTCTTTCCTTTCAATAGCTATTCGAATGCGGAAGAAACATTATATTGATACAAGCTAAAAAAAACCTCTAAGTTTTCCGCAAAGTTTCGATTAATTTTCTATGAGCTTGGCGCGACGCGACCGATAGAAACACCATACTCACTGTGTTACGAATACAGGTCTCAGTTGAAGAGTGATTACTACCACAGTGTAATTTTTTCATTTATGTTAATTTCAAGTATACTTCTATTTCTAGAAAAAATTTCACTGTGACATGTGTCAGAACATATTTTCCTCCTTTGTGAGAGACCAGATGAATCTCAGAAAAATCGTGCTAAGTCATACTGGAGATATACGAGTGAGAATGTAAAGACAGGAGAACTGGTGGACTTTGTACCCCGGCATCCTCGGTTTGGGTCCCGGCACAGGCTTTACGTAGTGCGCCAGGTTACGCAAGCAGCGGCCGCTGAGCTTTGCCGCTACGAATGGCGAAGGGAGGCAGCGGCGGCGGCGGCGGCGGCGGCGGCGCCAGCGGTCGAACCCCTATATAAAGGCGGGCCGCGTCCCTCGGCAGCACACAGCAGCCGCAGCACACCACCGCCACCAGCTGCACCATGAAGCTCGCCGCCGTCCTCGCACTGATCGTCGTCGCTGCAGTCGACGGACGCATCGGTGGTAAGTCGGAGCTCACCCTACAAATCGTCTTCCTCATCTCCGTACTCCTCCTTACAACTCGCAAAAATGTTTTTCGTCTTAACTCAGATTATTTCCTTAAAATTTCTAAATTAATAATTGTGACTTCTATTCTTTCGGATATCTTCGAAAGAGCAAACGCTGAAATTCTCAATTGCATTCCACCTTGTCGAGAATCGATACTTACTTAAGTGCAGGATACAGAGCTATTGCGACCTATGAATGGTCGAAGTAGGGGGACATGTGAGAGTTTGGGTAGAACGGGTACGTGCTTACCTGTTCCTTGCAAGTATGTTAAGCCAGCATGCCTAGAGTGGCGCAGGGGCTTACACATATGCCTACTAAGCATAATCCTGACACCACTCCAAATTTTCAAACCTTCATGTTGTATCATTACAACACCTACTTGCAGCTGAGACTCCAAACCTAAGTTAAAAGTTCTTATTCGCTCAATATTTCCTTCAAAAAATGGTCTGCATTATCTATACATTCTGGTAACGACCGCGTAGTATCTCCACATCAAAAGAGACTCAAATATTTACATTTGCAGACTTATATACAAATATTATATTCTGTTCATTCAATTGGGCATCGAATGAACAAGTCTGTCTAAGAAAAGTAAAACTTTCAGTAATATTCTGATAATGTATTTAAGAGTTTAGGAGAACGGCCTTTCTTTACTTATAGAGGCGCCCTGCCTTCTTCTCCACTGATTACAGATGGAAGTTTTGGCCAAAGCTTCAGTTTAGTGCATGGTATTGATGTTTGGCTTGATCAAACACCAGCCCATACATTAAGCGAACCATTGCAAAGAAAATTTGCTAGGATAATCAAACCCGAGCGAGTTGATTCAAATCCACTTATGGCTATCCAGATCCAATTTTTCTCTAAATCACTCCAGGAAAATATCCTGGTGGTTCCTTTCAAAGTGCATGGCAAATGTCCCTCCGAATTTTTAGCCAAACATCCGACCATGATATTCGTCTCTATTGACCACGCAGACGCCGGGTTGTTCAACTCTACTATTCCTTCTTCATAAGAAAAGTCTACTGAGGTTCAAGTCCTATTTAATGCAAAACGTGTCACTGCGACGGCCACCTCTGTATATTCATTATTCATCTGATATTACGATTTATCATACTTGATTCCACCGAGAATCTATAGTACCTCTGCGACTTAATTCAGATTTCATTCGGAAAAATAACTTTATTTCAAAACTAGATGCCGGTCTCTGTGACGCCATCCTTCTTGTGTTAAACGTATCTTATAACATTGCGTGGGTACACTTATTAAAACTTTTAACCATGTTGAAGGTTGAGTTCACCTTACTACCGTGATCTCAACGTTCACTATGAAGGATCAGAAACCTTATTAGACGCACGTGGAATATTTTAACACATATGTTACGCACAGAAATAGGTCACGCTCTGATGCAAATTTAAAACAGCAATGAAAAGTTTTTTCTATTAATCGCTCGCGTGTTTTGCATACTATTAATCCGTTACGTCAGTACTTTAATCTCATCTGCTCCTGTCGATATATGTGTTCAATATAAACAACAAATAGTGGACACTTAACCTAATCATCATATGATCAGAAATACAAAACAAAACTTCGTACCCTATAGGTTAAGCGCTAAATTATTATAAATTTATAGTGGTCGAACTCACCATGAAATACAACTAGCACAATGACATTATATTACCCTCTGGATAACTTCGTTTCGGAGTTAAATATGTATCTATCGTACACACGAAAGTGTACCATGCTCTTGATACTCCTTGTTCTTACTAGTTATATGTGCTTCATAGAGACTTTGTTGCTTCGGATGTATGAAACTCTGTATGAGGTCTTCTGCATACCTAACTGAAAGAAACATGTGAAATGGGTGGACCACTGTTTAGTGGTTAGTTTTAGAATGAGTCTGTTAGTAGACAAAAGGACGTAACTACTGAGGAACGTTTGAGACACCAAAATAGAGTAACGTATTTCTGATATTTCTGGAAAACGCTCTTGTCACGCGTTTTATGACGATTCTAGTAAGCCAAAATTGCAATAGTCGAGGAAATTTTCGGTATTATCGGCTGAAGTAGTAGCTAAGAACTGTGTGTAACATCTTCGGTACTTTCAACGAGCACTACCTGCTTCATTATAAATCTGTTCCTCAGGAACGAGTAATACCTGTTGTTTTTAGTGTACTGTTCCATTGTTTTCACTATGAGAAACTGATTTCAGGTTTCTTAACAACAACAACGCAGATAGAGCTTTTGTAGTGGTAAGAGCCGTGTGTGTTGTTTGCCCACAGATGACCCCGGCAGCCTGGGAGTGAAGGTCTGCCCCTCGAGCGAGCCTGACGTCGTGTCCTGCCGCCGGAACGCCCTGCAGTCGGCGTTGTCCCTCCTGGCAGGAGGTGAGTACTCGACAAGTGGATTCTAGAGAACGACGAAAACACCGAAAATAATGACTAGTAGAAGGCACCTGGCCTTCGAAACACATTTTTGCTGTAAGGAATTATTTCAAAGATGTTCTTGGGAATATTGCAGTAACATCTTCTGCCACATTTAAAACAAAAATAAAACTTTTAACATTAATCGCGGATGAAATTCAGCTATAGCATATATTGTTTTCATATTTCGATTTATAGTTCTTGGTGGCACGAAATATGTTGTCCGTTCAGTGAGATCACATGCAGATATTGCCAACGACAGCAGATCAGCTTCTAACCATCGCCTCGCCGTCTCCCCACAGGTATTCCCAGCATCGGGGCGCGACCCATCGACCCGCTGACGCAGATTCCGCCCCTGATCCTGGAGACCGAGTCGCCCTTCAAGCTCAAGTTCAAGCTGGACGACATCGTCATGATTGGTCACGCACGCAGCGTCCTCGATAACTTGGAGTGAGTTCCAGTAGCACTGTATAAGGCACTATGAAAACGGCTGCCATGTCTATCAGTTAACAGTGTATATTTTGATTTAACTATCTTGTTATACTTACGCGGTGAGTATTACTACATGATTTCATGAAATTCTGTATCTCTTCCGACAGAATTGACGTACAGAACCATACTATCCACGTTGTTACGCACACCCCTGGTGCCCTGATAATGAAAGGTATCTACACTCTTGATGAGGAAATTATTAAGGGCATTCCCATGAGAGGCAATGGTCGCTTCAAACTTACCATGAGTAAGTATTCCTTCATACTTACAGTAACTCGACATTAGTTTTTAATGTGTTTCTTCTAATAAGCGTAATTTTTCAATTATAGAAAAGTGAATATAAAATAATCCACATAGAAATGTTATTTAATACTTAGAATTTGTCTCCCAGTGCCGGAACGGCGGTTTTATTACTTTAAAGTTCTGCTGTCCAAGAAAGTAGTCAAGAGTTCAAAACTACTTGGCTGATGTTCGTTAAAAAAAGTATTTGTTCTCCATTGCAGTCGATTCCACCGCTGACGTTACTTACAAGGGCCACCCCGTCGCCGGAAGGGGCGGTGAAACGTACCTGAAACTGGACTCCGCCAAGACGAAATACACCTATGGAAAGACATCTTACGAGCTCACCGGACTTTTCGGTGGTTTCCCTCCTCTTGGTAAGTCGCACATGTATACTTAAGATAGTTTTTGCTTTCAGTAATGTCGACCAACGTACAAAAACGACTAGTCAACTGTACTAAAATAGCAAATCCAAAATTTTTCTGTCAGCACTATATTCCATCCAAGGAAAGAATGATTTACACTTGAATTAAAGTACTACTTCCAGTTGTTCCTCTGTCATGTCTTCGTTTTAGCACTTTTTGTTAGTTTCAGTTGCATACATTTATAACTACACGGAGAAGCGTCATTATAATTGCTCACCCGATTTTTGTTATTTATATATGTTTACAAAGTAAAATTTCTCACCATACTATTTTACAACATACAATTGTCCTTTGTTAGTATTGTCTCATTAACGAGTAACATTTGCTTGGAAAAGGGAAACATAGTCTTACATCTTCAAAAAATTAAAATTTGACGGAAAAATTATGATCCTGACAAGTTATATTGTCACTTTGCTCCAAAAACTTTTACTCTCTCTCTCTCTCTCTCTCTCTCTCTCTCTCTCTCTCTCTATATTTTTTTTTTTTTAATCCGTTTCTCTGTGAACTATCTCTGGGATAGTATACTACTTCTTCGCACGTACCTTTTCCTTTACAGTGTTTCCCACATTCCGTAAAAATTAATGACAGTTCTAATGAATCTCCACACATTTGGATGACCTCACCTTACCATGCTTACCATGCTGAATCTTGTGCCGCACACTAACTTCACCTGCTCTCGCTCTTGCAGAGGCGGCCGGCAACGCGCTGATCAACATGATGACGTCACCCATCGTGGAGCGCGAGATGCTGGGCCCCATGGAGGACTGGATGGAGCAGGTGTACAAAGGACAGGCGCAGTACGTCTTCGACACCATCCCGTACAGCAAGCTCTTCCCGGAGAGCGTCAGCGCTGTCCCAAAGAGCTCCAAAACTGTTTCAAAGGAGTCGTCATTCTTTTACAATCTTAAGTAAATTTCACATTTATCACGTATCTGTAGTCGATAATATTTTTTTCAATAAAATGTTTTTGTAAAAATCTTTCGTTGATATTTATAAACCCTGGACTGACCTTACCTTCCAAGTACAAAAATATTTTAGTCGAAGTTGCTTTGTCTTTTTTCAATTACATATAGTGATGTACTATTATTTCCCGTAGTTAGAAGTCACTTTCAAGCTTTGTTTGGACCATTTATACTTTTCATTCGTAATTGACAGGTGGAGAGTCATATACTAAACACTATCTCAGATAATGAACACAGTAGAAACTGCTTACTTTGTGATGAAAACAGTTGCTCCTTTGTAGGAAAGAGAGAAACGAACATGTCACTCAAATCAGAGTTTGCCAAAACATATGCACATCAGTGAATACACTGCTGAATACAGATTATTGTACAGTAACAATTATTTGACCACGATAATGTGATGCAGTTCGTATCTTTAACATAAAATAACCACTGTGCTCGAAACTACAGCAGGAATTTTTTATCAAACACAATGAAACAACAAATCATTGTACACTAGCTTGACTTGTTTTAAGGAAGGCAAGGCATTGCTTAACCTGGAGAAAATTAAAGTTCAGTAACTCTTTGCTTATATTGATTCACAGAAAACATAATGAAGAGGTTCACTTAAATTAATCCTTTGTGTTAACCAGTAACATGTCACTCAATGGCTAATTTTACCGCTAAAGACCTCCAACACGAAAGACAGGGTGTTTTCGTACATTCTGCCACGTGCTAAAAAATATTGGAGATCAAACTCCGGAGAACATAATGTTTACATCCTCACAATACCGTTCATGAATGTAACGAGAGAACGATTTCATTCCTTAAAAATACATGTAAAGATCTCCTCACTTCCACAGCCAAAATTTTTATTCTAATACAGTGAAACTATCAACATTTGAGTTTGATTACGCATTTCAGAGTTCAGTACCCTTACAGAATCCTCCGCGGACACCTATTCCTTGGTAAAATTGATGTCCTGCCTGATTTTAAGCCTGTTATTTCAAACTCATTCTCGACCGAATCCAAGTACTGTCTTCTGGGTCAACAACGACTCCTCTTACCCTCTACTGCCGAACTCATGTCTCCCTTAGGTAACCTTCCTTTTTTCATGCGAGTAACATGTCCCCATCTTCTAAGCCTGTTGTCTCTGTTTCTTCTGTGGTGCTCATTCCCAGTTATTATTTCCATTCCTCATTATGAACACTCTCATTGTTCCCACGTGTTAGTACCTGCAACCATCATTGCTCTAGCCTCAACCTCATTAATATCGTAACCTCCGTCTACCCAGCTTTCTCTCCCAAAAACAATGTCGGTCTAAAGACTGAACGATGCACTACCTACTTAGACTTGACTTTCTTCTTGCAGGAGAGAGTAGACTAGCTTAGCGCTCACTCCATTAGCTTTGCTGCACTTTGCTACACCAGTTCTGTCACGATGTTGCCATCCTAACTACATGAAACTTCCACATATTCTAATTCTGTTCCTCCTATTGGGCACTCAAATGTTCATAAAAATCTTTTCTACTGAACCCTCTGAAATATTAGTTTGCAACTTTCCTGTCGCATCTGCCATCACAACTATGTCGCATGTGCGACACTGCTTGTTTTGTCGAGTAAATCGTTTTCAACTGACTATCCGTAAATAATGTGAACAATAGTGGTAGCCTTGTTTACCCCTGAAACTACTCTGAACCGTTAACCAATATACCGCCAACTCTTAACTACTGCCTGACTAACTACGTAACGACTTGCTTGCAAACTTTTTCCTCTCGCTTAATATTTTAATAGGACTGTCAATAATGTCCTTCCAGGAACTCGGTTTATAGCTTTCCATACTTCTATGAAATACAGTTCCCTGATCCACTCAAATCACTTCTCCATATCAGCCGTAAGGAGAAGACCTGTTCTTTACAGCCTTTAAGAGGCTTAAACCCACACGATTTTTAATCCAATTTTTCAACTAATATTCGCACTCTTCTTTCAACAATACCAGAGAATCTTTTGCGGACAACACGAATTCGAGAGATACCCCTGCAGTTGTTACAATATTTTCAGTTTTCATGCTTCAAAATTAATACGATTATTGCTTTCGCCCAGCCAGACAGAACTATGCCCCGACTCCTACTCCTTTTAAATTATCATTTGCAACCATTTCAGACCTGACATTCCACTGTATTTGATCCGACATAATTTCATCTACCCCTGCCACTTTAATGCACTGAAATCTAATAGTCACTTCCTTAAATGAGATCCTATACTATTGTAAATCAAAATATGAAACATTGCTAAACATGTTTCCACTCATATTGAGCATCTCTCCAACATATTCTCTTTATCTTCCAAAGGCATCCACAGGCACCACTAGCAACTTTCTTGCCTTGTCCAAAACGCTTGTCGATTCCATCCTCCCTCCCCTTCGAAGACTGCAAATTACAGTTCAGACAGGTTTTCCAGCAGCGTAACCCAAGATTTCAAACTTACTTCCAAAGTCTTCCCATGATTTTTGCTTGGATGCTGTAGTTATCAATTGGGCGGTATTTCTTTCTCCAACATTCTCTGTCTGTCGGAGTTCTTCAATATGTAGCCATTTTGGAAACTTCTCTTTCCTCTTACTTTCCATCAAGCTTTGTTTTTAATCGTTCCTTTCCACGCTACTGTCCCAAGACGTTCTGCAGCCATTTTATACTATTATGTGTCCATGCCTTGCTACCTTTACTATACATTGTTATATCCTTGTGCCTGACTTCCATGTCCTGATGCTTCTCCACTCTTATCCTACTACGTATGGACCTGACGTACTGCACATTCGGCCTGAGAAGTCCAATTTCACTGCAGATTACTTAGTGATAAGAGTCATTAAAGAAATACCGAATTAAATTGTGTCCTTGACTACCTTCCTGAATTCTTGATCTGTTATTCTACAGTCAATGACAGAGGTGGTTCCCAAGTTTACCGGTGCATGTTCTTATGCTTCAAAAAGGGTCTGTGTTCACTATGGTAGCACAAAAGTTCAAGAACTATTGTCCTTTTCTTTTGGCTTACGCATTCTCTTAAAAATTATCTAACTAAAATTTCATATCTTTATGTTCGATTTTCTATCCTGGAATTGAAATCAGCCATTAGCAGAAAATTGTCCTCCTTTATTCTAACAACTTTATCTCTGAGTGCGTCATAAAATCTGTTCATTTCGTCTTCATGTATCCTTTCACAGGATGAGGTTTGTAACTGCTAGATTCGACCAATGCGCAAGTGTTACCAAAATGCTTCGGGAAGTCAGTTGAGAGTCGCTGGAGAGGAGGCGACATTCTTTTCGAGAAGCACTGTTGAAGAAATTTAGAGGGCCGGAATTTGAGGCAGATTGCAGAACGATTATACTGCAGGCAACCTACATTTTGCGTAAAGACCACAAGGATAAGATTAAAGAGATTAGGGCTCGTACAGATGCATACAAGTATTCGTTTTTCCCTCGATATATGTGGGAGTGGAACAGGAAAGTAAGAAGTATTAGTGGCACCTTTGGGTGGATTGCAGAGTATGTACGTAGATGGACGTGTTGAATATACTGACACAATACTATTTTTCTTGCTGTAGACTGCCAAACCAAACCATATTAGTCGTTTGTTTACTTGCCTTCAATTTCATTACTGATGTCAAACCCTACACGCCACTGTGGTCTCCCTGCTTTGACTCCTGACATGATGACCTTGTTCTCACACTTCTCTCACCCTTTACACAAACTCAAGCTGCGAACTTCTGACACCATCTTACCTGCTGCCTCTACAAGCCCTGATGTGTTTCCAGTGTAGCCCCCTTTGATGCTCATATCTCCCCATCTCATTTCAGACAGTTTACCAAGTCGTATGTGAGGTGTACCCTGCTTCCAATTAGTGGTGAGACTCCATCACCTCCAAAAGTCTGAGGTACTTTCCTCTTATATTAAAGAACCTGGGAGGCAGACTGCTCTCCTATTTGCCCCAAAGGACCCAGTAACCGGTGGATTTGGTAGTCTTTGCCGTGTGAGCAAAAAGGTGGCTACGACCTATATTATGTCAGAGATCGTTTCCTTTGCATAGCACCTCTACATATTCTTTCCATCTTTAAGTTTTCCATTCTTTGCGCAGAATTGGTTTCCCATCTGAGTTCTTGATATTCGTACTGCTGTTATTGTCTCCTAATCTCCCTTTTATTTTCCTGTAGGCGGTATCTATTTTCCCCCTAGTTATATATTCTTTTACAGTTTCTCATTTCCCTGTAGTCATTCCTACCATTTCGCACTTAGTCTCATTTCTTAGATGTATGTACTCAATTTAGCCTGCATCACTAACTCATTTTTATATCTTCTCCTTGCATCAATTAAATTCAGTATTTCTTGTGACATCCAAGGACTGTCCGGGGATATGTCTTTCAGTTTAAAACATGGTTACGAAATCTGTGTGTTACCATTATATATTCTGTCTGGTACCTTGAAGTGCTCCTGGTCTGATCCACGTATACAACCGACTTCATGATTCTCAACCCGAGTGTTAGTTATGTTCCGCACAATATTCTACCAGGCGGCTTTCTGTTTCATTACTTTTCCCCTGTCCATATTCACCTAGATTTTTTTCTTTCCCTTAGTTTTCCTACTACTGAAGTTCAGTCCCCCATCACAATTAAATTTCTCTCTCTATTAAGAGCCTGAATGTTTTCCTTTACCTAATGATACATTTCTTTAATCTCCTGATCGTCGGCAAAGCTATTTAACATATAAACTTGTACTACTGTGATCGGTGTTTACTTTGTATCTGACTTCGATAATGTGATCACTGCGCTGCTTATTGTAGTTTATCCGAATTCTTATTATCTTATTCACTGTTAGACCTAATCCTGTAATACCCACAATCGACATTGTATTTTAGTCCCGCACTCACGTGAACAGGAATCCTGTTCGATTTCCTATCAAACGTCGCTAATCCCTACTATATCTAACTTTAAACTATTCATTTCCCTTATTTAATTTTCTAACCTATCTACCCGATGAATGAATCTAACATTTCACGCTCCGATCCGTAGAATTCCATTGCTGTCTCTCCTTATGACGACATCCTCCAGAGTAATTCCCGACCGGAGGTCCGAATGAGAAACTATTTTCCTCCGGAATATTTTACCCGAGAGGAGGCTATCATAGTATATTAATACAGTAGAGCTTGACGTTCTCGGGAAAAGTAAAGACAGTAGTTTCCACTTGTTTTCAGCCGTTCACAGTAACTGCATGTAAAGCGATATTAGCTGATGTTACAAGTGCAGCTCAGTAAATGATTCACACTGTTGTCCATGTAACAACTGTCAAGTCTGCTGCTGTCCCTCTTCAGGAATCACTCGTTTGTCTGGCCTCTCCACAGATATGCCTCCACTATTGTTGCACCTACGGTATATGTGTAGTTCAGCAGGCAAGCCACTCCACCTCGATAACGTCTTTGGTTCAGAAGGTTACTCGCCTACATATACACACAAAATTAAGAATAACAGCATTGCAAAATAAAACAATACGATCAAAAAAGTATATAATTATACTGAACTTGTTTATTCAGGCCGAACGCAAGCAAAATGGGGAACCGATTTTTTTAATACAATAAAATTGCATTCCATTTACATTAATACTGACGATGTCCAGCATTGAATTTAACGTAAATTACACAGAAAGGATTTACAAACAACACTCAGTCGCTTACACACACGCAATGCAACAGCGAAACTCACCAAAATCAGCGTGCTGAAACGAGGCAGAAGCAGGCGCTGCTGTCGTAGGAGAAATTCAGCAAGACCGGAGGTACCACACAACACAATATACAATAATACTGCGAAGATGTCTCTGGTCTGTCGTGCCTGATTTGAGATGGTGCGTGAGTAAAAGTTAAGTTGCATCTAGATTAGATCGCGAGCAAACACGCTAACCACGACACACGACTACGTTACATGATCGCACTCCACTGAAGGTGAAGTGGATTAAAATCGGATTCATTACACAAAATCACGGCGGACTCTTAAGTTGCAATGTGGGAGTAAACTATCCAGGCACTGGTTTTATGAGAAGTGGCTTGAATTAAGGTGAGTAGCTGCAATCACCAGAAGTCGGAGTTCGGACCCACGCGATTCCCAAAACCGATAAAAATGTATAAATTCAATTTCCGAAAAATAAAGAAAATTAACTACGGCATGCAACCCCTGGAACTGCGTAGAATTTCATAAGACGCTACTGAAATGCAGCAACATGCGAATGGGAGCGACTACAGAGACGGAAAAATAAAAGTAAAAACTACGGTACGCAACCCATAAAAATTACATAAGAAAGCAAAAGAAATGCAGCTTACACGCGATAGAGAGCGATTACAGAGACGGATGAGGTCCAGTCTCAAAAAAACCAGGAAAGTGAAATAATTACGAAGACGGAAAAGTGAGAATAGAAACTGAGGCATGTAACCCTTAGAAATACATAGAATTTCGTAATAAAGCTATTGAAGGTTGTTTTACAAGGCTCGGAGGGAATTATATACAAAGACTGAGTGGATACTACAAGTTCAGAAAAGAAACAGCAAAATTAAAATAGGGGGAGGGGAGGGAAGATTGCCAATCAGAAGGATACACGCATAGTTACTTGCCTGATCGGCATGAAACAAACAATAGCGGAAGCTGAAGGCTTTGTTCTAAGAACCAACCACGTGGAACACTTATCACTCACAGACGGAAACTATAAGATTTTTATAAGCACTGTACAAAAATGAACATATCGTATGTTAGAAATCGGGCCCCACAAAGCTAGAAAGAATTTACACAGAGTTCATACACCGCCACATAATCACATAAGGTTTGAATATACCAGACATTATCAAACTGCAACTAGTAACACACACATCGCGTTTATATGTTGAAAATCACTGGATTGAAAACCTAGAATACATTTCCGCGCACGATCGGAAAAAATATTCCGAAAAATGAATCTAAGTTCAAGAGTCTAAGTTAAACATGCTAGACAACGAATCGGTACCATCTCCGCAAATACAAGAGCAGACCCAACCTTACCTCACCAAGATCCCAGGACAAAGTGAAGACCGAGCGGCCAGGAGGCGCGAAGCGACCGGAAACTGGCAAAACATATTGAAAACGAGGTGGTGGGGGAGAGACTCGCCCTGGAGAGGGCTCGTTGACTGGCTTTTAACCAAAGGGTGTAGAACAATCTTTGGTAGCATGAGTGGCAGAGTTTGGTAACGACTAACTATCGACTCTGAGCCAGAAAGAACATTGCAAAGTGAGCTATTACTACTCACATTCAGACAGCCATTAGATCCTCGCACATCCACTTAAAAGAATAACAATTACACATTCTCACAGGACAGTGGCGTAGCGGAGAAGCCGTACTTATTGCCACATTCATAAATACAATAATAAATTATTAAAATAACAAAATCCTAGCAATATTAAGTAACATTTCAGAAACTAATATTTTAAAACATGAAATAAAAATGCTATTCATCATGCCTTGAAAAGAGTGGGGTTCTAGTTTTAACAAAATGCTATTCTAGCGACATCAAATAAATTACAATTTTACAAAAAATATATGGAAGACGACAGGTGGTCGGCTTTCAACTCACACACACAATTACACCATTCACATAAAGTTAAATCGTACTATCCCAAACGATGAAAATAACATAAAAAGTAAATAAAAAATATCAGTACAAAACAGTTTTGCACGTAAGTTCCATATACTTGCAGATGTCCAACTGTGAAGGAGGGCCCATACAGAAAATATAGGAAAAGTGTAAACAACACGTAAAAACAAGGTATACGGGATGTCCCACTCAACTGTTTCACCCCAGATATCTCTGAAACTACAATAGATATTGAAAAACCACTTTCACGGCCATGAACGTACGGCAGGGGCTTGTGAAAGTAGGTACTATGAGACACTCTAAAACGTAAAGAAATATTATTTTCAACAAAAAATTATGTTTTTTGAAATGGATACCTCATATTATTTTTAAGCAATCGATAGGATGAAAAATCAACAAAAGAATGGCGTCGGTTGCATCGCGGTGCGTCAATTACATCCGGAGAAACTGCGAAGCGAAGTTGACGTTCGAAACGCATGAAGCGCGCTGCTAGCGCGTGTCCGAGACTCAACCGCGAGTCTTCATGTCACCGGTTTCCATGTGACCGGTTTCGACAGAATGTAACTGTCATGTACGGATATCATACTAATGTTATGGTATTAGTTTATGTGGCATGGCTATGAAGCCTCCTCTGAGGAAATCGCCCTCCACAAATGGCACATTGGTGATGAGGACCTTTAATGTACTCTAATTTATTGAACTGATGAGCCTAAGTCGCGCTTTTGTTCTAATAGTAAAACGTAATGGTGTTGTTCATTTGCCCTCCTCCACTGTGATGACGATCAGTAATATAGCCGAAGGGGGGCTACTTCTTCATCAACTGCTGTGCAGCTTCCTCTCTATTTTCTCCTCCTATGCCAGCTGCATGTAGTAACCCCCCCCCCCCCCTCCTCCCTCCTTTCGCGAGGATCTCCTGCTACGCAGCTGAAGCCAAGGGCACCTTTGCCTAAGTTATTATACACTTTCAGCTAATGCACATGGCATTAAGAACTATAAGATATATTTTCTTTAATAAGGATAAAAGTGGATTAGACATACTGTTAGATATCCCCTCATCTCCATTGCCGAGGGAGCAGGTTTAGGAATGTGACCTCCAGACCAACGTTCATGTGCAACGCCTTCGCTCTCTAGTGACGTCCGGTTTTCTGCGAAGGCCATAACTAATAGATCTTCGACGTATACCATGAACCTTTGGGTGCGTTAGTCCTCGCCTACGAGTCGCAGAAGGGGCTCGATCGCGATGATCCAGAACATGGTTCCACGTACCGAACTTTGGAGGCATTGCTTTTTCGTAAGTTTTCGGTTTCCCACTTGCCACTCTGCGACACTGTTTATTCAGTAATAAAGTGAGCTATTGTAAGGGGAAACAGGATCATGGTCACGGAATCGGACGAACAACGTAGGTCAGCATTGTAAATAAAGACAGCGACAGCGTACTTAACTTTGCCAAGTGATGTGAAATGCCGTTTACAAAATCGTCTACAGATTTTCCTACTCTGAACTCATGCAGATGGAGACTAAGGTAGTAGCGTTCTCTATGTTTCTCTAGGCGGTTACATATGCATCTTTCCTGTATCTTAAATGCCGCGATGGAATAGCCGTACGCACTGAGGCGCCGTGCTGCGCTGCGCGCGATCGTTCGCCGTGGAAGTCCGAGACTTCTCTCGGGCATGGGTGTATGTATTGTCATTAGGTTAGTTTAACTTATTTTAAGTAGTTTTTATGCTAAGGACTGACAAACAAATCCCATAGATTTACAAACATTTGAATTTTTACCTTAATCAGGAGGACTTAGATTCCGACGCATCTTTGCCATCTTGTTTCTTATGATAATAGTTTGGCTGTGTTCCATAATGCATGTGACCTTCTCAGTCGTAGAGCATCATGTAGTAGGTCTCTCTCAGATAAGGTGTCATTATTGATGTGGACCTGTGTAATGTTTGGACGTGGGTGTTATCTGGGTAAGGTAGTTTCTTATTACGCAGGCTGGCAGTTGCCAATGCGACCTCCTCCCGTGCAAATATGTACTAAATTTTATAGTTATCTATTCCCTGTATAATTAGTTTCTTAGTCTATGTTGTAGTATAGTGTCTGAAGTGGGATCATCGTCGGGAAGTTGTTCGTTTTGCATTAAAAACCATGAAAAACCATGTCATCCTTTCTTTTCGTGCTACCTTTAATACAAGGCATTTTATTAAATAATTATGTACACTGTATACTTGTTCCACAATAATATTTTATTTTGTTGTGAACTAGCTTTCGGCTTCTTAGTCCATCTTCAGACACCTTAATACTGTAGATTATCCACATCACTGCAGCTGCTGTGTTTCGAGTTCAAAGATTTTACAAAGATATATGTCGTGCATAGGCTTTATAGCCTTTAATTATTTTATAACGAGAGAGACGCCCAATCAATTAAAAACAACTGTAAGTAAGAAATAACTATACATTAATTTTCAACAAATAAGCTAAAACTAACATATGACCCAGTGAGTGTACCAGTAAGTACAATGGTATATTAACTTATATATACAGGGTGTTTCACTAAGTGTGTTTGCCTCTGTAACTTATAAAATAATACGTGACGGGAAATTTTAATGCGGTAGGTCAACACAAGAAATGTTACACTGTCTGTGGGGCTATGAACATAATTTATTGTTATCATTTTCCAAAGATATAATTTTTTTAATGGAACAGTAGTTTTTTCTATCGTGTATTGGATTCGTTTAAACCAGCCGCGTCCAAATCAATTTAAACTACATTCCTATCACTGTTAGTTTGGGAGCTACAACCCTTCAAAGTTCCAGGGGCGGAAGCTGCGATAGCGTACCTGACTGGCCGAGTGGCTATTCCCTGGGGCACGGCCCACTGTCGCATGACCACCGGCCAGTGAGCTACGCTGTCGTAGCCTCCGCCCCCTAAACTTTGAAGGGTTGTAGCTCCCAAAATAACAATGATAGGAACGTAGTTTAACCTGATTTGGATGCAGCTGGTTTCAACGAATCCAATGCAAGATAGAAAAAACTATTGTTCCATTTAAAAAATTATATCTCTGTGGTGTAACTCTTTGGAAAATGATACAATAAATTATGTTCATAGCCCCACAGAAAGTGTAACATTTCTTGTGTTGACCAACCGCATTAAAATTTTCCGTCACCTATTATTTTATAGTTACAGAGGCAAACACACTTAGTGAAACACCCTATATATATAAAAGTAGGAGGGGAACAGGTGCGTGAGGAAGACATAAAAATGAAATGTTGTGGGGTGGGGGGCAATTACATATATTTGCAGTAAGTGAATATGGAATAAAGGATCGTACTGAAGTATACAGCCCATATTAAAATTTGCTCGTTTTCACGATAATGGTATGAATAACACGAGGAAGGAAAAACACTGGAATGTGGGTGAGAGACATTACACAATTTCAACAAGCACGGCGACAGAACCACTTAAGTGGCTGAACATGAGGGGGGTTGAAGACCGATAAAGAGTGATTCCACCTTTGCAGTACATGCCTTAAATTAATGTCATGCCTTTGGCATTAAATGTGATGTTCTCCAGAGAGCATATAAAGGCAGAAAACTAACATTGCTTGAAATGCTATCAACAAACACCAAGCTCGGAAATCAAACCTAATTCTCAATTATCAAATCCAATTTCAGTATTGACTACTATTAAAGTAACAGCTATTATGTATAATTCTGCCACCATGCTTGTTGAAATTGTGTAATGCCTCTCACCCACACATCTATTGTTTCTCCTTCCTTGTGTTACACCGTTGTAGTGTAACGCAGCTAATTTTAACATAGGTTATATACTTCAATATTCTCCTTTATTCAATATTCACATACTCCAAACTTATGTAATTGCCCCTGCCTCCCACCAACATTTCATTTTTTGTCTTTCTCACTCACCTGTTCCCTCTCCTACTTTTGTTCGTATACAGTATATAAGTTAATTTAATATACAATTTGTACTTAGTGGTACACTCACTGGCCCATATGTTTGTTTCAGCGTATTTGTTGAAAATTAATGTACAGATAGTCTGTGACTAACACATACCTTTGTAAAATCTCTTTACTCGAAACACAGAAGCTGGTGTGATGTGGATAATCTGCAGCATTTAGCTGTCTGAAGACAGCCTAAGAAACCGAAAGCTAGTTCACAACAAAATAAATAGTATTGTGGAAAAATGAATACGTCTATGTCTCATCAAGAACAGACAGAAGAGTCCATAAATATTACGAGGCATTTTTAAATGCCTTTAAATGTTAAGAAAAGAACCCTGCATATCAAGTACTATCAACTTACGGCTTCCAAAGATATCATTTTGACCCACTTTAGGTTACGGTAGTAACACTAAAAGTGGGCCTTTGCGATCGTCTTTTAACAGCTCGAAATGTAAATGAAAATAACGGCTTAACCATTCATCTAACAAGAAAATTGAATAACCGAATTTGTAGGGGAAACAATTCTCTACAACTTTGCTCTCTTATGTTTTTTTCATATCTCGTATCATTTCAGAGATATTTGCAAAAATAACGGCGCTTTTTGGATGTCTGTCTGTCTGTCCTTCTGTCTGTCCGTAACGTGTTCCCTGTTTTTATGACGCACCGTTCAACCGATCAACACCAAATGTTACAGACATAGCTGTAGGCCGCCAGAGACCAGAACCTCCCTTTTTCAAATTTTTCGGACAAAAAATACGGTAACAATACCAAAAAAGCCGTTTTTAATATAATTGTAATTGCAAATGAACAGTTCATGTGGCACGAAAATTGAAGAACCTAATTGGTATTCATATATTGCATCGTTGCAGAGATATTTGCAAAATAACGGCGATTTGACGATGTCTTCTGGCTTTAACGTTTTCCCACTTTTTAGGTTGAACCGTGCAACCGATCGGCACCAAATTTTACAGACATCATTTTTGGTTACCAGAGATCAGAACCTCGCGTTTTGAAATATTTCGGACAAGAAAAGCCGTTTGTGATTTAATTTTAATTGAAAATAAACCGTTCATCTGACGCGAAAATTGAATAAACGAATTTGTAGTGAAGAAAATTCTCTACAACTTTGTTCCCTTATGGTTTTATCGTGTCGTTTGAGAGATATTTGCAAAATTAACGGAGTTTTGACACCCTTCATTGAATTAACGAAAACCAGCCGTTCGCAGATGTCACGTGACATTCCTCGCACAGAACTCTCTCTGGCATGCGCCATCTTGCGTTGCGTATTTGATGATTTTCTTATTGTAACTTACACGTTGTCATTTCAAAGAAATGGCGCACTGAAGAATTAACAAAAACACGTCGTTCTTCGTACAATAAATGATAAGCTAGTGTCTACAAATGCCATATTAGCATCAGTTAACAACGGCCATCAATAGTATGAAATTAAAGAACGCAACCTCTAACTCTTATCCGTAGCGTAGTAGGCTATGCGTCCGACAGTGAGGTCAGTGGTTCGAAACCCACCACTACCTCATTTTTTTTCCTAAAAGGGTTTCAGACACTCTTATTAATTTTTTTTATTATTTAGATTATCATTTTTGTCCAAAATGTATGGAAAAACTACTAATCTAAAGTGGGCCGTAAAACACATCACTGCGATTTTTTTTTTTTTTTTTTTTTCATATTCAAAGTACGCCTTCGCGATGCCTGAGTTGTAATGTGCACTCGCCTCCACTTCAATAGCGACAGCAGCAGTCTTACGGTTTCGTCTTCTGCAAAACTGTCAAGCGCGTCTGCTCTGTGGGGCAGCGGTCTGGACACGGGCGTGGCAGGTAGGGCAGCAGGTGGCAGCCGGCAGCGGCGGGGCGCAGTGACGCGCGAGAACCGGCCGGAGCGGCGCGGCGCGGCGAGAGCTGACGCACGGCTGCCGGACACCTGCCGTTCTCGCGGCGGGGAGCCACCACTCCGCCGACGCACATACACCTAACATGATAGCAAAATAATCACGCCTTCCCTGCTCTGTTTCACCGAAATGAAGGCAAACAGAGGATTCAGTCGTGTTACATACCTCTGCATCCTGCAAGTTATTCTACTATTTTTCACTGTCAGTACTTGTGACCATGTGTTTCCTTACGTTTGTATAGTCTACGGGACTTAACTACGGGGTCATCAGTCCCTAAACTTACAAACTACTTATGAACTACTTACGAACTAGGACGGCACAAATATCCATGCCCGAGGGGGGATTCGAACCTCCGACCGTAGTGGCCGTGCAGACCGATACTGGAGCGCCTTAGTCTCCTCGGCCACCGCGGCCGGCCATGTTTTCCTTTGTATTTCATGGTCTTGGCGCTGGTACAAGGTATCCCGAATATTTAAAATGTTTCGAGTTTAATGGAAATTGACCAATTCTGCGTAATACGTAAGTCAAAAGTGAACTTATAAAACCGAACAATGTGGTGACTTCTACCACTGAGGTAAGTCTAGAAAACATAAATTAATATGCGCAGCGGACTCGCATGGAAATAGGGGAAGCACAAATACTAAAAATTATGGCCCTGTTATAAGTATACCCAAAGGAAATACTGAATGAGAAAACCATCTGATAAATTTATATAATGGAAGAGGAAACAATCTAATTATTAATGAACTTCGACTTACCTCGTGTTCTCATTACAAAACTGGAAACTGGAAACAACAAGCAGGTTTCAGGATGCAGAATAATTAATTTCAACAATTGTATAAAAATATGCAAATAGTTGTTAGGTAATAATGAGGTTAAAGAATACTCAAAAAGTGAAAACAAGGAAGGGGAAAGTAAACACAAATAATTTTTTTTTTTTAATTTAAAAAAATTAAAACACGAAAAGAAAAAAATTAAATTATAAATCTTGTATTATAAAGGTTTAAAGCAGAAAAACATTACAGGAACCTGTAGAAAAGCATGAATTACAATAATGTTAGGCCGCAACACGTACCTGATGATTCAGATGATAATGTACATTACTCCAGTTGTTAAGCCATATGTCAATATGCATGGTATATCTCCTCCAAGTTGATAACACAGGCTACGTCACAAATTCTCTCTCCATTACAATTCCTTATCCAACTATTACATAACGACTGGAATCAGACACAGCCTCTCGTTATTGCTACTAACCACTGACTGATTCTGGCGCGTTACCGCTATTGCCTCGCACAGTCGAAGCACTCACTCTCAAATCAATAGTTCCAAGGATTACCGTGTTACTTCCAATGTATATCTGTGGCCATCTCACAACATCAAGTACATTAAATATCTTTACTTTAAAATATGTACAAAAAAACCGAGCAAAATGCAAAATGACAAACAGAACAGAACCACTTTTGTAGGGGTCAGAAGGATAAATAATCAAAGCCCTGACGAAGGATATTAAGTTGTTCCAGTCCAGGGGTGGTATTGGGTGAAAAGGAGGACCCTCCGTTGTGACTGGTTACTGAGGTTGGGGGGCGGATTGTTAGTGTGTGGGGATATGGCATGGGAAATATGTTTGTGAAGTAGATCAGGAGAATAATGTATGCCTGTAAAGCCCTTTGTAAGGCCTTCGGCATATGGGTAAGGGACTTCTCATTCGTCATCGCCATACTGGCGTACCACCCGGCGTGATGGTATGGGGTGCCATTTGTTACACGTCTCGGTCACATCTTGTTCGCATCGATGGCACTTTGAACAGTGGCCGTTACATTTCAGGTCTGTTACGACACGTGGTTCTACCCTTCATTCGATCCCCTTCGAAATCGTACATTTCAGCATTAGTGTATACAACATGACCTCTTTCGAATTAAATTTAAACTATAGCAAATGTAAGTGTGTTTGATGTGCTATACATCCCCAGCACCTGCTCTGCAATATGATGGTCCACCTGTGTATCAAACCTGGTTGCTAAGATATTTAACGTACTTGATCAGTTAAATAAAACACTGCGAACTATAATGGTTTTTTTATTAAACAAAAAAGTTGTATTGTGTTAATTACGAGAAAGTCTTGCAGAAGTTGGAAGATTACGAAGTAAGAAGAGTAGCTTACATTTTAATTTAATAACAGGCAGCAGACGGTGATCCTCTGAAGCATTGAAAATGGCTGTAAAAATAAATAATTCCAGCTTGGTGGTGTGATATGAAACATGTATTTAAAAAAATCACTGATTGATCCATTCACATGATGGGACATCATCAGTTCAAATTTCGAGTCATGAAGACTCATGCACTCCGCATAGAACATTTAACACGCAAATCTATAAATCATATAAATTAAAAGTCTTTGTAGTGCACGTTACGTCTACATCTACATCTACAACCATACTCCGCAAACCACCCGACGGTGTGTGGCGGAGAATACCTTGAGTACCACTATCGATTTTCCCTCCTATTCCAGTCACATATTGTTCGCGGAAAGAAGGATTGTCGGTATGCCTCTGTGTGGGCTCTAATCTCTCTGATTTTATCCTCGCGATCTCTTCGCGAGATATACGCAGGAGGGAGCAATATGCTGCTAGACTCCTCAGTAAAAGTAAGTTCTCGAAACTTCGACAACATCCCGTACCGAGCGACAGAGCGTCTCTCCTGCAGAGTCTTCCACTGGAGTTTAGCGATCATCTCCGTAACGCTTTCACGATTACCAAATGATCCTGTATCGAAGCGCGCTGCTCTCCGTTGGATCTTCCCCACTTCCTCTATCAATCCCATCTGTTACGGATCCCACACCGGTGAGCAGTATTCAAGCTGTGGACGAACAAGTGTACTGTAACCTACTTCCTTTGTTTTCGGACTGCATTTCCTTAGAATTCTCCCAATGCATCTAAGTCTGGCATCTACTTTACCGACGATTGATTTTATATGGTCGTTCCATTTTAAATCACTCCTAATGACTATTCCCAGATAATTTATGGAATTAACTGCTTCCAGTTGTTGACCTGCTATAGTGTAGCTAAATGATAAAGGATCTTTCTTTCGATGTATTCGCAGCACATTACACTTGTCTACATTGAGCTTTAATTTCCATTCCCTGCACCATGCGTCAATTAGATGCAGATCCTCCTGCATCTCAATACAATTTTCCATTGTTACAACCTCTCTATCATCCGCAAAAAGGCTCAGTGAACTTCCGATGTTATCCGCAAGGTCATATATATATATCGTGAACAGCAACGGACTCACGACACTCCCCTGTGGCACACCTGACATAACTCCTACTTCGGAAGACTTCTCTCCATTGAGAATGACCTGCTGCTTTCTGTTATCTAGGAATTCCTCAATCCAATCACACAATTGGTCTTATATACCATATGCTCTTACTTTCTTCATTAAATGTTTGAGGGGAAATGTATCAAACGCCTTGCGGAAGTCGAGAAACACAGCATCTACCTGAGAACCCGTGTATATGGCCCTCTTGAGTCTCGTGGACGAATAGCGCGAGCTGGGTTTCACACGAACGCCTTTTTCGAAACCCATGCTGATTCCTGCAGAGCAGATCCCTAGTCTCGAGAAATGTCATTATATTCAAACATAATACATGTTCCAAAATTCTACAACTGACCGACGTTAGAGATATAGGCCTATTGTTCTGCACATCTGTTAGAGGACCCTTCTTGGAAACGGGGATGACCTGCGCCATTTTCCAATCTTTCGGAACGCTATGCTCTTCTAGAGACCTACGATACACCACTGCGAGAAGGGGAGCCAGTTCCTTCGCGTACTCTGTGTAAAAACGAACTGGTATCGGCCTTTCCTTTTTTGAGCGATTTTAATCCTTTTTCTATCCCTCTGTCAATTAGTTCGATATCTGCCATTTTGTAATCTGTGCGGCAATCTAGGGAAGGAACTACTGTGCAATCTTCCTCTGTGAAACGGCTTTGGAAAAAGACATTTAGTAATTCCGCCTTTAGAGTGTCATCCTCTGTTTCAATGCCATTTACGTCACAGTGTCTGGACACTTCGTTTTGATCCACCTACCGCTTTGACATAAGACCAAAATTTCTTAGGATTCTCAGCCAAGTCAGTACAAAGTACTCTACTTTCGAATTCGTTGAACGCCTCTCACATAGCCGTCCTCATGCTACATTTCGCTTCGTGTAATTTTTGTTTGTCTACAAGGCTTTGGTTACATTTATGTTTGCAGTGAAGTTCCCTTTGCTTTCGTAGCAGCTTTCTAATTCGGTTGTTGTACCACAGTGGCTCCTTTCCATCTCTTACGACCTTGCTAGGTACATACTCATCTAACGCATATTGTACGATGGATTTGAACTTGAACCACTGTTCCTCAACACCATATGTACTTAAGATAAAACTTCTGTGATGAGCCGTCAAGTACTCAGAATTCCCCTTTTTGTCACTTTTTCCGAACATAAAAATCTTCCTACATTTTTTAATATTTCTATTTACGGCTGAAATTACCGATGCTGTAACTGCTTTATGATCGCTGATTCCCTGTTCTGCATTAACTGTTCCGAATAGTTCGGGTCTGTTTGTCACCAGAAGGTCTAATATGTTATCAACACGAGTGGTTCTCTGTTTAACTGCTCAAGGTAGTTTTCAAATAATGCACTCAAGCCGCGGTGGAGTAGCTGAGCGGTCTAAAGCACCTCGCTGCGGAGCGCGCGATTGCTCGCCGTGGAGGTTCGAGTCCTCCCTGGGGCATGGGTGTGTGTCTTTTTCCGTAGGTAAGTTTACCTATGTTTAAGTAGTTTGTAAGCTACGGACTGATGACCACACCGGCCGCGGTGGCCGAGGGGACTGAGGCGCTCCAGTCATGGTCTGCACGGCCACTACGGTCGGGGTTCGAATCCCCTTTCGGGCATTGATATTTGTGCCGTCCTAGTTCGTAAGTAGTTCATAAGTAGTTTGTAAGTTTAGGGACTGATGACCCCGTAGTTAAGTCCCATAAGCTTAACAAACATTTGAACATTTGAACTGATGACCACGCAGTTTGGTCCGATAGATTTACAGACATTTGAGAATGCACTCAAAACAGTTTCACTGGATTCTTTGTCGCTGCCACCTGTAATAAACGTTTTGAGTCTCCCAATATGATCTACTCGAAATATCTTCCAAATTATCCTTCAGGTGTTCTGCCACAACAGCTGCTGATCCAGGAAGCCTATAGAAGCATCCGATTACCATGTTCGAGCCTGCTTTAACCATGATCTTCTCCTAAATTATTTCACACTTCGGATCTCCGTCTATTTTATTCCTTATAAGTTTCAAATGCTGTGATATGCACTCACAAAGGGGCACAACTGATCGTGGTTGCCCCAGGGCTGTGTTCTGGCGTTAACTGTTCCCTCTCACTTATATCAAAGATATACTTTCAAGTATAATAGGTATTTCCAAGATACTTTTGTTTTCTGATGACACTAGCTTGGTAGTGAAGTATATTCTTGCCAATACTGATGCAGTTTCCAATAAAGCACTTGAAGAACAGAGTACATGAATTGCGGTAAATAAATCGATGCTACATCACGGTAAGACAGAATTTTTACCGGTTATAACACACAATTTAACAAACGCTGAATTTGGTTTACACAGAATTGTCATATGATAAGTGAGACTTCAGGATATTATTCAAAAAATAAATGCTCCTTTTTTTCACCGTTAGAACAATATCTGAAATGACAGTTCAACAACAGAGGGAGCCTATTTTGCTTCATTCGTTCGCTTATGGCGCCTGGCGCTATTTTTGGGGGCAACTCATCTGATTCAAAATGGCTATTTATTGCGTAGAAAAGGGCGGTTCGACCGGTATGTGGTGTCAGCTCTCTGACTTGGTGACGACCCCTGTTCAGTAGTCTGGGAATGCTCAATACTGTGGCAGCCTCTCAATACGCATTTTCTTGAATGACGTTACTTGTTAATATTATTTAATTATTCCCAAGAGTTAGCAGCATTCATTCAGTTAATACGAGACACAATTCGGATCTGCATTTACAACTCATCTTATTGACCCTCGTGCAATTTTCTTTTTAAGTTATCACAGGGATTCAGAAAGAAAAGCATAGTTTTGTGTTTTATTGTTGGTACCTCTTACTTGTATTTATTGTATTGGTGTGGAGTCTGTTCTTTCGGACGTCCGAAAGCGGGAGACCCGGGTTCGATTCCCGGTCCGGCTCACATTTTCACTTGTCGCTATTGCATAAAATCAATGCCCAAATGCGGCCACTGTCAATCCTTTCTTTCCTATCCTTCTTCCTTCCCTTCCTTTAACATTCATTTACAAATATCTATTACTGCTCTTTTGATACAGTCTTATGTACTGATTCCTTCAGTGACCAAGGAGGCTTGTATGTTAATTCGGTCCGACAGTACGTAATAGATATACAGGAAAATTAATGAGTAAAGAGGCCTGCTGCGTACCACTGGTAACGTAACAGACAACGCCGATGTGAACAAAACTGTGAACCAAGAATTGCGCAAATATTTGTAAAGTAGTTCATTTACTGTAATTTTTAATAACTATTTATGCTACTTATTGGTTAAAAGCTTTGGAAGGAAATTTTCATAACGTTTCGTGAGAGAGATAATCTCACTACATTACAAGACACTTTGTATGAAAATATAGTGGTCCCTCCTTTGTTATTTCTTATCAGAATTACTATCACTTAGCATTCTTGGTTAAACACAACCTCTGACAGTGAAGTCTCGTAGGTAATCCTGTAACATTATTGTAGGTGAACTATGAACTAGAGTTGCAGTGCTGTGCTTCGTTATAGTCTCCTCCCATAACTATGAACCGCTGAGGTAAGTGACAGATCCTGGAAACTTTGCACTAAGTCAAATCCTCGTTACGTTTACTTGGATGTCGAGAAGAGCGTCAAATCTCCAGATCTACATTTACATACATACTCAACAATCCACCCTAACGTAAGTGGCGGAGGGTAACTAGTACCTCTACTAGTTACTGGCTTTTCTATCCCACTGACATATGCAACGAGGGGGAAACTTATGCTTGTATGCATCTGTATGACCCCTAATCTCTCTGACATATCTTTGCGGTATTTACGCGAAATGTAAGTTGGCGGCATTAGGCTTCATTCCGTTTCAAATTCCGGCCCTCTAACTTTGTTTAACAATGTTTCTCGAAAATAACGTTGTCTTCCCTCCAGCGAGTTCCATTTGAGTTCCAGAAACATCTCGTTAACACTGACAATTCATCCGTGTCTTCCATTAAAACGATCTGGTGGGGCACCCAAACACAAGAACAATACTCAAGACGTGGTACCGGTACCACAATCATTTTTCGTACGGTCTCTTTTTCAGACGTATTACATCTTCCAAAAATTCTCTTTCATATTCCTGCGTTCTGTTACTCTACTGGATATTTAAATGACCTGACTCTGTCAAAGAGCACACTACTAATTCTATATCCCAACATTACGCGATTGTTTCTTCTTCTCATCTGCATCACCTCCTCTCTTTTCAAAGTGTATTTCAGTAGAGGGTATAGGACGACGTCCAGCAGATTGAGGTCCGGAGAGAATGGTGGAGCTTTCACTTGCAGGACAACGATGGCCTACCCATAACCAATATCGTTAAACAGTTTTTAAAAAAAAAGGAGGTGGGGCGGCCGCGGTGGCCGAGGGGATTGAGGCTCTCCAGTCACTCTCTGCACGGCCACTACGGTCGGGGTTCGAATCCCCCCTCGGGCATGGATATTTGTGCCGTCCTTAGTATTAATTAGTTCATAAGCAGTTTGTATGTTTAGGGACTGATAATCCCCTAGTTAAGTCCCATAAGCTATACAAACATCTGAACTTTTTTTTTTTTTTTTTTTTTTTTTTTTTTTTTTTTTTTAAATGGCGTGATACAACTTGTTTACCAGACTCGTCGTATTTCAATCCTTCAGCGTCTTCCTATTCGTTCGATTGATATTCGCTTCGAAAGTAAAGAGATTTGACGATATTCCTGTCATCCAACAAAACGGGACGAGACTTTGAACACCATCCCGAAAGAAACTTCGTTTCCATTACATGTATCGCAAAGCTCAGTGGTGCATAGTTATGGGAGGAGATTATTTTGAAGGACAGTAAGGTAACTGTAATACATTTTTCATCTACATTAATGTCAGAGGACTATTCACCGAACTTTATTGTCAAAAGTTGTAGATGCAAAGTCGATATACAATTTCATTTCATTACTTGCATTAGTAGGAGGAATCTTATACACTGAACAACTGTATTAACTCATTTGGAATATTAAATTCGAAAAAAAAGATTTCTTTATTGTTCTGGAAATGATGTAATGACTTAAAAAATATTTTACTGTTACATAGAAATGTCAGTATACTTTATTACAACCAGCCTTCCCCACAATTAAATTGTGTGGTTTATTAGTTACAATTCTTCCAGCCACTAACATACTTGAAAACCTATCCTGCTTCTTGTTACCTTCGCTAGCAGTCTTCTCTGTGGCACCTCGTCAACCGCCTTTTGGAAATCAAGTAATATGGAACCTGCCTGGTGACCTTCAACCATACCTACCTAGCAAGTTACCTTGCGAAAAAAAAAGAGTAAGATTCTCTTCTAAACCTGTCCCTGACTTGTTAGAATAACTGTAGAAGATTCTCATGAAAAACATGCAGACGAATAGATTTTCTGAATGACAACGATTTTTATCCACAGTATTAGGCATTGTAGTCTCTTTTTAATTTTACCACATTTCAACATCCACTGTACACACAGAATAATTTTCATAGTTCTTTTAACCATATCAAAACCTCTTTTTATGAATGCGAGTAGCTAACAAAAATAAAAAATAAAAGTATGGCAACGCATTTTATTGTGTCTGTTGTCTGAAATATACAGTGATTTTAACCACATGAAAAATGTTCCAGAGACATTCTGAAGATTCAAACATCGATGAAGGATGTACACAGACTGACGTGGTGAATTGAAATTTGCTACCGGACAGTGATTCAGACACAGGTCTTACTATGACTGGAAAATGCGCTAATAACTACTCAGCAGGCGTTTTTCAATACTGCTCAGACTTACCCTGATATGTCTTCTTCTTCACTGGAGATTCTCATTTTCTACTGAGCCCATATTGCACTGACTTGGCGATGATGGGACACAGGTGACTGACATGTGTACAGGAGACCTCCTGAGGAGTTCTGGCCTTTCAAAAGGTTTCTTGTGGTTGCGGCCTGACGTGTTGGAATGTCGATTTCGGCGGTGGTGCAGGATTCGGTCTTCACATTGAGCGAGTGGCTGTCAAAGCGTGTGACAACAGACGAAAAACTTGCCATCCAGCCACTGTCAATGTCTGTGACCGGTGACACCTGAGTCGGATCGTCAATAGTGACAGGAGGTTAACAGTGCAACAGTTGACTACTAAGTTCAACAAAGGACGGGCCAGACACGACTCGCAGAGAAATCCACAGTAAGAAGGGATAACTGAGTATGGGAGCGGACTCCACACACACTGAACAACAGTCTGCATTTATAGCCAGTCACCTGGGATGAATACGAAATATGCCTGAATGTAATACGATCGGCTGAATCAGGATTTTAACTGTACTATGGCAATGGGAGTCCTCTTATGTGGCGCAGACCACATGAATCAATGGATCCCGACTGAGACGAGGGCACTCTACACACGGTTGTGCATCTGTTATGTCGTGGAGTGCATGTTCTAGCGTAGAAACGGCCTTTAGTTGTTCTGGAAGGTACTTCCAGTGATCTGCGGTATGTGGAACAACTTGGGATCGTCTACACCCATATTTGTCCTTTTCACGCCTTAATGGTTCTACGGTGATTCAAGATGATAACGCTCTGTCACATCTTTCCGTTCCGTAAAGAATTGGTTTCAGGAAGCTGAAGAGGAGGTAGTAAAGCTGATACCATCACCCCGCAGCTACGATTATTGGCTCATCAAGCATATAACTAGATCACAAATGCCTTTATAAAGCACTTGTGCAACAGGCGGACGAATTATACTCAAAAGGAACCAGATGACACGGTAGTCTCCATTATCCTTAGCCACCAGTGAGACTGAATTACCTGTTTAGTGGTGAGAAGCAGGGACTTACAGAATGATGTTACTCCCTACGTGAGGATTCGGTTGTCATTTATTATTATTATTATTATTAATAATATTAGTAGCGCTGCTCCGCCTGTTTGCACGGATAGGACTAATAACTGTAGCGAGATGAGTTCTGGTGGATAGACGGAGAAGGTCGTGTGACGGAGTTTCAATACGAATGTAGGTACAGTGCTTTTATGCACACGAGGAAATAATAAGAAAAACAACTTGTATTCGAGAAAAAGCATAACAGTTTGAAATTTAAGCCACCAGTAGTCAACAATATAATTACGATTCTGCTACGGTGAATAAATGGCTCAACCGTATGAATTTCACTGCATTGACATTTTATTACTATCGGCTGACATTAACAGGGGATGGAGTTTTACTTAAATTAGCGTTTTCCTATTCATATTGGAAAATTAACCACCATATTTAGTGACTGGGAAATATGGAAATAACAACATGAAAAATAGTAAGTTCTCCGTTTGTATCTCTTCTGTTACCGCTGATGGAACACTCTCTTCTGCCTGAATCTTGTATTCGGTCTGGCTATTATCAACATCAACATATAACACGACGAAAAGAACAAAATTCCTTTCTACTCCCTATTTCCCTGAGGAGCTTAAAAATTTATTCATTTACATTAGTGCGCGGAAAAGAAATTACAGGTATTTTAAGTGAAGCAATTAAATGCACTAACAATTAATTTGGTTGGAAAATATGTACAAGAAACGTGTTCCCTTACAGTATTTGTGATGTCATGCTACTCAGGGTCTGTTTGATGGATCCTTCACCCAAGGTCCGCTGGCAGGAGGGACCCTTAGACACACAATGCAGTGCGCAGGGCAAGAGGGGGCGCCACACGATATTAGCGGCCTATCCTTGTTATTTGTAAAATCAGTGTTATTTCGCTAAACTCAAAGAGGTTTCTAAAGTGAAGTATGCTACATCAGGTCATCTGGTACAGCAACCAATGCAATATAATTTGTTATTTCATTTACATAATCGCGTTTCGCCTTTTGGGGACATCATCTGAATCTTAAAATAACAGTTTACATGGGCCATATTGCGTTAAAAAGACTTCGTATCACCTAGTAGTAGACCATCTTCAAGTGCAGAACTGTAACGGCGGCTACAACTTATTCGTGATTTTTGACATGTGTGTAAATTCTCTGTGTATCCATCTTGGTTAGACGGATGATGGAACGACGCCGATGTATAAATTTGACAAATAAAAAGCTTCGGGCATTTTTTTTGGACTCAATTATTACCGCGGTGGAGTAGCCGAGCGGTCTAAAGCGTCTCGCTGCGGAGGGCGCGGTTGCTCGCCGTGGAGGTTCGAGTCCTCCCTGGGGCATGGGTGTGTGTGTTGTCCTTATGTTAGTTTACCTAGGTTTAAGTAGTTTGTAAGTTACGGACTGATGACCACGCAGTTTGGTCCGATAGATTTACAAAACATTTGATTTTTTTTAATTACTAATTATTATTCTCTTCTTCAGAACCTCTTAAATGTTCAAATGTTTGTAAAGTCTATGGGACTTAAGTAGGGGGTCATCAGTCCCTAAACTTACAAACTACTTATGAACTACTTACGAACTAGGACGGCACAAATATCAATGCCCGAGGGGGGATTCGAACCCTCGACCGTAGTGGCCGTGCAGACCGTGACTGGAGCGCCTCAGTCTCCTCGAGACCCTCATAAGATCTGTGCAGTAATTCAAAACTAAAACTAGCCATCCATTACACCCTCTCACACCAAGATGTAAATTTGTCCATGTGCGTCTATCTCTGCGCTATTGTGACCGTTGCAGCGACCATATTTCAGGATTTTGAGGGGGAAAAAAATGTTCAAATGTTTGTAAAGCTTATGGGACTTAACTACTGGGTCATCAGTCCCTAAACTTACAAACTACTTATGAACTACTTACGAACTAGGAAGGCACAAATATCCATGCCCGAGGGGGGATTCGAACCCCCGACCGTAGTGGCCGTGCAGACCGCCTCAGTCTCCTCGGCCACCGCGGCCGGCAGGATTTTGACGGGCGTCTTGCACTAAGTAATAATTGTAAAGACTGCCGCTGCCACGTTTTGCCACGAAATGTTTTTAACGCAATCTGACCAGTGTGACATATTATTGTAAAATTTTGATGATGATTTATATAATTTGTTCAGTGTGCCACGCCTTACAATACTGGAATTTCCTGTACCATGGATCAGATTCCCTTTCAACCTTCAGAAAATCAGGTTTAATTATGCTAGAGTTACATGAGCGCAAATGCAAAGAGAGTTGACGTATGTGGAGTAGTACCTCAAAAATGTTCAAATGTTTGTAAAGCTTATGGGACTTAACTACGGGGTCATCAGTCCCTAAACTTACAAACTACTTATGAACTACTTACGAACTAGGACGGCACAAATATCCATGCCCGAGGGGGGATTCGAACCCCCGACCGTAGTGGCCGTGCTGACCGTGACTGGAGCGCCTCAGTCATCTCGGCCACCGCGGCCGGCCGGAGTAGTACCTCAGCACCACTGGATTGGCCCCCGATAGCGACTGTACGTAGTGCGGCAGGCTACGTAACTACCGGTGGCGGCGGCGGCGTCACTACGCGTGTGCGACGTCAGCGCTGGCGCCGCGGACTCCGCAGCCAGACTGCCGGCAGCGCCGCTGTATAAAAAGGCCGGGCGGCGGGACCCGGACAGCGTAGTCCACCTCCACCACCAGCACCAGCACCAGCACCATCAGCATGCGGCTCCTCGCTGTCTTCTCACTGCTCGTCGTCGCTGCAGTCGACGCACGAATTGGTGGTAAGCCGGCAGTCGCATACTTGTAGCCTCGTATCGTCGAATCAGACATCTTGCTCACCACTCTATACCTCTACATCTACATCCATACTCCGCAATTCACCGTAAGGTGCGTGGCGGAGGGTACACTGCACCACTACTAGGCATTTCCTTTCCTATTCCACTCCCAAATAGAAGAGGAAAAAAAAAAAAGAATGCCTATATGCCTCCGTACGATCCCTAATTTCTCTTATCTTGTCTTTGTGATCTTTACGCGAAATGTAAGTAGGCGGCAGCAAGCTCGTACTACAATCAGCTTCCAATTCCGGCCCTCTAAATTTACTTAACAGAAATTCACGAAAAGAACGTCCTCTTTCCTCCAGCGATTCCCAATTGAGTTGCCGGAGCATTTCCGTGACACTCGCGCATTGGTCGAACCTACCGGTAACAAATCTAGCTGCTCGCCTCTGAACCGCCTCTATGTCTTCAAGCGTTTTATACGCGGTCTCCTTTACAGGTGAAGTACATTCTCCCAAAATTCTCCCTATAAACCGAAGTCGGCTGTCCGCCTTACTCATAACTGTCCTTACATGTTAGTTCCATTTCATATCGCTCTGCAGTGTTACGCCCAGATATTTGAACGACACGACAGCATCAAGAAGCTCACTACTAATGCTGTATTCGAACATTATGGGATTGTTTTTCCTACTCATGCGCATCACCTTACATTTTTCTACATTGAGAGTTTGCTGCCATTCTTCGCACCAACTAGAAATTTTGTCTACGTCATCCTGTATCCTATTACAGTCAGTTAAAGACGACACCCTCCCATACACCACAGCATCATCAGCAGACCTCTCCATAGTTTCGAAAAATGTACACTGCTTAAAATAATCATGAGATGTACACAATATACAATATAACATACGGATTGTAGTTGTAATTTGTGAATGATACAGTACGATATTTTCCTGTCTCAACTCATTACTTTGCCTTAACTTAGAGCCAGGCAACAACGGGCTACCATAGTAGTGAAAAACTATCGTTGCCATCTAATATTATCTTTTATCACCTCGGACGGCTACTACAGCTCCAAACCGGCTTGTCGTGGACTGTGAGGTTATCAATCAGCTCTTGAGGGATATTTGGCTATCCTTCCATGAATGCAATATCCAGCTCTGCAACCGTTGTAGGAGGTGCTGGTCTTGCTGTAAAGCTTATGCCAATAGCATCCCAGACATGCTCAATCGTGGTGCAGTCCGGTGAACAAGGCCACTCCATTAGTTGCCTCATTTTCAAGCATGTTGTCCAGGACACGCCAATAACTTTCTGTGTTTGTCAAAATGCGGTTACTTCGTTTATAGATCGATTGTTATTGCATCATTAATTCTTTCAAATAACACAGCAAACCAGTAGACTATGTATATTCTATAATACACTCCAGCAACGCCACAGCTGCAGACGTAAACTAAAGGGGATTGCCGTATTTGCATCTGCAAAGAGGTGTACCGACATTATATTCCACTGGCCATAGGGGAATTGCACATGATAGTTCTAGAAGAATCTAATCTTCAGTTTGGTCTTGAAATGAGACGAAGAACGTAAGAGATAAGCGATATATAAGCCGAATGCAAGGATCCATAACCTCGTTCTTCTTTGATTACATATGCTAATAATAAAAAAATTGGGTGCAATACAGAAGATTGCTGTTTGGACTCAACAACCGCGGTCCATGACATTTACTAACCCAATCCGTCCGAATAGAAGTTTCCAGAAAAACAGTATATAGCACTTGTGAGATCACTGTATAACGGTATACAATGAGATCGTCATTTCAGATTCTCATTTAAACTATCTAATTTTACCCTGTAACGGCAGTACTTTTTCCTCGTTTCGTAATATCAACGCGTGCTTTAAATAATGAAACGTTTTGCAAATTGTATGTTAGTATTTGACAAGAAGGAAGGGTGGCCTTAACAAGGCAACACTCCTGAAACTTATAATCGAAATTTTCTAACCATTACATGAGTACAATGTCGATTAATAAAGTATCGTGCGTTTCCAGCAACCTGCTGTAATTCCTATAACTATATTATTAACAGCACTACTAAGAAAGACAGCTAGCACCATTCACATATAATCGTATGCTTGCCAAACTTTGTACTAGGTTCAAAATGTGTGTATAAGTCACAAACATACATGCATCATTTTCTTTGGGCCCCCCCATGCTGTTGTCGACTCAGTTATACATGCTCCATCCAGACATTTTGCTGTTCCAAATGAGCTAATACCTGTGCCTCACGCGTAAATGTCTGCAGAAGATCTGTGCATCCTGTTGAAAAGAAAACTGTATGAAAGTGGCTCAGCGGCTGAGCCACTTTCAAGTGCAGTTTTCAAAACATTCCCTGAAAGCGACCGCTACTCCATATATACGAAAACTTATTGTAATAAGTCATGCTTTAAATAAATATCGATTCTGACACTGTTTATTTCAAAGTACAATATGCACTATATTAAGAGAACGTTTTATGCTTGGATCAGAAGTTTTCAACTTATTACTGGCAACAACCTGAGGCCTACTTAAAGTCATAACCTAAAAACACAGTTGTATCATCGAGAATAGAATGCATTCGGCAATAAGAAGAGCAAGAAAAAATTTCAATTCTATCGTTTCGAGTGCCTGCTTAAGTAATCACTTGCAAAACCTTTTTCATAGTTGCTCCCTTCCAAATGAATCAGTCCTGAGCGGGAACGGCCGTGTTCTCTAAGGCCTTGCTGTAGAGTGAGCGGCTGCTAGCTCTTGGAGGTTCCAGTCTTCCTTCGTGTGTGAGTGCCTCTATTGTCCTTAGCATAATTTAATTTGTTGTTAGTCTGCGGGCATTACCACTGCCGTTTGGTCCCACAACTTTAGAACCAATCACGATCTTTACTTTTATATCTTCTTTCACACTAGTACGTACTGTTCTTTCGTCTTTAGTATGATGAATGCATTTAGTTTTCTTTCCTATAGTATTGCAGAAGCAACTGGTGGCCAGTACGCTCCATGAGGAGTGACAGTTTTGTGTGGTGTTTGTCCGCAGATGACCCAACCCCCGGAGGCGTCGGCGTGAGGACCTGCCCCTCCAGTGACCCTGAAGTCGTCACCTGCCGCCGGAACGCCCTGCAGTCGGCGCTCTCCCTCCTGGCAGGCGGTGAGTACACGAGGAGTGGTTTTCTGCAGAATTCTAGAGCAAACCATGAAGGGAATAGTTCTGACGATCGCAAGGAACAGTGATGACAGGGCATACGGTAATACATCGGGGAATACTGCCATCGTGATGCGAAAGGGACAGCCGGCCGCAGTGGCCGAGCGGTCTGCGGCGTGCCAGTCACGTCTGCACGGCCGCTGCGATCGGTGGTTCGAACCCCCTCGGGCATGGATGTCTGTGCCGTCTTTAGAATAAGCTAGTTCATAAGTAGTTTGTAAGTTTAGGGACTGATGACCTCGTAGCTAAGTCCCATAAGCTCTACAAACATTGGAACAATTCGAAAAGGTTATACTCATGTTGAAAGCGGGAAGAGAAGACTTATATGCCAGACATCACACACGTAACTGAGGACGAGTGCTACGTTGATCTAAGGATACTGCCAAAAGACATAAATTCACTCTATGCCATATAAACCACTCAGAAACAAATTATTAGAATAACAAATACTAATTAGCTATGGCCTTCAACGGTACACACCTTCAACGCCTGTACGTAAGATAATCGTACGCAAATATAGATCACTCGCATGTATTGTAAACAAGTCAGAAATTTATAAACAACACACTTCACTGACTGTACAAAGTTGGCTTTTTGCAAAGCTCTTTCTCAAAAAATCTAATGAACACCATTAATAGTTTCAAGGACTACTGAAGAAAAAAATTAAAAGATAGTAGAAAAGATTAGAAAAAACTTTTTTTTTCAGTGATTAGCACCTAATCGGAAAAAAGTCAAACTCATTTCCGTTTCCACAGGACGATAATTGGACCAGAAATATATTTTTTAAGCCACTCATGGGGAAATGAAAAAAAAAAATTAAGATGTACTTTTATACTAGGGAAAGGTAAATAATCAGTAACACGAAGATTGATTTTAACCCCACAGTGCAATAATAGCTTTCGTTCCGTGTGTAGACGGTTTGTCATTGCCTTCCTCCGACCTTTTAATTGATTAACCCACCCAGTCACTGGCTTACCCACTGTTTGTTGTGGATTCCCGACCATGGTGTAGCTCCTCAGTTTTCACACCCACAACATGGCTACAGGTGAAAGAACTGCTAAGTGACACTGACGTTTGTCCGGAGGTGGAACCCACCATCCTTAGATTCATAGTCTAGTATACCACACTGGCATTTTATTATTATTATTTTTTGAGGGAGCGTTATTTGCAGATGTGCGATCGTCTTTGTCATATCTTTTTCCATGGGTTCAGGGCTCAGTTTTTGACGGAACGCGGCAACCTAACGCGCCACTGAGGCACGTCTTGCCAGTTGGCGCCATTATGTACAGGTTGACGCTGAGACGAGTGCAGTGCCAAGTTGACGGTACGAAGTCCTGGACGTAGCCTAGAAACACCTACACTTATTTTCTGCCACGATCAACAAAAATGATCAGTGAAATGCAATTATGATTTTTCCGAAAAGCAGCACTATCGCTGAATATTCCAGCAATATTTTCAAACTTGACATGTAATTCTTAGTGTTGCGAGATTACCTGCAAATGTCTCCGTCTCACCCACAGGTATCCCCAGCATCGGGGCGCGACCCATCGACCCGCTGACGCAGATCCCGCCCCTGATCCTGGAGACCGAGTCGCCCTTCAAGCTCAAGTTCAAGCTGGACGACATCTCCATGATTGGTCACTCAAGCAGCGTCATCGATGACCTGGAGTGAGTACCAATAACATTACATTAAGACCCTTTGGAAGTTTTCAGTTTAACAGTGTTTGTTATGATTTGAATATTTTGTTACGCTGTTGCGAAGAATATTACTGCATGATATTTAAAGTTGTGTTTCTCTTACGACAGTATTGACGTGCAGAACCATACCATCCACGTTGCTACGCACACTCCCGGTGCCCTGATATTGAAAGGTATCTACACTCTTGATGAGGAAGTTATTAAGGGCATTCCTATGGGAGGCAATGGACGCTTCAAACTTACCATGCGTAAGTATTTGTGATATATTCAGTAACTAGACGATTAGTTTTCTTGTACAAATAAGACATAGGCATGTAAATAAGTAAAGACAAAACAAAGTAATCTATATAAAAGTATTATTTAATATCAACTTTACTTCGAAGTTAAAAAAAAAAAGACTTTACTTAATATTGCAAGGTTATGTCTCACTGGAAGCAATTGTAAAGTAATAGATTCTGGACAAACACACTATTTGATAGGGAAGCATATAATATATTCCAAGCCACAGTTGCTTGTTAAAAATCTTGTAGTGACCTCACATTTTTAAGAAGCAACTGTGGCTAGGAATACATTTTTTTGTATTCCTTATTAAATGATTTAACCAGGTGCACTTCTTACTTACATTATGTAAGATAATAGTAACAACATATTACTTATTATGTTTTCACTTTCAGTCGATTCTACGGCAGATGTAACGTACAAGGGACACCCAGTTACTGGAAGAGATGGTGAAACGTACCTGAAACTGGATTCCGCCAAAACAAAATATACCTATGGAAAGACCAACTATGAACTCACTGGACTCTTCGGAGGATTTGGTCCCCTTGGTAAGTCGCTAACGCTTATTTGCCACAGTCTGCTGTAATCACAATATGGTAACGACGCGGTTCTTTCATTGGTATAAAGCATACAACAATCACGTCTATTTAATTGCTATGGATCAGTTATTGATACAAAATATAAAATATTTTAAGCAACACTATAATCTATGTATTGTATGAAATGAATACTTTATACTTCAAACTTAGGTATATCTACCAGTTTTCATTCTGCGTGATCATCTGCAGTAAAATATTTGTCGGTTTCAAAGACAGGAAAGTGTTCCTATCTACGAACTCTTCATTAATACTGCTGTCTCTCAGGTTTCAATATCTTTTGACGTGTAGGAATTATGAATCTCAGACTGCCTCATTTTAGCTTGCAAGTTTTCTTTTATTGGTAAACTATATAACTAACATCTGCTTCGGCGCGTGATGCTAAGCCTCTCTCTCGCGTGTTATTGGGAAGCGAGTAGAGTACGGTAGGTTTTAGGTGTTTAATTTAACTCATATGTCCAGCATACTATTACCATTTCTACCAATCAGAGTTTATATGCAAAGGCATGTATTTTATTAGTTAATTTTAAAATTAATTGAGTGATCACTTGATACCTTTACAAAACACTTAGCAGAAACGAGACAGATCCCAAAACGGGTGAAAGAATTCAAGGTTGCACATTTCTGGTTTATTCACATGTATTGGACGTGGACACACCCCTTACCTACAAAAGTATCAGTAAACATCAATTTGAACATGGTGGTTCTGTAAAAACTAAACATATTCTTAACTGGGAAAGTTCAGAGTTCGGAGGAATATTTATACGTATCTAACTTATGGATAATCGTGATATGCAAAATATTTACCCAAGTTTAAATGTTTCTATTTTACTATTCATATTGTAATAAGGCTGAGAACAGTGTGAAATCCTAACATACAGGGGCAAGCATAACACAACACTCATGCAAAATATAACAAGTTTCCAGAATGAAACTTTCACTCTGCAGCGGAGTGTGCGCTGATATGAAACTTCCTGGCAGATTAAAATTGTGTGCCGGAACCGGGACTCGAACCTGGGACCTTTGCCTTTCGCGGGCAAGCGCACTACCGACTGTGCTATCCCGACACGACTCACGATGCCGCCTCACAACTTTACTTCCGCCAGTACCTCGCCTCCTACTTTCCAAACTTCACAATTTTAATCTGCCAGGAAGTTTCATATCAGCGCATACTCCGCTGCAGAGTGAAAGTTTCATTCTGGAAACATCCCTTAGGCTGTGGCTAAGCTATATCTCCACCATATCCTTTCTTCCAGGAGTGCTAGTCTTGCATGGTTCGCAGGAGAGCTTCTGTGAAGTTTGGAAGTAGGAGGCGAGGTACTGGCGGAAGTAAAGTTGTGAGGCGGCATCGTGAGTCGTGTCGGGATAGCACAGTCGGTAGTGCGCTTGCCCGCGAAAGGCAAAGGTCCCAGGTTCGAGTCCCGGTTCCGCACACCATATTAATCTGCCAGGAAGTTTTATAACAAGTTTGTTTCAGTACAAATGACAGTGCGTTCAACGAATGTCAAACCAGTCCTGAATAATAGAACCCTCGAGTCGTCGGAACAACCTAGAGTTCTACAATTCCTGAGTGACGGCTCTGTAAGAAATTAATACTACTTCCGCAACTAGGCAAACTAAACTAGACTTCTGCTAAGAACTCACCACAGATCTCCAGAATTTGGAGTCTGTATTTCGATTGGAACTCAGGATCTTAATCCTCATTGTGGTAGTGGGCACTGTTCTTTTCATTTTCGTAACGGAAATGACAGCAGCAGAAACCATGCACACACATTGCTCAATGCAATCAAAACCTGAGGTTTCCTGTGCCACGCCAGTCACCTTAAACCTCGCACCAAGTTTCCTCGCTCTCCTGTCTGGTTGATTCGACCGTCGGCCAGCGACTTCTTGATCACTTGGATGCGGCAGAAAGTCCCAACGCCGTAGTGTCTACGATTTTAGCATGTTCGTTTAAGAGTGCGGCGAATAAAAATTTATGTGATCAGAGATTTACCGGAAACATCATGGTACACCCCAATCTCAGGATTTCTTTCAAAGAAAAGTAGCTAACGGCACCGTTTCCAGATTATCAGGACGGAATGTGGATCCTCTCCTGGAGGCTCCTAAGTTCCGACCCACAAGTTTAAAAAATGCTGGTACAGCTCATACACGGTTCATATGAATGACACCTACTTCACCGTGTGCTAGCCACGGGAGAACGGCCAATTGTCAGTCACTAGCGACGGCAGGCCTAATATAAACGTGTGGAAACCAGAGACCTAGCCAACGGTATCAGAATGTATTGCTTCTGTCGGCCACACAAGGTCCATAATTACAGTGGCCGCTGTCTCCGTGTTGCATAACAAAATCTTCATACCAGCTCTCAGATCAGGATTACTACAGCAAATAATAACGCTACATACAACAAGTGAACGTTAATAACAGTGCATTGTCTTCACAGACAGACATGTGTGACTAATTATTGTGCTTTCTCAATTGGCGGGGTCTGGAGACATAATAGAGACTAACATGATAAATGCATTTATAACTCAAGTAAACGCATCTCTCCGTCTTATACCTTCTACAGCTCTAATCAATGGTATATTTTGCAAATATCTTCTATGCCTAAAACATTAATCCTCTTTTTCTAACACCTGCTTATTTTAAATGTCTTTCGGATAGATACAGTACTTCCCTTTCACCTCTCTCTTTTTTGTACACTCCATTTTTTACTTTGTTTCTATATGTACCTCAAAATACTGATCATAAGAACAGGAAAGTTTTAAACAATCCCATTAACTGACACTAAACACTTCACTCTATCTTACACAGACTTTTGCTGTTTATTCAGAACCATGTGCTGCACACTAAACTTAAACTACTTCTCACACTCTTGCAGAGGCGGCGGGTAACGCGCTGATCAACACAATGACGTCACCCATCGTGGAGCGCGAGATGCTGGGCCCAATGGAGGCCTGGATGGAGCAGGTGTACAAAGGACAGGCGCAGAACGTCTTCGACACCATCCCGTTCAGCAAGCTCTTCCCGGACAGCGTCAGCACTTTTTCAGACAAATCATTTTCCAACAGTATTAATTAAATGCCCAAATTTGTTACGTATGTTTAGTTTGTATCAATAAATTTTTTTATATAACTTCTTTTGTTCAATTTTTTCAAATTTGAACTGACCTTAGCTGCCAAGAACAAAATATCATACTCAAATATTCTTCCAATTAGACTAATTACAGAAAAGCCATTAAATGAATGATTCAGTTTTTGAGCCGAAGTAGCCGAGCAGTCTGGAACGCCACGTTGCGGATCGCGCGGCCTCACGCGTTGGAGGTTCGAATCCTCCATCGGGCATGGTTGTTTGTGCTGTTAGCGTAAGTTAATTCGTAAGTTGTTAGTAAGTTTGGGAACTGATGACCTCGCAGTTAACTCCCATAAGTTTTACAAACATTTGAACATTTTTCCAGTGTTTAATTTAACTAAATTGTAAAGAAGGTTTTGCTTTGACAGTTTATACTTTCTAGCTGTAACTTGCAGCAAGTAACATGTGCAGGATTGCATCGTAAGAAGAATCAAGGACAATGAATACTGATGATACTAATTATTTTTTGCGTAAATATGTCATGTATGCTTAGTTACATGAAAGTGAGAACTAAATTATTTCGCCACCCAAATCATAATTTTCCAAAGTATTTTCACTACAAAGGATCAAGAACCTCGTATTACTTATGGCATAATAATAGTCATTTAACCACGATACAGAAGTTCAACCTCAATTAATATCAAAATAATCACTGCGCTCGAAACCAGCTGGAAGATATTTTATCCTAAAGTGGAAGAAATTAGTAATTCAACAAACACTATTTTTCTATCGCCATTGAGCGTCACACTTGAGTGAGAAAGAAAATCAGGGGAAATTAATGATTACTGGTTCAGAGGGACTAAGAAATCCTGAAATTCATTTAAACGGATTAACAAAATAAATAACGAAGTAAGGATTATAACGATTAATATCTTATATGTTAATCAATAAATAATGTTCCGAGAGAGGTGGCGCAGTGGTGACCCACTGGACTCGCATTATGGACAGGGTTTCATACCCGCCAGTGGACGTCGTGATTTAGGTATTTCGTAATTTCCACAAATCAGTCCATCCAAATGTCGGGATGGTTCCTTTCAGAATGAGGTCTGATTTCCTTCTCCATCTGCGACAAAAACTATTCGAGTGTGTGCTTCGTCTCTGATCTACGTCTCTAACCTCCGTCTCTTATCTGCCCTCCTAATCTTCAGAATTCGTCTTTGGAACAACATTTGATGCTTCTATCCTCTTCCTGTCTGCACTATTTCTCGGCCATGTTTCACTCCAATATAAGGCAACACTGCACATTATGTCTTACAATAATATTATCTAACTGGTATCTTGAGGTGTTTCCTGGTCTCTTTCTCGGATACAACCTTTTGTCATTATTCAAGAGTCTGTTCTTATTAAATTATGTTATAAGCAAAATTATATAATGCAGATTCCTCTTTAATTGCTTCTGCACAGACAATACTAACCTACTATGTTTTCCTTCCCTTCCGTTTCCTGCTTCCGAATTCCAGTGCCCCATCGCAATTACGTTTTCCCCTCCCTTGACTGTCTGATTAATTTTCTGTATCTGCTCATACATTTCTTCGATCTCATCATCGGCAGAGTTAGTTGGCATATAAACTCGTACTATTATGACGGGTTATGGCTGCAAAACTACATTCTTATTCATTATTAGGCCTACGCCTGTAATCGCCCAACACATTCTGTTTCGATAACCATTTACTAAACTGACTAGAACTCCGTCTTTCCACAGAAATTCAATAATCCGCACTATATCTAACTTCAGACTATCCATTCCATTTTTAAATTGTCTAATCTTCCTAATCAAGTAGGGGACCTAAGATTCCACCCTCCGATGTGTAGAATGCCGGTGTTGTTTTTCCTGATAACGACACCCACCTCAGCAGTTCCCGCCCGGAGATTCGAATGAGGAATCGTGGACTATTTCATCACGGAAATACTTTAGCCAAGATGATGCCATCATCGTGTATATTCATGCACAGAGCTGCATGTCCTTAGGAAAAGTAAAGACTCTCCAGTCTTCCAATTGGTTTTGGCCTCTCACAGTAACTACATGGCAAAGAAAGGTAGCTGATGTTCCAAGGCAACCTCAGTCAACCATCCAGACATCTGCCTTTGCAGTTACTGAAAAGGCTACTGCCACTCCTCAGGATCCACACTTTTGGTCCCTCCGGTGTAGTTGCAACTAACTGTATCGCTGATGCACTTGAGCCACCCGATCTTAGCAATCTCTATGTTTCATCCGGATAGTATATTCCCATATGTTCTCTAACTTGTTTATAAACTTTTTTTAAATGCACACTCATATATACTGTTGGAAATATTTATGTTTGGCCTTTCACAACCGAATGCCATCACAGTCCTCTGATATTCAGTTGCACTCTTTTTCCTTTGTTCAAATTGTTGTTAGTGGACATCAAGACACTTCCTTCTCCGATTACCTGCTCTTTCGCGTTCTTTGCGTTTCCTGCATTAACTATAATTACATTGACAAACAAAAAAACTATTATTTCCTCTGTAGTAACTTTTATCTTTACTCTTTTTTGAACATAAATGCAAATGCCAACCAAAGCAGCACGTAGCGCTGTATATTTCGCCTCTCAAAGCACATGTGAAGTCGTGGTGAGAACAGTGTTCTGTGTATTTTTGACAGCACTGTTTCGGACTATGTCAGTACGACTAGGGTGAAATATTGTTGATTGTGCAGTTCCCACTTACATAATAACTAACAATAAGTGTTTAAAATATGAGGGGTTTTAAAATGAAACGACACTATGGGTATAATTGAAGACTTCATTCAAAAGTAATCACCAGAGTCCCGAGCACATTATCCCTCTGTTTAAAGAGCAGAACGATTCACTGTTGTCTGAATTCCTGTGGCTGTGATAAGAGTCAGTCCTGTACTGTGCCGGCCGCGGTGGCCGCGGGGACTTAGGCGCTTCAGTCACGGTCTGCACGGCCACTACGGTCGGGGGTTCGAATCCCCCCTCGGGTATGGATATTTGTGCCGTCTTAGTTCGTAAGTAGTTCATAAGTAGTTTGTAAGTTTAGGGACTGATGACCCCGTAGTTAAGTCCCTTAAGCTTAACAAACATTTGAACATTTGAGTCCTGTACTGTGTCCTTCAGTTCGTCGTCAGAGAGGAAGCGCTTCCCTTTGAGAGTTTTTTTAGCGGACTAAGCAGGTCTAAGTTACAGGGCAACATGTCCGGCTTGTAGGGCGGATGCTCAAGCTACTCGCATTTGAGAACTTGGCCAGTACCCTTTGTGTGACCCTAGAGTCGTGTGGTCGTGCGTTATCATGGGACAGAATCACTCCCTACGTGAACAGTCGAGGGCCGTTTGCTGTTGAAGGATTTGCGTACGCCACGGACTGTTTCATAATACACGTCAGTGTTAATGGTTTTTCGGTGCTCGAGGAATTCGATGAGTACTGGACTTCCGACATCAAAAAAGACGATGAGCATTAGCTTGTCTGCTGATGGTAAAGTATATATATGGGAATGCGACAACTGTGCATTCCCGTCCCTAGATGTTGAACTACTTCATCACATCTAATTTCAACCGGTTTGCTTGTTAAAACGTTTGAATACCCCTCGTACTATAATTGTTATCTATTAGATTTAGCCATTAAGTATTAGTGTCTGAGTACAATGTAAGTTTAAAATACATGCATACATATCCGAAGATAGCAATATTTGTATTTGTTCACACCTGCACAAGACGTCTCCGTTTTATTTGTTTTCTACTAATTGATACTACTGTATCGTTGATTGACTACAGCCAGATTTAAGATTTAATTATTTATTTATTTCACCTCAAATTACGATCATGGCTCAGGCCTCCTTAAGTGTGATTCGGTGTTTACAGAGGTAGCAGAGACAAATGAGTTAAAAGTTGACACTTATTACACGAGAATGTTTTTCAGGAGAACAGACAAATACACTATGCCAATCTACTGGTTTTTCCCTGCAAAAAATATCGCTACATATGTCCCTTCTCATAAAGCATATCAATACTAGGTAAAGAATTACATTATTAGCCAAATTAAACACAAATCCCATCAAAAACGTAAAATGTAAGAAAATGCAAGTCTTGCAACGAATTCCTTCCACAATAAAAGGTCGTGAGATTTTATGGGAAACCAAGTCGGTTATTTTGGTTAGTCTTCATGGAACCATATATTCAACACATTCTCATAATTTTTTATCTAATTAGTTATCTACCATCATCTGTAGTGACCATATGAAAATTAAACATGTTTATTTCTATAATAAATATAATGACTTGGCAATCGCACCACAATATAATGACGTAAGAATAAGTATAATGATCTGGCAATTGCACGTCGTCATAATGACATAACAGTAATTTATATTCTATTATGTAACTGAACAGAATCACATAAGAATGAAGTACACTCACATGTGCATAAAGTTTTTTTCAAGTATTAATGTATGTTGCCATGGAAAACGAAGTCAGTTATTTTGGTTAGTGCTGATGGAACCACATATATGTTATCTACCAACATTTATAGCGACTATATTACTATAATACATCTTTAGATGTATAATACATATAATAATTTCGCAATCTCACCATAATATAATGACATCAGAATACATATGATGATTGGGCAATTACATATCGACGTATAAAATTAATTTATATTGCACTATGTACCCAAACGTAATTATGTAGGAATGAAATACCTCACTGTTGCGTAAAGTATTTGAAACATTAGTTTATATTGGCATGCGACTGCCAAGTCATTATATTTATTATAGAAATAAATATGTATAATTTTTCTTATAGTCACTACAGATGTTGGTAGATAACTAATTGGATGAAAAATTATGACAAAGTGTCAAAAATAACCGACTTGGTTTCCCATAAGATGTCACGACTTTTTATGGTGGAAGGAATTCGTCGCGAGACTTGCATTTTTGTAAATTTTATGTTTTTGATGGGATGTACTTTTCTGAAGACTTTCTAGTCGGTAAAGCTTACCCGAAATTACATTACCATATACGTCAATATAAACATTTAACAGTTCTTTACGAAAATGTCCCGATTTCCGAATATGTTGCTACGTAGATACGTACTATCACAACTTCAATTTTTGTCAGTGACAGTTGGAGCAATGAGATTTACTCTGAATCTTTCTTACATCTTTCGAATTATATAAGTTTTATTGGCCTCCTGATAAATTTATCGTAGAAATCTGCAATTGAGTTTTCAAGTTCGCGTATTTGTGTAATGGTATGACCTGGCATACGTAGTTTAATGTTGATAACATTAGCACAATCAGCACCTTCTAGAGAAGACAGAATGCAATACTCACTCCAGAGAGTTTCCACTCTATGGCTCAGACTATACATAAGATAGACTGCGAGTCTCCTACATCAATGGCGATTTTCGACTGCTAATATTTCGTAAACTATATCTAAAATAGTATACTTTGAAAATATAGCTAGTTATAGTAGCTACTCTTAGCAACCGAAAATTCAGGCTTCTACCTTTATCCACAACAGAGAGAAAGGGGGAGAGGGGGTCGGAAGTGCCGTCTACTGCTTCCAGAACAGGGTGGTACGACCGTGCGCCCGAAATCCAAAATAAATGCTTCCTGGCTGAGGCCATTGGTGGGAATATGGTCATACACGAAATTCTGCAGCTTACATCAATATACTCTGAGCTCTACGCCTGAGTCACTCTGACCATTTACTGAAATTTTCTTCTCGTCGTTTCTTTGTCAATAATTGTTAAATTTGAGCAGGAATACTGTTCTCTTTCAGCATATTCTGTTCTCGACTTGTCTTATGTTGAATACTTTGAAAAGACTGACGGCGTCGCCATGGCTACCCGTCTGTCTCTCTTTGTGGTCAAATTCTTTATTTGGAAGACTCGGAGGAGAGTATTTGAATCAGGAGCCCCAAGAAGTGGTGTTTTGACGTAGGAGCCTAGCCTCCTTGCATCGCTTAATAACAATTGCTCGGCACGTGAGGCTGCTAAAGCAAGGAAGGGTCTCCTAGTTCTGGAGCCGCGTGCGAGTGTCTTGTAGTTTGGGGAACCCCGTCACCCGCTGGAGTTTCAAGACCTCTTTCGGTCAGTTTGTTTCCTTAGGAATATAAATGTTTGAACATATTTTGGTGACGTCAGATATTTTGCAGCGAATCAGTGTGATCTGCCCTTTGTGGTGCGAAGACAGTTTAAGTATGAGGTCAGCGCACAATACCGCTCTTTGGGTAACCAGTGCACTTCCACCAACAAGTTTAAACAAAAGGACAACAATTCCTGATGACTCGTGGATCCAACTTTAACGCAAAATATTTGTAAGCCATAATTAGTCAAAGTTCTTACGGATTGAAATCTGATATCATTACTAGAATCCTTTCGTAAAATCTTCAAATGAATTAGACACTACCTACAAACGAAGTTAAACTATAAATGTAGTAAGAGTAACTGCTACTAAAATAAACCCGTGGTAAAAGTAAAAAAAAATAATAAATAAATAAATTAAGGAAACTTACCTTACGCTAAGCAAACGACGCTTCTGAGGTCACAGCATGGAGTGTCCGATACACAAACTAAATGCGTCAAAATCTCGGACAGCAGACCTCATAACCGCCCAAAAAGACATTAACGCATTCGTAAGCGTGACGGCATTCATTCAACAATCTGTAGTATACATACAGTGTTGGAAAATATGTACATTATCTAAATGAAACAATATCCTTTTTTGAAATAATTTATACTGCAGCAGTCGCTATTTACTAATATTTTAATTAGCACGACGCGTTCGGCAGCAAGCTGCCGTCATCAGGAGCATTTCACAGTTACAAGTTCCTTATTATTTGGTTATGTTTTGGGTTGTGGGTGCCAGCGAGTTATGCTTGGATATTTTAACCCGTTCAGGAAGATACAGCTATTTTAGTATATATGTTCCGTGATTATAGCTACTGGATTATTATATTGTTGTATTACTTACAGTTTAGTTGGCACACACAACACAAGAACACAGTTATATACATAACACATTTTGACATTTTGTGTTAGATATTTACACTGTACCAAAGATCCTCAGAAGCTAAGATAACCTAATTTTATCAATATTTACAGTGAATGTGCCTTAAAATGTGCATATGAAAATAGCATGTGTTTCAACAGATCTTGCTAGGGACATACTTATTTTACTACATTATTAGTTTCTCATTTTGAATGAAATACTCAATCAAAGGTACATTTTTAATTTTACATTTTAATGAAACATACAGTCAACACTGGAAAAATGTTTAAAGAAGTTGGTATTAATGCTTTCAAGTTTGTCATTTAACGAAGGTCACGATGTACATTTTCATGGATGAAGATTTCTAATTCTTCATAGAGGTCCACTAGACGCCCATTATCAAGTTTATACAATATATGAATATCACTCTTAATATTTTGGAATGGTTCAAATGTTTGTAATTCTTACGGGACCAAACTACGTTGGTCATCAGTCCCTAGACTTACAAACTACTTAAACTAAGTGCAACTAACCTAAGGACGACACACAGACCCATGCCCAAGGGAGGATTCGAATCTTGGACGCGGGATGCCGCGCGATCTGTAATGTGACGCTCCAGACCGCTCGGTTATTCTGCAATGGATTACCAGTGTCCTTCATAATGGGTGCCTACTGCTGATTTACAAAAGTTATTGGCTAAATGACAAACTTGAAAGCAATAATACCAATTTCTTTTTAAAAAAATCTCCAGTTTGGGCTGTATATCTCATTAAAATGTATAATTAGTAATGTATTTTTGATTGAATATTTCATTAAAATGTAATAACTAATAATGTAGAAAAATTTGTCCCTAGCAAGATCTGTTTCAACATATGCTATCTATATATGCACATTTTAAGGCATATTCAATGTAAATATTGATGAGTTCAAGTTCAAGTGTTTGTATAGCTTATGGAACTTAACTACGGAGTCATCAGTCCCTAACCTTACAAACTACTTATGAACCAAATAACACTAAGGACGGCACAAATATCCATGCCCGAGGGGGTATTCGAACCCCCGACCGCAGTGGCCGTGCAGACCGTGACTGACGCGCCACAGTCCCCTCGGCCACGGGGGCCGGCTTATAAGTATCTTTGGTACAGTGTAAACCTCTAACACAAATTGTCAACTTGTGTTATATACATAACTGTGTTCATATAATAATCCAGGAACTATAATCAAACATGCTTACTAAAATAGCTGTATCTTCCTGAACAGGTTAAAATGTCCAAGCATATCTCACTGGCACTCACAACACAAAACACAACCAAACAATAGTGAACTTGTAACTTTGAAATGCACCAAATGATGGCAACTTGCTGCCAAAACGCGTAGTGCTAATTAAAATATTAGTAAAAAGTGACTGCTGCAGTATAAATCATTTAAAAAAATTATAATACGATCACAGACCACAAATCAATCCACATAACACGGATAAATTCATGAAACAATATGGTTCTTAAGAAATGCTTTAGTTTCAAACATCCATTATGTATATTGGCAGGCCGAAATGATCTACAGACACTCGATTTCAGTGCTTGATTTCAGCAGCAGCACGGTAGAGGCTAAACAATTTTGACGAAGAGCTCCTCAGTATGAAACGAAAGAGGAATCATGTAAGAAACCTGGTCACTGCCATGAATACGAATGGATTTCCGGTAGGATGCCCATTTCGTCCCATCCTGAGGTACTGTTCCGCTAAATGTGAGAGCTGATACAGAGTTGTTGAAATTTAGCAGGGATATCATGTAGTCTCAAGTGGCAATGACATTTTAGATTGAGAACGGATATGAGCCAATGTGCACAACCAGAGAAGTGCAGTCCTTAGTGCATCTGACTACTGAGCACAAGACCCGAATTCGAATGTGGGTGGTTGAGTATATTTTTATTTTCTCCTTCAGTCCGAGTATATACAGCCATGCTTAAATTGCAACTACGCAGTGAAGTCACAATTACAGGCCAATATCGTTGACATCAGTTTCATGTAGAATTTTTGAGCATATTCTCAGTTCGAATATAGTAAATATCCTTGAAACGGAAAAGCTTATTTCTATGAAATAACACGGGTTTAGGAAACATCGTTCATGTGAAACACAGCTTGCCCTTTTCTCACATGACATCTTGCGAGCCATGGATGAAGGGCAACAGGCGGACTGTGTTGGATTGTGATGGACAGAGTAAGTTATAATTTGTGGCTGTTTGCTGATGATGCTGTGGTGTATGGGACGGTCTCGTCTTTAACTGACTGTAATAGCATACAGGATGACTTAGGCAAAATTTCTAGTTGGTGCGAAGAATGGCAGCTAGCTCTCAATGTAGAAAAATGTAAGGTGATGCGCATGAGTAGGAAAAACAATCCCATAATGTTCGAATACAGCATTAGTAGTGAGCTTCTTGATGCTGTCTCGTCGTTCAAATATCTACGCGTAACATTGCAGAGCGATATGAAATCGAACGAACATGTAGGGACAGTTGTGAGTAAGGCGGACAGCCGACATCGGTTTATTGGGAGAATTTTGGGAAGAAGTACTTCACCTGTAAAGGAGACCGCGTATAAAACGCTTGTACGACCACGTGTTGAGTATTGCTCAAGTGTTTGGGACTCGCAGCAGATCAGTTTAAAGGAAGACATAGAAGCAGTTCGGAGGCGAGCAGCTGGATTTGTTACTGGTAGGTTCGACCAATGTGCGAGTGACACGGAAATGCTCCGGCAACTCAATTGGGAATCGCTGGAGGAAAGACGACGTTCTTTTCGTGAATTTCTGTTGAGGAAGTTTAGAGGGCCGGAATTTTAAGCTGAGTGTAGTACGATCTTGCTGCCGCCTACTTACATTTCGCGTAGTGATCACAAAGAAAAGATAAGAGAAATTAGGGCTCGTACAGAGGCATATAGGCATACTTTTCTTCTTCTTTCTATTTGGGAGTGGAATAGGAAAGGAAATGCCTAGTAGTGGTACAGTGTACCCTGCGCCACGCACCTTACGGTGATTTTTGTAGTATGTATGTAGATGTAGATGTGAAGTTAATAAAAAACAGCCGTTAAAACCAATAAAATATATTGTTGCACTCTACTCCATTCCGTAACACTACTAATACAAAATAATCTGATAATACGTATGTTGTACATAAGATATTTATATTACCGCAATTTCAAACCGAAATTTTTTATTCGGCAGAGTCACTCATTGCCTACTCATAAAGAGTTCTAGGCACTTTTCATTGTTTATGACACAGATTTTTAAATGTTCAAATGTTTGTATAGTCTATGGGACTTAACTACGGGGTCATCAGTCCCTAAACTTACAAACTACTTATGAACTACTTACGAACTAGGACGGCACAAATATCCATGCCCGAGGGGGGATTCCAACCCCCGACCGTAGTGGCCGTGCAGACCGTGACTGCAGCGCCTCAGTCCCCGCGGCCGGCAGGTTTTTAAAGTAATTAACTATATATGTTTCAACTTAGATATGTAGTGATACTTTTACACTTTTAAAATTCTCTCTAATGATATTTACAGTATAATTGTGCATCCTGCTAAATTTGCTAAAGGGACAAGGTGTAGCTTTTCTACTAATTTTCAAATTGTTTTAAACGTAAGGGACCAACAGTCTTCGGTCATCTTTCAGTAACTATCTCTACATGCCTAAAGACAGATAACGTCCACTGTGAATGTACATACACTTGTCAAAACATTTAGGGAAGAGAGAACAACATTACGTCATCCGAAATAGCAGTAATAATGGAAAGCTGCTTCAGACGGGATTGGTGTTGACTTGGGATTACTCTACCAATCTAATTACAGAAAACAGTTGGATGCAGATAGTGTAGTGAGCAAGTAGCGCAATGCAACAACAAAGTGACGTAACGGAAGCCATGGCATGGGGAGCCGTAGAACGTTGGAAACAGGACAGACACAGAGAGCCATCTATTGGAGGGTCCCAATCAGTGGCGTAGCTATCATAGGGCTGGGCGGGGCAGTGCCCCGGGGCCCCCGAGCTTAAGTGGCCCGTCGGCCTTCGTGAGCTACCTCCGGAAAAAGTTACAATAGAGAGTCGAATTTTTTAACTTTTTTTATTTACTATCCCGCCCTAACGTCCATCACCTCTCCCTCCCCTCCCACCAAGTTTCCAATAGTAACCGCATTGGACCACCGCGTGGAAGAGCAAAGCTTCCTCACTTCACACGACGCCATTCGGAAGCGCAGCTGACCGGCTAAGCCGCCACTCGTTGTGTACAACAATCAGCACACTTCATTCAGTCAGTGTAGCTGCAGAAGCAGCGGCAGCATCAAAGCTGCTCACAGCAACAGCTGAGACTTCCAAGTGTTGCGGCGTGACGATCGGCGCAGTGTGAAGGATCGCGCGCCTCCAAATACTGTACAAACTTCTTATTGGTAAATAGAAGGGTACAGTACGATTATCTGTATAAACCAGTTTTTCGAACATCCATGTCTCCCAATTAATTAGGATACTCTAGATTTTAGTTGAATGAAGGATTTTCGAATTTACCCTAGACCAACAAACCTCAAAGTGAAATCAAAAATTATTCCCACCTCAGTACATAACCATGACAAAGATTATTGCTTGTCCGCTAAGACGTGTACCGTGTCACTATTATCGTGTTGGAGTTGTGAAATAATAGTCAATGGCGCTGAATTACGAGCAGTGTGTTTGACAGTACACGGTGTGATCACATTTGAATATGTAGTCTCTATAGTGTATTATTACAGAACAGTATTGTTATACTAACTCCTCTTTGTGTAGTGAATACCCCCGAGGGAGTGCTCCTTAATCATAAATCCCAATTAAGTGCTGTAACCAATTGCACTTTGAAATTTATGCGAGAAGAAGAGAAAATATGGATAGTGGATAGGATTGTATTACTGATCGACGCGTCATCAGAGAAGCTTCTGCCTGCAACTTCATTCACCTGGTTTAGAGCAACTTCCAAAACTATCTCATTAGGTCGTTTTATCTGTGTGTCCTACCCAGGTCGAACTCTATTCCTCTGCAAAATTTCATCCAAATCCACCCATTAATATTTGCTTGAAAGCATAACAAACGATTAAAAATTATCTGGTGCAACACACGTAATACTTTAATTAGTAGTATTTAGGTTTGCCTTATTATGTCTTCCAGTGGACGGTAAGAAGCTGATGATGAAGTAGTGTTGTATCTCTATAGTTTCAGTTTAAAGAGGGCCCCAGCTCCCAGTGTCATTTTTGCCCCGGGGCCCTCGGTGATACAGCTACGCCACTGGTCCCATGTGTAATTTCCAGAACGTCGACGCGATTTCCGACAACAGGAACTGTTGAAAGAAGGCAAGACCTAGGTCGTCCACGGTAACATCAGAAAGAGATGAACATGCCGTCTAGACAGGAGGCTGAAAGTAACTGAACTGCAACGCGCCCTGCAGGCAGCAACAGGACGTTCAGTATCAACACAAACAGTCCGAAATCGCTTTCGGGAATGTGGCCTATTCGCACGAAGGCCTAGTTTCTTTGTCCGAGTAAAATAACCACACAGTTTAGCGTGCAGAATCTCGACAGAAGAACATCAGGATTAAAGTCGTAACGAATGGCGCCGGACTCTGTTCACAGATGACCCAACATCTTGTGTTCAGCCGAACAATTGTCGTTCCTATAATCATATCTTCATTTTTCTTTTCTTGGTGTTGTCAAAATTAAAGTTAAGTACCACTATTGAAATTTAACAAACTGTGAGAATATTGCAAGGAATAACAATTTTGGAGGAGATCTATAATGAGAAAAACCTGAAAGATTCCGCCATTAGTATTTAGCGGTAGTATTAATTAGCATAAAGACAACACCAGAAAGCATCATTACAAAAGAAAGTTCCGGAAACAGTTCTTTACGTGTCGGTTGAGATCAGGTTGTATTTTAGTCATATCACTATAGTTGAACCTGTATTCTATAATTAATTTCTTCTTTACTGTAAACTGATGCTTGGATGCGTAAACTTCGCATTCTAAAGTTTCATGACCATGTTTACTTCCATTTACGATCAGTGGTTAAATTGCAAAATTATCGGACTTGGTTTAAACAAAAGAAGAATTACTGCAGGCATTGAAATAACAGTTGGCACAAAAAATGCTTACGTGAAATTCGCGTCTGGAATGTTCTTTCGCAATCGCGAAGCGATTTACAAGGCCAAGCATAATTTTACGAATTATGTTGGAAACTAAGATTACAAAAGGAATGAAAAATTGGGAATGACTTGTTTTAACTAAGTATTCATTTGAGAAAGTGATGTATTTATTGCGATTAATCAACCATATGCTCACACTTACATAATCAATGTGGAGAGACCAAAAGAGAGACGTCCGATCTGTTCAACAGTAAAAAGACGAAAGACGACGAACAATTCCGTTTTCTCTCCAGCCCGTTCAAAAAAATTGAAAGTCTCTTATAAAACAAAGTAATCAGAGATGTATTTGGCCAGGCGCGGTGGCCGAGGAGATTGAGACGCTTCAGTCACGATCTGCACGGCCACTACGGTCGGGGGTTCGAATCCCCCCTCGGGCATGGATATTTGTGCCGTCCTTAGTCTTAGCTAGTTCATAAGTAGTTTGTAAGCTTAGGGACTGATGACCCCGTAGTTAAGTCCCATACGTTCTACAAACATTTGAACATTTTGAGATATACTGGCAGAGAGAACGGATGCTAGCGACAAGCTAGCAGCTATAATTTTAATAAAAGAAATATTAAACGTAATGCTACATTTGCCTCCTCTGGCTTTTAGCTGGCAAATGCGCAGTTGCTACTCAGAGACACGAGGATTTTTTAAGTACCACAGTATAGTTCTTAGATAGTGGAGTTAGTGGAGTGCCGTAGAGGCTGTTTTTGCTGTGTCCATTATACAAATTTTATTTCCAGTATTTTGAATCCGTTTGCATTAGTAGTTTCAATTATTACTCGGCGGCATCGCCGTTGGGTGCATGACGTAATAGTCAAGTCTCAACAATGAACAGGGCGCTACCGCGGGCCAGTTTCACCAGTACTTGTTCAAACGTGGCGGCGGTAACTTAGCGGCCTTGCCTTATAATACATTACTCGTCGATTTTGTGCGTTCGTGTGTTTCTTCCACCCCTCTTCTTTCGGAGTAGATGATTCTTCACTACCAAATTACTGTATAGATCGTCGCAGCATGGTGAGTACCCATTTATTCATATCGTGGTAGTTATGTCCGCGTGCTGTATGCACTTCATCATACATGGATTGCTATCTCAGCTGCTATGAAAATAGTACGTTTCCTAAGACAAGACCTTCGATTTCGTTGATATACGACTCGCATTTACTTCGTATCGGACTTAGGAAGTCACTTCAACCGCACGATTTTTAACATAACAGTTTATATTCGTTTGTTACACTTAGCAAGTTCTATTCAAAGTGTCCAGCATATTTATATATATATATATATATATATATATATATATATATATATATATATATATATATATATATAAGCTGAATACTTTGCAGTCTAACCATTCATTTGTCTCTTGAGTTTGTTATTAGAGCGCTACCATTTGTAGTCCCAACTCACAATGGCCAGACACAAAATCACTTAACTAGCCACTTTATTTGATAAAAGTGAAGGTAACATTATCTAACTTTATGTTTTGGTGTTTATGCAGTCATCGACTTCTACTGCACAGTTTGTTTGCGAGTGCGTCCTGTTTATTTTTTTTTATATTTTTTTTTTTTTATTTTTTTTATTTTTTTTTTTTTTTTTTAAATACAGACACAGTTTCCCTTGAAAGTCCTTTCACAAAAAAATTTGTCACTGATTTATCAAAGTAATATTCACTATCCTTTCAGATCGGTTATCATGTTTTATACGTATTTTCTAAAATTCATACAGTTAGTCTTAACTATACTTTCACTATTTACATTGCAAAATTATCTTGAAAGAATAGTAATTAACAAGGTTTTTCTTTGTTAGCAAAGTTCGAGTGACATGCAAGTCACATCTTTTTGTTTTCGGTCATTATCTATTTATCATTATGTTCATTTGCCAGTATTGTGTAGTGTACAAGTCGTAGCCTATGTTCATGTCAGAGGTTAGTGGGAGGGGTTCTTTGTTCCCAGCAATACTATTTCTGACTAACTTACTATTCTTGACATTAAATATACACCATTTAGCAATCTTATTGGTGAATCGTGGAGGTCTTTAGAATAATAAATTGATTTTTGTAATTTTACTTCGCGTTCGTCGGTGTTAACATGACATGTGACATCTTTTGTATAATATTGGCAAATAATAGCCTGAATAATCAATTCGATGTGACAGTTATAACCGGACAGAGAGAGAATACAAATAAAATGTTTGCAGACACAGGCCAGCTGATTTGGTGCAAAGGACTCCGGCTAAATAATATTTAGGATAAGTATTATGTGTGTGTGTGAGTGAGTGAGAGAGAGAGAGAGAGACAGAGAGAGAGAGAGAGAAGACATTAATGTAGTTAGAGAAATCTCGCTGAAATAGTACAAAATACAAATTCACCACATCAAACGATCATTTGCAAAAATTGCCACTCGTATCTACTGCTACAGAATATTATGTCAAATTAAAATGTCTCTCATAGCAGAGCACTCCACGCTTCTCTCTCACGTCCCCTTGTGTTTTGCATGTGGTCTGACCTCCTTCCTTAGAAATCAAATATGTGCCTTCAATATATTTTTGTGTCTACAAATCTAGCTAAGTTGCATTGTGATAGCTGCCAAATATTTATAATCGTCGTGTTTTACGTGCATGTCTATGTGTCCTTAAATATGTATATCATATTAAATATATTTGTGGCTCATTCGTCATTGTGATGATGAATTGTAGTTCTTCTTATCGTCGGCACCAACACAATTCTCGTGCACGTTGCCAGCTGAATAAGAAATCTTAAGCCAATTATAAATTAAGATACCCTGAGACGGTTTTTCGTCTCGAATATGTCCATGGCTATGAAGGTGAAGCAATGAATTAAAATTACTTAGACAAAAGAATGATTCTGAAATTGGCGGACGACCCTTTCACATCAGCTTGTAATGCTGTTGAAATATTTCAAGTTCGTTGCAACTGTTTTGGTAAATAAATCATAGCGTCGCGCAACATTGTAAAGAAACTGTTATCTTAAAATGTGGCTGTGTTCATGGGCATCAACATAAAATTTTTTGGTAAGTAATTTATTGAATCTTTGACACTTATGCTACGTGTTAGCTGATCAGAAATTACTCGAATCTTTCCTAGTGCCTTATAAAACTTCATATAATTTGCGTAGTCTTTCAAAATATATTGTAGGCCTACGTGTTTTCTATTTTCGTAATGTTTTTATGATAATTAGCTGAATGTACCTGTGTTATCACGTCTCATGTAGTAACGTTGTCTGTATGTGAGTGTATTATGTGTGTGTGTATGTGCGCGTATTTATGTGAGTGTAGTGTGTGTGTGTGTGTGTGTGTGTGTGTGTGTGTAGGGCTCGTATTAGGAGCCATCGGGCAAACAAACCATAAATATCTCATCACTACCTTATTCTACAATAATAAAAAGTAATTCTCCTAATTCTGATCCACCCTAGCCGAAGCGAGATCAAAGTACAATTGAGGTGTGATAGTACGCTCCACCCTGTATTAACGTCATAAAAATTATCAACTACGAACTAAAATAAATCAATTGTCCATGTAAATAATTTAATATAATCATACTAATTGCTATAATAAATAGCATAAATCTTAAATGCCTGTGTGGATACAAACCTTGAACTCTTTCCAAATGGACAGCAGATAATAAATAACTTCCCTCGTGCGGTATTTCAACAATTTTGAAGGGTCCAGAAAAAAAGATGTTGCCAATTTTATTTCATTTTAAAATAGCTGATAGTTTAGGATGATTTCGCAAGAGTACCAGATCCCAATATTTAGCAGACCAAAGTGTCCCCAGACTCTATGGGTATGTATGGGTGTGCCAAATTACAAGTACTGTACATGCTTACGAAAGAAAAGTTCAGTTGTTTCTGAAGCTTATGGGACTTAACTGTGGGGTCATTAGTCCCTAAACTTACAAACTAATTATGAACTACCTTATACTAAAGACAGCGCAAACATCCATGCCCGAGGGGGGATTCGAACCCCCAACGGGGAACGGCCTCACGCATCGTAGCATAGCACCTCAATGAGCTCGGCCGCCCCGCCGCGGCGAAGGAAAAGTACGCCATTGGTAATTTGTAATGTTGATTTAGAGGTACATCTGACTTGTATATGATTTGTGTAAATTTTGCGCCACTTGTCATCTGTCATCTGGACAAGGCACACATCCATGTCCGAGGGGGGTTCGAATCTCCCACGCGGGAGGCCGCGCATCCGTAGCGTGGCGCTCCACACCGCTCGGCTACTCCCGCGGGGCAAGATTCCAAGTCAGAAACTGAAAAAGAATATCATCTTTATTGGCATCCTACAGATGTAAGGAGTCTTTCTTTGAAGGCCTAGACGATGGCGTCACAAACCTCCGGCACTATTCTTGATATTCTTTGGAGACACGGAAAAGGTATTGCAAGCTTGCATAGGAATATCCTGTGGCTAAGGACTCTTAGTAATTGCAAGGCGTTTCTTGCAGTAATAGCTTCTCGAAAGTGCGTGTTAGGTTTTCTTATTTTTGGTTCGATCATCGCAATTAAGAGTTCGAAATCGTCTAACGATAATCGAAAAAAAAATTGTTATTGTATCTTCCAGGACTTCTAAAGCTATATCTTGCAATAGTCGGTTTCCATACTGCATTCTTTGGCGATACAATTCCATCATCCATCAACACACTTTTCGTTTCTGCTTTCTATTGTTTTCCATGTTATACATCAGATGAAGGCAGCCGCTGCACGAGCCGTATTCATTGCACTGTAGGTAACAAACACGAACCAAAAGCGACACCTGTTGTGGAGTGACCCACTGCCAGCGATCACCTGCGAACACCTGCCACGGAGCTAGAGCAGCGTACCGACTGAACGCGGCTGCCGCGTCTAACAGGCACACGTGCCGCGCGCCAACTGTTCGATACGGCTGCCGCGGAAAGTGGATACGCGGCTTAATATCAGGCCCCATCTCGCCAGTCTATTGTGCAACAGTTTTCACGACATCAAAAAGCTAAGTTCCTGATGATCGTAAAAGACTCTTGTAGACTTTCCAAAGATGTAATGATGAAACTTTTTATATGCCCAAACAATTGCAAGAAGTTCTAATTCTGTGGTAGAATATTGTCGTAAACACTCTGTGAGTGTGCGACTAGCAAACCTTACTACTTTTATGGACTGTGGATCCTAGTTATTTGAAAATTGGAAGAGACACGCTCCAAGACAACAGCTTGAGGAGTCAGTAGCAATACAAATATCCTGTGGCGTGTCTGGGTGGTTTAATATGTCAGAGTTAACCAGCGCTTGCTTAATTTTTATAGTCTGGCTGACTCTGTTCTCTTCCATAGTTTTTTTTTTTTTTTTTTTTTTTTTTTTTTTCCGAAGTGAAAGAGGAGCAGAACTATGAAGTAATTGTTGGGGCACGAAGCGACGAAAAATGAACGTAAACCGAAGTATGCTTTTAATTGCTTCCTATTGTGAGGTGTGGGAAAATTCTGAATTGCTTTAAATTTTTCTGGTTCAGGTGCAATGCCTGTGGGCGAGATTATATGTCCAAGAACTTTCAAAAAATGTTCCAATGTTTGTAAAGCTTATGGGACTTAACTAGGGGGTCATCAGTCCCTAAACTTACAAACTACTTATGAACTACTTACGAACTAGGACGGCACAAATATCCATGCCCGAGGGGGGATTCGATCCCCGACCGTAGTTACCGTGCAGACCGTGACTGAAGCGCCTCAGTCTCCTCGGCCACCGCGGCCGGCCCCAAGAACTTTGATTTCAGTTTTAACAAACTTAGACTTTTTCAAGCTGACAGTTACTCCAGATGACAGAAATTTATCTAACACTCTTTCGAGTAGAATGAGATGTACTTCCCAAGTAGAAGTAGTAACAAGTATGTTATCAACATAACTGTGATATTATCAAGCAATTCTGGTCCAAGCACAGTGTCAAGTGCTGTGATAAAAACACCAGAACTTACATTTAGGCCAAAAGGCAGTAGGTCCTACCTTCAAAAATGGTACGACCGTCCTGAGAAAATGAAACCAGTGTATTTACGAAACTCTAATGTTATAGGAACTTGCCAGTGTGATGCTCTAAGATCAAAACTCGATAGATGTTTGACTCCATAGCACTTCTGAAGTTGTTCCTCTACGTTTTCTGGTCTGGTTCTAACTGGAATGATAATTTTATTGCTAGCACGTGTATCAAGCACAAGACGAACAGATCCATCAGATTTAAAAATTGCAAGAAGAAGACTGGAATATTGTGACATGGAAAGTTCTATTATGTCCCATCTGAGCTTACGGTTATTATCTGCTTTGACATATAGTTGTTTCGCACAAGGTATAGAGCATGTTTGTTTACAAAATAATTCATGAGGCTTAATTTGGATGTAATACTGTTTTTTTTGTCAAATACTCGAATGATCTTGCATCAAATGCACCAATGATTTTACAGTTTTGACCAGGAAAGATAGGTAGTCGCTGAATGTTGTTAATGCGTTTAAACTGACAGTAAGACAATACGTTAACAGCTGCTCTAGTGTATATTAAAATAGAAGTGGGTATGCTTCCTGCTTTGATTAAAGTACGTGCTTGATATACAACTACAGTGACTTTGTTTTTTTTGTGGTTGTTCCTGGAGTAGCTCTTCCCTGATATGAACACCATCATTGTATCGAAGCGCATTTACTGCGGCCGGCCGCGGAGCCGAAGGGACTGCGGCGCGCCAGTCACGGTCTGCTCGGCCACTACGGGGTTCGAATCCCCCCTCGGGCATAGATATTTGTGCCGTCCTTAGTGTTAGCTAGTTCATAAATAGTTTGTAAGTTTAGGGACTGATGACCCCGTAGTTAAGTCCCGTAAGCTATACAAACATTTGAACATTTACTGCGAGAATTGTGCCGTCGCTGCTTCTGTTGCTCAATGTCGGAGGGCCAGACACGAGCCGGTTTAGTTTGACGTCTGCGTCCCATTAGACTATGCCGTTGGTTTAATGTCTCTGTCTCGTCAGTTATAGTTATGGTCGATTCATTTTGTGTCCAGTTTGTTTGATCCGTACAATCAGTCGTCATCGTTGCCGCCGGTATTTGGTTAACATTTTGTTGCTGTGCCGGGGAAGAGGAAAAGTTGTGAAATTGTTGATTGCCGTTACTGTTCGAAAATTAATTTCTGTCCCTATTATTGTGGTTGTTTTAACCATTTCACCACTGAGATTTTTTGTTTCCATTATAGTGGTTAGGAAAGACGATTGCATTGTTATTGAAATTACTATTGTTATTGTTAAAGTAGCCAGGATTGGATCTATTGTCACGGCGGCGTCGGTAATACCGACCGAAGGTGGGTGCATTAAGCACCACGTTAGTGCCGTTTACATTGTCTGTCACTTGTTTCGGGCGCTGCTGTCCGGTATTCCTAATAAATGACTGTTGAGGTAACATCTGTGGAGAGCGTGGCTTGTTTTGATTGTTGGTTTGCTGCCGGCTGACGTGAATCAGCAGAGTACCAGCATGGTTGAAACAACTATTGTCGTTATCGTAACGTTTGTTATTACTCCGTGCACGGTCATCTTCAAAAATTAAATCAAGTGTATCAACCATTGCAAGAAAAGTTTCTAAATTATGCATTGGCACATAAGCTAGTTGCAATCGCAACCGCGTAGGTAATTTGTTGATTAACACCTGAAATACTTCCCTGTGCGGGAGAGGGTATCAAAAAATTTTGCTTCGTTTATATACTTTTCAAAATATCTCCGCAGACTCCCGCTCCTTTCATTGAATGGTTGCGGATTGTAGACTTCTTTGAGAAATCTCTCTTGCACAACGAGCGACCAAAAACTACATAAAAACGCCCGTTCAAATTCATTGAAGGTATTACAATATTATAAAGCTTCTGCAGCCCAGATTCCCCCCTCACCTTGGATATAACAGACGACAAATCTTATCTTTCTGTTTTCAGACCATGTCTCAGGTAATAATCCTTTGAAGGATTGGAGAAAGATAACTGGGTGCACTGTACGATTTTCAAACATACAGATTTGAAACTGGTGGTGCTTTATCATACTTTTCTCAATCACCTCTGCAGTGGAATGATTTCGTTGTGAATGACATGGTATCATATTAGGTTTCATTTCTCTTCCGAGTCGGTCAAGGTCATTAGAGGTCGTTAAGCGAAAATTAGTCTGCTTCTTGTCTGACGTCAAATTGCTAGATTTACCAAGATTGTGTGGAGAGTGTGGGGTATTGGTTGCAATTCTCGCCTGTTTCTCATCATGTGGCGTGTTTGTCACAGGTGTATCTTATCTAGATTGTGTCATCTGTGTATTTAAAATTAATTTTACTGTTGTCAGATGATTTTATAAAGATTCAACGGTGGTTCCGTGATTTTATAGGCCTACACGTTTGTAGCTACATCTTGAATTACGGTAGTTAATTCTGCATCTATCTTTCCTTTTAAATTTGCTTTTGTATTAAACAAGAATTGTTGTACCCTATCCTGATTTTCTTTGACTATACATTTTGCATGACTAGTGATTCTCCTGACAGTTGTTTCCAAGTTTTCTTGTTGGATTTTAAGTTGTGTTAGATCCTGTCTAAGATTGTCAATAGCTGTTGGCAATGTTTTAACAGTTTCTTTGTAATTAGTTACGTCGTTAACTACAGAGGAGATTTTTGGATGTACTGTGTCCATGATTTCATCTACTACTTTTTGTTGTACGTTAGAAAATTTACTGTTTATAGCTTGTTCGAATTTGTGTATTTGTAACTGTTTGTTTACATCGTCAGAAATGAGTGACCAAACATTTTGTTGAACTGATTCAAAGTTTTTAAATGTAAACTCAAATTCATCACGCGTTATCATTTGAGCCGCGATTTGATTCTGCTGTTCCTTTACCCTGTCCAGTTGTTGCTTAGTGGAATTTTGCAATTGCTCTAAAACATGTTCTGTGTTGGCCTGTAAATTGTTCAGTTAATTTTTATGTAGTTGTCTGTAAATGGTTAACTTGGTTTGTCAAGGCTAAAACCTGACTGTTTATAGCGATTTGCTGTTTCAATGATTCATCAAGTTCCTTTTTGGTGGATATACGCAAATTGTTTGGTTTGTCTGCAAACTGTTAATTTGTTACGACATGCTGGCAAATAATATCACGAATCGCTTAAGCCAATATTTGCGGATTGATGGTCAGTCTGTGTGTGAAAATCTGTTTCGCGTAACGTGGCTGCAAGATTTCCCTCCACTAATGTTTGGAATCATTTCAACTGATCTAGCAGCCATGTTATCATCTACATTTTGTGCGGACCGCCGTGAAACGTTAGTATTTTCATCAGACTCTATGGTAGTAATCTGTCTGCGGGTTGTAACCATAATAATAATTCGTCAAAATTTGGAAAAGAGGAGAACCTTTTCACTTAACACGCAAAATTTTGATCAAAGCTGTTTTTAACACTGATCCAATTTAGTCACTATTAATAATCGTCACACGCACGAGAGAAGCTTTGAGAGGCAAGCGAAGATCGCTTTGCTAATCTATACGGCAGCCATGTTGGCCATTTCTGCAAATTATCATTTGAGATAAATATCTAAATTCGAAAACAAATATTGAAAAGTGGATTTTTTCAAAGAGAAAAATGAAATGAAACTAATACTGCTTACTCGAGATAGACTAAGAGAAAATAAGAAGCACCAAATATGCATAATAAGAAGTCTGGCCTTACCTGTGTTGTAACTGTTTGTTGGATGCGGTTGAATTTCTGTCGCTCTCGTGCCTCCAAGTTTTAGTTCAGTGTCCAGCGTAATAATTTTTTTTAATATCACGTACAGTCAGCAGTTGAGCATGAAAGTAGGCACAATACCGGAATTAGATAACACACTTTGGTGAAATGTTACAAAATAAAATATTTACAGTATAAAATTAATTATTTCAGATAAATTACATATCACTTTCACTTTTCGACGTCCTGTCAAGGACACGCCAATTCCTCTGTAATGGTACCATTTTTTCTCCCTCGGTGCTTTCGTCAAAATTAAAGTTAAGTACCGCTATTGAAATTTAACAAACTGTGAAAATATTGCAATGAATAACTATTTTGGGAGAGAGCTATACTGAGAAAACATACTTACATAATTACAAAAGAAAGTGAGGGAATCCGTTTTTTACTTGTCGGTAGACATCAGGTTATATTGTAGCCATATCGCTGTAGTCGAACCTGTATAATTAATTTCTTCCTTACTGTAAACTGATGCCTGGTAGCGTAAGCTTCGCATACTAAAGTTTCGTGACCGTGTTTATTACCAATTACGATTAGTGATTGTAATTACAGAATTATCGGACTTCGTTTAAACAAAAGAAAAATTACTGCAGGCATTTAAATAAAAGTCAGCACAAAATGTTCGTAAGTGAAATTCGCGTCTGCAATGTTCTTTCGCAATCGCGATGCGATTTACAATAATGGCCAAGCATCATTTTATGAATTATGCTGGAAACAAAGATTTCAAAATTAATAAAAAATGGGAAATATTTTTTTTAATAAGTATTTATTTAAAAAAGTGAGGTATTTATTGCGATTCATGAACCATATGCTCACACTTACATAATCAATGTGGAGAGACCAAAAGAGAGACGTCCGATCTGTTCAACAGTAAAAAGACGAAAGACGACGAGCGATTCCGTTTTCTCTCCAGCCCGTTCAAAAAAATTGAAAGTCTATTATAAAGCAAAGTAATCAGTCTTGCACTGGCAGAGAGAACGGATGCTAGCGACAAGCGTCGCAGCTATAATTTTAATATTAAGAAATATTAAATGTAATGCTATATTCCCTTATCAGGAGGTAACGTGGAACTCGTAGTAATCCAGCTTATGTGCTAGAAACATCATATCACAGATATGAACCAATGGTGTGGGCAGGAATCAGTATTGGCGGACGTACTGACCCCAATATCATTCAGAATTGTGCATTCACTGATCAGAGTTCAGAGACGACACCCTTCGATTTTTTTATTGTGCCTTAAGCTGGGTTCCTTCTGGTGAATAACGCTCGTCTCCACAGAGCTGCACTGCTGGATAACAGTGTCGTAGCGTGAATTTCTGCCACCCGGGACCGGCCCTCATTTTGCTGCCCCCCCCCCCGCCCCTCCCCAGTGTATTTTCGGAATAGAGCAACAACAAGAATTGAGACTTTGGCAATACGTACCAATATTGCCTCAGTGTTTATCACAATGGAATGGGAACGTTACATTTTATTTACTCTGAATATTTTTCGAGTTTCTTCTATTTTTTTTAATGTTATGCTGAACAAATCCTATTTGAAGATTATTCTTACGACTTATTTGTCTGAGGTGTCTGTAACACCAACCAAAAACTTAAACTATGTAAGATACTTTCAATTAATAAGAAGTCTTGCACTGAGAAGTAAATACTTTGCAACATGAAATTTATGAGACCGTAGAGCTTTCATAGCAACATTTGTGATATTCTGATCAAAGTCAGGTGAATACTTTCACATGTATTAGGCGTATTATGTTCTTATCTATAGAACTCCAGTATCCATTACATAAGGTGTGTCGAATCCGCGTATGAACACACACACTCAATTTTGTAGGCTTACAAGTTTCAGATTTTGGCCTGTTTTCAAATCATCTAAATGAAGTTTTACAACACACCCGTTGGCCACGTAGTTCTCTTTTCTGGGATGACAGTAGATCTTTCGTCGGCAGCCATGTGTTAGTTTGTGGAGCTAGTAGTTTTGAAGGTTTTTCACTTACAGAAAAGATTTGTCTGTTTTTAGGGGAAAGAGGCAAGGTAGTTACGCCGAAATATCAAACGTTTGTAAATCTATCGGACCAAACTGCGTGGTCATCAGTCCGTAGCTTACAAACTACTTAAACTAAGGTAAATTAACCTAAGGACAAAACACACACACACACAAACCCATGCCCAAGGGAAGACTCGATCCTTCGACGGCAAGCAACCGCTCGCTCCGCAGCGAGGCGCCTTAGACCGCTGGGCTACTCCACCGCGGGGACGAAATGTGCTTGTCTTCCGAATTAGGAGGAACCTTTAAGTATTGCAAGATCCACCGGTCGCCTTGTAACTTTCGGGTATCTGACCACCTTTCCAGGACCGACCGAAATGTCTGTGTACCACAGTGACCAAAATTTGTGCCTAGCTGCGACTCGGACCAGGAATTCCTGCATTTCGTCATCGGTCGCCTTGTAACTTTCGGCTATCTGACCACCTTTCTAGGACCGAGCGAAATGTCTGTGTACCACAGTGACCATATATGCGACAGGCACTATTTTCAGGATTCATTCGTCTCTAATGTCCTACGTTTCATGTCAAATATAAAGCAACGAAACAAATATACTTGCGCTATTGATATAAAATTTAAGAACATTTGGTCTATAAATATAAAATAACATTTATCATTTGTAATCACCTTTTGCTTTATATATACAATTTCTTGCGGCCGTCGAGCCCCTTCACCGTTATTGCCTCATACCTGCAATCGGTAACTCCCCTTTGAAAGCAATTGCAACTGTTATTCCGAACCTCTCTGGGTCTCGAAATTCTGTCACGAATTGCTATGTTTAGGAGCCTTTTCACAGATTTGCGTATGTTCTTCACTAATATATGCAAAACATAGAAAGAAATTCATTTAACTTGTTTTGGAATGCTATTATTCCGAACAAGGCTATCTTACACAAGAAAATTCAGTTTAAATTGACATGAAGTGTGTCGTGTATATATTTACAATTTGTAATTGCGAAATAAAATTCTGGAACCTCTTACTTGTTTATTAAGCAAACTGAGTAAATAACAGATATGACCTCCGTGAAGAATCCCTGAAAATATATTCCTTTTTGCAGATTATTTTCGTCCAATACAGAAAATGTTAGGGGAGGTTAAAAATATATCTGAATGCAACATAATAAACACATCTTTTATTTTCCTGACAAATCTGTGTCTATGTACTCACCTTTATAGAGAGTATACTTGATATACGCAGCTCGGCCGCTTCCTGCCGCGGTGGAGTGACCGAGCGGATTGAGGCGCTATGCTCCGATGCGCGAGGCTGTTCCCCGTCAGGGGTTCGAATCCGCACTCGGAAAAGGATGTTTGTGATGTATTTAGTATAAGTTAGTTTATAGGTAGTTTGTAAGTTTAGTGACTGATGACGACGCAGTTTACAAACATTTGAAACTGCCGCCCCCAAATATGTGCCGCCCGGGGCCATGCCCCCCCCCCCCCCGGCCCCGGCACCCCTTATGATAAGCCACTGGTGGACAACATGCTTAAGCTGAGGGAATTGAAATTGAACGAAAGGAATGGACAACTTGTTCAGCGGACTTAAACCTGGGTAACATGTCTGGGATGCACTTGTCATGCTACATTGCAGCCGGACAAGTACCTCACACAACGTTTTCAGACCTAGATATTGTGCTCATGGAAGAAAGGCACCAACATTCCGCTCGATTTCATTGGTAACCTTAAACCATACATGGCACGCAGTTGTGTAACTGTACTGCCAGTTCGATGTGATCACGTACCCCATTAGAATGCATCCAGAGTGACTTTCTCATTATTACAGTAGCACCATCGTCCTCGCTCCAAGTAAACGCGATGAAAACCTCAAGTAAAGAGTTGATACAGGAAAATATCAAACTTTATCTCACACAAATTACGACTGTGACCAACATCAGAATGAAATGCGAGTGTTGTTCAAATGGAAAGGAAGGAAACGCCGCAACAATGAAACCGGCTTAAATTTATGAAAAGGTAGTGCGACATCTAGTGGCATGATACAAGCGTCGTCATTTCCCCCGAAAGAATTCTAGGTATGGTGATGATTACTGTCTTTTTTACGTCCGAGCTCCGATGCTCATAGAATTCCTCATGCACGTCAAAACTATTAACAGTTACATGTGCTGTGAGACACTCCTCCGTAGCCTAATCAAGTACACGAAGATCAAACAGCCTGGGCTGCTCACGGAGGGAAGCGATTCGGGTCCACGATAAGGCGCGTATACGTGTTTCTAGGGTCACATAAGGTATACTGAACAATTTCATTCCATTCCATGATTGTGGTGGTGGTGGCGGCTGTTGCAGCAACAGTGTTGAATAATTAAAAAATGCTCAGTCTCTGTTGCAATATTTTATTATCCAATAACGCGTTTCGCGCTGTTAGCGCATTGTCAGATTGGGCGGAGATGGAGCCACAAAGGTATCTTAACAATTTGTGTTGTCATTGGGCGCCATAGCAGCAGACAGCGACTCCTCTGCTGCTATGGCGCCCAATGACAACACAAATTGTTAAGATACCTCCTACACAGCTTTAGATAGCTCTGTGGCTCCATCTCCGCCCAATCTGACGATGCGCTAACAGCGCGAAACGCGTTATTGGATAATAAAATATTGCAACAGAGACTGAGCATTTTTTAATTATACTGAACAAGTTCAAGTGGGAGCAGGTTGAGCATCCGCGCTACATGTCGCTCTGTGACTTCCATCTGTGTTTTGTTCCGCTAAAAAAACCATCTCAAAGGGATGCGTTTCAACTGGGACGACGAAGTACATAGTACGCCTGTCAGAGCCACAGGAATTCTAGGATTAGGGAAACTTTCGGCTCATTAACATGGGATAGCTAGACCTCTGGTGGTTACTTTTGAATAATGACTTCTATTATGCCCACATTGTCGTTTAGTACCTTTTCATTTGAACACCGCTCGTACATTACAATATGTACATGGTCTATTATACCTCACTTCGTTCCCCAGTTGTTCTTAGCAGTGTGTTTCATTGCTTCTGCCACATACTTTACAGTTGGTTGGGTGATCGTGGTACCTGACAAGGATAGTGGGACGATGCAGAGGTGTGGTTTGGTAATGGGAATTTGGAGGAGTCATGGGTGATGGGACCCTGTCTATGTGAAATTTTTATCATTATTATTTAGGTATTAATAAATTATACCTTAAATGTTGGTTTGTTTCCTAACTTTATGGTGTACTCTGGATTAGTTATCTTGTGTTTTTGCTCTCTTGGTCACCAAAAATGCTTTACTTTTGTAAGGGGGTTTGTAGTCGCCTCTTTCCACCTTTCCTTTTCTTTGAGAGAATGGTGCATAACGGATAAATATATACTTGCAAAAAAAAAAAAAGTAAGAAGTTGTTGTTGGCCCCGAAAACCAATACAAATCCCCCTTGTCAAATAGGTATGGTGCTTAATGTTTGCAATTAACCAAATAATATTGGAAATAATTTCTTAATTAAAGTACTCTAATTAACGACCACAAGAAACGAAATCACGGAAATACGCAAGTAGGATGCAATAATTAATTTATTAACAAAATATGGTCAGTGAATAACATGCAATGATATCTGTACGTATAAAAGAAAAATGTTTACAATAACAATTGCGGCTGTTGACGTGTAACTAGGAATCCTACCATGGGAGCAACGCCATAAGTGGGGAGGATTTCGAGCAAGCGGAAGCTACTACGAGAATCTGCATTCAATAGGTTTTCTATGAAAGACTGAGAATGTAAGATCAGCATGCATTACTACTTTTTGTAAATGAGTGCACACAGGCATTAAAAGTGCGAGTTGAATTGCGCGTCTTTTACATTCCTTCCATCGCGGCTCGTTCGCGTGGCATGGTCGGCAGAGGTGTGGCCTGTGGCTACAGATCACAGCTGTCTGCATCGTTGTACGATATAAAAGCTGCCCTGACATAAAATTAACCGAAAACCCTGTCCAAAAACATTTAATACGGACCACGGTTTGCGTCCAGAAGAAGCAATCTTGATACTGTACCTCAACTGCAAGGACCTACAATTGATGATAACGAAATTTGATGGTGTGATCCCGAGTGAAGCTCGATTAATCTTCGTGCACAGTGGTGTGAGGCTCCAATAAAGGGGTCAATAAAAATCTCACGCCGGTCGCACTGTTCTCACAGGTAATAATACACGAAGTGGCACAAACAAGTGTTTGCCCACTGTACTAGCGAATAAAGCATAATGTGCTGTCAGACTTCTGCGAACGCAGTTGAGCGAATGTATGCCGCTGCCACGATGTATTCCTTCCTTCCAAAAAGCAGTCTCCCACCGTCATTTTTTTTCATTTTTTTATGAATTCGCCCAATGGTAGGTGGGCTTAGGCTGGATGTCCGAGTTTGCTTAACTCTGCGGACCAGACGGCCAATTGCAGGACTCATTGTAGCGGGTCTTGGGTCTTGAAGTGTTCCCGCTCTCTGCTACGTCATTTCGCTTCTGTTAATCAGAAAAAAAACTATCTTGCTCCAAAACGCCTGCCGGCCTGAGGGTAGCCGGTACTTTACGACCGGCTGACGCTTTCTGGCCACTCGCCTCCCGCACCAACCAGAGCAAAACGCTTCAGACCAAGACATTCCCATTTCTAGATAGTTTAAACTATTTCCCAGGAAGAAGTGTTAGGAATGAATTTGAAGTATAATAATAAAAGATGATAGATAAGAAAGAGGCTACTTATTCTACATTTCTAATTATTGAATGCCGATACACGCAACATAATTAGTTAATGAAATCAGAATTAATTCTGTGGAAGTATTGGAGAACCGAAGCATGAAAGCGTCACTTAAATGCGTGCCGTATTTCAATTTTTATTTTGGTCCATCTGTAGTCTAAATTCATAGTTAGTATTCGCTTTGTTTTGGTGTTAGGCCGCGTGATACGCATGTCTCTTTTTATCGCAGTGCGATGGTGATTTTATTTTATCAGGTATTCCGCAGAGGAGGAGGGAGTATCTTTGCTATCCGGTTCAGTTATGTTCTTAGTACATGTTGTTATATTTGTGAATCTTTAACGGACCAATTATCTCTCCTGATAGTATTGTGTGCCACTGGGTAAGCAAAATGAACTTCTCTGGATGAAGTAGTCATTAACCGGGACACCGCTCCTCATTTTGGAAAAGTATAAAGATCAAGGTCTTTATAGGATCTTCAAGGCCTACATGACGTCCTGTTGCAAAACCACTGCGTGTCTCCTCATGACCCGCTCCCCGCATTTTGAGTGTTTGACCATGACACTGTCCGTTCCTTTCCCCAGTTGGCTCACTCACCGTGTGAAGCAGAAACCAGCTCACCAGTGTTTATAATTTATGCGCTCTGGCACAGAATTGAAGACGCTAGAAATGATCTGTCTGTAAATGAAGGTAATTACGAATCAATATATAGTAGATAGTTGAGCACTACATTTCACACCCTTAACCCAATCAAACCATTGAGCAGAACAACAGATAAGATACGGTATATGAGTACATAGAAACGGTTTAGGTATAAGAGTCCCACGTGGGTAACTTAGTACAACGAAGTGATTATCAGACAAGTTTCATTGTTTCACTGGATATTCTGACACTTGATGAGCGCTACGGACACACGTTCAATCCACTGGTGTAGCGTTTTTTATTTTATTCTTATTTTTAGACCTCTTGCAAGTAATATTGTAAAGATTAATTCTCTAAAAGTTGTGCGGTTGTAGGCTTTTATAGGTTTTTAGGAGATTCTATTTTATAATAATTTTATCTTTAATCAGATATACATGTGTTCATAGTAATAATGTTGAAAATTGAAATTACTTAGATCGCCACATGGCGTCTCTTTAGTTTTCAGCTAAGAGGAACGTATAACTTGATTAGCATATTCAAAATTCAAAATAGCTGATGTAAACATTCGCGAGCACATTATTTCTTTCTTTGAAAGCGGTGTTAGTCCATCTGAGGAACGACATCGTTATGGAGTTGATGCTTTTACAGCAAGGAGATGAATCAGACGATTCAGAGATAATGCTGAGGTAAACAGACGTCCAATAATTGGAAGACCGCGAGTCCATACTCGAAGAGAAGACGATGAATTGGTCATAGTGACTCAGACTGCCTCTTTCTCTAACATCCGGGAACTATTAAGAGCTTCACATTTGTTATGTTGTATTTTGTTCGTAAACCTTATGGGACTTAACTGCAAGGTCATCAGTCCCTAAACTTACAAACTATTTATGAACTAACTTATACTAAAGAAAGCACAAACATCCATGCCCGAGAGAGGATTCGAGTTTCACATTTCCCGGCCTCGTCGGAAACTGTTCTCAGACGATTAGACGACTATGGAATCAGGCCGCTTCATACTCTCATTAAAGAACCAGTATGTGACGATCAAGCCGTGAACAGACTGGCAAATTTGAGTTCCTGGGAAAATGTCGATTGGAGGAAAGTAATTTTAGCCGATGGGTGCTGATATATTTATCTCAGCTTAACACTATATATTCACCATGTGGTAGCCGAAATAATTACAAATACATGAATCCTATTCAACGTTTTTACTATGGATATCATTTGTCTCGTTGTTTAAAGATTAGGCTATTAAAAATGGAATATGTTTAACAATGTGGAATCTGAAAAGCCTATAATGGCACAATTCATAGCGAATTAAAGCTAAGAAAATATTTCCTGCACCCCTGCACAGGTGTAAAAAATAAATAAATAAAAAATTTATTCCGGTGGTACTCGGACTAGCGCTCCTTGTGTTCGTAAACCGCAGGACTATTCACTTTTCCGTTTATTGGTCTACGTGTAGTTCTGTTCCTTGCGGTCGCTGATCTGTTTCTCGTTGTTGTTTCGTGTGTTCTTGGCTCAGCTTTTTTACATTAGTCACTGCATCCGGCATCCACTCAACCTACAAAACATATGTAACAAGCGGTTCGCTGTAATAAATCTACCCACGTGGAGTTCTTATGCCTCAACCGATTATACGTGCTGAAATAACGTTTTCCAAGATAAATGATGCTATGTTAAGCTCTCAATTCTCGACATATACTGCAGCCTAACTATTATATTGCGTCTGTTTGACGATGTAAACACCAAGAGAAGCTCCGAAGACCGCTGGAGTTGGCAACACTCGCACTTCGGATACAGGGCACGCGACAATGCTCTATTCTTTGGCTTTAAATTATTCTGGACGCTGGTAATCAGTCACACAGTATGGTGTTTTAACTTGTCAGCCCCCTTCTTCCTCCACCACAGTGGTTAAGTGAAGAAAATATGTAACCATTGCTAGCATTTGTTAGAAATGTAAATAAATAAGTAGAATTCTTTTAGCTTAATTGATTATTACCTATGCAGTACAAATAAACAAAGATACTCTCACAAAGAAATTACTTGGGCACCAACAAACACAAATACACTAAAATCGTGTGATAGGTGATTTAAAGGTCCATTATTGCACTAGTGATACTCCCCCGCATCTGAAAAGCCTGCAGGCCTCTGCGTGTGCCATTCCGCACTGCACATTGACTTGCCGGCACGCCAGGCGGAACCAGTATGGGCGGTGCAATCAGCCATTGAAGTGGCGGTACTTCTGTAGTGAAGTATCAGATCGATCGGTGATTGGTAATCAATCTGCTGACGTATTGCGATTGGTTGAGATTAAGTTACGACGAACCTTTCTTCGTGAAGATGGTATTGGTACTCCTGTAGAATGTGAATCATTCTCATGTTTTCTGGTATCTATTATAGTGCAAAAAATATAAACGTAAGTTAGAAACAGTTAGTACTGTAGCTCTAACACATAATGATGATGACAGGCATGATAATTACGAGCAACACATTGCAAGGGCACGGCAAGAACGGAAGAGGTGATGATTGACAGTGAGTACCAACCGTGTCCGGAGAAGAATATTAAAGTCGCAAGTATCATCACGGCGTTTGATGACAATACACTAGAGAGCATGTAAAATGATTAAGTCAGAGGTTTCAACATATACGACAAGCTTCTGTAAATATACCCCAAACTGAAGTCTGAAAGCAATATTAAAAACATACTACATCACGTAGCAAAGAAAGGAGAAGGAAATCTCAAAGAAAATCGTATTTTTGCTCAAGACCAACAAGGAGCGTGTAATCGGGTTCCGCCGATCATTATTGTCATTTACAATATTGGGCATTTGACTTAGCGAGATATCTCGGGTGTTCAAACTTTACAGCTTCGCTAAGAGTTATTACTATTTGAAAAAAGGTTTTAGGATAACATCACGCACTATCTCCCAAGCACGAAGAGGACGACGAAGAAAAGTTGACTGACAGAGCTCAAACGTTTTTTACTGACTACAATGAGCATATCACGAGAGAAAAAAAATCTATATGTATGGAAATGCAATCTGAGTATTTTCATCCAATGAGCTCTGTCGCGATGTTGAAATGAGCTAACTGTGTAACACATATCAGTGGACATACGATAGGCAGACAAACTCTATACTTGCTGCCGAGAACCTAGTAGAAAGCTTGGGCCAAATGTGTCAAGGTAAATAGAAACTCGGTGCCCTCCAAATGGGGCCGTTGATGCAAGTGTGAGTGGGAAGATGTCGAAACAACATCTGGCGACGCTTTTTCTGTCTGTTTTGAATCCACATTTGTCGAGATAATTATTAGTATTTTGTGACTCCTGGTCTGGACATAACAATGATTGAGTACTACTGGAAGCATCTGGCGGATTAAAAAAACCATTCCGTTTAAAACTACAAATTATGCACAACCTGTAGACGTGTATTTCTTCAGGTAATATAAGTGAATGCCAAGAGAATAATAGGCGTTATTTAACTAAGTTCCAGTAATATGCAGCCAAAATGTATGCCAGATTCTTTAATATATCACATGCCATTCACAATCAGTTAACGGGGGGACTATATAGACCAATGATCCTATATGCGTGGCAAAACGCTGGCTACGATATTGCTGAACCAGAGGACAATTTCAAGTGCCATTGTCGTGGCGTTCAACACTGATGTTGTCGAATGTGCAGATATGCCATGCGATCAACTTGTATTTCTTCACTGTGCGTTTAGCAGTCAAAAATCAAATGTAGAAATGTTTGTAGAGCTTATTGGACTTAACTACGGGGTCATCAGTCCCTAAACCTACAAACTACTTATGAACTAAATACTAAGGACGGCGCAAATATCCATGCCCGAGGGAGGATTCGAACCCCCGACCGTAGTGGCCGAGCAGACCGTGACTGCAGCGCCTCAGTCCCCTCGGCCACCGCGGCCGGCGGAACTTTTTATTGACGTTCCACATTTACATTTATAGTTCATATTTGTGTATTGCTTATGGTGTCTACAATTACGCCTACAGTGCTATCTAGAGCAAAATTTCAGAGTTTTGCTGAAAAACTACACCCACCAGCACTTTGATGGGAACCTAATGGGCCTGTAACCAAACGTTCATACGGATATATTTGTTGAGCCAAAGTACATTCCTTGTCAATGGTAGATTGGAATATTTCTTTCTCCTCTTTTTCTGCTGGATCTTTTGAAATTTTACCAGGAGATTAAACTGTTCATAACAATTAGGGTTTCAGGTGAAATATCATGCACAGTATACACATGGTAATGTATTTTATTCAAATATTGGGAACAACTGCAATTTCTGTATTCAGTACGATATTTAGCTGCCTGAACTCTAAACTTGAGGAGTACATTGCGTTTACATAGAGCGAGACACCATGGAGCTACCGTAATAGTGAAAACGTCACTCACCTGACCTTCTAAAATGTTAGCAAAGTAAGCACACACACACAGAGCGAGAGAGAGGAGGGGGAAATTTTGTCGCCAAAATAATAGTCAAAATATATTCGGAAATTTCAGATGAAAGTACTGACTGGAAGAATCACATCCATTCTATCTGCATAAATTATCAACTAAAGCTTCTACTGACGCTAAGTTTTTAATCAGATTTATGGACTCTTAATCCATTAAATCATCTGATATAGGATCTAGGGTATTCAGTCATTTACAAACCTGTCGATGCACTCTTGGTTCCGGGTAGGAAGTCGGCTTTAAAAAAAAAAAAAAAAAATGTTCAAAAGTTTATTAAGCTTATGGGACTTAACTACGGGGTCATCAGTCCCTAAACTTACAAACTACTTATGAACTACCTTATACTAAAGACGGCACAAATATCCATGCCGGAGGGGGGATTCGAACTCCCGACCGTAGTGGCCGTGCAGACCGTGACTGAAGCGCCTCAGTCTCCTCGGCCACCGCGGCCGACGGCTTTTAAAGTGCTATTTTCTTTCCAGACATCATTTTCTTCCTCCTCATGTTTGAAGTTTATTATTATTACTATATTTTTGGTGTTGATGCTCTTCTTTCTTCCGTTCATGTTTAAATAAATTGACAGAATATTCCGTCATATGGAAGGCTGTTTCTCCTGTTTCGGCACATCTGTGCTATCACCAGTAGGGATTTCTTTACTATGATTCTGAAACTTTTTGTAGTACTGTACATATTTCATTTTGAGATACATCTAAATGTTTTTGGAAGTTCTTTGCGCAGTTCCCTTAAATGGACACAAAACATTATCTGTTTTAGACGCATAAATACGAATTTTCATTTTTTTATACGTACCTTACATTAGTCTTCGTTAAATGCATAGATTATAGTACTAATTAATTATTGTTTCAATACACCTTTTAATCGTAACAAACATTATATTTCTAGCTATACAATTTATACAATTGTGGTTCTAAAACGCACTATCTGTGTTATTACTTACGATTTATTTTCTTTCTATTGGCTTCTGGTTTGTTGTGTTTTCTTTATTGTGTGATTATTGCTAGACCGCGGATTTTAGGTACCAACCTATTTTGTTCCTGAGTTCCAATTTACATAAAAATTTGTACTTATGCGTTTCATGACTATTTACACTTAATAGCGTTAATTCTATAGGACCTAAAAACCCTATTTCGACGCTAGTGCCTATTTTTGTCTGTTTCGGCTTTAATATCCTAAAAAGTGCCTATTTTTCCACACTATAGGACAGGTGGAAAAAAATATTTTCTGACCAGCGTGCAGCAAGGTGGCTAGTTGATATGCGTTCATGCTTCGTATTTGCGTAACACTTCGGTCTTTTTTTTAATTTTTTTTTATCGTTATCCCTGTTAATACCAAATTCTCTTTATAGGTGTATTATTATTCATATGTAAAAAATAGATCACGGATCTTTATGTTAAAACTTTTTTTTCCCTAAGCTCCAATTTGCATATAACTTGGTACTTATGCGGATTAAAAAATCACAATGTTAATCGTATACGCCCTCTATAGCTAAATTACTACCATTCGCGCATTTTCTCGCTGCTATCTACAGGCAATCCTATCAAACTACTCTGTTTTGTTAAAGGTCGAAAAATAATTTGCCAGAAGGTGCCATATGTCTAGCAACGAGTACGGTACTTCCCCTACCGCTCCCATGCACCGCAGTATAAAAAATAATCTTGTTTCTGTGTGAGAATACTACGCAATGCCGAAAACAGAACAGTTAGTTCAAAGTCTTCTCTTATAAAGCAGTGACTGCAAGATTTTCCGCATTATACAACAGATGGGAAAATTATTTTCTGTCAAGCATGCAACAAGGAGGTTACTTGTTTTTCATAGACTTCTTATTTTCCTGCCACTTAGGGTTCTTTTTTATCGCTCTCCTTTAGTAATACCAAATACTCTTTATGTGTGATTCTAAACTGCATTTCCCTTTTCTCTCGTATTAGGTTTCGAGTGTTAAGAAATCTCACTTAACTCAGCATGCAGATGGAATCGCACATAAAGCTAATGTTGAACGAAAGGCAAAATTGAAGCAAATTTTTTTAACCAATAAATCTGGTGAATCCTCCGAAAAAAACAAGTTCTGCAGTGATTTGTGTCATGCATTTGTGTCGGCAAACGTCCCTTTTCGAAAACTAGTAAACCCTATTTTCAGAGGTTTTCTAGAGAAGTACTGCCATCAGTCTATTCCTGCAGTCAACCTTACGTAAGATTTATGTGGATTCAGCTTACAATGCTGCATTGCACAGAATCCGAGAAGATGTTGGAGAATCTTGTATATGGATTTATGTCGATGAAACTACCAACAGTCTTGGCCGTTGCATTGCAAACCTGATTGATGCTCCATCCAGGGCTCATTTGATTTATTCAAAACAGCTTGCAAAAACTAACCAACAAACAATAGCACAGTTTGTGAACAATGGGCGTAAGGTGCTATACCCAAACGGAGTGGATGAGAATAAGGTGCTTCTGGCCGTCACTGATGCTGCTGCATATATATCAGCGTTTCAACTATTAAAAGTATTCTACCCATTGATGCTGCACGTGACTTGTGTAGTGCATGGGATCAACCGAATAGCAGAGCAACTAAAGCTACAATTTCCTAAAGTAAATAAAGTAATATCTATGGTCAAGAAAATTTTTGTTAAGGCACCATCAAGAATACAGGCGTTCAAAAAACACCTTCCAGATGTCCCACGGCCGCCAGAACCTGTTGTCATCCGCTGCACGCACGCCAAAGCAACAACAAATGGGATGCTCGGAGGGTGGTGGAGTACAGGAGTTTGCATGGGTCGCAAATCACAAACAAGACTGTAGTGGGAACTACGGTGGACACGTGTCTAGGTTGAGCTAGGCCCTGGATGAACGAGTGCGCGAAAGGCACAATGGGTCATTTAACGCATTCGATAAACTTATTTTGGGTGTGCAGGATAAATACGACAACTTGACTGGTGTATACCGATCGGCACTGATTCATATTGTGTACGTCATCCGCTGGGGCACGTGGCTGATAGCAGCAGAGTACTATAGTACGCATCTCTCAGCTGTCCAGAAGGTGGTTGAAAATATACCGGAGGATGCTGCATCCGTAACTACAGCAATGGAGTTACTCAAAGATTCTTCTTTAAAACGAGACTTATCTTACATTACGGCCCAGTACACATTTATGGCAAGAATAATTTCCAAATTAGGGAGAGCTATCTACGACATATCTTTGCTTGAAGAAGTCAAAATGAAAATTAATGAAGCGCCAGGTGAAGTAGGGGAAATGTACGGGCAAAAATGCACACGGTTTTGCAGAAGAACCCAGGCCTGAAGGAGTTTTGTGCAGCTGTCGACATACGTAGTGGAAAATCCAGAACTCCTGTCCAACATGTGCCGAAAATGAAGTACGCCCCTGTCACATCTGGTGATGTAGAACGTTCTTTTTCAGCGTATAAATTGATTCTGACAGACAAGCGCCACAGTTTTTCACTAGAAAACCCAGGAAATATTTCGGTTATTTATTGTGAAGCCAACTATGGTCAGAACATGTGAAACTACGAATGTATTGATTAAACCATTGCCACATCTTTTTTACGGAGATCGTTATCTTGCAGGAACTCAAAAATATTAACTGGAGTTATGTTCAACATCAACCCCTATGAACCACAGACATTGCCGAGGTGAGGTGGCTTGCGTGCCTCAACGATACAGATAGCCGCACCGTAGGTGCAACTACAGCGGAGGGGTATCTGTGGAGAGGCCAGACAAACGTGTGGTTCCTGAAGAGGGGCAGCAGCCTTTTCAGTAGTTACAGGGGCAACAGTCTGGATGATTGACTGACCTGGCCTTGTAAAATCAGCTAATGTGGCTTTGCCATGCAGTTACTGCGAACGGCTGAAAGCAAGGGGAAACTACAGCCGTTACTTTTCCCGAGGACATGCAGCTCTACTGTATGAAAATATGATGATGGCATCCTCCTAGGTAAAATATTCCGGAGGTAAAATAGTCCCCCATTCGGATCTCCGGGCGGGGACTACTCAGGAGGATGTGATCATCAGGAAAGACAATATTGGCATTCTACGGGTCGGAGCGTGGAATGTTAGATCCCTTAATCGAGTAGAAAAATTAGAAAATTTAAAAAGGGAAATGGATAGGTTGAAGTTAGATGTAGTGGGGATTAGTGAAGTTCGGTGGCAGGATGAACAGGATTTCTGGTCAGGTGAGTACAGGATTATAAATACAAAATCAGTTGGGGGTATCACAGGAGTAGGACTGATAATGAATAAGAAAATAGGAATGCGAGTAAACTACTATAAGCAGCACAGTGATCGCATTACCATTGTCAAGATAGATACGAAGCCAACACCGACAACAGTAGTAAAGGTTTATATACCAACTAGCTCTGCCGATGATGACGAGATTGAAGAAATGTATGAGGGGTTAAAGGAAATTATTGAGACAATTAAGGGAGAGGAAAACTTAATTGTGATGGGAGACTGGAATTCGGTAGTAGGAAAAGGAAGAGAAGGAAAAATAAATAGTAGGTGAATATGGACTGGGCAGAAGAAATGAAAGAGGAAGTCGCCTGGTAGAATTTTGCACGGAACATGATTTAATCATAACAAACACCTGGTTTAAGAATCACAAAAGAAGGGTGTATACGTGGAAGAGACCAGGAGACACCGGAAGGTATCAAATAGATTTTATAATGGTAAAACATAGATTTCGGAACCAGGTTTTAAACTGTAAGGCATACCCAGGGGCAGATATAGACTCTGACTATAACGTATTGGTCATGAACTGTAGGCTGAAACTGAAAAAACTGCAGAAATGTAGGAAAATAAGGAGATGGGACTCGGATAAATTGAGGGACCCTGAAATTCTTACGAATTTCAGAGGGAGCTTTAGGCAACAATTGACAGAAACGGGGGGAAATAGAACAGTAGAAGAGAAATGGGTAGCATTGAGAGATGAGATAGTGAAGGCAGCAGAGGACAAAATAGGTAGAAAGGCAAGACCTACAAAAAATCCTTGGATATCACAGGAAATACTACAGTTAATTGATGAAAGGAAAAAAATATAAAAATGCGGTAAATGAAACAGGCAAAATGGAGTACAGACGACTAAGAAATGAGATTGACAGGAAGTGCAAAATGGCTAAGCAGCAGTGGCTAGAAGGCAAATGCAAATCTGTAGAAGAATGTATAAGAAGGGGAAAAGTAGATACTGCCTACAGGAAAATAAAAGAAACATTTGGGGACAAGAAAAACAGTTCTACAAATATCAAGAACTAAGATGGAAAACCTATTCTCAGCAAAGAAGGGAAAGCAGAAAGGTTGAAAGAGTACATAGAGGAGCTTTACAAAGGAAATGAACTTAGAGACAATGTTGTAGGAAGGGAAGAGGAAGTAGATCAAGATGACATAGGAGATGAGAGATGAATTTGATAGAGCCCTGAAAGACCTAGGTCGCAACAAGGCCCCGGGAGTAGATGACATTCCCTCAGAGCTACTAAAGTCTCTGGGAGAGCCAGCCATGACCAAACTATTTGAACTGGTGTGTAAGATGTATGAGACAGGCGAAATACCCTCAGACTTTAAGAAAAATGTAATAATCCCCATTCCGAAGAAATCAGGCGCAGATAGCTGTGAAAATTACAGAACCATCAGTTTGATAAGTCATGGTTGCAAAATTTTAACACGAATTATCTACAGGAGAATGGAAAAACTAGTAGAAGCTGACTTCGGGGACGATCAGTTTGGATTCAGGAGGAACGTAGGAACCCGGGAGGCAATACTCACTTTACGTCTTATCTTAGAAGATAGATTAAGGAAAGGCAAACCTACATTTTTAGCTTTTGTAGGTTTGGAGAAAGCGTTTGACAATGTTGACTGGAATACACTCTTTCAAATTCTGAAGTCAGCGGGGGTAAAATACAGGGAAAGGAGAATTATTTACAACTTGTACAAAAGCCAGATCGCAGTTATTAGACTTGAAGGGCTTGAAAGGGAAGCATTAGTTGGGATGGGCGTAAGACAGGGTTGTAGCCTTTCTCCGATGTTATTGAATTTGTACATCGAGAGGGCGGTAAAGGAAAGCAAGGAAAAATATGGAATAGGGATTAAAGTTCAGGGGGAAGAAATAAAAACATTGCGTTTTGCTGATGACATTGTAATTCTGTCAGAGACAGCAAAGGACCTGGAAGAGAAGTTGAATGGAATGGGCAGTGTGTTGAAGAGAGCGTGTAAAATGAACATTAACAAAAGGAAAACAAAAATAATGGAATGCGGTCTTAGAAAATCAGGCGATGCTGAAGGAATTAGATTAGGTAACGAAACAATGAAGGTGGTAGATGAGTTTTGTTACTTTGGTAGCAAAATAACATTCTATGGTCGCAGTACAGAGGACATAAATGCAGAATGGCAATGGGAAGAAAAGCATTTTTGAAAAAGAGAAATTTGCTAACACCGAATATTAATTTAAGTGTAAGGAAGTCTTTTCTGAAGGCATTTGTCTGGAGTGTTGCCTTGTATGGGAGTGAGACATGGACGATAAGCTGTGCGGACAGGAAGATCAATTTCAATTGTTTGTCAAGCTTATGGGACTTAACTACGGGGTCATCAGTCCCTAAACTTACAAACTACTTATGAACTACTTACGAACTAGGACGGCACAAATATCCATGCCCGAGGGGGGATTCGAACCCCCGACCGTAGTGGCCGTGCTGACCGTGACTGGAGCGCCTCAGTCACCTCGGCCACCGCAGCCGGCGGACAGGAAGAGAATAGAGGCTTTTGAAATGTGGTGCTACAGAAGAATGCTGAAGATTAGGTGGGTAGATCGCATAACTAATGAAGAGGTACTGAATAGAATTGGTGAGAAAAGGAATTTTTGGCATACCTTGACTAAAAGAAGGGATCGCTTGGTAGGACACACTCTTAGACATTTGGGAATCGTAATTTAGCATTGGAGGGAAGTGTGTGGGGTAAAAATCGCAGAGGGAGCCCAAGAGACGCGTATAGTAAGCAGATTCAAATGGATGTGGGTTGCCGTTCTTATGAGGAGATGAAGAGGCTTGCTCAGGATAGGGTAGGGTGGAGAGCTGCATCAAACCAGTCTCCGGACTGAAGACCAAAACAAAACAACACAACATGTTCAACATTAATGTTGTAGATTGCTGTGCTTTGTAACTGTGTAAATATTCATACTCCTTGTTTTAATGACTAATAAGATGTTCATACTGTCAACACTGTGTATTTTAATTTATTTTTATTTTCTCTGCATCATTTTTATTAGAGCATATTTTAGGTTTTATATAGCCTAAATGAACTACTAAAGGAGCCTATTTTAGGTGCCTAAAACACACTTTTTTACGACCTAAAAATCCGTGGTCTAATTATTAAATGTTTTCCATTATTATTGGTGATAGTACCTGGCACTAAAGTTGATATTTGGCTTATGGACACAGATGATAGCTATTTATTTGTCTTGTAGATGTTTTGTTTGCTGGGTGCTGCGCGAAATTCAAAAGTTTACTGTTCGTATCGTGATATTTTGTCTCTTGACAGAGGATGTAGAAGTAAAGCAGTATTGTGGACACGTGCGGTTATGAACAAAATTTCTGTTGGTCTCTGATATTTAGGTATTCTTACTGGTTCTGTGGTGGTAGTGCTGTATGTTGACACAGGTTAATGGTGCAGTCTATGCGTGTGTGACAGAGAAAGGGAGAGAGAGAGAGAGAGAGAGAGAGAGAGAGCTAGTTAGTGATAGCAGTGAGTGATAACGTTACTAGGATGGAGGTAGTTATACATCTCGTGTTGTTTTAATGTAAACGAAGGCTTCCGCGGCCGTTGTCATTGTATATAAAACTCTTCTGGGTGTTGGACCGCATCGTCAAAAAAATATCAAACACTTCACCGACGTTTCGGCCACTATTGCAAGTGGCCATCTTCTGGGTGTTACAGTAAATGTAACACCCAGAAGATGGCCACTTGCAATAGTGGCCGAAACGTCGGTGAAGTGTTTGATATTTTGACGATGCGGTCCAACACCCAGAAGAGTTATATATCGTGTTGTTTTGTTGCAGAATGAAGCACACTTATTGAGTACATTTTTCCTTTTTGGTATTGCGTTTTGTAACTGATAAGTCTCCTCTATTATTAATCTATGGTATATGTTACTTCTGGTGTTAGGAAGATTTAACTCATTTTCTATGCTTATAGGATGGCGAGTCTCTGATATTAGATAGCATGCAAAGGTTGAGTAGGAATCGCTACTTAAATTCTCAGTCCTGAAGTTCTGCATGTTTGCCCACATATACAGACTGTGAGCAGTGACGTGTTGTAAGGAAAGGTTTGTGGTGAGAGAGTGAGATTGATAAATTAACTGTAAGAAAATGTGTTTAATACGTTGTGAAACTTCGGTAAGGTAGTAATGTTACGCTAAACTCGTAAAATCGCCACGTGAATGTAATTAAATTTTGGTTAATTAACAGAGCAACTACTATCATTAAGCAAAACTAAGGCCCTGTCTCACAACATCACTAAATATCACTCATATTTACCTTCCTTACAATCTCATTTCTGAGAGCTGCATACACCAGATAGTTGAAACCAATTGCGCGTATGTGCACGCATGCGACGTGCTAGTAATTTTTACACGTCTTCTGTAATTTTCATTGGTGTTTTTCTATATTAATCAATACACATAATATTTATTTGATTAGACTTATCATTGCAAAATTGTAAGGTTTTGTAAATTACACTTTGAAAAATGTTTTGCTTTCATATACTAAATGTGATATTTCACATAAGACAGATTTTGGTAGTGCAAGAATTGTTGAACTAAGACACTATCGTAGTCACTGAATGGCTACACATTAATTTTGAGATTAATAATTTGTAAATAAATTTTTATCTATGAATATTGTTTCATCAAAGTAGGTGATCATCGAAGTCCTAACTGAATTAATTACTATTCGTTAACTTAACGTTAACTGAATTTGGCCGGATGCGGAGGCCGAGGGGACTGCGGCGCGCCAGTAACGGTCTGCACAACTACGGTCGAATCCCCCTCGGGCATGGATATTTGTGCCGTCCTTAGTTTATAAGTAGTTTGTAACTTTAGGGACTGATGATGACCCTGTAGTTAAGTACCTTAAGCTTTACAAACATTTGAACATTTGAACTGAATTCGAATGTCGTCTGCCATTCAGTGTTCATATGTAATAAATCTTAATTAAACTCACAGTCAGTATTTAATTTTTCTATAATGTTTTCCATTTCGAAATATTATTCTCAAACACAAGGTCAGTCTTTCGAAATATTATCAATTAGCTTCGTTACTCAACTCAAGAATGGGGGCAGTATTCATTACAAAAACAATGACATAAAATCTAAAGATTTTGAAAATGAAAGTCAGTGAACACTTTTACAATATACATTAGTAACAAAATTTGACATACATATGAAGTTACTACGTATCTTATCAGAAAATCCACCAATGTCCGTTATCTTTACCTAGGTTTTACAACCGTGGTGTTACAATAAAGCCTATCCAATAAGTTTTCCAGAATCCATCATCGCCACATTCATGAGAGATACATGCTCTTGCTCCACTTTTCACATTTCATAAGCAGTACGGTTTCTTACAACACGAATACCGTATTCGATCCACGTTAGCGTTCGCGACACGCTATCCCGTTCCGCGCGATACGACGGATACGTTATTACATACGAAATTTCTTCCACGAAGATATTGACGACTATATTTCCTTTAATCACACACTTTGTTTCACTTTTATAACTTTTTATAAAAATACTAAATTTGAAATGAACACTCCGCGAGCCGCGAGACGTGCGTGCGAACGTTGTCAAGTCGCGGTACGTACTGCTTAGGCCGGAATTACTCGGTTATATTTCTTTGACGAAAATTTGATAGTATCGTGGGAAACTTTGACATATATCTGCTATCGTCAAAAAATATGATCTTACCTAGTGCCTCACAGTAGATTACATCATAAAAGTCGTTTGTCTTCTGTTAATTGCAGTGCGAAATGTAACCGCTTGGAGCGCTAGCGTTGCTGTAACGCTTAGACCACGCTTATTTGAAGAACAAACCTCCTTGTTTCAAAACATGACGTCAAAGTTTAGTTGGATTGTGCCGTCTACGACAAAATTAATCGAACTGTGTGAGGCAGCCGGCAGCGGTGGCCGAGAGGACTGAGGCGCTTCAGTCACGGTCTGCACGGCCACTACGGTCGGGGGTTCGAATCCCCCCTCGGGCATGGATATTTGTGCCATCCTTAGTTGTAGCTAGTTCATAAGTAGTTTGTAAGTTTAGGGACTGATGACCCCGTAGTTAAGTCCCATAAGCTTTACAAACATTTGAACATTTTTTTGTGTGAGACAGACGAAGCACTGTATAATCCCAGGCACCCTGAATATAAGAACATAAGGAGATTCGAAGGTTAGAAGAGAATGGTGGAGGTACTCAACAGAGAAATTCGGCTTGAGTGTACAGCTAAGAACACCAAGAAGAAGATTAATGTCCTCGGGTGTTGCATCAATCACCAAATTTATAGAAATATATGACGCAGATTTTATAAGTTCTTCACTCTTCTCAATCTAGTAATAATGGATGCTATTCCTGCTTTGTTGTTGACAGGTTCTAGTATGCGTTCTTGTCCGGCCATTATGTTAATCCATGTCGTATAGCAAACATTTCGTTGTCAATATGAGCACGTTACACCGCCGCGCCATAAGTAAAATTTCAACCCAGTATCAGGAAACTGCTGTGTCACTGCTAACCTTTCTTCTACTATATAGTCACTGCAGGTGCGTATACTGATTTCTAATGTGTGGAGCCACTTTACTGAGTAAATACCGATACGTTATATCATCAATTCTCCAGTAATTTATATATGACTTGGTGTCCTCCACTTGCAGCTACCGCAACAAGAAATGATTTCCAAAGTTTCGCCCAAGTAAGCTCCTCTTATTTCTTCACAATGCAATTTTCGTAGTACCAATGACAGCCCATGCGTCACGTCAAAGATTTAAATAAAAAAACTTACGAACCTTTTATGATATTTTATTGTTAAAAGATTAGATTAAAATTTGACTGTGTAATAGCGGCCTTAGCTGTGCGCGCAGCTGCCGAATACGCCACAGTTACTTGTTTCATACAACAGTGTCTTTGGTTTGACTGAAGCAGTCGCAAGCAATATCGATATCCCATTTCTTACTACTAAACATTTTATGTGATGGAATAAAATAAGGTAAACATACATGACAAGCAATAAATACACTGACAAAAGAAATATAATACACAATACGTTAACATATACATTATACAGATCATAGTACAATAAAATAATGTGTTTAGATAGAATACATACACGTAGGCGAAACACACGACCTAAGCATTAAATTTTTTAAAGCAATACAAACGCTACACCGACATTTCATATATTTATATGTAAATTAATTGTTCCAGCATTTCCTTTGATAGGCGTTCTGTGTACCTAACATCTTACAATGTTAATTGGTAGACGCACAAATATGAATTTTATAGAACTTGATAATGGGATAATGTCGTCCCGAAACATGTAGTGACATAAATCTTTAAATACAGGGTGAGTCACTCACTGTTCCCTCTAATGTATGACAGGCGCTGAAATGTTTGTGGGACAAAAGTTTCATGGGAGAATGGGGTCCAGAATATGACATTGGTTTTTGTTGTGAGGTGTGGTCGCTTCAGATATATGCACGTCAACTTATCTTTATCTTTAATTAAGATGCTATGGTTTAGTACTTATTTACTGATAGTGACTATCGAGACGAATACAATGATATGTATGGCCTTTGATGGTCAAAAATATAGCTTGAACGTCAATTTATAGAAGGTGCTCACAGGGATAACCATTGGTATCAATGCACTTCTGTAATCTTATCATTGATTGAGTGGTATTCTGTGTCACTTCGGCACTTATCGAAGCACATACTCAGGCAAATCACTCTCGTATATCGTGCAAACTAAATATTCGCCGAATACAGCGTATTCATCTCGTGTAATGTTGACATGAAAACACCATTCAACGGTTCTTCAATAAAATACTAATGTTGTTGTGGTCTTCAGTCCGCAGACTGGTTTGATGCAGCGCTCCATGTTACTTTGTCCTGTAAAAGTCTCTTCAGCTGATAATAAGTTCGGCAACCTACATTATTTTGAATCTGCTTACTGTATTAGTCACTCGCTCTATACGATTTTTACCCACACACTTCCCTCTAATGCTAAGTTCACAGTTCCTTGATGTCTCAGAATGTGTCCCACCAATCTATCCCTTCTCTTATTCATGATATGCCGGAAATCCTTTTCTTCCCAATTCGATTAAGCAGCTCCTCATTACTTACGTGATCTACTAATCTAACTTACATCATTCGTATGTAGCATCACATTGCGAAAGCTTATATCATCTTTTTGTTTGAACTCATTATCGTCCACGTTCCACTTCCATACAATGCTACACTTCAGACAAATGCTTTCATAAAGGACTTACTGACATATAACTAATATTGGATGACAAAAAGTTCGCTTCTTCAGAAATGCTTTTCTTCCCAAAGACATTCTGCATTTAGTATCTTCTTTACTTCAGCCACGAGAAGTTATCTTGCTACCCAAGTAACAAAACTCATCCACTGCTTTTATTGTCTCATTACCTAATCTAATTCCTTCAGCATCGCCCGATTTTCTGACGTAACAGTCCATTATCCTTGTTTTACTCTTGTTGATGTTCCTCTTATATACCCTTTTCAAGACACTGTCCATTCCATCCAATTGCTCTTCCAGATCCTTTGCGGTCACTGACAGAATTACTATGTCATCGGCAAATCGAAAGTTTTTTTTTTCCTGAATTGTAATTCCAATTTGTCCTTTCATTCCTTCAATGCTTGCTCAATGTACAGATTGAACAACATTGGGGAAATGCTACAACCCTGACTTACTCCCTTCCCAACCTTTGCGTCTCTTTCATGCCCTTCAACTGTAATAAAAGCTGTCTGGTTTTTGTATAAGTTGAATATAACACATCGCTCCCTGTATTTTACCCCAGCTATCTTCAAATTTGAAATAGTGTATTCCAGTCGACATTGTCAAAAGCTTTCTCCAAATCTAGAAATACTAAAAACGTAGGTTTGCCTTATCTTCTAAGGTAAGTCGTAATGTGAGTATTCCTACATTTCTCCTAAATCCAATTTGATCTTCCCCAAGCTTTCACAAGTTTTTTCATTCGTCTGTAAATAATTCGTGTTAGTATTTTGCACCCATCACTTATTAAACATATCTGACAAAGGAAAGTTACAAACGTGAAAGCGGCAATTGGTACTCTTGCTACTGTGGTACGAGATCCGTGTGTCAGTTCTGTCACATCGCAAGAGAATCTAGCATGAGCCACAGTAGTGTTCTTCGTGTTCTGCATCGCCATGAATATCATCCGTACTATATTAGTCTCCAGCAGGTATTAACTGGTAAGGATTGTATGCGTCGCATGGAATTCTGCCGATGGGCTCAACGTCAGATTCAGAGGGATGACGCATTTATCAATTTGATTTTATTTACTGGCGATGCTTTATTGAAGGACCATGGAAATATTAATTTGCGTAACGTGCAGTATTGGGCAACAAAAATCCATGTTGGCTACTGTACGTTGCACACCCAAGACCGTGGCCGGAGAATGTGTCCTGTGGGATTTTTACGGACGGAATTATAGACCCCATTTCATCAAAGGAAACATTGTGGGATCCGGCACATTAATGGCTATAAATGAGTTAAAGAGTCGATTCCCAAATAGTTAGATTGGACGCGGAGGAAACGTTTCATAGCTGACTCGTTCGACAGACTTGACGCAACTGGTTTTTTCTTGTGGACATTCGTAAAAGATATTGTTTATAAGGAAGTTCCAATTACACCTGAAGATACGCGAGGGAGAACTGTCAGAGCTTGTGCTTCGATAAGTGCTAAGGTGATACGGAATATCACTCAACCAATGATAAGAAGATTGCAGCGCTACACACCAATTGTCATCACTTCTGCATCTACCTGTACGTGGGATACTCTGAACATCACATTTAAGTGCCTGGCAGAGGGTTCATCGAACCTTTATACTATGCATCTACCATTCAACTCTCGAATAGCACGCGGGAAGGAAAGACATCTGAATCTCTCCGTTCGAGCTCTGAATTCTCGTATTTTATCCTCATGATCATTTCTACCTATATATGTTGGAGTCAACAATATATTTTCACATTCGGAGGAGAATGTTGGTGATTCGATTTTCGTCAGCAGACCACGCAGCAGCGACAGCAGCCGTTGTTGTAATGATTCCCATCCCCTGAATTGTGACAACAACAAAAAACGTATGGCCCATCTTTGGACTCCTTCGAAGGCTTCCGTCAAACCGACTTGATAATGATTCCACACTGGGCTGCAATACTCCAAATGAGGACGGACAACCGTAGTGTATGCAGTCTTTTTAATAGTTCTGTTGCATCTTTCAAGCGTTCTGCCAATAAAACGCAATCTCTGGTTCGCCTTTTCCTATGACATTATCTACTTGTTATTTCAAAATATTCAAATGTTCAAATGTTTGTTAATCTATCGGACCAACCTGCGTGGTCATCAGTCCGTAGCTTTCAAACTACTTAAACCTAGGTAAACTAACCTAAGGACAAACACACACACCCATGCCCCAGGGAGGACTTGAACCTCCACGGCGAGCAACCGCGCGCTCCGCAGTGAGACGCTTTAGACCGCTCGGCTACTCCACCGCGGCCGTGTTATTTCCAGTTTGAGTCTGATGTAAAAGTAATTCCTAGGTATTTAGTGGAGTTTACGGATTTCACACTTGATTATCTTGTAAACATAGTTTAACGGATTTCTTTTCGTACTTATGTGGACGACTTCACACTTCTCATTATTTAGTCAACTGCCAATTTTACACCTTAGTGAAAACTTATTTAGATCGTTTAGCAGTTGGTTCTGATCTTCAGATGACTTCACTAGACGATAAATGACGGCGTTATCAGCAAACAATTTAAGAGACTTGCATAGATTTTTCTCCAAATAGTTTTTGTAAATAAGGAACAGCAGTGGACCAATAACACTACCCTGTAAAATGCCGGATATCACCTCTGTTTTAGTCGTTTGAGTCGGGTACTTGTTTGCAATTTGAAACAGGATTTCTTTGAACCTTTCTGCTATTGTATAGTCAGAGTCGGGAGGCCGGTAAAAGGAACCTATTATTAACTTCCAGAATGAAACTTTTCACTCTGCAGCGGAGTATGCGCTGATATGAAACTTCCTGACAGATTAAAATTGTGTGCCTTTGTCAGGTCTCAGGTTCGAGTCCCGGTTCCGGCACACAATTATAATCTACCAGAAAGTTTCTTATTATTAACTTCCTACGATTTTCAGGTACAACCTCTACCCATAATAGCTCACATGAACTATGAACTTCAACTTCGCTAAACGAAAGACTACCTTTGATGGCGACAAACACGCCTCCACCTATTTAATTTAATTTATCCTTTCCGAAAACAGATCTTTTGCAAAAACTTTTACCAACTTTCACTGCCATTAATGATGTGTGTGTCGGTGCTTTCTATTAAAGTTTGGAGTTTTGGTCCCTTCCGGACAGAGCTACGACAATTTACAACTATTATACCGATAGTTCCTAGATCTACATTTCTACTGTGATCCACCTGCATCCTTTGAGACTGCCCATTACGTTTCTACCCGAAGCCCTCTATCTTAAAACACCGCCCAGTCCACGCCACACAGCCCCCGCTACCCGTGTAGCCGTTTCCTGCGTGTAGTGGACATCTGACCTATTTAGTGGAACCCGAAAATCCACCACCCTCTGGCGCAAGTCGAGGAATCTGCACCCTATACGCTGACAGAACCGCCTGAGCCTCTGATTCAGACCCTCCACTCGGCTCTGTACCAGAGGACCGGAGTCGGTCATGTCGACAATGTTGCAGATGGTCAGCTTTGTCTTCATCTCGCAAGCAAGACTAGCAAGCAAGATAGCGGCTCAAATCCGGAGAGAATCTCTTCCGACCTAAAGCGACACACGTCGTTGGATCGACATAAGCAACCACCCGCAGTTAGCTGCACCCTGTTCCCTTCATGGCATCCGAAAGAACCCGTTCCACATATTGAACGACACATTGGATTTCTTCCCCTTCTTACTGGACAAATCCCTAAGCGGCCCCATTATCCGCCTAACGTTGGATCTCCCTAGTACAAGCAATCCCACCCTCTGAGATTGCCCTGATCTTGCTGACTGAGAAGTGACCACAGGATCATCCGGCTGAGGAACACTGTCCGGTAGCGCCTCAAACCTGTTTTTAAGATGGACCGGGAGGGCCTCACGATCGCCTCCACCCCTCCCCCGCCCGTAATGTCTTAACCGTCCGCCACGCGCCGGGGAGACCTAACAATCCACCAAGGATGGGGCGTCGTCCTCCACGCATCTAGTGACCAGACTGGCCAAAGCGCGGGCCGATCGGTGGTCACAACAGACACAGAGGGCGACTGTTGGAGCTCAGAGATCGACCGACTGCAGGAGCGCCCATCCACCGCAGCCTCAAGCTTCGCAGCCAACGCCGCCTGAAGCTGGGAACGAACAGTCACCAACTCGGCCTGCATCCGCAGACAGCAGTCACAGTCCCTAGCCAAACTAAGCCCAACGAACAATTGAAGTGTAAGACTACAAATCGTTAGTACCTTCAAAACAATAATAAACAAGCGGGAGGGTACACTAAACTGTTTACGCGAATGTGAATCTAAACAAAGTCGTGAGCACACAAACATTTAAGAAAAGAAAAACACAGAAGGAGGGGGGGGGGGGGGTTCAAAATAAGTCGCTTCTGCTGAGAAGCCGGATTTACTCACAACTGGAGAAAGCTTAAGAAGCTGATGTCTGATGACGTGTGAAATGACAAACGGTAACTCGGTTTCAAAACAAAGACAGACGACTGTCGTCGCTATTCACGCGGCAGAATAATACACTAACCAGATATTTAACGCGAATATGAATCAAATAAAAACGCGAGAACACGATAAATTTAATGAACTGAATGGAAAGCGCAGAGAGACGTCAAAATATGTAGCTTCTGGTGAGAAGCCGGTTACACTTACAACTGAAAATGTGCTGTCGCTGGAGAGGTGCGCACTGGAGGACGGCCACTCGGCGACCACCTTCTGTAGATGGAAGATATTAATAGCTGCCATATAAATAATTGTGCTAAAAATCGTATCCATAAAAAATGACCTACTGTATACTGGCTTCTAACTACTTGTAATACACGCTACGTAGCCACAGGAAGACCTTGAATAAATTATGTTCTGCGTCCTTAAAATATGAAGTACCATTTCCAAATAGAAGCTAACTGCGAGAATGTCCACAGTGCAAATAAAATACTGCACTTTAAGACCTTTATAACAGAAGTAACTCCAAATTACATACAATAATACGATAAGGGGTACCAGATTTGATGAAGAAGAAATGAAAGTCCACAATCTTAGGAAGGGTGAAGGCGTTTTATTAAGATACATCAGTTATAATGCAGTGAAAATTGGCATAATTTCATACACTACTTATACAGTTACAAGGAGACAGGTACAGTATTCCCAAAGGTTTGCGTAATGTACTGAAAATAAATTAAAATTCATACGCAAATAGGCTTAAAAGTTTCTAATTGTAATGTGTAACTTACTAAAACACTTGCTGCTTACATGTTTGACGTAAGTTAAACTTTTAAGCGTTGAAGTGATACTCTATTCTTTATACATATTACTAAATTTATTACAGTCGGACATTCCTAGTGAAAGTTACACAATCAAACACACTCATACAAACACACGCACACACACACACACACACACACACACACACACACACACACACACACACACTTACAATGAAAATGTACTGATCACTGTTCAGGAGACCATGAAGCCCATCACACCACTGGAGCCAGGTAGCTATGTGACAGGGGATACACATAAGCTTGTTTTGGTTACAACGATTTATCAACAGATGAATTATTGTATACATTGATCCATGAGATACGTGCATGTAAATAAATCACCATTGTTAACTACACTGCATGTTTCCTTTATATCTGACATGGAATTCTTCATTTTACAAATTTTGCAGGATATCCTTTCAAAAACCTCATGATCAGCTTTTGAGTTCCACCTTCAATTTCCTTTCAAAGAATCACTTGCTTGCAGGATGTTCATCGTAAGTTAAACGTCAATTGCTTTAATCAAGCATATGCTTAACATTGTGTGCAAATGTCTAATTAACATAGTGCTGAACGTTTACATTATGATGCTTTGACGCATTCTGCGATGAAAGACTCGTTTACAATGCAGCACTAAAGTGTAATTACTACAGCCCATTCGTCTCTGCAGTGAGAGGAGTGACTATACTACATTACCATTTCACGTTTCTTTGTCTAGCATTAATTTTTTCTTTACTGGTTAATTATAACCACAACTATCTTAAATCTTTCCTTCTTTATGATGAACTGCGTGTTGCTGTGTGCGTGTCTGATCAAAAGTATCGAAGCTTACCACTGCCTCGCCAGGAGATTACTTTGTGTGTATATATCAGTTGTACGTTTGTATATAACATAACACACACACTTGAATTACAGCCGCGTGGGAGTACCCGAGCGGTCTGGAGCGCCACGTTACGAATCGCGAGGCCTCCGGCGTTGGGGGTTCGTATTCTCCCTCCGGAGTGGACGTGTGTGTCGTCCTTAGGTTAGTTTAACATAGTTTAAGTAGTTTTTAAGCTACGGACTAGTGGCCAAGCAGTTTTTTTAATTATTTTTTCAATTTTTTTTTTTCTGAGTAGTCCCCTTACAGCCATTCACATAAGTAATAATAAGGACATCCTCTAGTTGGCAAAAGCAACTATACAAACATCAAAGATGTGACAGAGAACGTAAAGAGAAAGTTTAATTTGAAGTAACATAACAAACATTAAAGATATGACACAATATAGTGGTTAAACATGGTTCTATCTTTTACATAACAGTTCAATACTCTTTCTTCGCCGCCGTTAGAAAGGAGATAAGTTACTTGTACACTCCAAAGTCTTTGGTTGCCAGTAATGTTGATACAGATATTGGTAACTGGTAGTCCCTGCTCACAATATAACTTTGCAACTTTGATGCGAGCTCCCACCTGTTCATGCATAAAAAATGTGATTTGTGTCTTCTGCTTCGCCGCAGTCACAAAGTGGAGATGTCACTGTGCCGATGCGATGTAGGTGCTGCGCAGTTGGACAGTGGTTGAACTTCAGCCTCGCTATGGTGACTGCCAGCTTCCGAGAACACCTCAGTCCCTTGTACCAAGGTCTGGTTGGTAGCATTGGTGTTATTTGTGCATAGAGTTTCCCTTTAGTTGACTGGGAAGCTTGCCCTTCTTTGTCCCATTCACTCCGAATTTTCCTTCTGTAAACATGTAAAGCTCTTCCGCTGGAACCTGAGTATATTCTTCCGTACCAATGGGAACCGCTTCCTTGGCAAGTGTGTCGGCGATCTTGTTCCCCTGCTGTCCAACACATGGAAACAATGAGTCCATTCTTTTCCAGGCGGTTTATGTGTGCCATTATCTCGTAGGCTATTGGGTGGCTTTTATGCCCTCGACGAAAATATTTAAGAAGTATGAGCGCAGATTTAGAGTCCGAGAAGATGACAATATGCTCCTCCGGAGCCGTAAGGCAGTACTTGAGAGCTTCCAAGATGTTTGTGAGTTCAGCGGTCATTATTGTCATTTCCTTTGGCAGTTTGTATTTACATCCAATTTGCGCATTGGTATCCCAAAAGGCGCAGCCCGATCTGTCCTGGGTTTTGGAGCCGTCTGTGTAAAGAATCATCGCCTGTAAATATTTGTCTCTGAACTCTAGTAATGCGTAATTTGCCAGAGTCGAGGACGCTGGGCGCGGAGAAGAACCCTCAGAAGCGAGCACTGAATGACAGTGACAATGAACAGCACAGGAGCAGGTACGACAAAGTGCAGCACGTCGATGCAGTAAAACAGAGCGGGCGTCGTTCTGATGACGCTGTGAGTCATCATGCGGAAACAACAGCAGCACCACATGCGGACCCGGTAAGTGGTAGACCGCAATATAAACAGCAGATCTATGTGTACGCTGAATCGGATGTCGGTCCTTTTCAAGTCTATATTGAAAGCAAGGATAAAAATGTGGGTCGTTTGCATCCAATGTCTCTTGGTAAACTTCTGCATCGCGAGTGGAAAGGCATAAGTAAATACATCAGAAACATCTCATCATGTGGCCGAAATCGTGTAAAAGTGCTGCTCTGCCGCAGCTGCGAATGCTTTAGTTGGAAACACAGTATTTCAGAACCATAACATGGAGACTTACATTCCGTCTTTCATGACTACAAGGCAAGGTATCATTCAAGATGTGGACATTACCTTGTCTGAAGAGGAAATTTTGGAAGTTATTAGTATAGTGTACCTGTAATAAGAGTTAAACACTACACCAAACCTGTCACAGTAGGAGGGAATCTTACAAGACGGACTATCCCAGTATATTTAGTTACAGTTAAGTCTAAAAAAAGACCAGAGTACGTTGTTATTCATGGAGTAAGATGTCAGGTGAAGCCCTTCATACCATCTGTATTTCAGTGTCTTAACTGTTTGAGATTTCGACATGGCAGTAAACAATGTCGAAGTAAGCCTCGGTGTTTTCATTGTAGAGGGCCTCATAGGGGTACCGAGTGTGACCGTGATAAGGACACTCGTCCTGCATGCATTTATTGCCGGGCTCATCACAAGGCTACAGACAGGGTATGCCCAGAATTCACAAGGCAACAGGAAATCAACAGAAAAAGAGCAGAATTGGACCTAACCAATCAAGAATTTGTAGCAATAGAAGGTAAACGTAGCTATGCTACTGTTGCTGCAGGGAATTTCCCGCCTCTTACGCAAACTCCTCCGCAGCCTGTGCCCGCGGTTCAGGTGGAAGCTCCGCCTCCCCAAGCAACAGTTTTCGGGCCATCCGCGGCCAGCACGCAGCAGCAGACAGCTACCACGCCGCCGCCTGCCGTGAAAGTGGAGACAAATGCGGCCTGCTGCGGCCAGTGGCCGGTTGTTGGGCAGCACGTGGCATCGACCCGCGCTGCTACGCAACACGCAGCAGGGAGCGTCGACAAGCCGACCGTGCCTAAGTGGCAGAGTGGTTCCCAATGACGACTGCAATTTCGCCCATAGGCCCCAACCCATATCCGCCACAGTACTATCAAACAGCACACCCGAACAACGCGAACGAGTATCAGGTGAATAGCATACTGCACATTATAATGACTACCCTGGGAAGTGTGTCAAGCACAGCACACACAAACGACTGGATGCAAAGTAATAACTGAAAGCGCTGATACATAACATGCTCGCTCCCGTCCTAACAGCTACTGACAAGTAAACAGTAAATGGCTGTTTTACCTTACAATATAATGCTATGTAATGCACGCTCCATTCGGAGCAATAAAAATAGTTTAATTTCATTTATGCATGAACAACATATAGCTATCTGTGCTATAACAGAGACGTGGTTAGCTCCACAGAATGACATCTACATATCCGGTTTTAACATTGTGCGAGGTGATAGAGGACGGATATGGAGGAACAGCACTGTTAATAAAACACGGAAGCATTAATTTCAATATGTGGGTGTCACCATTCTCATGAATACTAGCAATATTGACATAATTGCTGTGTACAGGGCACCACAGAATGTTATAACTAAAGATCAGCTGCGAAGTCTAGTTAATTCCAGTACTAACCTGAAGTTAATAACGGGGGACTTTAATGCACACCATCCTACCTGGGACCCAGGTCGAGAAGATAGATGTGGAAGATTAATTGCAGATGTCGTCGACGAAAGTAATCTCATAATACTCAACGACGGACGACCGACAATAGTCAGTCGTCCAGGCCAACGAAGCGGTGCAGTCGACCTTTGTTTTGCGTCTCCATCCCTGGCTACAACGCTTACATGGGAGTGAGTGGAAGATTCACTAGGCTCAAACCATTTACCAATCATGCTCCGATGTGTCCCGCAAAGTCCTGACAGATCACTTATATATAACAACTATCTTTGGAACATATGTAAGGCAGACTGGAGTAAATACAAAACGGTAATAGCACCCATAATGAACAGCTTCGAAGTTATCAGAAAACCAGTATCGGATTGCATAAATTTCATTAAAAATATTGAGGATGCAGCGAAGATGTCTGTTCCCCAGAACAAATCTTTTGTTCCCAGACATAAGAAACAGCCAGATTGGTGGGACGAAGAATGCAGAAACGCAGTGAAAGAACGTACGACCGCACTGAAATTGTACAAACGTCAGGCTACAGTAGAAAATTATATTAATTTCAGTAGAGTGTAGGCAAAAGTGAAAACATTTCTAAAGGAAAGGAAATGAAATAACTGGAAAGAATTTGCGGGAGCTTAAATGCAAAGACACCCATATCGTCAGTGTGGAACAAAATTAAACGTATGAGAAGGGTTCACACCCAGTCGTCCAGCCCTATGTCTTTTCCTATTAGTCAGATGGAAGGTTTTCTAAAACGACTTACCACCGACTCTGTTGACCCTGAGGTTAACTGCTGGAGACGTATACCATTTCTTGGACGAACCCACTACAGTTAACGAATTAAATCTAGCGTTGTCAGTTCGGCTCCTGGTCCAGACAACATCGTTTACCCCATGCTATATAATTTGACGGAACAAGGAAAAATGCATCTATGCCACATTCTAAGCAATACTTGGTCAAGTAGAAGCTATGCGGCTGAAATGAAGACAGCGCGAGTTGTCCAAATCCTGAAGCCTGGAAAACCTCCGGATGAACTGTCCTCGTATAAACCTATTGTATTACAGTCATGTTCCCTGAAAGTGCTAGAAAGAATAATAAAACTTAGGATAGAATAATGGTACGAGCATAACGGCCTGTTCAAGACTGGACAGACGGTATTCCGAAGAGGCAGTGGCTCTTATGAAACACTAGCACGACTCATTAAAGATATCCGGATTCGTCTTAGCAACAACAAGTGCCTAATAGCAGTTTATACGGATATTGAAAATGCTTATGACGATGCTGACCTATGGTTACTAGGCAGAAAAATGGAGAAACACGATATCCCTCGCAAATTCATTGCAATCTTATTTCTCTAATCAAGGGCAAAGAACGTTGTATAAAAGTTGGCAACAAGATTTTGGGATCGTGGAGGACGAGTGAGGGTATCCCACAAGGATCAGCTCTCTCACCGACACTGTTTAATATTTACACCGCAGACATGCACATCATTTTCGACAGCGACATCACAATATTACAATACGCTGATGATTTGTGTGTATATACAATAAGCGACAGTCTCGAAGAAGGACAGCGCAAAATGGACGCAGCAATGACAGCTCTCAGCTACTGGCTAGAGAAAAAGGCCTGTCGATTTCACAGATCAAGTCTGCGGTGAGAATCTACACCAGACATCGGATGTCAGAAATCCCATCCCTTACGTTAGTAGCATACGTTCTTCCCGTGAACCCAGTGGTGAAATATCTTGGCCTACACATTGACAGTAAACTACGATGGCAGGCGTAACGTGGGGTGCGGACACCTACACATGTATGAACGTGTATTGTGCCATAGTGCGGTCGCGGTTGGACTATGGAAGTATATTCTACGGATCGACCAAGCAGTTAAGTCCCATAGAATTACAAACATTTGAAGTTTGAATTGTAAACCTTTATCAGAGATGCCGCCGAAGGAAGCAGTGGAATTCAGCATGTAACAAATAGGGCAGCGACCGACGGAAAGCAACGGCATTCAGTAACCCAGAGCAGCTGTAGTTTATGTAAACATTTTCCCGACTTCTACCACTGCAATCGATAAGTATAAAATTTTAGAAAACTTTTTGCAGAACTAGCGATCCTTAAAAGGCCCCTTGAGCCCGTCGCTATAAAGAAAGCAAATTGTTACAGCCAATTGTTTCATAGATTACAAAAGTCTAATAAGACCCACACTAACGTCAATGAAACATTTACCATCACGACTTACATGGGAATTACTTCTGACAGAATAAATAAGTTACTTAAAAATACTGACGTAACTATTGCGTTCGCTGTCAACAATCTGCTGCAAACCAAATTGAGGCATACGCTTGGCACACGCAGTATTAGATTTTTGTATTCAGGGGAATATAGGCTCTCTTGCTAAGACCTTGATAGTATATTGGACAGACAGGAAGAAATTTTGCTATACGATTTATGGTACATATAATGGGCGCTTCATGTGGCAAATCACTGTTTAGTCAACATTTGGGACACAATATACAGGTTCCATTGACAACAGCTTAATAATTCTGCATAACGCACCTTATCAATTTCTGCTGAATATCCTAGAACAGATGGAAAATTATGCACATTTTAAAAACCTCTATATTTGCCGAATGAACAACTCGATTTTAAAGAAAAATATTTTTTCGAACTGTTTGTTGAGCTACTGTGACTCTGTACCTTGGATGCCTCCTCCAAATTTTAATGATCCTAAGAAATAAATGTGAAGGATAGCAGAATGAACGTTCTACCTAGCGTTTTAACATTCTCTTATTCAACAATAAGCTGGTAATAAGTGTGGGTTCCTGTAGTCAGGTCATGAACCACGGGCAACGTATGATTGGCCAAGTAAGTGGTCCTGACAGTTGGGATACCAGTTACTTTGGAAAAAGGTTGGGCATCTCGGACATATTCTGCGTCGTGGCCACCCTTGTGCTCAGACGGCAAAGACTACCAAATCCACCGGTTAGTCCCTCAACCGTTAGGGGTAAAACCCAGAGGGGCCTTGGGCAAGTAAGGCTAGCAACCTGCTTCCCAGGTACTTTAATATCATGCTGGCAACAATCAGAGCAAAATGCCTCGGACCTTTGCAGGTGTGGAGTCCCACCTCTGACAGACCAGGGACTCCTCAGATACGACTTGGCAAACGATCTGGAATGAGATGGGGAGCTATTAATATAAATGGGGATTACAATGGGAAGAAGGTAGAGCTGGCGGAGGCTTCAAGTAATATGGGGTTAGATGTTTTAGCTGTTAGTGATGTTAGAGTAAGGGGAGAGAAAGAGGCCGAAGTCGGAAAATACGAGGTCTACCTGTCAGAAGTTAAAGTAGGAAGAGCACGGTGGGGTGTAGGATTTTACATCAGGAAAGAAATCGAACGCAGCGTAATAGCAATAAGGCTTGTAAATGAACGACTGATGTGGTTAGATTTGGCCATCTCCTGTAAGAAAATTAGGATTGTGGCAGTGTATTCACCCTATGAAGGGACAGATCAAGATGAGATGGACATATTCTACAACGCACTTAGTGATGTAGTTGTTAGAGTAAAGGATAAGGATAGTGTTTTACTCATGGGTGATTTCAACGCCAGGATAGGAAATCGAACAGAAGATTATGAAAAGGTTATGGGTAAGTTTGGAGAGGATATGGAGGCCAACAGGAACAGAAAACAGCTCTTGGATTTCTGTTCCAGTATGGGCTTAGTTATCACAAACTCCTTCTTCAAGCATAAGGACATTCACCGCTATACGTGGAAAGGAAGGGGAACCAGATCTATCATTGAACCAGATCTATCATTGACTATATAATAACAGACCAGGAATTCAGATAGAAAGTCAAGGACATACGTGTTTTCAGGGGGTTCTTTGATGATACTGATCATTATTTAATCTGCAGTGAAATTGATTTTGTGAGGCCAAAAGAGCAGAAAGTCACGTCCATGAGTGGAGAAGCTTCAAGACAAGGAAATTAGGCACAAATACATAACAATGATCTCGGAAAGGTACCAGTTAGTTGAATGAAATGATTTACAGTCACTGGAGGAGGAATTGTCAAGGTACAGGGACACACTACTGGAAACAGCTAGAGAATGTCTTGGAACAGTAGTGTGTAAAGGTAGGAAGAAGCAGACAGCCTGGTGGAATGACACAGTCAAGGCAGCCTGTAAAAAGAAAAAGAAGGCATATCAATAATGGCTCCAGAGGCAGACAGAGAAAGTTATGTTGAAGAAATAATAATTGCAGAATCCAAGCAGAAACCACGGGAAGACTTTGCAAACAAGCTAGAATCTCTGGGTCAAGCCGCGGGAAAACCATTTTGGACCGTAATTAGCAATCTTCGAAAGGGACGGAAGAAGGAATTAACAAGTGTTTTGGACAGGTCAGGAAAGCTGCTAGTCAATCCTGTGGATTCCGTGGGCAGATGGAGGGAATTCTTTGAAGAAATGCTCAATGTAAACGTTCAATGATGTCACATTATCAGTTAGAATGGGATAGGAACGACGATGGAAACAGGATCTCATTTGAGGAAGTGGAGGAAAGATTACAATGCAATAAAGCGGCTGGGGTGGAAGAAATTAAGCCGGAACTCGTCAAATACAGTGGAATATCAGGTCTCACATGGTTACACAGGATAATTGAAAAGGCGTGGGAATCGGGCAGGTTCCGTCAAACTGGACGAAAGCGGTAATCACGCCAATTTTCAAACATGGAAACAGAAAAGATTGCAACAACTATCGAGGTATCTCTTTAATTGGCGTTGTAGGCAAAATATTCTCAGGTATTGTTGAAAGGAGAGTGCGGGTATTAATTGAGGACAAGTTAGATGAAAATCAGTGTGGGTTTAGGCCTCTTAGAGGCTGCCAGGACCAGATCTTTAGCTTACGGCGGGTAATGGAAAAGTGCTATGAGTGGAACAGGGAATTGTATCTATGTTCCATAGATCTGGAAAAGGCTTATGACCGTGTTCCGAGGAGGAAGCTACTGTCAGTTCTTCAAGATTATGGTATAGGAGGCAAACTTCTGCAGCCACAGAGGCGCAACAAATGTCATATCAGACGAAAATCACTGCAAGGCAGAAAGGGAAGTTCAGGCGGCTTTCTCAGCAACAGCATGGAGTAGAAATTGTAACAGCAGAACGCGCCGTTATCATCATGATGGCGAGTAACATCAACGCTGGTGCCATGTCGGCTCTCAAGAAAGGACTCAGCTTTGCACCTTTTCCTAGGACTATTCCTTTCACGGACATAATACGTGGTGTGGAACAATCAGTTCGCAAAATGCTCAACGCAACTGCGGAAGAAATTCATTGTGAAACAAGTCACATTATTTTAAAATCCAAGGAACCGAGACCGAACGTGACAAGAGAGGAACGTATTGGCCTTCAGGAACTTCGGAATGACCCTCTTATCGTAGTCTTGCCAGCCGACAAGTGCAATGCAGCCGTCATTATGGAACAAACCAAATACGACGCGAAGATTCGGTAGATGCTCGAGGAAGAGACATACCAAACATTACCGAAGGACCCAACACCGGAAAATCCTGGGGAAGACATCCGAGCTTCTCAAAAGGTCTTCACTGGAAGAAAGTTGCGTTAAAAATCTCCTTCCACAGGCAACTCGAAAACCTACCCTATATGGACTCCCAAAGGTTCACAAAATGAACACTCCTCTTCGTCCGATCGTGAGTACTATTGGCGTGCCGACTTACAGACTCGCAAAGCATCTGGCCACCCTTCTTTCTCCACACGTCGGTCACTGTGAGCATCACGTCAAGAATACGACCGACTTCATCAGAAGAATAAAATCCTTGCGTCTTTGATGTGGTGTCATTATTCACAAACGTTCCCATCAAAAATTCCATAGACCTGCTGACTCAGTTATTTGACGACACTGTTGTGGATTTATTCAGACATACTCTGACGTCATAATATTTTTCATGTGGTATACTTCAACCAGATTGACAGCGTCGCAGTGGGGAGCCCATTAGCTCCTGTTATTGCCACTCTGTTTATGGAATATTTTGAGAACATCGCCATAGACATGGCTCCTGCAATGCCTATCTGTTTATGTTGACGATACGTTGTCTGGCCGCAAGGACGTGAAAAACTGGGTGAATTCTTGGACCACATCAACAACATCTATGACAAAATCAATTTCACGATGGAGGTAGAGAGAGATGGTGCCCTGCCGTTCCTTGGCGTACTTGCCAGGCGCAAAACAAATGGATGCCTTAGCCATAGTGTCTACCGGAAACCCACCCACAGGGACCTGTATCTGCACGCTACGAGCACGAAGTAGTCTCGGACATGAACAACTGCAGAAGGTACTGAGCCACTTACGGAAAGTGTTTTTGAAAAATAGCTACAGCGACCGCCAGATAACAGAAGCAGGAGACCGTCGAGGAGGAGACAAAGAAGCTTATATTTTTGCCGTTTTGTTGGTCGGTAACGGGAAAGATTAGCCGGCTTCTTAAGAGACACGAAATCGACACGGTCTTCAGGCCTCCTAAAAATTTGCGACAGATGATGAGACCTGTGAAAGATGATCTAGGCCTTAGAACGCCAGGTGTGTCCAAGATACCGTGTAGGTGTGGACAGTTCTACATCGGACAGACAGTGCGCAATATTGAACAGCGCTGTGTTGAACATGAAAGATGTTTCGACCTACGTTATCCCGAGAAATCAGCAATTGCGGAGCACGCTCTAGAAAACAAACATTGCGTTACGTTCGAGGATACATCAGTCATTACTAGAACAGATACTTTCTGGGATAGCGTAATAAAAGAGGCTATCGAAATCAAAATATCTGAAAAATCTCTTAATAAAGACGGCGGCTTGCAGCTGAGCACAGCTTGAGACCCGGCCATCGGACGGTTGAAGGGGGCTCGGCAGGCATGCGACCAAAACATTGCCATATATGGCGATGCGGCAGCAATGATAAGACAGACACCACTTGACAATGGCCGAAAGCTCGTGGATATCAAACCACTTGACGCGACTGGAAGTCCGAGAGAATTTTATCAAGAAATAAATTGTAAATCGTTCACCGAACAGAAAGAAATATTCTGCCTACAGGCGCAGTAGGTCACAGCTGCAGAGGAGTTTAGGAACTAAATGTATATGTTGCATGTTGAATTGTAAGAAGGGATTTTTTCAGTTAGTAGATATAGAAGCAAACACGGTATCGTACAGTAACAACAGATTGTTGGTTTAGGAAACTAGTGCTCTCACAATTAGGACAGGTGATTGGTCGTATGTATGTGGAAGTATATAGAGCATAATATTTTTATTGAATTACGTTTAATGATATGTATTACTTCGAAGGAACAATTCAGTCTCAAGATAGTGTGATCAAATATTTATAAACCTTTGGGGTCAAAGAGCTGAGGTCATCGGTTCGTCGACTTATAAATTATTTAGACTAACAAGTCAAACATGCTAAATACGCCACACCTCCATGCCCGTGGGAAGACAGGAAACACCGACGGCGAGCTGCTGCTCGTTTCGTAGCAAGGCGTCTTATACCGCGCTGCCATTCCCGCGTAATTTTAATTTAGTTTTTATTAAGCCTACCTTATGTTTTCTTTTTGTTAATAGTAACCAGTTTTAGTGATCATTGTGGTGTCGCACAAGTCCAATGTGCGCGCCACCTACTTTTGCCGCGCGCCGCCATGCACGCACGGCGCGGTGTTCTTACGACGTCAGCCACGAGCGCCCTCTGCTACAACACCGCTCGTGGCCACCACTGAACGACATCGTTCACTTGGGACTGAGATAGGAACCAGTTAACACTTCGGAATCAGATAGGCACCAGTGAAGACTTGGCTATCTGATAGGCACTAGGCAGGCCTCTAGCTCAACTATGTATCAGCATTCTGCAGTACTGAGCTATGTAAAAGTTTTGTATAAATTCTGTGCAATATATATCTCGTTCTAATTCACTTTAGTGTTTCTAGTTTCTGCTGTCCCACTGGCTGCTCACCTCCGTACCTGCACAAGCGTGCTTGCTTTATTCCTGTGTCGGTCTGTCTACTTGGCCACCTACACCTACGACGGAAACGAGACACAAAAGCGGCGTCGAGGCTGGGACACAAAAACCATAGTATGTGAAATGTTGACCATTACAACTATTCAGCGATATTTATGATCTTCGTAAGCCAACATTGTCACAATTGTACCACGTCTCCGACCGTGTGTACAGAGCACGTGAGGTAGCGCAGTCCACGTCACGCGCTGTGGCAAAGCTACACCTGCCGTGCGGCTGGCTCTCACTGCAGACGGCGCCCCACTTATAGCGAACCTACTTGTCCGCAGCATGCCCCGCAGCGGTAGCCTACGAGATACAGGGCCTGCCGAAACCGACAGGTGGCCCACCTGACTTCGAGAGCGAAAAGGTCTTTGACTTCCGTTGCGTTATTCGCGTTTTCAGTGAGCTTTCATTATTAATGTCAGAACCATCATCAGCATTTGAGCTTCTCTTGAATTAGTTTCAAGATTTGTGTCTCCTCATATTAATCATCAATACATAAAATGACAGAGATTTAGGCCAGTACCGTTGACCTCTATGTAATCATTAAGATGTTATTTTTCTCGTTTTTGAAAGTAACAGGTTGGGCTGATAATTATATGACAAACATAGGAAAAATGTTGGCATTTCCATTTCCAAAAGAAGTAACCAGTGTAATAGGTTACGAGAAATTCATGGACAAAATTTAATACCTGGGAAGATTTCTGTAATTTGTGCAAAACGTTTCGCTGGGAGGCACATTGTTACTAAAGATGAAGTGAGACAAGTAGTACAATTCCCAAGTTGTCAGGCATTCTACGTCTCAGTTCATATTTCTTCTGAAAGAAGATATGCAGAGTAATGAGCGAAAAAGATTGAGCTGGACTATATTGCAAATTGTGATGTTTTTATTGATGGCCGAATGAAATACATGTGACTCTTCGATAAAATCACCAAAGATTTGGTATAATTTTATAGACTTACTGTCAAAGATATACCATCTCCTTTATGTTCTGTAATAGGATTAAGATACTTCAGTGTACACATACGTCTGAATAACTGTAAGAAGACAGCGGATGGATACTAGTGAAACGTTGAATTGCACGAGGTACTCTACTTTAGAGAACTTGCTTTAATGTATGAGTACATTTTAGAATATTGAGTATGTGGATCTTAATGTCAAACTGCACAATATTTGCCTTACAATGGATCATTGCATCAGTAACTGAAAAAGTGACAGTGATCAGTTACGTTTGACTGGCAGGCTACGGTTTGTGAAAGAGCAAGTTTATAATCTTCTGGGCCCGCTGCGTCATATATGTGATTTAGAGACATAATAAATTATTGATGCTTTTTATTAAATTATTTAATACGACAGTCCTGTTTCGGCGTGATTGCCATCGTCACGTGTACTGTAAAATACAAAGGTGGGTATACTATTTAATTTAAGAAGATAATTGTACTTTATATATACATTGGTAGTATACCCACCTTTGTATTTTACAGTACACGTGACGATGGCAATCACGCCGAAACAGGACTGTCGTATTAAATAATTTAATAAAAAGTAGCGTCTTTGGTATCAGTAATTTACAATGTCTCTAAATGGTAACATTTTACTTGATCGGCGACGATATTCTACACAGACAAACCTGTGGGCTTCTTCAGTGTTTTTTACTATTTTGAGTACTTACCACAACATTAGAAATTCATGTCTGTTGTCATTACGGTGCTAGTCCGCCGTAGTACAGAAAACTCAACTGATATGAAGAATGAAGTGAGATTAAAACGAGCAGGTAGCATAATTAAGAAAGGCTGTCGATTATAGCTGTAAGAGAAATAATGAATATTCCTTTGGATGAATTACACTTTTTTTTAAAATGTTACAGACAGAGGGGAGTGTTTAGACTGTCGTATAAGAATGAAATACTTACCGATAATGACGACTTTTTGTTCAAAGACACAAGATCTGGGTACACCAGCTTGTCACTGATACGGGATATTAACAGATTCAACTTATTTTATTTCAATTTCTTTGTAGAAACGCCATACAGAATATCGTAGCGCATCTGTGTAATACTATAGAGAACATTCTTTTACTTTCTGACACTGTCAATCTTTTTAAAAGTATCTGTAATAACATCAGTTTGACGAGAAACAAACATTGTTGTACTTCCTTTTAGGATTCATCTAATGTTTTAACAGCTACTGTAAAGGATTTAAATATCAATCATCATTCAGAAAGAAACACATTAACAACGTTAGCAGCATCATTGTCTAATGGTGTACTGCATTACTCGAATATTAAAGAACAAGTTTCGACTGAAGATTGTCGATGATGTTCGGGATGTTCAGATGCATCCCAGGTAAACCAAGGTGAATCACGCTGCTGGCGGCCTCCTCTGCTACAAGCCTGTCGTGCAGTGCCTGGAGAATATGTCAACGTGCCTTCACCAGCAGGGTAGTTGCCTAGTCCATTGCCATCGCTACAAATTTGACAGTCTATCTGAATCATCCTAAAAGCTATGACAGCCTTGTACTGAATAGCCTAAGAGGAGGAACCGCATATAACTACAATGTTACAAAGTAATGAAAGCCCAAATTACTTTATAAAAACACTACAATAATGAACACAAACAGGACCTTATAGAAGCATATAGATAAATGTAAGGCGTGGTAAAACCAAATCTCGTATTATTATTATAACACTTATACCTATATTCACGTGCACAAAGACAAAAGGGGTCAATGATGAATGTAAGTGAGCAGTTTACCGTACGTAGACCAACCGCTTACCACGCCCGATAATGGTCCCTCTAGCAGTATCTATACATTTATCTAATGCACTAAAAGATAATACAGCTGAAGTAATCATGCAAATGTACTTTACGAGTAATTAGAAGATACATTTAACAACAAATGCGAAAGTTAATTCTAGAGATTATCTGTGTGATAATGAACCACAGATATTGCCGAGGTAGGGTGGCTTGCGTGTCTCAGCAATACAGCTGTAGCTGCAATAATAGGTGCAACCACAGCAGAGGGGTATATGTGGAGAGACAGAAGCATGTAGATCTTCTAATGAATACATGATAATGGCGTTCTCTTGGATAAAAATTCCCGAGGTAAAATAGTCCCCCATTCGTATCCACGGGCTGGGGCTATGAGGAAGATGTGGTTATCAAGAGAAACTATACACGCATTCTGCGTATCGGACCGTGGAATTTTCTCTCCCTTAACGGTGTACGTAAGTCAAAAAAATTTAAGAGAGAATGGATAGGTTGAAGTCAGATATTGCGGGAATATAGAGGGGCTTAGCGAAGTTTGATGGCAGGATGAACAGATTTACTGCTCAGATGATTACAGCGTCATAAATAGAAACTCAGTTTGGGGTGGGGCGCAGGAGTTGGTGTAATAATGAACAATAATAAACAAACGTAATTTCGTCGCAAAGATAGACATGAAGCCTACACCGAAAACAATAGTACAAGTTTAAATGCCAACCTGCTGATGATAAGAAGATTGACAAAATGTATGATGAGATAAAACAAGTTATTCAGACAGAGAAAGACCAGAAGAACCTAATAGTGATGGATGACTGGATCCCCTTGGTAGGAAAAGGAAGTGAAGGGAAGTGACTTGCCTTTCTTGACTTATTTCCTTTATCTCCTAAGTGGAGCATAGGGCATCAACAAACTTCCGCCACTGGACTCTGTTCCGCGCCATTGTCTTGATTTCAGTCCAGGCCTTCCCTCCTTTCTCGGACCCTTCTGCTATTACACTCCTCCTCTATGTATTCCTTGGCCTGCCACTTCTCCTGCTGCCTTGTGGGTTCTATTCTAGGGCTTGTCTTGTCACGTTGTCTTTGCCATGCCTTAATATATGCCCAATCCACTTCCATTTCCTATGGCGTATCTCAATATCAATGGGTGTTTGATGAGTTCTTCTCCATAGTCTTTGTTGGAGATTACTTGTGGCCAACATACCCGCAAGATATTCCCCAAACTTCTATTTACAAATAGTCTGCTAATCAGCTATTTGTTGGTTTTCCATGATTCTAGAGCAGTACCGACTTGAAATTTGTACTGAATATGCATAGTTATGTATAGCTGTCAAGTTCCCTCGATTTCCAGATTGGTCTCAGCATTTCAAATGCCCCTTTAGCCTTATTTATTCTGTTTCCTATATCTTCGATAGTCCCTCCTCCCCTCCTCTCAGGGGTGATTTAACTTCCCATGTAGCAAAACTGCTTGACCTGCTCGATCTCTTTGTTTTCTAAAAGAATAGTGCTTCACTTCGGTTATTACAGCCATCCATCACCAAAAAACTAATTCCGACCTCCGGACAAATGCTCTACCACTTTGGTTTTAGACCACAAGAACTGTGTGGCATAGGGTCTCCGCCAACTGTCATAATTTCCTCATACAGACCCTTGCAGAAAAATACCATCTCAAAAATCCAACGGGATCTCCAGTCCCTCCTGAAATCCTTAGGCCCATCCCAGGACCTACACCCTGTACTTCCACCTTATACATGCTCCATAACGTCCACAAACTCAACAACCCGGGCGTCCCATTGTGGCTGGTTATGGTGCTCCCACTAAAAGATATCTGCTCTCGTGGACCAACACCTTCAAGCTATTAGTCAGAACCTACCTTCCTATATAAAAGACTTAAAATCTCCACTGTTCCTGTTCCTTTACCACCTGGAACCATGCTCGCCACTGTTGATGCCACCTTCCTCTACACCAACATTCCAAATGCTCATGGCCTTGCCGCTGTTGAACACTATCTTCCACAACGCCCTACTGACTCCAAACCTACAACCTCCTTCCTCGTTAGATTGACTAACCTACACTTACTTCTCCTTTGAAGGCATCACCTGCAAGCAAATTTGCGGCACAGCCATGGGCACCTTCCACAGCCATGGGCACTGTATGGCACCTTCCTGTGGTCCTACGCCACACAAGAGCCACCTTCCTCGACATTGACCTTCACCTCAAAGATGGCCTCATCAGTTCCTCTGTTCATATCAAACCTACCAACCACCAGCAATACCTCCATTTCGACAGCTACCACCCATTCCACACCAAAAAGTCGCTTCCATACAGCCTAGCCATCCGAGATCGTCGCATCTTCAGTGACGAGCAATCCCTCTCCAAGTACGCAAACTGCCGCACTGAGGCCTTCACTGACCGCAGTTATCCAGCAAACCTTTTCCAAAAACATATCACGGGCCCTGTCTGTCCAGTCACTCCACACTGCCCCCACACCCACTGTCCGACCACAACGTATCTTCCATCTCGTCACCCAATACCATCCATCACTAGAGGTCTTAACCACACTCTCCGCCAGGGTTTCGATTACTTATCATCCTGCCCTGAAATGAAAAAAACCCTACCCAAAAGCCTTCCCACCCCCTAGTGGTATTCCGCCGTCCACAAAACCTATGTAATGTCCTTGTCCATCCCTACTCCTTCCCTGCTCCCAACTCCTTACCCCATGGCTCATATCCCTGCAATTGACCTAGATGCAAAACCCGTCCTATCTACCATCCCACCACCACCAACGCCAATCCCGTCAGAGGCATTTCCTATCCCATAAAAGGCAGGGCAACCTGTGATAGCAGTCATGTTATATACAAACTGAACTGCAAACATTGTGCAGCTTTCTACATGGGCATGACCAACAACAAGCTGTCTGTGCGGATAAATGGCCATAGTTATACTATCGCAAGGAGACAGCTGGGCAATCCTGTTGCAGAGCATGAAGCACTGCATGATGTTGATCATTTCAGTGACTGATACAGAGCCTGTGCCCACCAACACCAACTTGTCTGATTTGCACATATGAGAATTTTCCCTACAATATATCCTACGAAACCGCAATCCCCCGGGCCTAAACCTTGACTAGTTCCTGCCCCCACCACTCTCCTCTCCCCTTCCTTTCCCTTCCTACACTCCAGCTTAGGTACATCTCCCTTCCGCCACATACTCCAGTCCCTTTCTATGATATGTATAAAGAACCTCAGAATCTTTTCTTCTGTGGAATGAAGGAACATAACTGCAGTTGAAATTATTGTTTAATGTTACAAATAAGCCTTACCTTTCTATTTAATGGATACTGAATATCAAGAACAATACTGCTATGTAGCCAATTCCTACACCATTTCTGTACTTCTTCACACTCTTAGTACCATCTGCGATATTTTGCTGCCATGGCAGAATGGTCAAGTCATTCAAGCCCTATGTTCCGATGCGCGAGGCCGTTCCCATCGGGGGTTCGAATCCTCCCTCAGGCATGGACGTTTCTGTTCTCTTTAGTATAAGTTACTTTATAAATATTTTGTAAGTTTAGGGACTAATGACTGCACAGTTAAGTCTGATAAGCTTAACAAACATTTGAACATTTGATATTTTGCTCTTTACATAAAATACTCATTTGCTACCTGACAGTTGTACAGTTCTAAAATTTAAAAACCGTTTTCTGAGATAACAAGAATGTATATGTGTGGCAGTAACGTATTCTCTGAACTCCAACAAAATGTAATTGGTTACAACACATCTAATTTCATGACATTTTGACATATACTACAGTGTACGTCAGACCCATGTTATGTAAATATGTGATATAACGAAGAAATATGACTCTTTCACTAATAACACAGAGTTTTAGTAATACCAGCTATGTGTTATTGAATATTGCCACAGAGCCTACCTGATAAGGTGGGACTTAAGTCTTCCATACAGAAATTACATATTAAAATAGCTACCGGGTCCACTGGGCTCAGAGTATTCTCACTAGGTTTAATTAATTGGAGAGAGACAGACTGTTCTGACGACATGACGAATGTGTTGACCCGTATAAACACACCATATCAGGCCCTAGATTGATGTCACTGGACGAATACGGAAAGAAGTCACTATCTATTACAAACCTTTAATTTTTCAGAAAAGTTCACATTAGCGTAAACTCCAATGCAGACTGAGTAATTTTGTAACAGCCCCTAGGCTACAAGTTTCACCTAAGAATGGATTGAAGATGTGAAATTGCGAAACAAGGTAGGTGTAGGGGAAAAAAAATAAAGCTTCCATGGCCGGTCGTCAATTGTATTCATAAGAAAATAGAATTAGTGCTGACGAGAAATGGCATCAGGTACTGGCACTGGCAAAGTACAGAGATTTAATGTTGCAACAAGTTCCTGTGTACAGATGGAAACGACTGCAAACAAAACTTTAAAATGACTGTTCACAACCAGATCATGTTCCAGTCATCTGGGAATGGATAAATACAGGTTCTGTATTTTTAAAGGGTATTTTGTACCAGACTTCATGGAACATTGTAGCATGTTTAAGTACTATCGACGGCTGTGCATAGTGATCAAGCCGTATACTGCAAAGGTACAATATCGTTTATAATTCGAGACCTTGCTGACCACGTGAGAGACGACATCCAGTTGGACGACGATAGCAGTTGAATAAATGTAGCATACCAATATACAGATCGAGGCTGAAGTTCATGACATGGTATAACTAGGCAATAAAAATTGAAAACAAAAATAAATAGAATGCAACGAAAGTAATTATTTTTCTTGATGATTAGCATGTAAATTAAAAAGGCTTAGAAAAGAATTGAAATTATACTTATGGTTTGTTGGAAGTCTCTAACTGGTCTCATGACGAAACACGTAATTTAGGATGGGTAATTTACCCCCCCCCCCCTCCCCATATTAAGCAAAAGCGTTTCTTTACCGCATGTAAATATTTATAATGTCATACATCTTTAACTGTTCTATGTACACTGCGGTATTTTTACAATTGCTTCTAATTATATACGATATATACCACGATACGATATATACGATATATACCACCTCCATGAACCACTTACATTTCCGAGGTGGGGTGGCTTGCGTGCGTCAACGATGCAGATAGCGGTACCGTAGGTGCAACCACTACGGAGGGGTATCTGTGGAGAGGCCAGACAAGCGTGTGATTCATGAAGAGGTGCAGCTGCCTTTTTAGTTGTTAGAGGGGCAACAGTCTGGATGAGTGACTAAGCTGGCCTTGTAATGTGGCTTTGCCATCAGTAACTGCGAACGGCCGAAAGCAAGGGGAAACTACAGTCTTCACTTTTCCCGAGGAGATGCAGCTCGAATGTATGAATATATGATGAGGGCGTCTTCTTGGGTAAAATATTCCCCATTCGGATCTCCGGGCGGGGATTACTCAGGAGAATGTCGTCATCAAGAAAAACAAAACAGGCATTCTACGGGCTGGAGCTGGAATGTTCTAACCCTTAATCGTGTAAGTCAGAAAATTTGAAAAAAAAATGGATAGGTTAAAGTTACATATCGTAGGAATTAGTGGAGTTCGGTGGCAGGATGAACAGGTTTTCTGATCAGGTGAATACAGGGCTATAAATACGAAATCGGTTGGTGCTAACGCAGGTGTAGGTCTGAAAATGAATAATAAAATAGGAATACGGGTAAGTTATTATGAACAGCATAGTGAATGCATTATCGTAGCAAAGAATAAGCAAGTAATAAAACAAACACCGACAACAGTAGTTCCAGTTTATATGCCAACTAGCAAGGCCGATGATGATACCGAAGAAATGTATGAGGAAATAAAGAAATCATTCAGGAAGTTAAGGGAGACGAAAACTTGATCGTCATGGGTGACTGGAACTCGGTAGTAGGAAAGGGAAGAGTAGGAAATGTAGTAGGTGAATATGGATTGGGAAAAAGGAATGAAAGAGGAGATCACTTAGTAGAATTTTGCGCTGAACACTAATGATCACCAACACTTGTTTTAATCATCTTGAAAGAATGCTGTATATGTGGAAGAGACCAGGAGACATTGGAAGGTACAAGATTGACTTTATAATGGCGTGTTAAAGGTTTAGAAACCAGGCTTTACAGTGTAAGACATATACTGTGACAGATATTGATTTTGACCATATATAATTAGTTATGAACTGCAGGTTAAAATTTAAGAGATTGCAGAAAGGTAGAAAAGTTAGGAGATGGAACCTGGAAAAATTGGAAGAAACCAGAGGTGGTTGAGAGTTTCAGAGGGAGCATTAGCCTAGGATTGGCTGAAACGGGGGATAGTAATACAGTAGAAGAAGACTGGGCAGCTCTGGGATATGGGGTAGTGAAGGCCACAGAGGATTATATAGGCGGAATGACAAGGCATAATAGAAACCCCTGGATAACACAGGATGCACTGAACTCAATTGATGAGAGGAAAAAATGTAAAAATTCAGCAAGTGAAGCAGGCAAAAGGGAGTACAAACGTCTGAAAAATGAGATCGACAGAATGTGCAGACTGGCTAAGCAGGAGAGGCTAGAGAGAAAATTCAGAATCGTAAAAGAAGGAGAAAGTTACATATCGCCTACAGGAAAATAAAAGAGATATTTGGAGACAAGTAAAGCAGCTGCATGAATATTAAGAACTAAGACGGAAAACCAGTAGTACGTAAAGAGGGAAGAGTAAAGAAGGAATATATAGAGGGCCTATATAAAGGAAATAAACTGGAAGGCAGTATTCTAGAAATGGATGACGAAGTGGAGAACGATGATGTAAGTGATATGATACTGCGAGAAGAATTTGACAGAGCGCTGAAGGACTTGAGTCGAAACAACGAGTACATGAAATTCCGTCTAAACTTCTGATTTCGTTAGGAGAGCCAGTCATGAAAAAAATTGTTTCACCTACCGTGCAAGATGTATGAGACAGGGGAAGTACCCTCCGACTTCAAGAAGAATATCGTAATTCCAATTCCAAAGAAAGCAAGTGCAGACACATGTGAAAATTACAGAACTATCAGTTTAATAAGTCATGGTTGCAAAATACTAACACGAATTATTTACAGACGAATGGAAAAGGTTGTTGAATCCGAGCTTGGGGAAGATTAATTTGGATTTAGGAGAAATATAGGAACCCGCTAGGCAGTACATTACGACTTATCTTAGAAGAGAGGCTAAGGGAAGGCACACCTACGTTTTTAGTATTTTTAGATTTGGAGAAAGCTTTTGACAATGTCGAATGGAATACACTCTTTCAAATTCTGAAGGTAGCAGGGGGTAAAATATAGGGAGCGAAGAGTTACATTCAACCTATACAAAAACTAGACAGCAGTTTTTAGAGTCGAAGGGCAAGGAAGGGACGCGAGGTCGGGAAGGGAGTAAGACAGGGTTGTAGCCTTTCCCCAATGTTGTTCAATCTGTACACTGAGCAAGCAGTAAAGGAATGCAAGGAGAAATTTCGAGAGGGAATTAAGGTTCAGGTAGAATAAATAAATACTTTGTGGTTTGCCGATGAAATAGTAATTTTGTTAGAGACTCCAAAGGATCTGGAAGATTAATTGAATGGAATGGACAGTGTCTTGAAAGGAAGATGTAACATGAACATTAACAAGAGTAAAACGGGGGTAATGAAATGTAACAGTCAGGGGAGGCTGAAAGAATTAAATTAGGTAGTGAGACAATAAAAGTAGTAGATGAGTTTTGTTCTTTGGGTAGCTAGATAACTTCTGATGGCCGAAGTAAAGAAGATATAAAATGCAGAATGGGTATGGGAAGAAAAGCGTTTCTTAAGAAGAGAAACTTATCATCCAATATTAATTTAAATGTTAGGAAGTCCTTTCTGAAAGCATTTATCTGGAGTCTAGCATTGTATGGAAATGAAACGTGGACGATAAGGAGTTCAGACAAAAAGATGATAGAAGCTTTTGAAATGTGGTGTTACAGACGAATGATGAAAATTAGATGGGTAGATCACGTAACTAATGAGGAGCTGCTTAATCGAATTGGGAAGAAAAGGAGTTCTGGCATATCCTGACTAAGAGAAGTGATAGATTGGTGGGACACATTCTGAGACATCAAGGAATTGTCAACTTAGCATCAGAAGGAAGTGTTTGGGGTAAAAAGCGTAGAGGGAGACCTAGGGACGAGTACAGTAAGCAGATTCAAAAGGATGTAGGTTGGCAAACGTATTCTCAGATGAAGAGACTTACACAGGACAAGGTAGCATGGAGAGCTGCATCAAACCTGTCTGCAGATTGAAGACCACACAAACAACATGAATCATAGGATCATTAAGAATTTTAAAAGGCCACCTGGAATAGGAATAGGAATAGGAATACAAACACTTTAGTGTGTAGTGTTTAATTTATATTTGTAACTAGCTACACACATCTGATTGATACATTGAACTCACTATTTTTACTGTGCCTTACAAAATGCGCTGATAATTACGGCCACTAACCTCAATACAAGCATGACAAAGACAAAAACGTTACTGACGCAACCTGACAAATATCGTGACGTGTTTCAATCATGTGACTCTGCCATCTAACTCATTCTCCGTATCTAATTGGGTCTCAAACACAAGTGACCGTAAATATGCCCATTGGAAATAATCAAGGGTTTCAGAGCAGGTGACGTCGCAGGGCGTGTATTAGAACCTCTCCTTCCATTCCAGCGACCAGTGAATACATAGTAGCAGAAATCCACATTGAAATTGGCACTGAACCGTTATGTTGTATCCACATTCTCATACGAAAAGTCAAGGCTACGTTCTCCAACAGCTGAGATAGAGTTCATTTGATGTAAAGTGAACCATTCAGGAAGCCGAGTGAGAGATGGCCCTATGGGAATGTCGCTTCCAAGCATGCGGAGATATTCACAGCAAAACATGATTCATGGGGTGACTCCTCTTCAATGGAAGGGTGTTCCCCATCCCAGAAGTTGTAAATAAGATGGAAAACAGTAATTTATGACAATAGTAGACAATTTACTTCCAAAACTCCTTAAAACAGCTTCCCCCATACCAGGTTCCCTACATCATTTGTTCAGTGGAGTATTCTTTACGTCCTGTTAGATTTTATACGCTCTTACGGAAATACACTGTATGTAGATATACTGTAGGAAAAATGTGCTGCTAATAGCAACGGTAGTAAAGAAGTGAGGCGTCTCATAAAGTAAAGCTTCACGGCTGATATTAAGTTTTATGGCACCTCAATGGAAGTAGAAGTGTAGTGTAAGTGTCTGTCACGACATACCTCGTGAACTAAGTGACGTGCAGTGACTTTTGCTGGTTATTCAGCGATACGTGTAGATGCTGTCTGTATAGTGTATTGCGAAAGAATAGGGGTTGGAACCTATTGTCGCTGACAATAGGTTCCGTTGTTGACATACCTACCTACGATAATGTCATCAAGATCTTTACAGACCCAATATGGTCAAACATATGGTGATTCTCGTGTACGACTGTGATGGTGTTCTCCTAACGCATTATGTTCCTCCACGGCAGACCGTCAGTGCACGGTATTACTATTCGTTTTAGGAGTATTACCTGCGGCCAGCTTTGTGAAAGAGGCGGCAACACTTTATGTGCACCCCACCCACCATTTTTGACGGCAATGCGCGGGTGCATACAGCGCAAGCTGTAGCTGCACTGTTCGGTCATTGAGACTGGGAAATACTGTACCATCCACCATACTCCCCGGAATCAAGTCCTCGTGACTTTGATTTGATTCCTAAGATGAAGGAACCACTTCGAGCTATTCTCTTCAGAAATGTTCCAGAGATTCGGCAGGCATTAGACTGCTCCATTTGCACCATCAACAGAACGGGCTCTGCTAACGGTATACGAAGCCTTCCACATCGCTGTCAACGAGTTCTACACAGATCTAGTGCCTGAAGGACAGGAACAAGTGCTAACACGGAACGCTTTGGTATCGGTTGTGAATAAGTAGTTGCCACTATTTAAGTACCAACCCTAGTAGTTAAAAAGTAATAAACCGAAACATCAAGACAGATACAATATGACATAAAAGTTTTCTGGGTGTTGTACCGCGTCATGATGTAAGAAAGGATTTACTTTAATAACCGACGTTTCGGCCAACGTTACAGTGGCCTTCATCTGGATATACTGATGTGAGCTGGTTGTTACTATACTTTATATTTACTTTCCATTAGATATTATGTCATAATTTATTTAAATCAGCGATGTTATTGGTGGATTTTCGGCGGAAGAATGGAAAATTTATTATGATAGGATGCTGAGATGGAGGGACTGGGGGTTAGCAGTTGCCCATTGCTTCTTGCATAGCGAGACATGATTGGTGTTCATCGGCGAATGGGGTGAGGGCTTCCGTTTCTCTCCTGCTGGCCGTGGGTCGCGCGGCGGCAGTTGCTTACTAGTGACGCCCACGTGCAGTGTTGTCAGTGCAGCCTATTTCGCTGCGATGGCTGATAGTCAAGAGGGAGCAAGCCTGAGTCCATCTTCTGTTTATGTTATTAGGGTGTTTTACAATTTCTATGGCTTTCCTTATCTTCCGTTTAACCATCCCTGGTTACTTGGCGACTATTCTGGCATCGTTAAAATTTATCTTTTTGCTGCAATCTTGCTGGTGTTCGGATACTGCAGATTTATTGTGTTGGCCTAATGGAATGTAGCACTCATGTCCACACATGCGCGTTACCACTCCCTCCACCTCAGCATCCTAACATAATAAAGTTTCCATTCTTCCGCCAAAAAATCCAGCAATAACATCACAGATTTTAAAAAATTATGACGTAATGTCTATTTGAAAGTAAATATAAAGTATAGTAACAACCAGCTCACATACCCAGATGAAGGCCACTGTAACGTTGACCGAAACGTCGGTTATTAAAGTAATAGCCTTCTTACACCATGACGCGGTACAACACCCAGAAAACTTTTATGTCATCTGACTCTGGCCGCGGAAGCCTACGTAATTATAACAGATACAATAATTTACCGAAAGAACAGTGAAATTGTATTAAGTGATACAATATTTTCCGATCATGATTTGGAGCGAAATGTCCAGGAGAAAAAGATTCTTCAAATGTTGAAATTATATGTGAAGTTTCTTGGAAGTCGTTAATCGAATTTATGTAGTTCGACCAACAATCGGTTCATGCAGCACCATTTGCCATATCAACGGCGTTTCCCATCTGTGAGAAATCTACCGAGACAGTTAACACTTGTAATGAACGAGTACTCTGTTTTTCATAACAACATTTAATGTTGTATAAAGATTAACGAATTCTGTACTTCACCGAGCTTAATATCTCCAACTATTAGAGTTTTGTAATGCTACTGAAAGGTAATTATTGTAAAGAAGAAAAATTTATAAGCGTTAAGGATTCATCTTTAATAATTAATCGATCTCCTTCTGTTTTATATGACGCTCTGTTAATTTACATAGGCAATGATTATCGTCTAATTTTGTATCCATTTAGTATACTTGTAAGACTAGACCGCAAAACCGCTAGACTATCAAAAGACTGAAACGTTATTTAGGATGCATGTATTTGATGAACAACGCAGTTTAGGTTGGTCGGAATTTTAAACATGTCTTCATGTTTTGAAGGTGAAATGTGCAAAATTTAATTAAGATCGGAATAAAATATTACATTCATGTGGAACCCTGCTCTAACCTACTCTCCACCATACACTGTACAAAATACGAATGAAATTAGAAGTCCCGATGCCGATTCTAAATTATAAATTTCCATGTTTTCCAATTTAAAAAAGTATGTATATTCGTTGTGTGGCTTCCTGTAGTCAAGTCGTAGTTTATGAACCTCGAACAACGTACGTGTTGTCATGTAAGTCGTTCTGTCAGTTTGGATAGCAGTTACTTGGGAATAAGGTTGGGCATTTCGGGCATATTCTGAATGGTGGCTACTTCTGTGCTCAGAAGCGAACGGCTACCAACTCCAGTAGTTAGTTTCTTAATCGTTAGGGCCAAAACCTATTTGGACCCTGGCCAAAGCAGTCCCTAAACAAACTACTTATGAACTAGCTAACACTAAGGACGGCACAAATATCCATGCCAGAGGGGGGATTCGAACCCCCGACCGTAGTGGCTGTGCAGACCGTGACTGGCGCGCTTCAGTCCCGTCGGCCACCGCGGCCGGCTGGGTAGATGGAGGGAATAGTTTTAAGAGTTAATCATTGCAGTTGAAACGTTCGATAATGTGTCAGATTTTGAGGTAGAATGGGAATGATGTTGAAAACAGGGTCACGTTTGAGGAAATGGAAAGAATGGTAAATAGATTGCACTGCATAAAGCGGCTGTGGTGGATGAAATAAGTCGTAACTCATAGAATACAGTGGAAAATCAGGCCTCAAATGGTAACACAGTATATTTGAAATGGCGTGGAAGTCAGGATAGGTCCCGTCTGCCAGTACGAAAGCAGTAATCACAGGAAATATTATAACAACTTCAGACGTATCTCTTTAATTAGCGTCATGGTCAAAACATTCTCAGGAATTGTTGAAAGGAGAATGCGAGTATTAGTTGAAAACAAGTGTAATGGAAATCAGTGTGGATTTAGGCTTCTTAGAGGCTGTTAGGACCAGTTATTTACCTTAATGGAGACAATGAAGCAGTGCTGGGAGTGAACAGGAAATCGTATCCATTAATTTTATTTTTATAACAACATCAACCAGCCACTTTTCTAAACAACGCATTTATTTCGCCAAGATGCGTTTGCTGATACATCCATCAACGACCTGGAATGTATTTTGTTTTAAAGAAAAGCCACTGATAATAAACAAGTAATTTATTATAGGAGATATGTTGATGAGATAATAATCTTATTTGATTGTTCAACAGAAGAAATTGAAGAGCTTGCAAAAGAAATGAATAAAATGCATCAAAGTATCATTTTCACTGTTGAACATCAAACCGAAAAAAGCCTGCACTTTCTGGACCTCAATGTAAGTAGCTCTGACAACAGACGTAAATTTCAAATCTACAGGAAACCAACAAACATCATAATAAATACATCTTCTTGGCACCCAGACAAGCATATGATGGCTTCCTAGCGAGCAATACACAGCTGAATTCACAAAATTCCATTAGAAACATCTGACCAGACTGAAAAACTGAACACCATAAAAACAACAGCTCATTATAACGGCTGCAATCAAAAAATGATACATGAGCTCAACATGAATATAAATCCGAACATAAACAACACAATAGCAGAACATCACTAAAGTGTACCATACCACAACATAACAGACACAAAAATATGTAAGCTTACCATTTGTAGGAAAGCTATCATACAAAATAGCAAACCTTTCCCAAAGCACAGATATCCAAATCAGCTATTACAAAAAGAATAAAATAAAGGACAAACCCATCCGCATCATTAAAAATAACAAAATAGCATACAATAGATCTTTGACCGCAGTATAAACAAAAACAACAATATGGCTGATATTACAGTGGGTGTGCGCAAGATAAACATTATAAGCGTAAAACCCACCCCAATTCCGAAGAAATGGTGTCAATCAACCAACACAGGAGAATGTAAGTACTATTGTTTATGAAATATTATGGATAAAACACGCGAAAATCGTAATAAGTAACGAAAGTAATTATCTTGCACAGGAAAGCTGTAGCATCCAAACTAATGGTGACGCCTCCAAATTTCACCCACTGAAGAATGATTAAAAATATATATATATATATATATATATATATATATATATATATATATATATATATATATACAAACAAAGAAACACCAACTAATGACGGTTGAGAACCTTGACGAAATAAATTCGTTGTATAACAGTGGCTAGTTGCTGTTATTTACAAAAATTAAAATAATATAATCCAAAGCCACGGAGCTCAACAATCCAATAAAATGGATAAATTATTAACTGTATCTAGATCTAGAAAACGCTTATGACCTTGCGCTTAGCAGGAAGCTATTGTCAGTTCTACGAGATTGTGGAATAGGAGGCAAACGTCTGCAGGCAGTTAAAGGTCTTTTTCGTTAATTCAAAATGTTCAAATGTTTGTAGAGCTTATGGGACTTAAGTACGGGGTCATCAGTCCCTAAACTTACAAACTAGTTATGAACTAGCTAATCCTAAGGACGGCACATATATCCATGCCCGAACCCTTGCCCGCAGTGGCCGTGCAGACCGTGACTGCAGCGCCTCAGTCCGCTCGGCCACCACGGCCGGCTTTCGTTAATTGTCAGGCAGAAGTTAGAGTTGATGGTAAAGTGAGTTCATGATTCACGGTAGTTTCAGGGGTAAGACAAGGCAGTAACCAGTCACTACCGTTGTTCATACTATTTATGGGTCATATGATGAAAACGGTAGACTTGTAGGGTGATATTAAAATAGGTGAAAATAAAACTAACAGTCTTGCATATGCGGACAACTTAGTTGTGATGGCAGATTCGATTGGGAGGTTACAATCTAATATTTCTGAGCTAGATCAGAGGTGTAAGGGTTGTGGTATGAAGACTAGCATCTCCAAAACTAAAATATTGGCTGTGAGAAAAATATTTAAACAAATTGAGTGCCAAATAGGAGGAATCAAGTTAGAACAGGTGGGCAGTTTCCAGTCTTTAGGATGTATTTTCTCACAGGATGGCAACACAGAGAAAGAACTGGAATCAAGGTGCAGCAAAGCTTATGCAGTGAGTGCTCAGGTACGACCTACACTTTTCTGCAAGTTGCAGTGCATCGCTCTATCTTTCGACCAACTGTATTGTATGCGAATGAAAGATGTGTTGACACAGGTTACCTTAATAATGAGGTTGAGGTTACGGATATTAAACTAGTAATGATAATTGTTGGTACTAACAGATGCGAACAATAGCAGGAAATCGTCCATAATAAGGATATCAAAGACAAATTGCGAATGAACAACACAGATGAAGCAGTTAGAGCGAACATGCTAAGATAGTGGGGTCATGTTACACTCATGGGAGTAGCAAGGTTATCTAAGAATCTCATGGTTCCAGTCAAGAGTGATTTTGAAGTAACAGTCTTAACATCAGACGAGGCATCAATGTTAGCACTGGATATCGTATTTTGTGTACCACGGGGTGTCGACCCGCTCTTCTGTTAATTTATTTGGTATAATTCTCTCAATTACAGTTGGTATTATTTACGTGTATGAAAGCGACATGTAATACACAGTCAAATTGAGGAAAGCATTAAGCGAATTTCTATCGCCTATTGCGGTAGACATACTTTTCATTTAATTTTGGTGGATTTAGGAATCTGGATATTCCTTCTCGCTATGATAACTGTTCGCTAACTCATATATCTATTTTGATGCTTTTTACTACCTCTGAATTTTGTATTGGTAGAAGATCAACTGTGTTTTCACATCTATTTACTATTCTGCAAAATAATTGTCTAATAATATGTTCAGTACAATTTCGGACGATGTTTTACATTTGTCTTTGGTTTTAAATCTTTATGTTTGCCAACTTGTGGCAGTTATTTAAAGTTACCTCCAATTACAGTCGTATGTTCCGCGCACTTTTTGAAATTCGATTCTAGCATTCTCTGAACATTTTTGCAATCGTAATGTCTGAGTCAGGTGGTCGGTACAATAAATCTATTATTCTGGTTGTCAGTTATATCCTCCACCCACACCAAATTACAGAAATTAAAGTAGAATTCTCCTGCAGGATAAACGGTTTGCGACAGAAATAAACAACCCATCACCTTTCTTTTTCCATACATCCTTTCTGAACATCATTTCGTCTTTTTAACATATTCAAATGAAGTTATCTCCTACTTTTCCCAGCTTTTGCTAGATATAATGATTTGGCTTCAGAACATTCCGTTAGCGCTTGGGGCTCTGGTAGTTTCCCCATGCAGTTACGAGAGTTTGTAACAGATCTGGGTTCTATATGTGATTTGTACCTTTTGAGATTAAAACCCTTTTTTGTGTTCCTGAGATTCTCAATCCAAAAACTCTACCCCACTCACGCCAAAAAGCTCCCGCTACCAGTGTAGCTGCGTCCTGCGTGTGGTGAACGCCTATTCAACGGAATCCCCATTACCTTAGGCGCAAGTCGAGGAATCTGCAGCGTACACTGTCGCAGAACCATTTGATCCTGTACTGCAGACCCGCCACTACCAAAGGACCGCGGTCTACACTGTCAAATATGCAGCACATGGTTCAACTGTTCGTAAATCTATAGGTCTTAACTACTGTACTAGACGTACAAACTACTTAAACTAACTTAAACTGACCTAAAGACAACACACACACACACACACACACACACACACACACACACACACATGCAGCAAGGTGCCTCAGAGCGCGTTCATATTGCAAGCAAGACTGACAGTCTCTACCATTCCATGTAGCCGCCCAAACTGGGAGAGAATATCTTCCGATTCAGAGCTGATAACGACCTGAGTCACTACCCAGCCGTATATATATACTTGAAATACGTTTAACTGTCTTAACCAAAATTGCACTTTGTAAAGGACTTACGCGTTTCGACATGCGTCATCATCAACGATTATAAAAGACAATGGTATTAATATTCCATCCAATACTTTGATAAAACATAACGAATGAATTAACACTAACTTTACACTCACCAAAACTATTACAAATTAAAAATTCCCGTTAAAACTATTAGTGTCATAGACATAGTTCATACATAAAAAAGTTTACAATTCACCCCATAAAATCTTTGTAGGATGGTCTGCTTCAACGTCAGTAACTATATGTAAAATACTCCAGATGGCGATACTGTTTCTGCTTCCCTCTCTCTCCACACACGCACACTCACTCACTCTATATAAGAAAACCATAGAGGGAGGGAGGGAGTGTCTATGTGTATTGAGTTTTATACCACCCTCACCGTACCGTTGGTGCAACCACAGCGGAGGGATACCTGTGGAGACGCCAGACAAACGTGTGGTTTCTGAAGAGAGGCAGCAGCCTTTTCAGTAGTTACAGGGTCAACAGTCTGGGTGATTGGCTGAGCAGGCCTTGTGACTTAAGCTAACATGGCTTTGCCATGCAGTTACTGCGACGCTTGAAATCAAGGAGAAACTATAGTTATTAATTTACCAGAGAACATACACCTCTGTTTTATGAATATATGATGATGGCATCATCCCGGGTAAAATATTTCGGATGTAAAATAGTCCCCGGGCGGGGACGATGCTACTCTGCAATTTTTCAAATGTTTTTAATCATATTAATAATCATTTCCTAGACTAACAAACTAATTAAATTGACTTACACTAAGGACAACACAAACACACGTGTCACAGGTAGAATTCGAAACTACGACGGGAACGGCGGCCCAGTACGTTGCAGACGCCTTAGACCACATATCCCGCTGCTCCGCTTATGGTATTCCCAACAAGTCATTGACCTTGCCGGGTGAAAAGGATACTTTGCACAGGTAGAAGTGCCAGTAGCAAAGGGGTGAAATTTTTGATTTGTAGTACCGTTTCAGTGGTGTATCAGAGGTCACAAAGATACTAATGGAAGAAGCTGAGACATCACGTGTCTCCGCGCACGAGACCCGAGAACCAGAACCGGCAGATAAAGATTACATCCGCTTGTCGTTCGTACCGTGTAGCAGAGCTCCAAACCTGTACTCGTGGCGAGAATCCATAAATAGGAACGTGAGGCGGCATCCCGCCGCTAGGAACCGGTTACCCGGGGCCCGGGCGGTGCTACGGCCTCCCATTGGCTGGCCGGGCACCTGCTTAGAGAACGAGGAAAACGTGCGCCCGTCCGGAGGCACAGCCCCATAAAATGGTAACGTGTTTCCAGCCAGCAACTGGTCGGGGCGGTCCGCGCGCGCGAGGGATGGACGGCGCGGTCTCTGGCCGCCAGGGAGGCACGTTTCTTGCCACGCGTCGCTCAAGTGCAGCGTTTTCCTTGTGCAACCTGTTCTGCAAATTTAACCAACCAATGGAACGGGAAACCGTAAGCAACGAGGAGCTTAAAAGCAACGTTTTAACTTAAATTACTGAATCCCTGATTTGGCACAGGATCAAATTCTGAAGTTCAAAATGAGTGTAACAAATGGCAAAGTCAAAATAACGTCACATATTTGAAATGTATATACATATTCCTTAAAGTAACTGAACATCTGTCATCACTATCTATGGTTGTATAACGTAGGTATGATCTGTAATGTAAACAGGTATTAAATATATACGATCCACATCGAAAAGTAAATATATTTACAGTTAGAAATCCCTGAGGAAACTAGGGCGGAGCAATATAAGTCCCAGTTTAAGACATTTCGCATCTTACATTTCGATTTGAAGTATTATATGTACAATAGAAGTTTTAGGTCTTCCATTGAAATTCACTGAATATTCACACAACGTATACCCTCATTATTCCTACTCCGATACATGTGTAAATATTTAAAATTAGTGTTGATAAAGGCACACTGAAATTGTGAGTGAGGTAAACATAGGAACGGTTGGAGAAATGCCCACCGCCTATATTATACTCCCAACTGCTTCAAAAAGTCTTTAATCACAATCGTTGAAAGCAGGAAGAAGTGGGAGAAAACAGTTCTACACCGTTCGGCGGACAATGTCTGGTTTACTGACGGCTCGAAAGTAGACCGAGGTGTTGGGGTCGGGGTACGCGGACCTGCATCCAAACCTAGAGGACGTCATCTCTCTATCGGGAAACGGGCCTTAGGATTCCAGACCGAAATTACTGCCATCAGGGCGTGTATGGAGCAGAAGGTACGTAGGTGCTACAAGGACCGTAGCATCTACATTTATTTAGAAAGCCAGGCTGCGCTGAAATCACTGGCAGCTCCTGTAGCTAATATCTAAGACTGTTACACAACGTAAAAGGATTCTGGTAGACCTAGAGTCAAGCAACAGGGCTAACCTGTGTGGGTGCCTGGCCATGAACAAGCCGACAGATTGGCCAGAATAGGCCAAGGACTCCATTCATTGGACCAGAACCAGTCCTGACCAACACCAAGGTAACGATCAAACTAGAGCTACGCAACTGGCTCAGAAGGCAACACGTGGAAATTTGGAACAAGGTCTATAAACAAAAACATGCAAAAGAAATATTTTAAAAAGATACTCTGGAATCTTGGGCTTGAACAGGAAAGAAATTAAACTCGTGGTTGGACGGTTGATCGACCATAGGATTATCAAGTAACACTTACAAACAATGGACATAACGGAAGAGGACCCTAAATGTACGTAATGTGATACGGATGAGAAAACTGTATCACAGCGAATCTTCGAATGCACTACATTGCAGGGAGAAAGAGACGCAGAACATTCGGGACAACCAGACCTGAAGAATTGTGTCCAATTAAGAACGGGTAAAGGGACTCAAATTTCAATTTTTTAAATTTCAAATGTTTGTACAGCTTATGGGACTTAACTACGGGGTCATCAGACCCTAAACTTACAAACTACTTATGAACTACTTACGAACTAGGACGGCACAAATATCCATGCCCGAGGGGGGATTCGAACCCCCGACCGCAGTGGCGTGCAGACCGTGACTGAAGCGCCTCAGTCCCCTCGGCCACCGCGGCCGGCTAAAGGGACTCCTAGCACTTTTTAAGTGTATTGGCTGCCTTTACTCCGATCCGGTGCGGGCAGAGACGGGTTGGCCCAAAACTGTTATGTCAGCCCTGTTAAAATCAAATCAAAGCAAATCCAAATCAGTTATGGAAAACAGATTTTGTAAGAGAGGATTGAATGTAACCTATTTTCTCAGTTTTTTATGGGAAACAAGTCTAAATTGAATTTGATGTTTGGAAAACAGTAAGTGAATGATATTTTCAATTCAATACGTTGCTACTAAGCGTTTAATCCTAAGTTTTACTTTTATTGTGGCTTATTGCCGTTTAATCAAAGAGATACAAATACTCAAAGACGCAAGGTTTTGCTGCGCGGTTATTGCGCCTAGATTCTTTACAATATTTATAGCATTGTTACCCTACGTTAGAAATTAAATTTTGTTATGGGAGGATATAAAGCACGCTGATTCCAGTAAGACTGGTTACTAAGCTGAACTGAAAAACAGTATTTGTGAAAGAAATATTTTCCCCTTTAAACAAAAACTAATTTTTGACCAATTTAAAATATTGCAAAACAATACGAGAATGAAATTTTATATCCCACATCGTTGTACTACTGAGCCACTGAGTATTTAATTTCATGTTCGTCATGTCATTTCTGTACATATAAATATCCTAAATTTACGTTATTTTCGGAACTTAGAATTATACACCGATGTTAGTCCGGGATGGATAATTAAGTATTCTTCCTTTTCCAGTCAACGTCATGGTATTTCTAACGAGATCAGTTAGGAAGGTTTTAAAAAACAGTTTTTGCTAAGTGAGGTCGAAATAATCAAATTTGTCTTTAATTTATTCTATATTGGAAAGTGATACATTAATGAAACTTGATAGTTGATAACCTGGCATTGTTTAGTTACGACGTACCACGTTTGACGTTCTTAGTATGTTTAGTGTCCGAATAAGAAAACAAACATTTAAATTGATTCAGGTGATGACTTTTTCGACGAACTTCGTCTACTGTTTTCTAGCTGAAAAAGGCCAATTGAAGTCTTTTCATTATTATTCCTAAAATAATGGACAGAACTGTAAAAGGGACGAAATATAATTTATTTCAACAAAATACTTCCCTAGGTATTAGAGCTTAAAATCGTTAGAAATTTGCGGTCGTTGCGCACGAAGTTGTGCATGGGACTAAACAAGTGACTATAATTCCGGCAGTATTACATCGATTAATTTTAAACTTTGCCAATGTCCATTTTCTCATAACAATGTGATTCCATCAGACACAGTAAAGGAACTCGAAGAGCAGTTGTTCTTTGCCTCGACAGGACAGTATAAGATGAAAATCAGCGAAAGCAAACCAAGGATGAAGGAACGTATTGTAAGAAAATGAGGCGATGTTGAAGGAATCAGATTAGGTAACGAAACAATGAAGCTGGCAGATAAGTTTTGTTACTTGGGCAAAAACATATGATGGTCGCAGTTCAAATGTTATATAGTAAAAAGTGGCAATGGGAAGAAACACGTTTATGAGAAAGAGAAATTTGTTGACATTTAATTTAAGTATTAGAATGTTTTTTCTGAAGGAATTTTTGTGGGTTGTTGTACTGTAGTGAAACATGACAACAAGTACCGGTAGTTCAGGAAGAAAGAGGATGCAAGTTGTTGAAATGTGGCATTGCAGACGAATGCCAGACATTAGGTAGGTAGATCGCGTAAGTAATCAGAAGATACTGAAATGCATTAGGGAGAAAGTTAATTTCTGCCATACCTTGAATAAAAATTCTGAGACATGAGGTAATTGTAAATCCAGCAGTGGAGGGAAGTGTGTGGGGGAAGAATCGCAGGGGGAAACCAAAATGGGAATATTGTAAGCAGGTTTATAAGTCTATGAGATGTTGTTCTTACAAGAAGGTGGAGAGCTGCAAATCAGTCCTCGGACAGAAGTCTACAACAACATTTTTAGATTTTTATTACTGAGTGGGCTTCAATAAACAGAACTTAAAAAAAAAAAAAAACCTTTTGATGTTTCTCCTTACATATTTCTATTGCCCTTCGAGAAATTTTATGGTGTTTTTACATCGGGTATTGTTTAACTCATATTCTGACCTATTCAAAAAACATGTCAAACAAATGCTTTATTAACGCGTGATGAACAGGTCCGTCCCGTCCACAGTTGCGGCTTATCAGATGCAGCATATGCAGCGGTACACAAGTAATTATATTTATACGTTGTGAAGGGTACTGTGTAGGTGATAACACCATGTGAGGAGCATCGTTTCAAACTGTATCAAGTCCAATCGTGGACAAAATTGAGTTTGATACATTTTTGTATAGTTTACATAGCGATCTTTCACGCTGTCAAATCGGAATCTAACAAATCGGATTCAACAATGTGAATTGCGTCTGTAAAGTAGCTGTTGCTTCAAATCGTATTCAGTCCTCTATAGCGTGTGTTTCAGATCATATTGTGTCCAGCGTGAGGCAGTAGTCACTTTGCTCCGTTGGCTAAGCTAAGAGTTGGCGCGCTATATTCAACAATGCTATGCCTTCAGTAATCACAGTTATATTGTGATCTTTGTGTAAGAGAGTAGTTTATCGATTATCTTCAAGAAGCCAAAAGAGGGGAAAGAAAACCAAACATGTCCATCAACTTAAAACTGAGACAGTTAATGTTATTCCACAAAGAAACAAAAATAAATGCCTAATTATATATATTTGCCACAGTAGTCGTTTTTTAGTTGTTTGTTTTACAAATTATTGGATCAATGAATATTAATGTCCAACGCATTTTCTTTAAATCTTAAGAACACAACAGGAAATTTATTTTTCTTTTTCACGTACCTAGAAGTATACCTGAAATAAAACAACAAAATTTTAAAATTTGTGAAGTATCCTCAGGTTATGAGCAATCAACCTGGTTTCTTTTTTCTGTAAAATTTAGTTATTTGGACATAATACGATTTGAAACGATGCTCCTCATGTGTAATTCATGATTTTAGAGTCACGTGTGTTGGGGCCAAGACTGTTAGAGCCACGTGTGTTGGAGCCAAGACTGTTATAGCCATGGCTGTAAATATATATACAGTGCCATTCTGCTTGTAATTCAAACTAATCTACAATGTTACTGCCAATGATACTGCCGAAGCCTCCATTCGTACGAGGTAGAGGGAATCATGAAATAAACTTCCACAACGTTTCACCGATCACCATTACAGGTAATTTCTCATACGAGAAGGAGATGGACTGAAGCGGAGGAGGAGATGCACAAAGAGGGGGAGGCGGACAAGGAGAGTGGAAATAAGTGACAGAAAGCAGAGACAGTACAAGTGAGGGGAGAAGAAGGGAGAGGAGGAGCAGGTGAACAGAGGAATGGTTAAGGTGAAAGTCGACTACGTGTTGACTATAATGTAGGAAATTTTTGTACGAGTTACGTGTACCATAGCGTACATTAAAAGAGGGTGGGAGGAGATGGACACATATAGTTTGACAGCTGGTGTCGGGGAGTGGGGGATGGATACGAAGAGGAACAGCAAACATGGTGGAAAGATAAAGGAGCAGGAAACAGTAGGTAAACTAGCAGTTACTAAAGAGTGGGTCTACGTTTCAATAATTAGTATAGGATAGCACGACTGGCTTTGGTAATTTGTAAAATATCATGCTCTTTCGTAAGATATTCATCAACAGTCATTAAGCATAAACTCGCTTGTCAACAATATTGTGTCCAGAAAGATACGGTATTGTTGAAAAGCCGAAGTAATTTGAACTTTCGAGTCTGGTGAGTTCGTCTAAATAATGCAAGGAATAGCTAAGCATCATTGTCAACTCTCTGTGGCAAAGTGCTAAGCGACGACTAGATTGTGTTTATATAGATGACGCCCATCCTGGTGCTACACGATCGAGCGCCGAGAGGGTTGGTGGTGGGGGCAGCGGAGGGAGCGCCCCGTCCCTCCAGTGAAAGCGCCGCCCCACCCCAGAGCCGGCGCGACCAGTCAGAGGCCTCGCCGGCTGCTGTGGCCAATGACGAGTCAGCGTCCTCACCCTATACCTGTAGCACGCGCTGTTATGCAGATAAAGTGACCTTCCATGAAACTGGGTAATCTATCCAGCTTAATTAGTCTTGCTCTATAGTTTCTAAGGCACGGCTGTTGAATGAGTGGAGTTTCGTCATAACTTAGCCTGTCGATGTCCTATTAGGAAATCTAAAAATCGTGCTCTATTTAGCGGTCTAGTGGCATTTAGCAGCAATATTCATTAATACAAAAAAAATTTTCTTTGCTAGTGAAAGAAAGCCCAATGGAAGCATTCTTAAGTGGAAAATTTATTATGTTGCACATCCACGCATCCTCTTCGGATAAGCCACATGTAACATTCTAAAGGCGACAGATTCATCTGTCCAGGCATGTTACGTGGAATAATGTTTACTAGTTGTACAGTTCAGTAATGATGAAACAATTTATGCCACAGTTTCACACATTGGATAGAAGGTTATAAGATATAATCGCCCCGCAGTTGTTTCTCTATAACCCCAAACTCCATTCCAGACGTCAAGTTATATGGTTTAAATGAGCTCAGCAATATGTCAAGGATCATGCTAAGTAGTTATGCCAGGTTATTAGAGTCTGACAAATGATGGATTAAGTTTCTTTGTGTCTAAGATAGAACATTGTACAGTATGAAGGTTCCCAATGACATAAGAAACTTTTTTTTTTTCATTTTTACTCTCTCAGTGATAAAGACTCTGTTTTAATAAGGACATTTAGCCAATCAAAACAAATTACGTTATGAGGAATACAAAAAATATTGCGGTGTGTGTTCTTTCGCCATGACGTCGCTATATGACGCTGCAACAGGGGTGTTGCAGGAGCTTAGTGCATCTGCCTAGTGATCAGAATGCCCAGGGTTCGAATGCTGTTTAATTTGTAAAATTGCAACATCTTTCAGCAGCTGATATTAAAACCTTATTAGAAATAATCTATTACATTCAAATATAAAAATCCTTTAACCACCCTCAAGAAACTAATTACAAGACGCTAAGCAGTACATCAAGATATCGGACTGTTGAACAAAAAAGTGCCATTACACTCAGTGGCGTAGCTATCGTAGGGCAAGGCGGGGAGTGTCCCGGAGGTCCGAAAAAAGTTACAGTTGAGCGTCGATTTTTATTTCTTTTTTTAATTTTTATTTATTTATTTTTTTACTCTCCCGCCCGATCGTCCATCCCCCTCCCCTTAATGCAAGTTCCCAACATTACCCGCAGTGGGTTTCACATGACGCCACTCGGTGGCGCTGCTGAAGTCGCTAGAGGGCTCTACAAGTCGCCAGTTACTGTGTACAACAATTCAGTCGGCGTAGCAGCAGAAGTAGCGGCAGCATCGAAGCTGCTCACAGCAGCAGCTGAGCCTTACAAGTGTTGCTTCGAGCCTCTAGGCGCATTGGGAAGGATCGCGCGCCTCCAAATACTGTATAACCTTATTGGAAAATAGAAGTGTACAGTATGATTACCCGAATAAATCGGGTAATCATGGGGATGGCAGGGGCTCCCACCCCATCCCGAAATGTTTGGGCTTACACTTGCAGTACCAAAATCCTTTATTATTTTCTATTGCTTCTGAGTATGAGTAGCAGAGATCGAATTCTGCTTGGAATTCAATGTTTTCAAGTATTGGCCTAGCTCATAATTATGAATCATAACTAATTTTTTACAGTCACAACATCGTACGGTAAACGTATCCACCCAATGTTGTTGTTATTGTATCTATGGCAAAATTCAACTTGTAATTTTGTTTTCCAGAATCTAAGTGGTTATGAATCCATATCTCTTTTACTATATGCATCACTTGAATATTACTTACCAGTTTCGTAGAGTGGAATATTAGGAAACTGCCTAAAAACGTGTTGCGAATGGAGTCGGTAGTAAAGACGTAATAAATTACAACATTACGCCTATTGGTGAGGATTTTCATGCATTTTATTGTTTTTGATGCCGTATCTCGTAAATGATATATCGTAATACGATATAATTTCTAAGAAACATGCATTAGTATATGTGCATAATGTCTGCAAAATGCGCCGTGAATAGATTTAGTAGTAAACACGTAATAAATCAAAACGTCGTTAGTATTGAGGCGGTTTTTAATTAATGTATTTATCTATTACTTAATATCTCACAAACTATGCGTCCTACTATTATGCAATTTCGAGAGTAAGGTCAGTGGTATGTGTGTATAACGTCTGTAAAATGTTTTGTGAATGCAATTAATAGTGTACACTTAATACATTATAGCGTCATGCCAAATGCCGTAGTTTTACTCCATGAACGCCGAGGAAGTAGTAAGCGATAAACTTTTTACCCTTCGCATTTTTTTCAGGGATTGTCAGCGAGAAAAGGTTTGACATTATGTTTACAATTTATTTCAAGTCGCTGATTGCTCTCATTCTCAAATAGTGGATGAGTAAAATAATGTTACCACGCACCGAAAGCCGGGACAGTTTTCATTTTTTATGGCGATATATCTCCTGAACTATATGAACAGTGGAAATGCTAAAGGATGTAAGTGCCATTTTTTTTTTTTTTTTTACCTTCGGGGTTTTTCACTGCTAATCGATGTTTGTCTTCCAGCCAATACTCTGCTAAGGGATTTATGTGCTCCAGTCATTGTTTGTAGCTGCAGCTGACTTCAGGAGATTGCAGTAGTCCTATGTCCAGATGGGCCTGCTCTGCTAATGGATCTATGTGCCACAGGCATCTGACGCTTGCCGAACAGCAGTCTGTAGTCAAGGTTACGCCACAACACTAATGTTTAGCTTACTGAATCTTTTGCTTGCTATCTAAAATGATGTACCATGTTAATAATGACAGTATGAATGCCAGTGATTTTAGTGGTGATGGAAGAGTTGAGAACGTTACATTAAGGAAGAACAGGATAAGGCAAGATTAAGCGGAACGTCGTACCTCACGCAGAAGAAGCAGAACGAGGAGGGACGTTGCTGCAAAACAACCGTCATCTTTACAGGTTAGTTCTGTACCACTAACTTGACGTCAACCACCAAGGCAATTACCTGATGGGGCTTATAGAGGTTTTTCTTACTCAAAGAAGACGCCATGGGACCTATAATGAAGATGCAGAGAGATAAAAGGCAGTCGACTCTCTTCTACACACTTCCTGTTGGGACAGGAGACCTCAAAAGAGTATTCAAAGCTACGTTTTTAAATACGCTTAATATTTCTGCTAAAAAAAAATCAAACAATTGTTACGAAGAAAAAATCAGGTTCTGAAGTTTTCAAAGACACAGCTTTCTTTGATCAAAATAAGCAAACAACAGCCTGGTATTGTGTCTTGTAAAAGAAGCTTTTCCGATCTGTGTGCTTGGGAGAATTTTCATGTCCTGAAGAAAGCAAGACAATGAAATACAATGCAACTGTGGAATTGATAAGACTTCTAGCTACTGTTCCACTGGCACCAAATAAGAAAACGATTTGTCGACTATTATTGATGACGTGAACGAAAATAAGGACTTTTCCGACAGCTGTTACCCTCCATAATGTCAATGCTGTATCGTGGCACTTAGATCTATTAGCTTTGACGAAACCTATTCCACTTGCACCTTTCTGCATAAAACGCAGCATAACTTTTTGATTTTTCAACATAAGTAGAAAAACCTTTGTCAATATTTGTATAACAGTGTAAAGAGTTAATTTGTATTTTGTAAGAAATAAATATCCATTTCTCACAGAAATGCGCAATTATTATTATTATTTTTTTCGTTTCCTCAACAATTTCATTTTCGGCACTTAGTACCTTTAGCATTTTCACTCTTCATGTATTGTAAGTGGTTTTTACTATACAGAAATGATATGTGACTAGAGAATATTTGTACAAAATATTGTTCAAATCGGTCCATTAGTTTAGGAGCAGATATTGTCGCACAATGAGGCCGTTTTTCGCGAATTCCATTGTTTATGACGCCATATCTCCTGACGTATGTGTCGTAGATGATTCTTATCGCGACAGTCATTGTTGCCTGGTAGTAAGGAATATGTGAACTAAGTTTGGTTGAAACCGGTCCAGTAGTTATGGGGATATGTGGGTCATACATACACACATACATACATGCAGCGACTTTTATATTTGTAGGTATACAGAATGTTTGATAGAAATTACTTTCTCCAGGGCAACTAAAACCACAATAACTTGGCGAATTTCAAATAAAATTAGAAATTAAGGAATTAGAGTGGAAATAACTGCATTTTCAACTGTGATAACATTTCGTATACTTAACATTCAAATTGGTTTTTTCACAGATTCAGAATTGACGCTGGTGATACATATCTGCGGTCTCATCTGAATACAGCCCCTGTTGTCTTAGCAGATGAAACGCGAGACATTTCTAAAAAATAGCATTTCTCCGTCTTCCGCTTCATAAACGGTAATGTTCTATATGAACGATTTCTCGCATTTGTTGAAGTCACTGAACTAACAGGCAAAGGTACTGCAGAAACTTTGCTAGACACTCTTCAAAGCTGTGACATTGTCATATCTGCGTGGACAGAGATACGACAGCTGCAATGTAATGAAGAATTTAAGAAGTTTCAAGCAGAAGTGAAGAAGAGATGTCCACTAGTATTGTACCTTTCTTTTTCGAACCGTGTGTTCAACCTTGCGGTGGTTCACATCTGTGAAATTCCTCACAAACGGAATGCACAATGAAAACAATATGTAATTTTCTCTCAAGCAGTTCTCTCAAGCAGTTCCTGTCTCACAAATAATGTTTCTGAAATGCTACCTGAAGTTACCAAGAAGCATGTCAAGCCATACTGTTCTACCAGATTTATCGGAAACCACTCGGGCGTTCAAATGTTTGTAAATCTATCGGACCAAACTGGTTGGTCATCAGTCCGTAGCTTACAAACTACTTAAACCTAGGTAAACCAACTTAAGAACAACACACACACCCATGCCCCAGGGAGGACTCGAACCTCCACGGCGAGCATCCGCGCGCTCCGCAGCGAGACGCTTTAGACCCGTAATAACATTTAAAGACCTGCTTATGCCAATTGTTACAACACTGGAGAATTTAATTTAAAAGAAAACACAACTACTTCATCACATGCAAATGAGTTACTAACAACTACATTACCTGGAAGTGTGAATATATTGATGCCTTGGGTGTTGTCGAATTATTTACTTCACTTCTACTTCCAATCTCTGCTGAGTTTCAGTCTCCACAACTTGACGTTACTGAAGCAACGAAACAGGTAAACACATGTATCTGCGGCTCTCTTTTTGTATTTAAATCACATAGAAGTACCATTAATGGAATATCATAATTCTACTTCTCTGTAGCTTACAATGAAAAATGTAATATCAGTGTGAAACAAACTGTTTTCATCTTAATACTTATCTAAATATTTTCATGTACTTTCTAAAAATGCATTTCCAACAATTTTTACTTTTCTAACTTGAAAAACTACTTATAGAAGTAAAAATGTATAATTTCTCTCGTTCCGGACTGAAAACTTCGTCAGAACACCGGCTGAAAAACAGAAAAATGCTGTGAATGAATTCCACCAACAATTTCAACAGGTTGCAGAGCTTTGTGAAGAGCTTGATGTTGACATACGACTGCCACGTCTGGTTGGGAGACAACACCATGAGAACACTGCTTAAGCAGCACCTGGGGAATACTTCCGCATTTACCTTTACATTCCGTATTGAGATGTTCCACAGTGAACGTTTTTTCTCTTAAGTTGCAACACCTCATCCCGAAATTCATTAAAAATGTGAACTTTTCTGATATACAGTCCATTATTCGCAATTACAGTAATGACCTCCCAAGTTCAGAAAGTGTTGTAAGAGGTTAATTCGAGAGTGGAAGAAGAAATGGGAAAATGTTGACCAGAGTGACAAGCCGAAGAACGCAGTCGAAACACTAGAGGCATGTTCGGAATCGTTCTTTCCAAACATTCGAACACTTCTTCAAATATTTGCTGTCCTTCCTGTGTCAACATGCTTTTGTGAGCGAAGTTTGAGCTGATTGCGTCGTCTGAAAAGTTACTTGCGTTCGACGTTGAAGGAAGAGAGACTGAATGGACTGGCACACTTGTCTGTTAACTGACGTACTGATGTGAACCCAGGCGACATAATGAATATTTTCGCTCGATCCCCTCGACGACTTGACTTTGTAACATTTGTAACAGAATAATAAAAAAGGATAATCTGAAAGATCTCGAGTTATTTCAATCTACAGTTTGCTTTTATTGTATCATTTATTATTTTACGTCGGTGATTCCACTGACGAGAGACTGCAACATTAAAACTGTGATTAATTTGACACTGATAGGAAATAACTTTAAATAGAAAAAATTAAGTCTTGTAAAGTTTTAAGGTGGTGGAAACTAGAGGCGGCTGTGTGCCTCATAACATACTAGTTATATTCCAGAGCTTAATTAAATATAGAAAATTCCTTACCGAGCAGTGTGAATGAGTGAAACTGTTTATTAAGCTTACAAGACATGTCAAAAAGAAGTCAACAGTAAGACTTTAAAATTAATCTAAAGGTAATAGTAATTAGGCTACTGTGAGAGATTATTGGAAGAATAGTTCATGATGGCATTACTACCTGCAATTAAGTACACATCTGAACAGATAATACAGGATAATTTCAATTATCATGAAATGGTAACTAGGATTACCTTTAAACATATATTCTGATGATAATATTACACAAGCGAACTATTGAGAAACAAAAAGTACAACTGATTTTCACTCGTTAATGGTTCAGCCAGAATATAGGGAACGGACAATGTGCAGTAGATTCATAGAGGAAAATAGCAGAATAATATTACGTATGTATCATCAAACTCTCTTTACATAATATCTCTGACCATTGGTTTAAGTCTGTGACGGTAAAGTACTGTAATTTGCCGCATTACATTTTGTTGTTATATGTCCAGTTTCATAATATGTCATATTATGACGAAAAGAAGTACTAAAGCTTCTGTTGGTGTGTTCAAATTTTTGCTGTGGTTGTTTTTCAACTGACAATCTAATATCACTGATCCTGTACATTAAAAAAATATTTACTGTTAGTTTTGCAGACATTTGAGATTTTAACACGTTTATGGACTATTTAAGGCGAATAGAGCAACAAATCAGTTCTTGTACACCTGCCTGACCTGTAAAAAGTTCAAATCGAATATGTATTTATATTATAATATAAAAACTCATAGAAGATAAAATTATCATCCCGACTTGCCACGCCCCCCTCTGTGAAATAATCCTGTATGCGCCCTTGGTTGTGACCTTATTTGTGTGAGTTTCATTGCCTTTTGTATATGTCTGACAGTGCCTCAGTGATCAATACGATCGATACAGATACTCAAAATATAATTGATATGAATAATATAGTTATATAAGTACTATATTTCAGGCAAATAATATAATTGATACAAATAGTGTAACTGATATAAATATAACTAATTATATGAAGTCACACTAGGTAAAATTAGATTTCCGATTCGCCCCCTCTCCCCCCGAAATAAATTTCTGCGTGCGCCACTACCAATGGGGTCGTTTTATGTATGTCCAACTCTATTCTTCCGCAAAATTTCATCCAAATCCACCCAGTAATTTTCGCGTGAAAGCACAACAAACAAACATTAACAGTTATAATAATGTCAGAGTGTACGATTAAATGTTATCTGCTGGGTGAGGCATAATAAGTTGCTTCGTAGTATTTAGGTTTGGCTTATTATGTCTTCCAATGGGCGGTAAGGAGCTGATGATGAAGTAGTTTTGGTTCTGTATCGTTTTTGCCTCGTGGCCCTTGTTGACATAGGTACGCCACTGATTACACTCATCACTTTACCTCCTACTTACGGACATTATGAAACTGAAACATGAAAGGTACATCGATATTGCTCATGGGTATTGTATCGAAGCCAGATGGAAATGACAGAGATGTTATAGAAGATTCGTTGAAGAGCAGCGCGCTTCCTTACAGGTTTATTTAGCGAGAGCAAAACCGTTATGCAGACGATCGGCCCACTCCAGTGTAAGACCCAGCAAGAGCGGCGTTCTACATGTTACGCGTTACTGTCAAAGCTCCCAAAACATACGTTCCTCAAAGAGTCATCGAAGATGTGCCTCCTGCTGTTGCATACATTTCTCTAAAACACCGTAAGATAAAAATTATCGAAGTTAGAACCACACAGAGGCTTCGCGGCAGTCGCTTTTCCCCGAACCATACATAATTGGAACAGGAAAATAATGAGGAAGTGATACTGGTACACAAAGTACCCTCCGCCACACAGCAGGAAGATGCTTGCGGGGTATAGCTGCAGATGTAGGAGATTCATTGATCATCTTGTAGAGTCAACTGTTCGGGTGGAGTACTTTCTACAGAAGAATGAAGACCTATGTCAAAAAATTATCCCAGACATTCAACAGCTAAAGTAAGAAGACACGTAGGATACATTCTGGTATACTGTATCACATTTGGTGTTAGCTGTAGCTTCTAATTCCTTAGAATGTTTATTTACATATTACGAAAAGACATGTTACTTTGATGGCGGGGAATATTTAAGCGCAATTCTCTTTAGAGGTGGTAGTTGCAATTTACGATATTCCAGCCAACATCTTTTCTATAGTTATACCATTTCGCATTCTTCTAAACTGTGGTGTTTTAATAGACTTATATAAAATTATTTTTAGTTGTTCCTCAATAGTTTGTCCATCATGGTTATTTCCTTTTTTAATACGGGATAATTTTCGAAGTGTCTACGTTTTCACATGTTCTCAACCGTTTTGTTGTTGTGATCTTCAGTCCGCAGCCTGGTTTTATGTAGCTTGTCAGAGTTGAAGGGCATGAAAGGGATGCAGTGATTGGAAAGGGAGTAAGACAGGGTTGTAGCCTTTCCCCAATGTTGTTCAATTTGTACATTGAGCAAGCTATAAAGGAAAGCAAGGAGAAATTTGGAGAAGAAATTAAAGTTCAGGGTGAAGAATTAAAAACATTGCGTTTTGCCGACGACATAGTAATTCTGTCAGATACAGCAAAGGACCTGGAAGAGCAATTGAACGGAATGGACAGTGTGCTGAAAGGTGCATATAAGATGAACATTAACAAGAGTGAAACTAGGATAATGGAGTGCAGTGTAAGGAAATCAGGTGATGCTGAAGGAATTAGATTAGGTAACGACACAATAAAGGAGGTAGATGAGTTTTGTTACTTGGGCAGTAAAATAACAAATGATGGTCGCAGTACAGAGGATATAATATGCAGAATGGCAATGGGTAGAAAAGCGTTCTTGAAAAAGAGAAATTTGTTAACAGCGAATATTGATTTAAGCGTATGGAAGTCCTTTCTGAAGGCATTTGTATGGAGTGTTGCCTTGTATGGGAGTGAAACATGGACGATAAACATTGTGGACAGAACGAGGATTGAGGCTTTTGAAATGTGGTGCTACAGAAGAATGCTGAAGATTAGGTGGGTGGATCGTGTAACTAATGAGGAGGTACTGAACAGAATTGAGGAGAAAAGAAATTTCTGGCATACCTTGACTAAAAGAAGGGATAGATTGGTAGGACACATTCTTAGACATCAAGGAATTGTGAGTTTAGCATTAGAGGGAAGTGTGTGGGGTAAAAACCGCAGAGGAAGACCAAGAGATGGATTCAGGCAGATGTAGGTTGCCGTTCTTATGTGGAGAGGAAGAGGCGTGCTCAGGATAGGGTATTGTAGAGAGCTGCATCAAACCAGTCTCCGGACTGAAGACCACAACAACAACACACTCCAACATACCCTGTCCTGTGCAAGCCTCTTCACCAGCGAAAAATAACAGCATCGTACATCCTTTTGAATCTCCTTACTGCATTCGTCTCTCAATCATCCTCTGACATTTTTAACCCCAACACTTCCTTCTAATGCTAATTTAACGATTTCTGGATGTCTCATGATGTGACCCACCAACCTATCTCTTCCCTTCGTCAGGATATGCCAGAAACTCTGTTTTTCTCCAGGTCTCCTAAGCATTTTCTCGTCAGTTGCGTGATCTACACATCTAATCGTCTGTAGCATCATTTGTAGCGTCACATTAAAAGTCTCCTATCACTTTTTTGCCGGAACTCTTTCACTCCCATACAGTGCTACTTCCCAAACAAATGCTTTCAGAATGGAGTCCCTAATATGTAAATTAATATTGGATGACAACGAATATCACTTTTTCAGGAACGCTTATCTTCACATACACATTCTGCATTTCGTATCTTCTTTACTTCGAACACCTGAAGTTATTTTGCTACCCAAATAACAATTCCCATCTACTACTATTATTGTCTCATTACCTATTTCAATTCTTTAGCATCACCTGATTTTCTGACACTGTATTCCATTTCCCTTCTTTTTTTCTCCTTAATATTCATCATATATCCTCCTTTCAAGACACTGTCCATTCAGTTAAACTGCTCTTACGGGTCCTTAGCTGTTGTGTCACTTGCAAACCGCTTAGAATTTATTTCTTCTCGCTGAACTTTTATTTCTTCTCCAAATTTCTTCTCACATTCCTTCACAGCTTGAAGTGAACAAGTTTGGGGAATGACTACAAATTCTATCTTACTCCTTTCGCAACAACTGCATCCCTTTCACGACCTTCGACTTTAATATCTGCCGTCTGTTTTTGTACAAGTTGCATGTAGCTCTTCGCTCCCAATATTTCACATCTGCTACCTTAATAATTTGAAACAGTCTATTCGAGTCAACATTGTCAAAAACTTTCTACAGATTTAAAAATTCTAAAAACGTAGGCTTGCTTTTTCCTAATCTGTGTTCTAAGATAAGGCGTAATGTGAATATTGTCTGCAATGGTCCTGCAATTCTCCTAAATCCAAACTGATTGTCCCCAAGGCCGGATTCCACCAGTTTCCCATTTATCTGTAAGTAATTCGTGTTATTTTGCAACCACGTCTTATTAAACTTATAGTTCTGTGATTTTCACATCAGTCTGCAATTTTCTTCTTAGGAATTGGATTTATTATATTCTTCTAGAAGTCGGAAATTATTTCCCCTGCTTCGCACATTTTGCGAAGAACAATTTTTTACATAATTCTTCTTTGTGTTCGCCTTCTTTCTCCACAGTTACAGTTACACAATTTGTACAGATAAGGTAACCGTCTTATGCAACTGTAAATTAGTTTAATTTAGACCAGACGCGGTTAGCTTTAGTCTACAGCATCTTCAGTGGTCAAACTACTCAGGTATTTTCATGTTGTCCTCTTCATGTGTCTTTTGTAGCACGTTGCCACTTGCTGTCACTGTTAATAATTACATTATTTACATTTTTACTTTCTCATAAAAGTTTCTGAAAAATCGCCATTTCTATGACTTGGTAGGCTTTCTACGTCGTTTAAGTTTTTAATGAGTGATTATCCTAACGATATCAGATATTCAGAACGACTATCATCTACTCCAGGGGCGTTGTTCCGACTCAAATTTTTCAGTTCCCTATCAAATTCTCCTTAGGCAGCTAACATGTCACTATGTTGCTATCCATTTCCGTACTTCGCTTACCATAAGCTACATGTGAGAATAGAGATGTGTCCTCAGAACTTGGTGAAATTTTTGTGTGACGAAAAGCAACGCCTATTAGCAGATGCTGTGTATTTAACCTAGGACCTTTCCAAGTGGCTGAATTAACGTATCATATGCTATACTCGTCTGAGTAAAACATATTTACTGTCCCTTGTCGAATTACACTAAACCACATCACGAATTTAATTTCTAAAAAGAATTATAAGTTGTATTTTGCTCTTTCGAAAAATAAACATTTTTATTTTATGCTTAAAGAAAGCAGATGAATCTAGAGGTAGCTACTACATGAGAATGAAACTTTCACTCTGCAGCGGAGTGTGCGCTAGTATGAAACTTGCTGGCAGATTAAAATTGCGTGCCGGAACCGGAACTCGAACCTGGGACCTTTCCCTTTCGCGGGTAAGCGCTCTACCGACTGAGCTATCCCGACACGACTCACGATGCCTCCTCACAACATTACTTCCGCCAGTACCTCGCCTCCTACATTCCAAACTTCGCAGAAGCTCTTTTGCGAAACATGCAAGAATAACACTCCTGGAAGAAAGGATATAGTGGAGACATATCCTTTCAGTTGCAACAATAAAGCATAATCAATTTCTTCGCTGTAATTCAATTAGGTCATTCGTTTGGTGTTCCCACAATGACGCGTCTTTCCGGAATTACCACAAGGTGAGAGTCACAAAAGCACAACCCCAGGCCCATACTATACATTCAATGAATGATTACATGCAAGCGAGTTTTATCTTTTATCTTATTTAAAGCAGCAACAATTTATGTAACACCAAGGGAATGAAGCGAACTGCTGTGCTTCATAGCGGCTCCAACGTTCCAATCCAGTTTTCGAGAGAAGTGAACCGTTTCGTAATTCATACATGAATTTGCTTCTTAAATATCCGCCGCCTTCCCAGGTATGCAATTACTTGATTGGATATGCATAACTTCTTTTACGTAACGTAAACTGCCAAAAGTCATATAATGGAAGACTTGGTAAAACTGAGCATACATTATTTCTGTATATCTCATCTTGTTGCACTTCTACGATTGATATTGGATTAGCCATTTCATTAAAGACAGAATTTAATAAACACACTGTAGAAAACTAAAAGGAATGGATTGACATTAATGTTCTGTACAATATTAAATGTTCAAATGTTTCTTAAGCTTAAGGGACTTAACTGCGTGGTCATCGATCCCTAAACTTTACCTTACACTAAAGACGACACAGACATCCATGCCAGAGGGGGGATTCGAACCCCCGACCGTAGTGGCCGTGCAGACTGTGACTGGCGCGCCACTGCGGACGGCTGTACAATATTAACATATAACAAAACTAAAACTTTTACTTTATATTAACTATGAAATTCAGATTTTATTCAGATTTATTCTATCATTTAACTTAAGATTCTTTTTATATTATAGTTATCTAACCCTCATTAAGTTTCTAACTTTAATGTATAATCTATATATTGTTAACCAGTATTCTGCCATTAATAAAGATATCCATAATTGCGACCATGTTGTGCGCTATTAAGCTGAATGTATATTGCAACGTTGTATACAGTTAAGATGCGTCTGCGTGTGACAATCAGTTACAGTTGAAGGTTTTGTAGAATAAGCCGTCTAAGCAGCAACAATATAAGAGCGGGATTAGACCTATGCCACGTCTAATGTTTTTCTGCATCGTTTGTTGTTTTGTCCAGTAGTCTGATCTAGTCGTCATGACCCGGTTATTTACATAGTGAAGGATAATTTCTCCAAGCATTGTATGATGTGCCAGCCATGCTGCACTCCGTCTATTGAACTGTGATACGTCAGTGTTAATGACTTTGCCACTGAGGCAGTTCGTTTTCTAGCATCGTTGCATAAAAGCCCCAGAAAACATTTGCAAACAGAGGCGATTTTTGAATGTATTATAGGCAGCAGGAAAAGGCAAACTTATATGCTTCTTCGTTTCTCATAAGGGTGATTGAAACATTTGGATCACTTTGTCAAGCTTGATTCCATATTATGCTCACCGACTGTAGTGTAATAGTGTAATACGTTAATGACGAACAGAAAGGTCACAAATATTTATAAGTTATTTCACATCTAGATTTTGGTCGCTGTGCGGGCATTCCCATTGCTTTAAAACTTGTTTTAAAAACATATAAAACTTTTCGATCTTCATGTTGAACGTGAATGTGATCTTCAACATGAAGATCTAAACTTTTGATATGTTTTAAACAAGTTTGAAAGCATTGAGAGTGGTCGCACATTACAGAAAACTAGATAACTAGATGTGCTATAACAAAAATATGTTTGCGACCTTGCTGTTCATTTTACGGCCGTCTGTACCACCTTTTTACCTGATACACTAGCTGCATTTTTATACGTTTAGCGTCTCCTATCTAATGCAAGGATTTCTATTAGGCCTTGTCATTCTACCTAAATGATCCTATGCGACATTAATTACTTTGTCTCTCAGAGGTACCCATTATTCTTTCACTGTATCACCTTTTCTCCTTTCGGTCAATCCTTTCTTAATGCTACGCCACCAACTTTTGATTCGTTTAATTTATCCAGATTCCATTTCCTTACTCTTGTCGTAAAGAAGAACAAAAGGAACGCCATTCAGAGTTATATCGAAAGCACAGATGAATAGATGTAGTATTGTCTGATTTATTAGCTTTGTTCATAGGTAACACTTGAAATATACACTTCTCTTGGTTGAAAGGATATGTGGCGATTGCCACAGAAATCTGCAGTGCATGTCTTTGAAATGGCTACAATTAAAGCTATAAATAGTTTTCTCCTAAACTTTTTTTTTCGAGTACAATTTCTATATTATTAATACAAAAATATGGGGATTATCTAAGAAATACATTGACAAAAATCCCTTTTTCTTTCTGCTTATGTTGTGTCAATGGTGCATATTCCACCAAACATTGATGATGAAGCTAGGATAGCCGTAATGGACGAAATCCAGATTGAAGGGAAAGACTTGAAATTCGCAGAATGTGTGGCCTTTTAGTGGATGGAAAGTCATATTATATCACACAGAATCGTTTTAACTAGCAGGAAATGACTACGAACGCAGTCTGTATGACATACGAAACTAAAATAACCAATAAATAAAAGAATAATCAAACGTATATCAAGTAATTAATAAACTTAAGTAGGAAGTAGTAAATGCAACATTATACATTTAAAAACATTCCATTGATCTGCCTCTTTTACAAACACAAAAAGATACACCGCACGTCACAGAAAAATTGTTACACGTTGTATGAACATACTGTACGAGACGTACCCTGAAAGTAATTTGCCCTTGCCTTTAATCAAATACAACATAGATACTTGAAAAACTTGAATGCAGTGTCTTCTGGTTTTCTTTGTTGTCCAAAGGCTGACCGTTGTTGTGCGGATTCTGAGACGTGCCATACGAAGAAGAAGGGAGGAATGGTTGCTTCAAGTGTTGTCCTACTCCATGACAATGTTCATTCCCATACGGCTCAACGAATAGCAACTGTTTTGCAGAAGTTACGCTATGTGCTGTTTTATCGCACATCAAAAAGCGATTTTAATCTTTTCTTGCTCCTCAAGAAAATCTTCTAGTCCGACAAACGTTTTTACAACAACGAAGAGCTGAAGAGCACTGTTACATGCTGGATCCCTTCATAGGCACCAGACTTGCAGGGCACAGAACAAAATAGTTCATTTCACGGACTCACTATTGTTTCAATTATTTTGGTGACTATGTGGAGAAATATATCAAACATTGCTATACCAGTTGCCAATAAATTTTTTCATGCAACGGTGTTGCTCTGTTTAAAGAAAAATATAAGAATTGGCACGCTAACAAACTTCTTAATGATACTTACAGTCTCGTTGAGCCTTTCGTAAACGCTCGGTAGCTTTGTAAGTTTTGATATCTGACATTCGATGTGTTAACTACAACGTTCAGGTTTCACTATCTGATATAGTATTTGAAAGGAAGAATCTGAAAATTCAATAGGACGTATAAACATTAAAGCATTTTCCCTACGTGTAAAAATAACGCTGCAGTAAGTAAAGTTTTAGAAACAGCGGAACTGTTCAACAGCGCTAGGCAACATGTGCGTAATCTCTGGATTCAGAACCTCAGGCGTCGAATGAATAAAATAAAATAAATTATCTTCTAGTGAGATTCATCATCGATGCAGACACCACAAATACAACGCATTAAGAAATTAAAATTCACAACATTAGACTATAAGTCTAATAATTTACTGCAGTAATGTTGCAACATAAAAAATTTTTGTAAGTAGGTAAAAGTAAAAATAAAAAGTATTGGAGGAAGTTCCCTCATTTCTGTGCACAAAGTGAGCACCAAGCCCTAAGAATGAATAGAATGGTAAGGGGTACTTTATTAGAAAAAGGCCAGCAGAGGTCCTATGCTGTTGGAACGTCCCCTTACATTCGGAAATCCCATGGCTCTATTACTTCTTGTTAAAATGAAACAGTGTAACAGTTGACTGCCGTCATACAAAGTGAAAATGTTACGCTTAGTCATTATATTTTATACATGGAGCACACAGTAATGTCGAACTTGTTGTTAATATTGTATATTTTACTTACTTTCAATTCATAATGGCATATGGTATAATAGTTTGGGTTAACTCTTAAAATCAAGCAAAAGTTTTCAGGGTCCACAAGCGTAATTAGTTTTATTTGTGAAGTAAATTCAGGAAGATTCTATAGAAGACTCTTTAAAGAACTACGTACAGTAACTACTGCGTCTCAGTAGATTTATTCCATAATGAAATTTGTCATGAATAATATATCCCATTTTCCAACAAACAGCTCAGTTCATACATAAAATTCTAGGAACAAAAAAGAATCTACACAATGACTTAAAAGCACTTACGTCTCTCTCAGTTCATAAAAGGGGTCCACTACTCAGGAACACAGATTTTCAATAATTTACCAGCAACCATAAAAAGTTTGCTACAAATAAAGATCAGTTTGAGAGATGTCCGAAAGAATTACTAGTTGCCGCTTCCTTCCACTCTATAGACGAAATTTTGAATAGACTCAAATGAGCAAAGGATGCATGTATTTGTATTCATAATATTAATAGTATTACATCTCCTTGTAAAATAAATTTAAAAATATTTTATGTATTTTGACATTTTCCACATACACGAGGATCTTATCAACAAAAATCTGTGGATCGAACAAGTCATCTAATCTAATCTAGGGTGGGGAGTAACATGAAACCAGTCTCCGGACTGCAAATAATCAACAACGAAGATAAATTGAAAATTCTTTACGCAGTACACAAAACAGTAATAGAAGTAAAAGTAATAAATATTCCGGCAGAAATGTAATAAAAATACTTCTAAAGTCGAAAATTATGATTTGATATACTAAATAGATCTGTGATATCCAAGCCTAGCGGAATGGGCGAGTGACCTAAAGCGTTATGCTACGACTGTAAGGCTGTTCTCGCCGAAGGTTCGAGTTCTTCCTCGGGCATGGATGTGTGTTGCCCTTAGTGTAAGTTAGCTTAAATAGTTCGTAAGTCTGCAGACTGATGACGATAACAGCTTGCACTAATAAGTTTACAAACATTTGAACCATTTTGAAAGGCACTTCATAGACTAATTATGAAAGCAATTACGTGGATGGAAACCCTCTGAAACACTGAATTCATTGACATAGTAACATTAAACGTCGCCCGTATCAGGAAGCCAGCGAAACCGTCCATGCTGCGCTGTTGCTCATTCTGCTGTGAAATCGATGGGAGAGAAGAAATTTTCCCAAACACAGACTGAAGTAGAAAATACACTCAACAAATAAATACCTTACTTTGTGTTACTGTGGCTACGTGGGGCGAAAGGAAGGTTAGAAAAAATCACTATTACTCTAAAGCCATTCGATCGATTACACTTTTGTTTGTCCGTTTTGTTCATAAATAAATAGAAGATCAGACGGTTAATGACTCTGGAGAATGCGATGTGTAATACCCCAGAAAGAAACAACCTCTACATTTTGTCCTACCCCCCTACCTCCCTGCCCTCACCCATCTTCTCCTCCCTTCCTTTGCCAATTTCCTCCATCTCTTCTCTTTGTCTGCCTCCTCCTTAGTCTTCTTTCTGCGCATCTCCTCCTGACCCGAACCCGAATCTCTTCATCTTTCCTCTCTTTCTGTGCTTCTCCACCTCTTCCCTCTCTACATCTATACCTACATACAAACTCCGCAATCCACCCAAAAGGTGCGTGTCGGAGAGTACGTAGTACAACTACTAGTTACTTGCTTTCCTTATTGCCTCCCATACAGAACGAGTAAAAACCGAATATTCTAGCCGTCTATATTTCTTCAACAGTATTTTTCCGAAGCATCTCAAACGGTTTAAATGCGGTCTCCTTCTGCTCGCTACTCTAACAATATGTGGCATACATGCATTTATACATATTCTGGGCAGAACTGCAAAAATTACGCATATTATAGTTCATATACAGGGTGTCCATGCTGTATAAAAAGAAACACGGGGCAAAATGACTGCAGATTTGAACTGAACATACTTTACGAAGGCGCAAACGCAGTGGAGGCTCCAAAAATAAAAATAAAATAGATTCTGACTTCATCAATAGATGGCGCTGTAAGCGGAAAAAGGAAAGTGGATGCCGACAAATGACGTCCACGTGACGCCCAACTGGTGCTATTGTAAGTGAAAAACCCGTCACCACGACTAGGATGGGAAAAATTGGAATTTAATTGTCCTTTCCAAAACCGAGGAAAAGCATGTAATGTATTACCTATTAACTATCGCGACGTACAAAAGTCATTTTCAGTATACTGTCCACCATTTTCAGTTAGAAGTTCGATCAGCAGCCTACTCCAGAACAGACCACAGTTCCACTTCCAAACCCGCAAGAAACTGTAGAGCGATCGTATGTCTCGCTGGCAGGTTATCAAGAAGCATCTGCTGCAGATGCCTAATTTTATATGCACAGCAATGCAAAATACTGCGAAGAATTTTATGTGCCGTGCTCGATGGCATTTGTAATAAGCGAACAATTCCACGTGCAGTGCAGTCTTGCGCACCAGTGCTCGTACCTTCCGCTAAATCTATGGCCACATCTTCTACAGAGGTCGAGGGGCCCGATTTCTTCCCTCTGGCACAATGCACTTGAAACATTCCTGTATTTCTTTAAACTTCCTCACCATACTCTTCAGAGCTATCAAAGTCATCGATCATCAAACATTTCTCATGTTCTTAGGAATTTCCTTAAATCTGCAACAGCAGAGTAGTCGTTTTTGTAAAGAAGCTTCCCAAACATAGTTCCTGCAACTGAGAGACCCATGAAAATACGCAATAAGAGTCGAGCGACACGAAATCTAGATGTTTACGCCGAAAGTTACGTATCGTACGCATGTACCGTAATTCGCAATGTGTGCAGTCTATTCATAGTGTTAGGAAATAATATTTATTATTATATGTTTATGCCACTGAGTTTCACCCCTTGAAGTACTGTACTTAAAAATTAGGCATGCAGTAATGTTCTTGTATTAGAATTTAACGCTGTGTCTAAATTTCAAGGTAATCGGTAAAGAACTTTAGGACATTCACTGTGTTTCACAAAATAAAATTTACATTTTTATAAACTTACCAAATTATTAAATTTACAGTATATAGGTAATAAGTCATGTATGAAGGAAATACGTATATAATAACCGACCTGTAAGAGTAAGCAATATTGTGTGAAAATTTCAAACCAGTTGTTGAAGAAATAGAACATTTACATTTTATTGATACAAATGTTACTTACTTCAGTTTTTATCTTCACACATTAATTTGACGGTACCCATGGCGCGACCACTTCACAATTCCGTATAAACAAAGTCTTATGTGTAACAGTAGCCATCTGACTTACGTTACTGCCGCCTATACGTAAAACTTTGTTTTGTAAATAAAACCGGATCTTAAAAACTGGTGGCACCAGACTGGATAACCTTCGCTTGCAGCAGGGTACAGAAGCTGTCACTGAACACTGGGTCAGTGACTGCTGTATGGAAACGGGGGGTGCTTCGCACAGCCCACGCTGTAAAGCCGGTGCTGTTCCGACTGATCGTAAAAATTTAAATGTCATCCACTGTGCTGGAATGCGTGGATTGACCGCGTGTTGCCGATACACAGCACCTACGTATGCTCTTCTACTCAGCATGCCAGCGTGCAGTGTGTACCTCAGGAAACTAAATCCTTCAGTATAATTTGTGCTCTTACTTTCCTGTTTTCAAATGATATTAAAAAGCTTTTCCCAATGTATGTAGAATCGCATGTCTTGTTGATTTAATACAGAGGAAATGCATCCGAAGGAAACAGCTAAGCTCTTGTGGGTAACTTTTCCCCCTCTGTTGATTATGTATTGAATTTTATAGTCATCTATAATTATTGATTGAAGTGATCATGATTTCGTGTGGCATTTTTTGCCGGTAGACCCCAACTGGGATCGTGTTCGGCCTGGCTGGTGCACGTCTAGGTGACGGCACATGGGCGACTTGCGCATAGATGATGATGAAGACAACACAACACCCAGTCACCGTGTCGAGAAATCTCCAGAGCGACTGGGTATCGAACCCGGGCCCTTTGCGTGGTAACCTACCACATTGTCCACTGGACTACGGAGGCGGATATTGATTAAAATAGAGGTCTGCTACACTTTATTTCGCGTTACTGATTCTCTAGATAAGTTTAATATCATCTCTCTACAGCTACATTCAAATATATATTTTACATTTACATTTAAATTTACATTTAGTTTTAGGAAAATTAGCCGTCGATTACTTTGTCTTGAATTCTATCCCTGCTTGTATGAAGTTCGTCGGGTTTTCATCTAGCTATTGGGATTATTTTACCTGTTTTTTCTGTGACGATTATCTCTCTTAAGTGATGGTCATCTTCAAATGATCCAGAAAAAAGCTAGATTATTGCAGAAATGAGAAATTTCATGTGTACCGCAGTTTTTCCATCAACGGTGATGCAATGCATGTCTAGGTTATGAATTCTAGTTTCACCTCCTTCGTTTGCGATCATCATCACCATCATCATCATTATAACTGTTAGAGACTGATTATGCCTTTCAGCGTTCAGTATGGTGCACACTACACCAAGTACAATAACTGTCATCAATTATTCAATGCTAAAATTGATGCCTCGTCTCATGTTAAGCCTGTTGTTGTTGTCGTGGTCTTCAGTCCGCAGACTGGTTTTGATGCAGCTTTCCACGCTACCCTGTCCTGTGCAAGTCTCTTCGTCTTGAATACGTTCGGCAACCTACATCCTTTTGAATCTGCTCCCTCTACGATTTTTACCCCACACGCTTCCTTCCAGTGCTAAGTGGACAATTCCTTGATGTCTCAGAATGTGTCCAACTAATCTATCCCTTCTTTTAGTCAGGATATGCCAGAAATTCCTTTTCTCCCCGATTCGGTTAAGAACCTCCTCATTATTTACGTGATCTACGCATCTAATTTTCATCATTTGTCTGTAGCACCACATTTCAAAAGCTTCTATCATCTTTTTATCTTAACTCTTTATCGTCCACGTTTCACTGAAATACAATGCTACACTCCAGACAAATGCTATAACTTCAGAATCATTCTTGACCCAATGTAAGTAATTTCTCGTTGGTCCAATTTGACTCCTCTTACCCTGCACTGCCGAACCCCTGAGCCTCTTAGGTAACCTTGCTTCTGTATTGCGTGTTAGATGAACCCACTGTCTCAGCCTGTTCGTTGTAACTGCTCAATCTGTGGTGTTTCTTTGAATTCCTCATTATGGACTTCCTCCTGTCATTGTTTCCATCTACTAGTACCGGCAGGCAAACTTGTTACTTTCATATCTGTAACCTGTAACTTTTTAATAAGGTAATCTCTATCCACCGAGCTTTAACTCCCATATAACAAAATTGGTCGAAAGATAGAGCAGTGCACTGCTAACTTAGTCTTGGTACTGTCTTTCTTCTCGCAGAAGAGAGTAGTTTTCTAGCTGAGTACTCACTCCATTAGTTTTGGTACAGCTTGATTCTAGTTCTTGCACCATGTTTCCATCCGGCGAGAAAATAAATCCTTGGTTCTTAAAACTGTCGACCTGTTATAACTTTGTTCCTCCTAATTAGCTCTCAGTTTAAAAATCTTTCCCATAGACATTACCTTTGTTTTGGAGACGCTGATGTTCATATCATATCCATTACACCTCTCATTGAGCTCTGAAATATTAAGCTGTAAACTTTCAATCTATTCTGCCATTACAACTAAGTCATCTGCGTATTCGAGACTGCTTATTTTGTATTCACCTATTTTAATCTCACTCTGCCAGTCTACTGTTTTCAACATATCCTTGAGTGGTATGAATAACAATGGTGACAGTTTACAACCTTGTCTTACCCCTGAACCACGAACTTCCCGCCTACTCCAAATGCTGCCTGACTACGTAAAGATTTTTAATTGCCTGCAGACGTTTACCTCCTATTCCATAATTACCAGAAATGTTGTCAATTTTTTAATGTTTAGTAATTTTATATTTGAATGTTTATATTGCAACAAGAAGTATTACTTGACTATCTTTAGTTATTGTAATGAGCAACGTAAATTAGTTACAAATTCGATACATGTCACAGTTCATCACCATAATTTACGTTACTATTTATGTGTGTTTTATTGCCTATGTATAATTAAAATGAGTATGAACTTAAATGTGCCAATTAATGTGATATGATGGACACTATCAGTTTTTCAGGAGGTTTCGGTAACTGGTACACAAAATTGGTTACTTCTATGATATATTTTTATAACTGAATAAAAACGTAAACTAATATACATTAATGTGAAGTCTTAACTTTAATTAATAGCTTTCACTATTTTGATAGTGAGCACATTCAGAAAAAGATAAATCTACGTCTACATAGATTCTCCGCAAATCACACTTAAGTGCCTGTCAGAGGGTTCATTAACAACTTGCATAACCTTTCGGTATTGTTACAGTCTCTAAAAGCGCGCGGGAAGAAAGAACACCTAAACCGTTCCCTATGTAGGTCGGTGCTAGCAAAATATATTCACATTCAGAAATAAAAGTCGGTGATTGAAATCTCGCAAATAGATCTCGCCGCAATGAATGTTTTGATGATTTCCACCTGGTCCTCAAATCTTGCAATATTTCATTGACGCTTTCCCCCCTGTAACGTGATAAAACAAAACGAGCTGTCCTTCTCTGAACCTTCTCAATGTTTTCCGTCTGTCCCACCTGGTGAGGGTCCAACAATGGACAACAGTACTCCAGGAGAGGACGCACAAGTTTGATGTAGGCAGTCTGCTTAGTGGAGCTGTTGCATCTTCGATGCGTTCTGCCAATGAAACGTAGCCTTTGTTACGCCTTCCCCACAATATTTTCGATGTGCTCTCTCCAGTCTAAGTTGTTCCTAATTGTAACTCCTAGGTATTTGGCAGAATTTACGACCTTAAAGTTTCACTGATTTATCGTGTAATTTAAGTTCAGCGGATTTCTTTTAGTGATCATGTGTATTACTTCACAATTTTTATTATTTAGTGTTGGCAATTTTCGCACGATGTAGAAATTTGCTCTAAATCTCTTTGCAGTTGCTTTTGATCCTCTGTTGACTTCACTAACCGATAAACGACAGCATCATCCGCGAACAGTCTAAGGGAGCTATTCAGATTGTCTCCTGCATCGTATATAAACACAAGGAAGAGTAGGGGAGCTGTAACGCTTCCCTGCGGAACGCCAGATATCACTTCTGTTTTACTCGATGACTTACCCTCAATTACTACGAACTGTGTCATTTCTGATAAGAAATCGTGAATCTATAAGCACGAAATTTCATTAGAAGCCGCTTGTGAGGTACAGTGTCAAAAGCCTTACGGAAATCGAGATATATGGAATCGATTTAAGATCCCTTGTGGATGCCACTTATCACTTCATGTAAATAAAGCGCAAGCTGTGTTTCGCAAGAGCGATACTTTCTGAATCTGTGTTGACTATTGGTTAATAGGTCGTTCTCTTCGAGGTAGTTCATAATGTTCGTACAAAGTATATGTTCCAAAATCCTGCTGCAAATCGACGTCAATGAGATTGGTCTGTAATTTTGGGGATCACTCCTATTGACTTTCTTGAATATTGGAGTGACTTGGGCAACTTTCCAGTCTTTGGGTACGGATCTTTCGCTGAGTGATCGGTTGTATATGATACCTAAGTATGGAGCTATTGCATCAGCATACTCTCAGAGGAATCTAGTTGGTATACAATCTGTCCCGGAAGATTTGTTTTTGTTTAGTGACTTAATTTGTTTTACTGCTCCAGGAAAATCTAATTCTAAATTTCGCAGGCTGGCAGCTGTTCTTGGTTTGAATTCTGGAGTGTTCACTTCGTCTTCTTTGGTGAACGTATTTCGGAAATCTGTGTTTAGCAATTCTGCTTTAGCAGTACTGTCATCAGTAATGCAAATGTTCAAATGTTTGTAAATCTATCGGACCAAACTGCATGTTCATCAGTCCGTAGTTTACAAACTACTTAAACTAAGGTAAAACCTTAAGCACAAAACACACACCCATGTCCCAGTGAGGTCTCGAACCTCAGACGGCGAGCAACCGCGCACTCCGCAGCGAGGTGCCTTAGAACGCTCGGCTACTCCACCGCGGCGGTTCAGTACTATTACAATTGCTATCGCGTAGTGATGGTATTGTTTGTGTTTTGCCGCTAATGTACTTCACATATGAGTAGAATTTCTTTGGATTTTCTGTAAGATTATGAGACAGGATTTCGTTGTGGAAACTCTTCTAAGCTTCTCGCGCTAGGTTGTGAGTTTCTGTAAAAGACTGCCAGTCTTGGGGACTCTGTGTCTTCTTAAATTTCGCATGTTTTTCTTTGCTTTTGCGACAGTGATCTGACCTATTTTGTGTACCCCTCTTTTATTAATTTATTTGGTATAAATCTTTCGATTTCTACTGATATTATGTCTTTGAAAGTAAGCCACGACTGATGTACACTCGCATTATTAGTTTTGAATGACTAGCCGCAGGGCGATCGGAGGGCACAACATACGCACAGGGCGTCTGCTGCACCCCCGCGAGCGGCCCACAGTAGCGGCGCCCATCCACCGCAGTCTCAAGCATTACCAGCGAAAGCAAACGCCGCTTGAAGCTGCGAGCGAGGAGTCACGAACTCGGCCTGCATCCGTTCGCAGCAGTCACAGTTCCTATCCATTCTAAAAACCTATGTATGTTGTGATTCAAACTATGGAAGGATAGTGCTCGATGTTCTTCACAAATCAGCTTTATACAAGTCAGTCAACTCACATTTTACCGCAACAACTAAGCGAATATTTGCGTTTACGTGAAATACGTGTAGGAACTATCACAAACATAATACACTCTGAGTTTCAATAAACTGCAGCCACCATATTCTTTGCGACAGACATGCAGTTCTTGGACCCATATGCGGAGGTTCAATAAATGGTTTAAGTAATGAAACAAATGAGACTCAATTATTAAATTTTTTTTTTCCTAAAATACAATTCTTTGATTTTATAGTCAAACTATCCTTACTTCCTGTAAACTCTTACTATCGTATATGAAAACAAGACATGTGAGTCTTCAGAGAGTTAGCAGGTAACTGTCTTTTCTTTCTTAAGCATCACATATTGCATAATATAGCTCAAGAGGCCAGTAGAACTGTCTTTCAACGTTTCCTCATGCAATAACTTTGAGTAAGATTAGTTAGAATTTATACTATATTGCCTTGATGAATTACATGAGATAAACATCGAAATCTTTCAGTCTTTATGACAAATACCAGTAATAATATATTTTAGTAGTTATCTCCTACATCTTATATCTTGCTTGTCTTCTTTTTACTTATGATTAAATCAAAAGGAGAAGTTGTTGATCCATATTTTGCAACATTCTAGTTACTCCAGTTCTTTTCGAGGAATTTACCAGAGCTTCAAAAACCCACAGACAGAGACTGAGGACCAAGAAGTATAGCTGCTTGGAAGCGGTAGTCGTAACATCAATATTTGCGAGAGTGTAGTCTGCAGGGTAACCTGAGGTAATTTACTCAGGGTACTCTTCCAGCTCGTCATTCATCTCCAATGACGACATTGTCTCTAGGATATTAAACAGTAATTTTTCTTCCCTACTTCAAATGAAATAAAATTTCACGTAGAAATTGATGGCACTAAAAGTTGGGTGTGAAAACATTTTACAAGGCTAACTTAGTATTACAACTAGAATATATAAGCTGTGTGTCGACCTCTATAATTCTTAATACATATGTTAGTAAAACGTTAATAGCTAAATAGATATATGAATTTCCTGATTTTCTTCAGTCGAAATACCAAGAAAGTATAATGAAGGGTTCAAACAGGCAATAAATACAGTATGTATACTAACAAGAAGTATTCCTTTATAGAAGTGTTAAAAGACTGGCAGCAGTAGTGACATCATTCCTGTCAGTATACATGTTGTTTGTCTATGGTGACTAAATATGGCAGTGACACGATACCGGCTTGGTACTGCAGCGATAAATATATTGGAGTGATGTCATAACTTGAATGAATACCTTTCACTATTTACATTGGCAGTGAGCACACTCAGAAAAGGGTAGTGCTCCATGTTCTTCACACATCGGCCTTATACAAGTCAGTCAACTCACATTTTACCGCAACAACAAAGCGAATATTTGCGTTCACGTGAAATATATGGAGGAACTAAAACATAATACACACTGAGCTTCAATAAACTACAGCCACCATATTCTTTGTGACACACAGAAAAAAATACATGGGTTCTTTGACCCATAAGCAAAGGTTCAATAAATGAAGTGTTTTAAGTAATCCAGAAATGAGACTCAATTATTAAACGTTTTTTGTTTCTAAAATACAATTCGTGGGTCTTATATCCAAACCATCCTTACTTCCTGTAAACTCTTATAATAGAATATCAAAACAAGACGTGAGTTTTCAGAGAGTTACTGGTAACTGCCTTTTCTTTCTTAAGTATCTCAGACTGCATAACAAATCTCACTTGGCCAAAATAATTGTCTGTCAAGGTTCCTTCATGCAATAGCTAAGATGTATGTACTATATTGCCTTGATAAATTAGGTGTATACAAGTCTCTTTATGAAAACTAAATTCCAATTACCTTTCTCGATTTACATATTGTGTTAAACCTCAATCATTTAAAAGTAAAATTATAAATGTGTATAATATTTTGTTACACAAAACTGTAAGTCTCGTCATACTAATAAACAGAAGCTTGCTAACAGCTGTTTCTAATACCACTTCGAATAACATCCCCAAAAACTGAATAGAATGTGAACAGTGTGTATGGAGAATATATAACAATATTTTTCTTACGATTGTATTAAGAAATTAGGACAGATACATCAAGGCCTTTTTTTTAACATCGCCTTATTCTTTGATCTGCTTCTTCATAGCAAATAAAATTTCACTATTTTCGGTGACAAAAAAGAAATTTTATAGTTACTTGATGATGCGACTCGTAAGGAGAGATTTTGAATCTTGTAAAATAATGTTATACAATCAGATGGAAGTAAAATTTTGGTCCCTAAACTGACGATGTAAAGAGAATGTTTTTAATTATTTCACGCCAAAGAGACGTACATGTTTCACATACATATTCACAAGTATACGAGGGCTGTAAAAAACGTATGGCGACTTTCTAAATTGCGCGGTCAACATACATTTGATTACCGATTTATTTTCCTGTTATGTTGGTACTCTTGTCACGTTTGTTTCAAAAATGTTCAAATGTTTGTATAACTTATGGGACTTAACTACGGGGTCATCAGTCCCTAAGCTTACAAACTACTTATGAACTAGCTAAGACTAAAGACGGCAAAAATATCCATGCCCGAGGGGGGATTCGAACCCCCGACCGTTGTGGCCGTGCTGACCGTGACTGGAGCGCCTCAGTCACCTCGGCCACCACGGCCGGCACGTTTGTTCCTGGCATATCGAAGTGTTTTAGTGTGCTCGGCTATTTTCGATTATTATAAAAATGCAGCAAAAAATTACCATCAATTTTTTTGTCAAAAATAGAATCAAGTGCTCTAAACCACTTAAAATGTTACAATGGTATACGGTGTGTCTGCTGTAAGTGAAAGAAAGGTTTAAAAGTGTTAAAAGCTCTTCCAAGGTGTCCGAAAAGATGACAATGACAAACTCCGCTCTGGACGCCCAAGCAGATCTACAAAAATAATAACGTGAAAAATTGTCGAATTCTCGTACAAGAAGTACGGGTGATTAGGATGATCGGAGCATCAGATGTATAAATTCCGATCAGAAGAAGCGTTACATGTGAATTGCTCAAAAGCTTTTGAATGACGTCAATTATGTTCCCAATTTCTTCAAAAGGGTCTTAACCGGTGACGAAACGTGGATTTAAGGTTATATCATCGAAACCAAAGCATCCTAGAGAGCGAAAACCGAAAAACGCACGTCTAGTTAGATCAAATGTCAAAGTTTTACTCACTGGTTTTATCATTTACCGTGACGTAGTTCATCATTAATTTTTGCCTCAGTCGTACAGCGAATAAGAAACATTACCTTGAAGTTAGGCGTCGTTCGCGAAAAGCAATACGCAAAAAACATACGGAATTGTGCCAAAATTCATGTATTTTGCACCTGCATATTCATAATTGCTTGTGACAGATTTTGTGGCCAAAACCAACACGACAATCATGCCTCAACCGCCATTTCGCCTGATTTGGCCGCCTAAGACTCTTTCATGTTCCCAAAACTAAAGAGACCTATGAAAGAACGAAAATTTGTAGCGACTTAGGAAGTAAAAAGTGCATCGATTGAAGTACTGAAGGCTGTACCGTGCGATGGAGTGGTCGTTCTAAGGTGACTTGCTGCGGAGTTCGCGGTTACTCGCGGTCGGAGGTTCGAGTCCTCCCTTCCGCCCTCGGACATGTCTGTGTCTGTATGTGTGTGTGTGTGTGTTTGTGTGTGTGTGTGTGTGTGTGTGTGTGTGTGTGTGTGTGTGCTGTCCTTAGCATAAGTTAGTTTAAATACTTTGTAAGCCTAGGAACTGATAAATGCAGCAGTTAAGTCCATTAGATTTACAAATATTTCAACATTTTAAAGCTGTACCAAAAAATGCTTATGAGAAGTGTTTCGTGGATTGGAAGAAGCGTTAGCATATTGTCTTGTACCTAGGGCGTTTACTTTTAAGGAGACAATACGATTATTGATCTTTCATAAAAACATAAAGTCACCTTACTTTTTGAACACAACTCACATGCAAGCAAAGGAAATGAAGTGCTAGGTATAACGATGAAAGTTTTAGTTTAATGCTGTAGAGCTGTTAGATCACCAGAGAAAATGATATGCTATATGCAGAAAGTCGCTCATATGGCAGCATCGAATTTCTTACTTTCTCATGGACATTACAACAGAAAACTATATCATAACATGGATCTGTATTAATGGACGAAAGGACAACGAATTTTGACATCTCGTGCACGACTGCGTTCAAAAGTGAAAAACATAACGAATTCACCTCAAATCAAACCAAGTTGTTCATTTGTATGTAGTTGGAAAACACTTCCTAGCAATGAGCACATGGAGGCGATTCGGACAATGCACCCTGCGGGAGCAATAGATATGAACTGATTTAAGATCTAGCTACTGCAAAATACGACCATATAGACAGCTATGCTTTAGATAATTTCGTACAAATTTTAATCTTAAAAATAAATTATTTGACATAATCATTGTACCTTTTTCTTTCTACAGATCTTAAATCTCGTGTAAGAATAACTGTTTCAGTAAATTTAGTTTTTCTTGTGTGCATTGTCCAGGTAGGCTACAATAATTACAAAAAATATAATCAAGAAACGACAAATAGAAAAACGGGATGATTTAGTATTCGTTGCAATAGCAGGAAACAAGATTTATGGTAACATCCGGAATCGCACTTAACAGACTCACAAAATACTTCATATACTTCCGTCTAAGAACATGAAATAGAGTTATCAGGATTCACATTCACCAACACCACAAAGTTCGGTCAAATATACTACGGAAATAATCTGAATTAGTTCTCGTTTGATCTTTAAAAATTAGCATTCTCGATTAAGCAATACTTAGGAAAAGAAAGGTATATGATTAATTCTGACTTTGATCATGAAAACCAATCTTAAATACCTGATTTTTTGGCAACATTTAATGAACTGCAATTTTAGTGACCTAGTAAAAAATTTAGACACATATTTCAGAATATCTCAGGTTCCTGGGCTTCTAGAAGTGTTTGTATAGCTCATAGGTACACGAGAAATGACTGTCACCTGAGGATCAGGAATAATTTGCAGTTCTTCCGTGAATGAGTTGAAAAGTTTCGCTGCTCGTCACGAAGTACTTAAGGTATTATAGGGAAACCTTGTGTTCAGATGAAACAGGAAGTATAACGAAGGGGACACTATGCCAACATTTCGGTATACTGACTGATTAAAGGAGAAACTACAGAAACCACTTACATTTATTAATAAGCAGAGGTGCACAGAAAATACTTCCGCTGAAAGGTAAAGTAATTTTCAGTGCAGAGATCATATATCATACCGTAGTATCCTCTGTAGTTTAGTGGGCGTACCGTGACGTTTCCGCTAAGACGTGTCTGTGCAATGAGGCCGATAGTGTGAGCATATGAGACTTTTGGAAGCATTTGAGAACACTTCGAAGTAAGCGCTATGTGTAATTTTCGCGATGATGACGACACATATGTAGAATGTTTCTCAAATATTCATTTGGCAACGTATAGACGGTTTTCTTTCCAGAATTACCGTAAAGAAATTGACTCTAACAATGCTAGTATCAACGGCCCTATTAAATACTACTAAAAATAAAGTAAAATAAATGATTCGATAGTTTAGAGCATGGACAGGAAGTAGTAAGTATTTACAGAAATATGTACAAATTTTACCTTAGTTATACATGTTTCGGGAAGGCAATGTAATGTCTGTGAAAGTGAAATAAGGGAAAATATTGAAATTTATTTTTTTGTTTTTCATCAAGGAAAGTAGGAAACTGTACTGCGACTTATGATACTTTTTAAACCCATACTGTAAATTATCTGTAACACAATTTAGTTGCCATTCTTAATCAAAGGATAATAGCAAAGCGATTGTATGAAATTAAGCGCAACAGACGTGGAGTTATGCGGAAAGTCTGAAGATTTATGTATTACATGCCCTGTTCTTAGTGAACGCTAACAAATTCAAATGAAAACTAAGCATTATGGCCATTTCAGTACTGAATTCTGAGAGATACATTATTTAAATAGACTAATTCGGTGCTTTTTAAATACTGGAAAGAACTGTACCACAGGATATAGTAGTTACCTCGAAACATAGATCATATTCATTATTCAAAGTAATGCAGCAGTTCTATAATAAGAGTAAATTAAAGTGCTACCAGTTCAAGGTTTAGTTGTATGCGTCTTGCTAAAGAAAATCACAGTGAAATATAAGTGTTGGTGTAGGCGACACGGATGAGGCGTGAGTAATAAAAGAACCAGTTGCAGTGTTGGGTCCAAGGCTGTTTCCGAAAGTTGCAAAACTTTTCCTTCAATGGAAATCATTTATGTCTTTCATGTGAAGACCAGTTTGTGCTGAGTGTGTGACAAACTTTTTAGAGATCAACATGAACATTAAGTTTATGCTTACAAAGCGAGCACATTTTACGATTTTAAACTCGACTGTAACATATAACAAATTTAGAAAACCAAAAAGGACATATTTACTTAACTAATACCATTTATTATTAAAAGAGAGAACAAGACTACGGTTTAACGCCCCGTCGACAACTTTGTGATTAGAAACAGAGGCCTTATCAATACCTGATATTACATAATTTTCGAAATGCATTGTTGCTTTGCTTCTAACTTGCTAACATGAAACTTGTTAGTACAGCAACATATTATCACGAAAAAATATGTATATTTGAACGCCGAGTATTCACTTTATTTGAATTGACTCAGTTTTGGATTCCATACACTGCTTCCTTAGCTGTTCAAATATTCGCGTGCCTTATGGTATTTTAATGAGCACTGTAAAGAGACGTGTTAGGTTTTATAAGCGTTTGTAATAGGACAATTTCTACATTTTCAGAAAGCATTCCATAATGTGGACTGGAATACAGTCTTTCAAATTTAGAAAGTAGCATGGGTAAAGTATAGAGAACAAAAAATTACATACAACTTGAAGAAAAACTAGACAGAACTAGTAAGAGTCGAAAGATACGTAGTGGTTGGGGAGGGAGGGAGAGAGGTCTGTAGCCTTTCCCTTATGATATTCACTCTGTACATTGAGCAATCTGTGAAGAAATTCAAAGAAAAATATGACGAAGGAATTAAGAGCCACACAAGACTAAAGGAATGTAGCATAAGAAAATCGGGTTGTGATGAAGAAATTAGATTCGGTAATGAGACACTACAAGTAGTAAATGAGTTTTGGTGTTTGCTAGCTAAATAATACTGATGGCCATAGTAAAGAAGATATAAAATGCACAATGAATATGGGAAGAAAATGATTTCTCACAAAGAGAAATTTGTTGTCCTTCAATATTAAGTTAAACATTCGGAAGTCATTTCTGAAAGCATTTGTGTGTATTGTACATGAGTCAAACTTGGACGATAAAGAGTTGAGACAGAACGATGACAGAAGCATTTTGAATGTGGTGCTACAGACGATTGTTGAATATTAGGTTGGTAGATTGCGTAACTAATATCAGAGGTTCTGAACAGAATTGGGGTGAAACTTGGACGATAAACAGTTGAGACAGAAAGATGACAAAGGATTTGAAATGTGGTGCTACAGACGATTGTTGAATATTAGGTTTGCCGGCCGCGGTGGCCGAGGAGACTGAGGCGCTCCAGTCACGGTCTGCACGGCCACTACGGTCGGGGGTTCGAATCCCCCCTCGGGCATGGATATTTGTGCCGTCCTTAGTTGTAAGTAGTTCATAAGTAGTTTGTAAGTTTAGGGACTGATGACCCCGTAGTTAAGTCCCATAAAAAAAATAAAAAAAATAATAATAATAAAAAATATTAGGTTTGTAGATATCGTAACTAATATCAGAGGTTCTGAACAGAATTGGGACGAAAAGAAATTCCTGGCATATGTTGATCCATGGGAGGGATCGATTGAAGGGATACATTCTTACATTCTTATACATCAATGAAACTTCAATTAAACATTGGACATGAGTGAAAAATAGCAGAGGTAGACAGAGAGACGAACAGACTAAGCACGTAGAAAAGGACGTAGGTTGCCTTTCTTATTCAGAGACGAAGAGGCCTGCACAAGCCAGGTTGGCTTGGAGAGCTGAATGAAACTAGTGTCAGAACTGAAGACCACAACAACGGCACATTGTATAAGTGTTGTAAAGTCCCTTGTATACGTAAAGGTAAGTGCTGGCAGTTTTAACTCCAAATGCTACTAACAAAACCTACTTCGTTATGCTTACTGGGAAGATTGCAATAAGTTTACGTTTATATAGTGCAAGAAGGAATAATTTCTGCACGCTATCAATGCCAATGGCTCTTCACAGCCGATCGTTAGAGAATTTTCCCATTACGTTCGTTTCGTCATGTCTAACAATGCGATTTAGAAACAGAAATTATTTACATATAGGCATATCAACCATGTGCCAGATAATTCTAATAAAAACATTTCACTATGTCATGTAACAGATTAAATTCGAAATAAAATTTAGGAAATATTTTGAAACTTTTATTTCTCCCACTGACATAGTCTTCGTCAAAGAGCGACATGTTGCAACTTAGGATCTACGACATTGTTTAATATGTTCTATCTCAGGTTCTGATACCGTCGAAGCAATCTCTGCTATGACTTATATCTATATGGCTCATCAAATAGTATGTCTCTTTTTTGCCGTATAAATACAGATTTACAGTGCAATTTATCTTATTATTCATTAATATTTGTAACATGGTATCAATGCGCAACTGTGAAGTATGGATGAAGGTAAATATTCAGTTGAGAACTGAATAGGAAGAAATTGTGAGCATTGTAAAATAGGACTTACATTGCGTACAGGTACCAGTGTTTGATGTGAAAGACTCTGAAAACTGGAAACGACGAATGGAAGATTCTGACTGAAAGGAAAAATGTATTTTTATGTCAGAGGCATGGACGCATGTTTCAATAGTTATGCTAAGCATAGAAGTGCATCTGAAGTTATATTTCCAAAGTTTTCGATAAGGACAATATCATACTTTCGATTGTTTTGAATGAAGATAAGTGAATAAAATGACAAGTACAGTTAATAAGAAAGATTAACGTAGACAGTGTCTGTTGCAAGGATAGTTCGTCAGCAACGGACAAAGGGCAGTAAAACTGTGAAATGTAAATTATTACGATTTGATTGCATTGTGTAAACAGCAGGGATTCTCAAAGCATACTGAACCCGAATTTATTAATTTAAGGTTTGTATTGAAAATAAAAAGCCATCTATTCCTTGAAAAAGTTCTAACGCGAAAGAAACGTTAGATATTCTTCCTATTGACTTGGATGGGCGTAACTCAACTGATAGTTTGTATACGTAAAGGTATGTACTCACTTTTATTGACGATTTTAGGAAAACTAGAGTCCACAATGTTAAGTCAAAACTCTAGTTTGTGACTACTTTGACAATGGAGGAAAATACTTAAACTCCGATATTTATGAGTTCTTCGCCTTAAATGCATGTTCTAACTAAATGTAGTAATTACGTGTAACAGATGGAAGATAGAAGACGACAATTTTATGGATATGTTAATTGTCTGTTAGATGAAACAAGATTAAATATGAGATTTTGCCCAAAAGTTGTTTATTCGTACATTAGAAACAGAACTTAAGTTAATGCTATTAAAAGGAAAATTCCTTATGAGAAATTTTCCTGGAGGACACCTAAAGTTCAGAATTTAAAAGAGAATGAGATTATTTTCAGTGTTCCAGAACGTGAAAGTGGAATTGTAAAGCACATACGGGGATTCTAATTGTTTACAATGTATTTTGTTACAGAGTATTGATTCACAATAACTTTATTATTGCAAGAAATGATCTTATTTCGGAAGAGGATGTCCGGTATACAGACCTAAACGACTGTGATTCAAGGATATGCCTGAGAAGAAGAGATACCATGCCAATAATTGTAAATATCCCCATATCATGCGATGACAGTTTCAAAGCGGACGCTTTATTATGCTCAGTCCCTTGCAGGAAACCAGTAAAGGATGCGAGCAAGATGTGCTAGTGTGCAGACGGCATTACAATCGTAGTGTGTTACAAGTTAAGAATTTGGGTTGGAAGGAAAGCGTGCCTGGATTGCCCTATTGGTTAAGGCGACCGCTGGATCAAAGCGGTAAATTCGGGTTCGAATTCAGGTGCAGCTCCAATTTTCAACTTCGCCGTTAAATTTATTTCAACCCCCGGATGGTCGAAATATTTAAATATTTCGAATTCATAAAATTACGGCCGTTACTGTGAACCAATGTGTTCTGTTCTTTCTGACATGTCTGAAAAGAACATACATCTTAGCAATCATTTATTATTTTGTCTATTTTATATATGTTGTTAAATTTGTTTATATTCTTTAATTACTGTAAGTCTAACGCAATCGGGAGGTGGACAAATTATTTACAACATTCATGAAACTTGAATTATGTAATTCTCTAGACGATAAAAATCCGCCAATAAGAGGCCGAGTGAGGAAACGCTCCGAATGGCTGTGGGACGCTAAACGGCTTGTAGCTGTAGTTGATGCCAGTCGGTACATTGCTGTCCTTTTGGCATTGATTGTTTTCTCTGTTGTTCAAAGATTTTGTGCAGACGTCGTTATCAAAAGAAAGCATTACAATCTCTGCCTTCGTCCCAAATCCGTTGGTCACATTCCCTCCATAGAGAGTGGTACAGACAACCTGCTTTGATATTTGAATCCGATGTGAGCTGCAGCATGGCATAAGGAACATGTCTCTGACATTGTTATACAAGATTAAACCTCTGTACATCACACACCCTCCCCAGATGTTTTACTATCTGGCTATCTGGCTGAATGGGTATTCGCTTCAGATGCGGCTTGTAGAATGGCACTCCTGAGTTCCGTAACTGCACCACTGCTTGTGAAATCAAAGTCAAAATACTCTATCAAACATCAGTACCGTAAACAGGAAAAGTAAGCAAATCCACTTTAATTCCTTGAGATACCTGAGATTTTAATCCCTTTTTCTTGGAGAGAATACACGGAATGACACAACGGCACCCAGTTTCTTCTCCCAGAAGATCGTTGTCAGAGACCACAAGTCGATGATATTTTCCCATTTCATGGCTCCAGCAGTCATACATCGAATTATTCTTCCAAAAAATACTCGAAATTTCGTCCTAAAGGTCAAAATTACATTACTCTAGAAGTAAATGAAACACAAGTTACATTCTCTGTGCCGCGCGGGAGTAGTCGAGCGGTCTGGAGCGCCACGTTACGGATCGCGCGGCCTCCCGCGTCAAAGGTTCGGGATCCTCCCTCGGGCATGGATGTGTGTGTTGTCCTTCGGTTAGCTTAACTTAGTTTAAGTAGTTTGTAAGACTAGGGACTGATGACCAACTTAGTTTGGTCCCATAGGATTACAAACATCTGCTATATGTTGACGTCCTTAAAAATGGCAGCTCACTGTAAAGATGACACGTTCAAAATAGCTGCTGTAGGTGTGAGTAATAGCTCTTCATTTCTTAGTATTCTAGAATAAGGTTAACATGTCAGCTACACTAAGTGTAGTGTTTTAATTAATTTTCCAACATGAAAGACTGTAATTCCGACACTGAACCACAACGTCTGCTGCCCAGTTGGTCAAATTTCAGTCCCTTGTGAAATGCCGACATGGCACCCGCATCGAAAGGAGACGAATTTTGCACCTTCACCGAGGAGTATTCCTTTCACTGAGATAATAAGCAGTTTGCCAGATGCCTAGTGAAACTGCAGAAGAAATTCGTCGGGAAACATGCAGCATTATATCGAAATCCAAGCCACCAAAACAGAACACGACAAGAGCAGAACGCAATGGCCTTCGCGTGATCAGAAATGATCCTCTCATCTTAGTCTTACCAGCTGACAAGGGCAATGCAGGCGTCATAATGGAACGAGCCAACAGTGGCGAGAAAATTCGAGAGATGCTGGAGGAGATACATCAGAAATTATCGAGGTACCCAACATCCAAAATACTGATGAAGGCGTCCAAACTGCTCAAGCGATCTTCACTGAAAGACGGTGTTATTAGAAACCTACTTCCACAGGCACTTCGACCACCTACATTGTGTGGTCTCCCAAAGAATTATAAAATGAACGCACCTCTTCGTCCTATCGCGAGTATCATTGGTGCGCCTTACACAGTTGCAAAACATCTAACCAGCCTCCTTATTCCACACATCGGTCACTGTGTGCCCCATATCAAGAATGCGGCCGACTTCATTTGCAGAATCAAATGCTTGCGACTTGAAGGAGCTTTGTTCACAAACGTTCCTCTCAAAAACTGTATAGATCTGCTCTCCCAAGTTATTCGACGACTCTGTTGTGGATTTATTCAAACATACTCTGGCGTCATCGTATTTCATGTACGGCGGAGAATGTTTTAATCAAACGGACGGCGTCGCGATGGGAAGCCCATTAGCTCCAGTTATGGCAAACCTGTTTATGTAGCTGTTTGAAAAATCGCTCTGGACACGGCACCTGTAAAGCCTATCTCTTTTTTATCATTACGTTGACGACACGTTTCTTGTCTGGCCTCATGGACATGAAAGAGTAGGTGAATTTTTGGACCACATCAATAGCATTCACGATAAGATCAGGTTCACGATCGAGGTGGAGACGGAGGGTGCCTTGCCGTTCCTTGACGTCCTCGCAGTCCGTAAAGCAAATGGATGTGTCAACATGGTGTTTACAGAAAACCCATACACACCGAATGGTACCTGCACGCCACAAGCCATCATCATCCATCGCAGTCTGTTTTAAGGACCTTGGTGCAATGAGCGGAAGCCGTGCTAGACACTGAAAATCTGCAAAAGGAAGACAGCTTTCTTACTCTGGCGGTTGCTGTAGCCGTTGTCCCTAAAAACTTTCCGTAGGTGGCTCACCGTGGAAGACTCAAAGAACTTGCGTTTATGCCGTTTTTTGGTTAGTCTCCGGAAAGATTAGCCTACTCCTTAAGAGACACAAGATCGACTCGGTCTTCAGGCCTCCATCAAAAATACGTCAGTTGATGAGACCTGTTATAGATGATGTAGGCCGAAGGCCACCTGGAGTTTTTTAATTATTTTAATAATTTTCTTTTTTTTACCGACAGTATCAGGTAATGTATATTTAATGCTTTGTGGCTGTGGACAAACAGTGTGCATTATTGAACAGCGCTGTGTGGAACACGAAAGATGTTATCGCTTACGTTATCCCGAAAAGTCGTCATTGCCTTTTATGGTCATATTGTGGAGAGGCAGTAACGTCACAGCCAGCAGTGCAGCTATATAATAGCGACAAAGGCAATCATTTGATAGTCAATGACTGACAGTGGCCGAGGAGATCTTGGTCGAACCGTCGTGAATAGTATACTACATGACATGTCTCCTTTATGGCTCGTAATTTATTAGGCACAATTAGGGAGCGCCAATTAAAATTTCACAAATCGAGAACTCGATTGCGCAATACCGATTGGAAATCAGTTGCTGGAATGCCATCTAAAGAGTCGGGTTACAGGTGGCCTCTTTCGCTAGCCAGTCAGCGAGTTAATTTCCCGATATACTGACGAATCCTGGAGTGCATAGGAAAACTACCGACTGTTCACTTTGTTAAATAGACCTTCGTATGGCTATTATCAAAGTATTGCTATAGGAGACACTGTCTTGAACACAGAAGGTATGGACTGCTATAAAGTTTTATATACAAATCGAGAGAGGGTCCAAGTGATCTCAATCGTGTAATGTACGAAGGATGGTATCTCCATGTAGCATCGTAGGCTTAAAAAAAGACGGCTATCGGACGGTGGCGTCTCTCCAGAATGATGTATACCGGGTTATCAGTTATGGCACAAATCCAAGTAGGCCCAGATCCGAAAGGAGCCAACACAACCGCCGAAACAACATACGTTCTAGTCTCTTACAAAGTACATTATTTAGAGTGCTGGGCCGATAGCTAAACGCATCAAGCGTGTTTTTATTGGTTTTTATCACTGGAACGACGGTACTCTCACGCAGCTGTGACGAGAATACGCCATCGCTGCACTTTTGATTGAAGATGGAAGGAACATGTCGCTGGGGCTCCACTGGGAGACATTTTAGCATTTAGCGCTATGGAACACTCAGTTATTGAATGAGGCGGCATGAGCATACGTAGGGTTCAGCAATCAACACCTAAAATGTTCAAATGTTTGTAAATCTACGAAACTTAACTGCTTGGTTATTAGTCCCTAGGTTACAACCTCCCTAAATTAAGTTAAACTAACCTAAGGACAATTCATACACCCATGCCCGAGGGGTACTCGCTCACAGTAGCACGGCGCCTCAGTCTGCACGGCTATTCCGCCACGGCAATCAGCGCTTATGTCTGGGACAAGTAAAGACAGCTCTATTTGTGTAAATCCCAGATGCACCTCCTGAGACCAGATATTTATATAGAAATTAGTCCAGGCTCGAGAAAGCGAGGTATTCGTCCCAGCCGTTGAGACGTAACCATTAAAAACACCTGTCTGTTTATCAGCTGTCAGACAAGATTCCAAAACCGTGGAACTTCAAAGTGGATGCTCCGGAGATGGGCGCCACTTATGTCGCTGTAGAGCCCGCCTGTGCTCTTTAACTGCTTCAGCGCATTATAGCGACCACCGAGGCAATGGCTTTCACTGGGGACATTCTGTGGAACAAGGTACAACAGCAGAAAAATTGTCTGAATGCAGTATCAACCACCACATCGATATTGCCATGATGGAGAGATACACGGCTGCATCGGAAGTGAAAATGTCCCACTCAGCCTTGTTAGGAGCTAATTTGGGCAAGCATCCGGTGGAAGGGTTCTCAGGTGGGAACAGGAAGTTAAGGGGGGTGATCACTATAGGCCGATAGTAGAATGATGGGGGAGCTGAAAAATCAGTGCTGACATTACGTATTTGAGAACTTCACCATCCGAAGACATATAAGTATTGATGCAGTAATATTCTGTATTATTCTTATCTTAACTATTAAAATTTTTCGGAGAGAAAACGGTTCACTTCAAACAGAGTCGAAGACATAAATGCAAGTTCCACCTGGTAACTGGTAATAGTGTAATTATTACTATAGTATCCCGGAAGGTATGAATGGATTTTACGAAACTATGTTTGCTAAAGAGTCATGTAATGACAGGTTAATAGCTAAAGAGTTGTGCTTGATCAGAGAAGTAGGGAAGAACCGCTGCAATTGCACTGGACGATCACGTTTTTTGTGAACTATGAGGACATGAGAAGACATGGTTTATTCTGCAGTCTCACCTGATGCAGTCAAATGAAACGTCTAAGACTTAGCACCATTCGTTCTGGGAAACTGGTGATGGCTAAGTCCTCAGGGCACGTTAGAATCTTCAACATCAGAATATCGTAGATGCGACTGAAACTCGTAGTGGAGGTGTGCGACCATTATCAATTCAATTATACAAATGACTATAAAAAGGCTGAAAGGTCGCGAACAAGTATTCACAGGATGCTTTTAATACATTTATTTTGCACGACGCGTTTCGGGCTAGGACCATCTTCGGATGATCTGGTGGCAAATATATAAAAGGCGTCATACAATTTTCGCACAACATGTAAAAGTGACGTTAAAAAGAGATAAAGGTATTATGCAATTAACACAATATACAAACCAAGAAATGTGCCACAAATAAAGATAAAGTAAAATAAGAAGCACCACCAAAACTGAAGTAGGGAGCAAGCTAAAGTTCTTCCTATGGACGGTGACAAATAATGAGGCGAGCCTCTGCGAACGCTGTACAGGTAAGTGATTGGCTTACTAAAGGGCGTCCCTGTACGGTTTTACAAGAACATCGACAGTGTCTAATACAATCACAAAAACAATTTTATGACTACAAAGTGAAAATAAAATAATGAAAATTTCTTAAGCAGAGGATAGTTGACATTAAATTATAAGTAAATGTGTAAAATAATTTACACGCCATCTTTCCAAAGGTGGATTAGTACATAAAGAGAAGTCGAAATATAATCCAATATATCTGTCAAACAAATGTACAAGGTTGTATGAACCTAACAGTTACATTTTCAAGAATCATTTAAAAAGAACTATATGAAAAGTAATATAAAAAGATTAGGCAAAAAATAAAAAGCCAGTGTCAAAAAAGGAACATACTTTCTTTGTGTAGGCAATGGGTAACTCTTCATGTAGTTTGTCTTAATGATATCTGATCAACAATTTACATGCCAGATTTACAAGAGTACGTAAACATAAGAGGAAACTAACCGTAATTCATAATTTCTGTCTAACAGGTTTGAACAAAAATAGAGATGCAAATCTTGAAGTGTTACACGATTCATCGGGTAGGTCGCAGTTATAATTTTATTGCGAGTCAGCGTCTTTCTTTTCGCCGCAGAAAATACCTCGCTGATTAATTTTCTTTTATTCCCTGGCTGCGAAAGAAAGGCGTTCATTCGTTATCTGTTCTGCTCTTACCGTTATACTGGAAGGACATGTGCATTCCCGCTCCTGAAAAATCAACATTTGTAATATGAGTATGATTTTTCCGAGATTAATACATTACAGTTAAAACTGACTTTGAAATAATTATTAACTTTTTGTTACCTTTTTTCATTATTGGCGTTAATGTTTTAGTACTTCGTCTTATGGTGATTCGGACGCCATTATTGTGAGATGTATCATGTGCAATCGGTTTCCGTATAGTATCTCATGACTAATGCAACAATTCCTTATTTCTCATTTTACAGTACCGTTAGGACCTGCAGACCTTATTTTCTGTTGCAAATTATTTATTTATTTACTCGAAGTCCGATACGTATTTATGGAAAATATTTTTTGCTAAATTCCATTGTTACGATCAGATCCAGAACATTTAACTCAGTCTCGTTGTACATGACACTATACTAATAACTGGTCCGGATCACTCTAGGAATAAGTTACCAACAATAAGATTTTAGATTTACAGCATAAACGACGGCAGAATGATGCAGTAGCAGCATTTACAAGAACATGAGGTAACTTTATTCCTAATTTTTATAGTGCTATTCGTCGACTTATTTAAGACCTTCATGCTCAAATTATATACTAAATTATAATCAACTTTCAGTTTCAGGCCTTACTTACAGTTCAGTACATTTTCTCTAAATTTTATTCGCGATCTTTTGCAAGGTCTTAGACTTTAAAAAAATTCCGTAATCCCAACAGGCAGTAGCATTATAAAAATATTGGCGACCGAGAGTCAGGACTCGGTTTCCAATAAATAATGTTAATTATTAGTTAAAATATTTTTCTAATATTTTTAGTGATTTAAGTTGAAACATGTACTGAATTATTAAACCATATACTAAAATACAAGGAAAAGCATCAAACTGGAAACGGAAGATACTTCAGTTAAGGTAAGACCAGATCAATCCAATACGGCAAATTTTTTCCGCTTTTTATTCTTCTTTAGACCTATCGCTGGCTGTAGTACCAAAATTGGAAGCTTTACACTTATTTTCAGTAGTTTTGGTAATTTTTATGCAATTTAACAAAAATCCCTGTGACGAAACTGAAGTACGGCAAATGGCCGATTTAGTGTTTGTAGCCGCGGCGCGGCAGTCGATTGTTTTCGCTTCACTTTACATCGCTCAGTTACGTGCAGTGTAGTTCACATCAATAACGTAAAAGATTTATTCAGATTAGTACAGAGCTACACATTTCACTATTTTATTGTGGATTGATTATGGTTGAAACGAGAAATGAGGCGTAGTACAATAGAATCAGACAATATTAGTTCACAGATAGTGCCACCAGTAGTGAAACTGCAGACATTGCTACACTTAATATTGAAAGTATTCCGTTGCATTCAGTTACTTTTACCGTGGACATGGTCACAACATCGGCAAATAGTCCATCCGAAACCAATGTAGATACTCAGAACGATTTGTATACCAGATTAGAGCAACTTTTCAAACAGAACGCGGAGCGAATTTGTCAAGAAATTTGCCAACTTGTTGCTCAAAATACACAGATTAGTCGGTCAATCAAACAAAAAAATGAATAAAATTGCAAAATGGATGCAAAAAATACACAGATTATTCAGTCAGTCAAACAAATAAATGAAATAATTTGCCAACTTGATGCACAAAATACACAGATTAGTCAGACAATTTATCAGTTAGACGCAAAAAACACACAAATCAGCCAGAGCATTAGCCAACTGGATCAAAAATTTACTTTATTAGAAGAAAAAACTAATAACGTTTCACGTGAGCTTGGGCACCGGTTCACTGTCATAGAGGATAGGCAAGTTGATCTAATTAACAGTATTGTTATTAAATATCATCTTGAAGAACGTATTAAGCATTTAGCTGAAGCTCAAAGTAATTTGAAACAACAAATCAGTCTACAAATATCACAACAATTAGAGACACGCGTTTCGAAACTTGAAGAAAATTTAAATAATCAGTTTCATGAAGCTGAAAGACGGTTCTTTCAGAGGTTACGGGAAAAGTAAATGAAACATTAACATCACAATCTTCTGAACTTAACAATATTAAACAGACAGTAAATGTATTACCCGACACATTAGATAGCCAACATGTAAACAATTTTAAAATAGACCAATCAAACGTAAAGATTTCTGTTACCAATCTGACAACACAAGTTACTAACAATGCAACAGAAAGTCAGAAAAAGCTTAGGGAGTTTATCATGAGTGAACAGGTTCACATGCGACAAAGATGACATGCTGAAATTAATAATATTATTCAAACAGTAACTACCAAAGAAACTAAAAACCAGAACGATACTGGGCGCTCTCTCCAGGAGGAGATAGCCTCTCACTTCTGCGTGAGGATGTCCCTGCCTGGCAGAGAAATGTCACCGCACTGTTGTCAGATTTACACAGTGAGCAAAATAATTCAAGTGACAGGAGACCCACGTCACCCGTCATTAATGTAAACAATGTTACCAGGCACAGTACACACTCACGACATAGCTCACCAGAGCCATTAATTTTGTACTGAAATTAGAACAAATGGGATGAATAATGAAAGTCAAAATTTACCTGCACTATTGACAGCCACTGTTGCCTAAATGTCTCTCTGCATCGAAGTACTCGGAGTATCAGGTTACGTAAACGCCGTAGTGTATTTTTTTTCTTTTACTGTTTGCAGTCTTCTTAGTGGGTGTTAGTTTGTAGCATATTCATTGTAACCCTGAATACGTCTCGCTTCATAGCTTTACTGTCATTTAAAGTTGGTACTGTCCTTCACTTCCAGGACTTTTTCTTTTCTCGTCCATATTTTAGCAATAGATGTGTACTACACATGTGAGTGAGCGGATATGATTTTCTGTTACGGGTTAGCAAACTGACGCAGCCTATGAGCCCATGTCCTCTACACGGAAAATTTTCGAAATCGCAAAGTGCCATCAAATAAGCTATTTATCGGGCTTTTTCAGCGTCTTCGGGGACAGGTGCTTTAGTACCCAACAAGGGGAACAGTGGAAGGCCTAGGTCCGTCCAGACAACGCATATGAAGCAACTTGTGCCAAATTTACTGGAGGAAAGACATACAACCAGTTTGCTACAGTTAGCTGTAGCAGAAGGCGTCAATCATTCCCTGGTATGGGGTGTACTATACGAACAGTTACTCTATGCGTATCTTGTTCAGCCCGACAAGATACTAGTGCTAGAAGACTATCTTAGCAGATTGCGGTTCAGTCAATGGCTCCTGCAGTAGTGTACCGTAAATCCGATGTTTTTATCAAAGATTTTATTTACCGACAAGGCGGCTTCCACACGAGACGGCGTAGTGATCTTTAATAATCAGCATGGCGGGGCAGATGAAGAACCTCATAAAGTTGGAGAAAGAAGGCTTCAACATCGATTCTTCACCAACGTATGTGTATGCATTCTTGGTGGTCGGTTACTAGGACCATACATCTTACCATACAAATTAAATGGGGTTCACCGTCATCCATTACTTGTTAATGCCTTACCTGTCTTGTTGGAGGATGAGTCATGTCAGCAAAGACACCCAGTCTGCCCTTAGAAACAGCCGTATTCGGAACTGTGAAGAACGTTTCAAACAAATATCGTCTAAATCTCAATCGTGGTGGTGATTTAAGTATTTTCTTTTTTACAATATGTCGGAGCTACCACCGTTGCATGTTTGTTTCGGGGTCGTCGGGAAGTGGAGAGGGAGCAGTGACAGTGAAAAAACGCGGAATTTATACGCTGATAAAATGAGTAGAAACATGGGCTTGATAGGAACATGAGGTTTTTGTGTAATTTAAACGAAGTGACCGAACATGACGCATGCAGGAGGAGGTACACGGTGGAAAGTAATGTGAAAGCATCTGTCCAGCGAGGAGGAGATGTTTGACTTGCTCAACCATCGTCTTCGCGTGGGGAAAGGCTGATAAGTGCGTCGCATTCAAGGCGTCACATCATTGGAGATAGTTGTTTCCTTTGTGGTGAAATATTCTCCAAGGAATATTTCGAGAAGCAGATAAAATTGCCCAAATATCTACAGCATAAAGTCTGTTAAGTGGAAACACTGGAAGTGATAGAATCGATTGTGGAAAAAGCTAGACAAGCTGGTGAATGAGGACAACAGATTCTTCAGCGTCTTTCATGTATAAGTGAACTTGTTGCTACTGAGGGTAGCACTCCTTGTCGCGATCTACTGGTGCAGGAGTTAAACGAGGGCGTCCTGAACATCCTTTTCTTATCAAAGGTATGAAGCGTATATATGCATACCTTTCAGAAACAAGAGAGGAAAACCAATTTTCCGCAAGTGATTTGATTGCAGAGAACTTCACATGTCATTACAAACCAAGCTCATCTAAAAAAGAGATATGGAAAAAAAATTATTTTTGCGCAGGTTGGTCCGTATCACAGACGAGTCTTGATGTTCACAGATACTGGACAAACCATTATTTACGAACAATGATACAATCAAAGACTTAGCGATCCTGCTGAAGAGCGGTTTACAGTTGTGAAAGCTCAGCAGAGATTATCCTGCAAGTCATACGTTTCCAAACATTTGACACTACTCAATATTCCCCGTCAGATGCCCCTATAAAAGACGCAGAGGCATCAGTTCCTGATTCTCTGCAACTGTTGCTTGAACAGATTGTCCTGAAAAACCAAAGGTCCTTCTCTTGAACAGTGAAAAAAGAAGTGCATAGGATTTGCTCATGCAATCATGGCTGCAATGAGGCCCAAATCTTTCCTATCCTCAATTCATATAAGCTTTGGAACCTATTCGTATAGAAAATTTGGATCAAAGCACCTTGTTGAACTTTGCCACAGTATGGGAATTTCTTGCACATTTACGAAGCCTTTGCATTTCAAAGTTCCTCCGTGGAGAAGTGACCAAACTAGTTGACAAAGGAATTTTATGCATTTTGTGGTCGACAATGCAAATGTATACGTTAACACAATTGGTGGAGAAAATACGTTCCATGAAATGGGTAGTATAATGATTATGACCCCTCACTCATCCGTTCACCCAGACCCAGACATAAACAAACCACGTTTTAAGTCTGTTTCTGCGAAGTCTATCAGGTTCACACACTGCCACACATATTAACACATTCTTCTATGAGAAAGAAATCTGGCTTGTCAGCCATTTCAATTAACGAAGTGATGACATTTTGCCAAAATCCCCATATATGCTGTGGTTGCTTGGATGGAATAGATTCAGGGAGCAAGTGACAGATCTTCCTTACAAACGTTCAAAGATTGTATATCTCTCTTTTATCCATGCTCCCCCAACCGACTACGACACTGTTTTAACATCACTTTTGGAAGCCAATTAAAGAACAAGCATTTACAGTCAGGAAACACGTCTTGTGACCTACGATCAGCCACTGTACTTGAAAGCCCGAGACATTGTGGATAGCCACCAGCATCCTTAGCTTGTCAACATAGTGGTGAGGCTTGGAGTTTTTCACCACCTCATGACATTCATGGGGGTCTTCGGTGCCATAATGGCAGGAAGTAGACTCAAGGAACTCTCTGTTCAATATTTGCTGAAAACAGTGTTGAAAACATCCTATTTATATACAACGCGTTAATGAGTAATTCTTCCCTTTTATTTAACTTATATATGATAAGAGGACTGCAATTCGTCTGGGTCAATTTATTGAATACTCCGATTTTTCCAACTTTTCGTTTTTTAACGATAACTAGAAATCTATTGGGCTTATGAACTTCTTTCAGTACCTAGATTTAAGCTAAATAACTGCTCTATAACTTTTTTGTATGACTTTCCCCGTGGGATGATCATTAGAGCCAATATTCTAGCCAAAAGATGACTAAAATCGAAAATTGGAATTTTTTGGAGAAATAAGTCAATTTTAAAGTCCAGAATCTCGGGAACTATTGGACTTACAGAGCTGAGGTTAGGCTTAAATTTTAGAATATTTTATCTACATTAATAGAGGTGTGAGTGACTTTTCCTCAAAAAACCACCCTTCACGAGTTATAAGCCAAAACCAGAAAATGTCCGAAAATTTCGAGGTTTTTTGGCTCTTTAAAGTTAAGCTAAGGGATTTCGAAGCTGCAAACTTGGTTTAATACCACTCTAATATGTCCTAACAACATACCAAAAATTCAGCTTCCTGCAATTTTTTGGACCTAAGGCCGTTTTTTTGTCTACGACGACTGGCCTAATAAAACATCGACACATATTACACCACTTGATGTGGGTTCACTCGCATACTCCTCTCCGGAGAAGGACGTCAAATTTCGGATTATTTGGAGGGAGATCCTTGTCAAGAGTTAGAGTGAGTTGAGCCTAGGAAAACAGAGTAGGACGAAATGAAACCTATAGACAAAAGAAGCGTAAGAATAATGGGTAGTAAAGTTTGGTTTAACTGTTTTGTTGCTGCAAAGCCGTAAAAGCCAGAGAAATTATACGTAGCTGGTTTGTGGTATATGTGTCATCCGGTCTGCTCCTTCGCTTGTCAACGGAGGGCGACGAAAATTAGTTCCATTACCAGAATTTGAACAAGCTGTTTGCAGGTCGAGGACCACAACAGCCCATATAGGTGCTGCTGGTTAATTTGCCAACAGGTTCGCCATCTGGCGTTGATTTACAGCACCTCTTTGTCGACCTGTCTACGAAATACGGGCCTCTTACTGATAACCGTGGCAAGTATTTTATGTGTTTAGAGCAGAGACTGGGACGCAGGCTGAGTGCTTTTTGCGGCATTCGTCTGAGTGCATTTCGATGTGTCGTAAGACCGCGGTTTTATAACTGCGAAAACCATCTCACTTCTCCGTATATCAACTGTTTTACCCGACGCTTAAGTTCCATCTGAGACTGAAAGTTCCATCTGAGACTGAAAGCCGATGTATCCAGTCTCAGCCCTGAAGAAGAATTACATTTCATTCCCGGTACTGGAAATTTACTGAGAGGAAAGATAGCAGTGGGCGAATCTGAGCAGAAAGCTATGATAAAATAGCTCAACATAAATAAAAGACGACTGGGCTATGTCGATTGAGTGTATGAGACATTGCTAACAGTAAAGTTCGTCGAATGATGAGAACATCAGATACTTTTCATACAGCCATTAATAATGAATTTCATCCCACTTCCCCTTTTTGTGAAAGTGAAATACAAAAATATGGTTCAGAGGTTCCAGGTATTCACAACAGGTAAACACTTTACTAAGAGCAAGAATGTTCACATTTTTAGAGGAGAGATATAATATTGCAAACTATTGTCGGAAGTAGTTCCGATCCACCCCATGAGGGAACACTCACGTTCTACGAAACCGCTTGAATCATTTCAGAGCTTTTTTTTATCTTGTTTCTCTAAAAATCGGAGAGCTGCTTGTACTTTAATTAATTTCGTTTTGAGATCCTGTGATATTAGTCTAACAGTCATATGTATTTAGCCTATTCACAAAGAAGTTAATGTTTAGTGGGTGGATTCGTCCTTTATCACAGTAATAATATTTATATGTATTACATTACAATTGTGTACTTTGTTCTTCAAAATCCAGGCAGGTATATTTATTTTACTCTTCATTAATTACTTAGGAATTTTTGTTATTGTAGGTTCTTCGATTACGACCTAACGTTCATCACCTATTGGTAGGCGCTTGGTAGTATTTTCTCCTGAATATTTTAGAGAAGAATTGTAACCAGTGGCGATCAAATCATGGAATGAAGTCAATAAATCTTTCTCGCAAATTTCATTCAGAAATAACAATATTTTAAGTACCGATGTGTACTTTAAAATTCATAATTTTTTATACCAAATACTGTTGTGCTCTACTGTGCGTTGGTGGTAAAATGGTTGTAGCTGCGCCGCAGCTCTTCGAACTGGCTTGGCTGTAGTCATGTTTTGCTAGAGGTTTAGAAATTTTACATTTGGCGACATCTGCGGGAATAATTTTTACTTCGGTGTAGTTTCGATAATGCAGAACACTTTGTAATTTTATGTAGGAATATTACACATAAGTCCGTTTGTTGATATAAATGTGAATTTTAAACACCAATCCTCTCTGTTTAGCCTTTAGCGCTAGCAAGTGAGGAGGAATGAAGAGGAATGAAGAGCCGCATGTACAAAGCCTGCTCTCCACTACACAGTAGGAATCAACATTGGTTTCCCGCCCACGAATGAAATTTAGAGGGCCGGAATTTGAAACTGAGTGTACAACGATCTTCCTGTCTCCTACTTAAGTTTCGCCTAATGATCACAAACGCCAGAGAAATTAGGGCTCGTAAGGAGGCATATAGGCATTCTTTTTTTCCTCGGTCTATTTGGGAGTGGAATAGGAAAGGAAACGCCTAGTAGTGGTACAGTGTAGTCTCCGCCACGCAGCGTACGGTGGATTTCGGGTATGTAGGTATAAGTAGGTGTTAGCCTTCGGAAGCTCCCTCATCATTAGATGCCTGTTAATAAGCCACAGATTTTCCAAGCCTTCAGAAGATTCAATTTTCAAATATTTGTTAAGCTTAAAGGACTTAACTGCGGGGTCATCAGTCCCAAAACGTAAAAACTACTTATGAACTGAAGACGACATGAACATCCATGTCCGAGGGGGGATACGAAACCCCGACGGGGAGCGGCCTCGCGCATAGGAATATAGCGCCTCAATGCGCTTGGCCACTCCGCCCCGGCTCAGGATATTCCAGCATGAATGACAACAATGGCTCGACGTGTGTAAACTAGTCGTGTCGTTATGGACACCTGACTGTTCCGTTACTGACATGACGGCGACTGCAGTTATATATCTACGTCTTCGCAACACGTTGAGTATGAAGAGTTAATCGTGTTGCCGGACTATTTAGATACGACTGCTTCTGAGTTATCGCGTCGTTGTTGTCTACGTCGAATTTTTATTTATTCATTTGTCTGTATTCTTTGATGGTAGTTCGGCCGCTCCCTTCCTTTTATTCTTTTATTTCCTGTTTATGTCATTAAGGTCGTTTCCCCGTACAGGTCCGTACAATTAGTTTTGTTCCATCGAGATGCACTGTAAACAGAATATCTGATCACAAGTTCAGATTTGTGGATATCGTTTTGACGTCACTTATAAAGGTCAGGTGTCACGTTCGTTTTTCTCCAACTAAAGTAGTCAACAATTTTTTAATTGGTAGAAGCGGATTTAGTTTTAAAACTCTTATCAACAACGACGATAATAGATCTTATTACGTATGCTACTGCTTTTGGGAAAGATCAGGGTGTAGCCGACAGCAGTTGTCAACCCAACTGCGCCTCACTATGACTGAGTTTACAGAACAAGTATGGAAGACGGCTTCCGTCTTCATGCTACGACGCTGACTTAAGCACCGTCGCACCCGCATGAAGGTGTTTCTGATGTTGCCTCTTCAGTGCCACTCTATTCTGCTTCCAGCATGTCGTGAGACAGAAAGGTGCGTCTCGCACTAGTATCGGGACCGAGGAAGCAGCAGATGCGGTCGTGGTATCGACAGATGCGACGAATCTTGAGGAATCGCGTCAGCTTTCGGCGATGTCCATCTATATCGCCGCCCCCTTGTATCTGAGGAACTGCGAACCATTCCTGTCTCCGGGTTGATTGTTGCCAACGGTGCTTCACTTCCACCACGTTCAGCGTAGAAACAATAACTACCATCACCATACATTAGGAAAATATCTTGCCGACAACCTGAAAAATTTCTGGTGCTATGTAAATTCGGTAAGTGGATCAAAGTCTTTTACGTAGTCACTCGTTGATCATTCACAGTTGGTGATAGAAGATAGGAAAATGGAGACAAAATTATAAATTTAACATTTAAGAAATTATTCACGCAGGAGGACCATGCGAGCATACCTTCATTTGATGACCAGAATAACTCAAAAACGGAGGACAAAGTGATAGGCTTGGCTGGTATAGAGAAACAGCTGAGAGAGTTGGAAACTAACATGTCGACCAAATGGGGTGCCAATATTGTTTTACAAAGTGTATTCTGAGGCATTAAGATCCTTACTTAGTTTACATTTATCGCAGAGTTCAAAGCGTCTGGAAAAAAACGCAAGTAACTCCCGTGGATAAGAAAGGCAAAACAACGGACCCACTTAATTATAGTCGAGTATTATCAACATCGGTTTTTCTGTAGAATTCTTAAACATATTTTCAGTTCAAATACAGTAAATTTCCTTAAGACGGTAAATCTTAGATCCTTGAATCAGAACGGCTTTATGGACCATCGATCGTTCGAAATTTAGCTTGCTCCTCTAATGACATAGAGCGAACTATGGATGAAGAGCTAAAAGACAGACTGCAGATTTCTCGATTTTCAAAAAGGTTTGACACGCTATAGCATTACTGACTACGAACTAAGGTATAAATATATGAAATAGGTACCGAAATATATGAGTGGCTCAAATACTACTTAAGCAACGGAACCAGTACATTGACCTCAATGGTAAGTGTTTATCAGAGACCGGAGTATCATCAGCATTGCCCCAGGGAAGTGTGATAGGCCCAATTATTTTCTATTTAAATGATCTGGAGGGCAGTGAGTTGCAATCTGCAGATTTTTGCTGATGATTCTGTCATTTATGCCTGCTATTGAATTATGTGGTGGATGCACATATGGCTGTGCACCAAAATCTCCTCACCAAGAAAATGCAGTACTTCATCTCTATTGGTCACAGCAGCACACTCGATACAGTCTATGGTCTAATTCAAGGGAAATAAATGGGGATACCAGGAACCTCATTATATCCTGCACCGACTGTAATTTGTAGCAATATTACACGACACCCGAACAGTGCTCGCAGGTAGGACTTAAAACGGATGCTTTGACTCGTAAACTTTACCAGAAGAGTTTCCTAAAACCTGACCCCATGAGAAATCCAATGTCCCACTTTCTTTAACCTTCCTGACAAAAGTTACAGGAATATTCATGTTTTTTACCTTTGTTTTAAGTGTTTGTAAGTTTGCACATATCTCACTGCCTCTTACTGATCGTCTTCTAACTGAATTTAAAATGTGAATTTTCACAATTGTATATTTTTACAATCTCACCTCTCCTTACATTCAGTTTATTTTTCTATTAGTATGCAGCAATTGGTGTGATTACAGTGGTCATTACAGGCGCTGCACATGCTCGGATTGAGTTTTGCTTAGGATTCAGAAGGAAATCGGTCGTATCATTTGAAAGTAACCATTCCTCTTTTCCCTGGAGTCATTTAGTAAAATAAAGAAAAACCTAAGGATAGCCAGAGACGAGTTCGAACCGCCGCTCTCCCGACTGGGTGTCCAGTGTGCTACAACTGTGCCTCCTCGCTTGCTCAGTGATGTACGGGATGCTGTTAGATTAGATTAGATTAGTACTTGTTCCATAGATCATGAATACGACACTTATATGCATCCAAATCGACGATTCCTACACACCAATTACGTTCTCCTGAACGACCGAGCCACTGGAATTGTTTTATGCAATCGTCAGTGGTTAGCCTAGCCACAACAGTTTTCATAGATCCCCTGTTTTTATTTGAATTTAACACCATCCGAGCAAAACATCACAAAGTCTGCGGACTACTGTTGAAAGTTGTCAGAAGATAAAAAGGTAAATCAAATGTCTTTTATGGCTCATAGACTACAATGTGAGGCAAGGTTGTGTTCCAGTGTTACCTGGCTGCCACTGTTGAGTCACATGACCGGAAGCATGGAGTACCTTAACCGTAGCGTCAGTCAGGCAAACATTTCAAGTCTTCGTCATGTAAAGAAGAAATGCGACTAAAAGACCCATAATATAGTGATCTAATCGGTCACCAACCGATGGATTTTTTTCAAATTTTTGGCGTTTATAGGTAGTACTGTTCGACACAAGTCAGTGTAGTTACGTACCACGAGATATTCTAGCAGTCACTATTCGCGCAGTGTGCGTATGCATTCGTCGTGAGGAACCTTAGGCACAGATTACCTCATAGATACCGAATTTCTGGAAGTTACAGAATATGCAATACATATTGTACTTGTCTGTGAAAAAAACAATGCTTTTCATCAGGCGGTTGTACGCCACCAAAGTAATCGAAATAGTCGATGGTAATCCCGTTTCTCTTGACATTTGGAAGCCAGTGAGTGCTATGGCCTCTTGCCACGTCTAAATTAACAAACCCACTCTCGCTGGATTTCCTCATCGTCTTATGAAATAAATCCCACATAAACACACCACGAAAATATGAAATATTGTATTTCGTAACGAGTTTAAGTACAAGATGGTATGTGCGACAGTACTATTAAGAGCTATTTCTCGTTCTTATAAACAAGTTCCTTCCTTTACAGTTATAAAAAGTCCTTTTCTGATAGATGTGTCTTAGTTGCCATGTTATGCCTCTTAGCTTACCTCTTGAGTTGTGTCTCAGCATTTCGGGCATTCTTCATAGCCTGAGTACTGGCAGTTGGGCCTCCTGCTAATGAACCAAAGGCTCAAACGATGGCAAATGCAGGAAGTAGACATGGAATTTATTCACCAAATATCTTGCGCATTTTCAGGGTTCTTGGTGCCTTCACATCATCTTTCCTTCCTTTCTTTTTCTTCTGGGCACCTCCTGCTGCTGCCAGTGATGATAGTACGTAATGTTCACGTGTTTTCTCTCTTAGTTTAGAGTGCCGTAAGCTGCACTTATAATGGACCTCAAGGATAATGCAGAAACAGTTCTAAGTTTATCACGCACTCCTTTATCGACAGAAAAATCAGCATACGTTGTTTTATACTAATGTTCTTTCTTCAACGTATCTGTTTCGTATTTCAGGCAAAATTCTGTCCGCTACCACTGGAGCTATATTCGCAGGATACGACATATCATGCTCTTTAGATTTACAGGCCTCGACTAATATATCATTTCCCTTACCATTAGATGCTTTTACAACTTAGTTCCAGGACCGCAGAAATCGTAATCTGGTAAACAGAGTTAAAATGTCAGACATCGAGAATAGTCCACCTTTGCTGATTTGTTTTCTAAAATATAAGTGAGGCCACTGTGCCGTTTCACGTTTGCATGCTATATCATTTGTCAAATCATCATTCACCCAACTGTTATGCATTGATGAGAAACAAAGCCATTTGACTAAAGCCTTATTCTCGTGATATAATGTGCTCTACGGAAAACCCTTGGTTCAGCACATTAGAGGTGTACAGTCTAGGCTTTGTTAGACTTTGCAAACTGTGAACGTTTCTTCTGACCAATTACGTAGTTAAGTCGCCTCAAACGAAATCCTATAAACACATGATAATCACTGTTGCATCAACAAGGTGCTAGGGAATCATTACCCATTACATGAAAATAAGATTGTGGTATTCAGAAACAACATTTCAGTTATCTTTACTGCTCGTGAAGACAGAAATTGACAAGTTGTACAACTACAACCAATATTCAGAATTTGTGCTCCAGACTGCAGCATACACCAGCAGCCCTGACAACCGCTAAGACCAACTCTTGCACTGGCATACTGTCCACAAGATCATCTGAGGATTGTTGATTCAGTTTGTTCCACTCCCAAAGGATATTCGATGTTGAACTCGCATTCATTTGTGGGTGGTTTCATCCTAAAAGAGTCCCTTTAAATCTCTCCCAGGCACTGTAGATAGTGGTTATGATCGGAGAACATAATGGTATTTCTAATTTTGCGATGTTTTTACCATAAAGAAACTCATTAACGTGAAGGGCACTATGAGCACGACATTTGTCGTCCATTAAGACGAATTCTTAACCGAAATGAAGCTCACATCGTTGTACTATACGTTGAAAGGTATCATCCCCGTTCCTTACAACAGTTAGAGCCTCTTTATCGAACAGCATTGGCGTACGGTTGCCGACATAATGCCACGCCCAAAACATCAGGGAACCACCACTTTGCTGCACTACGACGGCCAGGCTGACCAGCTTTGTCTAAAACCTTCTTTGTTTATTGTCTGGGTGAAGGAAGATGCGGGTCGTATTTGTAAATTACACTCGATGATAATTCTGACAAGTACAATCAGCAAGCTGTTCCGCCGCCGCCGCGGCAGAATACCCAGCTGCGGTACGCGCGGCCTTTCGCCGTCGGGGGTTCGAGTCCTCCGTCGGACATGGGTGTTTGTGTTGTCCTTATCACATGGACCTTTAAGTTAGTGTTCGTAACTTGTAAGCATATGGACTAATGACCACCATATTTAAGTCTCTTAGATTTGCAAACATTCGAACATTTTTGAAGCTGTAACGTGCTGCACGATATCCAGGTGTCAAAGATACATTTCGTCATGAACGTTTGGAGTGAAGTAGCAATTGGTGCAGCCCATCAGATGCAATTTCAGTAGAAACACTACGTACTATGGCTGCACGAAAATCATTCATCATCATGGTGGCGTTCCTCTCAGCGTACGGTACGGTAGTGGTTATCAGCTGCTGGTGAAGCCTTTGAGAGACCAGTGCGAGATAAATCGACGGTTCCAGTACCTCTGTACCCATGCACAGTCGAAAAATATCACTTTCTTTCATTCTGAGACGGTTGGACACTTCTCTTCACAACAGTCCCTCTTATCAGGAACTAACAATCCAGTTAGGATCAAACATTGTAATTGACCTTAATGGCAGAACTACAGTCAACACAAACAGTGTACTTCCTCCCTGGTGTCATGACCGGAACTGAACGGCCGTTTTGCCCTCTCCAGTGCGTTTCATCGCTCATGCATGGTTGTTTACACTTTGTGCGGGTTGTGTGATCTCTATGGACCATCTGAGAAACTGTGTTCTTGATGAAATCTGCACATTAATGATCAGGAGACTTAGCAAACGAGATGATGCCATTTTCTTATGTGTGTATTTTGAAATATGCTCCAATTCACCTTCTTAGTATTTCTGTTTGCGTGGAGCAACCATTTTATTTTATTGTAAGGAGAATTTAGAAGCTGACTGTCACTCACTTTTACTATGATATTAAGCCAGATTATAATGATCAGTTATTTGTGAGTAAACATCCACTTACTTTGTGCGACGTACGGAGCTTAAATTTAATTAACATACGCATCTTTTTAGTTATAATCAAATTCACTACAATTCTTGCTTTTATCTGCGAGAATGTCAGTTAGTGGTTTACTCCATACCGTTCCATGCACCTTGCGGAATTCGCCTCCATAATTGGTTAGCAGGTTGACTGGACAACGATTCTGATCTGAAGCAGATGTTCGAACACGTCCTTACCTATCTTTTTTCTCACGGCTAACGCCGAGGCATTTTATTGCCATTAGAATGTATTGGAAACATTTATTATTATCATTATTAATATTATCATGTATTCAGGTCTGCTTGCGATAAATCGTCTAAATCTTTTGTTGTATTATGTCGTCATGGATATATTTTGTATGGAGGTTTATGCAGCTCCTGAGCAACTCCTCGCATACTTACTTATTGATGCGTCTTTCTCGAAGAAATACTGATATGATTCCATTCCTGGGGTCTATATTACCAGGAGCAGCTAATGCTGTGAGCAGCCATAAACAGTCTGGTACTTCATTAGGTGTCCTACCTTTTATTTTGAATGTAAATAACTACACCTTAGACAAATTTACGAGCTACGCAAGTTTGATAATATTCTTGTATTTGTCACTGCTCTCAGTTTATCTGCCCTCTTTTTTCTGTTGCTCTTCCTGTTTGCATGTGTCAGATGCACTATTTCACCATACGTTTGAAGTTTCTTCTGTTGGTACTCTTTAGGATCCGAAGTCCTTAAGAGTATTAACTCTAATAATTTAGTGTTCTCTCACACTTTTCAGACCTATATTGTATCCTGTATTAACGTAGGTAGTTCCTACCAAACTTTTATAGTATTTCTTTACTCACTGCTTATACGCAGTCTAACTGCATGGCACCATTCTCGTTAATTTAATCAGTAATAGCTTCTTCGTCTCTGCATCTCTGTCTTCATACCTAAAGACTACGACCCTATTCAGACTGTTACTTCTTGGTTTAAACGTTTCTCAGATTACTCATTACATTTGCCCTAATTTTAAAAGTCGTACTTTCCGAAAACTTTTAATTGGCTACAATAATCTTACAACATATTGTAAACCACTTTTCGGATCGTATGCACCTTATATATCCCCTGAAAGTCACTTATTTCTTCAATTTGTCGGCTTTCTAGCAATCACAGTGTTAACCCTCGGCAATCTGGGTTTCATTAATATTAATACTACTAGTGATGGGACAACCGACTGTTTTTAACAACCGATTGGTCAATCGGTTGTTTTTTTCGTTTAGTCGGTTTTTTTCAGTCGAATGAAACAACCGAATGAAAATAGTCTCTGTGGCCGTATGAATGTTTTCACTCACTGGCGGGGTTTGAGTGGTTTCAGTCGATGCGCGACCACCGAATGAAACAAGTCTCTGTCCTTTATATAAATGTTTTCGGCATTGAGTGGTTTCACTTGATGCCATACAACCGGCTGGAAAAAGTCTCTGTCGGTTTCTTAAGTTATATGGATGTTTTCATTAGTTCACCGAGTTTGTGTGACTTTATTTGCAAACTCCTTCAGCCTTTTCGGGTATAAATGAATCGTGATTCAGCATGAAACTTTCTTAGAGACAAATCTTATAAATATAGCAGTGTGTCCGTGTGTGTGTGTTTCTATTGCAAGCAAATCTACAGTTTTGATCCAATCTTGATGAAATTTTGCACACTTGACATTCAAAGCAAGAGGAAAGTCACTGTATACATCAAATTTCATTCGGTGCATGGCGGAGGGTACTTTACATACTGACTTCGATAAAAACCACAATTTGGCTGCGATCTTGATGAAATTTTCCGCACTTGACCTTCAAAACAAGACAAAGGTGATGAAATTTTCCGCACTTGACCTTTAACTGTGTACAATAAATTTCGTAGGTGCATGGCAGAGGGTACTTTACCTACTAACTTCGACAAATTCCGTTTGTATTCGAATTTTAATGATATATTTCACTCTTCACCTTCAAAGAAAGATAATAGTCACAATCTACATATACTTTGGTTCGTTGCATGACAGAACGTATTCCAGACTTTGACGCCAATATAGAGTTTTATTCCGACCTTGGTGAAATTTTGCACACTTGACTTTCAAAACAAGTGGCAGTTCACTGTTCATCTAAGATTTTGTATGGTAAATGGCGGAGGGCTGGAATAAACCTCCACACCGTTTCACCGATAACCACAGAAATATTTGTGACAAGAGTGAACAATTATGAAACTTGAGATGAATGTTTTCATATACTGTTGACGAATACAGACACGCTGAAGAAAATTTACTGCACTTATAAATGTTGTATGTCTTCTCGTACTCCTTCAAATTAGATGGAATTAACAAAAATACTTTTATAAGAAATATTTTTATACAAAATACTTTAATGAAGGCTTTTTTTACAATACCTTATGTTTTAGTAATCTTCGAATTTGGATCTAGCAAATATGCTCAAAGTTAACATACTTAACTCTGTCCTACGTGAACCTTAGATATGTGTGAACAATAAGCCGCAAACCGCACGTTTCTACCTGTTCCCACTTCGGAGATACAGTATGCGAGATTAAACTTGTAGAGATCATTTTGGAACACTCTGTAGTTTCCACGCTTCTTTATTGAGATAGTAAGAAACCGACAACAATGGGCAATGGCACGCCCCGCCCGCCAGACACTGTTGTGTGGAGTTTGGCGCGTGCCTGCTGGCGCTGTCAGCAGTGAAAACGTAAGGGAGACAGCACCCCCTCTCGTGTTTCCGCTCCCCACGGTACTTCGTAATCATCGGCCACTTATCTTCTTCAGATTTTGGGTGTCTGCGAAAGTAATCTGATCGGCCCCAGATGATCGGCGATTTTGATGTCTGGGGTGGGCAATCAAAGTGATCGCAGGCCTGCTCCAGCGATATGACATCTAATTAGTTACTCGTTGATGGCACCTCAAACAATGTAAACTACAACAAAATATGAATCACTGTTACTCTATATTATAAAACGAAAAGTTACTTCATTCAGTGCATAATTAAATGAACATTGTAATACGCATTTTAACCTTGGCATACCCCTTTCCCATGGCGGTATAATGTAGCACTGCTGTAGTTATCTGATGTCAGTTTCATTCATACAAATAAATAGATAGCTCTGTAAGCTAAAACACTAATGAGTCGTTTCAGTTGGGATAATGATTGCATGGTTCAACCGACAGAAAAACTTACTGCCTGTTTTCACTTGAAAAGAAAGAATGCGTAATTCAGTCAATGTACAAAACTGCAAAAGTGTCGCATGTTTTCATTCGGTTGCTCCCACAGACTACTTTCATTCGAAAAAAGTAAACGAATATTAATCCAACATAGTGAAACTATGACCGACTGACTGTTTCATTCGGTTGCTCCCACTGACTGGTTTCAGTCAAAAGAACGAATGAAGAGGCCGGTTTCTTGTTAGGCGCGGTATAGCTGGAGAGTTCTCGAAGTTTCCCATGACGTCAGTAGTGGTGTGGGAAAACTGACATTTGGAAGAGGTTGCATCAGGTCCTTTCCGTGGGAAAGTGCGCGAGGTTTATATGATGTGATCTGATTGGTTGCCGCCATGATATTGAATGATTGTAGGCGCCAGTTAATATTAATACTATTATTAATATTTTACAATTCCTAATTTTTAAAGATGAAAATAACAGTTTAGTTCGCAAAAGTTGACAATTTTGTACTTCAGGTAACCGGTTTCGATTTCAAATTAGATCATCTTCTTTTGCGGAAACCATGAGGATCTGCAGTCTAGCGGCACATGAAGAGGCAGTGGACCTTCACATGAACAAGTGTAACATATTACGAATAGGTAGAAGGAGAGGTCCTTTAATGTATGAATTTAAAACTGCAGAAGGATAAGGATCGCTGGGAGCATATCATATCTTCGTATAGGCATGAGGAAGTGTATGAAGTGCAACGAACACATAAAATTAATCGTGAGTAAGGAGTCGCCAGACAGATTTTTTGGGGGTATCGATCAGAATAGAATGTAGGTTGCAAAACATTCGCTCGATCGATACGTGAATACTATTTGCTCAAATTCAAAATGCCTCGCGCATCGGAGCATAGCGCCTGGATGGAATATTATTTGTCAGTATGGGATCTCTTACCAGAGAAGGTACATAGAGAAGATCCAAAAGACAGCCGTTTGCTGAATTACATGTTGATTTAGGACGCGGTCACGAAGTTGACCGAGAAACTTTAGTGGCAGAGTCAACAAATGTATTAATCCTTCTATGTATGTCTCACGTAAACAGCATAAATGATGAAATTAGGAAAGTTTGGGCGCACACGGGGAAGTGTCTACTGCCTCTTCTCCCGCGAAGAGGAGGAGAGACTGACGACAGCACACAATGTATCTTCTATCACACACCACGAGTGCCTCGCGGAGTACAGGCGTAGAGGTTGAAGAAGAAGGAGAACTCCATAATTCTTAACCGGCAATTGGTGGTAGAAGTCGTTCCGCACATGCCTTGTGTCTGGGCGCTGGCGGTATTTAATGTTTACACAGAAACTTGTTTTGTAACCATTTCGGATTGATTGTTGCACTGTTTTCCTTTCAGAGTAAAATTATAATTAGAAATAATGTCGTTCCATTCGGATGTACATGGTCATGGTTCATCACACAATTCTCAGCACGAACGACAGTGGCACTTATCAAGTGTTAAACGCAGCAATGGACGCGTTGTGGACAGTTCACTATGTTGAATTACTTCGTTATGTGTAATCTATCAGTCCAATGTGATTGTCGTCATGTGCAGTGTGCAACGAGGTTGGTGGAATCGGCTTCGTCGATCTGTCGACACAGCTGTAGCCACAGATTAATGATCCCACCATACAATCACCGATTTCTCTTAACGAATTTCGCAATCCCTGCAATCAACTAATATTCCCCAGTCGCTATCGGCTTCGGGCAAAAGTGAAGTTGTTGACCCAAAAGAACTGCAGGGAATGACAGTTTCAGTACGTCCACACGTCCGTGTGTTGCTTCTTTTTACTGCACGAACATTGAATTTAATTGGTTTGAAAACTGGAAAATTTCTGCATTGCGTAGATTCGAGCGCGGGTACTTCTGCTTACTTGGTTGTGCTGACGATTGTAACACAGTGGTCACCACTACCGCGTGGACTACGCTAGTACGCTTCCTGTCACACGAAAATTAACGAATTCTTCACACACTACTGCCATTCCTCAACTTCACTTACTACACGCGAAATCTCACCAGTTTTCACGACAGTTCGGGCCTAGTGTGCATCGGCACTGCAGAAAGTATCATTGGTTAGTATTATTGGTTAATAGAAATTTCGTTTACTTAAAACAAATTAGTAGTTTAATCTTAGACTTTCTAAACGATTCGCTGCCTTTTAGTAAATTCGTTCGTCTCTTCCAAACACTTCCTAACTAGGTGTGTTCATAAGGTGTACACTGAGACCTGCTCGTCCTGACTACACCCCACAGTGCAACCTAAGTGTTGCAGATCTCTCTTCGGTATGTTCGCGTGAGAGGCAGTTTTTGCAGTCTGATGGTAAGGTACACGAAACAACAGCTGCCGCCACTAGCGATGCTGCAACGTGCACGGACATGGTATGCAACTTCAACAGCAGACTTGTCCGGCAAGAAGCCAGCACCGCAGGCGCGTACGGTATTCAGATTACGAGGATAACCGCATAGCCACGAGAGAAAGCCGCAGTGGAAGTGAACAGCAAAGGAATGGTTACAACCGCGCCACGACAGTGCTAGGAAATCGCATCTTCAGACGGCCGCAACGGTGCACCGACGAAAGAACGAACACATCAGTACAGCATGATGTTACGCTCCTACAGAAGAGATGCCGAGCGAGGTGGCGCAGTGATAACAAACTGGACTCATATTCGGAAGGATGCTGGTTGAAATCCAACTCCGGCCATCCAGATTTAGGTTTTCTGTGATTTTCCTAAATCACTCCAGTCAAATGACGGGATGATTCATTTAAAAGGGCATGGGCATTTCCTTCCACCATCCTTACCCAAACATCCTAGCGTGAGCTTCGTCTCTAATGACCACGCTGTCGACGGGACGTTAAACCCTGCGATTCCTTCGTTTTTACACTCCGGCAGTACCGATGGATACATATGGGAACCCAGGAGCAGAATGAAATATGTGATGAAAACGCTGCGTTACAAGGGCGGTCACGGACAACAAGAAATCACTTATTATGTCATCAGAATCGTTTTTTCGAATTCAAAAGAACAATTACTAATGAATATCTAAATCATTACTATTGGAGGAGAATATTGTACTTTGTGCATTTCATGAATCAGTAATATCTGTGGTAATATTTTTGCCGCTGTCCAAATGCGACTTAATGAGGTGGCGTCCAACTAGTTTTTAAAAGACAAACATTTAGATCCTTGTTAGATTACATTAAACCACGAAATTCTTTCGTCAAGTACGAGAAGATTACTTTCAGTGATGTGGTTCCATAATAATGTTAGTAGTCCATTAACTAAATGGGCTACAAGTTTTGGCAATTCAATTTCATTTGCAGCTAGATTAAAAGCTTTAACTACCGAAGTGTAAAATGAAAACATGAAGTTTTGCAGTAGCACATATCCATTCTATCGCAGACCTTTATTAACCCTTTGAGTCAAATAAGTACTTTTGGGTATGATAAGCATTGAAATTATATCTCTCTTTACTGCCTTACTGGAACACATTATAATGTTAAAATAAATTACAGTTTTTATAATATATATATATATATATATATATATATATATATATATATATATATATATATATATATATATACAGTTCAGTATGAAACCTATGTAACACAAGGAACATTTCAATGTCTTTGAAAAAGTCCAATAATTTTGAAATTTTAACGTTTGATATTACATTAATATTACATTTTCTTCCATATTGTTTACCTAAACTGAAGCCAAACTTTATTTCCTTTTATGCAAAATTTCGAATAACATTACATACAGAACGTCTTTCTATTTTTTATGATATTGCAAAAAAAAGTGCTTTTTGATCAGTTAGACACAATCCAACATTACACACTTTGCTTGACAATTCTCGTCTTATTTAACTTCTTTTTTCAACTACAATTGTCTCATCCTTTAGATTTGCTGTGAACAGGCAAATGGAATCCATTGGATTCTCTTTTCTTCACAAAACTTTCATTATAAGTCTTTTTATGGCTTTAGGGTGAGAGGATTGGTTCACAGTGAGTTACCTATACTACAAGGGGATACGGCCTAGCAATTAGTGGTTTCGCAGTGAAACAACTGTTAACGCAAATGGTTAATGCGGTTCAGATGCATTTTGTTTTTACGTACAAGAATCACCAATATGTTTTTGTTAATTTATGGAATAAAATTTAACGTTATAATTTTCATCACTGTGGTTCTGAGACAAAGGTACAGTGATTGTATTTTATTCTGTGAAACGTCTCAGATCTGTATTCATCTGGGCCCACTGCGTGATATATGTCATATAATGACATCGTAAGAAACTTTGCTGTATCGAAGACGCTACTATATGAAGAAATTATTTGTTAATTACTATAGGCCTGTTTCAGCACAATTGCCATATTTATGTTTCTGTGAAGATAATATAGAGAACATAAGAATACTATTGCAATTTTGAACGTGATAATATAAACTAATAACATCGGTACAGTAAGTTCACGCACATTAATCTTTACTTCCTTGTAACGTCGTTGTCTTATTTTCTGTCTTGATGATTTGAATATTTTACTGCTGTTAAAATTGAACACATTTAGTATCGTTCTTATGTATCAGTCAAATTACCGAATTCAAATTTTTAAAACATTTTTCGTGTTTTGAGAGCTGTTACATGTTACATGGTTACAGCTATGTTGACAGCTACTGAACTGAGTACTGGAGGAAAATTACTTTCAATTTGATGATAAATGATAGCATTCACAAGGAATCTTATAAATATGTGGGGTGTGGTGTAATGTTACTTTTTTTTTTATCGCTGGTGTTGTCACAAGATGAAAGTTGAAAACCGGAATTGAAATCTAAATAACCGTAAGATCAGCAATGAATATTAATTTTTGAAATGGTTATCAGTTCTCAGTAGCAATGTAAGTTAAAAATTACGACAACACCAGAAAGCACCATTACATAAGAAAATAGTGGAATAAGTTACCTGGTATGCATTCATTGGTGGAAGCTGTGACACTGCAGTTGAACCTGGATGAATTGATTAATATCTTCGTTCTCGTAAACTGATGCTTGGTTTCATGACTATTAATTATTAAAGTTTTAAGACCGTGTATAATTTTGATCACTATTGTTATCGAAAGTTAAAGAAATTATCGGACTTCGCTTTTAACAGAATGAAGATTTCCTGCAGGCATTGAATTCACTGTAATGAGAGTAAATAAATTTTGCATTCTTTTGTCATCATGAGGCAATAGGCAACAATTACTAAGCATCAATTTACTAATATTGCTGAAAATAGGAATTAGTTTAATAAAAGATGGGAAGAAATAGTAATTATTTAAATGAAATAGGAATTCCAAATGAAAGTTAAAGTTTATTAAGTAACAGGGTGCTAATCAGAGCTCACACTTACAGGATTATGGAGGTCGAGTAAAATACGTCCGCTCAGTACAAAGGTAGAAGAACGAAAGACGAAATGCGATTCCGTTTTCTCTCCAGATCGTTTGAAATAGTTGAAGGTATAACTTGAAACAGTGATAATCAGAGATTTATTGGCAGAGAGAACGGATGCTAGCGACAAGCGTCGCAGATATAATTTTCAATAAAAATAAATATTAATGTATCGCTACATTTGCCCCCTCTGGCTTTGAGTTGGCAAATGCGCATTTCCTACTCAAAGACATCATAAATTTCTTGTTATACAATTTTTTTAACAGATTATTTAAGACTGTGTGAGCCCACTAGATATGAGATTAGAAGTTACAGTTGTGTATTTTTCCTTTATATATATATATATATATATATATATATATATATATATATATATATATATATATAGTTTTTTTTAACAATTTTCATTAATTTTTTTTTTTCATCTCATATTCAAATTATACAATGTGAAGAGTCGATGGTCGGACCAACGGTGCAACGAGCGGTCCCCAGCGCGCCCGGATTGTTGACCCGTGGGCGTGGCGGTGCGGCGGCGACGCGGTGCAAGGCGGCAGGCCGATTGATGACGGAGGAATGCGCCGCAGACTCGGCCCCAGCGTAGCGGTGGGGTGAGATGCCAGGATGAGATGCCCCTTGATAGAGCACGGACTGCTTTTCCCGCATCGCCTCGGTGTGGTTTTACATGAAATGAAAGTTGTACATATGCCATTAAAATTTATCCCTTAACTAAAAATTACAGGTTTGATTACTGAATGAGTTTATTTCTGTTTTATTCAGTTGAGTGTTTCAGTACTATTATAGTTTTTTAGCGAACGGATGTAAGTGTGAGCTTTGATTTTAATAGCAAATATCGCAACCAACTGACATGAACATATGCCCATTCTTGACATAAATTCATTAATGGAAACTAAATTATATACAAGGCATATGTTCAGTTTATGACTTTACCAAGACTTATAATTAACATATTACGTAAATAAAAAATTTTCTTTGGCTCACTGTGGGAGCTTTAATCGTTCATGAAATTATTTACTAAGACATACATACTACTTCATATATATACATATAGACATTTAAAAAAATATGTACAGGCATTGGTAACTGGAGTTTACATTTTAGCGAATTTAAGTTGTTTATTTTTCTGACATAGGGTATTCTTTGTACGTATCATAGCACAGTTCTTTGATTGGGAAATGCCGTAGGGGCGGTTTTCTCTGTGTTCATTATACAAATGTTAGATACATTTTGTTTATTTTGAAACCATTCACAGTGCTAGTTTGAATTTTCACACGGCGGGATCGCCATTGGGTGCGTGACGTAACAGTCAAGCGTCAACAATGAATAAATTTCTACCGCTGGCCAGCGTCAGCAGTGTTCGTTTAAACGTGGCAGCGGCAACCTCGCGAGCATTGCGTACAGCACATAACTCGCCGACTTTGTGTTTTCGCGTGTGTTTTTCATCTTTCTTCCAGAGTAGAAGATCCATCCATAACAGTTCATAGTGAAGATCGTCGCAGCGCGGTGAGTACCTAATTATTTATATTAAGGTGGTTAGGTCCTCTTACTTGCTGTGCTTTCTTCATTTATTTTTAGGCTGTCATCTCAGCTGCCTTAAAGTCCATTAGCTGAGATAAGACCTACGACTTCGTATGCAAATATATACGAATAGCCATCACTTCGTATATGCACATCGAAAGTCACTTCACTGCACGATTTTTTATCATGACTGTTTATGTCGGTATGCCGCACGTAACAAGTTTTTGCGGTTTATTTCAGATCACACTATTTAAGTGTCCATCACCGTAATGCTGATATACATAAAGTCAGTCTACACGTTCACTTATCACTTGAATTTATTATACGAGTGCTACCTTTTGTAGTCCGAGCTCACTATTGTCAATGACAAAATCACTTCACTAATTAATTAATATGTTCATGAAGGCATAGATTTCTGTCGCGCACTTTGACTATAAATGCGTCCTAGTTTTGTGAATACAAACACTGTTTGTGTGGATAGTTTTATCACTTAAAGTTTTCTGTCACTAATAACTCACAGTAGTATCACTGTCCTTTCAGTTCGTTTTATCATGTTCAAAACATATCTTCTGGAATTTATACAGTTCATATTAACCTATCGTTACTTTACTATTTACAAAGATTATATACAGTGACAAATTATTCTGAAATACTAGTGATTAACAGAGTTCATAAATTTTCCAATGACATACAAGCCACATTTTATCATATTTTGGTTATTATTTAGTCATCATTATAGTTTATTTTAGACAATATAGTGCATTGTACAATAAGTCGCGGCCTATGTTCATGTCAGAGGTCGGTAGTGGGGGTCCTTGTTTTCAGCAATATTATTCCTCATAATCCTTTTATTTTTTAGCTTAAAGGTTCATCATTAAGCATTCATATCACCACATCGAATATGTCAGATTTTTTTTTTTTTTTAAAGAATGAGAAATGGATCTTTGGAATTTTTTATCGGATTTTGTCAGTATTAAATTGGGAGGTGAAGTCTGTCATACAACATTAGCAGTTAGCGTATAAATTGGGATGATTCTTTTCTTTTAAACAGGTAATGCAAATAAATTTTGCTGACACAGGCAAGGCCAGACTCATCAGCTAATTTGGTGCATAGATTCGGGCTAAATAGCATTCAGAATAAAGATCGAGTGAGAGAGAGAGAAAAACAGCATTATAGTTAGATTAGTCTCTCTAAAATAGTACACAACATAAATTCAGCACATCAATCCATCATTTGCAAAAATTACCATTTATATTATTATTATTATAAAATATTACGTCAAACTAGAATATTCTAAAGTCTCTCATAGCAAAGCACTCCATGCTTCTCTCTCACTTTGCTTTAAGTTTTGCATGCGGTCTGACCTGCTATTGCCTGTTCTTTCCTTTTCAGAAATGAAATGTGTAGTTTAGATTTTCTGTTTTAAATACAACGTGTCTGTAGTCTAGAAACATCATGCTACGTGTCTAATATTTTCAATCGTCGTGTTGTACGTGTGTGTTTAAAGTGTCTGAAAACAAAATAATAGTCATATAATACATATACGTGTGTCTCCTCCGTCATTTTGATGTTGAGTTGTCGATCTTCTTTCCGTTGGCAGGAACACAATTCTCGTGCACGTCGTCAGCTGAAAAAGAAGTCTTAAACTACTGCTTATACTAAAGGTTGTTTAGTCTAAAGATTGATTTTTCAATTAGTGAACGCTTCTGACACATCAGCTTGTAATGTTGTTCAAAATATTTCATATCTGTTGCAAATGTTTTGATACGTACCGTAAATAGTAGTATTGACGCAACATCGTAATGACACTGTCATCTTAATTACTGCCAAGCTCATAAGCATCAGCATAAAATCGTGTGAAATTTTTAAGAAAGTTTTGTCCCACTATACGTGACTAGAATTGTTCAATAAACTTAGATGTCTTTAAAGGTCATATGTTCCCTCTTAAATAAATTGCACAGTTGTTGACATGTGTGTTACCTGTCAGCTGATCATCATTAATCTACAGGTTCCTAGTGGCTTATAAAACTTCATATCATTTGTACTGACTTTGAAAATATAGCTGACTGCAAATACGTTACGTTATCATGTCTCGTATAGCAACATTGTTTGGATTTGAGTGTGTGTGTGTGTGTGTGTGTGTGTGTGTGTGTGTGTGTGTGCGTGCGTGCGTGCGTGCGTGCGTGTGTGTGTGTGTGTGTGTGTGTGTGTGTGTATGTGTGGCTCGTATTAGGAGCCGTTGGGCAAACAAAACATTAATATATCCTTATCACTACATTTCTTTCATAAAAAAAGTCTCCTACTTCAGATCCATCGTACTAAAATAAATCATTTGCTCCATATATTCATTTTCATCATCATAAATATTCTCTTATTCTTATACTAATAATTATAATAATTAATGCCCATAGTAAGTGTTTTATGTTGTATTAAACATAACAGTGGTTCGATAAATCTGTGTTATTTGCTAAGTGTTTGACATGAGAACAGTTACACCGTCTGTTAATATTTGTTGTCCATTCGCAACATTGTAAGAGAAAAAAATATTTTGTTCAGCTTATTCTCCTTGGATCTGTGAATGTTTTACTTATTCACTAGGAACTAGGTGTCATATTTATCATTTTTGTGATCAGCTTAAAAACTAAGCATAGAACTTTTTCAAATGCTTGTGTGGATATAAACCTCTCACTCTTCCCGCGTGTACTGTAGATAATAAATAACTTCCCTCGTGCGGAATTTGAACAATTCTAAAGGGTCCAGAAAATAGATGATGCCACTTTTTAATACGTTTTAAGATAGCTGATGGTTTAGGATGATTTCGCAGAAGTACTAGGTCTCCGATATTAAATGTTTGTGTTCTTTTCAGCTGCTTATCGTAGTAGGCTTTTCTTTTTATAGCTGCAACAGTTAGGGCTACTAATATTTGTCTTACTTTTTCGTCCAGTGTTACGTCACCTCGGGGAAATTTTGGTATCGGTTTTACCCTTTGTCTCTTTGGTTTGTAAAACTAAATCGGTGGGTGTATAGGGTGTAGAATACAAAGGTAGGTTGTTAACCACTTGCTCAAATAGTCCAATATATTCAACCCAGGATGTTTGTTTGTTGGAAGCATATGTTCTGATGAAGCGATTTAATTCACGGAACATGCGTTCCATTGGATTGGCAGAAGGATTGTAACGTGAAATGAGAATGTGATTCAAGTAATTTTTATGAATGAAATCTTTCCACGCTTGACATGTGAAAGTTTTTGCATTGTCGGACAGAATTGTCGTCGGCTTCCCGACAAAACGGAAATAGTCCCGCTCCAGGCGCCGAATCACTGCTTTTGCGGTAGTAGTTTTTAAGGCGTATAACTTCACAAATTTTGAAAACACATCATAGATGCCAAGAATGTGTTTGACGCCTCCGCGTCCAATCGGAAGAGGTCCTGCAGTATCAATTGAAACTAATTGAACAGGTTTATATGGCAAGATAGAATGAAGCGGCATCTTGTTTGACTGATTGTTAGGCTTGCATTTTTGACAGATTAAACAGGATTTCAATGTGTAATGGATTTTTCGTGACATATTCGGAAAATAACAGTATTGTTTAAGCTTACGGAGACACTTTAGTGCGCCAAAGTGTCCCCAAACTCTATGAGTGTGCCAAATTAGAGATTTTTCGTATGTAGCAGGTATGCAAACACACCAGAGTTGCGATTGTACTTGTCTACGAAAGAAAAGTACTCCTTTGTAGACTTTGTAATGTTGATTTAGATGTGCATCTGACTTGTCTGTAATTTGTGTGATAATTTTCCTCCACCTGTCATCTGCTTGCTGTAATGCCTGCATGTTTTTGCACATATCTAAATAATATGTTCTAAATTCCATGTCCTTCATGAGCATTATCTTAAACTCTGTGTTTGACTCAAGGTAGTCTTCAAATTCTGGTAAACCTTGGGGAAGTCTGGAAAGTGCATCAGCTATGACATTATCTGATCCTTTAATGTGTTCAATTTCAAAATCGTATTCTTGTAGTATCATGGCCCATCTGGCTAATCTATTGTGTAATAGTCTGCATGACATCAAAAAGCTAAGTGCCAGATGATCACAGAAGACTCTTGTATGTTTACCAAAGATATAATGATGAAACTTTTTGAATGCCCAAACAATTGCAAGAAGTTCTAACTCTGTGGTTGAATATCGACGTTCGCACTCAGTGAGCGTGCGACTAGCAAAATTGATGACTTTTAGGGACTGTGGATCCAGATTATTTGAAATTTGGAACAGACACGCCCCAACCCCAAAATTTTACGAGTCCGTAACAATACAGAAATCCTGTGACATGTCAGGGTGGTTTAATATGTCTGAGTTAACAAGGGCTTGTTTAATTTTGTCAAAGTCTTGCTGACACTGTTCTGTCCAATTCCAAGGGTTGTTTTTTCGAAGAAGTGAAAGAAGAGCAGTACTATTGAGTAGTTGTTGTGGCACAAAGCGCCGAAAAAATGAACATAAACCGTAGAAGGCTTTTAATTGCTTCCTATTGTGAGGTGCAGGAAAATTTTGAATTGCTTTAATTTTTTCAGGGTCAGGAACAATGCCCGTGGGTGAGATAATGTGCCCAAGAAATTTGATTTCAGTTTTAACAAACTTAGATTTTTTCAAGTTGACAGTTACTCCAGATGACAGAAATTTATCTAACACTCTTTCAAGTAGGATGACATGTTCTTCCCATGTAGAAGTAGCAACAAGTATGTCATCAACGTAAACTGTAATATTATCTAGTAATTCCGGACCAAGTACTGTATCAAGTGCTGTGATAAAGACACCAGAACTCACATTTAGACCAAAAGGCAGTACCTTAAATTGGTACGATCGTCCTGAGAAAATGAAGGCAGTATATTTACGAGACTCTTCTGTTGTAGGAACCTGCCAATATGATGCTCTAAGATCAAAACTGGATAGATATTTGACTCCATAGAACTTCTGAAGCTGTTCTTCTAGGTTTTCTGGCCTAGTTCTAACTGGAATGATAATCTTATTGATTTGACGTGCATCAAGCACAAGACGAACAGACCCATCTGATTTAAAAATTGCAAGAAGAGGACTGGAATACTGTGACATTGAAGGTTCTATTATGTTCCATCTAAGCATACGGTTAATTTCTGCTTTGACAGCTGGTTGTTTTGCCCAAGGTATAGAATATGTTTGCCTACAGAATGCTTCATGAGGCTTAACTTGCATGTTATACTGATATGTCCTAATTACACCTGGCCTTTTGTCAAATACTCGTATGTACTTGTGTAGCAAGTGGAGAAGTTGTTGTCTCTGACTATCTGTGGCATTAGTGGATTCGTTAACTTTTTGAACTATTGATTCAAGAGATTCAGTTTCAGATTCCTGAATTCCAGTATAATTTTCAAATTGCATTTGATTAACAGTGACTTGCTTCAACCTAACAGAGTTACAAGATTTTCTTGGTGTCACTTCCTTCTTAGTCAGATTCAAAATACAGACACAGTGGTTTACTGTCAAATAACATTTACCTTCCTTAAAATCTAATTTTGCTTCTCGACTTTGAAGATATTCTAAACCAAGTATACAGTCTTCTATGACAGCATCTACTACAAGGAATGAGCAAGTATCAATTTCATCACAGATTTGTAGTTGAACAAGTGTTTGTATCTTAACTGGCTTAGATTTTGCACCTACCGCACCGATGATTTTGCAGTTCTGTACAGGAAAGGTAGGTAACCTCTGAATGTTGTTTATGCGTTTAAATAGACTGTAAGACAATACATTAACAGCTGCTCCAGTGTCAACTAAAATCGATGTAGGTATGTCTCCTACTGCTATTAAGATGTGTGCTTGATAGGCAACTATAGGTACTTTGTTTTGTTGTGTTTGTTCCTGGAGTAGCTCTTCCCTGATATCGATTCCTTTATTGTAACGCAGCATATTTACTGTGAGAATTGTGCCCTCACTGCCTCTGTCGCTCAATGTCGGAGGGCCAGACACGAGCCGATAGTTTAACGTCTGCGTCCCGTTAGAATGTCTTTGAGGTCGATTTAAGGTTTCTGTCACGTCAGTTATAGTCACGGTCGATTCATTTTGTGTCCAGTTTGTTTGATCTGTACTGTCAGTCGTCATCGTTGCTACTGGTATTTGATTGACATTTGGTTGTTGTGCAGGAGTAGTAGAAAAGTTCGGAATTTGTTGATTGCCGTTATTGTTTGGAAAAAAATTTCTGTTTCTGTTATTATTATTGTAGTAGTTTCCATTACGCCAGAGCGGTTGTGTGTTACCATTATATTGGTTAGGGAAAGTAGCTGCATTGTTATTGAAATTATTATTATTGTGATTGAAGTAGCCCGGATTAAATCTGTTGTCACGACGGCGTCGGTAATACTGACCGCCGTTTGGTACGTTTCGTACTGCGTTTCCACTGTTTACTCCACTAGTCACTTGTTGCATTTGCGGCTGTCCGGTATTGTTAATAAATGACTGTTGCGGTAACATCTGTGGAGGGCGTGACATGTTTTGATTATTAGGCTGCGGCTGGCTGACATGAATCAGCTGATTACTAGGATTGTTGAAGTAATTATTTGCGTTACCGTACCTGTAACTATTATTTCTTGCTCGGTCATCTTCAAAGATTGAATCTAGTGTGTTCACCTCAGTGAGAAAAGTTTCTAAGTTTTGTGTTGAAACGTGTGCTAGTTGCAACCGCAACCGTGTAGGCAATTTGTTTATTAATACGCGTAGTACTTCCCTGTGCGGGAGGGGGTCATCAAAGAATTTAGCTTTGTTTACGTACTTCTCGAAATATCTCCGCAGACTCCCGTTTCGTTCATTGAAAGGTTGCGGATTATAAACTTCATTTCGAAACCTTTCTTGCACAGCAGGCGACCAAAAGGTGGCTAAAAATGCCCGTTCGAACTCACCATAAGTTTCACAACTCTGTAGGGCTTCTGCAGCCCAGATTCCCGCTTCACCTTGAATGTATCCGACAACAAATCTTATCTTTCTTTTTTCGGACCACGATTCAGGTAATAAACCTCTAAAAGATTGTAGGAAAATGACTGGGTGCACAGTACGGTTCTCATTAATAAAGATTTGAAATTGGTGGTGCTTTATCATACTTTCGTCAAGTTCTTCGGCAGTAGCATGATTTCGTGGTGAATAAGAGGGGGGTATGTTTGATTTCATTTCCCTACCTAGTCGATCAAGGTCATTAGAGGTCGTCAAGCAAAAGTCAGTCTGCGTCCTGTCTGACGTCAAATTGTTAGATGTACCCGGATTATATGGAGAGCGTGGAATATTTGTTGCAATCCTGGGAGATTTCCAATCATGGAACACATTTGTCACGGGTTCATTTGGCCTAGATTGTGTCATCTGCGTATTTAAACTTGATTTCACGTCTGTAAGATCTTTTTGTAAAGCTTTAACAGTATTTCCATGTTTTTCATACACTTGAGTAGCAACTTCTTGAATTACAGTGGTTAATTCTGCGTCTATCTTTTCATTCAACTTCGCTTCTGTATTAGATAAGAATTGTTGTACCCTATCATGATTTTCATTAACAATTTTTTCTGCTTGACTCGTAATTCTCGTAACAGTTGTTTCCAAGTTTTCTTGTTGAATTTTAAGCTGTGTAAGATTCTGTGTGAGACTGTCTATAGCTGTTGGTAATGTTTTAACGGTTTCTTTACAATTAGTTACATCATCGACTACAGAAGAGATTTTTGCATCTACTGTGTCCATGATTTGATCCACTACTTTGTTTTGTACTTCAGAAAACTTACCATTGATAACCTGTTCGACTTTGAGTATCTGTGCGTCTATCTGTTTGTTTACTTCCTCAGAAATAATTGATGGTAAATTTTGTTGTACTGATTCTAGATTTTCAAATCTCGACTCAAATTCATCCCGAGTTATCATTTGAGCTGCGATTTGATTTTGCTGTTCCTCTAGTCTGTCTAATTGCTGCTTGGTGGAATTTTGCAACAGCTCTAAATCATGTTTCGTGTTGGCCTGCAAATGATTAATTTGATCGGTCAAGCCTGAAATCTGATTGTTTGTAGCATGTGTAGATGTTTGTAAATTGTTAATTTGTTGCGACATGTTCGCATGTATAGCATTCGTAGATGCTTGCAAATTGTTTAGTTCGTCTTTAGTAGATGTTTGTAAATTGTTAATTTGTTGCGACATGTTCGCATGTATAGCATTCGTAGATGCTTGCAAATTGTTCATCTGTTGCGACATGTTAGCAAATAATATCTCAAATCGTTTTAACCAATCTTCTTGCGGATTTTCAGATTGGTGTACTGTCTGTGTGGGAAAATCTGTTACGTATGATGTGGTTGCAAGATTTTCCTCCACTATGTGTGGAATCATTTCAATTGATCTCGCAGCCACATTATTTTCAACATTTTGCGCGGGCTGTGAAACATTAGTGTTTTGTTCTGACTCCATTGTAGTAATTTGTCTGCGGGTTTTAACCATACTAATAAATTATCAAAAATTTGGAATAGTGTGGGGAACCTACACACTTCACACGCAAAAAAATTTCTTTTATCAGCACTGTTGAGAAACAATTAAATCACTATTAATATTCGTCACACGCATGCGAGACGCTTCGAGTGAGAGACAAGCGAGGATCGCTTTGTTATATCGATTTAGCAGCCATGTTGGCCATTTTTCTAACTTGTGATTTAAAATAAATATCTGACTACAAAAGAAATTTTGAAAATAGATTTTTGCTAATAGAATGAGGTACTGAATGTGAAATTGCGTACTTGCAGAGACTAAGAGGAAGTAGAAAGCACCAAATAAGCGAAATAATCAGTCTGTCCTTACCTGTGTTACAATTTTCATTGTTGGCTGCTGTTGAATTTCTCGTGATCGGGTGTGGCTCCAAATTTTTATTTTATTATTCTCCGGGTAGTAATTATGATTTTCACGTCACAATCGGTCAGCAGTTGTTCATGAAAAATAAACACATTATGCAGATTAGATATCATACATTGGTGAATGATTACAAATATAAAAAAAAGCCAAACAATGGTATAATTAATTCACATAAAAATACATTTTTTTACAACGAATCGAAGTCCTGTCACGATGGGCGCCAATTCTTATGTAATGTTACTTTTTTTTTTTTTTTTTTTTTTTTTATCGCTGGTGTTGTCACAAGATGAAAGTTGAAAACCGGAATTGAAATCTAAATAACCGTAAGATCAGCAATGAATATTAATTTTTGAAATGGTTATCAGTTCTCAGTAGCAATGTAAGTTAAAAATTACGACAACACCAGAAAGCACCATTACATAAGAAAATAGTGGAATAAGTTACCTGGTATGCATTCATTGGTGGAAGCTGTGACACTGCAGTTGAACCTGGATGAATTGATTAATATCTTCGTTCTCGTCAACTGATGCTTGGTTTCATGACTATTAATTATTAAAGTTTTAAGACCGTGTATAATTTTGATCACTATTGTTATCGAAAGTTAAAGAAATTATCGGACTTCGCTTTTAACAGAATGAAGATTTCCTGCAGGCATTGAATTCACTGTAATGAGAGTAAATAAATTTTGCATTCTTTTGTCATCATGAGGCAATAGGCAACAATTACTAAGCATCAATTTACTAATATTGCTGAAAATAGGAATTAGTTTAAGATGGGAAGAAATAGTAATTATTTAAATGAAATAGGAATTCCAAATGAAAGTTAAAGTTTATTAAGTAAAAGGGTGCTAATCAGAGCTCACACTTACAGGATTATGGAGGTCGAGTAAAATACGTCCGCTCAGTACAAAGGTAGAAGAACGAAAGACGAAAAGCGATTCCGTTTTCTCTCCAGATCGTTTGAAATAGTTGAAGGTATAACTTGAAACAGTGATAATCAGAGATTTATTGGCAGAGAGAACGGATGCTAGCGACAAGCGTCGCAGATATAATTTTCAATAAAAATAAATATTAATGTATCGCTACAGTGGGATCGTTTCCTTCGCTCGGGTATGAGGCGTAAATGAAACAGCATTGACACAAAATACATTTATTAAACAGTTACACTATACATTATTCTTACCGTGAATTGGTTCGGCGAGAGTCGGTGGTGATAAGGCTCAAGGCGGGCGTGAGGCGTTTTGCAGCGTCGGCCAACTACGTCCGGTTACACTGGGGGCATATCTCCTTCTCGGTGGCCAGTAGCGGCGCTTGCCGTTGAAACTAGTACTGTGCGTTAACAAGCGGTGAATCCTGCAGAATTATAGTCGGCGAGATTTAGGAAGAGCTACGAGCTGCGCGTAAAGGAAAGGCAACGGCCACAGGTGGGGTGGCGCTCGCGGGAGGGAGGGTGCGCGCCGACGGTGCTGTCCGTCCTGAAGATATTCGTCCAGCGCCGGCACGTGTCAAAAGTGAGGGGCGGCGACGCAGCGGCAGGCCGGGCAAGGCGAGGGAGGGAAGCCGGCGGTAACTTCGTCACAACCCATTTCTTTCTTTTGGGAGTGTCCATTGTGGAGTTATATGGTCGCTGACTATGAAAGCTATCTTTTCAATTCTTGCCTTTATTTGTAGAAGATCCTTTTTAGCCCCACTCTGTAGAACGGAAAATACATAATTCCTATTGGCAATTGGCCAATGGAGTCAAGACTGATCAGACGCAATTTTCTTGCATATCCTAAACTTGGAAAAATAGGAGCGTCACAATTTGTTCTAAGTCGCTGCATATACAATACAATTAGACTCGTCAGATTCTAAGAGTAAAATATCTGGAAAAATTGTAGAATGTCTGGATTTTGTAAATAGTTGACAGCTAAAAATAAATTGTATAAATAAAATGTTACTTCTTACAGATCACCTTCCCACTGGCACATTTAATTTCTACATTCCCACTCTTACTTGGAATTGGATTTTAAGAGCCAGAGTATTCCGATCGTAAAATAATATTAAGAAAAGATAAAAAATTCAAACAGTTGGCATCAAATTTCAAAGTAATTATGAACTAGGACTTTTTAAAACAACACACTATGGAATTTCCGACTTTATCTGCCACTGCGCTTTGAATTAAATAAATGGGGAAACATGAAAATTTGAGCTTTACCGCGTTTTAGGAGTTTTACGCTAACTAGACAGTCACGCTGACAACTACGCCATCTGCACACAATGAAATAAAGATTATTTCGTGATTTTCTCAGGAACCCCCCATGAATAAATAATGTGACGAATTAATCTAAGTCTCATCGACATATATAATAGGCCTCCCACTATTTCTATAATTCTCTATAGCCCGTAAAAACTGTAATCGTTTTTCGGGAATGTCTTCCTTTTCAGTTAATAACTTCCGCTTATTTGATGTTTCTATCAATCTAAATCTCAAATCAGTACTTATTTTACGTAGCGCCCAGCTACCGCCCGAAAAATATACCTTTTCCCTTAAGATTGGAAGTAATGTTCTCACTATTGGTATTTCTCCGTTCGTTTCATGAAAATTATAAATCGTTCCTCGAACTACGCATTTGACGAAATCATCCATTTCAGTTTTCACATTTTGCCTATAACGTTTCTTATTCGTCGTTGTAAAGGTCCGTGCTTGCTGGTCGACCCTAAGACATTCACTGACAATGCGTTTCAAATCACTTACTGAGACACCTGTAGCTGCAGCAACACGTGACTGAACACTTTCTAATTAATTCCACGGATCTATGGACGATTTTTCTGCTGCTGTTATCATCACTAAGGCCGTATTCACACTGCCGACCAGGCCGAGCTGAGCGATTAAACACGTTGTTGTCGATTGCACTGTTCACACTGTCGGCCAGGCCGAGACGACTCCGTTTTAGCCGAACGGATGACATTCGGAATGTTTAAGATTTCCGGCACGAGCAGATTGGGCTATGATATTGCTTCTGCAGCACAAGTATCTTACATCTCCAGCCTGTTTTCAAAAATCAAATGTTTGTAGAGCCTATGGGAATTAACATCGGGGTTATCAGTCCCTAAACTTACAAACTACTTATGAACTAGTTGATACTAAGGACATCCATGCCCGAGGGGGGATTCGAACCTCCGACCGTAGTGGCCGTGCAGACTGTGACTGACGCGCCGCAGAACGCTCGGCCACCTCGGCCGGCCTTCTTTCAATACAAGTCTCTCTGCATCATAGCTTTCTTTTAAATAACACTTGTGAAAATATATGCTACTTATTATTTCTTGTACAGTATTACTATTCATTCTGTAAAATGAATTTAAAAAATTAGAAATGTTTTTTTAGCTGCTCTCGTAAGGAAAAACTCTCCTAAATGTCAGTCGCAATTCATGGGATGAGTCCATTTCCACCTGTTTCTTATGTGCTTAAAATCCGATGGGTTACTACAGTGTGAGAACAATAGAAATAAAATAAGAAAATCAATGAACTGTTAGCTGGCTTTAAGTAGACGGCAGGGAACAAGTTTTGTTCACCACCGTGTTTCCTTCTATCAGTGGGTGAGGATACCTTGTTGCTGGGGACTAGTCCACCAAGAATCAAAAAGCAAAATAACAAGAAACAAAGTGGCACAAGTTTCTAATCCTTTACTGACGTGATCTACAGTGTTGGAGGCTAAACTAAATGAGCGCATTTTTCTTTCGGTTAAAATAAAGAAAAATCTAAGTACCATTGAGACAAAATTGTCAACAGATGATTCAGAGAAATGTTCGTAGTAATGCAGTTCCTCTAAGACAGCGTCTTAACCAAATAAATAAGAAAATGCTTCAAATGTTTGTAAAGCTTATGGGACTTAACTACGGGGTCATCAGTCCCAAAACTTACAAACTACTTACGAACTAGCTTATACTAAAGACAGCAAAACATCCATGCCCGAGGGGGGATTCGAACCCCCGACGGGGAACGGTGTCGCGCATCGGAGCATAGCGCCTCAATGCGCTCGGCCACTCCGCCCCGGCGATAATATTCTGAGACCTGTGTAGAATTCTTTGAAAGTGGAGATAGGTTGAAATACAATAAGTGTGTCCCACATAAAACCGGTAAACCTCACGTACGCCACCACTTGCAACGTCCCTTATAATGAGCTAACGATATGTTTTTAATGTTACTTTTATCTATTCCTTTCTTACTTATTTCGTTCATACTTTAATCTTGGGCGCGAGTTTTATTCCTTTTATGTGGGACAAAATGTATACAATGATTATGCAGCGGTGGAGCGGCCGAGCGCATTGAGTCACTATGCTACAATGCGCGAGACCGTTCTACGGCGGGGGTTCGAATCCCTCCTCGGGCATGGATGTTTGTTCCGTCTTTAGTATAAGCTAGTTCGTAAGTAGTTTGTAAGTTTAGGGACTGATGACCCCGCAGTTAAGTCCCATAAGCTTTACAAACATTTGAACATTTGTTTGAACATACAATGATTTTTACCTTGTGGTTCGACATTTTCTGAGAGCTACAAAAGCGAAAACAGGAAATTGACGCCGTGGGGGAATAGCCGACCTCAGTGAGGAGCCGTGCTGCGGTGCGCGCGGTCGTTCGCCGTTGGGGGTTCGAGTCACCCTTTGGGTGTGGGTGTATGTGTTGTCCTTAGGTTAGTTTAACTTAGTTTGTGTAATTTGTAGGCTAGGGACTAATAATCAGGCAGTTAAGTCCCATAGATTTACAAACGTATGATTTTAATAAAATGACTATATATGACTTAGGCATAGATGTAGCTATAAATTTCAACATAATTTTGGTTTTCTTGCTGGTATCATTTCCATCTAGAATGCCAATAAGTATAATGTCAGAAAATTTTATTGCAGTCCATCAACACGAAAGTTGCAGTTAACACTGATTTATTCTTCTCTTCTAGTACCAAACACAATATATATATTCCATTAATTGTATAATGTGGACAAGAAATCAGTTGTATGCCTCTTATAAAGTATGGCGTAATGTAAAACCATAGCAGATCATTGTCTGTTGTAATCGGTCTCCACTTTTATACTTATTTTCGCGTTATGGATAATTAACACATAACAAAGGAGCGACACACATGGCCAGCAATTCATTTTTTCGGCGCTGCAGTGCTTCACAGAACAGTAAGCTGCCCGCTATCCAACTTTTCCAATACACGATTTGTAAATCAAGCGCACACACATGACAAATAGCGTCCTTTGAAAACGACTGTTATGAATTATGAGGAGGTGAATTAATTATTAGAAAGCTGGGATATTTTACTACCACGTGTCAAAAATTCCGACTTTTTAACCATATACTTTCATCAAAGTCGAGTGTTGAGGCGTTACGAAACTGAAAACTCGCGCGGAATGAAAAGTAGACATTTTCTTTTTTTATAGGTAAACCAAAGCTTTTAAGAAAAAAATTAGTTGATAAAACGATGTGGGGTGGTCTTATATACCGTCCAAATTTTTTACAACTTGAAAATCGGAAAAATGTATTTTCCTCCTTTCTTTGGCTCGACCCGGCGTGCAGTGTAAACACCCTGGGCAGTCTAAACAGACGACTCGATGTTTTCGGCCTGTAGTGAAACGCGCGAAGCGAACTGTGCGGCGGTCACTGCAGCTGTGCGCCCGCACCTTCCCCCACTACACAAAACCGGCGCAGGGCCACTGCGCATCCTGACGTCATAGCTCACGCTACATCTCTTCAACTATACGTCGTGATTTTTCCCTCTTCAAAACGTGTTGCGTAGTCGCACGACCAGAGATAGCGGCGCGGCGTGGAGGTAGTGCGCTCTTGCTCTGGAGTTGAACCAATGCCCTTCAGCCTGAAATATTCGACTGGCAGAACCTTTGACGGAAATCACAGCTGACTATCGCGACCAGGCCTCATATCCTGGGTACCTCTGTTATTGCGGATCTTCCTGAACGCTGTACTAGCGACCAGATTCTTCCATCTTCTTTCTTATATCTTGAGTGCCAACTATCACTGCCGGAGGTTGAACGTGACAAACTCCACATCTGCTACTGTGTTGCTAATAACGTCGCTACTGCCAATCTGTCGTTACTAACTCCATCACTCTGTCTCCATCACTATCTGTTCCATACTGTCTGACGTCACCTTCATAGCCGTGATATTTATTTTATGGACCTGGCTGGAGGTGAACGATCTTCGTGGTCGTTGTGTTCTGTTGTGATGTTGTGCAGTTTCTAGAAAGATCGATCCATACATTGCTCTGGAGGTCAATACACTAGGTTATTGGCTTCTGATCACGTTGCTTCGCGAAGTTCGAGACGATCACTTTTTACAATCAGTGCTTTCACGTGACGTCGACGGTCGATTGTCTGATCGCTGAATCGACGTCTTTTGCTTGTGGAGAGAGCGGTAGCCTCCTGGTTCCACGTGAATACTCCGCGGGACAATGTGTTGAATCTGCAGCGTTAGCTGGTAGATGCACTGTCGGAATGCAGCGTAGGTCTGCTGTTTTACAAGGCCGTGCCTGACTGAACTGAACAAATTTTGAATTTGTGCTTTACGTATTATTTACTTTCATTTATTACTGTATTTTATTTCACTAGTTTATTTACACACTTTACTGCAGTCAACACATAATATCAGTGCAATACTAAAATGAACTAACGTAATATTTGGTTATCAGACACAATCTTCGAACCCTACTTCAATCAGAACATATAAAAACACCTGTATATACAAATCTTGGAATATATCAGAACAAATGTATTCAATGTGATATGTTTCACATAGGAAGTTCTATATCCGATATCGTGAACACGTTAGAAATAGTGACAGCAACACATCAACCTTCTTCCAGCACTTGAGATTAAACAACATATAGCTGACGAAATACAACGAGCTGTTGACATTATACACAGTTCACAAAAGGGATCAATGATGAACGTCCTTGAAGAAACTGAAATTTATTCACAAAGAATGATTTACCCTCAAGAAATTGTAAATGAGCAGATCGATGTGAAACATAAAATCTACATAGAAAACTTTATTTATACTCTCTTGCCAAATACACAAACAAATAAGTGAAATCAACAAACACAGAAGATATCATACTATTAAAAAAATAATATTAATCGCTGCACACAAACAATTATACTAATAATTACATTAAATCGTAAAGAAACTTGCAAATCATAAAAATATCCAACATAACCAGTTCTACAAAATATTCATTATACAGGGTGATTCACCTAAATTACCCCTGGATATATTTCGTAAAACACATCAAATACTGACGAACCGATTTCACAGACCGAACGTGAGGAGAGGAGCTAGTGTAATTGGTTAATACAAACCATAAAAAATGCACGGAAGTATGTTTTTTGAGACAAACCAGACAAACCTAGGTTTTTTTTAATGGAACCCCGTTAATTTTGTTAGAACATCTGAACATATAAACAAATCAGTGCCGTTTGTTGCATTGTAAAATGTTAATTACATCCGGAGATATTGCAACCTAAAGATAACGCTTGAGTACCACTCCTCTGTTGTTCGATCGTGTGTATTGGAGAGCACTGAATTAAGTAGGCAACCAAAGGGACCGGTGATGTACCTTTGGTATAGAAGAGACTAGAACAGCACATTACGTCCACATGGAAGAGACTAGAACAGCACATTACGTCCACATGCTAACACCTTTATTGGTCTTTTTCACTGACGCACATGTACATTACCATGAGGGGTGAGGTACACGTACACACGTGGTTTCCGTTTTCAATTACGGAGTGGAATAGACGTGTCCCGACGTGTCAGCCCAATAGATGTTCAAAGTGGTTGCCATCATTTGATTTGGTGCACACAATTGCAATCTATGGCGTAATGAATGTCGTACACGCTGTTCAAATGTTTGTAGAGCTCATGGGACTAAACTACGGGGTTATCAGTCCATAAACTTACAAACTACTTATGAACTAGCTACTACTAAGGACGGCACAAATATCCATGCCCAAGGCGGGGATTCGAACCCCTGACCGTAGTGGCCGTGCAGACTGTGACTGACGCGCCGCAGTATGCTCGGCCACCGTGGCCGGCGGCGCAGTACATCTGGTGAAATGTCGCCGCAGGCTGCTACAATACGTTGTTTCATATCTTCTGGGGTTGGTTGTAGGCACATCACGGTACACATTCTCCTTTAAAGTACCCCACAGAAAGAAGTGTAAGATAAGGAGAACGAGCAGGGCAATTTATGCGTCCTCCACGTCCTATGAAACGCTCGTCAAACATCCTGTCAAGGGCCAGCCTACTGTTAATTGCGGAATGTGCGAGGTGCACCATCATGCTGATGCCACATTCGTCGACGCGTTTTCAATGGGGCATTTTCCATCAACGTTGGCAGATAATTCTGTAGAAACGCGATGTATGTTGCAGCTGTTTGGGCCCCTGCAATGAAGTGAGGACCGATGAGGTGATCGTGTGGTGTCGCACAAGTATAAAGTGCGCGCCACCTACTTCCGCCGCGCGTCGCCATGCACGCACGGCGCGGCGTTCTTACGACGTCAGCCACGAGCGCCCTCTGCTACAACTCCGCTCGTGGCCACCTCTGAACGACATCTTTCACTGAGATAGGAACCAGTTAACACTTCGGAATCAGATAGGCACCAATGAAGACTTGGCTATCGGATAGGCACTAGGCAGGCCTCTAGCTCAACTATGTATCAGCATTCTGCAGTACTGAGCTATGTAAAAGTTAAGTATTGTATAAATTATGTGCAATATAGATCTCGTTCTAAATTGCTCTAGTGTTTCTAGTTTCTGCTGTCCCACTGGCTGCTCACCTCCGTACCTGCACCAGCGTGCATCCTTTATTCCTGTGTCGGTCTCTTTCTGCTCGGCCACCGACACCTACGACGGAAACGAGACACAAAAGCGGCGACGAGGCTGGGACACAAAAGATCGTCAATGATTCCGAACCATACATTTACAGTCCACGGTCGCTGTCGCTCTACCTGTCGGAGCCAGCAAGGATTGTCCACGGACCAGTAATGCATGTTCCGTAGATTCACTGCTCTGTGGTTTGTGAAACGCGCTTCATCAGTAAACAGGTAGAACTGCAACGAATTCTCTGTTAATGCCCATTGACAGAATTTCACTCGATGATTAAAGTCATCACCATATAATTGCAGATGTAGTGACACATGAAACGGGTGAAAGCGGTGACGATGCAGTATGCACATGACACTACTTCGACTCAGTTACCGGCTCTCACAATGCCCCGTGTACTCCTGTGTTGGTTCATGGCAACAGCAGCTAACACACCAACTTCACCCGCTTCTCCTGTGACGGACCTGTTACGGACCCGTTTGCGTGCTACGACCATACCTGTTGCATACAGTTGGCGGTAGATGTTTTGAAATGTGCGGCACGTTGGATGCTCTCTGTCCGGGTATCGTTGTGCATACACCCTGCAGGCTTCAGCTGCATTTGTCGACACTCGCCATAGTTGAGTATCATCTCCGGCTTTTCAGAGTTCTAATACACCATGCTCACAGTTACTACAACATTACACTATCACATACGTCTGGTAACACAGTGTATTACAGTTAGTCTGCGTGCAAAGACGAATGCATAATAACAATAGCAGCATGCGGACACTGCCACAGCTAGACCAAACCACGACAGTGCACTAAAGCCACACTTGTAAACACGGTCGACATCGTCAACATGTCCCTGCAGATGCTGCTCGCCGACCGTGGCCCGTGTTTGTTACAACACGCAACTGAACGTCGGAGGTTTCAAGCGTCAGATTTAGATTACAACATCTCCGGATGTAATTAACATTTTACAATGCACCAAACGGCACTGATTACGTATTTGTTTATATGTTCAGATGTGATAACAAAACTAATGGGCTTCCATTTAAAAAACTTAGGTTTGTGTTAAAAAAATACTTCCGTGCACTTTTTTATGGCTTGTATTAACCAATTACACTAGCCCCTCTCCTCACGTTCGGTCTGTGGAATAGGTTCGTCAGTATTTGTTGTGGTTTACGAAATATATTCAGCGGTAATGTTAGGTAACTCACTCTATACAACGTTCGCCTACCATTGTATGTTATATATCACCACCAAATTTATTATGAAATTCTTGCAATCCAGATCTGAGAATTTGTAAGAAACTTCGCTGTATCAAAGACGCTCTTATATGAAGAAATTATGAATTAATTACGACAGGCCTAATAAAAATAGGCCACTGTATGGAATAACAAAGCTTAATGCATGTAGGAGGTACCCAGGTAAGATTTTACAGTTATAAAAACTTAATTTTAGCAGTAAAATTAGAGAAAGATCCGTGTGAGCTACCGACTACTACCTGCTGCAAAACCTTGCTCCCTGGTCTAAATTGAGAACTGACTTGGTTCAAATTATTCTAATAACATGTAGTTAACAACACAATGGCCAACATACATAGCAGCTCACACTAAATTACACACACACACACTAATAAACAAGCCACCAAAATTGAAGTTACTTCATAAAGGTGGCTAAAAAAATCATTTATGGCGCAACGGAACTTAAACATACAAAATTACATCTGAGCTTGTTCTCAGCACTGGTGAAAAACGAATATTAAATAAAAGGGAGAAGGTGCTCGCAAACTACAATTTATAGGCAAGTCAAAATTATACTGAATTTAACTTGTTTATACAGGTCGATCGCAAGCAAAATGAGGAACCAATTTGGTTAATACAAAAAAATGCATCCCATTGAAGTAATGTACTTAAGTTAACCTATCTTACACAGACGATGCCCAGCACTGAATTGATCATAACTTAACGCTACTGGGGGAGGATTTACAAACAACACTCACTCGTTTACACACACGCAATGTAACAGCGAAATTCATCAAAATCAGTGTGCTGAAGCGAAGCAGAAGCAGGCGCCGCTATCATAGGGGAAATTCAGCAAACCTGGAGGTACCACACAACACAATATACAATAAAACTGCGCTGATGGCTCTGGTCTGTCGAGCCTGATTTGAGACGGTGCATGAGTATAGCAAAGTTAAGTTTCATCTAGATTAGACCGCGAGCAAACAAGCTAATGGCGACACACGGCTACATTACATGATAGCAGTCCACTGAAGGTGAAGTGGTTAAAAATCGGATTCATTACACAAAATCAGGCAGGACTCTTAAGTTGTAGTCTGAGAGTAAACTAGCTAGGTAATGGCTTTACGAGAAGTGGCGTGAATTCAGGTGACTAGCTGCAAACCCCTGAAGTCGGAGTTCGGACCCATGTGGTTCCGAAAACCGATAAAAATGTATAATTTCAATTTTCGAAAAATAAAGAAAATTAACTACAGCATTTAACCCCTAGATGTGCGTAGAATTTCATATGGAAGCTACTACAATGCAGCAACATGCAATTGGGAGCGTTCACAAAGACAGAAAAGTGAAATAATTACAAAATAAAAACTATGGTATGCAACCCATAGAAATGTTTAGAATTTCATAAGCAAGCTATTGAAGGAGGTTGTACAAGGCTCGGAGAGGTTTACTGACCATGACTGAGAGCATACTACAAGTTCAGAGAAGAAACAGCAAAATTAAAATAGGTGGGGAGAGACGATCACGAAATATTAGTGGAAATCAGAAGGATACACGCATAGTTACTTACCTTATTGGCATGGAACAAACAATAGTGGAAGCTGAATGCTTTGTTCTAAGAACCAACCATATGGAACACATATCACTCATGGATGGAAATGATATGAAAGATTTTACATGCATTGTACAAAAATGAACATATCATCTGTTAGAAATCGGGCCCCACAAAACTAAAAAGAATTTATACAGAGTTTGTACACCACCACATAATCACAAAAGGTTTGAATATACCAGGCCATTATCAAACTGCAACTAGTAACACATACACCGCATTTATCTGTTGGAAACCACTGGATTAAAAACTAGAACACATTTCCATGCACGATCGGAAGGAATATTCCAAAAAATGAATCTAAGTTCAAGAGTCTAAGTTAAACATGATAGACAATGAATTGCTACCATCTCCATGGGCACAACAGCAGAACGAATGTTACCTCACTGTGGTCCGAGTACAAAGTGAAGCCCTAGCGGCCAGGATGCGCGGGAAAGCTACAGGGAAATCCATGATAACAGCGGTGGTGCAGAGAGAAGATCTTAAGACTCGCCCTGGAGCAGGCTCGTCGACTAGCTTTTAACCAAAGGGTGTAGAAACCTCTTTGGTCGCATCAGCAGCAGGGGTTGGTAACAACTAACTATGACTCTGAGCCAGAGAGAACCATGCAAAGCGAGCTATCACTACCCACATTCAGACAGCAATTAGATCCTCGCACATCCACTTAAAAGTAAAACAAGTGCACATTCTAACAGGTACAATGGCGTAGCGGAGAAGACGTACTTATTGCCACATTCATAAATACAATAATAAATTATTAAAATAACAAAATCCTAGCAATATTAAGTAACATTTCAGAAACTAATATTTTAAAACATGAAATAAAAATGCTATTCATCATGCCTTGAAAAGAGTGTGGTTCTAGTTTTAACAAAATGCTAATCTAGCGACATAAAATATATTACAATTTTATAAAAAAATGTGGAAGACGACAGACGGTCGTCTTTCACTGTTTCAGCACAATCGCTATCTTTAAGTTTCTGCTAAAATAATATAAATAACTTAGGAATAATATTGCAATGCGATAATATAGACTGATAACATACGTACAATAAATTTAGGAACATTAATCTTTACTTCCTTGTAACGTCGTTGTCTTGCTGTCATGTTGATTTTACTATTTTATTTCTGTTAATAGTGAGCACATTTAGTGTCTTTCTTATATATCAGTTTCCGAATTTTATTTTTTTTTTATTTTTGCGTTTTGACAGCTATATTGACAGCTCAGGCAGCGACGTTACATGATTACAATCTTTCTAATTCATTGGTATAATTTCTGTATAGGTTTTGTTAAATTACGAATTTGATTTGTATTTATATATATAATGAATTGACGGTAGTAATAATACATCGGTGTCTCCTGTTAAGTACACATATCTCAGAATTTCAAAATATGGCTAACAACGTTCAGTAGGCCAAATAAGTTTTAAAAAAGGCATTCAAACACTGCAAATTAACAAAAATAGGAATTGTCACATGAATAGCAAGAATTAATATTTCGATTTGACAATTTAAAAAAGAAAGGAACAACGCAAATATTATTAATGTAGTTTAGAAAATGCACTCAGGCAGATGAAAACGTACTGCTTTATCAAATACGATGTAGCAAACTCAATCAGGTACCAATGAAGAATATATAACAATAACAGTCTGAGTGTAGTCGGATAAGGCGAATACTATGGATAGTTTGTCAAGCAGGATGGCTCACTGAAGTTGTGGCCAGCAGCTTGCGCATGGGGCCGCAGGACCGGCGCCGGGTCAGTGGTGACGCCGAACAGCCCCGCCCGTGCCCGTTCCCACTGGGGACTATCTGATTACTACTGTGCACAGACTCGCTGGCGCTACAGACGCCACCGCCAAAAAGGCAAGACAGATTACATACGTCACCAAGGACTGCAAATGAAACAGTAAAAATTATCAAGTGGACCAGTGACCAGAAGAGGACCTCACAGTTTACTGAGGTGGCACATGAAAAAGAATGAAGTGAAACATGGCTGCAACAGCAGGAGGCAAACAGCAGTGAAGGAGGTTACTAAGTAAGTCATCGAAGTGTTACCATGTATTCGAGGAGTACCCTGAGTGCCAACACTTTATCAGTTCAAAGTCACGTAGGAATGTGGCAAGAAACAAACTTGCAGTCGTCACCAGGGACAGATAACATTCAGACCAGAATACATATTGTCGCGTTGAAATGGAAGCAAGCTTGAGTTCGAAGGCAACTGAACACAGCGCTTATACTGAAAGCAGGTTTATTACTAACTTAACCTACACTCAGCACTAACAGCCACTCTGGCAGTGTGCTCTGTTATTTATACAGAGACAGAATTTACCAGAAATTAGAAGAATAGTTAACATAAGAAAGAAGTAGAAATTACAAGTGAACGTAAGAAATATGTAAAGCATTCTGGAATTGTTTATTACAAAGAAATAAACTTTTGCCGGTGGACGGGATTGAACCGGCGACCTTCATCACCGCAGTCGGTGACGCTATCCGCTGCGCCACGCCAGTTGTCGGTTTACGTTGTGTCTCAAGGCAATACATTTGGCTTTCGCCATTGCTACCTAAACAATGACACCACCTCCAAAACAAAACAAAAATGTACTTTTTGCAGGTGCTATTATTGCTTCAAATATCAGAAGGAATGCTTTTCGTTCCGTTCAAAAAGGGACTAACAACTAAATATCATTCGATTACTTAACTGAAGAAAGGAAGATTTTCCACATGCAGTGAACATGATACCTCAGGAGTAATTAAATTTAACTACTACTTGTACCTAATGCATGGTAAATAGATGTGAACGTTTCGAATAGGAAACTGTTTCACAAAACATCGAAGATAAATGGCACAACAAATGACTGCACACGAATTTCGAACAGCAGGCAGAGATTGTTAAGTGTTGCAGTTAGGAACGCAATTAGGGCAGTTTCGACCGACTGAATGACGGACCGACACTTGGTTGACATAAAATGCAAATAAGACTTATTAGGCGTGACGTATAAGATAGATCACTTATTCGAGACGGCAGTTTACACAGGAGCGCAGACACGTCGAGCGGTCCTCACTGCCTTCCCTGGGGACGGGAGATGGTATCGGCGCCAGCTGGCGTCGTGGAGAGCGAGCGCAGCGGCGGTGACGCCCGCGCACGCCTCGCCTCGCTGCTCTCGACACGCGCCCCACGTGCTCGCAGTGATCCACTGTCGCTCCGTCTCAACCGATTAATGTCCACTCGAAACTAACTGCCCAGTGCCACGCTACGGATGGGCAGATTTAAGGGCCCTAAAAGCGCGGTCGTAATTTTCCTGTTTCCTTTCCCGTGAAATATCTTCTTCGAAATTCGGGACGATGGCGGTGTCGCTTACATTGATATAGCCTGGACGACAGTCGTTGTTATACCGCGCCACGTCACTATAATGGGCGCTGTGAATATTTCCTCTCGCGCGGCGCTAGTTATCCTTCATCTACATCTACATACGTACCCCGCAATCCACCGTAAGGTGCGTGGCGGAAGGAACACTGTACCACTACTAGGCACTTCCTTTCCTATTCTACTGCCATATAGAACAACGAGATAAAGAATGCCTACATGCCTCTGTACGAGCCCCAATTTCTATTATTTTGTCATTGTGATCACTACGCGAAATGTAAGTAGGTGGGAGCGAGATCGTACTACACTCAGCTTCAAATTCCGGCCCTCCAAATCTCCTCAACAGAAATTCACGAAAGGAATGTCGTCTTTCCTTCAGCGATCCCCAGTTGAGTTGCCGGAGCATTTCTCTTACACTCGCGCATTGGTCGAACCTACCAGTAACAAACCTAGCTGCTCGCCTCTGAACAGCCTCCACATTTGCCTTCCGACTCGAGCGACGCGAACGCTGTTCTCCCCGCCACTCCCCTTGCGGAGCGGATGGCTCGACGACGTCCAGTACACCTGAAGGTGCCTCGGTAGCAGGGACAGTGGGTGAAGCATGAAACACCTGAGGTGTCCCACTCGACGCACCAGACTCTCCCACCCCGCTGTACCCCGAGACAGCAGCCTGAAGACAGCTGACCGTAGCCAACAGCACGCTCAGCTGTTCGCCAACCACGGCCAACTCCTCCTGCGTCCGCACACAGCAGGCACACATCCTATCGATACAATTAACTGTAGAAAGTAGAAAACTAATTAATCAACTCTTAACTAGCCTAGTACTTTAATAAAGGCGGCTGGCAGCTGATTTAACTGTGGTTAGTGGTTACTACACTGTCAAAACAACGAATATGAATCCGGCAGTTTTCAAAATAAAGAAGAAAATTTATAGAATACACTGTTATCAAACGCGCGGGAATATAAGCTTCACAGGGTATTTATCAAAATACGCGAGAATAATCTCTTAAAACAGTAGCACAAACTAATCTGCCAAGTAGGTGAGAAGAAACCTCTTAAAAACAGAAGCACTAACGAAAATTAAGAAATCAACTGGCAACGAAATTTCACGCAATCAAATTATGATACTTAGCGCTCTGGACGATGAGGCGGCGACACAGCGGATCACAGCTTCTGGGTTACACGTCATTGAAAAAATAGGAATTAAGATCATAGCTTCACACAGGAGAAGCCGGAGTAGACTTAAGTGCCTCATGTTTGTCTAACAACCGCGCCAATTTGCTCGGTAAACTACGAGGAGATCTTACTGCTGGCTAGCACTGATTCTGAAGAAGATATCGACCATTTCAATCAATCTGTCGACTGATATAACACAATAGCCACCTTGGATATGCGGAAGTGGATTCATATAATGAAGAGCACAGTATGCGGCAGTTAGGTAGATTGCAGGAAAACTCTCTGGGCATCCGCACTTGGATTCGCCATCGTGAACAAGTGACACTAGTTTAACATTTTTCTCAAGTTGTGGGTCAAATTAAAGACTCGGAGATCTTATAAATGGTTTTATATAGTCCTTGATGGACACATTACCGAACTCTGGCAATTTCTGAACACTGAAGGTAATGACGAAACTCATCACCAATCTCCAATCGAACCATGATAGACTCGAAATCGAGATTTTTTATCCTCTTCTGACGCTCTATATCACAAAATAACTTAGGGATCTCAGTGAGCAAGAAGTTGGAAAATAGTTCACTCAAAGGAACAGCTTAATTAATAGAATCATTCGCTATCCATCATTCATCTTAACTCGTCAGCCACTAAATTATGATACTCTAGAATGTGACGCACATTGAACCGAAATGCGGAAATCCGAATTGCCCGTCGCGCAATACCGTTTCACGAGCGCGGGGCAGAAACCAACTGAGAGCTCGATAATCAAAAGCAATGTTCCTAATAGTACTTAGAATTCTCCACGGCGAACAAAACCGAGAGATCCTGAAATTCAAATTCATGGGTGGAATACTTATTCTCGGCAGGTCAAATACAGCTAGAAGCGTAATTTGTGAGCCTTTGCTCCGCCTTCTGTTCCTGCCCGAGGGCAGTCGTTACTCTGGAGCTAGGCGCATCAGACTGTAAAATCGATAACCTTGAGAACAGTAGCGATGCTAAAGGCCACAATAAGATCTTCGAAAGCGGACTTCCTAGCTTGCTATCCAGACTAAAATTTCACACATATAGTACGACAAATTTCACAGCACTGCCAATCCGGCAAGTTCCAGCAAGTTTGGATATAAATTTTCAAGAAAAAAAGGACATCCAATGAAAAGATAGTACTTTACCTTAAATCCCTCACTAGAAATACGTGACACTGTAAAGCTATCACGCGACGATGGCTTCGCTCTAAAAACCCGTCTGCTCTAGATGGTCTAATACCAAGCACAAGCGTACTATCTTATCGCAGAATTTCACACTACAAATTGCAACGTCTTCTAATTAATTAAATTATAGACGAACTTAAATTTATAGCCGCCGTGCACGGAAGCTAATAACCTACGAAGCACCGACACCGCAGTAGAGAGACCAAAGTGTACCCAGTTGGATTCCTACAGCCGCGGCGGAGTGGCCAAGCGCAGTGAGGCGCCATGCTGCGATGCTCGAGCCCGTTCCCCGTCGGGGGTTCGAATCCCTCCTCGGGCATGGATGTTTGTGCTGTCTTTAGGATAACGTAGTTCATAAGTAGTTTGTAAGTTTAGGGACTGATGACCCCGCATTTAAGTCCCATAAGCTTAACAGACATTTCATTTTTCTGAATTCGTACAGTCGTTGCAAGAGGCTGTGGCGACCTTCGACTAATCGTGTGGAATCTCACGGTGCGTCTGGGAAATACCGATCCCAGCTAGCCAAGAAAACAGTTATGTAAATCGACTCCCCAAATCAACAACCAGTGTAAAGCCCCCTACTTTATTTTTAGCCACCAGAAATATCTGCGATGCATTCGGCTTGGTGTACGGCTGAATGACTCCTTCTGCTAACATTTTATCTATTAGGTGACTGTTTTACTCCGACATGATCGGACAGCAAAATTCGGTACTCAATACGCTCTGAGACGCCGAGTTCGTCAGATAACTCCTGAGGAAGATCACTCAATACTTCAAGCAACAGCTTTGCTTGATCAAGTGACAAATAGACAAGACGCTACGGTCGGGGGTTCGAATACCCCTCGGGCATGGATGTTTGTGTCGTCTTTAATATAAGGTAGTTCAAAGTAGTTTCTAAGTTTAGGGACTGATGACCCCGCTTAGCAAACGTTTGAACATTTTGAAATAGACAAGATGTAACCCTCCCAAAGCCTCGTGGGTGTTACAAACGCTTGGGAGACTGGAATAAAAACATAGCTTAAACATTACTATATGGTAAAAACCAAAATAAAGCCCTCTTTGGGCTTCCTGACGAAATCACACTGCTCTGTGAGATAATTACTTAAACTCTCCACCACAAGAATACTTGACAAAAGCGACGTTTTGGATCATGGCTACTTCAGGCTTTATTGGGCTGAATCAGCCAAATTGCATAACAAAGGTGTGACATTTTTCGTGCACGTGGGATCGCTACATACTTATTTTAAGTTGCATACATTCAAACTGCAATTTTTGATTTCTGTCACTTCTTTTCGCGGGACAGCGATATTCTTTCAGTATTTTCTTATCTGACAGCACGGATGGAATTTTATCGGCGATACAACAAATTTACTTAGTTACCACTTACGATGCAAGGCGAAAGACGGCTTTCTGCCGTATTTCCTAGGTTTTTAACTTTGTAAATTATCTAAGTTCCTTAGACGGCCTTTCTTTTGCTAAACGAAAACCCCTCTCTTTCGGAGGCGAGAGGAATAGTATTTCATTTCATGTTTTTTAAATGTTAGTTTCTGTAATATTGCTGGGATATTAATATGCTAATATTTTATCATTGTGTCAATGAATGTGGCAATATGTACGGTTTCTCCGTGACGCCACTGTTCCTGTACTTGCTTTATTCTGTATGTGCATGTATGAGAATCTTCTAGCATGGGAGTCTGAGTGTATGTATGAGAATTTTCGTCGTCAGCTGCTGGCTGCGCAATACTAGTGTTCTCTGGCTTTGTATCGATCGGTAGTCGTTACCAACCTTGCTTTTGGTGCTACCAAAGATGTACCTCCACCCTTTCGTTACAAGTTGGGTTGGTAATGGCCAGTTAGCGAGCCTCAACAGGACGCGCGAGTTTCAGCTCTCCCCACCACCTCGGATTTTACAGGGATTTCTACCGATTTCCGGTGGTGGAGGGGCCTGGGTGGCAGATATGGACATTCGGTGGCTGCAGTTCAACCTGGTAAGACGTTCTGGATTTTCTTTCCTGTCTTGAGATGGTAGCGATTCGTTGTCTGGTTTGTTAGACTTCAGATCTTTGGTTCATTTTTCGGGATAAGTTTCTTCAATCATGTACGGAAATGTATTCACTTACATTTCGGTGATTTTGCATTGGTGAACGCAGTGAATATGCAACTAATTCGGTTTGATAACGGCTGGGAATGGGTAACCTGTGTGAGACTATCTGGCAGTGTATGAACTCTGTTTATTTTTTTGAGTGAAACACACAGGATAATTGTGCTACTTTCTGCAAATTGTATTTACTAACCGGTTTTCGGCAGTTACGCCATCTTCAGGTAAACACTACAGAGATATAGTTATGCTGCTTAGAAGTACACAGGTCAAATATCTTAAGTTGTTGTACAGATAGTATGTATACAGAAATTTCTTAAAGAAGACTAGTGTTATAGGTATAATTACATCATTCAACTTGTAGAACTTTGATAAAATATGTGACACAAAATATAAATTACAATACAAAGAAATAATTAGTAACATTTAAAATTGAACGAAATGGTCTATTGATTAACTGCACAAGTATTCAGAATATAGAATGGTTAGTATAAGATAAATGAAACATCTGTGAATATATAAATTCCATTTTATGAGCTATTACTGTCATAAATCTCCATTAATAACAGAACTAATTGATATCAGGAAAGTAGGCTATGGAACTGGGGTAGGGATGTGAGGCACGTGAATTGGAATCAGTGGTTAATGTGGGTCCATTACATTCTGCAGACAGGAGTGGTGAGTAGGGAAACTGAGTTTGATCATTCAGCACAAGGTGTGGAGAAGTTGACATATGTTTATTAATTTCCAGTATTTCTAAAAAGTTCATTTTCTTCCCTTTTTGGATATGATGTAGGACATCATGTTTAACATGGTAGCTATGGTTTTCATTTAGTAGATGGTCTGCAAATGTTGAGTTCCCTTTCCTGAGTTTCCAACTTCTGTGATGTTCTTTTAATGTAGTGCTTATTGCTCTGCCTGACTTGACACAGTTGCAAGTGATCTTGTATATCCCACTCTTTTCCAAAGCTAGAATTTTGTCTTTTGCCATGGGGTAGAAAGTGACCAATGGTATTGTGCACATAAAAGGAAATTTTGAAATTTCTGGATTTAAGTTTTTTGGCAACATGAATAGAAACCTTTTCTAAATATGTGATTGTGCTCCATTTGTTGAAGTGTTGGGGTGTTGAAGTGTTGACAGCAGGGTAAAGAAGGGAAGAGACTTGTTGTTTTTGTTTTTTGTGCATGATGGAGTCTACCAAGGAAGTCTTCTTTAAGAAATTTCTGTATACTTACTGTCTGTACAGCAACTTAAGATCTTTGACCTGTGTACTTCTAAGCTGCGTAACTATATCTCTGTAGAGTTTACCTGACGATGGCGTAACTGCCGAAAACCAGTTAGTAACAAATAAAATTTGCAGAATATTGCACAATTATCCCGTGTGTTTCACTCAAAATGAATCAAATATTCTGCCAAGAACCGACGGAACAGTTTCTAAATACAATGAACTCTTAAATTTATTTCTAGTTTTATGGGATGCAACCAATGCGCGGGAATATTTTTATTCTGTGTAGTGCATGTGAAATGTTCTTTTCTCAGTCACGGTCAGCACGGCCACTACGGTCGGGGGTTCGAATCCCCCCTCGGGTATGGATATTTGTGCCGTCCTAGTTCGTAAGTAGTTCATAAGTAGTTTGTAAGTTTAGGGACTGATAACCCCGTAGTTAAGTCCCATAAGCTTAACAAACATTTGAAATTTTTTTTTTGTTCTTTTCTGTTTCCTCCTTGTATTCCACGTGGTGTGTTCTTAGAACCAAGTCTTCAGCTACCCCTGTGTCTGTTTCTATGCCATTCAGGCAAGAAATTATGCATTTATCTTTCTGATTTCCACTAGTACGTAGCGATCTCCTCTCCGCCTATTCTAAATTGCTGTTTTGTTTCCAAACTTGCACTTTGCTTTCAGACTCCGTTAATAAATTATCTTCTAGCCTTCTACGACCCCCTTTATTAGCTTGTTTATGAAATAATATGTATTTCTAGGGGCTGCATGCCGTATTTCCTAGTTGATTGATTCCGACTTTGAATTTATTCCATTTTTCTGACTTTGAAGATTGGACTTCGTCCACCCGTGTTAAATCTTCCCAATCGCGTCTAACTGTATTCCTTTAGATCCCTTATGATATCCTACGCATTTGTAAGGGTTGTATGCCGTAGCTATTTTTCTTTATTTTTCAGAAATTGAATTCATATATTTTTACTGGTTTTCGGAACGTCGAGTCTCCGAACTCCGACTTCAAGAGTTTATAGCTAATCACTTGAGTTCTTGCCACTGCTCACACGCTTCCTTTTATCGTGTATTCTTGCTTCGTAATCTGTGTTTCCGTTGGTTTTTGTTGAAATGAATACGATCTTTAAGCACTTCGCCGTCAGTGCGGTACGAATATGTAATGTAGCAGACACGTGCTGTGTGTCTTAATAATTCCGCATGCTCACGGTTTAATTTGAATAAAAATTAATAATGCTATTATCGCGTACCATCTCAAGTAAAGAAGGACCAGACCGACCTACGATGTTTACTTTTCTTGTATTGTGTGGAACATCTTGGTACGCTGAATTTCGCCTACGATAGCGGCACCTGCTTCTGCTTCGTATCAGCACGCTGAGTTGGGTGAGTTTCGCTTTGCTTCGAGCGTGTGAGTGGTTGAATGCTTGTCGATTGTAAATCCCTCCTCCGACGATGTTCAGCTCAGATTACAGAGTTATTTGAAATGGGGATGCATTTTTATTGTTTAACAAAATTAGTGCCCCCATTTGCTCGTTTGAAGTGAATAAATAAATTATTATCATTGAATCATTATCCTAATTATGAATATTAGTTAACGAATAGCTTTTTTTTTATTTTTTTGCTGTTTTTCACCAGTGCTGAGAACAAATTCAGATCCATATTGTCATACTTTTAAGTCCGTTGCGCCATAAATGTTCTCATAGCCATCTTCATGAAATGGTTTAGTTCGGGGTGGTTTGTACGTAAATGATTGTGTGTAATTCTCGTGATCTACGATGTGTGTTGGCCACCGTCTCTTTGCCTTCCTGCTGCTAAAGTAAATTTTGAGTCAGTTCTAAATTCTGGGGCCAGGGAACAAGATTCTGTTGCAGGAAATAGTTAGTAGTTCACGCGAATTCTTAAGCTGGTTTTTTACGGCCGGAATTATATGTTTAACGTAAGCTTTTAACTGGCTCCCCTCAGTTAGAGTTAATTTAATAATTAACGGTCGTTTTTCAATGGTATCAAGCGTTTTTATTGTATTCTGTTTTTCGTAGGTTTAGTTTTGATTGCAGTATTCTCATTAATTTTTTTCTCTCTCTCGTTGAGGCTCAAAGTTAAATACTTGCTCCCCCATCCACAGCTACGGGCTGCTGCCGTTAAGGCGTCAGATGTCCATGGGAATGTTTCTCTCTCAGCTGTGCGTCCCTGACCTACAGCACTCCTAATAATTCGTTCAACTCAATTGAACCAAAACATTTGCGTGACTCTACAGATGCTTCCATAGTTTGTACAAGAATGACTACTGCTTCCACATTACTTAGGCTCTACCTTTCTCTTATGCCGAGCTTTAAGAGCTTCACCTTTTGCTACTGCCGTCTCCTCAATTCTCATGTCTATTTTTTTCGGGAATTCTACTACTTGTTAGTTAAGGTTTTGGGTATCTTACCTTTTATCGTTTCATCATAACCGAATCAATTTTATCATGCTTGTAAGGATTACTTTCTCTGTCGACATTACAGTACTCGTCTACATCCCACTGAAACCATTTAAAATTATTGTCAGGTAATCCCTATCTTGTGGCTCACTGCTAGTTACAACTCTGTTACCGAACTTTTTTTCACCCTCTTTGCCTTTTACCTCCATGAATATACTCCCCGTCCTATATCAGGCAACACAAAGGCAGTATTCTCCAGTATTATTCCTTGAACCTCAATCTGTAACAATACTTGTTTCTTGACTAGCTTATTTTCCGCACAAAGAGCTCCTACAATTTTTACTCTTTGTAACGGTAGAAATATCCCCGCTCTGTTTATTTCCAGGCTAATAGATGCTTCCACTACTGCTCACAACTCGCTACCTGTATCAGTAGCAGCACCTGCTTCAACACTGTTCACTTTTACATTTCTCTGTACTCTCTACATCGGTTTTCTCTAAGAGATCCTCCCTAGTATCTTCGTGGTCCTCTGTCACCTATTTAATGTTTACTAGTCCGATCCTGTCATTTTGACACTATCAGAATTTTGTATGCTAGGTTCGATACTTAGTTTACTCGATCAAAAGCATGACTCGGGAATTCCTATTACTCGTACTTAGCAAGAACCAGTGTCACACTTTTCCAGGGAACGTAACTAATATCACTATGATCTTCGCTTCGTACCCCATTGTTTTTAAAATCCACCTTATTTCCGTTAAACCGTATCCTGAGACGCCTTTCTTTCTTTTTCCGACCTTGAAAAAATTTCAGCTTTTCCGCTCATATTTTTTTATAGCATCTACATTAGTTTTGATAAAATATTTGTGTGCATTACACCCTCCCTTATTTCTTATTTCCACTGAATATTATCTTTCTGTCTCTAAGCAGGACATTCGTTCTCTTTCGCTTAGCAACTTTACTGATAGAACTAGTTTCGTTCTATAAATTTAGAAGTAGTAGTGGCAATGCAGACCTTAGCATCAGTCTGTAGATTTTGCCATTTTTACAAAAAAGGTTAAATTTTGAAAAATAATTCTGAGACAGTTTCCGGAATATGGAAGTACTCTCGTACGTCCCTTAATTACTTAGATACCATTATGTATTTATATTCTGTTCCTGGACCTTAAAGTTTTACATCAGCTGTTATTTCCCGTGCTGTGTTATAGATAATCTTATTAAATCCACATCACTAAAACAACATATTTTAGAAAATGTCATAATACAGAAGCAATTTCAGTATATCTCTGTATAAAACCTGTATGAGAACCACATTAATCACGTACACCACAACAGCACTACTACTTTTTCATTTGTTTATTTTCTACTCTTGGTCGTTCAGTTTAGATGAAACACTCACACTAACTACATACGACTTTCCTTGGCGATACTAACATGTCGTGGTGTTGAGGAATCCTTATTATTATCAGCATGGACTTTCCATATTGACAAAGGCTATGGTGTCGATTCTACACACGTCTTTTAATTTGCATGTCCATGTCCTCTGCGCCCCAATCCACAGTTACAGGCTACTGCTGTTAAGGCGTCATCTGTCCACTTAAATGGAACCCTCACAACCGTGTGTCCTTGACTGACAGAAGTCCTGCTAGTTCATTCACCTCAACTTAACCAAAACATTGGCGTGACTCTACAATTGCTTCCATTGTATATGCAATAATGACTACTGGTTTCACATCTCATACTAATTATCAAACATAGTTACTTATTTACGTCATTATTAATTTATATAGTTTCGTAACTAAGAAGATATCACTCCAGTGGCTGCTGTTCATGCACGCCAGAGCCAGTAATCTCCAGTAACCAGTGTTGTATCTTTTGATATCTACTACGTTATAATTTCCTTTGTTTGAGGGTGTGCCGCCTCGTTAGATTTGGGATGAGGTACCTTATTTACTAAATACGGCCATTCAAAAATCTCGTGTAAATTTCATTATTTGAGCATTGACCTAGTATGACTGCATGTAAGCTCTTATCCACAAAACATCGCCCATTGCAGATGCTTGACTCTCCCTCTATTGTCAGTCTAATAGGTCCTTCCACTATTGTACACAACTTATCCATAGCAGCAACTGCTTCGACACTGTTCACTTCCTTATTTCTAGAAGTCTGATAATCCTCTCTACTCTGCACCAGTTTCCTCTAAGAGATCCTCCCTAGTATCTCCATTGTCCTCTGTCACCTCTTATTTAATGTTTACTAGTACGATCTTGTACATTTTGGCAGCTTCGGTATTTAGTTTACTCAGTTTGGTACTTCGTTTACTCGATCAAAAGCATGATGTGGGAATTACTACTACACGTACATTGCTACAAAAAGTGTCATAAAATGTCGTTCTTTTTTCGGGGAACGTAACTAACATCACTAATTCGTTTGCCTTATATTGTCTTTATCAGTTTCACTGCAAATTCTCGTTCTACCTCGTTCAATTTTGCTTAGCAACTTTTCTGAAAGAACCATTTTCGATCAAGAAATTTTGTGGTTTGGATCCTCCCTTTCCTTGCGAGTCCTGAGCTCTGATCAACACCCCTTTTAACTGCTCTAACAAGACTGTAGAGTTTAGTTTGTCTTTAGAATTGAAACCATTTACCACATTAAATTTTGAACAGTTGTCTTCGTTATTACTAGTTCCACTGTTACTATTTGTTACCATCAAATTTTGTAACTCTATTTATAAATTTGTTCCTATTCTTGCAGGAAAGATGTCAGTGTCACTGGCTGCAAAATCCTACAGAATACCAGCCACCTCGTCTGATGATATCTCCTTAGTTTTATTTTCTACACAATTTTATATACATTCCCTTTTTTCTCCAACTTTATGCTCTAGCATGGAAATTGACTCACTCTGTTTGCCAGTCTCCTTGTTAACAGTTACTTCTAAATTTTCTACAATCTCTTTTGGTGTATCGATATAGGTAGCTTGGTTTGAAACTATATTTTATAGGTGTCTTTCATTACACTATCTATCCCTTTATTTAGTGTCCTCTGTTATTTTATTAATTTCCTCAATCGACCCCCTTGATTCCCCTATCACTTTCTTCTATCTTTCTGTTAACATCCTTATTAATTTCTCCTATTTCTTTTTTGTTTCGCCAATCATTTAGTTAGTATCTTCTATTAAACTTATCAGCATTTGAAACATTGCTTGGATACTGATATCTGAACCCATATTCCTGCTTTTTTAATTATGCACTATCTGACTAGTGCTCTGAACTAAACTATTTTATAGTTGTTGTGTTTTACTACTGTTCCCTGCTCCTCACTACTCACGATGTTACTCATTCTAATTTATGATCCCTCTTTAGATTTTCCCAATAAGAAATATGTCGTCTCCTTGATTCTCCATATTTAAATTTTCCTGAGCTATGTTTTGCTCAGCATTTTCTACAGTTTCGCACATATTAGTAGCTGTACTTAGTCTTCCACTTCTAAGCAACATACAAAAATTTTTTAACACTCACTTTATTAAATTTTTCTGCTACCTTTGGTCTACGTTATCAGCCAGTGTTGTTCCATCGCTGTAAGCGAGTGTCGAACTCTGGACCTCTATATGTGCACCCCTCCAAGGTTGATTACGTCTACTTTGTGTGCACCCCATGCGCACTGCGGTGATTCCATTATATTTGCGGCTACCCTTGCCATATCTTCGTGTACCTACTTTCTTCTTCGTCTACCGTTCATTAGGTTGCACTCGAGAAATTGCTGTAAACATGAATGGCCATCTATGTTTTTCAATGCACGACTTATTAGGTAGACGACACACTTTTTCGCCCTCCATGACGAGCATTATTACCGTCACTATCCGCAATATTTCAAAATTGTATTGTCTGTATCATTTCTACTTATTAAGCACATCAATTATAAAAAATCCACTTTCGCTTATTCTGCAAGTCTTAACGGCACTTCACTCGAGAAGCCGTTCAGCTAATGCTCAGTTTCCTTCTCGTGCCAAATAAGTCACTCGTCTTCAACGAATTCAATTCCCTCTCAAAGATGCCAAGTGCATGAACCCCTCCTGGAGTCTAAACCGGTGCCGGCCGCGGTGGCCGAGGAGTCTGAGGCGCTCCAGTCACGGTCTGCACGGCCACTACGGTCGGGGGTTCGAATCCCCCCTGGGGCATGGATATTTGTGCCGTCTTTAATATAAGGTAGTTGATAAGTAGTTTGTAAGTTTAGGGACTGATGACCCCGTAGTTAAATCCCATAAGTTTAACAAACATTTGAACATTTCTAAACCGGTCTTGAAAATGAAGCCGTAGTTAGTAGTCCATAGTAGATGGTGCATGGACCTTGCGTAGGGGATTAATGGGATACGAGTTCAAACTGATGACGTCATGAGGGTCTATGCCAGACTGTTGATGGGTGTACGAATTCAAACTGGATTCTACATACCAAACTGTTGATGGGGGTACTACGCCAAACTGGTTACACAATTGTGAGGGGAGGGCAAGCAACGAGAGCATTAGTCATTTAAAAAATTGATAGCGGTACTGCATCAAACTGCTACATTAATTGCTCAGCAAAATGTTAATATTCCCTAGCTCACGGAAGTTATTGTTTATGGGTATTTTTTCCACCCGGCTTAATGTTTATAACAGTGTTGTAATTTCTTGTGTGTCACTTATGTGTGTGCATGCAGTCAGATGGCCGGCGTGCAACTGGGTGATATCAGGTACGTGACCCCATTCAAATACCTGGATGTGAACTAATAAAAGTTAAAAAAAAAAAAAAAAAGTGAGGATAAAACAGGCTCAGTCTGTTGTAGTGGTGGGATATGTTATATTGACGAACTGTTTGTGTTGGACAGAGAAGAGTTTAATGACATCACAACTTGTAAACATGGAAGCGAGGACTGTGTCCATTGCATGTTACATAAATATAGATTGGAAGGTAAAAAATAAAAAAATAAAAATAATAAAAAAAACAGTTATGTAGTTGAAAATTCCGCTGTCTTAATAGAAAAGCAATCGAAGGTTGTGATGCGTATTTATTTGATCTGTGGGTCTATTTACCTTAACCGTCTTAACCGACACTTCTTAAAGATGTGTAACACCTAGAAATTGCAGTATATGATTCGCTAACAACCTCATTTTTCTCTAATGAGCAATGTGTCATATTAGTAACAAAGTGTGGAACCCATTCTGTTGGTCAGTCTTGTAACCAACTGATCCTAGCAGCGATGAAAGCGGGTGTTGAAAGACAGATGTTACAGTCGAGGGAAACCATACCTGGGCATACAGGCTTAAAAAAAGGTGCAATTTCACGATGCAGGATGTGACAAATAAACAGCCTAGATGGAGCGGTGATCTAAATTTTACCTTCAGAGCGTATAAATTATAAATACAAACATTACTTGGTGTTTGGAGGAGAACATAAGACGATTGACACTGGTTCTGCTGTGTAAGAAGACTAGTGTAACACGTACGCACCTGCCCAAATTTTATTAGTATTGATCTGTATTTTAGCACCTGCCTGTAAAACAGCTAAGCATCTAGCATTTAATGGCTACTTGAAGCCGTGGTGGAGTAGCCGAGCGGTCTAAAGCACCTCGCTGCGGAGCGCGCGGTTGCTCGCCGTGGAGGTTGGAGTCCTCCCTGGGGCATGGGTGTGTGCCTTTGTCCGTAGGTTAGTTTACCTAGGTTTAAGTAGTTTGTAAGCTACGGACAGATGACCACGCAGTTTGGTCCGATAGATTTACAGACATTTGAACATTTTTTGGCTACTTGAATCGTAAGGGTTTGGAGTGTGGTTGGGAGTTAGTGCTGTCGTTTAATTGGTGTCAAGCTATTTTCAGGGTTATACCGTTATTAGGGTGTACAAAGGACGTGGTTGGGGTCGGAAGAGTCGAATAATAACGCTCTGGTTTTGATTTTAAATTGTTCTTTGTATAGTATTGTTGTTGTTGTGGTCTTCAGTCCCCAGACTAGTTTCATGCGGCTCTCCACGCTGCCCTGTCCGTGCAAGTCTCTTCATCTGAGAATACGTTCGGCAAACTACATCTGCTTACTATATTCGTCTCTCGGGCCCCTCTACGCTTCCTTCTGATGCTACGTTGTATTATTATGCAAAAAGCATATTTCCAGTAATATTTGTGGTTCGTTTTGGCATAAAAAAGGTTAGATGTGGATGTGCTGTGTTGTAATCCAATGGCTGTGATATGAAAATCATCTATCAGTGGGTCACTTTGCCCTAAAAAGGGTTAGAGTTGGATCTAATGTGTTGTAAGCTGTTGTAACACAGTATCTTTTCCGTGATGTGGGAAAGGTTTCTTCCCTCTGTGGAAGGAGCCTTTTACTCTTCTGATGTGTATATAGACCAGCCTTACGAGGTGTTTGCTGTAGCAACAGATATTTGTTGTTAAGACATAACTTTTCATGTAGAACGTTTCGGTTTTACAGGTATATAGATCTAGGAGAAAATACCGGAAGACAGGTAACGTGTCATAAGAGCAGTGCTTGAAATGATCGAGTAACTGTTAGTTGGTCAGTTATCGGAGATGTACTTATGTGCTCTTCTAAATGTTCAAATATTTGTGAATCTATCGGACCAAACTGCGTGGTCATCAGTCCGTAGCTTACAAACTACTTAAACTAAGGTAAAGTAACCTAAGGACAACACACACACACACACACACACACACACACACACACACATGCCAAGGGAGGAATCTCCAACGGTGAGCAGCCGCGCGTTCCACAGAGAGGCGACTTTGAGCGCTCGGCTACTCCACCGCGGCTGTGCTGTTCTAGTCTGCAGCTAAACAACCGTTAGTTCAAATCGACGTTATGTGATAAGTTTGTTTATAGACTGTAATTTGACTTTACATTGCAATTTGGCGCTCATACAACTGTTTGTGTGTATGTGTCTGTGATGTCTTTTTTTTTTTTTTTTTTTTTTTTTTTTTTTTTTTTTGTATACAGTAGGTTATAACTATTTTTTCATCATGCGAGTTATAACGGCTGTTGTAGTCAATTCCTACGGTAAATACCTCGTTTGTGTCAACTGCGAGGAAATGATCCATAGAACTGTTGCAGTTTTTGTCGATAATACGCTTGTGTGCGGATGTCTCTTTATGAGCTGTAGATATGGCCTTTATTGTTTTGATGACAAATTAAGAGCTATGGTATAGCTGTGACAAATCGTTTTTTGTTTTTATTCTTATGGTAGTTGATAGAAGCAAAGTAATACTCTATCTTCGTAAAATTAGTTCTAGTGTATTCGTAAAGAATTTTTAGTTCAAGCTGACAGTATAATAGCCTTGTACATTTATAAATCATCTACGTTTACAGCATTATTCAAACATTTTCAACATCCGACATTATAGAAATTTACTGTCTAAGTGATGGTGTCTATGATTATGGTTACTAATCCTGGGCAACTAGCTTGTTTATCAGAGCTACAATAATCCTCACACACACATATATTTGTGTGAGGTTGTTTTTGAAATGCTTATCTAAATTCAAGACATTCATTCACTTATTTCTTCACACCAAACCAAAGTTTTTTTATGGATCTACTTAAATGTTTGTATATGTGGGCAGTGCCTTGTGCGCACCTGGCCTCGAAATATGTATAAGTGTGTGAAATCCCTACATAATTATTTATCATTATTATAATAAAATATAATCACAACTCAAAATACCCAATAAAATCACGTCTCTCCTGCCTTACTCACAAATTTATCGAGGATAAAAACGTAGTATAAATTAGATCAGTGTTCTGCTCCCTCCACTTAGCCTCAAGTAAGGTGTTACAAATAAATCATTGTTCATGATACGTAATCAATATATAGTCGACCATTTTCCTTGGTAGATCAGGTTACTGCCCATGTTACGTTTCATCATTATTGCTTTACATTGTTTTATAACAAGGATTTCATTTGATAGCTACTATAGCAGTTCACGTTCATGTGTACAACGTCTTAGACCCTTGAGTAAATATAGGCCTTTAATCTTACCTTTAGTCAGATGGGCTAATACATTAATGCAATCATGAGGAATGTGCTATATTTTGTATGAACCAATGTAAAGAAGTTCCAATTTTTATTATTTCTTAAAATTGCTCTCTGTAGTTTAATATTCTTAGATTTAGTACGTAAAGCACGTATTATCTTGCAGGTATGTATAGCGTATGTTGGTGGGTTGCTAATGGTATAGATCCTAACAAACTGTGACTGCTTGCCCCATATCTAACTAAATCATTGTCGAAATGCTGCTTACTGTTGCCATAATGTTTGCTTGAAAGATTTCTGTAGTCGTTGCTCTGCAAAGTAATTGTTCCTGTAACATTCATTCGATAAATAATTTATTCACGATGCTTATCGCTGACCACAGCTTTCTTTGGCAGCTAATTACGTTCGTATTATATTTTTTTATGTTCATCTGTCTTTTACGAGCTGCCTAGAACGCGGTTGTGAATTTGGTGTTTCATCTTTCTTACCTCATTGAGAACAGTCGCACGTCAGGGACTTCTCCTCTCCATTATTAATTGTAAGTGTGTGTGAGATCGTTTTTCTTACGAAGTATGATGAAAATATATTTAGTTACGTATAAATCTTTTACTTATTTCAAATGACCCACCTTTAATAATTCATGAAGTGTTTCTATTTTTCCAGCAGTAATCTTGATTATGTAATATGATGCTTGGACCCATTGTTGGACTTGTATCTATAATGTACTAGATGTACTTCGAGATCTCATTACTTGTAATTTTCATGAATCTGACATTCTAGTAATGCCTGCAAAGAAATCTTCGGAGTTAAACGAAATCTGATCGATTTGAGGAGCCTTTTGTCACGAAAGTTAACTTAACATTTTTTTAAACGGTCATTCCGTTAGTACAATCTGCTCCAAGCCAACCAAGCATCATTTTACACAATGCAGCAAGAGTTTTTACAGCTTCATCTACTACACCCAGTCAACATAATCATCATGGTAATAAAGGTCATCGAGGAATCTGATAGTTTCTTTGTGTAATATTGTGCTCAGGTGTTGCTTTCATTCCAAATTACTACTGCCGCTAAACTTTAAAGTCAGGTTCCGCTTCCTTTTTTGAGTCTTCTATCTATAAAGTTACCTAAATGTGTCAGATGCACAAAATTATTTTCTTGTATTATTGTCCCGTTAGTGAACTTAAATTGTAACTACTACTCCAACACCTGATCGGAAGAAAGGAAACGCAATATTACAATGTGTACAACGTCTTTAGACCCTTGAGTAAATATAGGCCTTTCATCTTACCTGTAGTCAGATGGGCTAATACATTAATGCAATCATGAGGAATGTGCTCCATTTTGTATGGACCATTGTAAAGAAGTTCCAATTTTTATTATTTCTTACAATCGCTCTCTGTAGTTTAATATTCTTAGATTTAGTACGTAAAGCACATATATGTTGCAGTTATGTATAGCGTATGTTGGTGGGTTGCTAATGGTATAGATGCTATCAAACTGCGACTGCTTGCCCCATATATATATATTGTCGGAATGCTGCTTGCTGTTGCCATAATGTTTGCTTGAATGATTTCTGTAGTCGTGGCTCTGCAAAGTAATTCTTCCAACTCATCTCGAATATCAACTCCCTCATTGTATCTTATTAAATTTATTGACAAATGAAATTTACCCGCACTAGAGAATACGCTCGACGCTGGAGGACAAGGCTAGAGCCCAACTTACTAGAAGAACCGCGTGAGCTGAATTGAGCGTGCATATCTGTCATCTCTGTAATAACTATTCCTGTGTTGTTTTGCTACCTCCTAAGTGTTCCCGTTTGACATTCACGCGTAATAAGCGCCACCGGAAAATCTCGATTCGAATTGTCTGGTGGAACGCATTCTGTTTTGTTCTGCCACCTTGTATTATTATTATGTTGCCATCCTGGATATTGCTTTGAAAATTTGCTTACTGGAGTTATTTTGCCATCCAGTATTCTGATTCTACAAGGGCTGCTTCCTGTTGTAAGGTTTAGGCTGTATATTGTTTCTAAAATTAACTCGGTTATTACTGTCGCGAGGCGCCGATCACGTGCCCAAGCAGCTGCACCATATACCACGCGCACCGCAGCAGCCAGGGCAGAGTCTTCGCGACAGACTGGGCCTGCGCACCATAGTCGGACGCAGCAGTCTACGATAAGACTATTGGCCCACTTTAGGTTACGATCGTCTTTTGACAGCTCGAAATTTAAATGACAATAACGGCTTAACTATTCATCTGACACGAAAATTGAACAACCGAATTTGGAGAGGAGAAAATTCTCTACAACTTCGCTCTCTTATGGTTTTTTTTTTCATATCTTGTACCGTTTCAAAGATATTTGCAGAAATAACGGCGATTTTGGGATGTATGTATGTCTGTCTGTCTGTCTGTCTGTCCGTAACGTGATCCCTGTTTTTAAGACGAACCGTTCAACCGATCAGCACCAAATTTTACAGACATGATCGTAGGCCGCCAGAGACCAGAACCTCCCTTTTTCAAATTTTTCGGACAAAAAATACGGCAGTAAAACCAAAAAAAGCCGTTTGTAATAGTAATTGCAAACGAACCGTTCATCTGACACGAAAATTGAATAACCTAATTGGTAGAGGAGAAAATTCTCTACAACTTTGCTCCCTTATGTTTCTCTCATGTCTCGTATAGTTTGAGAGATATTTGCAAAAATAACGGAGATTTGACACCCTCCATTGCATTAACGAAATCCAGCCGTTCGGAGATGTCACGTGACATTCCTCGCGTATTTGACGATTTTCTTATTGTAACTTAAACGTTGTCATTTTAAAGCAACGGCACACTGAGGAATTAACAAAAACACATCGTTCTTCGTACAATAAATGATAATGTAATATCTACAAATACTATATTATCATCAGTTAACAACGGCCAACTATAGTATGAGTTTTAAGCACTCTAGTTCTGATTTATCGTCGTAGTGTAGTGGGCAAGGTGCTGGTCTATCACGCGAAAGGTCGGTGGTTCGAAACCCGCTACTGCAATTTTATTTTCCTAAATGGGTCCAGACACTCTTATTGATTAATTAATTATTATTTTGCTCCAAAATGTTTACAAAAACTTGTAAAACTACAAATCTAAAGTGGGCCGTAAAACACGTCAGTGAGTTTTTTTTCTTATTAAGCTGACATTGTAGTTTCATGCTATACTTAATCCATTAAGGAAGAACTGTAATTTATGTTGGTTGTGTAATATAGTTAACCTAAACTGTAATCTAATTTTGGGGAAAATATAAAAAGTCCTCTTTACATACAAAACATACTCCAATCAAAAACTCTTCTAAATTGTGATTAAGAAGATTGTACAATTCTTTTCGGATGTGAATGGGCAGTTTCTTTTCAAGATGCAAAATTCTTCATAGTGGGACATTGGTTTGTCAAAATACTTCGTCTTGCTCAAATACTTTAAGTCTTTTGTTCCTCTCGTTACATGGTTGTGGATGGTACACGTCACTACGTGTGGGACCAGTACTTAGATAAAAAAACTGCTCAAATTTTTGTAAAGTCTCAGAATAGTCAACCACATCAGCCACCCAAAGTGCCCCTTCACCCAGAATGTATCCGGCAAAAAATCGTAGTTTACGTCTCTCATTCCAGGAATGAGGCTAAACTCCTCAAAACACTCGGATAGCCAACGGCCATACCATGTTGAAAACACCGGTTCTCGTCCGATCACCGAAGTTAAGCAACGCTGGGCCTTAACACTCTGATAAATATCACCGGGTGAACAGATTTACTTTCGGGTAAGAAAGTTTGTAATTGGCGATTTATTATCAAACTTTCTTCCATCGTAATGGGAGCGACACCATGTTCGGCCGATGTGGGGACCAATGCAGGACCTAAAGCACTATCCGTTTCTTGTATTACCTGTATGACTTGATGCATAGTTTGAATGTCTCAGGGGTGTTACAAGATTTCTCAGTTTATTTACGTATCACAGGTGAGGACTGTGCCATTACACGTATACTGCTACAGGCATTATGCAAATCGGAAATTTGTGTATTAATTGATATCAGCCAGTTAGGCACTTCTTCTCATAACAAGGATTGAGCAGAATGGGTTTCCTCTTTCAATGGTCGGCCGCGGTGGCCGAGGGGACTGAGGCGCTTCAGTCACGGTCTGCACAGCCACTACGGTCGGGGGTTAGAATCCCCACTCGGGCATGGATATTTGTGCCTTCCTAGTTCGTAAGTAGTTCATAAGTAGTTTGTAAGTTTAGGGACTGATGACCCCGTAGTTAAGTCCCATAACCTTTATAAACATTTGAGCATTTGAACCTCTTGCAATGACTTAACTACATCTTTTTCCTGTTTGTTAACCTTGGTTGGAACTGTTTCAACTAACTGATCAAACGCTCACTGTAATCTTTGTCTAATGTGTTCTTGTTCATTTTCCATAAATTCTTGCAACTTGACTTAGCCTTCGTTCACGCTAACATTTAATTGACCTGACAAACATGTGACGTATGTCTGTAAAGCGTGTCGGTTAAGACATAACTTATTTAAATCTCATGTCAATTTATCTACTGTGCAAGGTGATGGGTTAACTGTTTCATTAATAGTGTCTACTTCAGCAGAGACTGTGTAAATTTGTCATTTACAGGTTTGGTAACCTGGACGATGACTGTCGCCTTGGCTGTGTAAAATTGTGCATTCAAATTTTCATAGAGTTTTTCTACTAGTGATTCAAACTGTTTCCAAATATCTTCGCTATATTTTGAGCTCAAGTTTCTCTCAGTTGCTTCAAGTTATGAGAACCGTTTTTCGAACTCATCTTTCATGACAATTTTTGAAATAAAGTCTTGCCTATCTTCAATTGCAGTCAATCACTCTGATTATTAGAAAAATGTTTGTTCTGCTTTTCTAAGTTTATAAATTTTTGGTTTAACTCTTAAGATTTCATGCTTTACGTTTACAACTGTGTAAATTTCTGTTCTAGGTTCACAAAGTTCAAATTAATTTAGCGTGTTATGTCTGAAAGATTTTTACTGATTTCATAATTCATTTGCTCTCTTTGTTACAAAATAAGGCACGGCGGAGCGCATTGAGGCGCTATGCTACGCTGCGCGAAGCCGTTCTCCGTCGGGTGTTCGAATCGCCTCTCGGGCATGGATGTTTGTGTCGTCTTTATTATAAGGTAGTTCATAAGTTCACTCCTGCCCATTTTGCTACACCTACAGACGCGAAATTTAATCGACAGGAAGAAGATACTGTCATATGCAAATGATTAGCTTTTCACAGCATTGACACCAGGCTGGCGCCGGTGGCGACACCTACAATTTGCTGACATGTGGAAAGTTTCCAACCGATTTCTCATACACAAACAGCAGTTAAGCGGCGTTTCCTGGTGAAACGTTATCGTGTAAGGAGGAGAAATGCGTACCATCACGTTTCCGACTTTTTATAAAGGTCGGAATGTAGCCTATCGCGATTGTGGTTTATCGTATCGCGACGTTGGTGATCGCGTTGGTCGCGATCCAATGACTGTTAGCAGAATATGGAATCGGTGGGTTCAGGAGGGGAATACCGAACGCCGTGCTGGATCCCAACGACCTCGTATCACTAGCAGTGGAGCTGACAGGCATCTTATCCGTTTGACTCAGTGCCCAGGCGTATCAAGGCCGTTATTACGGGCAGAGGTTGTTGTTCTGGGTACTGATTTCTCAGGATCTATGCACCCAAATTGCGTGAAAATGTAATCACACGTCAGTTCTAGTATAACATATTTGTCCAATGTATACCAATTTATCATCTGCATTTCTTCTTGGTGTAGCAATTTTAATGGCCAGTAGAGTAGTTAGTAATTTTAGGAAATAATGACCCCGCAGGTAAGGCGCTTAAACTTATTGAACAAAGTAAGTGTTTCTATCCTGCTAAACCAATCAGGCGGTTGTCTAGACATAGACTGACTTGGACCAGCAAACGATCTTTTAAGAATGTCTGTTTCACTCACGGTTTGTGGGATATTTTCTAACTTTCGCGTGCCATGTTTAATTTTTGAAGTGGTACGGTATTGCCTGCCTGCAAGTTATTATTGTCGGTTTCCATTACGTTAGTTTGGTTAACTGTCTTGACCATTATAAAAATACATTTAACTGAATACTGAACACTTTCCTAACACTATTTAACCTTTGAGAGGTAAAAACCGGATTTTACCTGTTTAAATGCGAATTTGCCAAGACTGAGTGACAACAAGCGGAAGATATTACGCGACCAATAAAAATGAGCTTTCGGTTATGTTAATGCACACGCAATGATCACACGCGAATTTCCCAAATTCCCTAAACAAATTAAAATTGCTGCGGAGATAATGAGAAATTAAATACATCTACGGCTACATACATACTCCACAATTCACCGTAAGGTGCGTGGCGGAGGGTACTCTGTACCACTACTACTTTCCTATTCCACTCCCAAATAGAAGAGGAAAAAAAGAATGCCTATATGCCTTCGTACGAGCCCTAATTTCTCTTGTCTTTGTGATCTTTACGCGAAATGTAAGTAGGCGGCAGCAAGATCGTACTACACTCAGCTTCAAATTCCGACCCTCTAAATTTACTCAACAGAAATTCGCGAAAAGAACGTCGTCTTTCTTCCAGCGATGTCTTTCTTCCAGCGATCCCCAACTGAGTTGCCGGAGCATTTCCGTGACACTCGCGCATTGATTGAACCTACCTGTAACAAATCTAGCTGCTCGCCTCTGAACTGCCTCCATGTCTTACTTTAAACTGATATGCTGCGGGTCCCAAACAATTGAGCAATACCCAAGACGTGGTCGTAAAAGCATTTTATACGCGGCCTCCTTTACAGGTGAAGTACATCTTCCCAAAATTCTCCCAATAAACCGAAGTCGGCTGTCCGCCTTACTCACAACTGTCCTTACATGTTCGTTCCATTTCATATCGCTCTGCAATGTTACGCCTAGATATTTGAACGACGTGATAGCAACAAGAAGCTCACTACTAATGCTGTATTCGAACATTATAAGATTGTTTTTCTTACTCATGCGCATCAGCGTTACATTTTTCTACATTGAGAGCTAGTTACCATTCTTCGCACCAACTAGAAATTTTGTCTAAGTCATCCTGTATGCTATTACAGTCAGTTAAAGACGACAACCTCCCATACCGAAGTCGGCTGTCCGCCTAACTCACAAGTGTCCTTACATGTTCGATCCATATCATATCGCTCTGCAGTGTTACGCCTAGATATTTGAACGACCCGACTGCATCAAGAAGATCACTACTAATGGTGTATTCGAACATTATGGGACTGTTTTTCCTACTCATGTGCATCACGTTACATTTTTCTACATTTAGAGTTAGTTGTCATTCTTCGCACCAACTAGTAATTTTGTCTAAGTCATCCTGTATGCTATTACAGTCAGTTAAAGACGACACCCTTTCATACATCACAGCATCATCAGCAAACACCCGCAAGTTACAAGTTACTCTGTCCATCAGATCATTTATATAGATAGAAAATAATAGCGGTCCTATCACACTCCCCTGGGGCACGCCTAACAATACACTCGGCTCTGATGAACACTCGCCGTCGAGAACAATGTACTGCGTTCTATTACTTAGGAATTCTTCCAGCCAGTCACAAATCTGTGAACCTATTCCATAAGCTCGTATCTTAGTTAGCAATCTGCAGTGTGGCACCGCGTCGAACGCGTTTTTGAAGTCGAGAAAAATACAATCCGCCTGTTGCCCTTCATCCATGGCTCGCAAGATTAAATGTGAGAAAAGGGCAAGCTGAGTTTCAAATGAACGGTGTTTCCTGAACCTGTGCTGATTCATAGAAAGAAGCTTTTCGGTTTCAAGGAAATTTACTATATTCAAACTGAGATTCAAACTGAGAACTCAAATTCTACATGAAACTGATGTTAACGATATTGGCCTGTAATTGTGTGGGTCAGTTCTCTTTCCTTTCTTATAAACGGGAGTTTATAAGAAGTGTCTCCAATCACTAGGAACTTTGCGCTGAATTAAAGATTTGCGATAAATGCAAGCTAAGTATGGGGCTAATGCCGCAGAATAGTCTTTGTAAAACCGAACTGGTATTCCATCCGGACCAGCAGACTTTTTCGTATTTAGCTCCCTCAACTGCTTCTCTACACCGGAAACACCTATTACTATGTCCCTCATTTCGGAATTAGTACGCAGATCAAATGACGGTACATTTATTCGGTCCTCCTGCGTGAAAGATTTCTTAAAGGTTAAATTTAGAACTTCAGCTTTCCGCTTGCTTTCTTCTATTACTGCCCCGGAATGATCAACGAGTGACTGGACAGTGGGCTTTGACCCGCGTATCGGTTTTACATAGGACCAGAATTTTTTCCAGTTCTCGGAAAGATCTTTTGGTAAGGTATGGCTGTGATAATTATTGTATGCTTCGCGCATCGATCTTCTTATAGACGCACGAATCTCTACTAACTTTTGCCTGTCATCATTTGCGTGTTCTATTTTGAATCGAGAGTGCGAGAGTGTTTGATTTCTCAGCAGCCTTCTAACATTATTATTATACCACGGTAGATCTTTTCCATCCTTAATCGTCTTTACTGGCACATATTTCCCTAACCCTTTATTTACAATGCACTTAAATTTAGTCCACAATTCCTCTACATTCATAGTCCCGGAATTAAACGATGTTCATTCGTTTTCTAAGTGAGGTCCTAACATTTGCTTATTGGCTCTTCCCGACAAAAACACGCTCGTTGCCTTCTTGATTGGTTTATGAAATTTAGTCACCATTGACGCTATGACAATATAATGATCACTAATTACTATCTCTACACAGACATCGTTAATAAGGTCAGGCCTGTTCGTGGCTTTAAGGTCTAAAATATTTCCATTGCGCATGGGTTGCCGGTTTAACTGCTCAAGACAGTTTTCGGAGAATGTTTCCAAACGTAGCTCGCAAGACTGCTTGTCTGTACCACCTGAAATGTAACTAGCGAGGTCCCAATCGATACTCTTAAGGCTGAAGTCTCCCCCGACTAATATTACATGGCCCGGATATCTATGCACTACCTGGTGTAGACTTTCTTTGATTCTAAAACTGCTACAGCAACACTGATGGGCCGGTAAAACACCCAACTATTAACTTTACTTCTTTTAGACCTGTTATACGTGCCCAGATAACTTGGCAGTTACTTTCAACCTCGATCTCAGTAGGAACAATATCTTTGTCCACAGCGATGAACACTCCTCCCCCAATTGAATACGATCTATCTATCCGATATACATTCCACGCCTCGCTAAATATTTCTGAACTTGCCACATCTGAGCACAATAATTTTCACGTTGTGCGGCAAATTCGGGAACTTTGTTTCTAATACTCTGTAAGTTTGCGGCTAATATTTTGATGTTCGAATTTTTGTTCCGAACGTGACCTGAATTCGCTGTTTGAATGCTGACAGGCGAGTGCACATCAGAGTTAGCGCCTAGCCTAAAAAAACCCCATGTGTACTCCACAAGTACTCTGCTACCCGAGTATCAGCTTCCTTAGTGTAGTGCACCCCTGATCTATCTAGGGGCACCCTACAATTCCCCAAATAGAATTTGGTATCGTATCTGTCGATAGACTAGAAGAGATACTACAAGCAGATACAAAGCAAAGAATGTATTGGTCAAGTCTTGCTGTTGTTGTGGCATTTTTTCAGTCTATGATGTTCCTTTTCCTATAAATTTCCTATTCAGGATTACAATAGGTCTTTTTTTAGGTGCTCTTTAATAATAAGTAGAATTCGTGGAAAATCAATGTGTTCTAATTGAAAGACATACAAATATTTCAAGAAAATTTTTAAACATTTCAGTAAATCTTAAGATGATTTAATTCCGTCCTGTAAGACGCTCACCAGTTTTTCATAGTGTTACTGCCGTTTTGATTGGAGGTGAATGAACTTTCATCATAAATTTTTCAACTGATTACGTGAAAAATTGCTAACGTTGGCTTCTGATAGAAATTGGTCAAAAATCTAGTAAAACATATTCCGTTAAACAGAATGAAAAAGCAAATGGTAAATAAATATCGTATTCAGAGCACTTTGTAAATTATTTGGTGAGTACTGGTGGTAGTTAGCACTACATAAAGAGAGGGAGTTTACCTCACAATTTTTCGCCGTTTTCACCGACTGGAATAGATGGTTTAGCAGTAATAAAATACACTGACGTAGATAAAGCACCGTCATGTGATGGATTTGGACCAGTTAAAGTATCGACTTCTCTGCAATTGACCATGAGCTAAATTTTAGTTAGTTGCACCTATTAATTGTAGGACTTTGATTTGAAAACAATGCAGAAGGGAAACGCAATGTCATATCGCAAACAATTTTCTATGATAAAAGGGTTAGGTTTGAATAAAAGTCAGCACTTTCCCAACGATGAATGCACGAAATATAAGTTAGTCGTAATGGTGTCCAAACCCATTGCATGATTTACACTTTGGTAATTATGACGCGAGATTGCATTTATTTTCTCAGTACTGCTTCATCGTGTTAACTTTAATAAAAGTCATTCTGATTTATTTCAATGAAAATCCTCACTATAGTCACGTGAATATGATGTAGAAAAACGCAGTAGACACAGATACGTCTGTATCGGACGGAAGAAAAAATCAGACAGAAGAAGTCGAAAGCTGTTCTCTCTTTTGTCTAAAATGTAAAGAAAAAAATAAAGGAAGTCAGATGCAAGATCTGTGTTCACTGCGTTTTTCTACATCATATTCATGTGTTTATACTGAGGGCTTTCATTAAATAAATCAAAATGAGTTTTGTTAAAGTTAACAAGATGAAGCATATTTCAGAACTGAGAAAAGCGCTGCGAATATTGGTCGGGGAGCTTTTCTCTCCAACTTCCGTCTCTGTTCCTGTGTATCATATATTCACCGATTCGCCGAATTGTTTTCATGTGTCACTGACCTTGACGTTGGTGATTGAACATCAGCAGTCTCCGTCCTTAAAATTGGATGTTCAGATCCAACAATAGTCACTCCGAAGCCAAATTTCTTGCATTTACAATCTCGCAAGTTCTGTTCCGATGTGATGTTATATTGTTATTTAAATTTCTGTTTGTATTCGATGAGTTAGCGATTAGTCACCTACCGCTACATGCCGGACAACGTGTGTTTGAGCCAGTACATGAAGTTATCGGAGTTAAATTCACTTAAACCTGACAATTCACGGGGCAAGTGTGGAATGGTCTGCATAATTTAAGGTCGGTTCTTTCTATACAGCTCACGATTCCGTGTTTTCTTTTTATGGTTTCGCGTATTGAATATCTTAAGCGTTAATATCGTAACCATTTTTTGATCCATGGTTACATGAATAATAGAAAAGGGTCTCGTAACAAAATGCATTTACGTTGCAATTAATCTTTGCTGCAATCGTTTCAAATATCGTCTGCAACGCGCTATTAATTTTGTCGTTCTGGAGTGGCCGAGCGCTCCATGGCGCCTCACTGTGAGGTGCTCGTCTGCTCCCCGTCGGAGGTTCGAGTCGTCCCTCGGGTGTGTGTGTGGGGGGGGGCAGAAGGGGTGTCTTGTACTTAGCATAAGTTTAAGTAGTCTTTAGGGACTGATGACCACCGCAGTTTGGTCCTATAGCGTTTCAAATATTGTAATATATTTCTCATGTCACTTGTTTCTACAAATACATAATATTTATATATGTGCGAAGTTACATTTATGCTAACATTACGTCACGCGATTGATTCGTTTCTTGTTTAATCTGGCCGAAATGTGCGTGTATTTTCTGTTCGTCTTTGCTATAATTGACGTCTGATATCTTCTCGCAGTTCATCGTAGTCTCACGCATCAGTTTCTGTTCTCGTTTCCAACTCTTTTCTGGGTTGTTTACAGCAGTATTTGTCTTTCTTAGAGCTTCATTTACTTGGTTTAAGACATCATTTAATTCTTGTTTCATAGTAGTCTATTTTCGATAAATGTTTAACCGTGGCAAACTTGCCGACTCGTTATGAATTGGGCTTTGACACATATATTGTAACCGTCCGGAGTAATACATGTTTCATTATTTCTGTGCTGTCCGTGAGGAGGGCAACGACACTTGTAATTATTCTTTTGTATTCAAAACGTTAGTGCCTCCGCCTGCGGCTCGCGAATGGTAACACTCGGTTACACCTATTCTAATGACGTAATATACTACATTAACTGACAACTCTGTATACGTTACCACCGTTCCGTCAACGCTGTAAATTCTTGTCATGAACGCAAAATTCCAAAAATATCACAATGGGTTAACGACTGGAAACGTACTGCCTGTTGTTGTTGTGGTCTTCAGTCCAGAGACTGGTTTGATGCAGCTCTCCACCCTACTCTATCCTGAGCAAGCCTTTTCATCTCCTCATAAGAACGACAACCCACATCCACTTGAATCTGCTTATTATACGCGTCTCTTGGCCTCCCTCTGCGATTTTTACCCCACACACTTCCCTCCAATGCTAAATTCACAATTCCTTGATGTCTAAGAATGTGTCCTACCAATCTATCCCTTCTTTTAGTCAAGGTATGCCAGAAATTTATTTTCTCCTCAATTCGGTTCAGTACCTCCTCATTAGTTACGCGATCCACCCACCTAATCTTCAGCATTCTTCTGTAGCACCACATTTCAAAATCCTCTATCCTCTTTCTGTCCACACTGCTTATCGTCCATGTTTCACTCCCATACAAGGCAACACTCCATACAAATGCCTTCAGAAAGGACTTCCTTAGGCTTAAATCAATATTAGATGTTAACAAATTTCTCTTTTTCAAAAACGCCTTTCTACCCATTGCCATTCTGCATTTTATATCCTCTGTACTGCGACCATCATTTGTTATTTTACTGCCCAAGTAACAAAACTCATCTACCTCCTTTATTGTTTCGTTACCTAATCTAATTCCTTCAGCATCACCTGATTTTCTTACACTGCACTCCATTACCCTAGTTTTACTCTTGTTAATGTTCATCTTATATGCACCTTTCAGCATACTGTCCATTCCGTTCAATTGCTCTTGCAGGTCATTTGCTGTATCTGACAGAATTACTATGTCGTCGGCAAAACGCAATGTTTTCAATTCTACACCCTGAACTTTAATTCCTTCTCCAAATTTCTCCTTGCTTTCCTTTATAGCTTGCTCAATGTACAAATTGAATAACAATGGGGAAAGGCTACAACCCTGTCTTACTCCCTTTCCAACCACTGCATCCCTTTCATGCCCTTCAACTCTGACAACCGCTGTCTGCTTTTTGTACAAGTTGTAAATAACCTTACGCTCCCTATATTTTACTCCTGCTTGCTTCAGAACATGAAATAGTTTGTTCCAATCAACATTGTCAAAAGCCTTCTCCAAATCTACAAAAGCTAGAAATGTTGATTTGCCTTTTCTTAATCTATCTTCTAGGATAAGCCGTAAAGTGAGTATTGCCTCCCGTGTTCCTACATTTCTCCTGAACCCAAACTGATCTTCCCCGAGGTCGGCTTCTACCAGCTTTTCCATCCTTCTGTATATAATTCGTGTTAATATTTTGCAACCATGACTTATTAAACTGATGGTTCTGTAGTTTTCACACCTGTCTGCACCTGCTTTCTTTGGAATGGGGATTATTACATTTTTCTTAAAGTCTGAGGGTACTTCACCTGTCTCATACATCTTACATACAAAGTGAAACAATTTTGTCATGGCTGGTTCTCCCAGAGACTTCAGTAGCTCTGACGGGATATCATCAACTCCAGGGGCCTTGTTTCGACTTAGATCTTTCAGTGCTCTGTCAAATTCATCTCTCAGTATAATATCTCCTATTTCATCATCATCTACATCCTCTTCCCTTCCTACAATTGTGTCTCCAAGTTCATTTCCTTTGTAGAGCCCCTCTATATACTCTTTCCACCTTTCAGCTTTCCCTTCTTTGCTGAGAACCGGCTTTCCATCAGTGTCCCTGACATGCATAGAGCTGCCCTTCCTATCGCCAAATGTTTCTTTTATTTTCCGGTAGGCTGTATCTATTTTTCCCCTATTTATACATTCTTCTACATCCTTGCATTTGCCTTCTAGCCATTCCTGCTTAGCCATTTTGCACTTCCTGTCAATCTCATTTCTTAGTCGTTTGTACTCCATTTTGCCTGTTTCATTTACTGCATTTTTATATTTTCTCCTTTCATCGATTAAATCTAGTATCTCCTGTGATATCCAAGGATTTTTTGTAGGTCTTGCCTTCCTACCTATTTTGTCCTCTGCTGCCTTCACTATTTCATCTCTCAATTTTACCCATTCCTCCTCAACTGTTTTATTTTCCCCAGTTTCTGTCAATTGTTGCCTGAAGCTCCCTCTGAAATTCTTAAGAACTTCAGGTTCCTTCAATTTATCCAGGTCCCATCTCTTTATTTTCCTACCTTTCTGTAGTTTCTTCAGTTTCAGCCTACAGTTCATAACCAACAAGTTATGGTCAGAGTCTATGTCTGCCCCTGGGTATGTCCTACACTTCAAAACCTGGTTCCGAAATCTATGTTTTACCATTATAAAATCTATCTGGTATCTCCCGGTGTCTCCTGGTCTCTTCCACGTATACAACCTTCTTTTGTGATTCTTAAACCAGGTGTCTGTTATAACTAAATTATGTTCCGTGCAAAATTCTACCAGGCGGCTTCCTCTTTCATTCCTTTTGCCCAGACCATATTCACCTACTATCTTCCCTTCCCTTCCTTGTCCTACTACCGAATTCCAGTCTCCCATAACAATTAAGTTTTCCTCTCCCTTAATTGTCTGAATAATTTCCTTTAGCTCCTCATATATTTCTTCGATTTCCTCATCATCGGCAGAGCTAGTTGGCATATAAACCTGTACTACTGTTGTCGGTGTTGGCTTCGTATCTATCTTGACAATGATAATGCGATCGCTGTGCTGGTCATACTAGTTTACCCGCATTCCTATTTTCTTATTCATTATCAATCCTACTCCTGTGATACTCCCAACTGATTTTGTATTTATAATCCTGTAGTCACCTGACCAGAAATCCTGTTCATCCTGCCACCGAACTTCACTAATCCCCACTATATCTAACTTCAACCTATCCATTTCCCTTTTTAAATTTTCTAATTTTCCTACTCGATTAAGGGATCTAACATTCCACGCTCCGACCCGTAGAATGCCAGTATTGTCTTTCCTGATGATCACATCCTCTTGAGTAGTCCCCGCCCGGAGATCCGAATGGGGGACTATTTTACCTCCGGAATATTTTACCCGAGAGGATGCCATCATCATATGTTCATACAGTAGAGCTGCATGTCCTCGGGAAAAATAACGGCTGTAGTTTCCCCTTGCTTTCAGCCGTTCGCAGTAGCTGTGTGGCAAAGCCGCATTAGCTGATGTTACAAGGCCAGCTCAGTCAATCATCCAGACTGTTGCCCCTGTAACTACTGAAAAGGCTGCTGCCCCTCTTCAGGAACCACACGTCTGTCTGGCCTCTCCACAGATACCCCTCCGCTGTGGTTGCACCTACGGTACGGCTATCTGTATCATTGAGGCACTTAAGCCACCCCACCTCGGCAATGTCTGTGGTTCATGGGAGTGGACGTACTGCCTATTTCTCTGTTTATTTCTCTGTTTTTCCAGGAGTAATGTGTACTCTCAACAACTTTTAATCTCAGTCCAGTTCTTACTCATAAGATGAATTTGCATAAAAAAATTTCTGAAATTAAATTACTGATTATGATGGAACAGCCTCTAAGTACATGAATAACGAGAACTAATCTTTGTAAATTACAGCTCTTTCCGACTCTTATACAATTCTAGGCCCAAACTTTTTGATATCAACAGTTTTATTTCAATTATTGGCTTCAATAAGAATTTACATATTGTCCTCTTGTGAATTCAAATGTTTATTAAAAAATTAACTTCATTTTTTTTTACAAATCAACACTCACATAAAGCAACACAAATAATCTCTGACATAACTTTACACGACTGAAATATATTACTTCCATTCACCTTAAATAAATTCTTTACAAATTCTCTATCTGACACATTGAACTTTCTCTCGAATAAAATACTCTTCATAACTAGTGCAAATTTCTTTTTAAGCTGTTTTGGCAATTCAGAATTCGCATCTTTCCTAACATACAGTTCTTAATGTATCAGTTCCTGCGATACACTTAATTTCCACTCTACACCAGAATTTATAATCTGTTATTTTTCTTTGTTGTTCATATCAAATTCACTTTAGAAATTCCCTCTATCAATCAAGAGTGAAATACTCCTTTTTTTACTTCGACTCACACATGTACTTCACGTGTCTGTACATCTGCATCTGTCATATGGCTCTGGTTCTCTATAATATGTGAACCTACCACTCCATTGTGTCGTTAAGTGATGTAAATCAGCCATTAACATGTTTTTTACGTTTCCGTGATGTGGAATAACGTGTTTTTTTTTTTTTTTCCTAGGCTGAAATTTTAACGAAAATGTATTTTGCTGCAAGTTCTGCCTCCAGAATTCGCTCAACTATTGCTGTCTCCCCACGAATTCAAAACAATAGTAACAAAAATAATCCTCAAACTCATGAATCAAAGTTCTCACACACATCGTCCTTAGGTCTGACATGATAACTAGCTCTCATGCACACATTTTGCCTTTAAGAGAATGAAAATATTAGCGTTTGTCTTGAGTGTCACCCAAAGAGCATCTAACATGACAGCATTAACACACCGAAGAAGCGATAGTGAGCATTAGAGGGCTCCGAAAGTATTGAAATGTGATGTGCCATACTTACCGATGGGAGCATTACTTCGCCCATTATTGAACTTCTCATCCAATGAAAATACTCTTTACTTCAAAAAGCACCATCACGAATTTCAACCAATCAGCTCCAAATAGAGTCTTCTCCAACTGTGCTCTGTTTGTCACAGAGTGTGCACATGATTCTGTTCCCATCTGTCACGATACTAGACACTGTGCACCAAAGTTAAATTTATTACCTCATATTGTGGCACTTGGATGACACAGTATTCTAGACACATGCCTCTGCAAGGTGCACTAAACTCTTATCTGAGTTTGATAAAGTCTTTCATATTATGTATGCTCTTTGCAGAAAGGATATGCTTGTGTTCACTGTTTCATTTTGTTGACATGCATCCAAGGGCATCTCATTTCTTACCCGTAAAAATTACAGAACTTGCACCGTTGTCGGATATCTGACGTTCATCATTGCCCGTTATACCACCAGGTTGGGCAACAAATTAATCAGTTGTTTGCTGTCTCGGGTCATACCTTCCTAAGTGGTTCCTTCCACCTCACTTTTACTTTGGAGATCCCCCAGCTGGAACTTATCTACGGTCTGCCTACACCTCCTGTAGCGACATATTTAATCTAATAATTACATTTACCTTTAGATATTACTACTTGCTACTGAAACAGGGCATTGATATCGTGTGATATGTCTATGGAACCCTCTCATTTATAAGATCTCGTATGTATGTTATTCTCTGAGATAAAACACATACTACAACTACATTTTATCATTCCTCGTTGTTTTTATTGATGCAGAACTCTGAATTTTTACATATCCTACTTCAGTATATTTGTAAATGTTGTCTACACTTGAGAATCAATATTTTAAGGATTTTTATTGCATTTTTGTTGTTTTTTTATTTTTTATTTTAAAGTTTTATCTAAAAATTCATTTACATCGTAAAAGGAGTTGCCGTTCAGAAGTTCCTTTAATTTCTTTTTAAATACTAGTTGGTTATCTGTCAGACTTTTGATGCTACTTGGTTAAGTGACCGAAGACTTTTGTGGCAGCATAATTCACCCCTTTCTGAGACAAAGTTATATTTAACCTTGAATAGTGAATATCATCCTTCCTCCTAGTGTTGTGGCTATGCACACTGCTATCACTTTTGAATTGGGTCGGATTGTTAATAACAAATTTCATGAGTGCATATATGTATTGCGAAGCTACAGTGAAGATCCCTAAATAACTGTCTGCAGGATGCTCTTGGGTGGGCTCCAGCAATTATTCTGATTACACCCTTTCGTGCAATGAATACTTTTTCACTCAATGTTGAATTGCCCCAGAATATGATCCCATATGAAAGGAATGAATGAAAATAGGCGTAGTAACCTAATTTACTGAGATGTATATCATCAAATTTTGCAATGACTCTGATAGCATAAGTAGCTGAACTCAAACGTTTCAGATCTTCAATATGTTTGTTCCAATTCAGTCCCTCGTCAATGTAAACACCTAAAAAATTTGAATATTCTATCTTAGCTACAGATTTGTGTTCAAGGTCTAAATTTATTAAAGGTGTCATGCCATTTACTGTATGAAACTGTATCTACTGCGTTTTATCAAAGTTTAATGACAGTCCATTTCTAGAGAACTACTTAATAACTTTCTGAAAGATATTTACAATTTCATCAGGTAATTCCTGTTTGTCAGGTGTGATAGCTTTACTTGTATCATCAGCAAAAAGTACTAGCTTAGCATCTTCGTGGATGTAGAATGGCAAGTCATTAATATATATTAAGAACAGCTTGCAGTCTAACGTAACTGTGCCACAATTTTTACGAACCAGGAACAACGGAGTTGGATCAAGATTGAATGTCCCAGGGGGTCGTACAGCAGGACGGTGTCATCAATGTCTAGAAGAGGTGTACGGTGAATCGGCATTTCCGTACACAAAAGTAAAAGAGTTCAACAAAGAACGGCTAACTGTGGCAGACATGAATCAGGTCAGCCATCCTAGCGTCTCTGAAATAGTAATGCATACTGTTGCCGCGTTAGTGGACAGTGATTGATGCCAGACGATTCGCGAAACCCACCCATCATTTTGCACGACAATGCGCGGGCGCATACAGCGCAAGCCGTAGATGCTCTGGTTCGGTCGATGAGACTGGGAAGTACTGTATCATCCACCATACTCCCAGGAAGTAAGTCCTTGTGACTTTTGATTCTGAAGATGAAGGAACCACTTCGTGACATTCGCTTCAGAACTGTTCCATAGATTCGGGAGGCAGTAGACCGCCCCATTCGCTCCATCAACAAAACAGTCTCTGCCAGCCGTGTACTACGCCTTCCACATCGCTGACGGGTTCTGCACAACGCTGGTGACTACTTTGAGGGAGAGAACAGGTGCCAACATGTAACATTTTTGCATCGGTTGGGAATAAAGAATTACCACTATTTAAGATCCAACCCTCGTACTTAAATCGTCTAATTCGTTACAGACTGTAAGTCGTGTCCATTCTTCTTTCTGTATGCTAACTTTGACTAATTAGAAAAAGTTACATAATTAGTCTACACACTCTTGAATAAAGCAGATGAGACATTTGTTGGAGTTCATATGGATTGTGGTAATTTAAGTAACCCAAAAGAAGTGCTTCCACATGTTTCACGTAACGCACATACCGACATTGATCAAAGGTAACTTGTACCTTTGGACGACACTTGTTTCGTGGTTTGACCGGTATCTTGTAATAGGTGGTCACTTCATTATATTTATGTGTAACAGGTTTTCATAATTACATAATATTCCCCGAGGAAAACCACTTAACGTGCAGATGGAACCCGTCATCCACATGAACTTACGGCTGTTAATGGCCGCCAAATGATCTGACCGTAATAAGCAGCCATGTCTTCTGCGCGATAATTGCATACTATCTTACTTTCATGTGACATGTTAATGTGTATACTAAATGCACATTATATAAGCTAAATTCAAGAAAAATGTATTAAATATTCTAGTATTTTGTGTGATATTTGTTTCTTGGGGGAAATAGCAGGTTCGATATATTGCGCTTTATAACTTATCCGAAAATAATGAAATAAGTTGAATAGTCATTTATCTCCATAGTTTAAAAACAAAAAACCTTGTGGTGAGTGCCAATGCCGCGGTGGAGTAGCCGAGCGGTCTAACGTGTATAGCTGTGTAGCGCGCGGTTGCTTGCCGTGGGGGTTCGAGTCCTCCCTGGGGCATGGGTGTGTGTGTGTGTGTTGTCCTTAGGTTAGTTTACCTAGGTTTAAGTAGTTCGTAAGCTACGGACTGATGACCACGCTGTTTGATCCGATAGATTTACAAACATTTGAACATTTTTTGTGAGTGCCATTGTACCTTGTTTGTACGTTGTCGACGGTACACGTAACTTTCCATCTTTTCTTCCTTCCATCTTTCCATTATTCATTGTCGTAGACAGAGGACGCAAACATGACGATAACATGAACCACATGGTACCATTTTGTTTTACATCACGTCAACAGCACTATTTGTACTAAAGGTTTCAAATCCCCCCCCCCTCCCCTAAACTCAGGACAAAGTTTTCAAAAGTCGATATATCGAAGAAACCGAATTAGTAGCACTTCAGTATGTTGTTAATATATAACTAAGTATCAAATTTTCTTCTAGCTAACCTTCTGTCTGCATTTTTATTAACATTGAAACGTGCATTTGAAGCAAAAATGACTAGCTGCATTAGTAGCTGTATCTTTTGCAGATCAAAATATTCTACGTTTTCTCGTTTGTCGATAGCGGCATCATATTCACACCACGTCTTTGGCAGTTAGATGGTTTATCCGAGTCTATCCGAAGGCCACCGATCGTACAATGAGACTTACATTCAACAACTGTATTGGAAATGTCCGAAAGAAGAGAAACCCCAATTCTTCCAGTACGGATGCACACGAGGACATGACAGCTGGCGTGAGTACTGGTTATCTGCGATCCAGGAAGCGCAATAGTCTAATCAGTAGGGTGTGAGACAGCTATATGTGTCAGTGTTGTGACATCTGATGACTGGCAGCTACTGCGCCGCCCCACATCACATTTGAGAAAAACCCTGAAGATGGCCCAACAATGGGTTGAAACTGGTTGCTAATCAATAGACTGTTTTTATACATTAAACTACTGTAAGAGCGCTGTTTATCCCAAAGAAGCAAAATGTCTCCAAAAATATTCAACTCCTTAGATTATTTCAGAACATCTTTTTACATCTTTGTCACTTTATTTTTACTTGTATGTTTCTTACATTTTGAAACTTCCTGGCAGATTAAAATTGTATACCGGAACGGGGACTCGAACCTGAGACCTTTGCCTTCCGCGGGCAAGCGCTCCACCACTGCGCTATCCCGACACGACTCACAGTGACGCGTTACAACTTCAAGTCTGCCAGTACCTCGCCTCCTATTTTCCAAACTTCACAGAAGTGCTCCTCCGAAACTTGAAAGACTAGCACTCCTGGAAGAAAGGATATGGTTGAGACGCAGCTTAGCCGCCTAAGGAATGTTTCCAGAATGAAAGTTTCACATCAGCGCACACTCCGCCGAAACACGTCCACTGAATTGTGGTCGTGTTCCAGTTTTGAGTTATTACAGTGTTTCTGTACCATGAATATTGTCTATTAGTATGTTAATTATTTTTATTTTGTTTATTAATGCTCAATGCCAATGTTTATATATGTTTCCACCCATGTGATTGAACTTGTGTTTACATGTGAATGTGGGAGATTGTTTTTAATATTGACTGACACACGCCATGGCTTACATTCGCTGTTTCCCGCTTTAGGGCCTCGTTTACCTTAGTTAAGGACGCATGGCTTCGTTTGTCGTCTACGCTGGTGTCTGCTGGGTGGCCAGATACCAGATTACTTGGCAAGATGGCGAGGTGGCCCTGTTTCATAGTATGATGCCAACCTAATCTTGGACGAAAGAGGTAACAAGAGACCTCTCGGAGTGTCGTTGAAGAGGATATTACCTTCTTCATGTAGAGAGGGTTGGTAGACACTATGCTCTGAACGAACTCTGTGTGAGTTTTTAGTGCGCTCTCCATCCGGTGTGTGAGAGGAAGCCTTTGGCGTGGCCTGAGTGCTTCACTCTTGTTGCGACTGTGGAAGTAAGTACTTCGTTGAATCATACTGAGGGCATGGCATGCTGTTAGAACTTTGCTTTCTTTATGATCAGGCAGTCTTGGTTTATCAGTGATAGTTTTCTTGAGTAAGTCTTTCGCTATGCAAGGCGAAGTGTTTCTTAATTAACAGAACTCGAATAATTCAGAGTAAATTTAGTATTTGCATTTTCATTCCAGTGATGATTTTGTGTCCTGTTTTTCTCGAGTTAGAATACACGTGTGTGGACTTCAGCCTTTTTGTAAACTAAGTATGTTGAAAATTCGATGCTGTTTTTTAACTAATGTTTTCACTTCGTGTCGGTATATGCGAGTATGCTAAATATTTCTCAGACTTTCTGGTTTGATTCCATCTTTCCTATTTTGGCATGACCGATTGCACCACATGCTTTCGTAACAGTCGTTACTTCAGCCTTCAGCCATGCTTTTACTGATACTAGCTTTCTTCCATATGAATGCTCGTGTGTGATACTTACTCATTCTAAATTAATTTCTTTTTGTAATTCTATTCACCTTGGTCGTACTCCAGGTGGTAGTTAAGAATAGGATGCCGCTGCCTCCCCAAAACATGAGTTCGTTTGGTGCATAGTGATTATTAAATTTGTGCTTCAAGACACCCACCATATAATCAAAACGCCGCCGATGCTTCGTTTGTCGCTGCTATGAACTGTTCCTGCATGAGTAACGTACCACAAGCATTATGCCAGTGTCTGGCTTTGAATGAATGAATGTGCTTTCATCTATCCTTCGTGTGTTTGTAATTTTTCTCCCACGTTACCTCCATATTAATAAAGGGCAGAAACAATTTTATTACAGGCAGTAACATTATGATTTAATTATCTTTACTACAAGGTGTGTGCTTAATTTGGTCTTCCCATATTTATTTGCATGTTATTTTATAGAATAAATGATGATTTAAAGTATCAAACTTCCCCGTCCCATGTTTAATTGTGTATTCATTTATTTTTAAGATTAATTTTGTGTTTGTTAAAATGTTGGCTGCTCCCTTAAGGAGTGAGTAGTTAGATAAATTTCTAGTGCGCAAATACTGTGCCTACTCGTAAGGTAATTTAGAGAAGCAGTTAGCGTTTTAACTTGCATTTGCAGATCTCATCTGCTCGAGGTCTTGGTTTAATAATTTAACAGGCTACTTTCATTCTTATATTATATTCGCTCTTCCCATTTATTTTTTTTTATCGTTTAATAACATCATTCCTGCGATCAGTAAAATTGTTGAGACATTTCACAACGGAATTTTTACGATGATTTTACTGCGACATATGTTATAGAGTCTGTAAAGCCACTAATCTTTAACTTGATACAAAAATCAGACAAACGAAAAGTTTTGTCCATCCACATGTTGTACAATAAATAATCTTCAGAGAAAACTTCTCTTTTACACCTTTTCTTTCATTGCACGTAGACACAGCAACACAGAGCGGAGTATTTGTATGATTTATGTATTTTACTCGGTTTGTTTATTTAGCCTTATCATATTAGGGCCCTCAGGCCCTCTCTTATATCAGACCAGGGTTTTACACATGCAGTATTTTGTGTCTCGTTTCCGTCGTAGGTGTCGGTGGCCTAGTATAAAGACCGACACAAGAATAAAGGAGGTACGCGTGTGCAGGTAGGAGGTGACCAGCCAGTGGGACAGCAGAAACTAGAAACACTAGAGTAAATTAGAACGAGATATATATTTCTTAGAGACTTAGTAATACTTAACTTTTACATAGCTCAGTACTGCAGAATGCTGATACATAATTGAGCTAGAGGCCTGCCTAGTGCCTATCCGATAGCCAAGTCTTCACTGGTGCCTATCTGATTCCGAAGTGTTAAGTGGTTCCTATCTCAGTCCCAAGTGAACGATGTCGTTCAGTGGTGGCCACCAGCGGAGTTGTAGCAGAGGGCGCTCGTGGCTGACGTAGTAAGAACGCAGCGCCGTGCGTGCATAGCGGCGCGTGGCGAAAGTAGGTGGCGCGCACTTTAGACTTGTGCGACACCACACGATCACCTCATCGGTCCTCAGTTCATTGCAGGGGCCCAAACAGCTGCAACATACATCGCGTATTTCTTTACATGTGAGTTACCTATAACATAATAATGATTTTTACAGATGAACAATTAATAACGTTATTTATACAGATTGATTACATGTAAAAGGATGTAAATAAAAGGTATTAACTTAACTCTAAATAGGATTAATACTAACAGTACCACTGAGACACCTTCTGCTGCTGCTGGTGTAACAATAGAAGTAACAACATTGATATTAGCAGATACAATGTTTACTTTTGAATATATCGAGACTGGTTAAGGCATGGCGAATTCTGACATAAGCTGTACCTGGCGAGAGCAATGGCAGTCGGAGAATATCTGGGAGGAGGAATGGATGTGACGTATCTGGACCGTAGGGTAATAAAGACTGGCGTAATTATTGCTTTAGTAGATAATCCATTAACTGTCGTTTGAAGCTGGCAGTGTTATTCAGTTCTGTGATATACTGAGGTAGAGTGTGCGCAAGAATCCCTCCATTTCCTTTTCCATTCATTTTGTATCAGATTGAACAAGAGCAAAATGTGAGCGGTTGTAGCTAGTGATTACATAGTAAGCATTCAATTTGAGACATAGTAAATAATTAAAATATAAATTGAAGTAGTAGTAAAAATGGTCCCTATTGTCGACAACGTGTCCCTGACTGACGATGAAATTTAATCATTAAAATGAATATTTTGAAAATTCAAAGTAAATTCAACGAGATACCTTACTTTAACCCTGCGGAAAGCGCCCATCAAAGAGTTGCGTCAGCTGACGCGAGTGGCATTCAGTGCCACCGTCATTTAAACGCATTTTTAAATGTTTTAGTATTAATTATTTTTTAATGTTATTGTTAACAGCAATATGATGTGTATACGTATATGCAATTCTAAAAATTGTATCCTCAGTTATAGTTCTATTTTACACCACTGTTAAAGCAAGTTTTACAAAAATACGCACCAAAACTTTATAGTAATAAAACAGAACCAGACAATCATTTAAAAAGCAATCGTAAATACATATCAAAAATCATACACTTTCTTCCTGTAATTATTACATATGACAACGTTGCAGCAATATTGTTTGCAGCCGCGGTGGAGTAGCCGAGTGGTCTAAAGCGTCTCGCTGCGGAGCGCGCGGGTGGTCGCCGTGGAGATTCGAGTCCTCCCCGGGGCATGGGTGTGTGTGTTTGTCCTTAGGTTAGTTTACCTTAGTTTAAGTAGTTTGTAAGCTACGAACTGATGACCAACGCAGTTTGGTCCGATAGATTTACAGACATTTTATTATTATTATTGTTTGCAAATGAATCTTTTGCAGTTTTTGCAAGTGCCAGTAGTTTTTTCTTACCTCAAAAATGGCACCTTCTAACTATGTCATCGTTATTGGAGGGAACTGAATAATAAGTGACAGAAATCGGAAATCTCTTGCTAGAGAGGCGAGTGCTTTCTTTCAAATGACCGTCCCTTCCTTTGTGCGCATCTCGGATACAATAAAATTATTCTGTTACCAAAGTAAAGTTAATAACAAAATCATCATTCACCAAAGGAGTCATACATAGCTTCTAATCTTCAAAGCATTCGATAGTGGTTGTCCACTTCACAAGTGAGCCAAAGCTGTTATGAGGGGAGGGGGGATAACGACGAGGAAACAATTCGGTTTGGCACTTGACGAAACAATCTAAGAATATCTACCACCACTGCTGTGTGATCCAGGTGCTGACGTAATTTTTGAAGGAAAACTGGAGAAACTGTATGCCGTCAGGCGCCCGCCAGAAGGAGGGTAAGTTGGAACCAGTGGCGTATTTAGCGGGGGTGCTGTCGGGCTGCAGCCTCCCCCCCCCCCAAGAGGCCATCCTGGATGCCACCCCCCCCTCCCACCCCAAGACGCTCCCTAGAGAGAGAGAGGAAAGGGTAAAGGCGCAGCCCCCCCTTTTTTTTTTTTAAAAATCAGCAAGGTCTGTTATTGACCTCAGCACACACCCCGTTCCGCCACCGAGACCACAATCCTGGATACGCTACTGGTTGTAACATCAACAATAATAATATATTTAATAATTGTACATTATTGAACTCAACTTCTACCATTTCTGACGTGATTTGGGTTATACATTAAAAATAAAACAAAAACAGTTAAGTAGTGAATACGTGATAAAGTTCAAACTACTTTCGCACTGTGACATTTTTGCTATAGATACCAATAACATAAGAAAATTAGAATAAGATTGTTGTGTTGTAATAATTTTCGAAGTGAAAGACTTACGTTTATGTGAACTCTTTACAATCTGTTACTTCTAATTCTTAGAATACAAATGTTATCTAATATATAAAGCAGAGTGTCCGTATATTTGTACGTGTTGCATACAAATCTAAACTTTTGTTCCAATCTTTATGAAATTTTGTACACGTAAGCTTCAATCCATTAGGACGGTCGCCGTAAGTGGGGAAAGCGTCACGGAAATGTTGCACGAATTGGGGTGGAAATCATTAAAAGAAAGACGTTATTCATTGCGGCGTGATCTGTTTGCGAAGTTTCAATCACCGACTTTTAGTTCTGAATGTGAAAATATTTTGCTAGCACCCACCTACTTAGGGAGACATGACCATCCTAATAAAATAAGAGAAATCAGATCGAAAACGGAACGATTTAGGTGTTCTTTCTTCCCGCGCGCTATTAGAGAATGGAACGGTAGAGAAAAGTTATGAAGGTGGTTAATGAACCCTCTGCCAGGCACTTAAATGTGATTTGCAGAGTATCTATGTAGATGTAGAAGTGTAAGAATCACATACGATTTATAGTTCACGAGATATGACGTTATAAACAATGAAATGTGTCTAAAACTGCTGCATTTAGCGACAATCTGCTCAATTTCTCCTAAACCACTGGACCGATTACAACCAAATTTGGCACACACATTCCGTAGGTGAGATAACAATTGCCGTACGAGTACGAACCACATACGACACATGGTTCAGGAGATATAACGTCGTAAACAATAGGAATCGCAGAAAACTGCCACATAATGCGGCGAGACTTTATAAATACGCTATATGAGAATAAGAGTACTTAACGACTTGCAACAAATTCAAACATAATTTCAAATCTTTATTAAACTTTTTCTCGCTGACACCCATAGCAAAATGATGAAAGGAAAAAAGTTTATCGCTTACTACGTTTCCGCTATTTATGGAGTAAAACTACGGCATTCACTATGATGTTACAATTTATAATTTGTACACTACGAATTGTAGCCGCAGGAAATTTTCCCCAGTATACAAACATATAGTTGGATGTACCTTCTAAAGTATCACAGTACGACACGTAGTTCATGAGGTATGAGCACATAAGCAGTAACTTTCCACTGTTGATAGATTAAAACTACGGATTTCGGTATGACGTTACAATTTATAATTTCTACACTACGAATTGTAGCCGAAGGAAATTTTACAGTCAGTATACAAACATATAGTTGGATGTACCTTCTAAATTGTATCACAGTACGACACATAGTTCATGAGCTATGAACACGTAAACAGTAACGTTCTTGGAAAACCGATTCATCACGCACCTATTTGTTCTTTACTATTAATTTTATTTCCAAGAGATTTTAAAGTCATACAGCCCTTATACAAATGAATATATAACTGAAAAATGGCAGGAATAAATAAATAAATACCCGGGCAACGCCGGGTTTTCAGCTAGTAATATATAAAGCAGAGTGTCCGTATATTTGTGTGTTTTGCATACAATTCTACACTTTTCTTCCAATATTTATGAAATTTTTTACACGTAAGCTCCAATCCGTAAGGAAGGTCGCCGTAAGTGTAATAATCACATACAACACATTGTTCACGAGATATGGCGTCATAAAAAATGAGATGTGCGAAAAACTGCTGCATTAAGCGACAATACTGCTCACTTTCTCCTGAACCACAGGACCGATTTCAACCAAATTTCGTACACGTATTCCTCACGTGAGATAACAATTTCTGTAGGAGTAAGAAGCACATATGACATATAGTTCAGGAGATATAACGTCATTAACAGTATGAGTGCCAAGAAACTGCCACTTAATGCGGCGAGAATTTATAAATACGATATATGAGAGTGAGAGTACTTAGCGACTTGCAACAAACTTTAAACATAATTTCAAACCTTTATTAAAAATTTTCTCGCTGACAATCATAGCAAAATGATGAAAGGAAAAAAGTTTCTCGTTTACTACTTTTCCGCTGTCCATGGAGCGAAACTATGGCATTCGGTATGACGTTACAATTTATAATTGCTACACTACAAATTGTAATCGCAGGAAATTTTACAGACGGTGTACACACGTAAAACTAAATGTACGTTCGAAATTGTATCACAGTACGACACTTAGTTCATGAGATATGAGGACGTAAAGAGTAACGTTCATGGAAAACCGCCCAATCACACAACAAGTTTTAATCTATTATTTCTTTGCTACTAATTGTATTCCCAAGAGACTTTACAGACATACAGCCCTTATACAAACGAATATACACCTTAAAATGGCAGGAATAAATAAATACATACCCGAGCAACGCCGGGTTTTCAGCTAGTTTCTGAATAAAGTAAGGTACAAACGATGCTCTGAAATAAGGGAGGGCGAAAAGTGTTTGCATGAAGTAAATAAACTGCAGCAAGAAACAGGCGTCTTCATTTACAAAGGTAAATAATCTATAGTTTTCTTTTCAGATAATTCTTATTAGACATCAGTTGTGAGTGAATTTCATTTTCACCGTTCTCTCTCCTAATTAAACGGCAGACTCTTTCTACTAAGTACATTACTTTAGGTTGGCTTGCACATTGTACATCATGTCGCTACCTGATGTAAGGAGTCAAGAGTTGCTGAATCCTTACATGCCATTTTATGTGCAGAAACAGAATCGCATCACTTTTCTGATTACTTTGGTACCGCACACATGACATTTTTGTTAATAATTATGGACAGTAATTACTGTATCTGCAGTAGTCACTGCGTCTAAGAACGCTTCATTTATCACTAGGCTGCCGAATGACCGACTTTTATTCTGCATGACTTGGCACCGGAGCCGGCTCCTGTTTGTTTACTAGGAAGAGAGCAGGTAACATGGGGGAAAAACAGCGGATAGGGACAACCTGGTTCCCTCACAGCAGGGTGGCCCACCTGAAAGGCTTCTCAGCTGTGACAAAAGAAGACGGTCTTGGATGACAGCCGCGACAGCCCCACTCACTTCCTCACCCACTTTTTCCTACGCGTAAACACTGACGCGATCAGCTTTCAAAACGTACCTTACTGTCTTGTAAAATTTGTTCGCAGTAGAGGACCGCACTATGAAGCCACTGCCAGCGTTTGCTACGGCGTTCCTGATTCGCTGTCCAGAATGTGTAGACAAGCCCACAGTGGTGGGGAGGAATGCTACGAGAACGGTTTCCTCCCTTGCGGAAACTGCCGCTGGCGGTACACGAACGCTTCTATAAATACGATCCCCTGTGGTTTGCCTTGTGGCATAAACAGGAGTGCGCGGTGCCAAGTGTTGAACTGTAGGCTTCACCTGTAATTATGGCACTTTCACAGAGCGAGCCGTGGAAATTGTGCATGCCGTCCACAATATTTAATTAACGTCTGCGCACGAGAGCGAGAGGCACGACGGTGAGCTGCTTTGCTGAGTCAGCTTACCCTGCCATATTGGTTTGTGACTAGGAACGTTTGTGGACCTTGACCTCACCAAGATAAATAGCAAGTTTTGGCTGATTCAGTTCAGCTTCAGATTTACTTAGTTTTTGATTGCATTTCAGAGTCAACAACGCAGCCGCCGCCGACGCAACGAACGGCAAATTATCGGCTAATGCGAAGCTAGTTTTTCTTTCTGCAAACCCACTTCAGGCAATGACACTGACACCAGAACAACATTATACTCCAGTTACACTGACAGCATCTCAAGCTTCTGTTAGGTCATTTTTCACATATAAAGGGTAGGCTCGGACTCAGTCACACTCTGTTAGACAACATTCTTCTAATACATGTTTTAATTTTTATATTTGGCGTTGAATTAAACTGGAAAGAACACGTACGTAATGTCGTGGAAAAGGCGGACCAGAGACTGCGTTTTATTGGCAGAACCCTTAAAAGATGCAACAGAACTACTAAAAAAACTGCAAACACCACGCTTGTCCGTCCTTTTTTGGAGTATTGATGTCCAGTGTGTGATCCTTATCAGGTAGGTATGACGGAGGATGTCGAAAGAGTCTAAAGAAGAGCAGCTCGTTTTGTATTGCCACGATACAGCATTACCGAAATGATACAGGAATTGGGATAGGAATCATTACAACAACGGCGATTATCGCTGCGGCGAGTCCAACCGCCAACATTCCCCTCCGAATGCGAAAATATATTGTTGACTCCCACATACATAGGTAGAAATGATCATCAATAAAATACGAGAAATCAGAACTGGAACAAAGAGATACAGGTGTTCTTTATTCTCGCGCGCTATTCGAAAATGGAATGGGAGATAAATAGTATAAAGGTGGTTCGACGAACCTCCTGCCACGCACTTAAATGTGATTTGCAGAATACCCCGTAAATGTAGATGTAAAGTATCAAAGCGATACTGTTAACGGTCAAATCATATCCTCTCTTTTTATTATTATTGCGTTTGATTATTAAATTAATTCAAACTTGATTTGTTTTTGGTTTTTCAATTCTAAAGACAAATTTAACCTCTTGGTATAAAGGCACTTTATTTTACGGACGACACAGCTAAATACCACATTCCTATACTCTGTGAGGTCCTTTAGCAGTTATTATTTTTCTATGTACACTTAAGGACCTGTTACCTGTCTAGGACTGCAATGTGCAATGCTTTCTGATCACTAAGACTGCATGTCATGGTCGATTTGTTTCACCTGCAGAGCCATCGTTTTAGGGTACAAAACATTGCAGATCAATCCCTGTGCATAATACAGCGTGGAATAAATCATCTGACCCGATTTTTAAGACGGACCATTGAACAGTCAGTGTAAGACTGTATTACTTGAGAGCGTAGAGCACAGCCGTTAATATTTCCAATACAAGGACAGGAGGTTATTTGAACAAAATAGTCGTCACAAGAAACGCTTGCTAAATCGCACTAACTCCACGTGGCTATGAAGTTCCAGAGCCGACGATCATTCCCGCCACTTCGGTGGCAAATATTTTTCTGCTGTTCATTAAAAATTTGCAGTTGAAATTCGGCGAAGAGAACTTTGAGAACAGCGTTGAGCTGAGTAATGGAAGAAGAGCCGAGATGCGATCAGGCTGTATTGTGGCTCACGGCGTCTGGTGGTGTGTCGCCTCTCCTTGTGCTGCTAATGTTAAAGGAAGGAAGGAGGATTAGTGTTTTACTCTCCGTCGACAGCGTGGTCATTAGAGGCCAATCCTACGCTCGGATTGTTAGAGTAATGATGGGGAAGGAAATCGGCCGTGCTCTTTGAAAGGTACCATCCCGGCAGTTGCCTGGAGTAATTTAGGGAAATAACGGAAAACCTAAATCTGGATGGCCGGAGGTGGATTTGAACCACCTTCTTCCCGAAAGCGCCACCTCGCTCGGTGCGATGGTAAAGCCTTCCTCTCAAATGACGTGTATACGCACGTGGAACAAATTGCATCACAGTGTGCAATTCACGTTCTGATAGAATGCGAAGCATGATATAATAATCTTGCATGTTAGATTATTTGCCCTGCGGATTGTAACATGGATAATGTGAAAATTCAAATGTTTGTATAGTCTATGGTACTTAACTACGGGGTCATCAGTCCCTAAACTTACAAACTACTTATGAACTACTTACGAACTAGGACGGCACAAATATCCAAGCCCGAGGGGGGATTCGAACCCCCGACTTTAGTGGGGATAATGTGACACTACGACACGAGAAGAGCTTAGCAGCCGGGTTAGTTGCGAAGAATCAATCAGAAATTCCTGTTTTCTTTCAGAATAGCGAACGTAATGTTAATATAAGCTACACTCCTGGCCATTAAAATTACTACAACACGAAGATGACGTGCTACAGACGCGAAATTTAACCGACAAGAAGATGCTGTGATATGCAAATGATTAGCTTTTCAGAGCATTCACACCAGACTGGCGCCGGAGGCGACACCTACATTTTCCTGACACGTGGAAAGTTTCCAACCGATTTCTCATACACAAACAGCAGTTACCCAGCGTTGCCTGGTGAAACGTTGATGTGATGTCTCGTGTAAGGAGGAGAAATTCGTACTTTGATAAAGGTCGGATTCCAACCAATCGCGATTGCGGTTTATCGTATCGCGAAATTTCTGCTGGCATTGGTCGCGATCCACTGACAGCAGAATATGGAATCGGTGGGTTTAGGAGGGCAATACGGAACGCCGTGCTGGATCGCAACGGCCTCGTATCTCAGCAGTCGATATGACAGGTACCTTATCCGCATGGCTGTTACGGATCGTGCAACCACGTCTCGATCCCTGAGTCAACAGACGGGGACGTTTGCAAGACAACAATCATCTGCACGAACAGATCGACGACGTTTGCAGCAGCACAGACTATCAGCTCGGAGACAATGGCTGCGGTTACCCTTGACGCTGCATCACAGACAGGAGCGCCTGCGATGGTGTTCGCAACGACGAACCTGGGTGCACGAATGGCAAAACGTCACTTTTTGGATGAATCCAAGTTCTGTTTAATGCATCATGATAGTCACAACCGTGTTTGGCGAAATCGCGGCAAACGTACATTGGTAGCGTGAATTTGTCATCGCCATACTGGCGTATCACACGACGTGATCGTCTGGGATGCCATTGGTTACACGACTCGGTCACCTCTTGTTCGCATCGACGACACTTTGAACAGAGGCCGTTACATTTTAGATGTGTTACGACCCGTGGCTCTACCTTTCACTCTATCCCTGCGAAACCCTACATTTCAGCAGGATAATGCGCGACCGCATGTTGCAGGTCCTGTACGGGCCTTTCTGGATACGGAAGATGTTGGACTGCTGCCCTATCCAACACATTCTCCAGATCTCTCACCAATTGAAAATGTCTGCTCAATGGTGGCTGCGTGGTGTAGCTGCATGTGCATCTGTACCTGTACATGCCATCCAAGCTCTGTTTGACTCAATGCCCAGGTGTATCAAGGCCGTTAATACGGCCGGAGGTGGTTTTCTGGGTACTGATTTCTCTGGATCTATGCACTCAAATTGCGTGAAAATGTATCATATGTCAGTTCTAATATAATATGTTTTTCCACTGAATACCTATTTTTCATCTGCATTTCTTTTTGGTGTAGGAATTTAATGGCCAGTTGTGTATTTCGTAGCATCTCCAAAAATAAAATAAAAATAAAAAATAAAAAAAAAGCTTCCAAAACTGCGTAGTTTTAAGTAGGATTAGTTACAATAAAATTTCCGAAATCTACGTATCGAGTAATAAGGTTTCTTGTATTTAATGCCTTTACCACCTTTATACGTGTACTATCAAAGTGAAACGTTTCAGTGCTGCGACACAAAGCTTGAAACACGTTCACTGAATGTGTCGTCGTGTTCCACTTTGTGTTATTCATTACTCTTAAGCGTTTCCCGCCACTAATATTGTCTATTTGTATGTCTATAATTTTATTACTTTTAGTAATGATCAATGCCCCATGTTTATATACGTTTCCACCTGTGTGATTGAACTTGTGTGTTCATATGAATGTGGAAAGTTGTTTTTAATATTGGCTGACTGCCGAGCAACGGCTTACAGTCGCCGCCTCACGCTATAGGCCTCCAGTAATTCAGTGTAAATTTAGTAATTGCATTTTCATTCTAGTGATGATTTTGTGTCCGGTTCTCTCAAGTTAGGATACTTGTGTGTAGCCTTCAGCCTTTGTGTAAACTCAGTATGTTGGAATTTCCTTGCTGTTTTATTGACTAACGTCTTCGCAAATTTCATCCCACTTTACCTCCATATTCATAAAACAGCAGAAACAACTTTATCATGAGCAGTAACTTTATTAATTAATTCACATTTCTACAATGTGTGTGCTTCATTGTGCTTAATACGGTCTCTCCACATTTATTTGCTAGTTCATTTTATTGAATAGTTAACGATTTAAAGTATCAAACCTCTGCTTTATAATGTCATGATTCCCTTCCTATCTTTAATTATCTACTCCCTTTCATAGGATTAATTTTGTGTTTGTTACAACGTTGGCTACTCGCTTAAGGAGTGAGCAGGTAGATAAATTTCCGTTGCGCAAGTACTGTGGCCACTCGCAAAGTAATTTAGAGCAGCAGTGAGCGTTTTAACTTGCATTTGCAAATCTCTACTGCCCGAGATCTTACCTAGAAAACATAAAAAGATACTTGTTATATGTGGGGACCACAGTGTTAGAAATGTCGTATATTGTCATAATGTGAAAGGATTGTCCAAACACTGTAATTAATTATTTATTTATTTCTCACACAAGATATCTTTCGGCAATTAATGCCATCGTCAGGTGTTTCTGCAAAAATATTTGCTTATATGAGTATGTATCCAAATGCAACATCAATAAATATACGTAAATAACATTTTACAAATTTCACTTAGAAAATGTGACGTGCGTACCGTATTTAGAGGTTGTAAATGCTTCAACTGACTATTTATTAGGTGATGATTTATATTTGATTTCTCAATTGTAGCCAGTTACAGCATCTGTCAATACCTCAGAATACTATACGTTTACAAATATTTACAATTTTTTCTTTAAGAGAGAAACTTATAAGTTAATAGATATGGCATTATTTTCTTTATTATTTCTGTCTTCTATGTTGTTATTAGCAATTATGGTTTAAAAATTTTTATTAGAAATTTTGGAGTATATTAGACATTATACATTCATATTTGACATGGTTATCTTTGTTTCGTCTTTGGTTGATTTTAACATTATAGTGCGATCTCTGATTTATGTAAGCTCCGTTACCCTTTATCCAGCATTAATTGATCAATAAAGTTATAGATGTAATTTGTGTGTTTAAAATTGGTTTGATAGTTTAATAAATCGCTAGTTGCGTGGATGCATACTTCAATTTCTTCTAGAATATTCATTTCATATCCCTTTTGTATTATATGTAAAAGGGACCTGTTACGGACCCGTTTGCGTGCTAAGACCATACCTGTTGCATACAGTTGTCGGTAGATGTTTTGAAATGTGCGGCACGTTGGATGCTCTCTGTCCGGGTACCGTTCTGCCTACACCTTGCAGGCTTCAGCCGTATTTTGTCGACACTCGCCATAGATGAGTATCATCTCCGCCTTTTCAGAGTTCGAATACACCATGGTCACAGTTCCTACAACAGTAAACTCTCACAGATGTCTGGTAACAAAGTGTACCTCAGTTAGTCTGCATGCAAAAACGAATGCAGAATAACAATAGCAGCAAGCACTACATGCGGACACTGCGACAGCTAGACCAAACCACAGCAGTGCACTATAGCCCCACTCGTAAACACGGTCGTCATCGTAAACATGTCCCTGCAGATGCTGCTCGCCGACCGTGGCCCGTGTTTGTTACAACACGCAACTGAACGTCAGAGGTTTCAATCGTCAACTTTAGGTTACAATATCTCCGGATGTAATTAAAATTTTACAATGCAACAAACGGCATTGATTACGTATTTGATTATATGTTCAGATGTGCTAACAAAACTAACGGGGTTCCATTAAAAACGTAGATTCGTGTTAAAACATACTTTCGTGCATTTCTTTATGGTTTGTATTAACCAATTACACTAGTCCCTCTCCTCACGTTCGGTCTGTGGAATCGGTTCATCAGTATTTGATGTGGTTTACGAAATATATCCAGCGGTAATGTTAGGTGACTCACCCTGTATATATATATTGGTTTCGATAAATTTACCTTGTGTAAATTACTGAGAAAGTTAGTTGCAAAAAGTCGTACGTTCTTTCTGGCGAACCATGAAATTACATTTCGCGATACAGTCGTTGTGCAGTTAATAGAAAGCCTACCACAGTACTAATGTTTAGTATATTTTGTGAGAATAAACTATTTTAATATGCAATCAGATAGTACGCTTAAAAATTCATGGAAATACAGATTTAGTTTACTTAACGAGCTGCTGGCATTCCACATCCAACCACAAAATAAATTCTAATGTTTTATTACAGCTTTAAAAGTGTAATAATATTCGCAGAGCAACTATATAAGTAACATTTATCGTTTAACAAACTATATTGAGACGCAAATCCCATTAATGATGAGAAGCCCAAACGCAACAACCTCTGATGACTTTTACAATCTCAATTTTTCAAACAGAAGTAGCAAATACGTTTTTATGGGAGAAGTTGCTACAAACTCTGTTTAAATAATACTTCACTTGAATTCAATGTAATAGTGAAAATGTGGCTGTTAAATATTTTATTTATAATAAGTTCCACTAGTACGTACTTCAGATGATTGCTCAACATATGAGGTTCTCCTCTAGCAGTAACTTGTTGTTCAAGCTATAGATGTGATTTGTTGTTTTGTTCAAGCTTTAGATGCGTGGTTCATGGTGTGGGTTCCTGTAGTCATGGACTACTTCATGAACCACATGAAATGTATGAGTGGCTAAGTAAGTGGTCGTGACAATTGGGATACGAGTTACTTTAGAATAAGGTTGGACATCTCTCACATAGTGGTCAACTTTGTGCTCAGACGGCAAAGACTACCACTTCACCGGTTAGTTCCTCAACCGTCAGGGGTAAAATCCAGTGGGGCACTGGGCAAGTAAGGCTAGTAACCTGCTTTCCAGATACTTCGCTATGATGCTGGCAACAATCAGAGCTAAATGCCTTGGACCTTTGGAGGTGACGGAGTCCAACCTCTAACTAACAGACCAGGGACTCCTCAGATATGACTTGGCAAACGATCTGGAATGAGGGCTCATAAGCCGTGGTCGATTTATAAAACTTTCCCCTAACGTTTCATCTTCGGCTGCGGAAGACATCTTCAGAGGTAGAATGGCGAACTGCAGTTCGCCATTCTACCTCTGAAGATGTCTTCCGCAGCCGAAGATGAAACGTTAGGGGAAAGTTTTATAAATCGACCACGGCTTATGAGCCCGGAAGTTTTAAATGAAGTTGACGCCGGCCGTGAAAGCTTACATTGTATGATCTGGAATGAGATGGGGAACGATTAATATCAATGGGGACTTCACTGGGGAGAGATTAGAGCTGACAGAGGCTTGAAGTAAGATGAGGTTAGATGTTTTAGCTGTTAGCTGCGTTATGATGAGAGAGAAAGAGAACGAAGTGGGAGAGTACAAAATCTACCTGTCAGGAGTCAAAGCAGGAAGAGCACACAGGGCTTATGATTTTACGTTCGGAAAGCAATCGAACCCAGTATAATTTCAATAATGTACGTAAATGAACGACTGATGTGCATAGATCTGCCCATCTCAGGAAAAAATGGGATTGTGTCAATGTATTCGCCCTGTGACGGACAGATCAAAATGAGATGGACAGATTTTACAACGCGCTCAGTGATGTAGATGTTAAAGGACAAGGACAGTTTTGTGCTCAGTTTAATTCAATGCCAGTATAGGAAATCGAACTAAAAGATATTAAAAAAAAATATGGCTGAATGTGAAGAAGATATGCAGGACAGCATAAATGGAAAAGAACTCTTGGATTTCTGTGCCTGTATGAATTAGTTATCGCAAACTCTTTTTTAAAGCATAAGAACCTTTACCGGAATACTTGGGGAAGGCAGGGGAACCAGATCTGTCATTGACTATGTAATAATAGCTCAGGATTTCAGGGACATACGTGTTTTCAGAAGGTTCTTTGATGATACTGATCATTATGTAATCCGCAGTGAAATTGGTTTTGTGAAGCCAAACGTCAGGTTAATATGTCGAAGGGTAAGAGTGGAGAAGCTTCAGATCAAAGAAATTAGGTACAAATACATAACAATGATTTCAGAAACGTATTAGTAAATTGAATGTAATCATTTACAATCATTTTAAGAGGAATGGACACACTACTAGAAGAGGGTAGATAACGTCACTGAACAGTACTGTGTAAAGGCAGGAAGAAGCAGACTGCTTGGTGGAATGACAGTCAAGTCAGCCTGTAAAAGGAAAAAGATTAAAAAAGACAGGAAAGCAGCTAGTAATCATGTGGGTGTCTTGGGTAGATGTAGGGAATATTTTGTAGAATTGCTCCATGTAGGTGAAACGTTCAATGATGTGTCAGATATTGAAGTAGAATGTGATAGGAGTGATGATGGAAGTAAGATTACATTTGAGGAAGTGGAGGGAATGGTCAATGGATTGCAGAGCTATAAAGCGGCTGGGGTAGATAAAACTAACTCGTTAAACACAGTCGAATATCAGGTCTCAAATGGTCACACATGATAATTGAAAAGGCATGGGAGTCGGGACAGGTTCCGTCTGACTGGTCTAAATCAGTAATCACGCCAATTTTCAAACAAGGAAACAGAAAATATTGTAATAATTACTGACGTATCTCTAATTAGCGTTGTGGGGAAAATATTCCCAGGTATTGTTGAAAGGAGAGTGCAAGAATTAGTTGAAGGCAAGTTGGCTGAAAATCAGTGAGAGTTTAGCCTGCCAGGACCAGATCTTTAGCTTACGGCAGATAATGGCGAAGTGCTATGTGTGACATAGGGAATTGTATCTGTGATTTATAGATCTAGAAAAGGCTTATGTCCGTGTTCCTAGTAGGAAGCTGTTGACGGTTCTACAGGATTATGTAATAACAGGCGAACTTCTGTAAGCAATTAAATGTCTTCAAGAATACTGTCAGGCAGTTAGAGTTGACAGTAAATTGAGTTCGTGGTTGAGGGTAGTTTCAGGGTTAAGACAAGGCTGTAACCTGTCACCACTTGTTCATACTATTCGTCATATGTTGAAAACAGTTGACTGGGAGGATCGGATTAAAATAGTTGAAAAGAAAATAAGCAGTTTTGCATATGCAGACGATTTGTTTGTAATGACAGATTCGATTGACAGGCTGGAATATAATATTTCAGAGCTCGATCAGAGGTGTAAGGGTTATGGTTTGAAGGTCAGCATCTCCAAAACAAAAGTAATGACCGTGGCAAAGTTAATAGGAGTAACAAAGTTAGAACAAGTGAACAGTTGCAAATACCTAGGATGTATATTCTCACAGGAATGCAACATAGTGAAAGAACTTCAATCACGGTGCAGGAGAGCTAATGCAGTGACTGCTGAGCTAATATCTACACTCTTCTGCAAGAAGGATAGGGAATTGTATCTGTGATTTATAGATCTAGAAAAGGCTTATGTCCGTGTTCCTAGTAGGAAGCTGTTGACGGTTCTACAGGATTATGTAATAACAGGCGAACTTCTGTAAGCAATTAAATGTCTTCAAGAATACTGTCAGGCAGTTAGAGTTGACAGTAAATTGAGTTCGTGGTTGAGGGTAGTTTCAGGGTTAAGACAAGGCTGTAACCTGTCACCACTTGTTCATACTATTCGTCATATGTTGAAAACAGTTGACTGGGAGGATCGGATTAAAATAGTTGAAAAGAAAATAAGCAGTTTTGCATATGCAGACGATTTGTTTGTAATGGCAGATTCGATTGACAGGCTGGAATATAATATTTCAGAGCTCGATCAGAGGTGTAAGGGTTATGGTTTGAAGGTCAGCATCTCCAAAACACAAGGAATGACCGTGGCAAAGTTAATAGGAGTAACAAAGTTAGAACAAGTGAACAGTTGCAAATACCTAGGATGTATATTCTCACAGGAATGCAACATAGTGAAAGAACTTCAATCACGGTGCAGGAGAGCTAATGCAGTGACTGCTGAGCTAATATCTACACTCTTCTGCAAGAAGGAAGTCAGTACCAAGACTAAGTTAGCTGTGCACCGCTGTATCTACCTAACTTTGTTGTGTGGGAGTGAAGGCTGGGTGGATAAAAGTTACCTTGTTAATAAGGCTAAGGTTACAGTTATGAAAGTAGCAAGGACGATTGCAAGTACCAATTGATGTCAACAATGGCAGGGAGAGTGTCCATAATTGGAATGAACACCATAGATGAAGCAATTACAGTGAATAGACAGATGTTCAAATGTTCAAACATTTGTATAGCTTATGGGACTTAACTACGGGGTGATCAGTCCCTAAACTTACAAACTACTTACAAACTAGGTAATGCTAAAGACGGCATAAATATCGAGGCCCGAGGGGGGATTGGAACCCCCGACCGTAGTGGCCGTGCAGACCGTGACTGGAGCGCCTTAGTCCTCTCGGCCACCGCGGCCGGCAGACAGAGATGGTTGGCTCATGTTACAGGCAGTGGAAAAGCAAGATTACCTAAGAGGCTCATGGGGTCAGCAGTAGACGGTAGGAAGGGTCGAGGTAGACCAAGGAGAAAGTACTTAGATTCGGTGAAGAATGATTTTGAAGTAAAAGGATTGCCGTCTGGCAAGGCATCAATGTTAACATCGAACAGGATTTTTATTAGCCGGACTTATCTCCAAACTGATCGTTGAAAGACATAACAGTCTCTAATCATGATGATGATGATGATGATGATTACGATGCTATAGATGCATCCAGAACCCTCTTCTGACTCACTTTGCAAAAACTACAGCCACCCTGCTGATCTAATTGCTTGATATTAGAGAAATAAGTGCCCCTAAAAATAACAAATATCTTAACGAAATGTTATATGCACACATTTGCAATTTAAGCTTAAGTAAGAATCTTGCATGAATAACATTGGCGGGTCAGTTTCTTTGCAGTTAATCACTACTATTGTGTGTAAATAGCAGTAAGTGAGCAGACGGGTCGTATTTAAATGTATCATTGTTAGACGTCTATTAGATAATAATAATTGATTCTTCTCTGACAGGGCAATAACAGCTTTACTACTGGATGCGTTTTTACGTCTGTATCCGGAGTGCTGATGTCTTAGTCTAAATGTAGCAATACTAAACATATCTAACTAGCTTGAGTACTGACTGCTGCAACGTTTCGGATGGCTAATACACGAAATCGCAGAAAACGTTGAGGGCCTGAAGGAATCTTCAAAAACTTTCACTTTCCAGTGCTGATTATTCTTAATGTGGAGCTATTGAAACCGCTTGCAAGCAGTTTTCTTAATGAATTTAGAAACAATTGTTTCTGTACTCCCTCTCAGGTTCAATGAAGAAAGCAGGTGAGAGGTTATCACTTTCTTCCGTGAAAATAAATTCACGACAATAATTATCTCCACTGAGACGCTTTCATCTCTACAAATGGTACATGTTTACGAGTTAATGATTGCTCATATTTCTACACAGAATGTTATCATGGGTCTGCCAATAAATCATACTCGCACCTTCCAGACTTCGTGTTCTTTTTCGTTATTATCAAGTCATAGCTACCGGCTGAACATGTCACGAAATAATGGATAGAACCTGCCTGCTGAAGCCTGTTTTTAAATTGGCCCATCTCGGCGGCCAACGGCTACTGCTTTAAGTTATGTAGCAGGTTCCAGTTCTTCAAGCAGCATCCCCTATTTAGCTATCAACAGCTTGTGTCAGTAAACATAACAAGTTCAACAACTTAATACGTTTCCAACACCAAGACAATGCTATTCCATCGCGCTGCTCTGTAACTTCTAAGAGCATGTGTTACATGACGAAACGTATTAAATTGACAAATGGTTCACCTACACAAAAGGAACATTAGGATTAGTTCCCGTACATATTAGAGACGGTTGACGTACACTGTCTCAAGACTTATAAAGGCTGTTATTGGGTCCGTTTTGAGTGACTTTCCATCAGAAACTTAGAAGCAAACAACATGAGTCAACAGGATAACTTATATAAACTGAAATATCTCTCGGACTATTTAATGTTGTTTTAATGTATTACATAATACCCTACGTCACTATCTTGGGAATGTTTTACTTCTTAAACACAGCGTCATTCATAATGAGCTATAAATTCTGGTACAATTTGTTTCTCCTCTGTTACTTCACTTCTTTCTCTGTAAAGCGAGATAGCGAAATTGTTAACACTTCCGACAAATTACGTACATATGGAGTGTTAATCACTTTCTGGTCTGAATTACTTGATAATTTAACTGCTTGGTTTACATTCAGTCACATACCGCAGTTGTTAAACCACTCTACTGCATGCGAGGTAATGGATGGACGGCAGTCTTTTTTAATAGGCATAGGATTTCGATGGTTCCCATTAGTTTTCGAGTTATTTTAACACAACCTACTGCTATAGGATTTTTACCTGTAGAAGATGCTCAAGAAATTGGTGTAAACTACAATGCACTCAAAATATCACATTAATTACAAACCTACCCATCAAATGATACCGTCGTAGCTTTGATGCTCTATTTTTACGCTCTGTTTCCAGGAATCTGTAGTTGCAGTTTCGTCTCTTACTTATATAAAATTTAAAGTACCGGTGAACATAAATTCTTATTTATTTTCTGTACTCTTAAATTAATTAATCTAGAAACAAATTTCTACTGAATAAAGAAAAATATATCGTTTAAAGTTCATTAGATGTTGGTATCTTGAAATGAAAAAGTGAAAACGACAAGGTGCAAACGAAAATTTGGCCTGTTGTTTATCCTGCAACAAGCTTGAAGTGACATCATACAATTATATCAATGTGCTGCTACTTTGTTGTTTTTTATTAAATGTTATGAATCCATTTCGGCTAAATAGCCATCGTCAGACAATCTGCGAAATATACAAAAAAATTCACAATATTCACCGTTTTGTTTTTAAGTACATATGTTGAAACGTATCTGTACAAATTCAATAATATCTTTTTGCCTGTTTTGTATCGATTTTTGTATGAAAAATGTTATGTGAACTTTTTTGAGTAACTACATCTATGGTTTACTCTGTTGTGTAATATCTCTGTCAAAGACTATGTATGTGAGGAGTAGCTGAACAGAGAGTCAGTTGGTGTGTAGCTCTTGTATGGATGTGCTGCTGATGCAGTAAGTCTTGAACGAGCTTGTGGAATAATTTTGTAATTTGATTTTGTGGAACAGACACACTTCGGTCTTTATACGATTTTTTATCATTCATATATGTATCAGTCTCAGATTTTGTTTAATGATATTAGTGATTGTTGTGCAATACTGCACGCAAGTCTACAAGATAATAAGTTTCTGCAATCTGTCAGTTAGTGGGATAACTTCTCGCAGTTGCTTTATTAGATAGTGATTTGTGCTTTTTCAGATTTCTCTCGCAGTCAAATTTATAGTGTAGTCAGTGAGCCTTATGCAGTCTATGTACTGTTCTTGCTTTGTTCAAAATATTCGTTGAGATTTCAATCAGTTGAAACGCACAAGTTAATTATTTCTTAAATAACTGTGCAGTTATTAATATTAGGCCCATAACTAAACAGAACTATAGTGTTAATGAATAATAAATGTGTTCAACTAATCATTAATGAGCTCGATTGAAAAGATAGTTAGCGCGGGTGTTAACTACCAGCATATGACAATTATTAGGATTGCATTTAACATCAGATCAGTTTTAAACGAGTAGCTTTCAAACAGACCACCTTTAGCTGGCTCACAATTGCCAAAACCCTGTGGCGACCCTGTTTTTCCTATCAGTAGACCAGTCTTACTATATTCCACCAAGCACCATACCTTTTTTTAATGTTATGTCATTTTTTCAATACAAAATATTTTTACTTACGTCCATATTACATCCTTGGCAATGTCAAGCTGCTTATATAAGGTAGTGTTACACTTACCTGCTGTAATAAAATATCGTAATAAATTCGTCAATATTTTGCAGCTTGTTATTATGACAGTTAGTCAAAGATGCTATATGTTTACAGTTGCTAAGGTATTTGATACTTCCGATTCTGGTTGATGTGTCAGTAACCTTGGCTAACTGTGCTAACAACAAGCTGCAAAATATTGACGAATTTATTACGATATTTTATTACACCAGTTAAGTGTAACACCACCTTAGAAAGGACTATGGAACCTTTGGACATAGTATGTACAGAAAACCCTCGCACACCGACAGATATCTACATGCAATGAGTTACCACCCACCGAACCAACGCACAGGTGTCCTGAGAACTTTGGTTAGAATAGCTTATGCCTTATCGGATGCAGATACCTTGACACAGGAACTAGAACATATGAAGTTGGTGTTTCAGGAAAATGGGTACACGGACAGACAGATCCGTCATGCCATGCAGATTGGGCCATCGCCAGAACCAGAAGAGGACCAATACAGATCAGTTACTTTTCTTCCATACGCCGGAAGTGTGTCATCTAAAACAAGAAGGATCTTAAAAAAGTTTAATATCAAAAGTGTGTTTCGACCACCTGCTAAGACTAGGGCTCTTCTTGGCTCAGTTAAAGACGATTTGGGGCTGAGAAAGCCCGGTGTTTACAAGATTCATTGCCACTGTGGGAAGGCATATATAGGACAAACGATTCGCACCGTTAATGATCGATGCACCGAGCACCACAGACATACACGGTTGTTGCAACCTGACAAGTCTGCAGTACCGGAGCATTGTCTAACCGACGGACACAGAATGAGTATGACTAAACATGTGTACTTGCTTCTGCGTCTCGCTATTGGAAATGCATTTTAAAGGAATGGACTGAGATTAGATTGGCGGACGATTTAATAAATCGAGACAAGGGTTTACCTCTAAGTAACATGTGGAATCCGGTTTTGTCTAATCTTAAAAACAGCGCACTCTTTTCTCCACCTGTGACAACTAGCGCATGTAAGCGATACATCGTTCCTGCTGGTTTTCTCCGCTGAGGCGCTGCACCGGCTGCTTGTGACAGAGGACGCTGCCACGACTCTCTGGCGCACGCACCGTTAGTACTTCGCGGCATATATAAGGCCGCCGATCACGACAAGACTTCAGTTTCCAACGAGACAGCAGCATCCATATCACCTGAAGATGGCAGCTAGGTGGGCCGCAGAAATAATGTGTCTAGATGACTCTACGATCCGGATAGAAACCCGACATGAATATAAACTTCCAACTTTCGTTTTGCTCAATGCTGGTGGCATAGCGTTCCTTGTGGTGGACGATAACGTTCGTCCCCAAAGACTTACACTGGTGGACATCGTGCTTGAAGCAGAGGGAATTGTACGAATGAATTGTCCAGCTGTTTCACTTAAAGCCTATTCACCATTTCTGGAATTCATTTGACAGACGCATTGCAGCCAGACCAGCACCTCTCACACTGGTTGTAGATATACATATTGCACTCCGTGTCTGCCACGCAGGTGTGCAACTGTACTGGCGCTCCGAGGTGATCATTCACAATATTAAAGTCCAGGAATGGTAACCACATGGCGCCTTGAAGTAAAAGCCATGTAAATCTCATGTGAAAAGTCGAGGCAGAAAATATCCTGCTGTTTCACACACAGATTACAGCAACTGTAACTAATATCTTGTTGCCCCTGAGGTACATAAGGATGGGAAAAAAGTTTTATTTTTTTATAATTTTTATTTATTTATTTTTAATCTTCATGTACACTTCACTCAGCCTGGTTTTCAGGTCGAGTCACGGGCCATGCCGCGTGCCTGCTGCTAGAAGTTTCCACACGCAGATTCGGCACTCCCTGGTGGCTTTGCTCTGCTAACGAGGGTACGCCACCATCGGAGAATCGGCAAAATCCAGCCACCAACCAAGGGCCAGACTAGTGGTCACGTGGGGTACATTGTACCCAGACCTCAAAGCCAACCTGAAGAACGGACGCTCTCTTACGACCCGGCCTCCGACCTGATCAGACGTGCTTTGCTGAGCTCGCTCAGACTTCAGCGTTTCCTTAACATGTACTTCTAGGAACAGCTGTTGACCTCCCCCCGTGTCCCCTTTAGTACCATGTAATAAATTAAGGCAATGTAGTCCAGTCAACTGGTGCTCAAAACAGCCTGTTTCGTAACAAAATACCGAAAGTTTTTTTTCAACGGTTCGGTATGTTTTGGGGGCCCTGAATTCGAATTTCAAGTTTGCTGCCTTGTAGGAGGTCGGCTTCACAACGAAAAACTCAAAAAACCTAAACATTTTCGCACTTTTTCAGTTTCTTGGTTATATCTCGAAAACTATGAGTTTCTCGATGATGTTCATTCTGAGTGAGATTAAAGTAGACAAAATTTCCTACAAATGTTTGATTTTCTGACGAGCAGTATAGGCGCTGGAAGTGAATGAAAAAGAGCAAAAATTTTGGCCCTTCTGCGAAACCGTCAAAAACGCACACTTGCATGCCCTACAATTCAAGAACTATAAATGTTATCAACAAAATCCCTACAGCATGTGAAGGTACATTACATTTCCTACAAGGGACGATTATAATATTCCATTTTCTCGTAATAGGGGGAAGCACCAAAAAGAGAATTACTAGCAATGCTCGCCGGCGCTATATTTTCGATGTGTTGCACTGAAAAATGATTTTTTGAATGGATTAAAGAGAAAGTGTGTTTGAAAAAAATAATTATCAAATTAGATTTAGAACATTTTATTTACATGACACTGAGCAGAAAACTGAACATGAAATCAGCATGTGTTATGAAATGAGTGAGTGTCGAGCCCAGGATTGGGTTATCAAATGTTACAGAAACTCTTACACCACGTGAAAATACATCAAATGTCCATCAGACGAGTCAAAGTGGTCGAACCCTGGCCCCACCCCGTAAGGGACGGTCCTTGTATTCCTTTGTTGGCCACATCCCTGCTAACAGGTTCCCCCTACAGACACTTTCGAGCGTCTAGCACCCATCTGATCTTATCTTGTGGTAGTTTAGTCAGGTCACAGTTGCCAACGTGTTGTGATTGAATCAGCTGATGCGCAGTAACATTTCCTATGCACGAGAACTCTACACCAGGTTCCACCGACTCTTCATGAAGCTGGCAGACCCCCTGGAGGTGAGGAAGAAGATGCTATGCAAGCAATGTACTGTTTTCTAGAGAACGACGAGGAATGTCAATGCACCATGGAAGAATTGATGGAGCAATCGAATGTGATTCCCGTCCACATCAGAGCACTATCAGAAGACACCTGCTTCAGAAGTATGGATACGACATTTTAATTACAACAAGCAAACCTTACGTTTTATGTTTCAAAGCCACTGAACACAAAATCATTAATGAATCCTGGTATCGAGATAAACAGAGGCTACCAGAGAAAGAAGAAAAGCGTGTCATAATTGAAGCTGCCATAATTGTGGTAGACATAAGGTCGCAAGTATACAGTGTGACTGAATACCCCGCTTCAGAAAGGATTCTAGAGGAGACTGAGTATGTCATTCCTGAGACTCTTCGAGTTTTCATGGATGCTGTGGTGCTGAACAAAAAGCGAGGGAATCTAGAGAAGAGTGTTGCCAACCACATGCTCTTCCTCCATGCAATGAGTAGCTGCGACTCTACACCTGGGTTATTTAACCAAGGCAAGGTTAAATTTCTAAAGATCCTCTCCAAAAAACCGTGTCTTACAACATACTTCACTAAATTCGCGGATCCTTCAGCCAATCCAAAGGAAATAACAGCTGCTGGTGAGAAGTTTTTGATTGCCTAACCACTGCACTCAGTAAGCTGAGGTATAAGCAATACGTCAAATCAACCTATCAGGCAACAGCAACCATGACTTACATACGTCCCACTGAAGCTGCGGCTCAACAACACACCTTCAGAGTTTTTCTTCAGGTGACGCAGTAGTCTGGAAACTACTTGGATCCGCAGCAGTGCGACTTGAAATTGACAAAAAGTGGATTGACTCCTATTACCACACTGAAACCCCCGGCTCCAAAGAGGCTTCTGCATCTTACATCTTGCAAATGCAAAACGGATCGCCATGGTATTTGTGGGTGCAGGTGAGAAGGACTTTTCTGCACGAAACTGCCAGCAATGCGAAGGATTGTGATCGAACATTGACGACAATACAGAAGACTAAGAGAACTTGGACGAGCCACTTGGAGCACCACTGTCTGAAGCAGCTGAGGTGAAAGAAGGTATTCGATCATGTAATATTTTGCAGCATTATGCGTCTTTATTAATCAACTAGCTTATATGACCGTGCTTCGCAACGGTTGTTAAAGAGGAACCCGTGTATATCATGGTTTCTAGGGTTCCGGACCTAGGTCAGCAAAAGCAGAATCCTTGCAGGATCGCTCTGTCAATAAACTCATTTTTCCTAGCCAAGAAGTCAAATTTAAGTAGAAGTCGTTGTCGAAAACGCTGAATGTTTATAAAGTTTTTCATACAAAAAGTGAAATTAATTTAAGTCTGTACTCCGGAACGATGTAAATTTAATGTTAGTTTGTGTTCATAAAGTTGAGACTGCGGTGTGAAACTGTCTGTTTGGCGTAAACTTCTGAAAATACTTCTATCGTTGAGATGAAAAATAGCAATAATAATCACAGCGCCATGTATTGTTTCTATGGTGTAGTACTAAACTGTAAGTATATGCTGAAGTATTAGTATGTTGCAGTGTTGCAATGGGGACAATGTAGTGCTCCTTATTATCGAAAACTCGACGAATGCTGAAAGTTTGGTAATTAAATCAACAGTGCAGTTCATGTCTGTATAAATAAGACGTCATGGTGGTGTCAATGTGCGGTAAAGTAAGTCTGGGTAATCGTTGAAGGAATGCCGTCGGCTGATCGTCTGTATAGAATTTTCTATTAAATATAGTATTTCCAGTGAATTGTCTTGACGTGTTAGCAACATCGGCCACTCTTTCAGCTAATACATGTCCTCACGTCCTGCTGTGATTACTTCGTAAAGCACGAAATTGATATCGACCTTCTGCAGAACACTAAGTACAATTTCCTCTGCAAAAGAAGACGTCTGTATGTCTTAATGTAGTCCGTACCAAAAGTAAGAAATTACAAATTTTAATCTCAATATGGTACGAAACAATTATGAAAGCAGAGAGGTTTCTGATGAGTTTATTGCTCGTGTGTGTATATTATCTCTAGTGGCAGGCACAGAGCAGAAATATCTTTGGAGTGAGCATTCAAACGCGCAGAACAGTTTTCGTGTCTTGAACATTAAGGAGGAAATGTCACGTAATATTGGGAAAAATATATTAATCTCTGACTTTATCTTGGTCCTTTTTCGTTCGGTTAAGACAGCTGACTATGTGTAAATTGCTCTTTTAGCAACGCTTCCTCAACTTTCTTGTTGCTTCTGTGACACATTTATTTAGTTATAATTTCATGTTATGTGATTGCTCTGCGAAAAGGAGGAGAGGGGCTTCTTTGCAACCAATGCAGTACAAATAGATCGTAGGAGCAAATAAATTTGTGGAAATACTGCATTTGTCTCAATATTGCGTGGTAATACCAACTTAATGTTGAGAAGATGCACAGAACGCAATGCTCATTCCACAGATATTTCTTCCACGCACAATTAAATGGTTATACCCGTCGAAAGATACACTTCTTTTCTTTCCATAATATTGCAAAGCATATGGGACACAGTTAGGAATAAAAAAACAAATTGTGTCCTACCTGTGTTAAATTTTACTTGCAGTGGCAGCGATTTAGTTTGCTATCGTTGGCAACGAACTGTTCGCTTTATGAGGACCAGAACAGCATACATTATTTATTTCATCAGTAACATAAAGAATTACTCCCATCATTCTACGTGACTGATTTTTCAGAAAGGATTCAACGGCCGTTGTCAACATCAATACACAACACCGCTGCCTTAAGGAAAATCGTAGCCCTTGTGTGAGTAGTTATCTGGTGTACTGTTGCCAACAGCGCCTCTATCGGATCTTTGCTATACTACGCTGCAATTCAAGCACAGCATACACCAGAAACTACAAATTACGATATCTCTTCTTCTCCTGATCTGATTTTGATGAAATGTAGCCTATGTTACTCTCCAAACTATTCACAATTTACTTGTGGAAACCTATGAAAGTTCGTGTAGTACTTTTGGAGATTACCTTAAACAAATAGACATACACGAAGACTTTTAAACAAATGGTTAAATAATGATATCTTCATTTTCTCTGATCCGATGTTAATTATTGAAGCCTTTATGTAACCGCACGATAAGCTCAAGTTACGTGTGAAAACCCCAAGAAAATTCGTCAAGTAGTTTTTGAGATAAACGTCTTCAAAGAGACAGACAGACATGACGGTTGTGGATAAAAAATTTCAAATTACGATTTTCCTAGTTCGTAAGTAGTTTGTAAGTTTAGGGACTGATGACCCCGTAGTTAAGTCCCATAGACTATACAAACTTTTTTTTTTTTTTTTTTTTTTTTTTTTTTTTTTTTTTTTTTGAGTTTTCGAGTTAAGAGGTTTTTAACAGTTGAACAAACAGACATGGCGGTTACTGAAAACACTTAAATTTACGATATCTTTTTTTCCGTTATCTGATTTTGATAAAATTATGCCTATATGTTGACCCAAACTTTTCCCATGTTTCCTGTGAAAACCGCATGAAGATTCGTCCAGTAGTTTTGAAGATTGAAGGGAACAGCGACAGGTCTACATTTACAGATTTATTATTAGTATAGATTTTTCTCTATCATAATATTAATCATTCAGTTACATTTTTTTCAGTTGAAGACCAACTACCTACTGTTCAGCATGGACTTTGCAAAGCCCCTGATAGTTTACGTGGACCTTACTTTGCTAGGGATCCTTTACCTGGACTTTCACGTGACCAAGAAACATTGCCTGTGCGGAAAACAAACAAATGGAGACGAATAAAATAACTACGCAAATGACATCAGTACGGGTATTTCTTCATTCAAGTATTGCTACACAACTTATTTGTCTTTTGTAACCATACTTTAACGGTAAAGGCACTCTTTTTTCCAGATGTACTTCATGTTACTATGTAACTTCAGCTTTCTATTCAATGGCATGTACCTAATGTGATATAAATATAATTTGATGATGTTTTTTTCAAACATTTTTCTCTTTAATCCATTCAAAACATCACTTTTCAGTACAACACATCGAAAATATAGCGCCGGAGAGAGATAGGCAGGTGGGAGGGGGAGTTACACTATAGGGCGCAGAAAGCATTGCTCGTAATTCTCTTTTTGGTGCTTCCCCCTATTACGAGAAAATGGAATATTATAGTCGTCCCTTGTAGGAAATGTAACGTACTTTCGCGTGGTGTAGGGATTCTGTTGATAACATGTATTTTTCTCGAGTGGTAGGGCGTGCAAGTGTGCGTTTTTGACATTTTCGCAGAAGGGCCAAAAATTTGCTCTTTTTCATTCAGTTCCAGCGCCTATACTGCTCGTCAGAAAATCAAACATGAGTAGTGCATTTTGTAGGAAATTTTGTCTACTTTAATCTCGCTCAGAATGAACATCTTCGAGAAACTCATAGTTTTCGAGATATAACCAAGAAACTGAAAAAGTGCGAAAATGTTTAGGTTTTTTGAGTTTTTCGTTGTGAAGCCGACCTCCTACAAGGCAGCAAACTTGAAATTCGAATTCAGGGCCTCCAAAAACAAACAGAACCGTTGAGAAAAAGACTTTCGTTATTTTGTTACGGAAAAACCACCATTTGACTGGGCTAATAAAGCCCGCTTTGATGTTATCTTAACGCCACGGCTTCTCATGAAACCTCATGCCCATTACTCCGCTCAATCATCCTGGAACAATCTGAATAAAATACTTTACTATATCTATATTGTGTGCGGTATCTCACCAGATCCCCTAATTGACTTGAGCAGTTTATTATGTGTGATTATTTCAGTATACAATGCATTACACAAAATCACAGATACTACCATCAAACAAAAGAAGGACTGATATAATATGGAGTAGGGAACAGTATAAAGGTTTAGTAAAGTCACTGAAATTTTCAGCTGCTAAGTCCGTAATTTTTTAGATGGACTATAATCATTTGATGGTGTTTTGTGAGTGAAGGGAAGTGAATAAGATAAAGGAAAGGAACTATGTACAAGAAGGAAATAAAAGCAGATCAGATCAATAAAAACTAATGGTGAAAACTGTACAAGTGATAATATAGAAGCAATGAAATGCCTGACGAACAGATGTAAAGAAAATATACATCTGACGGAAACATGAAGTTTACATGCATGGGTATATATCTGCTTCAGAAGCAGACATTAAAACGTACACCTCTTACAATATCCTCCCAAGAAAGGAACTGGAAAACGTACGTCTGTTGGAATATGTGCCTGAGAAGCAGGCATGTAAACGTACATTCGTTTGAATATCTGCCTGAGAAGCAGGTATCAAAACATTCATCTGCAGGAACATCTGCCTGTGAGGCAGAGTAGTTGCGGAAAAACCACCATTTGACTGGGCTAATAAAGCCCGCTTTGATGTTATCTTAACGCCACGGCTTCTCATGAAACCTCATGCCCATTACTCCGCTCAATCATCCTGGAACAATCTGAATAAAATACTTTACTATATCTATATTGTGTGCGGTATCTCACCAGATCCCCTAATTGACTTGAGCAGTTTATTATGTGTGATTATTTCAGTATACAATGCATTACACAAAATCACAGATACTACCATCAAACAAAAGAAGGACTGATATAATATGGAGTAGGGAACAATATAAAGGTTTAGTAAAGTCACTGAAATTTTCAGCTGCTAAGTCCGTAATTTTTTAGATGGACTATAATCATTTGATGGTGTTTTGTGAGTGAAGGGAAGTGAATAAGATAAAGGAAAGGAACTATGTACAAGAAGGAAATAAAAGCAGATCAGATCAATAAAAACTAATGGTGAAAACTGTACAAGTGATAATATAGAAGCAATGAAATGCCTGACGAACAGATGTAAAGAAAATATACATCTGACGGAAACATGAAGTTTACATGCATGGGTATATATCTGCTTCAGAAGCAGACATTAAAACGTACACCTCTTACAATATCCTCCCAAGAAAGGAACTGGAAAACGTACGTCTGTTGGAATATGTGCCTGAGAAGCAGGCATGTAAACGTACATTCGTTTGAATATCTGCCTGAGAAGCAGGTATCAAAACATTCATCTGCAGGAACATCTGCCTGTGAGGCAGAGTAGTTGCAAGAAAAGTGGCTCGTATCTGTGAAATAAATTAGGAAAGAAATGCACCTACATCTTCTATTCTAGGACAGTTCTGCATTGAAGCAAACAATGAGGTTGTTAGGGTAGATAGAACAAACGCCGTCTATGTAGCAAATTTATAAACTATACCGTATATGCCGGTCGGAGAGATGTTCCCACAAGAAGTATGAAATCATTACTGAATCCAAGGAGTATTTTTGCTCTCTCATATTTACTGCCAAGCCCATATTTACAGAAATTCTTTCTTCTACCCCTTCCCCTGTAACAGTATTACGATTCTTGTTGATTATTACATCTTAATCTGTATTTAAATCGAATACTCTTTTATCGGGTACTAAGAACCCTTAGTGAAACAAACCCATAATGAATATTTCGAAGTTACAAATATATTTTATAGATATTCTTCCGGACGTGTCGAAAGGACAGACACCAGACATATTACTCAAGCAATTTATTTTTTCAGTGCGTACATGCAATGAAATTCGATCCCTGCAGAAATATAGATTACGCTGCAAGCAATGTAATAATGGACAGAGACCTACAGTATTAATGTATGGTGAGTTCGACAATTTCGGCCGATAGAGATGAATGTCCTGACAGACTAGTGGCTGTCGCGCAGTATCTCAGCGCGTTGGCTGGGGGGTTGGCTGCCACCTGTAGTGACCAAATAATAATTAATAAAAACTGAGCCCGAAACTCGTGGATCCACCTAGAACCAAACAGATCCTTCTTCCGCAAAGACCCAATCTACCTGAATAAAAATAAACGAAAATAGCTAAGATAACCGCTGGCCCCGAAAAATCAGGGTTCCATTACCGGGCCTGGGAAAATTCTCGTCTTCACCGTTACATTTAATTCAGAGGCATGAAACAGCCAAGATGTATGTATGTTTCTAACTCTTTTCTAAGAATCTCATATGACAGCTGTCTCAATGCCACAAACTAATAAACAGTTATAAAGGTAAAATATTGTTAGTCGCGCTTATTACTGAAGTTATAAATGTTTGTTTGATACCTTTTTACCAATATAAATGAAAATGCGTCCAACTACTTACAAAAAAAAGTAGACACCTCAAACTAGCTTTGACTCGACACTGAAATGTAGTGTAACTTATTGGAAGCTGACATATTGAAAGGAATAGTTTCAACTAAAAGTCTTGTACTGTAATGGTACAATTTTAATAGATTTTGGTGAAGGAAACGAAACGTTTCATAGTCTGCTGATTAATAAACGGATGAGATTCAAAAAGAATTAAGTTAAAGGTTAGATCGTAAGATAACGATGAAGCACTTCAGCAGACAGAAGATTTCCGATTGCGCCAAATCGAGTGCGATGCATGTCACTTCTCTTGCCGTGATCGCGGCCAAAGTGGTAATCTCTATGACATTGTGGACGATGTCACAAGATTTTAGCGCACGAATCATCCGGAAACAGATATTGAATAGCTGCCATGTAGTGAGTAAGTTAACGGCATCCCGTTCATTCATTGGTTGACTGCAACGAGGAAAACCAGCCGATAGCCATTAACATAGCCTTTCGCATTCAGCAAACTTTCCAACCTTCAGAACCTGCTTTGCGTCTAAGACTCAAGGCTGGAATACATAATCAGGCAACTTCCGCAGCAACTCCAGCTCCTCACAAACAGAAACTAGGAGGTATTATACAACACACTGTTGTTTTTCCTTGAGGAAAACTGTCGTGTATGTATCTATAGAATAATGTCTTACAATTATACTTGTTTGTAGAGTTGCTATCATACGATATATAAATAAAACATCGCAGTCTGAATTTCAAAGATATGAAAAAAGCAACCTACGATGGTATAAACAGCCCGTCAAGGCGACATAATTTGTCGAAAAAGCATGGACTTAGATGTAGTGCGATTTTGTGTACCTTCCTGATCCACTTACACCATATCCTCCACATTGACACTTTTCTGGCTACCTGAAGTGGAGACATGCGGAGTTCCATCATAACGGCGTATGTAGATCTGAGCAGATTCCTTCCGTTTCTGAGAAGGAACTTGGAGGTGGAACGCAAATGGCGCAAAGGATGCTTTCTGAGGTAATTCAGACGAAGTCTTCTAGCTATTGCTCATTCTCACATTTCGTATTCACGAACGTTGAAAATCATAATCGAAAGTCACTTCGATATAACTAAAATATAAGTAGGGAATTGCTGTCGTAAGTGAACGAGTATTCGCAATGTCAGAACAAAAACATTATCTCCTGCTGCCGTATAACTGTTGTACAGGGGAAATAGTGAATATTCATCAATTCTGTTACAGATGTTAATCTATTTCCACAAACAATTGGAAATTAATGTAGATTATGAAGTACTTAGGTTCAGAAACATATATGTAGTCTATTCTCCACGTAACTTCCGCGGGATGATTTTAACTGCACACGAATAATAATAAATCGTTAGTTATTAAAGTCAGAAAGAGAATCACTAGACTAGTTTAGGTTTACGTTAGTAATACTAAAAGTGGCCTTTTGCGATCGCATTTTGACAGCTCGAAATTTGAATGAAAATAACGACTTAAGCGTTCATATGACACGAAAATTGAATACAAGAATTTGTAAAGGAGAAAATTCTCTAGAACTCTGCTGGTTTTTTTTTTTTTAATTTTTTTTTTTACTTCCACCGTCACAGACATATTTGCAATAAATCGGGGATTTGAACCCGTCACTTGATTTTACGTAAAGCAGACATTCGGAAATATTCCTCGCCCAAAACTCTCTGGCATACGCCACCTTGTTTTCTCTATTTTATGTTTTCATTGTTGTAACTATGCATTGTTATTTCATAGAAGATTGGGGCCCCTTCACGCCCACACCAACGTGGTCACCATCACAAAAGTTCTACTGTCACCTCCGTAATTTGGTTAGTTTTCTAAGGTGGGTCACGGGATGTGGGAACCGCGATGATATCCGTACGTGTGGGCACGATCACCCATTAAAACGGTGCATCTGGAGATAGAATTGGTCGAAAGGTATACGAAGGGTAAAGGTATGTAAGGGCAGAGGAAAAAAAGTGCCAAGGCAAGAGCCAAGGGAAAAACCTCTGTGACAGTGGGGTAGGTTTTAAGGGCAGTAGCGATATGCTATCTGCGACAGATCATGCAAGGTATGGTAATGTTAGTAAAGGGTATATCTCAGTACCGTTAACTTTGCTAGGTTCGTCATAAAGAATCAGTCCAGTTGATGCGAGGTTCTGCTTGCAGCTGAAAAGTCTCCTGAGTCGGCTGCGGCGGAATACCTGTGAACATAGCCAAGTTTGTCATGGTAGTTAGACAGTTCGGTCATAGCACCGGCTAAGTGTGTGGGACTGTATAGGTTTGTTTGTGTTTAGTGCGCTGAATATGGTTTCCCTGCCTTGCCTGTACGTCGGCTGTGAGATCAGCTGGCATTGCCAGTCAGTTTGCTGTTCTGCAGCCATATTCATCGTGTTTGCGAGTTGGTGGTCACTATGACCGTAGGTGGTTACTGGCTGAGGAGAAGTATTTTGGGGCATTTATGTTTCCACCTATGGTTGTGATCCTAGTTCCCCAAGCGTAGAATGGATTGTTCGAGTGTCTCGAGTTTTTGTACAGTCGTGTGGCGAGTTTCTTGAATACCACCGAGAGGCGCTCTAGGCGGTATTCATTGTGAAGATCAACGGTGCGTGTGTATCGTGGAGCGTTACTGATGAGGCGTAGTACCTTGTTCTGTATGAGCTGCAGGCAGCGCAGCCGTGTTGGAGCCGCGTATGCCCAGCACGGAGCACTGTACGTCATCAGAGGTCTTATATGTGTCATGTAGAGGTTCCTCGTCACCCGGCTATTCAGTTTTCTTTCCCTGTTGAGCATCGGGTAGAGTTGTTTGAGCCTCACGTTTGTTCGGTTGGTCATGTGTTGTATGTGGTCCCCCCGCATGTGAGTTTCCGGTCCAGCCAGACACCGAGGTATTTGACTTTCTCACGGAAACGAACTGGGCGTGTATGTAGAGTAATTGGTCTAAAGTATTGGTGTTTGCGCAGGTGTTTCGGTCTGCGCGTGAACAGAACTGCCTCACACTTGACGTTTACTTTAACACGCCATTTCTCCAACCAAGGTTCGGCAGTTCTGAATGCTGTCTGTAGGCGTGAATTTATGTTTGATGGCTTCCAATCTTGCGCCATGATGGCGGTGTCATCTGCATAGATTGCGGTCATCGTGTTATGTGTGGATGGAAAATCGTTAATGTAGAGGTTAAACAAGAGGGGCCCCCGGATGCTGCCTTGGGGTACTGTGGCTTGAATACCGTGTCGTGTAGACTGTTTGCCCTGCACGTCAGTGTTGAAGCTTCTGTTGGTGAGATATAAGTGTATGAGATGCACGAGACCGTCGGGAAACGCGGCGCCATTAAGTTTGCGTATAAGGCCGTTGTGCCCGAGACGATCGAAAGCTTTTTCGATGTCCAGGAACACTGCCCCGGTGGCTTTGTTTTTTATTGTAGCCATCTGTTATTTGTTCAACTACGCGGAGGAGTTGTTGTGTTGTGGAGTGGTGATTCCTAAATCCGAATTGCCCCGGTATTAGGGTGTCATTGGTGATGCAGTGCCGAGTGAGACGTTTAAGAATTACCTTCTCAACTATCTTACTGAGCGAGCTCAGCAGACTGATGGGTCCGTAATTTTGTGGATGGGAGTTGTCTTTTCCTGGCTTCCTAAACATCAGGACCTTGGCCGCCTTCCAAAAGGCAGGGAAGTGTTGGTGTTGCAGGATGGCATTTGTGATGTGTGTCAGGTAGTCTATTGCTCTATCCGTGAACTCCTGGAGAATACGGTTTTCAATGCCATCAGGGCCAGGCCCTTTTCTGGCTGTGGTATGCTTGATGGCCCATGTGATTTCATGTATACTAGTGCGTCTGATTTCGTTGCGCGGAGGCGGAGCCATAAAGCGTGTGATCGCCTGGTCCGTCTCAAGTGTGAACACTGGGTGAGATGGAGCCAGGTTCGGTGTGAATGACGCTGCTAGTGTTTGGGCCACTAGCTCAACTTTCTCTTCCGTTGAGTATGCTGGGCCGTTTGGTCCCTGTAAGGTAGGCGTGTAAAGTTTCTCCCTGGTGAAGTGTCTGGCCAGAGCCCACACTTCAGGACGTGTGGTATCCAGTCCAGCTAGTTTCTGGTGCTATTGTGTTGTTATTTTACCCTGTATGATACCCTGTAGCCTGTTGACGTAATGTTTATACGCTGCCAGTATCTCCTGAGTCGGTTTCTCATTGAGAAACGGCCCAGGATTTCCTGAGGCAGGGTCGCTGAGTGTTGTTGTGTGGCACGTAATGGTATGGATTCGGCTATTGCGCCTTGGACAGCAGTGGTGAGCACTTCAACAGCTTCATCACTTTGCTGTTTGCGTAATCTCGTATCAGGAATACGATTATCAAGCGTTTCCTTGAACAGAGCCCAATTCGCGCGCTTGTAATTTAGTATCCTGCGTGGTCATTGTACTGCAGTGTTTCTTCCGTGTGAAGTATAACGGGGGTGTGGTTAGAAGGCAGATCGTTTACAACCACAAGGTTGAGGGTAACTGTTATGCCCTATCACGTCTGGCCTTTGATTCCTCTGGTAAGGAATATAAGTTGGTTCAACCGGTGCAAGTGTGATGTAGTTTCTGCCTAGTGAGTGTTCGTACAGTTTTTTGCCGTTGCGATTTTGTCTGATTGAGTTCCAATGGCGGTGTTTTGCGTTCAGATCTCCAGCGCCGATGACTCGCGGTGCAATGTTGAGTACTGTGCTGATGTCGCGTGTTACACTGTTAGCAGGAGAGTTGTAAAGCGACACCAGTGCAGTGTATGTTCCGTTGAACTGGACCCTGACGGCCGTGGCCTCCAATCTTTCAAGTGCAGGGAGCTGGATATTTGAAAACGGTGGTCTGAAGAATTATCAAAAACGCGTCGTTCTTAGTACGATAAATTATAATCTAGTGTCTAAAATGCCACATTAGCAGTTAACACGTATCATAAATAGTAAGAGAATTAAAGAACTGGAATGAAACTTTTCACTCTGCAGCGGAGTGCCGGCTGCGGTGGCCGAGGGGACTGAGGCGCTTCAGTCACGGTCTGCACGGCCACTACGGTCGGGGATTCGAATCCCCCCTCGGGCATGGTTATTTGTGCCGTCCTAGTTCGTAAGTAGTTCATAAGTAGTTTGTAAGTTTAGGGACTGATGACCCCGTAGTTAAGTCCCATAAGCCTTACAAACATTTTATTTGATTTGCAGCTGAGTGTGCGCTGATATGAAACTTCCTGGCAGATTAAAATTGTGTGCCGGAACCGGGATTCGAACCTGGGACCTTTGCCTTTCGCGGGTAAGTGCACTACCGACTGTGCTATCCCGACACGACTCACGATGCCGCCTCACAACTTTACTTCCACCAGTACCTCGCCTCCTACCTCGGTAGTGCGCTTGCCCGCGAAAGGCAATGGTCCCAGGTTCGAGTCCCGGTTCCGGCAAACAATTTTAATCTGCCAGGAAGTTTCAGTTAAAGAACTGTTCGCGGTAGTGTAGTGGACAGCACGTTAGGTTGTGATTAACGAAACCTGCCACTATCTTTTTTTTCGCCTTGGCTCCTAAAAGGGTTTCGGGCACACTTATTAATGAAATACAGCTATGTTCTGCAATATTTACAGTTGTGCAAATGTAAGAGTACCCCAAAATGTCTGTTTTATTTCGTGTACAAGCCGTGAAATACGTAACAGCGAATTGAACAACGGTCTTCTGAAGCATATGCACATAAACTGGTAGGATACTGTGACAATGAATATTCTAAACAACGTTCTGATACTGGTAGTTTCATATATAAATGAAGTTCTACATTTTTGTGGAAACTACCCTTTCTTAATGAAACGGAAGGAAGAGTATACATTGCAACAAATTACCTTGTTTCTTTTTTGCTAAGCAATTATGCACTACTTATGGAAAACTTTGAGACATTAATTAGAATCAATGCACCTAATACAATGTTTGTCTGTAGCATAGTTGCTATGTACGCTTTTAAAGTAAATTGTAATATCTTTTCTGTAGTTCATGTATGACTTTGTTCACTTTACTTTGTTCTGCGCTAAACTAATTAGCAAATATTGTTTCAAACCGTGACTATATTTTCTTTTACAGGTAAAATAGCCAGCCGCGGTGGCCGAGGGGACTGAGGCGCTTCAGTCACTGTCTGCGCGGCCACTACGGTCGGGGGTTCGAATCCCCCCTCGGGCATGGATATTTGTGCCGTCCTAGTTCGTAAGTAGTTCATAAGTAGTTTGTAAGTGTAGGGACTGATGACCCCGTAGTTAAGTCTCTTAAGATTTACAAACGTTTGAACAGCTAAAATAACAAACCGATTAAGTGTGGTAATACTGAATTCCACATAACTCTAGTACATAATCTACATACAAAATTACTACTGTTATTACGACATTTACAACAGTCATTGTAACATCATCTCTCCACTTTATGTACATGTGATAAAGAAGTCTATTTCTGCAATTAGTTGGTATGTATTTCGTGCATGTTTACAAAACTGAACAAATGCATGTTTCAGAGAAAGCGCTGTTACCTTTGAACAACTCGGAATCTTGCAGAATACATTTGTGTTCAAATAACAAGAATGTGCAAAAGCGTTTTGGGAAGCCAGATGAATAAAAATATGCCAGAAAGAATATTATGTGTTTGGTGCATACATTTCTCAATACTAAAGTCGTAATTTTACCGTCCATATTTTTTATTATTTATATTTTTATTATTTTTGTCAGAAATGCTTACAAAAAATCGTAAAACGACAGGCACATCTAAAGGCAGCCGTAAAACACGCCAGAGCGATTTTTTCCATTACTTATGACCGATTTCGGACATTTTAGTCTATTACGGAAATCTTACAACACCAAAGTACATACCGCCTGGTTACGTGGTTTTAATGTAGGGGTCAACTGGCTTCAGTAAAGTGAAGCATACAAAAAAGTTGCCATACATTGAAACCATGTGGTGAATGGTATATACTCTTACTTATTGCTTGATTTGTCAATGATTTCCGATTAGCTTATTAGTGATACAAATAATCAAGTTGCTCCTGCGCCATGCAGCACGATGACAATAAAAATCAATGGACTCACCTACAGAATTTCAGAATGGCATCTCAAAGTATGGACACCATTGAAGATATTCAGTATTTGTATTATATGAGTGTAGACAGGTCATATTTAAATATATTGCTTACCAAATATGCAAAGAAGATGCCAGTGAGATATAACTTACCCAAACATTGCACGGGAGAAAATTTTCAAGTATTTGATGTGTATTGAAACACAGGAATGAAAAGTACCAAATACGCTTCTTGGCATTCACTTAAACGTTCCTGGTACACCCCAAAAACTGATGTTATTAAATAATAGTGCCAAGAGTATTACAGTCTTTCGACCCAATGTGTACATCGAAGAATAAGGAAGAAAAATAAAGGGTAATGATTGGGAAACGAATTCAGGTTGAAGGGTTATCAATAATAATTTCATCAGTAACGACAATGCGATCCTTAGTGAAAGGCAAGAAAAGTTACAGTCTCTGTGATATGTAATAAATTATATACATGTTTAATGATTCGAAATTAGACAACGAGTGATGAACGTGCATTTTAGATTGTACCCTAAGGAAATCAGAATCATAAAATCCCACCTTAATAAACTAATAAAGCAGAAAACACAATTCTGACCATTAAAATTGCTACACCACAAAGATGACGTGATACAGATGCGAAATTTAACCGACAGGAAAAAAATGCTGTGATATGCAAATGATTAGCTTTTCAGAGCATTGACACAAGGTAGGCGCCAGTAACGACACTACAACGTGCTGACATGAGGAAAGTTTCTAACCGATTCCTCATACACAAACAGCAGTTGACCGGCGTTGCCTGGTGAAACGTTATGATGCCTCGTTTAAGGAGAAATGCGTACCATTACGATTTGCGGTTTATCGTATCGCGACATTGCTGCTCGCGTAGGTCGCCATCCAATGACTGTTTGCAGAATATACTATAGGTGGGTTCAGGAAGGCAATAAGGAACGTCGTGCTGGATCCCAACGGCCTCGTATCACTAGCAGTCGAGATGACAGGCATCGTATCCGCATGGCTCTAACGGATCGTGCAGCCACGTCTCGATCCCTGAACAACAGACGGGGACGTATGTAAGACAACAAACATCTGCACGAACAGTTCGACGACGTTTACAGCAGCATGGATTATCAGCTCGTAGACCATGGCTTCGGTTATCCTTGACGCTGCATCAAAAACAGGAGCGCCTGTGATGGTGTACGCAACGACGAACCTGGGTACGAATGGCAAAATGTCATGTTTTAGGATGAATCCAGATTCTGTTTACTGCATCTGTGTTTGGCGACATCGCGGTGAACGTATATTGGAAGCGTGTATTCTTCATCGCCATACTGGCGTATCACCCGGCGTGATGGTATGGGGTGCCATTGGTTACACGTCTCGGTCACCTCTTGTTCGCACCGACAGCACTTTGAAAAGTGGCCGTTACATTTCATATGTGACTCTACCCTTCAGTTGATCCCTGCGAAACCCTACATTTCAGTAGGATAATGCACGACCGCATGTTGCAGGTCCTGTACGGGCCTTTCTGGATACGATAAATGTTCTACTGCTGCCGTGCCAGCACATTCTCCAGATCTCTCACCAATTGAAAACGTCTGGTCAATGGCGGCCGAGCAGCTGGCTCGACACATTACGCCACTCACTAGTTTTGATGAACTGTGGTATCGTGTTGAAGCTGCATGGGCATCTGTACCTGTACACGCCAACTAAGCTCTGCTTGACTCAATGTCCAGGCGTATATACTCCGTTATTCTGGGTACTGATTTCTCAGGATCTATGCACCCAAATTGCGTTAAAATGTAATCAAATGTCAGTTCTAGTAACATATATTTGTCCAATGAACTCCCGTTTATCATCTGCATATCTTCTTGGTGTAGCAATTTTAATGGCCAGTAGTGTTTGTGTTAAATACAAATGACTGAGAACAATTTGTTAGAACAAGGAGTGGTATAACACTCAATTTCAATTTTATGTTCAAGAAAACAAGTTAAAGTCAAATGTGAAATTGCAAATGTCAGTGTTATGCAGAGTAAAACAAATATATAGCAGTGAAGTTATGACATTATAGCGAATACAAGCAATGTTTCGCATATGACAATGGCATTGTGCAGTGTACCAGTATATTAATCAGAACGAAATCCACACTTTTAACTGTTAGTGGAAGTCTGTTTGAATTCCTGTTCACCACCACCAGCGTTTAGTATAAAAAGTATAAGCTTACCCACGGAAAAGACATCGTCAATCCGATACTGTTACACTGAAATAGCTGTGTCATATCTCTCACCACACCTAAAAATTTCACTCACGGCTTTATCAAAAACGTCCGCTGCTCGCTATGGCTGCTCGCTCCCCAAGTACTTCGTATGACTAACATCTTCATTCAAACAAATTTATCCGTGCCTCTGCATCTAATCAATAATTATACAATACAGTTTTCAAATAAACGAAATGGTTGAACAGTGGTAACCGCATAACACTTTTTTAAAAATAAAGATACAAAACTGCATTTTACTGGAATTCAATTACATCTCATCTTTGTTGTGGTATCTTCGGCACAATTTTTGCAAGTCATTTTAATGCCATTGTAATGTGACGTTTCAGATAGAGACTCTGAATTGTAAACATATCAAATAGAACGATAGTAATCCAATAGAACCGCCCCGCCGGCCGCGGTGGCCGAGGTGAGGTCCGTCAGAGGTTCGAATCCTCCCTCGGGCGTGGATGTTTGTGCTGTCTTTAGTATGAGCTACTTCATTAGTAGTTTGTAAGTTTAGGGACTGATGATCCCACAGTTAAGTTCCAAAAGCTTTACAAACATTTGAAAATTTTGAAGAAGAAAATAGAGAGTAAGTCAGACGGGAAGAGAGAGAGAGAGAGGAGGGGGGGAACAGAAAATTTTTATTAGGGTGTGGGATGAGTTGATGGACATAGTGAGAAGGAAGAAAATTTTGGACAGAGTGAGTGAGAAGATTCACTTGCAATCACATCACATCTGAACACAGGAACGAAGTGTTTCGGATAAAGGTAGTACCGAAATAATAATAACAAAACATCTCGAAGACTATCTCTCTCGTTTCTTTCTTTCATTTTTCTTCAAATGTTTATTAAGCTTATGGGACTTAAATGCAGGGTCATCAGTCCCTACACTTACAAACTACTTATGAAGTAACTTCTACTAAAGATGACACAAACATCCATGCCCGAGGTGGGATTCGACCCCCGACAGAGAAAGGCCTCGCGCATCGTAGTATAGCGCCTCAATCAGCTCGGCCGCTCTGTCGAGGCGAAGTTTTTCTTGCACATTGAATCTCTATATACTAATTTTCAGTTACACAAACTCAAACTGCCATTGATGGCTTCTCACCTTTCTTGTAGGGCTGCGATCAATAAGTTTTTATTCTTTTAGTACTTTGGTATCTTTCAGTCTGAATGACACTATATCATCGACGCTATAAATTCAAATAGTTATCATTGATAGCGGTTGGTATCTAACGATTCGGTTGTATTTTGTTTGTTTTTCGTGGGATAAGTTTGTGTTATTTTCACTGAAATTTGTATGGTCTTTTTTGTTCAGTGTTAGGATTGTATTTCACATCTTGGTGTAACGTTTTTGTAATAATTTCGTATGGCTTTATAACAGGACCTTTACATCTATATTTTATTCTATTTTACTTTATGCCATTCCTTGTTTATGTAACGTTAGACATCAAGACTTTATGTTACATTTGCAGTGTTTGGTAACTGATTAACTTTCGTTTATTTATTGACTCCGGTTTCTTGTTGAATGAAATGTAAGGTTGTAAGCAAGCAAGACTGGCGGTCTTTACCACTTGAGATAGTCGCTCTAATCGGAGAGAATCTCTTCCGATACAATGTGACTCACATTTGTGGTAACGACGGTAGCTATCACCTCCAGCTGACTGCACACCGTATGATCTATGCCATCCGGAAGAACCCGTTCCACGTCTCGAATGACTCCACATGTATGAACACGGAGAATATATTGGCCTTCTTCCAGTCCAAAGCGAACCGAGCGAAGTGGTGCAGTACTAACACACTGGACTCGCATTCGGTTCAAATCCACCTCCGACCATGCAGATTTAGATTTTCCGTGATTTCCCTAAATCACTCCACGCAAACGCCTGGATGGTTCCTTCCAAACGGCACGACAGATTTCCTTCCCCATCCTTACCCATACAATGCGAGCGTAAGCTCCGCCTCTAATGACCACGCTGTCGATAGGGAGTTAAAACACTAGCCTTCCTTCCTTCTTTCGCTTACCAAGCAGCCGTATCACTAAGGGGCTCCATCATCGTCTAACGTTGGATAACCCAGCTACAACTAAACCTACCCTCTCTGATAGTCCTGACCTTGCAGGCTGGGAGGTGACCTCAGTATAAGCGACACCGCCCGGCTCAGGAACACCGCGTGGCACAGATAGTGCCTTAAATATGTTGGTAAGTCGAACAGGGGAAGCCTCACTGTCGGTCCCCCGAAAAGTGTGCCTGCCTGGCAGTGGGCGGTAGCAGAACTCCGCGCAGGGCCCGTCGGTGGACACGCCGGACGTGATGGACGTGCCGCGCAACTTCCACTGCCGGCCTCGACCGCAGCCTCCAGCTGTGTCACCAACTCAGTTTGCATCAGCACACAGAATGTACAGTCCTGTCCATTACAACTGCACCCAGAAAAAAGAAGACTAAACAGGATCAGCCGGCCGCGGTGGCCGAGGGGACTGAGGCGCTCCAGTCACGGTCTGCACGGCCACTACGGTCGGGGGTTCGAATACCCCCTCGGGCATGGATATTTGTGCCGTCCTACTTTGTAAGTAGTTCATAAGTAGTTTGTAAGTTTAGGGACTAATGACCCCGTAGTTAAGTCCCATAGACTATACAAACATTTGAATTTAAACAGGATCAGTCTAGACCCTACAGTCTGCAACTAAGGTAAATAAAGAATGGTGTTGGTACTACTCCAATGAAAACAGAACAAACGACTGTCGCTATAAATAAGACGATATATTACAGCTATCAAAGTACACGCATTAAAAAAAAGGTCTAATATTCACGGGAGTACAAAAAAATAATTGCGAACTAATAGAGTAAAACGTTCATAAAAATCAAATTACTTTAAGTCGCTTCTAATCAGAAACTATTACCCTTAGAGACATGAAGATGCGTTGTACTCTGTACAGTCTCGCTATTTGATGGTACAAGCAGTGAAAATGATGAATTGGCAGCAGACTTAAGTAAAATATATAAAAAGGTCACAGCTGAACATCAACCAGATAAGTGCATAAATTTTCTTGATCTACAAATATCCAATATTAAAAACAGATATCAGTATGGCATATATCGAAAACCAACCACATAAGATGTTAGCTTGTCACCCAAGCCAACACAAAATAACATTCTTCAGAGCCATGATACACCGAATGGAAAAAGTATCTATGAGTCACGCAGATAAAGAAAATAAAAATCAATATACTAAAAGCGGTTGCACATAATGATGGATATGATACTACAATAACAAACTCCACAACATAATAAAAGCCAAAACCACTGGTCTACAGAACCATAGGTCACACAACAGTCACCAAGAAACAAATCCACCTTCCTAAATACACTGTTATCATATACATACATCCACTAACACACCAAATAGCACATCTATTTAAAAAGAAAAATGTTAAAATTAGTTTCTCCACTAACAATAAAGTACAACAACAGATAATCCATGATATTAAGTCCTTCGAAGGCCCCCTACAGTAAATGCGGAATATATAAACTCCAATGCGATTCATGGCCAAAATTCTATATAGGTCAAACTGGCAGAAGCTTTGAAATCAGATTCAAAGAACACCTTGATTCATTTAGACTTGATATCTTGAACAGATCTACATTTGTAGCCCACATGGCTGCAGTCAATCATTCAGTGCAATAGATAGAAAACAGTATGAAAATATTGCATTCGCAAAAAAAAAAAAAAAAAAAAAAAAAAAAAAAAAAAAAAAAAAAAAAAAAAGTGGCAGAATATATATTTTTTTGAAGAGGTGGAAATTCACATGCACAAAAATGTCTACCCTGATAATATTCTTAATGAGCAGGTTGAGCTGGCTAACACTCCCTTTCTAAAAAAACTGCCAGAAACAACTTTTCACACTCCAATTTAAATGTCTCACACCTAGTTGCAGATCAAGTACAACTTTGAAAACAATGTATGTTACTAAAATAATTAACAGTTTTCTTAATACTAAATGTAAATACGACACAGTAATTGCACATATTTACTTAACTGCAATTTATCTTGTATAAAATGATTTTCAAAGTTGCTCGCTCGACATTCAATTCGATCTGTGTGGTAATCTAGAAATCGTTATAGTATCTTTGGTGCTCATGTTCTTCAGTACTTATCAAAGTAGCTTTCATGTTCGAGTTCTTTGATATGTTTATTTCTGTTGTCGTCTGGTGCTTGTGTAACATAAATGTGGTGCAGCAATATGTGTTGTAGACTTAAAATTAGTGTACTGACTGAACACAAGTGGCTAGATAATATGACAAACCTAAGTGCTTCTATGAGCACAATCAAGAATGGGTTTCGCTTGATACGAATAACAAGTACTCCAGATTAACATTACAAGTAAGTTTCGTCCTATAGCAAGCCAAGGACACAATCAATGTTTTCTACAAATGTATAACTATAAATTCTGTATATCCTAGGACAATTCAAAACTAAACTAACGCTAGATGTCTAGATAGCATATACCATTTGAAGATGAATATATAATTTTCGAAACCGATAATGGTACTTTACAAATAAAGTATAATAAAAGCAGTTGTGACTGGTTTCTGTTCTACACCAACAAGTTAGTTCAAATATTTGTAAAGTTATGCGAACAAATTGCAGTGGTCATCAGTCCCTAGATTGCTTATGTAATCTATCACTTATGCGATGCACAACACGCCCATGCCCGAAAGAGGAACCACCGACGGGGAGCAACCGCGCACTTCACAGCAAGGCAGCGCAGAGTGCTCGGCCACCACAGGTAACCTGAAGGACGCATTGAGTGTCAAGTGAAATGTATCTGTGACGCATTTAAGAAGGTAATAGAAAAAGAAGAGGTAAACAGCGGCGTGACGCAGCGGTAAGAGCTCGAGTTCGTAATCCGAAGGGCAAGAAGAGGTATGTAGCAAAGAATACTCAATAGAAAAATTAATTCACTCCTCAGGAACATTGAACAATTTATATTGGCCGTTGTTCAGTGCCCGAATGCATGAATTAAAGATCCCCATATCAGTACTATAGGTTTATAGATTACTGTAGAGGAAAATTTGTGAAGTAATCAGCCGACACACCAAAATTCGTAAAAGGAACTACCAAAAAATTCACACATAAGTCGCTCTGTGGACCAATGTTACGAGATTTAGCAATCGAATCACTCTTCAAGGAATCGGAACAATATAACAAAGTCTATCGGGTGTTGGTGTACGCTGTTAACGCTTTGACAATGATTTCGCGGAAGTCAGGAGCGCCGGCCGCGGTGGCCGAGGGGACTAAGGCGCTCCAGTCACGGTCTGCACGGCCACTACGGTCGGGGGTTCGAATCCCCCCTCGGGCATGGATATTTGTGCCGACCTAGTTCGTAAGTAGTTCATAAGTAGTTTGTAAGTTTAGGGACTGATGACCTCGTAGTTAAGTCCCATAGACTATACAAACATTTGAACATTTGAAGTCAGGAGCTCAGTAGGAGGAAGCAGCAAATGGAATCCTTCTCCGGTCTCAACTATGTTGCGTAAACAACCCACAGAAAACCATATCTTTGGTGCGGCGTCAGAGCGCTGGACACCACACTGGTGTATCACCCGGGGTGATGGTATAGGGTGCCATTGGTAACACGTCTCAGTCACCTCTTGTACGCATTGAACAGTGGCCGTTACATTTCAGATGTGTTACGACCCGTGTCTCTACCCTTCATTCGATACCTGCGAAACCCTACATTTCAGCAGGATAATGCACGACGCATGTTTCAGGTCCTGTACGGGCCTTTCCTGGATATGGAAAATGTTCTACTGCTGCCATGTCCGTCACATTATCTAGATCTCTCATCAATTAAAAAGGTCTGGTCAATGGTGGCCGAGCAACTAGCTCGTCATAATACGCCAGTCACTTGTCTTGACGTACTGTGGTATCGTGTTGAAGCTGCATGGGCATCTTTAACTGTACACGTCATCCAAGCTCTGTTTAACTCAATGTCCAGGCGTATAAAAGCCGTTATTACGGCCAGAGGTGGTTGTTATGGGTACTGATTTCTCAGGATTTATGCACCCAAATTGCGTGAAAATGCAGTCACATATCAGTTCTAGTATAATATATTTGTCCAATGAATACCCATTTATCATCTGCATTTCTTCTTGGTGTAGCAATTTTAATGGCTAGTAGTGTAGCAAGACAGTCTCTCTTTTGGTTCTGGAATCTTATGACAGTGCAAACACTTTTGGTTTGGATCTGTTTGGTTTGCTTGGTCTTAGAATCACCGGAACGTTCCGTCAATAATGTCATTTGACTCGAGTGAAGTATAACTGGGTGGCGAATTTTCTGTACTCTTTTCCGACGGACTTCGACAAGCAACTAATTTTTCCGCTTATATGACATTAAAAGACAATGAGCCACCACGATTTTTTAGGGCACGTCCTGCTCCTTTTGCATTACGCAATCAAGTCACAGAGAGTCTCACAACGTGGCAAAATGGTGTTATTACGACCATTTCAGCTATCCAGTAGACTTCTACTTTAGTGATGGTCAAACAACCATCTTGCAAACTCAGAATTTGTGTGGACTTTAAGGGCACTGTGAATTTTCAGAGAGTGACTGACATTTTTCCGTTGTCTCACCGTCATGAGCTTATGGATTAATTAGAAACTGACAAATATTTTTCCAAAATTTATCTTCTGGATGCATACCTGCAACTTCCGCTTGATGAGCAATCAGAGAAATTTCTAGTTATCAGTACACACATGGGCCTCTTCAAGTTTCTTAGGTTACCGTTCGGTTCTGTCTCGCTCCAACAATCATTCAGAGGTACCGGGAACAACACAAGCAGCGCCTTGTTGCTCAAATTATCTAAGTGATATTGTTGTTTCTGGCCCCACAGATGAATTGTATTTCAATCATTTGTGTATTCGTTTCAAAATCTTTTCGGAAGCTGGTCTCAAATGTAACAAGACAAATGTGTTTTCTTCCAGACTGAAATTGAATATTTAGGGCATGGCATCAATTAGCACGGTGTTATCCATTGCAGTCGTATTTTCTCTCAAAATCATTCCTGAATTAAAAATTTTCTTGGGCAAAATCTCATATTATATAAAATTTCTTTCTAACGCAGTGCAATTTGCGCCACCACTGCTTCGCATACAGCGGAAGAATGTTCAGTTTGTTTGGTCTAAGCATTGTTACATGGCTTTGCTACAGTTAAAGGATTCTTTTCTCAATGATCATTGTTTTGCATATTTTAATCCTGACAAACCTGTTGTATTAGCCAGTGACCCGTCAGCCCACATAATTTGAGCAGTCCTGTAGCATCGTATTGACACTGCGGACAAAGCTATCGTTGAGTGCAGTAATGTGTGTAAATGAAATACTGAAATAAAATGCAGTAATAAATAAAAGTGAATAATACGTGAAGTACAAATGGAAACTTAGTTCAGTTCAGTCAGGCACTGCCGAGAAACAGCAGACCTGCACCGCATTCCAGCATTGCGTCGACCGGCTAATGCTGCAGCTTCATCACGACTTTGTTCGACCGAGTATTCACGTGTGGCAAGGAGTCCACAAGCGGAAGCCGTCTTTTCAGCGATCAGGCCATCGACCGACCACCTCACGTGAAAACACAAGACTCTCAAGCGCGATCAGCTCTTACTTCTCAAATCAACGTGAGCAGAAGCCAGTACCCTAGTGTATTGACCTCCGGAACAACGTAACGGTAGATCTTTATAGAAACTATACAACGCGACAGAAGACAACAAACCCGAAGATTGTTCACTTCCAGCCAGGTCCATTAAATAAATACCACGGCCAAGAAGAAGACGCCAGAAAGTGATAGAGAGTTAGTATTGTCAGGTTTACAGTAGCGGCGTTAGTAGCAGCAGCAGCAGTAGCAGAGGTTGAAGTTTTAGTCATGATCAGCCACTGGCAGTGACATTTGGAGTTGAAGATGGAAGAATCTGGTCGCCAGTAACAGCGTGCATCAAGGAGAATAGGAGCAACTGAAATACTCATCTCGGATGACTGGCCAGAGCGATAGCACGTGGTCTGGTCGTCATCTGGGATCTTCGTCAAAGGCTCTGCCACTCGGAAGACTTGCAGCCCGATGGCCGTCGATTAGACTCCAGGACAAGGACGCACAGCCTCCATGCCATGCAGCTACCTCTGGCCATCCTAAAAAACAGCAATTTTGAACATAGAAGATGGGAAAATTATACCGCACCACCTCGAAGTAATTCCGCAGGATTCGTGGCCTGTTAAAGCACAGATACGCCACCAACGTAATCAGAGATTCACGCTGGACGTTACGAAACGCCTTATCGCCGCCCGCGCTTTACCACCACCACAACCACCAACACCAGCTCTGAACGAGCCATCTAGTTCACCGTAAGAATAATGTATGGTTTGTTTAATAAATGTGTTTAGTGGAAATGCTATCCAGAAAATAAAATGTTAATTTCTAGTTAAGCTTGCCATCCTGACAATAGGGCTATGCATTTACAGAGGTTATTTAGTGTTTAAAAGTTAGCAAAGCGGTAGGGTTACTTCATTTGATGGCATGACCTCTCTTCATTTTATGTTAGACGTGTCTGTCTTAGAACTCTTCATTGTCGCTTTTGCTTCGAAATTGTTGAACGAAGCCCATGTCAATTATTCCAAACTGAGAATGAGGCATTAGCAATCATCTGTGGTGTCACCAAACATCACCAATGCCTGTTTGGTTGCAAGCTTTCCCTGCTAACTGACCACAAGCCGATTAAGTCCTTGTCACACCCTGCCACGCCCATACCTACTCACACAGCACAGAAGCAGCAACTTTGGTCACCTATATTGTCTTCCTCTTATTATGAAATTACCTACCGGCAGATATCCAAAAATGCTAATGATGGCGCAGTGTCACATCTTCCTCTTGACCCGGATGTTGATTTTGATGCCTCAGAAGCTGCCTGTTGCCAAAAATCAAATGTTCGAATGTTTGTAGAGCCTATGGGACTTAACTACGGGGTCATCAGTCCCTAAATTTACAAACTACTTATAAACTAGCTAATACTGAGGACGGCACAAATATCCGTGCCCGAGGGGGGATTCGAACCCCCGACCGTAGTGGCTTCCTGTTGTCACACAGATGCTAGTGATTCTGGATTCATTGATCAGTTTCCTCTCGATCACCAGAAGGTTGTCCTAGATGTAGTGCTATGTCCGCAGAGGACGACCTCGCGCAATGACGCAGATTGTTAGCCCAGTTGTTCGACGCTACTGTCTCACTGTCATGATTTATCAGTGTTACAGGGTATAATTTTGATTCGTACAGAACAGGACAAGTCGCATGTGGTGCGCCACCAGTCAGTTACTCCAGTTACTGTTTTTTTTTTTTTCCATTTTTTTTACTAGTCATTGAAACGTCAGGTACTCCAGTTACTGTTTTTTATTGTTATTATTATTATTTTTGGGTTTTAACTACTGGGTCATCAGTCCCTAAACTTACAAACTACTTATCAACTACCTTATACTAAGGACGGCACAAATATCCATGCCCGATGGGGGGATTCGAACCCCCCACCGTAGTGGCCGAGCAGACCGTGATTGGAGCGCCTTAGTATCCTCGGCCACCGCGGCCGGCCAGTTACTGTACCAAGACCATTGGGGTGTGGTCCACACCGAACGATTGGCACTCAGACATTGCACATGGAGTGATATGTGAGATAATGACGGCTCATTGACAACTTGTGCAGAAAACCAACCGACCGACTGTAAACGGTCCACAGAATGGCCCGTCCCAACCGCGCATGCTTTTAGACTTTGCGGGTCCGTTCAGGGTGTAAGATGGCTCATCATTGTGAATGCCTATAGTAAATTTCCGTCGTGGTCCCCATGAACCCTTCGACTATTCACAGCAGCCTCCAAGTCCCTCAGTTTGTTTCTTGTATCGAGGGTCTACCAGTATTGATTGTGACGGACAATGGTCCACAATTTGTGTCGAAGGAATTTTAACAGCTTTGTGAAAGCGGTATACGCTATTTGGCCAAAGATCCGTTCCACCCTCAGTCAAATGATGAAGCCGAAGGTGCTGTGAGAACTTTCAAGTCACAGATGGCCAAGCTCAAGTACCAGCATACCCGTCAACAAGCTCTTCTGCATTTCCTCGTCTCCTACCGCTCCCAGCCACGCAACGGACCGTCACCTGCGGTGTTGTTGCACGGCCAGCGGTACCGCTCGCTGCTTCATCTCCTGAATTCTCCACCGAAGCCGCCCCCTCCGCAGAATCAGGCACAATATTGAACAAACGGCTCATTCTTTTTCAGGTCCTAAGACGGACGCAGGGGGGCATGGTGCCACGATTTGGCATCTTGGCACTAACGTGTTTTTATTGCAGGGTGCAGATGGCGTGCAGCGTCGCCATAGAAACCAAATTCGCCCTTCTGCAGTAGATAATACTGCCTCTGAGTTTTTGTGGACAGATTCGCTGCCCCCTCGGATGTTGGGGCTCAGGCTTCATCCGACGTCGTGGATTCGGCCGACTTCTCGGACTCGAGCCCATGGAGCTGCACGCTTCGCCTCCAGCAACGCTGCATCCCACGAACCATCTTCCTTCGGACGTCGTGGGTCAACTGCGTCCGCCATCACGGGTTCATTGTCGTGCGCCGGCCGCGGTGGCTGAGGGGACTGAGGCGCTTCAGTTACGGTCTGCACGGCCACTACGGTCGGGGGTTCGAATCCCCCTCGGGCATGGATATTTGTGTCGTCCTTAGTTGTAGGTAGTTCATAAGTAGTTTGTAAGTTTAGGGACTGATGACCCCATAGTTAAGTCCCTTAAGCTTAACAAACATTTGAACATTGTCGTGCGTCGAGGGTCCTTTGAAGCAGCGGACCACCAAGCGACCGTCTCCGCTGCGGTCGTTGAGATCGTCGCACCTGGAGAGAGAATTGGTCGAAAGGTATACGAAGGATAAAAGTATGTAATGGCAGAGGAAAAAAGTGCTAAGGCAAGAGCCAAGGGAAAAAAAAACAACTTTGCGACAGTGGGGTAGGTTTTAAGGGCAATAGCAGTATGCTATCTGTGACAGATCATGCAAGGTTTGGTAATGTTAGTAAAGGGTATATCTCAGTACCGTTAACTTTGCTAGGTTTGTTATAAAGAATCAGTCCGGTTGATGCGAGGATCTGCTGCAGCTGAGCCTCCTGTAAAGTATCCTGAGTCGGCTGCGACAGAGTACCTATGAACATAGACAAGTTTGTCATAATAGTTAGACAGTTCGGTCATAGAACTGGCTAAGAGTGTGGAACTGAATAGGTTTGTTTGTGTTCAGTGCGCTGAATATGGTTTCCCTGCCTTGCCTGTTGGTCGCCTGTGAGCTCAGCTGGCATCGCAAGTCAGTTTGCTGCTCTGCGGGGGTTCGCCATGTTCATCGTGTTTGCGAGTTGGTGGTCCCTATGACCGTAGGTGGTTAGTCGAAGACAAGTGTCTTGGGTCGTTTATATTTCCACCTATGGTTGTGATCGTAGTTCCCCAAGCGTAGAATGAAGGGATTGTTCGAGTGTCTCAAGTTTTTGTACATTCGTGTGGCGAGTTTCTTGAATACCACCGAGAGGCGCTCTAGGCGGTATTCATGCATTACCACCAACTGACTTTGTTCTTATAACTCGTTTCTCTCATGACCAAAACTCCTGTTCTTCTTGCCACCCAACTTCACTAATCCTCAGCATATCTAACTTTAACCTACCCATTTCTCTTTTAATATTTTCTAACTTACCTACTCGATGAAGGGTTAGAACATTCCACGCTCCGATCCGTAGAATGCCTGCTTTGTTTTTCTTGATGACGACGTCCTCCTGAGTAGTTCCCACCCGGAGATCCGCATGGAGGACTATTTTACCTCAGGAATATTTTACCCGAGAAGATGCCATCATCATCATGTTCTCGGGAAAAGTAACGGCTGTAGTTCCCCCATGCTTTCATCCGTTCGCAATAACTGTATGGCAAAACCATGTTAGCTGATGTTACAAGGCCAGCTCAGTCAATCATCCAGACTGTTGCCCCTGTGACTACTGAAAAGTTTGCTGCCCCTCTTCAGGAACCACACGTTTGTCTGGCCTCTCCACAGATACTCCTCCGCTGGTTGCACCTACGGTACGGCTCTCTCTATCGTTGAGGCACGCAAGCCACCTAACATCAGCAATGTCTGTATGTCTGTGGTTCATGGGGGTTAGAGCCCTTCCTACAGAACTGTGATACTTTAGTGAATGGTTCCCAGTATCATCTACAACATTATGTTAAAACAGTCAACGTCCTATCATGTGAAGTTCCGAAATACCAACTGATGATCGGGTCTGAGTTACCTCCAATACAGGTCCTTGCCTTTGTTCCTTCTTCACGCCTAGGACTGAATTCAACTACGCCAATGGTTTCGTCTTCGTCGTCGTCATCATCCCCTAATATTTCAGAATATCACGCCAGTAGCTCACAAAACATTATCGCCTTTGAGGTGTGAAATGCTGTATAAACATAAAGTTAGATGAATGTATGCTTGTGGAAACAATTGTCGTAGTACGAAACGTAGACTTGAGCCAACAATCCAGAACAGTAATACCGTAATATAACGAAAGAACAGCAATTTCTAAAGAAAAATCATAATAAAACTATTGCTTAATAAATAGGAACCTTATCTATAAAAGTTTCATTTATATTAAAGACTAGAAGAAATGTTCCTTATTCTTTAGAGTTTCGCTTGATACTGTCACGCAGTGCGCATGCGTGGATTTGCCGAAGTAGGGGCTCGCAGAGATATTACCGAAAAAGTTGCCTATGCATTAAGCCGGACAGCATTAAAACTTGCAGAACTATATTTTAATACAATTATGAATATAATACTTGTCATAAAATGGCATCCTTATTTTAATGTCAGTTAATGACCCATCTACGATACAATTTCACTCCCCACACAAAGGTCCGAAGTCTCATATAGTTTCAGTTTTGTAGTCGACAGAGACACAGTTCTCAGAAGCAGAATACGATGGTAATGGGTTCGCGCCGTAAAACACGATAATTTTCCTAATATTAAAAAAATGTTCAAATGTTTGTAAATCTATCGGACCAAACTGCGTGGTCATCAGTCCGTAGCTTACAAACTACTGAAACCTAGGTAAACTAACCTAAGGACAACACACACACCCATGCCCCAGGGAGGACTCCAACCTCCGACGGCGAGGAAACGCGCGCTCGGCAGCGAGACGCCTTAGACCGCTCGGCTACTTCACCGCGGCTTCCTAATATTAGTGTCAGATACATTTGCTATGAAAATTATTTTGATTGCAAAATCAAATAGTCAAATGTTTGTAATTCTATGGTACGTAACTGCTTGGTTATTAGTCCCTAGCTTACAAACAACTGAAACTAATTATATTTATTATATTGGTGTGGTGTCTGTTCCTTCGGACATGTCTGAAAGAACACACACCACATCTGCTTCGCAGCCATATTACATTTGCAAATTATTGATAAAGGAGAGGAAGGAAGAAGGATTAGGATTGACAGTGACTGCTTTAGGACATTGAAACGAAACAATGGCGACAAGTGAAAATGTGAGACGGGCCGGGAATCGAAACCGTGTCTCCCGCTTTGGGCCAGCCTTAACCATTTGACTACCCGTGCTTGCCTCCGTCCGTCTCAAATTCGCACCGGTCGCACACTATGGCTGTAACGTCCCTATCTTGCATGCCCTCTTACACTCGTCATTACGGATATCCGTGCGAGGTCGAACGTATGACCGCATCTGCGGTGAAGTACTTGAAGCTAACGCCGTCGTCGCGTGTAAATATTATAATGGTGTGGTGTCTCACACCTGCTTCGCAGCCATATTGCATTTGCAAATTGTTGATAAAGGAAAGGAAGGAAGAAGGATTAGGAAGGGAAGGATTCACAGTGGCTGCTTTAGGGCATTGAAATGAAACAAAAGCGACAAGTGAAAATGTGAACCGGGCCGGGAATCAATAATTTGTAAATGAAATATGGTTGCGAAGCAGGTGTTGTGTCTGTTCTTTCAGACAACTGCAAAGGATCACGAGAATTATGCTCTGCGTTTTCCATGAATAAAAGAAGTACACAAGAACCTCGTTTATCCGAACTATATGGGACCGAATGTAATCTGGATCATCAAAATTCCGAAGCGCTTACAAGAATTAGAAAAAGTCTGTTATGTACTGTAATATACGTACAAACTTTTCGTATGGCTCTAACAAGAGATTTTTCGCCACTTAAAGCTGTATATGTACTGCAGTCAACTCAAGTTTATTCACTGAAATAGTGTGTAAGTTTCATCTCCTTCAAACTTGTGCAGCGTTTTCTGTTTACTGAAGGACGATCGCGTAGACATTTATAAGCCTGGTGTGCGGTTAAGTTTTCGGAGGAAATAATTTCTTTCAGTTCTCTTTTGAACTTTTTCTGTAGTCACTGTATCACTCGAAATTCTCACTGCTCACTGTCAGCTGATGTATTCCATAATCAGATTCGCATCTTTCCAACGAACTTTGGCTTGCAGTGAAAGTAGAATCACCGACGGGTAGTTTGCTGTTTAGCGCCATTTCCTGTAGATTGTACCATATATTGGAACATCATGTTCTCTTTTTTCACTGAACCAAATGAAGAATATGTCATTTCTTGTTTATTATTGTACCGCTATTCTGCATTCTTTAGTCATAATTTTGAAGCAGACGTCTTCAATCCCTTTTCGGTTCTTCTTCCACAATTATACATTAGATGTCCTAACACCATATTGTGCGACAACGTTTTCCAGTACTTCTCCCTTGTCTCTTCTGTTTAGTACTTCCAACTTTTTGTCTATCGGAACAAAAACTTTCTTTCGTTTCGCAGCCGTTTCACTCATGTACGCACTTAACATGCAAAATAATAATACAGTAATGGTAGAGAAAAATTAAGAATGACCCAAGTAAATGTAAATAAAAGCGTGGGACCGCTAATCACTTTGTTGGCTGCGTTTCCAAAATAACATTGATACATGTACTGCACCGCACTACAGTAAAGATTACGCTATATATATATCGGTGTTGTGTCTGTTCTTTCGAAAGAAATTACATCACACTTGAGTTTGCAGTACTCTAATATACATTCAGAGAAGAGCAGGAAAGAGTAAAGGCAGGAAATAATTAACTTTTGAAGCATAGGATATGAAATAAATCAACGGTGACCAGTGAAAATTTGTGCCGGACTGGGACTCGAATCCATGATTGACCCTTTTGGCCAGTAATAATATTACACCGCACATTTTCGCGAAAAATAAAAAACCTGATCCGGATAAACCGGATAAATGATGTTCTTGTTTTACTGTTGTATGTGGTTTTGTTGCGATTCTAAGGTAATTATTTTCTAAAACAGAGAAGATATAGAAAAAAACACGTAGGACTTTCGTCACCAACAACATTATACTGAACAAGACGATAGAACTGCATTGCCATGTTATCTATACTCTTTGAAAACTCAACCACATATAATGACATTAATAGTCTTTAGTGGTAACCAAGCAGTAAGTAATTAATGCTGTTTCTGCCCTATGCTTGACAGGATCTTGTATGTACGTCTTGTCTTTTCAGTAAATAAAATATCCTCTTACAGAGGAAATTTCATAGGAAAACATTTGCGTTGATATGAAGAGACTGCCATGAAAAGATGCAAGTATACTATCATCCGATTAGCTAACACTAACGTCACATCAGCACATTGTGCCACCGCTGCCGTAGGTGATACCTGACCGAAAAATAAATAACACGGAATAATGTACAACATGCTTATATTGTACTCATTGACAAGAAAGGCGAAAATAAGGTTTCCATTGCTACAATGGGAGATGAAACCACTACCTCACGCATTCTGCCTTATAAATCCGTAACGCCGTCCATTACACCACCAAAACAACATAAGAACAATGTCTGGTGTAGGCGAATACTTATTAGGTTTATAACATTGCACGAGCATATAGTAATTTGCATTTTAATGTCAAGTTTCTTGTCATTTGTGGGATATCTCAATGGACTATTCCACCAGAAAGATAATATATGTAATCCTCCTTACCTGTTGTTGTTACTGGCAATTGTTAGTTTCCACTATTGTTGTTTCAACGTCTAGATTTGGCTTGTACTTTTAATAACGCTGATTATTCATACAACTAATGAACCGTATAATTAAACAGTGATCGTCGTATAACGAGTAATCGATCGGGTTTATTCGGCTCAGCTCGTGTAGACACGTGCCCTTTTGTCAGCGGGAATGCTCGTATTTTCTACATACGACGAGGATTCCCCTGGCTGAAGTATCACGTACACTGTACAGGCTGTTCCAGCTGGAGAGTAGGCAGACGCCCGTGGGAACTGGTAGCGAGCACTAAACTCTGGCTACGGAGGGTGTACCAAACATGTAAATTTGGCGCCCCCTGAGACTGGCGCCCGGGGTAGTTGCCCCCCCCCCCCCCCTCCTTTAGATCCGGCGTTGATCGTGGGTGAGGTGAATCTCATTAAAAGCATTAGGGGATGGGAAGATAACGTGTAATTTGTTTTCCAGTCCACATCAGCACTAACGGCCAAAAGTTTTCTATCACCTATGACAACTATGGATTTGTAGTTGTAGTTTTAGATAATCTATCACAGCCCTGTTCTCTGATACTAAAACAAGCTTAAACATGTTAACACGGAACGACTGTTTTTTTTTTTTTCACTGGTTCTCCGTATGGTGGGGCGCTGATGAGTAACCACTGCGACACTGACGTTTCCACTGACGTTGTCCACTCATTCCTTCAGCCGTCTGTGTAGCAAGCAGTTCACATTAGTTTTCGGTACACTGTGTACAGCTAGCAATGTGTTTGCGTATCTCATCAGGTGATACCATATTGCATCGAAATGCGGTGGAAGCAGGAAATTGGAATTGAAAAACGTGCCGTAATTGTGGCTCTGCATCACGAAGGCTATTCTAGTACAACAGCAACAAAAGTTGGCGTAGTCCGATCTCCAGTGTTGTATACATTGCAGCAGTTCAAGCAAACCAGTGCCAATGCAAGTGTTTCGCAATCTGGAAGACCCCGTGAAACAGCATAGAGGAAATATCAGTTCATATGTGTACAGAGTAAACTTGAACGGCTCCTGGAATTCGCGCGGATGCCAATAATATGCTAGGTGCTCCAATTTATGTCTCCACAGTGCAACACCGTCTTCGTGAGCCGCCCGCGGTGGCAGAGGGGACTTATGGAAAACTTCGAGACATTAATTAGAATCAATGCACCTAATACAATGTTTGTCTGTAGCATAGTTGCTATGTACGCTTTTAAAGTAAATTGTAATATCTTTTCTGTAGTTCATGTACGACTTTGTTCACTTTACTTTGTTCTGCGCTAAACTAATTAGCAAATATTGTTTCAAACCGTGACTATATTTTCTTTTACAGGTAAAATAGCCAGCCGCGGTGGCCGAGGGGACTGAGGCGCTTCAGTCACTGTCTGCGCGGCCACTACGGTCGGGGGTTCGAATCCCCCCTCGGGCATGGATATTTGTGCCGTCCTAGTTCGTAAGTAGTTCATAAGTAGTTTGTAAATTTAGGGACTGATGACCCTGTAGTTAAGTCCCATAAGCTTTACAAACATTTGAACATTCGTCTTCATGAACGAGGTGTAATGTGGTGCATATTGGGAAAAAAACGTTTATTACCGACATAAAATAAGGCGAAAATGTTGCAATGTCTACAGTAACATAAAAACTGAAGCGTGCAGCAATGGTCCAAGGCGTTATTCATGGATGCATCAAAGTTTGATGTATTTTGGAGCCATCGTCGAATGTTTGTTCGTCGATTTCGTGGCGAACTTATGAAGAGTCAGTGTGTGACACCTAAGGTGAAGCATCGTGATGGGTCGGTTATGGTTTGGGGATGTTTTGCGGGTAATAAAGTCGGTGATCTCGTGCGAATTAATGGAACATTAAAGAAGGAAACATATCACAGGATACAATGCAGTTCCATCTGGCAATGGGCTTAATGGTAGTGGGTTTGTTCTGCAACATGACAATGACCCCAAACGTTCTCCTAAATTGTGTAGAGCGTATTTCAAGAGAAAAGATAAAAGTGAGAAACTGAAAAATATGATTTCGCTAAGTCAGTCACCACACTTTAATGCCATTGAACTGTTATGCGATGAATTTAACATGGAGATCCGAAAACTGAGGTCGACTAATGTTCAAGAGCTACGAAATACGTTACAGAGTTGTTGGAGAGCAATATCTGCACAAACACTACAAACTCTTATTTGCAGAATTCCAAGAGTTTGTGCAGCTTTTCGGAGGACAATGGATGGATAATTTTACGAGGCTAAAATATTGTATTGTAATGATAGAGACAGAAAATGTATCTTTGTTGGTATATTTAGATATTAGGATGTGTTCGTACAATGAAATAAAGTACCTAGTTTTGTGAAACGCCGCGCGGGGGTAGCCGAGCGGTCTGGAGCGCCACGTTACGGATCGCGCGGCCTCCCGCGTCGGAGGTTCCAATCCTCCTTCGGACATGGATATGTGTGTTGTCCTTAGGTTAGTTTAACTTCGTTTAAGTAGTTTGTAAGTTTCGGGACTGATTACCAACGTTGTTTAGTCCCATAGAATAACAAACATTTGAACATTTGATTTAGTTTTTTGAATAGGTGATTGAAAACTTTTGACCGGTAGTGTACATCTATATACAAACTCTGCAAATCATACTAAAGTGCATGGGAGAGGGTTTATCGAACCACTTTTGCGACACTGTTCTACCGTCCCATTCTCTAATAGCACACGAGGAATAAGGAAAATACAAACACCCAAATTTTTCGGTTTTGCTCTTATTATTTTATTATGTTAATCGTGTCTCCCTAGGTAGTTGGATGATACTAGGCAGACGCGTTGACCACTCCGCCACCGAGGACACAGTGACCAATCCGACTGCAGAGGACTCTTCCCTGCACGTTCCCGCCACACCCAAATCTCCACTCGCCATATTGTCTCTTTCCTATTACCACAGCCTATTTGTTCTGTAATGCTCGCAGCCACAATACTGTATTCCCACATCAGGGAGAACAGACCTTGAGGTATCGAGACACAATTAATTGTCGTCAGGAGCCCAGCCTCGGCTTGTATACAATTACATGTTTTTGACGACGTTACAGCGTTTATTTTAATGAAATAAATCGCAATTTGCGATGTTATGGCTTCACTGTACTAGGTTTAGATGGAATACCAAAGTGCGGCGAATGAAAATCTGTGCCCATCCTAGATTCGAACCCGGGATCTCCTACTTACTAGGCAGACGCGTTGACCACTCCGCCACCGAGGACGCAGTGACCAACCCTGCGCTCCTGACGACAATTAATTGTGTCTCGATACCTTATGGTCTGTTCTCCCTGATGCGGGAATACAGTATTGTGACTGCGAGCATTACAAACGAATAGGTGTGGAAATAGGAAAGAGAGAGTGTGGCGAGTGGTGATTTGGGTGTGACGGGAACGTGCAGGAAGAGTCCTCTGCAGTCGGATTGGTCACAGTGTCCTCGGTGGCGGAGTGGTCAACGCAGGGAAGAGTCCTCTGCAGTCGGGTTGGTTACAGTGTCCTCGGTGGCGGAGTGGTCAACGCGTCTGCCTAATAAGTAGGAGATCCCGGGTTGACTTCGAATCCCGGCCGGGCACAAATTTTCATTCGCCGCACTTTGGTATTCCATCTAAACCTAGTACAGTGAAGCCATAACTGATCGCAAATTGCGATTTATTTCATTAAAATGGACGCTGTAACGTCGTAAGAAATATATAATTGCACCTTGTTTCGTCTCTTCATAAGTCGATGAGCATGAGCGTGGAGCTGTTTAAAGTTATGAGGTGCTCCAAAGAAGGGTGCCGCTTGCACCGCTGTAAGGCCCCCCTACGTTCTTTAATGGCCTTAGCGACCTCCGGCGAGCACCACGGCAACGTCTTCCGCCGTGGGCACCCTGTGGAACGAGAAATAGTAGCTTCCGCAGCCGAAGTAATGGAGCGTGTGGCGCTCTCGACCACAACATCGATGTTGTCGTGTGGGGGAGGGCCAATGATGGCAGCAGATGCATATTCTTCCTAGTTAGCCCTGTGTAAAGCCCGCCTGGGTGGACGTGCTAGGGACTCGCGTAGTTGGGAGTGACAAGAAAATTGAAAAATGGACATTGCCACACAAGTCATCATGGGCTCTCCAGTGAACAGACGGTGGAAGGCTGTGGCTGCAAATGGATAGATCAATGGCCATACGCCACACTAAAATGTGTGGGGGCAACTGTATTTGATAGGCAGATGTCGAATTGAGTTAGTGAATCCTCGACAACACTGCCAAGACCAGAGATCGTAGAAACGCCCCAAAAGGGACTGTGGGCATGAAAGTCACGCAATAGTAAGAAAGTTGGGGGGCAGTTGAGCTATGAGTGCAGCCAAAACGTTGAGGGATGATCTGGTATCCTGGAACGATATGTTTGAGAGCCCGCCAGACCACATGGACTATGACAGCAGCCGTTAGGCGGCGCGCACAATCTACTAGCGCTGCCATCGCCACTAGAGCGCTGCACGCCGTTGCGCGCCTACCGCGCCGGTCATCTGCGCAGAGCCGCACTATATAGGGCCCGGAGCCACAGCTCGCTCCTCAGTCTTGTGTTGACTGCGCTCCGTTTACCTTCGATGTTCAGTGGGTATCAGGCTTCGTACTCTGCTCTGTCACGGTTCCGATTGGCTTGCATTTTGATCTTTGTTTTCGATTAGTTGTTGTCATTGTTTGTCGTCTCTGTGGTTTCGTGTAGTTTTTCTCGTTAGCGGCGACGCTTAATCGGTCGGTAGTCGCTAGTCGCTCCCGACCCAGTCCGACCTTCGGTCACAATAGATACGTCACCATCTGGTGGCAGATAGAGACTACAGACATTATCTCCTCTGTTGTTGTCACCCTAACAGCCACTGCTTCTAATGGTGTTCGAACGGGCACGGGTTCACTATATACAGTCAACTTGAGATCCTGTTATATGTGCTATGATTGCAGTAGAATCCCATGTAGCCCCGACGAGCAGGGGTCCCCATTGCTGGAAACCAGGTTTCCTGGAGAGCAATGCAGAAAACAGGTGTCATGCTCAAAAGTTGTCATAGCTCAGCCACATTGGGGAAGAAACTGCCACAGTTCCCCGGGAGGATGAAAGACATGAATGTGCAGGCGGGTTATACCTCAGCATCACTTGCATCCAACGATGGAGGTTTGTTGACTTCCGTATCCATTATTTCAGAGGCGTCCACGAGATCGTGGTCCTCGGCGGACGCAAGGATCTCCACCTCGTCCTCAGAAGCGGAGGTGGAGGGGAGGTGTGGCTTATCTTTCTTTGGTTTTGGTTTATACCTTTTTTCCCTCTGGGTCTTCATCAGTGGCGGGTGCTTCTCTGACTCAGCTGCAGGGACTGAGGAGGAGCCCAAAGTCCTGCGACCAGCAGCCTGCGGAAGCTCCTGCTGCTCGTTAGTATCGATATCGACACTGGCGGAAGCGAGTGTCCCAAGGGACCCCTTCCATACGAGGGAATCTGGAGCAGGTTTGTCTTTCTCTGGCTGAGGGGAGTAGGAAATATCGTCACTGCCAAGGAGAGTGGCGACGACGTTACTGTTTCGAAAGAGTTTTTCATGGTGACAGGGTGTAGCTTTTCAAATTTTTTCTTTGCCTCAGTATATGGTATACGGTCCAGGGTCTTATATTCCATTATTTTCCGCTCCCGTTGAAGAGTGGGACGTCCTGACGAGCAGGGAGGATGGTTCTGACCGCAATTGACGCAGATAAAATGCGTAGATGGGGCACCTGAATGTGCTCGACGCCCACAGTCCCTATAAGTAACGATGGAATTGCAACGAGAAGGCATGTGGCCGAACTTCCAGCACTGAAAGCACCTCGTCGTGGGGGAGGGGGGGGTATAACGGTGCACGTCACAGCGGTAGACCATCACCTTCAGCTTTATGGGCAATGTATCATCCTGAAAGGCAAAGATGAAGGCACCCGTAGCGATCCTATTATCCTTTGGACTCCTATGGACGCGCCGCATAAAATGAACTCCTTGTCGTTCAAGGTGCGCTTTTAGCTCGTCGTTAGTCTGGAGTAACAGATCCCTATGGAAAATAACACCCTGGACCATATTCAGAGACTTATGGGGATTAATAATCACTGTTTGTCATAGGCGAGTAGTGCCCATAACTGGGCTGGGGATACCGTGTGGATTAAAACAGTACCGTTGCGCATTTTCGATAGTGACTCCACTTCCCCTGACGTGTCCTTCAGATGGAATACAAAGAACTGAGGCTTGGTGGCCGAGAAAGTCCCCAACAGTCCTGCTGCAAACGAGGTATCTTGGAGCATATTGTTCACCCTGTTTTGCGGCCCAACCTTCCTCCCAAGGTGTGGCCAGGGAGGGTAACGATGTCAGGTCGTATACTGAAGCATTAAACCTTCCTATCTTTGAGACGTCGGTTGTACGTCCACCAACGTAACCCAACTTTGATCTCTGCATTGCTGGTGATCCACCCTGATGCCACCCACTCCGATCAGGGGCTCTTCTCACGAGCGCCACCCAGCCACAGCAATCGTCACCTGGTGGGAAGACCGTTGCCCAGAGTCCTGATGCCCCACAAAGACAAGCATCTACTCCTTGGCTTGCATGAGTATTCAGCTATGGTGTCGGTAGAGCGATCCCTGTGTTGTCAGAGGGCTACAGCCAAGAGTGTACATGACGACCCCACCTCAACGGACTGGCTACTGTGCCGGCTTTCTGGCGCTATATGAACCATCGTAAATAAGGGTGCCTGGATATCAAAGTACAATGGACGTGACTTGCGCGGAACAGTAATGGCCTGCCCAATGGCTGAATAGAAACCACAGTCGTATGCATTCCATGATAGGTGCATAAGATGTCATGGGACAAGAAATACATGTTACACCACGTAAGGCGTCCTTCCCCAAATGGTTCGCTCTTCGGAACAGTTTTGTAAATAGGTCAAACCCACACAGGGGACCATAGATGTATGGCCTAAACGTGTGAAGACTCCTTTAAGTCGCCTCTTACGACAGGCAGGAATACCTCGGGCCTATTCTTACCCTCGAGCCTGCAGGAGGCTGACGGTGGGAAGAGGTTGCATCAGGTCTCTTCCGTGGGAAAATGTGCCAGTTGTGTAAGGAATGTGATATAATTGCTTCCGCCATGATATTGAATGATAGTAGACGCCAAAATTTCTAAATTAATATTTTATAAATCGTAATTGATGCACAGGTGGTTTCGATATAAGAAAACTCACCAATAACAGCCTACCTTCCGAAATTTTCACAATTTTGTGAAGTCTTAATTTTGATAAACAAAGCAATAAGTAAATGTGTGAACGCGCCTTCAGAACTTTCTGTCCCGTCAAAAGTACACAAAGAAGCCTCTCGCTTCTATCGAGTTATCTCACTCGTGTGCGGCCACGGCCATGGTCAGATCGTGCCGAAACATGGAATAAGTTAAACGCCTTTAGCCACTCAATCAACATCAAAGTAACGAGCCGTAGTTGTTCTATAACTTAACTTTACCAAACTAAAATTATTATTGTATCGTGTGTAATTATGTGAATGGTAACTCTGTTTTATACGAGTGCAGTTGTGTGTAATTTGCTGCTTTACTTCGACAAAATAAAAGTAGCTGGCATCTCTAAAAACTGTATTGTGACCTGAGCGCCATCCATCTCTGCCGGGAAACACCTGAAAAGACACCACGTTGGTAACTAAACTTCATTAAAAAGCTAATGTCTGCTATTCTGACGCAATATAGGACAAATATGCCTCTCACGTTTTCTACATTGTTCGTACAAATAGCAACAGTTGAGCGTAGGTCGTGGTAACAAGGCAGAAGGAAAGCGGACAAATGGGGGAAGAAAGTGTTGAAAAACTGTAAAATTTTAAAACTGTCGACGTCAGATAACTTCTCTGACGTACTAGCTGTCAGGAAATTTCATCCACTTCACTCCTGATTCTACCATCCCAGTAAAGTCGTATTTCACAGCAATTTGCAAAGTAATGATTCCAAACAACATATGTATAGCTTCCAGTTTCCTACAGGTGGCAATGTGGCAGAGTAGACAACTGCTGCCATGAGCATTGTGTTTAATAGGTGGTTTTATACTGGTGTTCTCAGACTGACATTGGAATAACAGTGGTTGGGGTATATTTAGACACCTTGCAGAACAGATTGAAAACAGGGATTACTCATTGCCTTGTATATTTTTCGTCCTTACTTCGACGAAACTTGCTTTACGTAGGTTGTACCAGTTTGCCTGTTAGGTTATTCACGGCGAACTCGCCAACCTTGAAAAGCAGTCGCACAGCTGCAAACTACCAACGTGTTACTATGTGTAGGAACGTTTTCGTCGACAACGTCACTGGCACTTCAGCTGTGCCTGCACAACTGGTATCGTTGATAATCGTCCTTCATAATGATGTTTATATCTCCTCAGCTCCCTGAATAAAATGGTGTACTGGTTTTGTCATTTTTTTCCTTCGTGACCAATTAGTCTTACTACTGGTTTGATACATCCCGTCACAAATTCCTGTCGTTCGCTAACTTATTCATCTTAGAATATCATGTGAAACCTAGGTTCTCAATTATTTTTTACGTGCGTTTTGCCGTGCGCCGTGGCTCAGCGCGCCCGGTCAGAGGGCTCAACGCCCTCTGTAATAAAAAAGCTGAGCCAACAACACACCGAACAAGAACGACCAAAAGCGATCAGCGTCCGCAACGAAGAGAACTACCCATATAACAAAAAAGGAACAGGCGCTCCAGTCACGGTCTGCACGGCCACTACGGTCGGGGGTTCCAATCCCCCCTCGGGCATGGATATTTGTGCCGTCCTTAGTCTTAGTTAGTTCATAAGTAGGTTGTAAGTTTAGAGACTGATGACCCCGTAGTAAAGTCCCATAAGCTATACAAACATTTGAACATTTTCTTCCTAACACATGTTCAGTCACCCTCTCTCTCTCTCTCTCTCTCTCTCTCTCTCTCTCTCTCTCTCTCTCTCTCTCTCTTTGTTAGTGACTTCCAAATGTTCCGTTCTCCGCTTTTTCAACTGAGAACCTTTTCATTCATTATCGTATTTGCAACATTCTTGTGGTGCATTACTTCACATTCATTTCGCTTCTGGTCTATTCCAGTTTTTCCACTGCTTATGTTTCACTTCCATAAAAATCTGTTCTCCAAATGTACATTCTCACACTGTTCCTTGTATTGTGACCAAGGTCTGATACCTATAGATTCCTCTTGGTTATGAAGGCCGCCTTTGTAATTCCCTCTTTCTTCTTCCATGTACTAAATATTGTCAGCTATGTCCTAGGGCTAAATGGAGTAAATGTTAACCAAGTGTAGGTGTTCAGCTCAAGCATTTCTGATGTAGTAAAACCGGTCAAGGATCTTAAGCGGTCATCTACATTCACTATTTAAACGCTATTGCTAAGTATGATTAATTACAATACGAACAAGAGACCCACAATTTAATGAACTAAAATGTATTAAGTGCCTGTAGATGCGAATATTGAAGTCGGAAAGAGAGAAAGAAGTCTTTTTTCATACTGCAGTTGTAGCGTTAACTGTTCTTATTTTCTAGATGTGTACCAATATACTTTATTTTGTGCTGCTTGTTAGGTACAAACGGGACTGTTGTCTGATCTGAAACTACTTATCTAAATGTATGTAAAATTTCTGCAAGGCTTGTAGGATAACTCGAAGCACTATTAAAATCGTGTTGCAGAGTAAAGTAGACCTATCTATAAACCAAAGTGTAAAATCTAAATTATCTTATCTTGGTTTATCTTACGTGAAGCGTAAGTTGGGTGTGGAATTATCTTTCGACAATCAGCCTTAAATACTGGCCGTCTAAATTTCCTAAACAGTGGTCCACAAAAATAACGTCATATAAGTAGTTAACTCCATAAAATATTTCGTAGTAGACATAAATGGAACGACCATATAAAAAGTTAATCGTGGGTGAGACAGATACCAGACTAACATTCATTGGAAAAATCCTCAGACAGAGTGTCCAACCACCACACCCTCCTTGAGCCACATCCACAAATCACTTCATAGTTCAGCTGCAGATATTTTAGATATTGATAATGTCACTGGAAACCACCCCCCCCACACCCCGCCCCGCACACTCACACACACACACACACACACACACACACACACACACACACACACACACACACCCCTTCCTGGAAAGGAACTTCACCCCTTCAAAGAAGACCAGTCCTTGAGTCTGAGTATTGCTAACCAGTATACAATCTGTACCAGCTGGGTTTATAGAGGAGAATCAAAGGTGACCGGCACGCTTCGCTACAGCTTCATGTAGTAAACGCGAGAACGTCCCGAAGATTATTGACAAACTCTAGTGGCAGACGATACAACAGGGAAGTTTTGCATCGCGGTACGGGATTCTGTCAAAGATACGAGACCATCAGTTTCTCGAAGATGCAGTCAACATACTGCTTCCTCCTACGTACATCCTACGGAAAGACTACGAGAATATAAATAGATTACAGCGCAAACGGCAGCATATCACCGATAGTTTTTCCCGCAGACAGTACGCACCTATAATAGGAAAATGATGAAGAGGTAGCGGTACAAAAGGAACACAAAGAACCTTACGAAATACTCTGTGACGAGTATGGAAGGAGACGTATATTTAGGACGCGTGTTTGTTATACTTGCTTGTTGCTCTAAAATACCAATAACAAATTTAGCAGGCCTCCGTTCCTTTCACCGACCTGGGTGGGGATCCCAAACACAACTGTACGGGTTCATACACGCTCCCCTTTACTGATGAACTACAGCTTCCCAAAATTCTCCGAATAAACCAAAGTCGACGACCCGCGTTTCCCAAAACTGATTTGAAATTCTCGTTCTGTTTATTATCTCTCTGCAACGTTACGCGAAGAGGTTAAACCGACGGGAATATTTCTACAACACTCTACTAAAATCGTATTCAAATATTATGGAAATTGTTTTCTATTCATCGTCTTAAAGCACAGTTTCTAAGTTTAAATCTAGCTGCCAAATAAGAATTTCCTTTAATTTACCTTGTGTACTGCTGCAATTCGTCAACAATGACACCTTACCGTATGTCAAAAATCATTAGCAAACAGCCGCTGATTGTTACTAACTCTACGGTCACATCATTTATAAAGATGTTTCACGAGGAATAGGAGGAGGTGAAGATACAGACTATTTGCAATAAAATGCCAGTAGAATGTTGACGTGCAAGTTATGAAGTCGTGCTTTAATTTTCATGTTAGGTTTTATTGTGATATGTCGGCCAACTGTATTGTAGCGTGTTGGCATGCTGGACCTGTTTACGTATGCTAATTATGTCAATATGATGTTTTTGTATCTATTTTGTAATGGAAACGCTGTTATTCGTTGAAACTACGGCGTACGTTATCCTAACCGCAGACTTCTACTAGCATGATGAGGCTCCTGAACTTTCTAGTCGTCAGGTGACACATCATCTACACTCGTTCATTCACCCGAAGATGCATCGTTAGAAATGGGCAAGTCTCTTGGCCATATACCAATCATTCACTATAAGCTGTATCGATAGAAATAGGCATGCTTCTTGGCCACCTAGGTCTCGCAACTTACACAAATGGAATTTTGCCTGTGAGGATGGTCGAAAGGTATAGTCTACAAGGAACAAGAGTTGATTTGATCATTGGTATATGTATACTGCAACACTCACAGAAGAACGCACAGAGGATTTCAAAAGAGCATCACTTATTGTTATAAATGGAAGTCAAACGGACGTAAAAGTTGGTTGTGGAATTATTTTAAATTAACTTTGACCTCCTTTATTTGCCTTTGATTTAAGGTTACTTGAGTTACATACTAACGGCTGTAAAACTGTACTCAATAAAATTTGTAAACATATTATACGGCATTTTATTTAAATTCGTCTGTATTACCACTCCTAAAATAAATACTTTTCGCTCTGAAATAGCCTGTGTAGGTAGGAAATGTCAGGTACCTAGCCATACTTCCTTGCGGCACTCGTTTGCTGTGGCACTCAGCGACCTGCTACCCTGTTGCAGCCTCTTCACTTCTGGCAGCACTAGCACCCTGCGCCCTCAATTATTTCCCGGATATAATTCTGTCATCATCTTGCATTATACGTTGTTTCCTCTTTTACGTATGCTGTGTCAATCATAATGATTAATAGACTTGTATTTCTGTAGTCCCGAATTCCACTAAACAGTTTTGCACTTCTTTTTTCCGTTCATGAGGTGACGTACTTCCGTTGTTACCACCTATCTTGAACTGAACTGCCTGCTACGGTATTATCACTACCTTATCTACATATTTAGTATTTTGTATCCCATTAGCGCCCATCATGGTTCTTTTGACGATTCCCTTATTTTTCTGCATGCTCTTCACCAATAACACATTGTCATTTGTGTTTGTATTGGATATGTTTTACAATCCAATATCTGAATTCTGAATCTCTGTATGACCACGATGCAATACAGTTTGAATGTTCACTTTTCCAAGTGTATCTTCTCCTCTTGTGATACTGGAATGTTGCGATTTTTTGTAACGTGTCTTGATTTATTTTTTCTCTTCTCATTCGTAATGCCATATTCTCCCACATGTCAAGCGCTATTACAGAGACAGTCTTCGAGGCACTCTCATCCTTTGTAATTCTGATTGCTGTGTTCGTACCTTTCCACAAGTCTGCAGTGGCACAATGTGTAAAACGCCCCTATATAATTAACGAATACAGTGACTGACTATTGCCCTTCATTCGTTTCTCGCGAGATATCATGTGATAAAAGAGTAAGCTGAGATTAAAATAAAGAATGCTTTCTAAAAATATGTTGATGCTTGGACAGTATTTTTCCATCTCAAGGAAATGTATTAATTTGTTAGTGAAAATAAATTTAAGCATTCTGTAGAAGACCAACTTTAAGCATATTAGCCTCTAATATAGAGGTTACATTCTTTTACCGGTGTTATAAACAGGAGTTACCTGTTGTTTGTGGAATCTTCTGGGAATTGGCGCTGAGCCAGAGATTAGCGATAAATGCAAGTAAAGTGTGTGATCAGTGCCGTTGGGTGATCTTTGTAAAACCTAACTTACATTCCATCCGTATCTGAGGACTTATTTCCTTTCAGCTCTTTCTGCCGCTTTTCTACAGCAGTGACGCCTATTTTTATCTCTTCAAATCGCAAGTAATTGCGGTGATGACAGGTCGGTATGACGGTACGATAAACATGTGGGAGCGGTTTATCGCCTTGCGGAAATTGCTGCGTGGTATGGGGCATCATGTTATGAAATGCGCAATCTCTCCCGTCGGAGGTTCACGTCCGGCTTGCGGCACGTGCATGTATATGTGTTGTATTTAAGAAAAGTTACTTTAAGTAATTCGTAGGTATAGGACACTATTATCTTTGCCCGTCATGGGTTGCATTGCTTCCAACGTAGCAGAATTCTTTGTGCTGAGTTTCTCGATATTCTTATTATTCTGCTTCTCACTCGTTTCGTCTCTTTCAGGTTTACTATCAGTACAAATTCTCGTTCCATTTAACACATGCTGTTACATGTCCTTCCTTTGACAAGTGTAGACACGTCAACATCGAATATTAACATTCATATTCTTTCATCATGAACTGTAATAGCACTGTTGAACCTTTCCTTTATTTCCTTTATTGCGATTTTCGCTTATAGACTAAGCTGCAAGGGCGAAATCCCGCAAATCAGTGCAACATCCATTTCAATTCAGTGTCTTCAATAAGTTGTCAATATGTTGTTATCCTAACAAACCTAACTGCATCGGTCATTGGACCCTGATAATCTACCAAAGCTAAATTACGCCCCGGAAAACACACACATTGCTGCTCGCGTTGGTCGCGATTCAATGACTGTTAACAGAATACGGTATCTATGGGTTCAGGAGGCCAATACGGAACGCCGTGCTGGATCCCAACGGCCTCGTATCACTAGCAGTCGAGATGACAGCCATCTTGTCCGCATGGCTGAAACGGATCGTGCAGCCACGTCTCGATTCCTGACTCAAAGATGGGGACGTTTGCAAGATAACAGCCATCTGCACAAATATTTTGACGACGTTAGCAGCAGCAGCAGACCATGGACGCGGTTAACCTTGACGCTGCACCACCGACAGGAGCGCCTGCGATGGTGTACGCAACGACGAACCTAGGTGCACGAATGGCAAAACGTAATTTTTTCGGATGAATACACGTCCTGTTTACAGCAACATGATGGTCGCATCCATTTTTGGCGACATCGCGGTGAACGCACATTGGATGCGTGTATTCGTCATCGCCATACTGGCGTATCACCCGGCGTGATGGCATTGGCTGCCATTGGTTACACGTCTCGGTCACCTCTTGTTCGCATTGACAGCACTTTGAACAGTGCCATTTATATTTCAGATGTGTTAAGACCCGTGTCTCTACCCTTCTTTCGATTCCTGCGAAACCCTACATTTCAGCAGGATCGCATGTTGCAGGTCCTGTACGGGCCTTTCTGCATTCGGAAAACGTTCGACTTCTGCCCTGACCAGTACATTCTCCAGATCTCTCGCCAACTGAAAACGTCTGGTCAATTGTGGCCGAGCAACTGGCTCGTGACAATACGCCAGTCACTACTCTTGATGAACTATTTCTGGGTTTCCGGAACGGGTTTGACACTGTACTTCACATGCGGCTTCTAATGAAATTGCATGCATCTGGAATATCGCCCCAATTGTGCGTTTGGATTCACGATTTCCTATCCGGAAGGACCCGGTTCGTAGTAATTGACGGTAAGTCATCGAGTAAAGCAGACATGATGCCTGGCGTTCCCCAGTGAAGCGTTATTGGTCCTCCACTCTTACTTGTGTTTATAAACGACTAGCTGAAAACCCGGCGTTGTCCGGATATTTATTTAGTTATTCCAAACTTGAATTTGTACTTTTCCTATTCCTTCTCTAGCTCTCTGTGAATCTCTTTTTTCTACTAAAACATGTTATATTTATGGGAAAATATTTTAAGAAATAAGGCTGTCTTGCATAACGTACAAAATTATAAGTGCAGTATCCAAACAAAGAAAGATAGTGATTAAAATACAAATGATATATAAAATTCGTAGCATCTCATATTCATTGAGTTACATGTTGTACATTTATTCAGGTATATATTAATTTGTAGAAGTGTTATATGTCTGTAAAATCTGTTGCGAATACAATTAGTAGTAAATAAGTAACAGATTAAAACTTTGTGTGTGTTGGGGCGGCTTTCCATGAACGTAACTGTTTATGTGCTCATGTCATATGAACTACATGTCGTACTGTCGTACAATATCGAAGGTATATATATATATAGCTATATGTGTATATGCTGTCTTTAAAATTTCCTGCGGCTATAGTTTGTAATGTAGAATTTATAAATTGTAACGCCATAGCCAATGCCGTAGTTTTAGTCCATGAACAGAGGGAAAGTAGTAAGCGAAAAACGTTTTTCCTTTCATCATTTTACTGTTTTTGTCAGCGAAAAAAAATATAAGAAAGATTTGAAATTATGTTAAAGTTGGTTGCAAGTCGCCAAGTACCCTCATTCTCATACAGTGCATGAATAAAGTCTCGTCGCATTCGTAGGCAGTTTTTGTGGTTCCTATTGGCATAATATCTCCTGAACAATGAGTCGAATGTGATTCTCAACCCTGCAGAAACTGTTACCTCACGGTAAGGAATATGTATATTAAATTTGGTTGAAATAGTTCCAGTGGTTTAGCAGGAAATGTGCAATATTGTCGCGTGATGCAACTGTTTTTCTCGCCGTCTCGTTGTTTATAAATTCAGACCTCGTGAACTGAGTGTCACAGTATGATAAAATTTAGAACTTACGTTCACAGGTATCTGTGTATACTGTCTGTAACATTTCTCGCGAATACAATTAATAGTGTACGAGTAATAAATTGTAACGTCTTACCAAATGCTGTAATTTTACGGCATGAACGCCGTAAAAGTAGTAAGCGTCAAACTTTTTTCCTTTCATCATTTTGGTTAGGTAGTCATCGAGTAAAAGTTTCCTAAATGTTTGAAATTATATTTAAAGTTGGTTGGAATTCGCTAAGTGCTCTCCTTCTCAAATTGTGGACTGATAACGTCACAGTATCACGTGCCTCAAGACGGCGAAGTTTTTATTGTTTATGACGCCATATCTCCTGAACTACCAGCCCTATCGCAACATACTTTCTAAGCTGACGTCTTCTAGCTATAAACAACATTCCTGCCAAATTCCAGCTTTATAGGTGAAGACGTTTTCGAGATTTCGTGTTTAGTCAGTGAGTGAGTGTGTGTGTGTGAATGAGTATCCTTTAGCGTTTATATAGATAGAGATTTAGGAGCAAATCTGAATAGCTCCTTAAGACTATTCGCGGATGATGCCGTCGTTTATCGGTTAGTGAAGTCAACAGAGGATCAAAAACAACTGCAAAGCGATTTAGACAAAATTTCTACATGGTGTGAAAATAAAGAAAAGTTTGAAGTAATACACCCCTACCACTAAAAGAAATCCGCTGAACTTCAATTACGCGATAAATCAGTCAAGCCTTAAGGTCGTAAATTCTACCAAATACCTAGGAGTTACAATTACGAACTTAGACTGGAGAGAACACATAGAAAATATTGTGGGGAACGAGAGCCAAAGGTTACGTTTCATAGGCAGAACTCTTCGAAGATGCAACAACTCTACCAAAGAGACTGCCTACATCACATTTGTGCGTCCTCTCCTGGAGTACTGGTTGCCCAGTCTGGGACCCTCACCAAGTGGGACTAACGAAGACATTAAGAAGGTTCAGAGAAGGGCAGCTCGTTTTGTTGTATCACGTTACAGGGTGTAAAGCGACACGGAAATGTTCCACGATTTGAGGTGGAAATCATTAAAAGAAAGACGTTATTCGTTGCGGCGAGATCTACTTACGAAATTTCAATCACCGACTTTTACTTCTGAATATGAAAATACTTTGCTAGCACCCACCTAAATAGGTAGACATGACCATCCCAATAAAATAAGAAAAATCAGATCTAAAACGCAACGATTTAGGTGCTCTTTCTTCCCGCGCGCTTTTAGAGAATGGAACGGTACAGAAACGTTATGGAAATGGTTAATCAACTCTCTTCCAGGCACTTAAATATTATTTGCAAAGTATCTATGTACATCTAGATGTAGAACTGTGGTATCGTGTTGAAGCTGCATGGGCATCTGTACCTGTACACGCCATCCATGCTCTGTTTGACTCAATGACCAGGCGTATCATGGCCGTTATTACGGCCACAGGTGGTTGTTCAGGGTACTGATTTCTCAGAATATATGCACACAAATTGCATGAAAATGAAATCACATGTTAGATCTAGTATAATATATTTGTCCAATGAATACCCGTTTATTATCTGCATTTCTCCTTGGTGTAGCAATTTCAATGGGCAGGAGTGTAAGTCGTCAGATACATGGACCTATCTTAATTCAACAAAGCATAATGCAATCTGATTTCAATGGCCTCTATCGTAAAGCAATAACAGAAAGAGGATTATCTGAGTACTTTTGTCTTATCGCACACCATGATGTGGCCAGACTTTATACAACGATATAGCACAGCAGATGTTGTGGTATGGCGTAGTAGTGTGTGGCGCTTGTATTCACGTTATCTCTCTTCTACCGTGCGGACTGCTTCTCTGATATATGATTAGCCATAGTGGCCAGGGAATTTGGTAGACGTTTAATTTTCGGCAGATCATCTTTTACTGAGCCTAGAAAAGTCAATGTTTTTCTGAAAGATCGAAATACACGTTACAAATTGTATCTCTCCAGAATCCTGACGATTTTTCTCGAATTATTCACGATAATTGGCATGAACACGAACGATCTGTGTTCTTCTTTTTCTTTTTGTTGTGTCCTTGGTGCAGTCTGTTTGTGGTTGTGTCCGATTCTGCGGAATGTTCTCTCGTTTGTTGCAACTCCGGTGGAAAACTGTCCTATGGACAAGTGTGCGTAGTACGCCTTCACGCTGAAAGCTGTGGTGGCAACTGGAGGCATTCAGGTACTGATCAGTAAGAGTTGCCTTTCTTATCACACGTTTTCCAGCTGGTCGTCATCAGGAACCAACCGAAGCTGGCAGCGTGTACGATTGCCGAAAATATCGTGGAGGTTTCACCCGAAAACTGTTTCACATCTTCTGGTCTGATATATTACAGCATACACTTACGTCTTTACAGAGACGTCCGATATTTCAGTTGTTGCGTATGCTAAGTCATACATGAAATCAATATAAACATCGCACACTAATGTGCACGATTATATAAAGACATAAATTCTGTAAGATATTCGACAAAAGGGTGGTACACCAGTGTACCGAAACCAGTCATCAGAACAATTTAACAAACGTTTTTGTGATTTCGGTACAATATTAATTTAAACAAACAAACATAATCACATAGGAGCGTGAGACTGAGAGAAGTTCCTTCTTGACATCTAATAATACACATCAAGAGAATACACTGTCAGAACGTGGTGCACAAACTCAGTTTAAAAGGTATAAGATATTCACGATGGTATAACTTATAAATATACTAGTAGTATTAACGTCATGTTTAAAATTCGTACATAGGAGTATGGCGGTAAGATTGAAGTCGTGTTACCTATATTGGGTTTACGAAGAACGGCAATTACTATACGTTGTAAAGATTAACTAGAGGATCCGTGCGAATACTTCGTACCGTTAGTGGGTTGACAAAAAGCTGGGAAAAATGGAAGTAAAGTTGAATGTTGACTCATAGCTTTCTTCAGAATCAATCAGTGCAAGTGTTTAAAATCGCAAAATGAAAGAGCTTGATCCGCTGAGTGTTGTTAGGTCACAAAGAACTGCGTAACTTAATTAGAACCAAAGTTATCGTAAAACAAACATATTAAAATATTCAATGTAAGGACAGAAGGATACGGCGTTTGAATAAAAATAAAGGATGGAGAGACGTAAGATAATTCCTATACTTGATGACAAATCTGCGAATGAATACTTTTTGTTTAGAGAAAAAAAAATCGGCCGCGTAATCTGGTCTACTGACTTTAGTTTTAGTAGATTATTTTCATATATAATATTGCATATGTAGTAAAATATAAACCACTTATTCTCGACAGTTTATCTCGTCCCTCGAGTTATTGTGAAACAAAACTAGCTTCCCAAAAATAAAAAAACCATATTGTACAAACACTTTTACTAATATCGGCAGCCGGTTGCTGGGTAACTGGTAAACTTCGTTAGCAAACATAAGTAAGTAATTCTAATAAACCTACATTGCAGTTAAATGACAAAACTGCAAGATACTGATCGCTTAATGAAACAATTCATATTTGGAGAACGTTGCAAACACTGTTGCGGATTGTGACAAGTAAATCAGAGCTTCACGATGCGTGTAGTTCGATGTCAACATATTGACTGACGCGGCCGTCGCCTGTATTGGTATCAACAAATATTCCCTACTGTGGGTGAACAACGGGCTTCCGCATGTTAGTTGCGAAGCGTTGACTGAGGTGCTCCATGGCGTGTAACAAGTGCTGCAGGGGCCCTGGACTACCTCAACACTACGTTAAACAAGTGCCTACTCTCCACAAACCGGCCGACACAAACTTGTTCATGATGTCACTCGTACTGTTCCGTGAAAGTCGTTACATCGGTGCCAAGTTTCTCGCCGGGTGATAGTTCTGACATCAAATATATGGTAAATTCTGCAGAAGATGTTATATTGTAGTATATAACAATCTGTCGCAAAAATTAAATATTAATGAAATATGTTCTCCACTACATGTTATATTTAATTATTACAAAATATCCAAATTTAGAAATCAAACTGTTGGGGTAAGACAACGAGGGAAGGGAAGAGGGCACATAGTTTCCATTGATGTAAATTACAGAGATATTCCACAATGTTTCTGTAACTGTATTTGTATATCATCTGTGTTGACGCCATCGTACAACTGTTTCACTAATTATTAATCATAATCACGCACCAGTTGTCAATAATAAAATTTATGTATCAGAACCATATGTTTCGGGTCGACATTATTCTATTATGAAGTTCTGTAACCCAAAGAAACATAAAATGCAATAGGGCGCTATACATCTAAATATATTCAAATTAAACTATCAAATTAACCTACCATAAAACGTATCTGCCGTTAGGCAACATCATCAAAAAATAACAAATCGTCGAGGTGAACCACATGTTCATCGGATGACACAAAGTTGTACGCTAACAGACAGCCGTTCTCAACGTCAAAGATTATTTTCAAAAACAGCAAATATTATTTCATATTTTAATTAAGTTTAACATACATATTTTTGAAGTTTTACCCCTTTAATACATAATTCATTAACTTTCTCCGTTAAAATATTATCAACTGTCTTGCTGTGGCAGTTCGTTCACTTTTCCAAATTTATTTTCGTTGCCTTTACTGGTTTACATAAAATCAAATGACTATGGCAAATATCTCTGAAACTGGGGTGAGTTATGGAAATAACATTACTGAGCAAAGTTGTTCAGTATTTTCTCCTCTATAAATACGTTTATACAATTTTCGTCTCAGATGAACGCTTAAGGCGTTATTTGCAATTAAATTAATTTCATTTGTTGTAACGATGTTTTTTTTGAAAGCCTGTAACACTGTTATTCACAACTTATAAAACGAAAATTCACCAGTCACATTTTTGTTTGCTCAGAATTACGCGTTTCGACAGTTTATTCCCTTCTGCAGATTTTTATTTATTGAGATGTCTCCATTTGTGGTATTCTGTTTCTCCTATCATGCAGTATGGATATGATTCTGTAATCGGAGAATAGTTTGAATAATATATATTAAGATATTATTTCTACATTTTTTTTCAAAAATTGTGTTTTTAAGCTAGTACTTACAGGTATTGTGGCTTCGTCATTGTACAGAACATGCACATATAGAGAACATCACTACACTGTTCTTGTAAACAAACATGTTAAATAGATGTTAATATTGCACAGATTTACAAAGAGTTTTTATACACAGACATGGTATATATTCAAAGATGTTAAATTTTTTAGACATATTATTTACATTACCTAAAGTTATTGTGACGAATTAAATAAACTTATATAAATTATACAAATGGTAAATAACACAGTTACAAGATTTCTAAAAATATCGTTATAATGAATGAGTTATTGATGCCTAAACAGCCAATAAAAGTAATAAACAATTTCAAAGACAAGGACATGAAAGTTTTCAAAGGATTGCACACATAAAATTCAACAAAGAATGTCGACATTTTGGCCTAATACCAAACTACTTTAAGATATAGTTAGGATACAGGAGTCTCTGTACAAAGACTGCGAAATGCAAAACTGAAGCAATATGGTTAAACCCAGAAATAAATCTGTTACACAAGAAGAAAGACATTCTGAACAGGGAGGTTACGTACATAGATTTTCAAATATCCAATAGCAAAGACCCAAACATACAGAACATGCTATGGGATACAATTCATTACATCAATTGCAAGGAGCCTCTTAAGATATGTAACACTCACAATAAGACACTGAACAACCTAAAATCTAAACAAAATGGTAACAAAAAACAAGGGATCAATGTTAAAAACACACACACAAATTTTACAGCAGAGTAGGAAACAAAATATGAAATTTAATGCCAAAACAAACTGAAACAACTCATAGTAGCAACAAAAATTGCAACAGACATTGTTAAACTAAGCAGTAATGAAAAATCTGCAATCTGTTACAAGCTAAACAAACTCATACAGAAAGAACTAGTGAGATATCAAGATAACAATACGCCAATGCAAAATGATTCAGAGACAATAAGCAGTAAAAACAGAAAACTGAAAGAAAATCAGGCCTTAAGCACAAAAGCAGATAAAAGTCACACAATTATCATTATGAAAAGAAGTGCGACATAGGTAGGAACATAAAGGGTTCCAAATTAACCCAGATGTTCCTGAATTATTTTTTCGTTTACTTCTGCTTTAAAAGATGGTTTATTACATCTGTAATCATCATCATCATCATTATTAGAGACTGATTATGCATTTTAGCGTTCATTCTGGAGCATAGTGCCTCTAATAAAATTCCTCCAAGATCCTCTATTCAATGCTAACATTGATGCCTCGTCTGATGTTATGCCGTTTACTTCAAAATCATTCTGCTCCGAATCTAAGTACTTTCTTCTTGGTCTACCTCGACTCCTCTTACCCTCCGCTACCGAGTTCATGGGTCTCTTAGGTAACCTGGCTTCTTCCAGACGTGTAACATGTCCCCACCATCTAAGTCTGTTCGCTGCTTCATCTATGGTGTTCGTTCCCAGTTTTTTTTTATTTCCTCATTATGGACACCCGTCTGCCATTGTTCCCATCTATTAGTACCTGCGATCATTCTTGCTACTTTCCTATCTGTAACCTCTACCTTATGAATAAGGTAACCTGTATTCACCCAACTTTCACTCCCATACAACAAAGTTGGTCGAAACATCGAGCGGTGCACTGCTAACTTAGTCTTGGTACTTACTTCCTTCTTGCAGAAGAGAGTGGATCTTAGCTGAGCACTCACTGCATTAGCTTTGCTGTACCTCGATTCCAGTTCTTTCACTATGTTGCCATCCTGTGAGAAAATACATCCCAGGTACTTGAAACTGTCTACCTGTTCTAACTTTGTTCCTCCTATTTGGCACTCAATCTGTTTAAATCTCTTTCCCACCGATATTACTTTCGTTTTGGAGATGTTGATCTGCATATCATAATCCTTGTACCTCTGATCGAGCTCTAAAATATTGGTTTGCAACCTCTCAATCGAATCGGCCATTTACAACTAATAAGCTGCTTATTTTGTTTTGACCTATTTTAATCCTAATAAGCTGCTTATTTTGTTTTGACCTATTTTAATCCTACCCTGCCAGTCTACTGTTTTCAACAAATGATCCATGAATAGTATGAACAGCAGTGGTGACAGGTTACAGCCTTGTCGTACCCCTGAGACTACCCTGAACCATGAGCTTAATTTGCCATCTACTCTAACTGCTGCCTGACAGTCTACGTAAAGCCCTTTAATTGCCTGCAGAAGTTTGCCTCCTATACCATAATCTTGTAGAACTGATAGTAGCTTACTCCTAGGAACGCGGTCATAAGCCTTTTCTAGATCTATGAAACATAGATACATTTCGCTGTTCCACTCATAGCACTTTTCCATTACCTGCCGTAAGCTAAAGATCTGGTACTGATAGCCTCTAAGAGGCCTAAACTCACACTGATTTTCATTTCACTTGTCCTCATTTAACACTCGCACTCTCTTTTCAAAAATACCTGAGAATATTTTGCCTACAACTCTAATTAAAGAGATACCTCGATAGTTGTTACAATCTTTTCTGTTTCCATGTTTGAAAATTGGCGTGATTACCACTTTCTTCCAGTCAGACGGAACCTGTCCCGATTCCCACGCCTTCTCAATTATCCTGTGTAACCATTTGGGACCTGATATTCCACTGTATTTGACGAGTTCCGGCTCAATTTCATCTACCCCAGCCGCTTTATTGCACTGTAATCTACTGACCATTTTCTCCACTTCCACAAATGAGATCCTATTTCCATCGTCGTTCCTACCCCATTCTACATGAAAATCTGACACATCATTGAACGTTTCACCTACATTGAGCAAGTCTTCAAAATATTCCCTCCATCTGCTCAGGGCATCCACAGGATTGACTAGCAGCTTTCCTGACCTGTCCAAAATACTTGTTCATTCCTTCTTCCCTCCCTTTTGAAGGTTGCTAATTACACTCCAAAATGGTTTTCCCGCGGCTTGACCCAGAGTTTCTAGTTTATTTCCAAAGTCTTCCCATGATTTTTTTCGTGGAATCTGCAATTATCCGTTTGGCTTTGTTTGTTTCTTCATCATAACTTTCTCTGTCTGCCTCGTTTCTAGTATGTAGCCAGTTTTGATATGCCTTCTTTTTCTTTTTACAGACTGCCTTGACTGTGCCATTCCACCAAGCTGTCTGCTTCTTGTTGCCTTCACACACTACTGTTCCAAGACATTCTCTAGCTACTTCTAGTAGTGTGTCCCTGTAATATCTGTAATAGATCGTTCAAATGTTGCAACATTGATTTTACGCGAATTGAACCCTTAGTGTCGGCGTAATAGGCCGTCCTTCTGGAACGAAGTAAAAATTAAAAACCTAATATTACATATTAGATATGACATTTTAATTGTAAAGAATTTCTTATGTTTCTGAATAATAAAAATGAAACTGAGCTAACTCATACGTTGCTTCTGAATCCCTATCTTCAAAGGTGACTAACATGGAGTAACTTGCTAAAACCATGATTGTTATTATTTGCATGTCAATGATCGACATTCAAATGACAGTCCGATGTTGGAGAAAGTGTTTTGTGGCAAAAGGAAACAATTTTCCTTAATTGTTTAATAAAAACTGAACACTGAAGATGATTTTTGTCACATTTTATTCATTGCGTCATCAATCTTTCTGAGTGCTGTGAGGCGTCCATCCACAATTTCATTTGCATCGCCCAACCCTTCATTCATAATAGCACTTGCACCTTCGGACCTTAATTATCTGCTGGGAATATCCAATATTTTCCCTCAACTACGATTTGTACACTCCACAGTTCTCCCTTGTACGAAGGTCTTTCGCCGTTGCCTTAATACATTTACTACTAACTTGTTCCTTCTTATTTTGAGTGTTTTCGAAATGTTCCTTTCTTCGCCAATTCTACGGAATTCGCTAATCGTTATTTTAACTGTCCACTTCATTTTCAACAATATTCGCTAGCAGCACGTCTTAAATGCTACTTTTCTCTTCTGATTTTCCCACTCCCCACGTTTCACTTTCATTCAACACTGTGCACCAAACATACGATGTTAGAGATTTATTCCTCAGATTATTGCTTATGTTCTACATCACATGTTTTCACTTCAACTTAAGTGCCCTTTTAACCTGTGCTGGTTTAATTTTATCTCTTCTTTTCTTCGTTCTTTATGGGTTACATTTCTTCCACCTTAGCAGAGTTCATAAACCTGTTCGACTGTGTGAACTCCAATTTTAAGTTTGTATTCTTGTCTCTCACTTTCCCATTACTTTATCAGTTTCTCAGCTTATTCTCAATCTGTATTCTGTAGTCTTTACAACGGGTCTTACCTTCAGGCTCTTTTCTCCTTGAATTTGTATGGCACTTTCGACCCTTTCTTTTACTTGCGTCACTGCTACTTCGATTATTATATTTGCAGAACCATTAAAAGATGCAACAGAACTAGCAAAGATACTGCATACACTACGCTTGCCCGTTCTTTTTGGGGGAATTGCTACCCAGTGTGGGATCCTTATCAGGTGGGTTTCACTGAGGATATCGAAAGAGTCCAAAGAAGGGCAGCTCGTTTTGTATTGTAACGATGCAGGGGAGACAGCGTTACGGAATGATACAGGATCTGGAATGGCAATCATTACAAAATGTTCAAATGTTTGTATAGCTTATGGGACTTTACTACGGGGTCATCAGTCCCTAAACTTACAAACTACTTATGAACTATCTTACAAACTACTTATGAACTAGCTAATACTAAGGACGGCACAAATATCCATGCCGGAGGGGGAATTCTAACCCCCGACCGTAGTGGCCGTGCAGACCGTGACTGGCGCGCCTCAGTCCTCTCGGCCACTGCGGCCGGCAATCATTACAACAACGGCGCTTATCGCTGCGGCCTGGGCTACTTATGAAACTCCAATCGCCAACATTCTCCTTCGAATGCGAAAATATATTGTTGACTGCCACTTACATAGGTAGAAAAGATCATCTGAATAAAATACGAGAAATCATAGCTCGAACGGAGAGATTCGGGTGTTCTTTCTTCACGCGCGCTATTCAAGAATGGAATGGGAGATAAATAGTATAAACGAGGTTCGAGGAACTCTCTGACAGGCACTTAAATTTGATTTGCAGAGTATCCCACGTAGATGTAGATTTATAGGAGGGGCGAATAACAGAAACGCATTTTATTCCAAGGACTTCCTTCATTGTGCACTTTCTTCAGGGGTCTGACCCGCAGTGGTACAGATATTAAAAAAAATACAGGTTAGATCACTTTTGCAAAAGCAAAGAAAAGGCATGCCAAATTTAAACGGAGACAAAAACTCCAAAAACTGGCAATCATTTACAGAAACTAGAAATTTAGCTCTATTTTCAGTGCGAGAAGTTTACAATAGTTACCAGAACGAAACCCTGTCACGTAATTTGATAGAGAATCCTACGAAATTCTGGTCGTATGTAAAGTATACTAACGGAAAAACACAATGAAAACCTTCACTACGTGATAACAATGATTATTCTACTGATGACAGTTCTTCTAAAGCATAATTGCTTAAAAGAGCTTTCCGAATTTTCTTCACTAAAGAAGCGAATCAAATATTGCAGAATTCATATCAAGACCAGCTGCCAGCTTGCGGTATTTAGAAGTAGATACCCCTGGAGTATTAAAGCAACTTAACCAAGTCTTCCTGCCCCGATTGTATACGAATTACGTTCCTTTCAGAGTGTGCTGATGCAATAGCCCCAAACGTAATTGTAATATACAACCACTCTCGCAGTGAAAGATCTGTACCCAAAGATTGGAATGTTGCACAGCTCACTTCAATATTCAACAAAGGAAATACGAGGAGTAATGCACAAAATTACAGTCCTGTATCACAGACATCGGTTTGCAGCAGGATTTTAGAACATATACTTCCCTCAAACATTATGAACCCACAGCCAATACGGATTCAGGAGTATCGTTCTTGTGAAACACCTCTTTCCTCACATTTTGTGATGAACGCTATCGACAATAGATGTCAAATAGATTCCCTGTTTCTAGATTTCCGGAAGGCTTTTGACACTGTACCTCACAAGCGTCGTTTAATCAAATTGCGTGCTTATGGAATATCGCCCCAGTTGTTCAAATCGATTCGTTATTTCCTGTCAGAAAGGACACAGTATGTTGTAACTGACCGAAAGTCATATAGTTTAAAAACTTCCAGCTGGACCATCCTGCTGTGAATGGTTACTAACTAACGTAAAGACTGCACAAACATCCATAACCGAGGGAGGATTCGAACCCCCTACAGGGAACGGCCTCGCGCTTCGCAGCGTAGCGCCTCAATGCGCTACCTAAGTAGCACGTATGTAGCAGCCACCTTAGAATACTTGTCACTGATGCGTTTGCATTTTACATTGTAAAGGATGTAAAACGGTTATCTGATTACGGGCCACTCCCTAAACCAGTAATAAAGACATATTCGAAACCTCATCAACCTATCTGCGTTGTTCGATCATATTGTCTTAATGAAGAAATGGTTGTATAGCTCATGTACGACTTTAAGACGTTTTTGGAATAGTTTGACGGTACGACCAACGTTGGGAGACATGATAATCATAATAAAGTTAGTAATATTAAGGTGCTCCTTCATACAGCGCGGTATTCTGGAATGGAAGGGTTGAGAATTAGTCTGAGAGGGGTTCAATGAATATTCTGCCTGGCACTTCAATGTCAGAGCAGATAAGTAGATGAAGAATTCTGTGAGTGACCAGTTCACAGAAGATCACTCTCTTCCTGCTTACCCATTCATAATGAACCCTAATCCCGTTATACCATTTCCTACTGCTATTGATGCTAATCTACATTCTTCTGACAAGAAACGAGATGGTGAATGTTTCAATTGTGCAAGCTGCAGATTTCTTAAGGTGCTACCCGAGAACATCTGGTAGCACCTGAAGAAGACAGCCACATTCGCTACTGAAATATCGTCCCAGAACGAAGCGAACATTCGGCAGAAGTTCCGATTAGTCACGACGTCGAACCTTACCTTCCTTACCTCTCTATATTTAGACTGAACCCTTGAATTTCCGCATTCAGATTTCCTAGATTCCGTACTATTTTGAAGGATAGAATGTTTAGACGTTGTAGGTTTCTCAGTCTTGTGTTAAAGTCCGTCCTGGAGTCCCCAATGGGAAACTACTATGGAGTCTTTAGCATATGGAAAGGTTAACACGACACTTCTTTGAATTACATGTGACGCGCCCTGTGGATAAAAGTTGTGTGAAAGTAATGAAGTTGTTTTAGTCAGTGTTGATTGTGGGCGCTATGGGAACAGCTTCCCTCCTCAAAGGCAAGAGTGTGCCAGAAATTGTGAGCGCTCCTCCACCTTCAGTGACAAGGTCGTTGGCAGTTCGAGGCGGACGTCTTGTGCAGGAAGAGAGCGCCTGAAATGTCTCAGGGTGACGCTCGCGACCGCCTTGAGGCAGAGGCTGCGCGCCTGCTGACCTCGCACAACGTTGCGGCAGGTCCTGCCGCCACTCAAACAGCGGCACCTTCCGCAAAAACTGGTTTCGCTACATTCACGCCCTGGCGAAACTTGCTGCTCCTACTGGCGTCTGCCGTGACCTGTATTCCGTACATACATTATACATTCCGTATAAAGCAGTGCAGTCGACTTACTGTACAGTCTTAGAACTATTAGAAAGGGGCACAACTTCGCAAATCACATGGTATAAAACATTATGATGTCACAACATTAAGTTGATCTATGGGAAAAGTCTATACTGAAAGGGGGAACTTCACACACTGATTTGCAGCCTCTTTGTATTGTGACTGGGAATTGTCATAAAACTGACAGTGTTTGTAATATCAGCTGTCCCGTGTACAGCGCACTAACGGAAAACCTGTAAAACTTACATTAGATAAAAATGTTCTGCTGCAGGAAAACCAATACTTTGTTCTGTGGGACAAACCAATACTGAAACAAAGAATTCGAAGCACCCGTGTGCAATTTCGGACTCTTGACGTTACTGAGTAATAGGTGTGTTTCGTTTGTAACACATCTGGTTCAAGTTGTCCGTCAGAAGCAAACTCAAGTCCTGCCAGATACATCTACTAGATATACATAAATACTCTGCTTATCACATTTAAGTGCAAGGCAGAGAGTTCATCGAACCGATCTAATGAAATTTCTCTACCTTTCCAATATCTGATAGCTCATGAGAAAAAGGGAAAACCTGAATCTTTTCGTTTAAGATCTGATCGTCATCACATCATTTCTCGTGAATTACTGCCTCGGTCGCGTTTGCGTGTTCAGAGGGTCGGTGATTTCTGTTGCGGCTCGTCAACTAAAGTTTCATGACAAACTAAAAAATGCGAGACTAAAGTGAACGTGTGAATGATGGAGCATTGACACTTTGTGCAGTGAAGTAAACACAGCTCTTTTCTTTGACTTTGGATGGAAACTACAATTTTAGCAGGATCAAGATATGTTGTACAGCATAAGAATATGGGTTTAAAATATTAGTTTTAAAGATAATATTTCTACCAAGTTTTCAAGTTTGACTGACTTCCTGAATCAGTAGAAGTATGAGAATGAATTAATAAAAGATATCAGAAATATTCGAGCACAATACCAAGCTCAGACTTCTAACAGAAATTGAGGGAACAATAGTCACTGAACCTCGCAAGTGATTCTGCCATCTACGTAACATGAGAATGCGGACCATCAGGCGAATGAGAATTTATTGCTTTCAGACTTTCCAGCGTGGAATTTATATGCCTGAGAGCAGAAGCAGTTCCCTGTGTATCATATGTAGCACATGCCACGGGCAATGCGACCTCAGGAATAAAGCTGCAGTATTACAAATGTTCAAATGTTTTGTAGAACTTATGGGACTTAACTACGGGGTCATCAGTCCCTAAGCTTAAAAACTACTTATGAACTAGCTAAGACTATGGACGGCACAAATATCCATGCCCGAGGGGGGGATTCGAACCCCCGACTGTAGTGGCCGTGCAGACCGTGACTGGAGCGCCTCAGTCCCCTCGGCCACCGCGGCCGGCTGCAGTGTTACCAGGTATCTCAAAGGGAAATGATTAACTATACATGAATACTATAATATTGTTTACCATTATATGTTCGTGATAGTTCATCGGTTTTGTATTCTATTAATAACTATTAATAATATGTTACTAACATTAATAGTTTTTAAGTACTGTAAATAATAATTTATTGACGTAAGTCGTTTTGTTCTAGTTAGCGCTTGAAAAGTAAATTCGTTGAGCTAAATATTATTTAAACATGTTTCACATACTACATATTGTCACATGAGGTTTATTTATTGCATTTCTTCTGTTACATTCCGCTCTGTCGTACACCATTATAAATTTTCACCACAATATTATCAGTAAGAAATATATGTGTTTCACTGTAAGCAAAGTTCAACAAATATCTTTTTCTGATTGTTTTTCGCCTCAACCGAGTTATGCTGCAAGGAGGAATTGCAAGACAACCATAGTATTTACAAATTCGAACTCGTCGCTACTTCAAATTATCCTACTGATATTGTAGCTTACTGTTTCTACGATCCTGATTTTCCGTCAGTCGTTTTAAGCTCAGGCAGAGTGCATATTGGCGGTGTGTTTGTGTACAATCTAATGTTTAACTTGCTCGGATTTAATCAAGCAAAAAATATTTTAAAATACTCTGAATCACGAGAGAAATCATTAGGTCACTGATCGAGCATGTTTGCTTGCTACATCAGAGAAGCAGTGCGAGTAATTCAAATGTTTGACATTGCATCTACTATTTTGCAGTTACTTCCACCTCAAAGAGGATGACTAAAAGCAATATCATTGTTTTTTGAATCAATAACGTGACAACAAGTTAAAAATTGTATCTAGCTAACTGCTCGAATACACACATCACGAATACAATTGAGATTGTAATTCAATTTGAATCAATAACGTGACAACAAGTTAAAAATTGTATCGAGCTAACTGCTCGAATACACACATCACGAATACAATTGAGATTGTTAGTGAGTATAACAAAAATTACTGACCTCTTTATTTCATTATCACAGACATAACTGCTAATGAGCAATGTGACTACAGTTTAAGTGGTTTTACTACTTTAAATGTTAACGCAGAGCAACTACATAAAGAAAGAACGTCGTTCTAATAAGATAAAAGAATTAGCGACACGAGTATTCACCATTGTGGACGTTCTATTCAGCCAAATGTCGAAGTGTTATGGCTCTTGTTTCACCGCTAGACTTAGACTACCAGTGTGTAGCTTTAGATAGGCCGTATGGTAATTTTTTTCTCTAAATATGACTATCCCGTAATAGATGTGTTATCAGTGTTGTGCGAAGTCTGAAATACATTTCATAAGTAGATTAAATACTAACAGATAAACGAAAGGAAAATTTATCGGCGGTATAGACTTTTATATTCTATGCAATACTGACAATGACCGAATAAGTTTCTATTAAACTACTGTAGAAATCTGCTATTCTGGAACTTGTTTACTACACTGCTCAAAGCGATAGGGATATCAGGTGAAGCATCATACACAGTATACATCCAGTTAAGTGTTTTATTCAGATTTTAGTTACAACTGCAATATGTGTGTGATATGGTACGATATTTTGCTGTCGTAACTCATTGAGTTTACTTAGGGCGAGGCACCATGGATCTACCATAATAGTGAAAAAGTCATTCTCGTTGCCCTCTAATGCGGTGTGAGATCACCTCTGACGGCCAGTACAGATGCACGCCTGCGTGCCATTGACAGTATGAGTTTATCAGTCAGCTTTTGACGGTTATTTGGCCTTTCGTTTCATGAGTGAAATATCTAGTTCACAACGGTTGTGGAAGGTGCTGGTCTGCCGCGTGGGAGTAACCGAGCGGTCTGGGGCGCCACGTTGCGGATCGCGCGGCCTCTCGCGTAGGAGGTTCGAATCCTCCCTCGGGCATGACGTGTGTGTTGACCTTAGGTTAATTAGTTTAAGTAGTTTGTAAGTCCAGCGACTGATGACCAACGTAGTTTGGTCCCATAGAATTACAAACATTTGAACATTTTTTTTGGTGCTAGTCTGGCTGCGATGCGTCTGCCAAGTGCATCCCAGTCATGCTCAATCTGGGCTCAGTATATCGAACAAGCTGGTCACCTCAACTTCAAGCATGTTGTCCACAGTGCAGCTCTGTGAGCACGAGCGTTATCCTCCACTAGAAAAAATCCATCTCTTATGGCACCAAAGTAGGGCACAAAAAATTGTCGAAGTATCTCGTCTCTAAACCTTTTAGCAGTCAAAATGTCATTCAAACTAGAGGTCCGTACATACGCCAATACTGAATCTTGACCACACCATTCGTCCACCACCGTGATACGGTGATGTTTCCTGCACATGAACAGGAATGTTTCGTTTTCCGCGTTCTCTCCAGATGAGGGAACGACGATTGTCAGGATGAACACAAAATCTTGATTCATATGTGAACTGAATCCGGCGCCATTCGTTACGACTCCAATTCTAATGTTCCTGCGCTGTGTCGTAGTGATAGTGTTTAACCGAAGATAAGGGTGATCTCTTGCTGTCGTTACCCGTGCACGACCTTGGCCTTGCCCTCTCTTGTGAATTCGCCTCCAGGTCCTGGAAATTATACTTTGGGATACTCCAATAGATGCAGCCACCTCCCTCTATGTCTGTCCCGATTCCAACTTTCCTGTGGCTCTGCAAGCTATAGCTAGAGGTATGTCACATTTTTGTTGCATTGATCCGCCCGGTCACCACAATATCTGAACCCAACTTCTTATGTAGTTCGTATTGTAAACACCAACCCCCTCTGCAGGGACTTTCTGATATTACTATTATTTCGGTTGCCGTTATGTTATTGTCTCCACTTTGTAGAAATACGTCGAACCATTTTAGTTCATTCTATCGATGATAATACTAAATAACCTAGGTATATCAACTAATCCCCTAATTGTTTTGACCAGTGTTCTTAAGTCTACACTGAGATGCACTGTGATCGGGAAATTTTATTTCCGTTGTTCAGTGGGGAAAACTAGGTGCCTCATACACATAGGAATTAGTAGATTCTCATCTCCTGTATCCGTCCTTTCGAGAAATCAGCTGAGTCAGAGTAGGGTGTTATCGTGCTGTAGCTCAACTTGTTTTAATCTACAAGAATAATGGATACTTTTTATTGCCAACAAACATAAACTGTCAAGATAATAAAACTGAGAGGCCATTGATAATGAACAACATTCTGCGAATCACGAAATGCATACAGTCTCGAGCGCTTTCCGAAGGACTAAATATTACCTAGGAAAGATGCGTTCAGCTACTGCTAGTCCTGATACTTCGTCCTAGAAATAACAACTTAGAAATCCAGGAAGTAACCCAAAATGTTTCTACAACTTAAAAGTAAATCATTCTGTATGATTTCGATAATTAATTGAGCGCACACTGAACACAGAGTCATTTTTGCGATGGGAGGAGACTTTCGAAAACTGCAGGAGGTAAGTTTGTAATGTACCTTATGAAAAATGTTTGGCAATGAGCGTGATGTCCCTCATATGTCGGTAGCGGAACGATGCCAACAGAATGGATTGCACTTCGTGCATCCTGGTTCTTTGAAACAAAATTTTATTGCTGATAAATAACTTCTGAGATATGAATATAATTTTATCAAGTATATTTAGAGATATACGATTTCTGATATGTTATACTCTACTGAAGGGAATGACGATATAATCGTAGTGGATATATGGATTTATGCGTTGATGAATGCGTTAAGAACATTTTACCAACTTGCAAAAGGTAACCTCCTCCTAAATTATGAGACATTTGAAATGTACTAAACATATTTAGATGAAGAAATTTAGCTACATGCACTTATAGATATATAATGAATTGTTTATGTGCATATAAGAATACACCTCACTTCAATTCACAAAGAAGAGATAGCCCTACTCATTTCAAAGACGTAAGATACGATACACACTGTTCCCAACCCGAGTTATAAAAATTACATTTAGATGAAGTCTTGCTCATGCGCATTAGAATGTACAAGCCTAATTTTGTAAATTTTATTCTGTTTATGCCTTTCCATTATCCTAGGAGATTCATACTACAAACACATTGTCCTTGAAGCATGTGGGGTAGCAATAACGCAGTGCCTGTTATCAACAGTGTGTATTGGGCACATACATCAGCAGACGATCACGTTGCCGTTATCAGCGCATCTAATGATGTCATTGTGGTCATATGCTGAAATATTCAGCCTGTTATAATTTGATAGCCACCAGTTTACCCGTGAATTATTTCGGTATGAAGTACGGCGTGAGATGCTGAAGAATCATTACTAAGAGTCAAAATGAATTCATCAAGCCATACCTCAATCAGTCTTGGGAAAAAAGTCTTCCTAAACAACGATTTCAATACTAAAATACAAACAGTCTTTTTAGAAATAAGAAAGAACAGAAGACGGTCATGTTTAATTCGTACTATTGAGACAACTGAGAACACTGAAAAGACTATTTCTCTGGCGACATTGCCTCATTGAAGATGTACCCTCACAATAATGCGTAGACGTGAGAGTATTTTTGGAAAAAAAAAAATATGAAGAGATCTTTGGGAGAATTTGGAAGCAAGTGTTTATTAATTTTAGCATTACGAGTTGTTAACACTGTAAAATATATCTCTTGTTTTTACAGGAAAAAGGAAGTCGGACGTTTATCCTGCTTCCATCCCGCCGTTCACTGACACGGGCTGGCTGTCACACTCTTTGTTGATCTTACACGCTTGATCTATCCGGGGCTGAAGCCTCCCCTGCTCCATGATTTGATGTGATAGACTAACATGCGGCTATTTCTGCGGGTGAAATTAAGACTGCTGATTCAGTTTTTCACAATTCAAATTTGCCGAAATTTAAGACATACCCCTGCGAGATCAGGAAATTAAAGATTATTTTCGTTCTTTTTTATCTGTAATAGTAACTGAATAACAGGGATTCACTGCTGTATTGAAAGAAGAATTGCTTTCATTTCACGCAAAAGCGAGTCTGAATTGAGTGTAACCAGCGTCCACCGCAAAAGCCAGTTTTTTTGATAAACTGATAGTATTTGTAAAGAGATTTACAGAGCACTGAACTCTAGGCTATTGTGATGGCCATAGGAGCTACTAATTCGTCGTCATAGATTGATGTCCACTCCCATGAACCACAGACATTGCCGAGGTGGGGTGGCTTGCGTGCCTCAACGATACAGATAGTCGTACCGTAGGTGCAACCACAACGGAGGGGTATCTGTGGAGAGGCCAGACAAACATGTGGTTCCTGAAGAGGGGCAGAAGCCTTTTCAGTAGTTACAGGGGCAACAGTCTGGATGATTGACTGAGCTGGCTTTGCCACGCAGCTACTGCGAACGGCTGAAAGCAAGGGGAAACTACAGCCGTTAACTTTCCCGAGGACATGCAGCTCTACTGTATGAACATATGATGATGGCATCCTCTCGGGTAAAATATTCCGGAGGTAAAATAGTCCCCCATTCAGATCTCCGGGCGGGGACTACTCAGGAGGATGTAATCATCAGGAAAGACAATACTGGCATTCTACGGATCGGAGCGTGGAATGTTAGATCACTTAATCGAGTAGGAAAATTAGAAAATTTAAAAAGGGAAATGGATAGGTTGAAGTTATATATGGTGGGGATTAGTGAAGTTCGGTGGCGGGATGAACAGGATTTCTGGTCAGGTGAGTACAGGTTTATAAATACAAAATCAGTTGGGGGTATCACAGGAGTAGGACTGATAATGAATAAGAAAATAGGAATGCGGGTAAACTATTATGAGCAGCACAGTGATCGCATTATCATTGTCAAGATACATACGAAGCCAACACTGACAACAGTAGTACCACCGACAACAGTAGTACAGGTTTATATGCCAACTAGCTCTGCCGATGATGAGGAGATCGAAGAAATAAATGAGGAGCTAAAGGAAATTATTCAGACAATTAAGGGAGAGGAAAACGTAATTGTTATGGGAGACTGGAATTCGGTAGTAGGACAAGGAAGGGAAGGGAAGATAGTAGGCGAATATGGTCTGGGCAAAAGGAATGAAAGAGGAAGCCGCCTGGTAGAATTTTGCACAGAACATAATTTAGTTATAACAAACACCTGGTTCAAGAATCACAAAAGAAGGTTGTATACGTGGAAGAGACCAGGAGACACCGGGAGATACCAGATAGATTTTATAATGGTAAGACATAGATTTCGGAACCAGGTTTTACAGTGTAAGACGTACCCAGGGGCAGATATAGACTCTGACCATAACTTTTTGGTTATGAACTGTAGGCTGAAACTAAAGAAACTACAAAAAGGTAGGAAAATAAGGAGATGGGACCTGGATAAATTGAAGGAACCTGAGGTTCTTAAGATTTTCAGAGGGAGCTTTAGGCAACAATTGACAGAAACAGGGGAAAATAAAACAGTAAAGGAGGAATGGGTAAAATTGAGACATGAAATAGTGAAGGTAGCGGAGGACAAAATAGGTAGGAAGGCAAGACCTACAAAAATCCTTGGATATCACAGGAGATACTAAATTTAATCGATGAAAGGAGCAAATATAAAAATGCAGTAAATGAAACAGGCAAAATGGAGTACAGACGACTAAGAAATGAGTTTGGCAGGAAGTGCAAAATGGCTAAGCAGGAGTGGCTAGAAGGCAAATGCAAGGATGTAGAAGTATGTATAAATAGGGGAAAATAGATACAGCCTACAGGAAAATAAAAGAAACATTTGAAGATAAGAAAAACAGCTTATGAATATCAAGGACACTGATGGAAAACTAGTTCTCAGCAAAGAAGGGAAAGCTGAAAGGTGGAAAGAGTCTATAGAGGGGCTCTACAAAGGAAATGAACTTCGAGACAATATTGTAGGAAGGGAAGAGGATGTAGATGAAGATGAAATAGGAGATACTGTACTGAGAGAAGAATTTGACAGAGCCCTGATAGACGTAAGTCGAAACAAGGCCCCTGGAGTAGATGATATTCCCTCAGAGCTCCTGAAGTCTCTGGGAGAACCAGCCATGACAAACCTGTTTCACCTGGTGTGTAAAATGTATGAGACAGGCGAAGTACCCTCAGACTTTAAGAAAAATGTTATAATCCCCATTCCAAAGAAAGCAGGTGCAGACAGGTGTGACAACTACAGAACCATCAGTTTAATAAGTCATGGGTGCAAAATATTAACACGAATTATATACAGAAGGATGGAAAAGCTGGTAGAAGCCGACCTCGGGGAAGATCAGTTTGGGTTCAGGAGAAATGTAGGAACACGGGAGGCAATACTCACTTTACGACTTATCCTAGAAGATAGATTAAGAAAAGGCAAACCTACATTTCTAGCTTTTGTAGATTTGGAGAAGGCTTTTGACAATGTTGATTGGAATAAACTCTTTCAAGTTCTGAAGCAAGCAGGAATAAAATATAGGGAGCGTAAGGTTATTTACAACTTATACAAAAACCAGACAGCGGTTGTCAGAGTTGAAGGGCATGAAAGGGATGCAGTGGTTGGAAAGGGAGTAAGACAGGGTTGTAGTCTTTCTCCATTGTTATTCAATTTGTACATTGAGCAAGCTATAAAGGAAAGCAAGGAGAAATTTGGAGAAGGAATTAAAGTTCAGGGCGAAGAATTAAAAACATTGCGTTTTGCCGACGACATAGTAATTCTGTCAGATACAGCAAAGGACCTGGAAGAGCAGTTGAACGGAATGGAAAGAGTGCTGAAAGGTGCATACAAGATGAACATTAACAAGAGCAAAACAAGGGTATTGGAGTGCAGTGTAAGAAAATCAGGTGATGCTGAAGGAGTTAGATTGGGAAACGAAGCAATAAAGGAGGTAGATGAGTTTTGTTAATTGGGCAGTAAAATAACAAATGATGGTCGCAGTACAGAGGATATAAAATGCAGAATGGCAATGGGTAGAAAAGCGCTATTGAAAAAGAGAAATTTGTTAACATCGAATATTGATTTAAGCCTAAGGAAGTCCTTTCTGAAGGCATTTGTGTGGAGTGTTGCCTTATATGGGAGTGAGACATGGACGATAAACAGTGTGGACAGAAAGAGGATTGAGGCTTTTGAAATATGGCGCTACAGAAGAATGCTGAAGATTAGGTGGGTGGATCGCGTAACTAATGAGGAGATACTGAACAGAATTGGGGAGAAATGAAATTTCTGGCATACCTTGACTAAAAGAAAGGATAGATTGGTTGGACACATTCTTAGACATCAAGGAATTGTGAATTTATCATTGGAGGGAAGTGTGTGGGGAAAAAATCTCAGAGGAAGACCAAGAGATGGATACAGTAAGCAGATTCAGACAGATGTAGGTTGTCGTTCTTATGTGGAGATGAAGAGACTTGCTCAGGATAGGGTATTGTGGAGAGTTGCATCAAACCAGTCTCCGGACTGAAGACCACAACACACAACACAGATTGATGTACCATTATAAAACACTAATGTCGATATAATCCCCGAATTTTAGTGTCAATTTAGTAAATTGTATTAAACTAATATATTTGGTGTAGATATTGCCACTCGATCTCTTCCGTATGATCAAATAGGCGCACCTTCTAGAGGGCGTCCACAAAGTTGGAGCGGACGGGTGGAACGGAATACAGTTAGTTTATAAGTATGAATAAGGGCTTGCTGTTTCTCCAACAGGTGCCTCCACAAGTGGCGGACAGGGGAACCCCCACCTGATGCGGTGGGTACTGGGGAAATAAAATACCCGGGTAGGACCAAAACAAGTAGCTGTTGCCTTGCAGAGAGAGGGAGACCCTCAAAGGCTAAGGAATGGAACCTTGACAGAAAACTCCTTTGAGTTCGATTGCAGTCAAGGAAGCAACCCACCCATAGAGAAGGGTGCACGGGACAAATAACCTGTGAACCTGAAACTGCAACAGTGAATACTAACAATCAGACGGATTTAAAGACAAACTTGGCTATAAAAAAGACGACACGAATTGATATGTGAGGACAGTGTGGCAAACAGGTAAACAAATCGAAGTGGTACAAGATATGGAACGATACAGATTAGAAATTATAGGATTCAGTGAAACAATAAAAATTTGATTGGAGAAAGAAGAATAAATTAAGAACTAAACTCCTCTATTCAGGAAGGAAAAATGAAACACACAGTGAAGGATAGCCATTATTAGTAGACCAGAGAGCAAAGCAGTCTTTGATTACGAAAGAATCGTAGTCGCTCACTTTGCAACGAGAGTAATGTCAGTAACCATTTTACGCCCCCACAGAAGTGTCTGGGTATGAAGAGAAGACAAATTTTACTCTGAATTTCAGGAAACACTGCAAAAGTGTCGAAAAAGGTATATCCTCCTGCTGATGTGTGACATGAATGCAAAAATTGTGAATGACAATCATAGGTTGAAGAAGATTATCGGGAAACATTGGCTCGGGACCCGAAATGATAATGCAGAACGTGTCATAGATTTGTGCGACATGTTCAACTTGATCATTGGAGGTTCCAATTATCCCAATAAACGGTGTCGCAAAGTGTCGTGGGTTTCACCAGACGGCAGAACAGAGAAACAGACAGGCCACTTTGCAGTTAGCAGGACATGGCGAAAATCACTCCTGGATATGAAGAATAAAAATGGAGCAGATGTTGGCAGCGACCACCACCTTATGGTAGCAACTGTAAGTCAAAAGATAGCTGCACACGAAAGACATTATGGGAGAAGAGGATTATTTCCAAAAGTTTACAAAAGTCTGAGAGGAGTTATTGATCCAACTGAGAAATCGTATTGAACTGTTTGGAAGTGGAGTCGAAGAGAATTACAGTGAGGTTCAATGGGATGCGTTGGAAAAGACCTATGCTCAGCTTTTGAAGAAATTGTTGTAACAAACGACTCTGGCAGACAAGAACGGATCTCAAATGTTCAAATGTTTGTACAGCTTATGGGACTTAACTACGGGGTCATCAGTCCCTAAACTTACAAACTACTTACAAACTAGCTAATACTAAGGACGGCACAAATATCCATGCCCGAGGGGGGATTCGAACCCCCGACCGTAGTGGCCGTGCAGACCGTGACTGGAGCGCCTCAGTCCCCTCGGCCACCGCGGCCGGCAGAACGGATCTCAGACGATACTTGGGATGTGGTAAAGTAGAGGAAAAAGACAAAACACCGACTAAATTGCGCATGAACAGGAGAAGTGAATGAAGAAAACCAACAGGAGCTCTGCATATGAAATAGGATAGTGAAAATGAGTTACAGAGAAGATGAGAGGATCTTCATCATCAACCTTGCAGGCTAAGGTTGAGGCAGCAGCTAACAAAAACAAGTACTGTGCTTAGTGGCCCCTAATTACTAACTACTTAAACTAACCTAAGGACAACAAACACACCCATGATAAATGGGGGACTCACAACTCCGACGGGGAGCAACCGCGCACTTCGCAGCAAGGCACCTTAGAGCGTTCGGCCATTTCACCGCATCACAGCTAATAGAAGGGATAACAAGATACTATACAACTTCACAAAAAAACTGTCAAATAAACGCCAAGCAAGGACCAGCAAGGAAAACTACTCAAAAATCGAGACGACCACGTGCAGAGGTGGAAAGACAATATTGAGAACGTCCTTAATCTTGAAACTACAGATAACAGAGTAACTGAACTGAAGGTAGATGTGGAAGGGCTTCCACATGATGTGTCAATTAACGTAGAGCCACTATCCAGTCTCAGGGAACATCTGATGAAGGCGCCGAGTTACAGTGTCAAAATATCGTGTCTTTAAGACGCGGATCAACGGCAGTACACCTGAATCCACGAGATGTCAAATATGGCCATGATCGCCAATTACTTTTTTTATTACGTCAGGTGACCAGTTTCAACAGATTTTACTGCCACCATCTAACCTGCAAATACATGTAAACATTGCACAAAAGTTTCTGTAGAAATATCAGATTGACAAGCCTATCATAACACATATTAAACTTGCCAACCCACCTGAATACTCATATCAGTTTCATTACATCATTTCAACATTAAAACATCTCGGCAGTAAAATCCCTGCCATGTAAAAATTAAAATACAAACAACTCAACATCATTTTAAAACAGTGATAAACTTAGATTTCACGTTGGAGTTTCAAATTAAAAATAAGACTGACATGAGTCAATATCAATGTAGGCAGGTGTCAGATGGCGCTAACGGTCGTTTCGTTTAAATACTATCGTAGTTTCGTCCTTAAATTACGTTACAGAAAAGCAAGATGATATTAGGGTATTTGAAAATAGAGAAGAGAACGTGACTAATATAACTTCTTATGTAGATGAAGAGAAATTGTTAGGAAAATGCTTACACTATAACTTCCCTGAAATTTATGGGCATAGCGAAATAAATGAGATTATAACTTACCAAAATTGCAGTAGATAAAGCAGAGACATAAAATTTTCAAACTATTGCCACAGCTGTACAAACTGCTAGTATTATGAAAGATGAGTTAGACAGACCTTTCCAAGGAAGTAGGAGCACTCAAAGGAATGATGGAGATTTAGTTAAGTCAATGGACCAATATTAGACAACAGTAAGGCCATTATTACAGAGCTGATAAAAGTAATGAGTACATTGAAAAGACGAAACAGTTTTTTAAAGAAAAGCCGGCCGCATTGGCCGAGTGGTCTTTAGCGCGTCAGTCATGTTCTGCACGGCCACTACGGTCGGAGGTTCGAATCTCCCCTCGGGCATGGATATTTGTGGCGGCTTTAGTATTAGCTAGTTCATAAGTAGATAGTAAGTTTATGGACTGATGAACACGTAGTTAAGTCCCATAAGCTCTAAAAACATTAGAACATTTAAAGAAAAGAATATCAGTGAAGTTAAGAAAGATGCTACAAAGAAATTCGATAATATGCTCTGGAAAAGAAACGTTGATTACATACATTACTTCTGTTTATGTTGTTTGACCTTGGTAGTATTGGTATGATGAACGGTTATAATGTCATGGCCAATGCCTTTGGTTGTGATTAATATTCAAAGTAGCTAAGTTGCTGGTTGGTTAATCTAAACACTCATCTACTACCTGTTTCTGATTGTCTTTATTATTAAACTGGATTATAGTGGCTTCATCAGCATACATAAGAACAGGCCTACATGTACACATATATAGTAAGGGTTGGTGAGCTGATAACTCTACTGTTTCTTAGATCCAATGAAATAATAGCTATTATTTACATTTGATGATAATGGTTATAACTACCAGAAGATGCTTATTATACAATCTCTTGTCAGAATTTTAATTCTTATGATTCTCTTGAACATCCAAAAATCAATTTGTATTCTTCAAATGATGTAGTATGAATTGCCTTAAGGAAGGTAAATATATATACATCTTACTTATCTAATGAGGTATTGTATGCATTAGGCTGCCAAGTTAACAAACTGTAGAGATTTGTACAGTGAATGAATTTGATGTTGTTTTACATATAATTGTTACACATTGTAGTGGAACCTAACATTAACAACAGTGAAGATGATACCATTTGTCAGAAGACGAAATATTTCTGACCAATTCTTTCATATTTTAGAGAATTTAGGTAGAGTCTCCTTTATGTTATGGTGCATGGATTGTACTTTAATGTTTGTCATTATGAACGAAAATGGGCTGTAAATGATAAGTGAATACTTATGGGTGTCGTACATTGATCTTCACTTACACACAAGTTGGATATTATATGTAGTTATTTGGTTGTGATGCTGTTAGTTGCACACCCTACCTTTAGTTTCATATTAGATTTCAATTTGACATTTTTTGTGGAACGTTTTAGGGTCTTCGCAGATATTCCTTGGTTATTAAAAATGAACTAGCTAAGCTACTAGTCATTAGATATATTTATTCTGATCTACTAGCTTCTTCTGATGTTCTTCAGAATGTTATACTGTATTATAGTTATTTCACCAAAATAAATACGAACAGGCATAAAGATGAAGATGCTATAGGTTGTCACTTAGATACTGGACTATGAAACTGAATAATTTTCAAGGTATCCCTAAAACATTTTTAAATGTTGTTGTTTAAAGACTAATACTGCATACTACGTACGTGCTAAACTGAACTTTTAAAAATCGAACAATGTGGCGATTTCGACCACTGAGGTAAGTCTCAGAAAACATTAATATGTGCAACGGAAACGTCCGGAAAATAGGGGAAACACAGACACTAAAATTTATGGCCCTGTCGAAAGTACTCCCAAATGGAACAACGAAACTGATTAACTTGAATAATGAAAGGGAAGGCAATCTGACTGCAACACAGATAAAAAAGAAATTAGAAAGAAGAAAAAAATTGACTTAACTCGTATATTCTTATCACAAAACTGGATACAGGAAACAGCAAGCAACTTTCAGACTGCAGGATCATAACTTGATCGATTACAGTATTAAAATATGCAGAAATGATTGTTGGGTAATAATTAAGCAATAATCACAAATGAAAAAAATAAAAAGAAGGGGAAACTAACTACAAAAATGCGAACGCAGAAAGCGAATTTAAGATAAGAAATTGTATATACTGAAAGAAATAGAAAGTAGAAAAAATTACAGAAAATTAATTTGACATCATGCATTACAATGACGGCGTGCCGCAACACATACTTGACGACTACCCTCACCAACAGCTTCTCCTTACTGCAACTGACTCTCTCGCGCTACCCATCGCAACTTCAACTAACTGCCCCCTCGCACTGAATCATAAGTATGGAGTTCACTGCAAACTTCTTGAATTCACCCCCCCCTCCCCAAAATTGCTCTCGCCAAGTGCATGTTTGAAACTACACAAGCCAGGTTTAACATCAAGGCCTGCTTTTAGATTCAATAGCAGTGAAAACAGGAGTTAAGAAAGGCTACATGGTCTCACTGATATTATTTAACATAGTACCGAATCCTGTAAAGGTGAAAGCAATGGATAAAATGAGAGGAATAAAATGGAATAATGGAACAGATCTAAAAGACCTAGAGTATTCACATGACCTTTGTCTTCTATCCCATAGCCTCAACGACATGAAAAAGAAAATAGCAATCCGAAATCTGCGGAGAAGGAAGTCGGCTTGAGAATTAATGCGCAAAAAAACAAAAGTCATGAGAGCAAATGATAACAACGCTGCAGAGCGTAAGATTGGGAACCAATCATTTAAAGGGTGGATCAGTTTTGTTATTTTTGAAGCATGATTGTAACAGCAGGGTTGTGTAACAGAGGACATTAACAGCTGTATCAAGAACCCAAAGACGCTTCTGCAACTCTGTAATGTATCTGTAAATCGAAGGAAATAATATTGAGGACCAAATTGCGGATATTTTAAAGTACTGTAAAGTCTGTGCTTCTTTACGGATGTGAAGCATGGGGAGTAGGAAAGCAGCTAATTCATAAGCTGCAGACCTTCTACAACAAATGTCTGAGGATCATTCTGGGGATACGGTGACCAGTGTCATCACTAATGAAGCACTCCAGGAAAGAATCACCCGGAAGCCAACTGAGGTGCAAATAAGTAGTAAGTAGTGCAGATGCTCAGGACACACACAAATGGAGATATTACTAAGGAATAGTGGATCCCACGAAGACGACAGAGACGAGGCAGTCCCAAAATGACGTGGAGACGATCAGTTGAAGCAGGTCAACAGCAAGGAACGGGGTGAAAAGAAGTGAAAAGACTAACCGAGGACAGAGCAAGATGGCGATCCTCTGTTGCAGCCCTATGCTCCAAATAAGGAATTCAAGAAATTGAATATGAATCAGAACTTGTAACGGTTGGGCCCGAATTTGTTTGTCTAATTTACCAACAAATTTGTCAAAAATTTGACTTCGATATATTTAGAATACGACGGAAAATGGATATAAATATAATAATGTGTCTAAAAAATTGAACTAGGGTAATAATTAACTATGCTAGAAGTTGGAACTGGAATTAGATAAATTTCTACATTTTTCTTTTACCAAAACCCATTCCCTGTAGATAAACAAAAATTGTATATTATACGTACTGCTCCGTTTGACTGTCTATGTACAGAGTTTCTTGATGGTGAGGGATGGTTCTCAGACAACATTTCCCAAAGAAACTGGAGCCCTCACTTTGCAATTATGATCGTATGTCCTAAACCAAATTAAAAAATGGGCACACATATACCGATAAGAATATAATTTTTCTTCCACACCTAGATCTGGTGATTCTAACAATAGTAACTATTGGAAATGGCAATAAGCGGGGATACAATAATACAATGCTGTTCTTGCAGGTCAGAATGCTTCTCCTCCTTCACATTAAACAAAAAGTCTAACAAAATTAAATGTAGTCCATTTGGAAACCACACACAAGAAAACGAGGCGTTGGCGACTAAGTCACATCGTGCAGCGTATCAGAACGTTTAGAGGAACATTCTTCACCGTGTTACAGCACCAGCTGCCACAGTCCACTGAGTGGGTAGCTGGGACATCACACTGCATTGATCGTAGCACTATCGTTCGAATCTTCGTCAAGTTCTTTTCTTATTACCTTCTATATGTCCGTTTTCTAAACAGTGTTTCCAAAATGCATCCGATCTGGTTTTTATACATATAGTTCGGTTCAGAAGTGTATAAATCTATGGGGCTTAAGTACTAGATTATCAGTCTCTAGGCTTACAGTCTACTTCATCTTACTTAAGATAACTTAAGGACAACCACACATACACATGCCTGAGGAAAGAGTTGAACCTCCGACGGGGAGCAACCTCGCGTTCCGCAGCAAGGCACATTAGAGGGCTGGGCCATTCCACTGCATGTGATTGGTCACTTTTCTGGAGGAAGAATTGCATGTTTGACTTAAACATGTAAGAAGACATTGCTGAATATTTTCTTGAGGCCCCTGGTAAATCTAAAAGAATGAGTTGTGGCATAAATGGACATGACACACAAACATGTAAAAATGAAATAAAATCTTGAGTAAGAGTAAATACACTACGACGTATTAAATGGCCACTATTAACTCTCTTAACAGTATCCCTTTGTGAAGAGAAGTTTTCGACTCCAAATTTATTTGCGAGATAACGGATTGCTCAAAAATCACATGATAGTAAATCTGAAATCGGAACTGCTGGCTATAAGCCGCTGCAACATGATTCAGAATTTAATAAAAGCGGCACTACGTGAGTTGGTGGGTTATAACAGTTGATGCTTTTTCCACATATTGCCAAAGTTGATCCGGCTTATCAGCGGTTGGGTATTCTTGCCCAGTGGACTGCAATCATTGCCCAGGCGTTTCCGGTAGGCAATGGATCCGGAGAGTAGGAAGGCGGAGGCTCGAATTTTCGACATTGCTTGGTACATGTGGTCGTGCATTTTCGTGCTGCAATGTTGCCATAGGCATACCCCTTAAGGTATGAGTGGAAAACAGGCTCCAACGCTTTGCAGATCAACACCGGCTGGGTAGTGTACAGCAAAGAACTGCGGGAGCGGAATCCAACGGTACACCAAACCATAATACCGGTTGGGGGACCAGTACGGCGATGCGTAAAGAAGACCTTGTGGGGGTGCAGGGAGAGCTGGGATTCGTTGGTGTGATACAAAATATTTATTTAAAAATATCACATATCGATTTTGTTCAACGATTGAACATTATCAGTTCTCGAGTCCACAGGACTCATGCACACCACATAAGTTTCTACAGCCAAGTGTATTAAATCCCACATTAGCTCTCACGAAGACCACATCCCCTTGAGAGTCATATTAGCGCATGAAACTTTGTCAAATGTCGGGAGAGTTGAGCGACAGTCTCGAGCAGGTGGCACCGATAGAGTACAAAATATTAGGGCCAGAGAACTATTTTCATTTGTTCGCTCTGAAATTTTAATTCTTACTTCTTTGTTGGTTACTGTATTTAGTAAGCTAACTTGGGTTTATTTATTATTTTTTTCTCAAAATCTTGTAGATTGATAACTATGTATTTGTGCTTCAGTTACCGTTTTATTTACTCTCGCTTATGTAATTTTTAGCGCAGATATTTTTACATCTGTGGCATTGTTTACTTATTGACGCAGTTCCTGCGTTTACGTTAATCATCTAATGTAGAGTCCTATAGCGCCTCATTTAAATCAATTGTTGAAATATTTGTTAAGCTTATGGGACTTAACTGCGGGGCCATCAGTCCCGAAAGTTAGAAAATACTTATAAACTACCTTATACTAAAGACGACACAAACATCCATGCCCGAGGGAGGATTCTAACTCCCGACGAGGGTGTCTTTGTAGCCATTCATTTCTCTAGGTGCTATAGTCATGGATAGGGCTGTGGGGTTGTGTGCGGATTCAAGTTGAGTTTCTGACTCTTCGCTTCCAGTTTCAGGTGGTGTTAACTGCTTTTGCACAGCTGGATGATGCGGTAGAGACACATTGATGTTACGGCCATCCGTGGGGAACCAGCGGACGTTCAGCTTGTTTGGTGTATCCACCGACCAGCCTGCGGCTGCGGCCAGCCCTATTACTATACTGCACAAGCAAAGGGATTATGAGGGACCGATCGGTAGGCCTCCATGATTCGTCTTACCATCTGATCAGAATCTGTGCTGAAGAGGTTCGGTTTACCTGTTGGTGGGAGCTCTGACGATTGGTAGGTAATTAAGTGACTTACGGGTATGTTTGCTTGGAAGCAGGAGATGGAAAATGTGCACTCCGTGTCCATACCAGACGAAATCATTCCACATGTGGAACAGGTCTCCTCAGAAGCGATGAAGAGAACAGGTTGCATTCAACTGCAAGTGTTAGCTTAAATCGGTGCGAACGATTAGTGCCGCTTAGTACAGGAAGATCCGGTTATAAGCTGCTAACTGAAGTGATAAATCCTGCCGGTCTTGTCTGCAAAATGGACGAATAACTCATAATATGCAGTATAGCTGACAAGACCGACTGTGGATCCTTGGTACAGAGCCGAATGGAGGGTCTGAATGACATGCGTTTCTGCACCCGTGCAGGCTGCACATTTCTCGACTTGCGCCATCGGGTGAAGAGGTTCCAGATTCTGCTGGAAACGTCAGGCATCCATGAGTAATGGAGGCTGTGTGGCCGGACGGGGTGGTTTTGAAGGGTAGAGGGTCTCTGGTACACACAAAAAGGGTTTCAGACTCGATGGGTACAAGCACACAATAGATGAACGCAGATAAAATAATTAGTCTAGTAATTTTAAATTGTCGTAGGGAAATAGGGAAAGTACCAGATCTCTAAGCGCTAAAATAAAGTGTTCAGAAAGGATATAATGAATAAAATAGATGGTGCCGTATTTATTTCTGTTACAAACGCTATGCAGTGAAATTGAAGTTCCCGTTAGTCCGAATGGCTAGAGGTTATACCTGAGGAGAGAAATAAATTCTTAATTTGCTCTTTTTACCGATCTCATCGACACAGATTATTCGATTGCAGAAATATTCAATAGGAAACTTGAAAAAAAATCAATAACGTACCCAAAGCATAATTGATGGTGACTTTACCCTTGGCAAAAATACATGGTCAAAACGAAGCCAAGCATAAAATATCATCCGAAATTTACTGAATGCATTCTCCTACAACTGTCTCGACCAATTAGTTCATGGACAAACTAGGATATAAATAGTTGTGAAAACGTACTTCACCTTCTTGCAACAAAATAGCGCGTAACTAATATAGATCATAAAAGTAGATCAAGGGATTAATGAACAAATAGTTGTCGAAGAGAGACTGAATATTGAAATTCCCAAATCTAGCAAAATAAAAAGAAAGCCGTAAGTATTTTTTAATCGCCTAACTCTCCCTTGACTGCGAGTTTAGATGTTGTCTACATTCAAGGAAATAGTGTCGACACCAATTGAGATATTTACACCAAACAAATTAAAAAAAAAAGGAAAGGGCTGAATCCTGTGATACAAAAAGCTGTTTAATTCATTCTTGGAGAAGCAAAATTAAAAATATTCCAAACTTGAAGAAATACAAAATCCCGATGAGAGGCAGTGTTTTACGGAAACTCGAATTTTAAAGCGGACTTCTAAGTGAGATTCTTATTACAGATGACACAACATAAATGTATCTCGTAATTTGGTAGAAGGACCAAAGAATCTCAGGTCATGTGTATAGTAAATCAAAGGCAAAACACAATCAATTCCTACACTATGGAATAGAAATGGCGATGCTGCTGATAACAGTTCTGCAATAGCAGAATAGCTTTCTGAAATACCTTCACCGAAGAAGACGAAACAAATACCCCAAAATTAGAATCAATAACAGCTTCCAGAATGTGTAATTTAGAAGTAGATATCATTGGAGTAGTGAAGCAACATAATCACTTAACAAAATCAAGTCTTCGAGTCCATACATAATACCAATTAGGTTTCTTCCACAGTATGCTGATGCCATAGTTTCATACCTAGCTATCATATACAATCGCACGATCAGAAAACGTTGCACAGGTCACTCGATTATTCAAGAAAGGTAATAGGAGTAACACGCAAAATTACAGGCCTATATCATTGACGTAGATTTGGTGCAGGATTTTGAAACATATACCTTTTTTGTAAACATTATGAACAACTATTGAATCATAGTCTACATTGATTCAGAAAGTATCGTTCTTGCGAAACGTCTTCATTGTGCGATTGGATTCGTGATTTCTTGTCGTACAGGACATAGTATGTAGTAACTAATGGAAAGTCGTCAACTAACACGGAAGTGATATTTAATGTTCCGCAGATAAGTGTTTAGCGATCCTACTGTTCGTTATCTTTATAAACGATTTACGAGTGAATATTGAACAGCCCTCTCAGACTGTTCGAATATGATGGCGTCGTCCATCGGTTAGTAAAGTCACCCTAGATCAAAAGCAAATGAAAAACGATTTAGATAAGATATGTGCATGGTGCAGAAATTGCAGTTGACCCTTAATAAAAGATGAAGTCACGTAAATGAGCTCTAGAAGTTAAAGTGCATTTACACGCTAAGGCCCTAAATTCAACAAAATAACTAGGAATTGTAACTTTAATGGCAGATAACACATAGAAAAATACATGGAGAGGGCGAACCAAAGGCTTCGTGTTATTAGCACAACACTTAGAAGATGCAATAGTTCTACTAAAAAAACTGCCTACACAACCCTTGTTAGTCCCATTTTCTGATACTGCTGCGCTTTATGGGTTCCTCACCAGTTGGGACTGAAGGAGGATATGGAAATCGTTCTGATTAGGGAAGCTCGTTGTGCATTATCCCGATACAAGGGAGAGAGTGTTACGGATATTATGCACGATCTGTGGATCTGTGGAAATCATTAAAAGAAAGGCTTTATTCGCCGTGTTATTGGTCTATCTGCGAAATTTCTCTCACCAACTTTTTCCTCCGAATGCGATGAAATTTTATTATTAGTCACTTACATAGGAAGACATGATCATCATAATAAGAGAGGTGAAATCGAAAACGAAAAGACTCAGATGTCCCTTTTTCCCCGCGTGATATTGGAGAATGGAGCTGTAGAGAAATATCATGAAAGCAGTTTGACGAAACGCCTCCAATCACTTGAATGTAGTTTACAGAATACCTATCTAGATGCAGTTGTTCAGAGTGCGGCTGTTTCATATTACGTTACAATGTGTACTGAGAGACCTCCCGATCGGTACACATGTAATATCATGCCTCGCATTTGATCATATGAACTTCGATCAGACGCAGTTGTCTTTGATGTATTTATCTTTCAGTAACTTTGTAAAATACTACCACATTACGGATATACTCTACCTGTTTAATGGTACTGCGGTCTAGGGATGCGTCTTTTCTTCGTAACTAAAACCTTCTCGGTCCCGGATTCGACCCCTCGGCTACTTCAAATAAAACTACAAATAATTAGTCACAGTTCAGGAACGATGTTGTGCCATCAATCTCGTTCAAGTGCAGCAGGCTACGGAGGTTCAGGATACTCTTTTCTCCTTAGGGGGTTTGTAACGGACCTGAAAAGAAGCAATGATGATGCAAAATGCAACTGATCCCTCCAATGGGAAAAGATTAGGGATAGTCCCGCATTTTGATCTCGAGGTGTGGTCTGTCGTATGCCAAGGGGGAAGGGGGACGTTCTTGAAGTAAACACTGCATTACCAACTAAGGATAACATGATATGTGATGATACTTGTAATGCAATTTTGAACCCAGTAGGGAAGCTAGAAAATCTCAAAGGATAAACAAGACAAGAATATCTGGTCGGACGATTGCATGAGACTAACAGCAGAAAATCGTGTGACGTAATCGGATCCTTTGTGAATGGCAAAATACGACTTGGAGTGAGCTACCGTGAACAGTTCAGTGACAGTGTTCTTGTCGTCAAATTAGACAGCAAACCAACATTAACAACGAAAGCTCAAGTGTACATGCTGCCTTCGCGAGCATATAATGAAATGAAAGTATGTCAGGTTACAGAAATTACTGTGATTCTGTATGAGAAGGCAAATGAGGTAAGATACTTTACTGTCACATAACATGTTTTTATACAATCGTTTCATTGAGAACATAAATATAATAACGATCGTGGCTGGAACACTGTGGTATGTTTTTATTTATTTATTTATTTATTTATTTTTATGGGACTTAACTACGGGGTCATCAGTACCTAAACTTACAAACTACTTATGAACTACTTACGAACTAGGACGGCACAAATATCCATACCCGAGGGGGGATTCGAACCTCCGACCGTAGTGGCCGTGCTGACCGTGACTGGAGCGCCTCAGTCACCTCGGCCACCGCGGCCGGCGTGGTATGTACGACGAATATCTATTGTTATTAATTCGATAACGGGCATGACAATTTCGAGCCATTTCACACGGCCTGAGAGTGAGGTTGGGGCCACGTGCCGTACTGCTGGTGCTGGTGCTGATGCTGCGAAGTTAGCGCTCATGCTGCGGCGTGGCCCAGGCCAACAACAAGCTGTTTTCCGAACATTCATACCTGAGGCTGAGCCACGAGCCGCGTCGGATCGGACTTGTAAAGACACAAGTTTACTGCATTTCCTCACCACATGTATTCCTTTTCCTAAAACTTTCACGACTTTATCATCCTGACATTCAACGCCTATCCTGTAACCCACCATCTTTACTTTGTCATTTTGTACATCTCGTGAGCAGAAGTAAGACGCAACCTGCAGTCTTTTAGCTTGTGCAAGGCTGCTAATACAATCCAAATATCACTTCCCTCACACGTCTCATTTCCGTACTTAGTACGAGAGTGTTGGACAGCTGTTCTCTGATTTCGCTACGCCAGGCGCGCTGGCGTGCGCGCTGCAACGAAGCAGCTTTCGTTTCCGTGTGACTGGATTCCGAGAAGCGTGTTAACGCGCTGCTGCTGCTGAAATTGGACGCGTACGATAGATGGCACGAGGCTTATAGTCCAGTCATTTGGTGTCCAAAGAGGGGGTTACCTAGAAAGTTTTGCGGGAGTTTTGAAAATTGGTATACTTATAGGTTCTGATGTGCTCTTTTCGAATTTTCACTTTGCCACCTCGTATCTTTCCCGCTCGCGCCGCCATATTGGAAAAATAGCGCCCCAAAACAGTTTTTGACGATATCTCCTTTCCCACGCATTTTACGATGAAAATAGTTATGAGATAAATTAAACTAGAGGAAATTTCCTACAATTCATGTCCTAACCATTTATTTTTTCTTTTTGTAAAATGAATAGTTCCCGTGTACGAGCACAGCAAAGACTACTAAACGAAAAATATTTTATCCGAGCAGCATGTCGAAATGACAAACTAACGGATTAACAGTGACAATGGCCACGTACAAAAGCTAACGGATTTGTTGTGCCAGCATTTTCCTTTCCCAGAAGTAATGGAACTCATGTCAATACGCACAGGAATTTTAGAAGATGAGAAAATATGGCTAAGAAAATTGGTAGCACTGGAATTTCAAACATGCATCCGGATATATGACGACATTATACCGATGAATCCCTTCTTAATTTTTCAAAGAATGTGCATTACAAAAAAATCTGATGAGGAACTTGAAAATTTCCTTGCATACGAACGTGCGCCGTTTCCATGATCGCTTTTCAATTATGACTGCATGCGCAAGTGCGTTAAATCTTCTCTATATAAGGCATTTGAGGAATATTAGAGAGATATAAATTTTGGCAATTCCTTGTATGTCATCGGCGGAGGATACTTATTGTACAGAGTCGTTTGGAATCTAGGTGAAACGTTTTCATCCATTTGCAATAATGATGTTGCTTTTGTTAAATCCAAATATACGTCCAATGCCATCATCGTATTCGATGGATATCCGGAAAATGCAGCAGAACGTGGTACCAAATATGCGGAGCGATCCCGACGATCACGGAAACATGCTTCAGTAGATATGCTTTTTGACGAGAGAATGATCCCAACTGTGTCACAAGCCAAGTTTCTGGGCAACGATGCAAACAAGAACCACCTCATCAGAATGTTGAAAACCAAATTTGAAGCTGCAAACTTTGTGATTAAGCAAACAACGGAAGATGCAGATACGCTAATAATCAACACGGCAATCATCATTTCATCTACATTTGATTACGTAATAGTTGTCGGTGAAGATGTACATCTTATTCTTTTGACGGCTCTATCCCCGCGTTCAAACATATATATTCTCAGACCAGGAAAAGGAACAATTTCGCAACGAATATATTCAACAAAAAGTATCATAGATGAAACAGTCGTAGATAACATACTATTCTTGCATTCCTTCAGTGGCTGTGATACAATATCAGCACTCTTCAATCGAGGAGAAATAAAATGTGTCAATCTACTACGAAATAAAAACAGATTTAAATGAGGTTGTTCGGGTATTTAAAAACCCAAATAGCGACCCGGAAATCATTGTTGAAGCTGGAGAACGCTTCGTCCTTGGATTATATGGTTGCAGTGACGTAAAAAAGTATGTCGTTAAACAACTATAGATATAAATGCTTCACAAAATCAGCATTCAGAGGTAAATTTCATCTTGCATCACTGCCACCAACAAAAGCAGCAGCACGACAACATTCATTTCGAACCTATCACCAAGCGGTGGTATGTAGTGTAAAAAAATGCAGAACGATGGGGATGGAAAAAAAAAAAAAAGAAAGGGCTAATTGCTGTCACTACATTCGAGCCCCAGCTCCAGATAAATTATTGAAACTTATTTCCTGCAAATGCAGAATGGGATGTCAGGGAGCTTGTGGATACATAAAGGCTGGATTAAAGTGCTCCGTTATTTGCGTGAATTGCAGTGGTACCTGTCATAATTCCGAAGTTCCACAACAGGATAGTGATGAAGAAACGGAGACTGTTCTTCAGCAAACCTACGACGAAATAGAGGGAAAAAGGTGATAACGTTGAAGAAGAGAACCCTATTGCGGGTAGTGCGTAAGAACTTTGTATCCGTGAAATTATGCTGGATTATGTATACGAACAACTCGCAGAACCTGTGTCTGTCAGGGATCAAAACGCCAGTTCCTCTACCTCATGGTGGTGTGGAAATGAGTTTTTCGTCAATATGGGTGTTGCAGTTTATTTTGCGGCGCTCTTAAACTGAAACTATTCATTTCACAAAAAAAAAGGTTAGGACATAAATTGTAGGAAATGTTCTCTAGCTTAATTTATCTCATAACTATTTTCATCGTAAAATGCGTCGGAAAGGAGATATCGCCAAAAAACTGTTTGTGGGCGCCATTTTCCAATATGGCGGCGCTAGCGGTAAAGATACGAAGTGGCAAAGTGAAAATTCGAAAAGAGCACATCAAAATCTATAAGTATACTAATTTTCAAAACTCCCGCAAAAATGTCCAGGTAAAACTACCAAATGAGTGGACTATTAGCGGGTGCGCGGGCCTTGTGCTGGCTGCCTGCCTGCTCGCCGTGGTCGTGGAGGAGTGCTGTGGTTCGCCTGCTCCTCTTCCACGACGACAATGCATAGCCTGTCGGCAGTATTTCGACGCGGTCGTCACACTACGCAACTTGAAGACGTCGACTGTGAGTGTTAAACTTGTTATTACATTCAACCCTAACGTTTTCAGCCATAAATCAGAATATGAAAAGCAGTACAAATGGTGGAAATTCATTTTAATTTTAACAACTATTTCTTGCAGTGTTTGTTTAGCGTTATTGATTTTGCATTGTTTAAACGTAAATTTTACTGCCGTACTTCATTCTTGTTTGATGCTTGAGAAAACATTTAGTATGCACGTTCGTGATAGAATGGTTAGAACTAGAGCTGAGGAAAAAGATACATGCAGTCAAGAAACTTCCACTGTAGCAGGTGGTATTAATAGTAATTGTATGGCGAATGAGGTAAATATGGATCCATCGGATCACCTGCAGCAACAAATCGCTGCGCTCATGATAGAAAATTAACAACTGAAGGAACTGCTTTATGCAGTTACAGCGGCAGCCGAGTCTTCTGGGGACGAGAAAAAACAAACTAACCTTCCAGCAGCTGGTGTATCAAATTCACATATCTCTATCACTTCACCAATGTAGCAATGAAAGTTATTTATTTGTAGACGTTTATTTGTGTAATTTTTAGTCATTCTCAGGAAAGTGGAACGAAAATGTGCACACGTTCATTCACAATATTAGAGATGTGAGATGAATGTGCACATGGTCAAGCGAGTTTCATTTGAATATTACTCGACTGAAATTGTCTGCAGATGCCAGAAATTATGTCGAGTCAGTAGAATAACTTAAATAAATGCTCATTCTGTCGAAATGCTTGTGTGCGGTATAGTGGAGCGTTTCGCACATAAGAAAGTGTTAGTTTTGATCGGGATATGTTGTCCACATTGAGGAAAAAGCAAACCAAGGACTTCGAATCACTTGCCGAAAGAATTCGCGCTGTCTCTTGCCGAACATACGATCTAAAGAGAATGTCAAGGACACAACAGTATTTATAACGGGGATTAATCCTAGAAGAGGAAGCGAAATATAGTTCGCGCCTGCAGATACGTGACGAGAAGCGGTATGGCTTGAGGGAGGAAGCGAACCAGTTTCTAATTGTTGCAAGCCGTGCAAATGATGCGCTTCACGTTTTTGTGACAGATGCCCGGTTTAGAAGATGTCAACGGTCCAGGCCCCGTGTACATGAATGCCGAGCGCCGTGTTGCGCGCGTGGCCAAGAAATAGGTCATATGCCACAGGCGTGCCACAGGCGTTCCACAGGCTATTGCACCATCAAGACAGGAATTTGCCTAATAGTAGAGGTGGCCGCTAAGTAAGGCGCCTTGCGGCAGAGCGCTCGGAGATTCGAGTACTCCCTGGGGCATGGGTATGTTTGTTGTCCTTGGGTTAGTTTAAATAGTTTGTAAGCCTAGGGATTAATAACCAAACATGTTAAGTCCCATAGATATACAAACATTTGAATATGAGAAATTCCGGAAAAGTTCGTGAGCCGGTGTTACCACCACCCCGATCTCCCACTGTCGCCACAAATTAATCCGCTGAAGCACCATGCATTAGAAAAGGTAGGTAATGTGACGTTGATCGGAGGTCTAGATGCGAAAAAATGTGAAAATACTTTTCGATAACGGAGTGCAGCCGAGTTTATTATTCGCCCCACTTAACGACAGGCGTGCCTTGCGGCAGCCACGCAGTCGTCTGAGTGGTTTAAGAAATGATATAATACGCCCTGTACGTTCGCGGGATATTAACTTAAAACTTGGTAAAGAAGTATTTGATCTTACAGTAGAGCTACTGTCACGGGAAAATGCAGATTTTTGACTTGGTCCTGGGGAGTGATTTCCTGCGCTGTGTTCATGGTGCAGTTGACTTTTGTTCCAATACTGACCAAATAAGAGACCATGAATACCTATGTAGCTGCGACAGTAGAGGCGTCTTAGAAGGGCAGCGAAGGATCCACTCTACCAATATCAGAAGATCAACGCACTTCAGTCCTAAAGGGAACTGACTGCTAAACTATAAACAGTGGAATGGAAAGAAATCTCTGTGTTGAGTCAAATCTAAATTCCAAACTAACTCTGGTGCTTACGATACCCAGAAATGAGTTGCTCAGTGATTTACAACTCCATTTGAACAGAAGTATTTGTCAACTGGTTGAAGTGAAGGAAGAAAATTTTTGCCATTTAGTGTTGATAATTTTGGTAGTTCAGATGCTAAAATACTGATGAGAACAGTTTTAACAAGTATACAAGAGTTGCCAGAAAAGGAAACTGCTAAATGGAGAGATGAAGGGAAAAGAAGGTATATGAATAAATTAAGATTTAGAAGAGTAAATGTAAATAGTGTTAACTTCACAAACACTATAAAACAGAAATTACAAGAAACTTTCCATTTATTTTTCCCTTCTCAATAAATGTTGTTGGTCTTCAGAAATGTTTTTTCGATTGTAGCGAGACGTTATTAGCACTATGAGAGATACCGAAGTGGTATAAGTTATTTTATCTCAAACTATTAAATAGTTGTGTTCTATTTTATAGTTTAAATGTATATTTTTGTGTATGAGTCACCGACGTGTAATTGTGTATGCTGTGAGATGTACACGCAGATCACTGTTTGCGCAGTATGAATGGAACTAGTGATCAAACCGTTTGTGGCGTTTCGCCTACTGGAGTCTTGTGCTGTTTCAGAAAGCTTGCCTCTGGGCTCGTCAAGTGTTACTAACTGCCAGCTAGAGGCAAATCCTTAGCAAAGTTTCCCAGAGAGGTTTCCCATTCATTCGCTGAGCCCCGACTTGTTAAGGTGGGTGGCCCAAACACTTTTCAGATGTTTCCCCCTCCCTCGGTAGCTGGACCCAGCGGCCACGCGGCCGCCGGGCAGTTAGTTACCGGTGCTACGTGTGGTAAGCTGAGGCTGCTTTGGTACTGCTCTGCTCTGAGTATGAGGATAGGCTTTGTTCAGATTCGCTTGTAAGTTATGAAAGTGGTTAATGAACCCTCTGCCAGGCACTTAAATGTGATTTGCAGAGTATATATGTAGATGTAGATGTAAGTTAAATTGCTCCTTCGCATCTCTGGTTTTGCCTGTAATATCTCTGCAATGTGCTGCGACGTGATTCTATTGAAATTCGCTAAAATTTCCTAGTTTCCTGTCGGATTTTTGCCGAAATTTGATTTCGCGTTCTCATTGGTGTTCGTTAATGAATCCTTGCACTTCCAAACTGTAGAGTCCTTCCTTTCTACGGTTGAATATGTTAAAATGATTTTAATGATCATTTGGTAGCTAAATTTGATGATTTTCGGGAAATTGTCTGTACTTCCGCTGTGCGCCCTTTGTCCGTAGAACACGTGGACGAGGTGAGACAAAGTCTTCAGCTTACTCCATCCCTCTGTGCACACGAGTTCTAAATGATATACTTGCTTTAGATACTGTAGTTTCTTGTGCGTGAAACTGACATACAAGGCTACAATCCAGACAAATGATTTCAAAAAGGACTTCCTAACATATTCGGTTAAGCACCTTCTCATTAGTTACATGATCTACCCATCTAACTTTCATCATCCGCCTGTAGCACCACATTTCAAAAGCGACTATCATCTTTTTATCTGAACACCAAAGGTCGCGCTACCACGGACATGAGCGCAGAATAAACAGATGCAGGTGCAAGAGCGACGATCTCGAGAAGGCCCCCTGATTTGGAAGGACCCTCAACACACAACAAAGAACCAACTATGGCAGATGTCGATTGACCCACACCATCCAGGGAAGAGGCGGGGATGCGAGATGTGAAGCATCGAGCTTATTGGCTTGGGACTGAGAAGGGAAGTTGGCCAAAGTCCTGATGTCGGATGATGCCTTGACAAAACTGTGGGCCATTATCCCTCACTATCAGTACTGGTAGACTCTCAATACCGAAAACAGGCTGAAGTGCTTGGAGGGTACTGCTAGTAATCAAAGAGTTCATGAGGACCACGAAAGGAAATTTACTGTAAGCATACACAATAATAAGCCATCTTGTATTCCATAATGGACCAGCGAATACTCAATGCATGGGCTCCCAGGGTGCAGATGGGGAGTGCCATTCAGAGAACTGTTGAGGAGGGTCTCATTAGTTTTCCGCACAAGCTTGACAATGACCCACCATTCTCTCTATCTGCACATCCATACCAATACATGTGCAATGTCTGCGCACCATCTGTTTGGTGTCGACTACACCCCAATGACCTCGGTGCAGTAACTGAAGCACATGGCATTGCAATGACTGAAGGATAACCACATGCGACTGGTCCTGTTCCATACGAAGAAAATTACACTCTGTAACACACGTAAGTCATGGTGGCATTAAAAATAGAGTCGAACCACCGAGCTAACAATTTGCGTCACTGCGTGCGGCCACACTGTGTATACGTAGTGCAATATGATTTGAACATCTGGGTCCACCGTCGTTGCTTGGGCCGGTGATCGAGAGGAAAATAATCAAGAACCTAAGTATCACTATCATCTATGTGGCAACAGGAAGCGTCTGGGGCATCAAAATCAACATCTGGGCCAACAGGAATATGTAACAGTGTATCAGTATTCGCATATATCGACGTTGGCCATCAGATAATTTCATAATTGTAGGAAGAAACATAAGTGGCCAACGATGAAGCTTCTGTGATATACGACTAGGAATGGGCTTGCCAGGGTGGAACAAGGACTGAAGCGGCTTGTGGTCAGTTCCCAGGTAAAACTTCGACCATGCAGATATTGGTGGAAGTTGCGAACAAAATTGATGATTGCTAATGCCTCTCTTTCAATTTGCGGATAATTGATCTGGGCTCTGTTCAACAATTTCGAAGCAAAAGCGATAGGTGTGTCTGAAGATCCAATGTGATGCTAAAGGACAGCTTCAGTGCAGTAGGCTGATGCGTCAGTGGCTATCACAACAGGTTTGTCAGGATGAAAATGTACAATACAACGATCACTCAGTAAAACGGCTGTTAACACTTGGAAAGCTATGTCACACTCCTTGGACGAAACAAGCTTTACATTCTGTGCGCTAAGGTGACGCAGTGGTGTCGCTATTTGGGCTGCGTTGGGAATACATTTTATATAATATGCGAATTTGCCCGGGAAAGACTGCAATTCTGAAATTTTTGCGGGAGCCTTGAGTTCACGAATAGCTTGCATATATGACTGCAATCGATGAACAACCGCGAATTAATGATAGGTCCTATATATTCAATTTCACTCTGAAAGAAAACACATTTGTCCTTTTTACATTTGAGACCAGCTTCAGAAAAGACTGTGAAAAGTGCACAAAGTACTATGAAGCGACATATCGCCTCTTCTTGTAGTTGCGAGGTGATCTGCTTAGACTGCCAGCATTATAGTGAATAGCAATGGCACAACAAAATTACAGTCGTTTCTTAGTCTAGCTAATATTTACCGCCGTTCCATGCAAGAATATGCTAGTATTGCCAAACCTTTCACCAAATTATTAAAGGAAGAAGTAATATTTAAATGGGCCCCTGAGTGTGAACCAGCAATGCTCGAATTAAATGATATCCTAACACAATCACCTATTTTAGCATACCTCATTTCGAGAAACCTCTTATTCTCTTCTGTGACCCCTGCGAATTTGTAATCGGATGTGTCCTTAGCCAAGTACTTTGGGAATTTGAACACGCAATTGGGTATGCATTTAGGCAATAAAGTCAAGTTGAGCTCAACTACAGTAAACAGAAAAGGAGCTGATAGAGCTAGTTTATGGAAGAAAATTTACTCTTGTAAAAGATCAAGTTGCCCTAATGTGGTTGTTGAACCTGAAGGACCGCAGCAGTAGACTAAATAGGTGGGCCCTTAAATTAAGCGACTAAGATTATTTGGTAAGAAACAAATCAGGAATGCTCCATCAGAATGCAGATGAATTAAATCGCAATGTTGTGCAGGCCAATGAGATTCTGATTGTTGAACTATAAAAAGCACAGCACGATGATGAAGCATGCAAACAATTTATAGCATCCCCAGTCTTCACTTAGGGGATCGCATGGTTGTTCCTAAATATATTAGAGATAGGCTTTGACATAAATCACATGATACTACACAAGCATGCCACAGTGGTAAGATGGCAATTAGTTCACGAATAGCTTCAAAGTTCTGGCTGGCCATTTGTAAGTAGGATGTCGACAGTTATGTAATAGTGTTGCGTATGATGTCCACAAAGAGCAAAATATGTACAACTAAAAATACCCATTCAAACCCTGAGGCCACTAACCACTCAGCCTGTCGCCCTCGAAATCGGTGCCCCGTTTTCAATTTCATCTCCAAATCATAAATATTTTCTCTCAATTATAGATCATTTTTCCCGTTACCTGATTATGTGCTTCTAGCAGATATGATTGCGGAGACAGTCACTAAAGCTTTTGTGACACGTCCCGTTTTGCCACATGGCAATCCTCAAAGCATAATAGGAGATCAAGAGATTTCTTATCAACCCTTTATACACAGGTTTGCAATTATTAAAAATAAAAAATGGGTAACTACCCTAATCCACCCAAAAAGTAATGGTCGGGTAGAGTGTGTCCGTAAGGCTGTTCTCAGAATGTTGTCTTGCTATGTGTACCACAGCCACACAGACTGTAACAAACTATTTCGTTTCATAGTGTGTTTGTACAATGCAAGAGAGCATGATTCGATTGGCTGCACTCCATTTGAAGTGGTACATGGACGCAAAATGCATTCACCATTCGAACTATATCCATTGCCTCAGATGTTAATGCTCTAACAGTAAAACAATTATTTGGATATTTAAAAGCTGTCCGGAAGCAAGAACAGGAAAACGATGCTACTGTTCTCGTTAGGCAAGCTAAACGAATTCAGAAGAATGCAATAATGCGGTGTTCAGTAATCCGGCTTGAAAACGAAGAAAAACAAAGAAGTTCACACCTCTTTGGGAATGTCCTTACCAATTCACATGCCTGACCTCACCAGTAAATGTGGCATTATATTTAGACAGAGTAGTTGTGGTATACTTTGACGGGTTGCAGCTTTATGAGGGACGTCATAGCAGAAATTAGCTGACATAGCATGAACCCCCATGAACCACAGACTTTGCCGAGGTGGGGTGGCTTGCGTGCCTCAACGATGCAGATAGCCGTACCGTAGGTGCAACCACAGCGGAGGGGTATCTGTGGAGAGGCCAGACAAACGTGTGGTTCCTGAAGAGGGGCAGCAGCCTTTTCAGTAGTTACAGGGGCAACAGTCTGGATGATTGACTGACCTGGCCTTGTAACATCAGCTAATGTGGCTTTGCCACACAGCTACTGCGAACGGCTGAAAGCAAGGGGAAACTACAGCCGTTACCTTTCCCGAGGACATGCAGCTCTACTGTATGAACATATGATGATGGCATCCTCTCGGGTAAAATATTCCGGAGGTAAAATAGTCCCCCATTCGGATCTCCGGGCGGGGACTACTCAGGAGGATGTTGTCATCAGGAAAGACAATACTGGCATTCTACGGATCGGAGCGTGGAATGTTAGATCCCTTAATCGGGTAGGAAAATTAGAAAATTTAAAAAGGGAAATGGATAGGTTGAAGTTAGATATAGTGGGGATTAGTGAAGTTCGGTGGCAGGATGAACAGGATTTCTGGTCAGGTGAGTACAGGATTATAAATACAAAATCAGTTGGGGGTATCACAGGAGTAGGACTGATAATGAATAAGAAAATATGAATGCGGGTAAACTACTATGACCAGCACAGTGATCGCGTTATCATTGTCAAGATAGATACGAAGCCAACACCAACAACAGTAGTACAGGTTTATTTGCCAACTAGCTCTGCCGATGATGAGGAGATCGAAGAAATATATGAGGAGCTAGAGGAAATTATTCAGACAGTTAAGGGAGAGGAAAACTTAATTGTGATGGGAGACTGGAATTCGGTAGTAGGAAAAGGAAGAGAAGGAAAAATAGTAGGTGAATATGGACTGGGCAGGAGGAATGAAAGAGGAAGTAGCCTGGTAGAATTTTGCACGGAACATGATTTAATCGTAACAAACACATGGTTTAAGAATCACAAAAGAAGGTTGTATACGTGGAAGAGACCAGGAGACACAGGAAGGTATCAGATAGATTTTATAATGGTAAGACATAGATTCCGGAACCAGGTCCTAAACTGCAAGACATACCCAGGGGCAGATATAGACTCTGACCATAACTTGTTAGTCATGAACTGTAGGCTGAAACTGAAAAAACTGCAGAAAGGTAGGAAAATAAGGAGATGGGACTTAAATAAATTGAAGGAAAGTGAAGTCCTGGAAAATTTCAGAGGGAGATTTAGGCAACAATTGACAGAAACAGGGGGAAATAAAACAGTAGAAGAGGAATGGGTAGCATTGAGAGACGAAATAGTGAAGGCAGCAGTGGACAAAATAGGTAGAAAGGCAAGACCAACAAAAAATCCTTGGATATCACAGGAAATACTAAATTTAATAGATGAAAGGAGAAAATATAAAAATGCAGTAAATGAAACAGGCAAAATGGAGTACAGACGACTAAAAAATGAGATTGACAGGAAGTGCAAAATGGCTAAGCAGGAGTGGCTAGAAGCCAAACGCAAATCCGTAGAAGAATGTATAAGAAGGGGAAAAGTAGATACCGCCTACAGGAAAATAAAGGAGACGTTTGGGGACAGGTAGGGCAGCTCTACGAATATCAAGAACTCGGATGGGAAACCAGTTCTCAGCAAAGAAGGGAAAGCTGAAAGGTGGAAAGAGTACATAGAGCAGCTCTACAAAGGAAATGAACTTAGAGACGATGTTGTAGGAAGGGAAGAGGAAGTAGATGAAGATGAAATAGGAGATACTATACTGAGAGATGAATTTGACAGAGCCTTGAAAGACCTAGGTCGGAACAAGGCCCCAGGAGTAGATGACATACCCGCAGAGCTATTAAAGTCTCTGGGAAAGCCAGCCATGACAAAACTATTTGAACTGGTGTGTAGGATGTACGAGACAGGCGAAATACCCTCAGACTTTAAGAAAAATGTAATAATCCCCATTCCAAAGAAATTAGGTGCAGACAGGTGTGAAAATTACAGAACCATCAGTTTGATAAGTCATGGTTGCAAAATTTTAACACGAATTATCTACAGGAGAATGGAAAAGCTGGTAGAAGCTGACCTCGGGGAAGATCAGTTTGGATTCAGGGGGAACGTAGGAACCCGGGAGGCAATACTCACTTTACGTCTTATCTTAGAAGATAGATTAATGAAAGGCAAACCTACATTTTTAGCTTTTGTAGATTTGGAGAAAGCTTTTGACAATGTTGATTGGAATACACTCTTTCAAATTCTGAAGTCAGCAGGGGTAAAATATAGGGAAAGGAGAGTTATTTACAACTTGTACAAAAGCCAGACCGCAGTTATTAGACTCGAAGGGCATGAAAGGGAAGCATCAGTTGGGAAGGAAGTAAGACAGGGTTGTAGCCTTTCTCCGATGTTATTCAATTTGTACATCGAGCAAGCGGTGAAGGAAAGCATGGAAAAATTTGGAATAGGGATTAAAGTTTAGGGGGAAGAAATAAAAACATTGCGTTTTGCTGATGACATTGTAATTCTATCAGAAACAGCAAAGGACCTGGAAGAGCAGTTGAATGGAATGGAGAGTGTGTTGAAGAGAGCGTATAAAATGAACATTAACAAGAGCAAAACAAAAATAATGGAATGCGGTCTTAGAAAATCAGGCGATGCTGAAGGAATTAGATTAGGTAACGAAATAATGAAGGTGGTAGATGAGTTTTGTGACTTGGGTAGTAAAATAACATGCGATGGTCGCAGTACAGAGGATACAAAATGCAGAATGGCAATGGGAAGAAAAGCATTTTTGAAAAAGAGAAATTTGCTAACATCGAATATTAATTTAAGTGTACGGAAGTCTTTTCTGAAGGCATTTGTGTGGAGTATTGCCTTGTATGGGAGTGAAACATGGACGATAAGCAGTGCGGACAGGAAGAGAATAGAGGCTTTTGAAATGGTGGTGCTACAGAAGAATGCTGAAGATTAGGTGGGTAGATTGCATAACTAATGAAGAGGTACTGAACCGAATTGGTGAGAAAAGGAATTTTTGGCATACCCTGACTAAAAGAAGGGATCGCTTGGTAGGACACATTCTTAGACATCGGGGAATCGTAAATTTAGCATTGGAGGGAAGTGTTTGGGTTAAAAATCGCAGAGGGAGACCAAGATACGCGTATAGTAAGCAGATTCAAATAGATGTGGGTTGCCGTTCTTATGAGGAGATGAAAAGGCTTGCTCAGGATAGCGTAGTGTGGAGAGCAGCATCAAACCAGTCTCCGGACTGAAGACCATAACAACATAACAGCATCCCAAACCCATTAATACTAGCTCTGAAAGTGTGTACTACTGAGCAGCATACTGTTAAACGCCGGTATAATCAACGATCGATTCCCCCATACCAGCTCCACTGTAAGAACTGAACTGGTACTATACATTATGGCAAGGATTACAGGAGTCACTACTAGATACTAGAAGATTTATTATTATTAATGTAACTAATTAATTAATGATCAATATATCCTTAAGTTCAATATGTTATTCATCTTGTCCCCTGTTTTTAGGTGAACTAAGTGGCAGTTGCCATAGTGTGATATTTATCTTAAAGATGAAGTGAGCTAAGTTTGGTAATGTATTCTAATATTTGATGGTTGATGACAATGTTCATGAGTTCAACACACAACAGCTGATATGAGGGCCTTAACCTTTACAGACATACTATTCCTTTCCATTGTAGCGCTATTCCGTCGTATAGATGAAAAGAAAGTAGACCGACTGGCCAGAGAGACAATTTTGTTAGTCTGTCATGATATAACTTATGCATCGGATGCCTTCCCCATCCCTTCCTCCCATTTACTTACTCCATAAGAAATATGTTTCTCAATAAACCAAAAATCATAGTTCCAATAATTATTTTCTTTTGGTCCCCAATAGTCACCAATTACTATGCAATTTAGTATGATTTACAACTATTCAGTCAACATTTTCTTATAACCACTCACTTTCATATTCCTGACCTGTTGTTGTAACTGCCTAATTATAGTACTTTCTGAAAATATAACTGAAAAACCGATAGCCAAACTTTTATAAACAACTTCCTATACTGTATAGTTGCACTTTCTTAAAAAAGTACTCCCTCTAATGTACCTCATTTTCAATTGCAAGTCTACTAATCAAAGGAATATTTGTAGAATGAATGATACCCTCCTTTGGTTGCGGTTCTGTTAGAATAATGTATCTCAGATCTCCGTTTGTCCTATCTTTGAGTTGCATCTTTTGAAACAGAAACCTTTTTTGTGTTTAGCCGAAGCACTCTCGCCTAAAGAGCTCCTTGGCATACATCCCCCTCTACCCGTGTACCCACATTCTGTGTGTGCAAGCCAGACATGTTCAATAGACCCCGGAACCCAACCACGCCATGGTGCACGTCAAGGAATCTGCAGGTTGCATGGACACAGAACCGTCAAAGTTTCTGATTCATATCCTCCTCTTTACCAAAGGACCACAGTTGGTCCGTCTACTATTCTGCAGATGGTGAAATCTGCCTTCATCTTGCAAGCAGATAGCCGCGCAGAATCAGAGATGATCTATACCCGGGTAAAGTGACAAACATATTTGGTACCAAGGGCAAAGACTCCTGCATAGACATTACCAAATGATGGGTAGCCTAACGCTTCTCGCTAGCTTGTAATCTGCTCCCAAAGACAGACGTATGAAGAAGAAGTGACGAGGGCACGGACGGATATTCACAAGAGTGCGAGAAACGGGTGCCAGCTCTGCAGCGTAAACAAGGCAGCGAGCCGGAAAGGAGGGCTGTTCATTTTGTTCTGTGTGCACACATGCGAAGCCGACATAGTCATGTACCATCGAACCATCAATGTGAACTATTTATGAGGTCTGGAGCGTAACGTTTATAGAGAGAAATCGGCAATGGAGGTGAACTGAATCTTTTGTAACTCGTGACAACCCCAAAAGAAGATGTCCTTGGAGTACACAAATGAGAGCCTATTGCAGATTGTACAGGCCAAGATTGGAGATCAGAGGGAAGAAAATTGTTGCAGGAGCTCCGTGTCAGGGAAAAGTCTACACCAGTAGGCTCTTCACATGACTTGTTCGAATGCTCTGTTCACTAGTAGCACACCGCAGTGGTCTATTAAGTGCAGAATCCACAAACCTGAGGGTGATACTGAAATGTATTCCAGGCTAACATTGTCGATACAGAGCGGTATCAACACTTTTTAGTGCTGTAGAGGGGTGGAGCGATCTGTATCTCAGTTAGCGAAAATCTGCCAGCAATTTCGATTAAATTCACAAAAATGGGAAAGCCAATTTAACCGGGCGTCGAAAACACCACAAAAGTTAGTTGTCCTGGTTGCGAATGAGCAGTACAACGCAAGTAGAAGTGCACAATCCAGGACTTTGCAACTGAAAACTTGAAGCCGTGCTCAGAGTTCATGAGTGGCCCTTTCGTATGACCCCCTGCAGTCAACGCTCAGCAACACTAACGGAGGAAAAAATGAATACAAAAGTCGTCAGCATAATATTATAATAATGGCGATACTGAGGACTGATAGACCATGAATTACCACTAATAACAGAGGAATGCTCAATTGCAGATCCCCAAGGGGACACATTCTCTTAGATAGGGGGCATGGGGGTTGCACTTAATACGAAATAACAGCGCGACAGAAAGTTCGAAGTTAAGGAACGAGTCCTAGAGACCCAAATCGCGTAGTGTAATGAGTACATTTCTCAATGTTGTGTCTTAAGCCTTCCGTATGTCAAGAAATATGGGAAAGAAGTGCTGACGTCAGATGAACGCTACAGGGATGTAAGGCTCCACGTAAACCAGATTATTGGTGGTGAAGCGGCCTGAGATTAAGTCAGAAGACCCCTATATGCTAGGAGCCAACACGTCAGTCAGGTCACTATGCGTTTGGTAAAGATGCACCTCCAGTGAGTTCTCACCACTATACGATGATGACGCATATCCGCCATTGCGACTGGAAATGGTTTCTCTCACCAGATGAGGTTAAAGATGCTAAGATATGTCAGAGGACATCAACATAGAGGTGTTTAAGTACTCTATAACGAATTCGATCTGGTGCTGCAGCCGTATATGGGATATTAGCAAGGACACTGAAGAATTACTATTGACTTAATCGAGTATTGCGAGGTTAATCTCGGCTTATGTGAAGCGATAAGCGCTTTCGGCCCACTAGGTTGCTAGGACACAGAAGCACGAGAATAATGCTCAGGCAAGTGTGTCGGCAATTGTGTTTTGGTCTGTATAGAATGCTCCATCCATAGAAATCTTATGTCGTCCACAGAAGTCTGCTATACATACAAATGTCTGATTTCCGTCCACACCTGGGATGTACGAGATGAAATGGTTGACATGTACTCCCTCAGAACTCCTGCATTGCTGTTTTTATTAGTTGGCCTACTCTAGTGCTGAGCCGTTTGAAGGCAAAGAGGTGTATCATCAAAATAGTGCCGCTTACAATGATGCAGAGCTCGCTTACGGCCTTTAACTGGCTCAGAGGTATCTGGTCACTACCAGGACACTATCTTTAGCTAGGGGGATCCTGAAGGATAGGGATTACAGACTTGCCTGAAGAAACAATGCCCGTGTTTAGATTATGGCCACCACATCTATGTTACCGTGCTGTTCCAACAGGACAGCTTAGCCCACCTGTGCAAGTGTACACTAGACTGAGGCTAGAGTAATGTCAGGTAGTTCGGGAAGGGTCAGTACCACACAAGTTTCCATGCTCTTTCCAGTGGATAGATGGTAGAATGCCAGGGCTGTGAGGTGAAAGATCAATGTTCGAGTGGGTACTATGTGTCACGATGACATGTGTGGGAGCACCAATATTTAGAAGACAAATTTCGAGTAGTGTCAGGAGGTTTTCGACATCTCTACTTCAGCCAGTGGTCATGGTTCCATGCCGCAAAGGAATATGGGTGCTAAAATCACTCAATAGCTTAAACGTTGGGGGAGCTTGGACGGCATTGCTCCACAAAGCGTTTTGGGTTACTTCACCAGCCAAAGGAAGATTCCCATTCCAAACAGTGATATCCTATATTCCCCTTTTGCCTCTACAGTTGTTCGAATAGCTATAGACAGAGGACATAAAAACAGACTCCAGACACCCAGTCATAGGTCATAAAGTTTCATTCTACAAAATTCGTGATAGGTAAGAAGGCCGCAGGTCTACATTGCTAGAAACCATTTTACGTGATGGGTAATGCAGAATGAACTGAAATCCTTAATGAATGTTGCAACTCAGCCAGGTGGTGGACAAATCTGCCGCAGTTCCACTGGAGAATTAGTCTGTTTTCTGGAAAGTCATGAATAGACCGAGGAAACAGGTTATTCCTCAGGGTTATCTGTTGCCATCTGTCGAGTGCCTGTGGCATCAGTTTGTCTCCTTTTCTGATGCTTCTCTGAGGCTTAGATCCTCAGAGGACGCTAGGTTCTCCACCCCCCATCCCCAAAATCAGACATTTCAGGGGACGGTAGCGGGGAAGTTAGTGTAATATCTTTTCCTCTAACTGTATCTTCGGTTTCGAAGGCTGGAATGACTTCTGTGAAGCGACTTCAGGGACCGGAGACTACTGGGGTTCCTTCAGCCTCTCACTGAAATCCAGTTTCGTAGTGGAAAGAAACTGAGGAAGGTAGTGTCCCAAGGTACGCCTTCCTTGCTAGAGGTTGGTTGTTGTTTGTTCGGCTTATGGTTTCGAAGGAGGGCTGAGATATTTCTCCCAAGTTAAGTGTTTACAAAGCAACTGGGGAAAGAGACTGCCAAACACTGAAAGGGCAGGTGGAGTCTGGAGGACCAACAGTAGTATGTGAAAGTTTTGATACTCCATTATTTCCCTTATTTGTTGAGAATGCTGCAATCCGACTAGCAGGGACAGTTGTGTTGTCCAGTTAACATTGATGGGAGGGCATGCACAAAGAGCGTCCGGATGCGAAGGCCACTCGCAATCTTTACTTGTGGGACTGTAATTTCGTTGGCCTTTAAGTGTGATTGTATGCCCGAGAGGGTTGAAGTGATCACATACCGGTATGAAGTGAGACTTTAAGTTCCTCGCCATATGCAATGCGCCAATTTGTAGCAACAGAACACCGCATATGGTAGGAACTTAAAGCCTCACTTCTTACCGGTATAAATCACTTTAACCCTCTCAGGCACATAATCACACTCAAAGGCCAAGATCATAGCTGAGATAATTAGCCTTCCTATAGGCCCACTGTATGAGGAAGACACCTCGTCATTGGAAGTTGGCCAGAAACTCGTCCTGGATCTGCAGGAGGAAATCTTTCTATAATTTTTCAACAGGATCACGTTTAAACTTAAATATAAATTAAAAGTAGAGCACTGTACGTAATAAAAGCTTAATTCTGGGAGGAGGTATCCCGATAAGAGTTTACTATTATAAAAAGCTTAATTTCAGCAATAAAATTAACAGAAGATCCGTGTGAGCTACCGGCTACTTCCTGCTGCAAAACCTTGTTCCCTGGCCCAAATTGAGAACTGACTTGGTTCAAATTATTAGAATAACAGGAAGTTAACGACACAGTGGCCAACATACGTAGCAGCTCATACGAAATTCCACACAGACATTAATAAACAAACCACCACAATTAAAGTTATTTAATAAAGGTAGCTAAGAAAACATTTATGGTGCAACGGAACTTAAACATAAAAAATTGCATCTTAGCTTGTTCTCAGCACTGGTGAAATACAATATTAGAAGAGGGAAGGTGCTCTAAACGACTATTTATGGGCAAGTAAAAATTGGATTGAACTTGTTTATTCATGTCGAACTCAAGCAAAATGGGGAACCAATTTTGTTAATACAATAAAACTGCATCTCCTTACATAAATTAATACTGACGATGCCCAGCATTCAATTTAACATAAATTACACAAAACGTAACGCTACTGGGGGGGGGGGGGTTTAAAAACAACACTCACTCGCTCACACACACGAAATGCAACAGCGAAACTCACCAAAATCAGCGTGCTGAAACGAGACAGAAGCAGGCGCCGCTATCGTAGGCGAAATTCAGCAATCCACACAACACAATATACAATGAAACTGCGAAGATGGCTCTGATCTGTCGTGCCTGATTCTAAATGGTGCGTAAGTACAGCAAAGTTGAGTTGCATTCAGTTTAGACCGCGAGCAAACACGCTATCCACGACACACGGCTACGCTACGTGATCGCACTCCACTGAAGGTGAAGTGGTTAAAAATCGGACTCAACACACAAAATCACGGCGGATTCTTAAATTGCAATCTGCGAGTAAACTATCTAGGCACTGGTGTTATGAGAAGTGGCGTGAATTCAGGTGACTAGCTCAAGCCCCTGAAGTCGGAGTTCGGACCCACGTGGTTCCTAAAACCGATAAAAAAAATGTAAAAATTCAATTTACGAGAAAGAAAGAAAATTAACTACGGCATGCAACCCCTAGAACTGCGTAGAATTTCATAAGGAAGCTACTGAAATGCAGCAACATGCGATTGGGAGCGTTCACAGAGGCTGAATAAGTCCGGTCTCAAAACCGGGAAAAGTGAAATAATTTCAAAAGTCGGAAAAATTAAAAAAAAGAAAACTACGCCATGCAACCCATAAAAATGGCTCGGAGAGAATTACTGGCAAGGAATGAGTGCATACTACAAGTTCGGAGAAGAAATAGCGAAATAAAAAGAATATAAGAGGCAGGGAGAGAAGATCGCGAAATGTTAGTGGAAATCAGAAGGATACACGCATGGTTACTTGCATGATGGCCATGGAACATAGTGGAAGCTGAAGACTTTGTTCTAAGAACCAACCACGTGGAACACAAATCACTCATTGAAGGAAACAATAAGAAAGTTTTACATGCACTTTACAAAAATGAACATATCGTCTGTTAGCAACTGGGTCCCACAAAGCTAGAAGAAATTTACACAGAGTTCGTACACTGCCACATGATCACAAAAGGTTTGAATATACCAGGCCGTTATCAAACTGCAACTAGTAACACATACACCACGTTTATCTGTTCGAAATTACTTGATTGAAAAACTAGAACACATTTCCGCGTACGATCAGAAGGAATATTCCAAAAAAAGAAAGCTAAGTTCAACAGTCTAAGTTAAATATGCTAGACAAAGAAACCCTACCATCTCTGCAAGCACAAGAACCAATCTTATCTCACCACGATCCCAGCACAAAGTGACGATCCAGCGGCTAGGAGCTGCAAGAAAGCTACCGGAAGCTGGAAAATCCAATAAAGCAGCGGTGGTGGGTAGAGAAGATCGGAGAAGGCTCGTCGACTAGCTTGTAACCAAAGGGTGTAGAAACCTCTTTGGTCGCATCAGCAGCAGGGGTTGGTAACAACTAACTATCGACTCTGAGCCAGAGAGAACCATGCAAAGCGAGCTATCACCACCCACATTCAGGCAGCCATTAGATCCTCGTACATCCACTTAAAAGTAAAACAAGTACACATTCTTACAGGGACAATAATAAATTATTAAAAAAATCCTACCAATATTAACTAACGCTTCAGAAACTAATATTTTAAAACATGAAATAGAATTGCTATTCCTCATGCCTCTAAAATTTTATAAAAAATATGTGTTAGAAGCATCAACCAGCCTCTTACAGACGAGAATCACCTGCCTCCGCCAGAAGTGAACCATTTCCAGTTTTGAGATTCCAGCCACTTCTCGAAATCTGTCTTGCAAGTAGTGCACAGAAATCTGAGGCTTTGTTATAAAGAGTTCCCAATCACTTCTTCAGTACAGAAGAATTTCGGAGGGTATGGTTGTTCCCAGTCTTTAGACCTACGTTACACCCAAATGTAACTTCTTTATAGAAGATTGTGTCACTCGACACCCTAAATTATTTTATTTTACGCCTTTATTGCGGGTCATCAATTCTGACCAGTTGCCCACCTTTCGCCAACAAAGGTCACCAAGCAGAAAGACCAATGCCAGAAAGGCAGAACGGAATCTATCCTTCGCATGAACGGAGAGATGGTAGCAGCAGCAGCAGCAGTGTTGTATACCTAAAAGGGAACATGACAAAATCCGAACAAGAACTGGCAACCGAGCTGGATGTCAGGTGCAAGTTAGTACTATTATATAGTCGGTGCAGGAAGTGGCAGCGTTATTAGATGTGTTTGGTGCGCCGCATAAGGTGTCCTTGACAAAAGGCTGGATGACGGGTGCAGTTACAAGTCCGTATTTATAATCGGTGCAGAATGTGTTAATGCTCGATGCATACATGGCCCACAACGTAACACGTCTTTATCCAGATGGCACGCACCTTTGCAAATTCTGAAATTTGGAGGTCAAACCCGGAGACCAATCTTTATGATCGAAAGCTTGGAGACTCCTTTAGTTGACTCTTAAGCAGGAATACCTATCGCCAACTCCCGAAACGGTAGGGTAGCGTTAAGGTCACGGAATGAGTAGTGGTCGTAAACGCCAAGGTAATTCTTACAGTCCACTTCTGCACAGATTTCAGCTTCTGACATTTGAAACAGGAAAATACAGTTATATATAAAAGACATGAAGAGATTTTTTTGGCAGTGTCATTTCATCAGTAACCTTCTTTTACATGATGGATAGATATTCGTATTATATCACTGCTGGTACCAATACAAGAAAATTTAGATCATAGAGAGTGGATATTAATGACAATCGATTTCTATCTAAATCAGGACATCTTCGGGCCACCTGTACAGAAGAGGAACAAATACATAATGTGTGAATATGCACTACGTGATTTATAAATTTTTTGTTGGCATATTATATGCTGAATATATCGCCATAGGTCTTTATAAGAAAGATCCTATCAGATAGGTATTACTTATACATTTAAATATTGCTAATCATAGCGCATTCTCGATTAGCTGTTCCATAATCGTTTTTCAAAATCAGGTGATTGTTACACAAAAAAACATATGATCCTCCTTGATGAGGAATTAAATATATACTAACCTGAAAGCTCACCCTGATAAAATGCTTCTTTAACAGAAATACCTTAAGAATACCAAGTACTATGACAACTTTTCAGAGGTTTTTACAATTTTATAAGTTTTGCCAATTCCAATATATTCAATCGTCTACACACACACAAAAAAAAAAAAAAATGATTGTAGGTGTGTAACAGTTCTTTGGCTGTTTTTGAACACATGAGACAACACCAAACATGATAGGCCATCTGTGCACTAGTATTTTAGACCACAGGAGAGATTTTGTGGAAATGTGCCATAAACATGTTATTGATGTCAGTGGCTCAAGTATTAATTATGCTCGCACTTGAGTCTAAGGCTGTGAAACATCACCTTATTTTGAAAAACAACTACGGAACAGCTAATCTAGAATTCGTTCTGAATAGCAATATTGAAATGTACAAGTAATACTATTTTTAAGTACTTTATTATAAACATGTATTCAGTATATATTCTACTATCACATTATGTACTTAATCTTTTTCTGTACGGGAGATCCGAGGGTGGCCTGATTTGGACCGAAATCGATTATAATTCAAATTCAAATGTTCAATTGTTTGTTAAGCTTATGGGACTTAATTACGGGGTCATCAGTCCCTAAACCTACAAACTACTTATATACTACCTTATACTAAGGACGGCACAAATATCCATGCCCGAGGGGGGATTCGAACCCCAGACCGTAGTGGCCGTGCAGACCGTGACTAGAGCGCCTCAGTCCCCTCGGCCACCGCTGCCGGCCGATTTTAATTAATAAATATTTATGGTACAGCTACGTATTTTAAATATGCAATTCTTAACTTTAAAAGAACTAAGTATGACAACAAAGATGTATACCAGCCAAAATTATAAAAGGATGTTCCGAAGCCGCGGTGGAGTAGCCGATCGGTCTACAGCGTCTCGCTGCGGAGCGCGCGGTTGCTCGCCATGGAGGTTCGAGTTCTCCCTGGGGCATGAGTGTGTATGTTGTCCTTAGGTTAGTTTGCCTAGGTTTAAGTAGTTTGTAAGCTACGGACTGATGACCAAGCAGTTTGGTCTGATAGATTTACAAACATTTGGACATTTTTTTATGTTCCGAAAACGGTCGACTGAAGTAATTATCATAAATTTTAAGAAACATAAAAATGCCTTTATTACCAATCAAGAACAGCAAATCGGCACACATAAAATATTCATAATCAGATAGGCGAATTAATCTATCCACCACCCCCTCATACCCCTCCGCCTAACGTCCAAACTAATTAATTAAATACGCACTTTATTTATTAGGATAAGTCCTGTCTTCCTCTTTATGGATTTTTAATTTAACCTTGACCAAGTAGCATTATTAGCCTAGAAGTACATACGTGCAGTTCATAATCTTGGCAGTCTGAAGCACCAAAGGCACATAACGTACCGTTCTTCGTGGTATGTCGACTCATCATCGTCACGAAATATTATTGGAAGTCACATGCCGTGAGTATGGAACACATATAGTGCCATCCTACAGAAAGGGAGCACCAGCCACAGCACACCGGAACTACTAAACGCTGCGGACATGCAGCGTGTAATACACTCTTAGCAGAATCACAGGGGCACTCTGAAAGCGTATGACCGGCAATGCGTCAGGCCGATGAAAGTGAGATGGTGCTTTCGCAATTTGCATGCGTCACGAGGTGAAATGCAGCGTTGGGCAGTTACAGTGATTCCCGTGAAAGTTAAGTCGGATCATTACAGGTTCGGTTTGGATGTTACTTCTCACTCTACAAGATGATCATATGACGCCAACCACTGAATAAGAATACCCTAAGGTTGGAAGGCGGTTGCAACTGCATTTCACACTGTATTCTTTCTCTCACATTTGAAACTCACTCCACTTGTTTAATAATATTAAATAAATTCTATCACCATAAATACTATGACATTTTTATTTCACAAGACGTGAACTGATTAGGGAATGGTCACCAAAAACGTTAGGTTTTTGCGTTAATAAAATTCGTGTTTTTTGAATTATACACCACAACGTGACGATAGAATGCAATTCGGAGTCACACAGTTTACCTGCGTCTCAACAACTTGCATCTGGCAGACAAGAGTGCAGTCCATAAGAGACCTTCTAAACAACAGACTGAATAATGACTCACAGGAAAACATGGGACCTGCATTTAACTGAGTAAGTAATTGGTGAAAGGTACTTCATACGTACGTTGAGCCGTTCTTAAAGTTAGAACTAAAATGAGTACAGCTGAAATAAGTAAACCCAATTAACGCAGTCTCTTAGAATAAAGATGGAAAGTTTGTTATGAAATTAATCTACACTTAAAAACGAATTGCCACGTGTATGAAAGATCATACTCAAGAAACGGTCATCCGATTTGGCAATTTTTTCCTATTCTTAATTCCGAGGCTAAGCTTAGTTTAAAAGAAAAACTAGAAAATTTGCCAGGAAATTGGAAAATTCTGAAAAAATTAAAGATACATTTTCTATGGGACGTTTGTATTAATTCACCACTGAAACCATTGATATAAATAATTTACTTCTTTTTTCATCATGGTTCTCTAAAAGTTTTCAGGAGATTCGGAATTTGGGATAACAGCAAGTGATAGTCTAAAAATTGGAACAAACGCCAAATAACATAAGTTGTGAATGTACTCTCGACCATAACTGATATTGGAATGACATATGTGGCATATTACCTTGGTACCAGCTCTCGATTCGAGATTTTTTTTTTTTTTTTTTTTTTTTTTTTTTTTTTTTTTTTTTTTTTTTTTTTTTACTCTACAAGATACTGTTTGGAAGTTAAAGGGTACCTTCTAACTCACTCAGTTGCTGTGTTATCCGCCATGTAAGTTGTCATATAAATATTAGTTTATAAGGGATAAGGTTTGTAATATACGTAAGCTAATCTACGGGGCTTGGTTCAGGTTACTTGTTTGAGCGATCGCCGATAACAGATATATGTGGTACCTCATAGTTATTGGGAATGTCGAGGCGAACTGGAGGATAGTGAAGAAGATATATATATATATATATAGGGAGGGGAATAGGAGCAATTTTAGACTGAGAGTGTTTGCAGGTGATAGACAAAAGAAGGGGGAAGAGGAGACTCACAGGATGCGTGGGTAAGATGTGATTGACAGAGATTTTGGGGTGGGGGTGGGGGGGGAAGTGAGGGACAGATGAGAGTAAGAGGTGAAAGAGGGGAAGGAGGAGGTGGTGGATTAATGGAAGGTAGGCATAAATACATACGTTTATATGAAGAGGTGAGGTGGAGGGGATGAAAAGTTACAGGCGAGAAGATGCGATAGAATAACAAAAGCAAGATAAATCCTTGCGGACCACCATTATTAGTTATAAAACTTGTCTTTAAAATATATAGTCCCACGATATTGAGCATTTTATATGTAGAAACCTTCAGCGTTGTTTCATTTACGGTCTCATGTTAGTGTCCTGTCACTAAGAAATACTAGCAATACTGTTTACAGATATATACATCTAAAGATTTTGAATAAATAAATTACTCAAAAGTATACTGTATAAAGCTAGAAAGCTGCTATTAAAGAAATAGCTTCTTTACAAGGGAAACCATTTGCATTCAATCACCGATTACATAAAGTTTATGACGCATTGCGTTCACCTTTAGGAAACACTGTCATTATGCATTATATCGAAAAGCAACATGAATGCACAACATGAAAGCACCAAGTCTATGTAAAAAACTGTCGAAACTCTCCATCAGTTGTTTTGTTCTGGCACAATAGAAACACGTTACCTCTAGCTCTATGAATATCTTCACAGTTGGAAATGTTTTTATCCTTTAAGGTTCCAGAAAAGATGTAAATGATTTCCTAATCAGCAGCAACCAAGTCTGTGCGCCCCTGGTTAGATTGTCAACAACATTTTACTGCGCCATTGCATTTGCATTAACTGCCAGAATTTCACACTGTAGCGTAGTTTGGACGACAGTAGAATCGTGATGTATTACGCAAAGGAGTATGTATCGTATCACTCCCACACCGTGGTGCACGTGTTATTCTTAGTATAAATGTGTCTGTGTGAAACCTCTTCTGAGTCTGCACTACCGTCTTTGCGCAGTGATCCAAGTTTGGGCCGACATCAACAAATCAGTGTGAGACGTTGGTACGCATTACTGATAAGTTTTCTAAAAAAAAGGAAAAAAAAATGGCCAGAACCAAGATACTGGGAAAAAGAAGGGAGTCATAATGACATCCAGCTCGTATCATTCTGTTCCAGTATTTTTTGAGTCCTGTCTTCAAAAAAAAAAATGGTTGTACAACTTATGGGACTTAACTACGGGGCCATCAGTCCCTAAGCTTATAAACTACTTATGAACTAGCTAAGACTAAGGACGGCACAAATATCCATGCCCGAGGGGGGATTCGAACCCCCGACCGTAGTGGCCGTGCAGACCGTGACTGAAGCGCCCCAGTCAGCTCGGCCACCGCGGCCGGCAGTCCTGTCTTCCCCTCATACGTTAAGAGATAGTAGTAGTCTTCTTTTTTTTTTCCTGGTGTCCAACGAAAAATGTTTTTTTAATCAATTTCAAACCATACTCTGGACTAGGTTTTGTAGCAATTACGTCTAGATACGGCTTCTTTTCTAGTCCGTTAGCGGAACCATATAATTACCTGCCCTTCTAAATAATTCCTGCTGTGTATGTGTCTATTTATTTCACAGTGATTATACGAATCTTTTTCGTAGTAGAACTTATTTCATCACTTCCGTAAGTCAAGACTGATATCATCAACTATCTGTAAACCTCCCTTCATAGACCGTGGAACTGTGTCATTTAAGGCACTATTTTCACTTAATGGGCTTTATATTGTTGTACACCTAAAACTAGCTCTTTCCTTGCAGTAAAACGTAATTGTAAACAATGACGGAAACATCATTCTCTGATAAAAGTCCGCAGTCTGAAAGAAACGTAGGACACATGAAATAAAGCAAACGCAATGCATTTCTCCCTTAAGGGCTTTTAAATTGTCGGAACCGACCTCCGCCCCCTCCCTTGCACTGATGAACGTAAGTCGACAACATTTCCGTAAAGTGCGCTGAGTCAGGCAGCAGTCGCTCGGCCCTGGTAGGGGTCCGCTGCCGGCGTGGCGCGGCGCAGCGCGGCCCGGGAGACAGGCTGGGGCTGGGGCAACGTCCTAAATGCCGCCGCCGGCTCGACCGGTTGTTGGGCCACTGCGCCCAACTCGCGCGCTCATTGGCCGCCTGCACGAGGAAAACGAACGCCACGGGGTCAGTGTGATACACGGCACAAGGTCGGCCAGCAAGGATACGCCGCAGTCAGCCAACTGCTGGACCTGTTCCTCGGGAGGCGCTGCGGTGCACTGAAATGCCCCAACTGAAAAGACATTGCAATTCCATCACGTCCACTAGTCAATACTCAGTCACTCGCTTTTCTGTAATATTTACAAATATTGTTCTTAGCGTTTACTTTCTTCTGGCCTTTTAGTATGTCTAGGTATGTTACTATTTTAATTGCATTTTTCTTATAACAGATTTCTACTGAGGGGTCTCCATCGTTTACTATTCTGGACGTCGTCCTTCGTCCCTATTCAGGTTTGGCTTTCTCTAATGTCTTCATAATTCATATTCTTTTTCTTCCAATTCCTCTTATCCCATCCATTAGCTCATAATTCAAAGTGGTCATCAGTCCCGAGACTTATAAACTACTTAAACTAACTTGCTAAAGACAACTCTCTCTCTCTCTCTCTCTCTCTCTCTCTCTCTCTCACACACACACACACACACACACACACACACACACACACATGCTCGAGGGAGGACTCTAATCTCCGATGAGGAGCAGCCGTGCACTCCACAGCAAGGCGGCTTAGAGCGCACGGATATTCCAGCAGGGCCGCTGACACCTCCTACACAATATACGCCCCAGACAAGACTCTTTCCAGTTTCTGATCACCTTGAATAGTCTTCTTCATTCGTCCTTTTTAAGCTAGTCAGATCACTTCACCATACGTACTTTCCACCATAGCCACATTCAAAAATTCTACATTATGACTGCCTTGTTCGCCTCCGTAGCTCAGTGGTCTGTGTCGCTTGACTTCCACGCAGCGGGCGCGGGTTCGGTTTCCGACAGGGGACTGGGTGGTGTGTGTTTTCCTCATTATCATCTTATTATCATCGACAAGCAACCCGCGGAAAGGCGTCAACTAAAAAGGCTTGCAACAAGGCGGCAGAACCGCGGTTGCGGATTTCAAAAATGTTCAAATGTTTGTTAAGGGACTTAACTACGGAGTCATCAGTCCCTAAACTTACAAACTACCTATGAACTACTTACGAACTAGGACGGCACAAATATCCATGCCCGAGGGGGGATTCGAACCCCCGACCGTAGTGGCGTGCTGACCGGGACTGGAGCGCCTCAGTCACCTCGGCCACCGCGGTCGGCTTGCGGATTTCCCAACGAATAAATGCCACACGATCATCACTGCTGTACACTAAATCCAGATATGACATTCACTAGATCTTTACCCAACTTCCTTCAAACTCAAATTCTTATTGATTCAAATTTTGAAATGTTACATTTCCAATAAGTAACATTTTGCGTCACGTCAACTGTAGAATGACTATACAGAGTGTCGATATAAGAAATATAAATAACGACTGTAGAAATAAAATGTGAAGTATGTGAAAATAATTGTTGTTGGATAAATGTACATGTAAACGAGACAGTAGTATGGTAAAGCGGGTGTGACAACAGGGTACTGTAACGTACATAAAAATACATCAGTAAATACAAACGAGTATGTTATAACATTAGCCCTTTGGTCGCATATCACGTTAGGATAGATCGTAACAGAGCTAGTATGCGGTATGAAGGTGGTAGATGACAAGTCCAACACAGTTCGAATTTGTTGCCACTACAGCGTATAAGTAGGCGATTACGTATGTAAATTATCGAGCCACCTCCGTATCCGTTGTCTGCATCTAACGTTTATAAGACAAGTAAATGGAAATTACAAATGCTTAAAAAAATTTCAAATGTTTCTTAAGCTTATGGGTCTTAACTGCGGGGTCATCAGTCCCTAAACTTACAAAGTACTTATGGACTACCTTATATTAAAGAAAGCAGAAATATCCATGCCCAAGGGGGGATTCCAGCCTCGCGCATCGCAGCATAGCACCTCAATGCGCTCGACCGCTCCGCCGCGGCACAAATTCTTATTGAGGCAAAATTTGAAAGTACCATCTTACCTGTCCCAATGAAATTATCATAAAAGTACTAAAATAAATCACATTTTACAAGGACTAGATACAGTTCAATCATAAAACGATACGTAACTTCGTTTATACCTGTGCTCTTTGCTTACTACAAACCTGTGACATATTTTTTATTTAAATATTTTCTTGAATAAATAAATATCTTCAAAGAGTCCAACCCTAATCCGGGATATTTTCTTTCACTTTTAGTTAATAGGTTTCGTGAAGTGGCCTCTATACACAGAAATTACGTTTCTTTAGGTCAAAGATATGGTTGTATCAGTTCTAATAAATCTCTTATCAATACGTAATGTTATATTTTATACCGACGTAATATTTTTTAGTGTATGGAATGTTTATTTTTATTCTTCTACTGTATTTATTCCCTAAAGAATCACTATATTTTTCTTTATTAAGATAGTTTACCTTATTAGTAATTTGGTTCTACCAATAAAACAAAAATACTACTCTCCTGGTGTGATCTTTCTAGAATACCATGACAGTTATAATGTTTTACTTTATTCGTCCTTTTCGTAAAAGTTCCATTAAAACAACGAGATAAATAAACTACATGAATCTTTTTTATGCATCTAGGCTGGTTTATTTATTTATTCATTTATCTTATTTTTTTAAAGGAACACTAAATACAACTCTTAGCTTACGTGAGAGTTCTATACAGTTATCCCCTCTGATAATCTTTTTAAGTAAATATGGAAAAATTAAGAAAAATACACCCTAAGGCTACCCCACCACGTACAGCTCCGTATTTACTTTTAAATAGGTCTTGATGCTAGCTTGGAGCCTACTTCAGGTGTTGGCATTTTGTCAACTCTAATAAACAAGATTGTAACTTTTCCCTCCAAACCTAAGTCACTTTCAGCGGTCAGATTGTTACTCTAGATAGCCTGAAACAATTTTTATTGGTCCGAAGCCCTAATGATGTAATTGTTTCTATACATCACAGTTGAATTTCAGGTAACTAACGGAATACTAATTGCACAATTTGCAACCAGAGCCAGCCAAAAACATTATCAACAAAGCACGTGACCCATAGGTGGCTCACTGAACTCCTTCAGAATTCATACAAACACAATAAGTCTGCTTTTTCCAAACTGCCAGTTAGGTCCATTCGGGACTGACAACTACCCACACAAAAACCTATATTCAATAGGCACGTTTTCTAAATGAGTTACTTAATGCTGCCACACAGCGTTAACTTCAATAACCATTTTAAACCAAACTAGCTACTTCCGATGTACCATCATTAATACTGGCTTGACAAATCTAGAAAAATATCTTGGCAAGATACACTGTTATAAGTAGTCATTACATCACTACCGTCCACATAAATCACTGGAAAATTCTGTCACCGAAAGTTCTATTCCATAAAGGAAAGAAGGGTGTCAAATTCTCACTTGGATGATAAATTTAACTTCCAATGGAAAACTACAAATATCTCCGGCATCACATGCAATATTATTCCTTTACGTAATAGATGTTAAACGTGTGACGGACATGACCACTAAAATGTAACTCTGCAGCTAAAAGCAATCAGATCGGCAACTAGCAAGCAATTTAACTGCAATCAGTTTTATGAACCAATAAATTATTGGGAGAGCTTCATCTTTCACTGTACAACAATCATTAATATTCGTTTTCAGGCTAAATTGTTACTTTCAGTGGTTGTATTCTTTGATCTGTTCATATTATCTTGAATATAAACTTCCATTTAAAATATGTTTTTGGACACTCGTTCATGTCTCTTTTGCATTTCATAAGCGCAAAATCGAGAACACACACACATAAACAAACACATTTTGTTGAACAAAAATAGTTAAAATTTTTGTTTGAATGACTCTGTGGGAAATAATTATAAATAAATTATATTCATTACTTTTTTTGTAATAATTTGAATCGGACCCTTTCGAAAACTTCATAACAAGTCCACAAAATAATTTGTCCCATTACAGAGCCCCCTCCTCGCTTCAACTATAATGACCTTATTACTAGAAAAGTAAAAAGAATGTTTATTCATTACTCTATTATCTTATCAGAATAACATATTTATTACACTATTTTCTTACCAGAATAAGGTAACATCATAATAACTTAAACTTGACAATTAACGCTGCATATGGGACACTAAAAACCTATCTTTTGGTGTCCAAAGAGATAGATCGTTATTGACAACATGATTACATTTTATTAATTCCGAAAGTAACAAAAATATTTCAATAACCTTCCAAATAAAAAAAAACATAATAACAACCGATTGACACCCGTTGCATTTTGCTATCACTTATACAAACATATTATGTGGGAATGCTTCAGCTGAAGAGCTATTAAACGAAATGAGAGCCAAATACTTTCAGAAAAAAAAGTAAATAAAATAAACCCCACTTCTGGTCATAACAGTCAGAAGATGGTCAGGACAGAATGAGTAAATGTCAGGTTGCTTCAATAAAATTCATATTGAACGGCTGAGATATGAACGACTGTGTATAGATGGAAAGCGGTAAAAATGAGTCTGGACCCTCAACAGATGAAGAAAGGAAAATAAGACCAGACTATTCAGAGCCGAAGAAGGACTGATGACAGGACCCCAAAGACAGGAAACTCACACCACCTACCACCCCAGGATCCTACGACCCAGTTACAGTGAACCACATTGCAATAGGCGTCGTACCTTTATCTCCCCCACCCCTCCTTCCCGGTCAGTACAGCTCGCAACTGTTCATAAGAAGCCGCCGTGGAAGACTGATAACGAACATGAAATTGCACTTAACACAAAAATTTTAAATCTCGTAAACAACAACTTGGGCTATCCCCACCATCTTCGGACGATGGTGGTTCCAATCCACCTCTGACCATCCTGATTTACGTTTTCCGTGATTTCCCTAAATCACTCCATGCAAATGCCTGGATGGTTCCTTTCCAAGGGCACGGCTGATTTCCTTTCACATCCTTACCCACACAACCCGAGCGTCAGCTTAGCCTCTAATGACCACTCTGTCGACGGGGCGTTAAACACTAATTCTCCTTTCTCCGTCCTTCCAGACCCTCACCCTTCCAGGAAGCCGCCCCCGGTCCGCCCCCAACACCACAGGCGCCTAGATCACCCGTGCTCTAACTGCTCAAAGTGATTTTGATAACTGTAATTTGCATATCAATTCAATTACGACAACTTATATTTACATTAACAATTCTTTTGGAAATCGTCAGTGAGCAACAGCATCTGAATGCTGTTCGTAAGTAATAACAACAAAATGTTCAAATGTTTGTTAAGCTTATGGGACTTAACTACGGGGTCATCAGTCCCTAAACTTACAAACTACTTATGAACTACTTACGAACTAGGACGGCACAAATATCCATGCCCGAGGGGGGATTCGAACCCCCAACCGTAGTGGCCGTGCAGACCGTGACTGGAGCGCCTCAGTCCTCTCGGCCACGGCGGCCGGCTAATAACAACAATTGTTTACAAAACATTACCAGTGATGTCAAGGGAAATGTGTGTACATTAAATTGAAGTGAGCTTGATGGTAGATCGATTGGGAGGGGCTGAAGCTTGAAGAGGGGATCAGGTTGATGTTTTTCGTGTGGTCGTTACTCCGCAGACTGGTTTCATGCAGCTCTTCGAGCTACCCTGTTCCATGCAAGCATCATCTGAGAATAAGAATGGCAAACTACATCCTTCTGAATCTGCTTACTGTACACATCCCTCGGTCTCCCTCTACGATTATTACCACACCCGCTTCCTTATACTGCTAAGTTGATGATTCCTTGATGCCTCAGAATTTGAGCCACCAATCTATACCTTCTCTTAGTCAGGATATGCCAGAAACTCCTTTCCTCCACAACTCTGTTGAGTATCACCTGATTAGTTACGTGATGTACCCATCTAATATATTTTATTCGTCTGTAGTTCTACATTTTAAAAGTTTCTATCATCTTTTTGTCTAAATTGTACATGATCTACTCCCATAAAATACTACACTTCAGACAAATGCTTTCAGAAAGGACTTCTTAGCATTTAAACTAATATACGAAGTTTACTAATTTCGCTTCTTCAGAAACGCTTTTCTTCGCATAATCATTCTGCATTTTATATCTTATTTACTTCGTCCATCAGAAGTCATTTTTCTACCCAAATAAGAAAACTAATCTACTACTCTTATGTCTCATTACCTAATCTAATTCCTTCAGCATCGCCTGATTTCTGAAATTACGTACATTGCCCTTGTTTTATTCTTGTTAATGTTCATATTGTACCTTCTTTTCAAGACACTGTCTATTCCGTTTAATTGCTCTTCCAAGTCCTTTGCTGTCTCTGACAGAATTACTATGTCGTTAGCAAACCGCAAGGTTTTTATTTCTTGTGCATGAACTTTAATTTCTTCCTCAAATTTCTCTTTGCATTTCTTCACAGCTTGCTCATGTACAGATTGAACGACATTGGGGAACAGCTACAACCCTTACTCCCATACTCCCATCTCAACCACAGAGACCCTTTCACGCCCTTCGACTTTAATAACTGCTCTCTGGTTTTGTACAAGTTGAATATCACTTTATATACTTTAGCCGTGATATCTTCAGAAATTGAAAAAGTGTATTCCAGTCAACATTGTCAACAGCTGCCTGCAGACTTACAAATACTGTAATCGTAGGTTTCCCTTTCCGTAACCTATATGCTAAGATAAGTCGTAATGTCCCTCTCATGGTCGTACATTTCTCCTAAATGCTAGCTGATCTTCCCAAACTTCGAATTCCAGAAGTTCTTCCATTAATTTGTAAATATGTTTTGTTAGTATTTTGCAACCATGATTTATTAAACTGAAAGTTCAGAAATTACGACATTTGTCTGCACTTGTCAGGTAGGAGCATTGAATCGGAGTCCTGGGTTCGAAACCTAGTCAGAACTATCCATCCCCTAAATTTCTTTGGCGGGAGGAAACATTTTAATTTTCACCACAAACTGCAATACATTGATACGCAAATGAATGGGACGATAAAGCTAGCTACGTACATTCTTTTATGATTAATTTAAACAATTATAACAGAAATCAAACATTTAGGACCACCCGAGAAATGTTTCTTTTTCGAAGTCAAAGAGGGCTTGGGTCCATCTTTACAAACACTCTTTCGATGACCTGGTGGGTAAATGCACTACACATTTTGTGTACAAAAAGAATATTCAAATTTACAGGTAGGAATAGTGAAAATTTTTGGGTGAAATCATTACCTTCTACAAATTCTCTCGATTCATGCGATAGATACCACGGAAAAGGGTAAAATGTAACCACTAGTAACTCAAGACCTAGAGGAGAATCTAATTTTAAAAGTAAGAACGCCCAACGATAATGTGAATACAGCTCGATGTCCGAAGAGCCCGCATTGAGACACCTCGCGTCAGTGCAACTAATCACCTGTACAACACTGTTACTATCCTCCAATCGTAACTTGAACATCAAGATCACTCCTATACCCATCCATCTTCCACTGATACAAATTCACAAAAGCACACGACCGTTAAATATACAAAAGTAGCTGAAAACCCGGCGTTGCCCGGGATGTTAAATATCTGCTGCGCTGCATGTAAAACTGCAGTAGGTGTAGATGGAAAGCACATATTATAAAAATCAGGTTCCAGGCTGCCGATTCCGACTTTCCGGATATACACCATTTTCCATCCAAAGGTTTATTGATACCACTTATTCTGCGATTTCTGCCAAATTATCAAGCTGCTCTCATCACGAGATCTAGTGACGACTGATGGTACTATCTTTAAGACGAATATTTGCGCTGTAATTTATTGAAATGATATGAATTAGTCAGCTTAGCACAACACAATTTATTTCGTAGCATCTAGCTTTCGTTAATTTTCTGTATTCTTCATTAGAGTAATATGTAAAAGTTTGAAGTAAATCAGCCAAGAACTTTTTCTCCATTTATATATTTCTTGTGAAATTTTGAAGCCGCGGCGAAGTGGCCGAGCGCATTTAGGAGCTACGTTCCGATGCGCGAGGCTGTTCCCCGTCGAGTTTCGAATCCCCTCCCCCCTCGGGCATGGATACTTGTGCCGTCTTTGGTATAAGGTAGTTTATAAGTTGTTTATAAGTTTAGGGACTGATGACCCCGCAGTTAAGTCCCATAACCTTAACAAACATTGAATATTTTGAAGTAAAAGAACCTTTATGATTTCTTTTTTCCTAATGCAATAACCTTTCCCCATCTATATAACACACACACACACACACACACACACACACGACATATGTATATCTTCCAGGCTCTAATATGAACAAATTCTTTGGTGAGCCCGCCCCTGACATGAAGATGCCAAATCCATTCCGAAGTATTTAATAGATTGCCCTGTAATTTATTAATCGTAATAGAAAATGCAAGTTCGAATGGAAACTGCAGTCTCTTAAAGGTAGATTTGTGGGTTATAAAGGGTATTCGTTGGGTGTACTCTTTTTCATTCTATTCCTTTCCTTGTAGCTCTATTGAAGTAAACTGCTTTCGCTTCCAGCCGGATGGAGCAATTTTCCATGAACGTTGCTGTTTATGTGCTCATATCTCATGAACTACGTGGCGGAATGTGATACAATTTAGAAGCTGCATCCAACTATATGTGTGTATACTGTCTGTAAAATTTCCTGTCGCTACAATTTGTAGTGTTCAAATTATAAATTGTAACGTCATACCGAGAGCCATAGTTTTACTTCATAAACAGCGGAAAAGTATTAAGCGAGAAACTTTTTTCCTTTCATCATTTTACTATGGTTGCCAGTGAGAAAAAGTTTAATAAAGGTTTGCAATTATGTTTAAAGTCTGTTGCAAGTCGCTAAGTACTGTCATTCTCATACAGTGTATTTCGAAAGTCTCGCCACATTATATGGCCTTTTTTGCGATTTCTATTGGTTACGACGTAATATCTTCTGAACCATGTGCCTTATGTGATTTTTAACCCTGCAGCAATTGTTACCTCACGGTAAGGAATGTGTGCACCAAATTTGGTTGAAATCGGTCCAATGGTTTAGGAGAAAATGAACATCATTGTCGCAAAATGCAGCAGTTTTTCGCGCATCTCATTGTTTATGACGTCATATCTCGTGAACTATATATCGTATCTGATTCTTACACTTACGGCGACCGTCCTCATGGATTGAAGCTTACGTGTACAAAATTTCATAAAAATTGGAACATAACTGTAGATTTGTATGCAACACGTTCAAACATACGGACACTGCTTTATATATTAGACTAGCTGAAAACCCGGCTTTGCCCGGGTATTTATTTATTTATTCCTGTCATTTTTCAGGTATATATTCATTTGAATAAGTGCTATATGCCTGTAAAATCTCTTGGGAATACAATTAGTAGTAAAGAAGTAATAGTTTAAAACTTGGTGCGTGATGGGGCAGTTTTCCGTGAAAGTTACGGTTTCTGTGCTCATATCTCATGAACTACGTGTCGTACTTTGATACAATTTAGAAGGTACACTCAAATATATATGTGTATACCGTCTGTAAAATTTCCTGTCGCTGCAATTTTTAGTGTAAAATTGTAACGTTACTGTTTATGTGCTCATATCTCATGAACTACGTGTCGGAATATGATACAATTTAGAAGCTACATTCAGCCATATGCGTGTATACTGACTGTAAAATTTCCTGTCACTACAATTTGTAGTGGTCAAATTATAAATTGTAACGTCATACCGGGAGTCGTAGTTTTACTCCATAAACAGCGGACAAGTAGTAAGCGAGAAACTTTTTTTTCTTTCATCATTTTACTGTGGTTGCCAGCGAGAAAAAGTTCAGTAAAGGTTTGAAATTATGTTTATAGTTTGTTGCAAGTCGCTAAGTACTGTCATTCTCATACAGTGTATTTCGAAAGTCTCGCCGCATTATATGGCACTTTTTGCGATTTCTATTGATTATGACTTAATATCTATTGAACCATGCGTCGTATATGATTCTTAACCCTGCAGCAATTGTACCTCACGGCAAGTAATGTGTGTACCAAATTTGGTTGAAATCGGTCCAGTGGTTTAGGTGAAAATGAGCAGTATTGTCGCTAAATGTAGCAGTTTTCCTCGCATCTCATTGTTTATCACGTCATATCTCGTGAACTATGTATCATACGTGATTCTTAGACTTACGGCGACCGGTCTCATAGATTGAAGCTTACGTGTACAAAATTTCATAAAGAGTGGAACAAAATTGTAGTTTTCTATGCAACATGTACAAATATACGGACACTCTGCTTTATATATTAGATGAAAAATATTTTTTAATGGTCGCTAGGAGCCTTACTTTGATAATAAATTTATATACACAGACGCTGCGTTGGTGGAAACTAATCAACTTTTAGACTTCGAACTATCACAGACTTAAAACCTTGGTTTCGCACCACAAAATTTATTTGACTTGGAGCAAACCGTATCTGGCACCAGTGTTGAGTACAATTTACGAAGTTAAAAAAATTGCATTATCAAACATACAGACGATCGTATTCTAATCCCAGCTCCTTTTTTACTAACGTTCTGATCCAACTTACATGTAGCATTCTCAGTATGTGGCCATAACAACTTGCAAAGTCAAACCAGACAGGACTACCATTGCAGTCATCACTAACCCAAAACAAACGGACAACGGACTTCGAAGATGTCCTTATACCCTTTACACAAAACAAGCTACCACACACAGCCTTCTGAGATATCCATCAACGCAATTTAATAAAGTTTCAAACCCTTACAACCCAAACGCCTTATTAGCTGGTGGTGGTGGTGTTTAAAGGGGACTCAACTGCTGGGTTATCAGTCCCCTGTTCCCAGCTAGGAGTGAACTGTTAAAAGTTTCCTTTTCGTCGCATACTACTCTAAGTCCAGGATGCTCCAGGTACAGAGCGACAGTCAATCGTAAAATGATGACAGAACAATGGACAAGACAGGAGTGGACAAAATAGACAGAAAACTAAAACAAGGCTGCAGAAGCGTGTGGCTGGCTGATCACAAAATAATACAGGATGAGCCAGCCACTCTGCACACTTTAAAATCCGTAGTTAAAAAACAAGTCATAAACCGTAAAATGACAGTGGCCTATTGTTCTGGAGGGGGGAAGCCCGACAGGGCGGGCTTATAGGCCCCACCACTAAATAGACCCATAAAAGCCAGATGCGCGAATAAAACCTAAAACACGATCGACCATAGCAGTATCGTCTCCTAACATAAAAGGAAGCGCATCTGGGAGATTAAAAGATTGTGGCAAGGCAATTAAAAGTGGACAGTCTACCAGGATGTGGACCACTGTCAAGGGGTCGCCACAGTCACACAGTGGTGCGTCCTCCCGCCGAAGAAGGTGGCCATGCGTCAGCCATGTGTGGCCGATTCGTAGGTGGCAGAGAACAACAGATTCCCTACGAGACGACCGCAGTGAGGACTTCCATACGGCCGTAGAGAGCTTCACTGCACGAAGCTTGTTGGGGTGAGCAGAGTTAGCCCACTCGTAGTCCCACAGGCTACGGATCTTCCGATGGAACTCCAGTCGGAGATCGCTCTCTGGAAGACCAATAGCCAATGGACTGGAGGAAGTAGCCTGCTTAGCCAGCTGATCCACACGTTCGTTTCCAGGAATGCCGATGTGGCCTGGGGTCCAAACAAAGACCACCGAGCGACCAGACCAAACAAGCCTGGAAAGAGACTCCTGTATGGATTGCACCAAAGGATGTTTCGGGAAACATTTGCCGAGGGCTTGCAAACCACTAAGGGAGTCAGAACAGATGACCAGAGACTCCCCATGGCAACCTCTGAGATGTTCAAGTGCCCGATAGATGGCTACTAGTTCCGCTGTGAACACGCTACTTCCACAGGGCAGTGAATGCTGTTCAGTATGTGCACCATGGACGTATGCATAGCCAGTACGGCCGTCGACCACAGAACCGTCCGTGTACACGACGTCCGCGCCACAGAACGACTCCAAAACCGCCTGAAACTGGCGAAGGAGACTCAGTGGCGCTACAGAGGCTTTTGATACATGCGCCAAGTCCAGCCGAAGCTGTGGACGTGAAAGTGACCAGGGAGCGATGCGGTAAGGCCTGTGACAAGCAGGAGGGATAGGAAGGGACTCAAGAGACGACAGGACGGAACGAACACGCACCGCGATCGGAAGACCCGACCTCGGTCGTCGTTGTGGAGATGGAAGTGCAGCAGTTCGAAAAAGAAGCCTGCGATTCGGATGATGTGGTATCTCATGAACATGGGCAGCATAGGAGGCCAACAGCTGCTGCCGGCGAAATCGCAGGGGAAGGACTCCAGCGTCAGCTAGTAGGCTTTCCACTGGACTTGTCCGAAAGGCCCCTGTCGCTAAACGGACGCCACTGTGAAGTACTGGGTCCAAGGCCTGCAATGCAGATGGGGCTGCTGAACCATACACAAAGCTCCCGTAATCCAATCGCGACTGAATCAGTGCCCTGTAGAGCTGCAAAAGACTCGTACGGGCGGCTCCCCAACTAGTGTGGCTGAGGCAGCGGAGGATATTGAGGTGCCTCACGCACTTCTGCTTGAGCTGGCGAAGATGAGGCACCCAAGTGAGCCGGTTGTCGAAGAGCATGCCAAGAAATCGGTGAGTCTCTTCGACACGAAGAAGTTCGTCATATAAATATAGCTCTGGGTCCAAATGGACAGCTCGACGACGGCAGAAGTACATAATCCGGGTTTTGGATGGAGAAAACTTGAACCCATGGGTTGAGGCCCACGACTGCGCTTTTCGAATGGCTCCCTGTAGACGCCTTTCAGCTACCCCAATGCTTGCTGAGCTGAAGTATAGGCAGAAATCATCGGCAAACAAAGAAGAAGAAACCGATGACCCCACTGCCTCAGCAAGTCCATTGATGGCAATTAAAAATAGGGGTACACTAAGTACAGAGCCCTGTGGGACACCGTTCTCCTGGACGTGAGAGGAGCTGAGGGAAGTACCAACCCGTACCCGAAAAGATTGGAGGGAAAGAAAGTTCTGAATAAAAAGTGGGAGCGGACCTCGCAATCCCCAACCGTGCAGTGTAGCCAGAATGTGGTGGCGCCAAAAGGTATCGTAGGCCTTTCTGAGGTCGAAAAAGACGGCAACAAGGTGCTCACGCCTGCTAAATGCCGTACGAATGGCGGACTCCAGAGCCACTAGGTTGTCGACAGTGGAGCGGCCTTGACGGAAACCCCCTTGACGTGGGGACAACAGACCCCGATGTTCTAGGATCCACATAAGCCGCCGGCTCACCATACGTTCGAATAGCTTGCACAGAACGTTGGTGAGGCTGATTGGGCGGTAACTATCAGCCACCTGTGGGTCAGCACCAGGTTTGATCACCGGAATAATGATGCTTTCCCGCCATTGTGACGGGAAAGCCCCCTCCACCCATAAACGGTTAAACAGGGCGAGAAGCTGGTGTTGAAACTCCACGGAAAGGTGCCGGATGAACTGGCTGTGAATTCTGTCCGGTCCTGGAGAGGTATCGGGGCATGCGGCAAGGGCAGTTTCGAATTCCCATTTACTGAAAGCAGAGTTGTACACTTCGGCGCGACGAGTGTGAAAGGACAGCCGTCTCTGTTCAACACGCTCCTTCAGTGCACGGAAGTCCGCACTGTATTCACATGTTGCAGAGGTGCGAGCATAATGCTCGGCCATGTGTTCTGCAATGGAAATCGGGTCGGTGCATAGGGTACCCTGGATGCGTAGGCTGGGAATCGCCGCCGGTGGACGGTACCCAAATAGGCGCCGAACCTGCGACCACACCCGAGATGCTGAGGCGCGACGGCCGATGCTGGCGACATACGTCTCCCAACAGTCCCGTTTACCCTGCCTGATGAGCTGTCGAGCCCGGGCCCGGAGCCGTTTAAAATCTATTAGGTGTTCTACAGTGGGGTGCCGACGATGCCGCTGGAGCGCCCGACGACGATCCCGAATGGCCTCAGCGATTTCCGGCGTCCACCAGGGCACAGACTTACGCCGTGGGGAGCCAGAAGTGGTGGGAATGGTTGACTCAGCGGCTGAGACTATCGTGCTGGTTACCTGGTCAATCGCCATGTCCACGTCAGCTGGCAGTGGAACAGGAACCGTTGCAACTGAGGTGTAGCGTTGCCAATCAGCTCGACGGAGAGACCATCGAGATGGGCAGCCCGGAGGTTGAAAATCCAGGAGCGACACGAGGATGGGAAAATGGTCGCTGTTGCAAAGGTCATCATGGATCCTCCACTGGAAATGCGGGAGCAGGCTCGGGGTACAAACGGAGAGATCTATAGCTGAGTAGGTGCCTCGTGCCATGCAAAAATGCGTGGGTGCACCAGTGTTTAACAGGCAGACGTCTTGCTGCGATAAGAGCGTCTCTATGTCCCTACCGCGAGCTGTTGTCTGCGCTCCACCCCACAAGGGATGGTGAGCATTGAAGTCCCCCAGAATCAGAAATGGTGGGGGAAGTTGTGCCACCAGGGTAGCAAGGTCAGTAATTGAAATCATCTCATCGGGAGGAAGGTAAAGTGAACAGATCGTCAGTTCCTGTATAGCCCGGATCCGAACACCCACCGCCTCAAGATTCGTGTGTAGAGGCACAGCGGCACTGGGGACAGTGGCAAGGACGTAGATACAGACACCTCCAGAGACCCTGTCATATACGAGACGATTTTTGTAATAGCCCCGATACCCACGAAGGGCTGGGGTCCTATTAGCAGGAAACCAGGTTTCCTGCAGGGCTACACAAAACGCTGGGAAGCGGCACAACAAGTACTGTAACTCTGGCAGATGGTGGAAAAATCCGCCACAGTTCCACTGGAGGATCAGAGAGCCTCCTGGTCGCTGGGGCATGCTGAATTCGGCGGCGCGGTAGGGGTCGCAGTATCTTCTGCCGTCGCCGATTTCTGAGGCAGAGCCTCAACGTCCATGGCTTCCGCAGACTCGGCAATTGCCAAGTCTTTGGGGGACGCGAGAATCTCTATCTCGTCCTCAGAAGAAGAGGTGGAGGGGGGTGGTGGCAAGGTTGCCACCAGGGTATCCTTCTCCTTAGGTGGTTTCTTGTCTTTCTTCTTCTTCTTCGTTTCGCGCTTCTCTTTAGGTTTCTCATGCTGGGAGGGTGCTGCCAGCTCAGTCCCCAGGACTGAGGAGCGGCGTGCAGCCCTGCGACCAGCTGGCAGTACTTTCTGCCATCCACTGGCATCCGCTGATTCAGCGGGAGAAACCTTAGAGGGAAGGGATCCAAGCGACCCCTTCCTAGCGCGAGGAGCCAGAGCAGGCTGTTGTGACTCTGGCTCACATGTGGGGACTGATGTCCCCATTGGTTGGTGGATTTTTGCTTCCAAGGCAGGGGCTTTGGAAGCAACAGTGTGAGATGTGCCCCCTACCACTAAGGGGGCAGATGGTGACGGTTGGGCTCGAGGGCCCACTGTGACAGACGGAACTGGCGGTAAACTAGTCTGTGGAAAAGGTTTCGTGGCTGCTGCATAGGTTGTTTTGATGCTGACCGGGTGGAGTTTCTCATATTTCCTCTTGGCCTCGGAATAAGACAGCCTATCCATGGTTTTGTATTGCATGATCTTCCTTTCTTTGTGCAGTACAGAGCAGGTAGGCGAGCAAGGTGGGTGCTGCTGTCCACAGTTAACACAAATGGGAGGTGGTGTGCAAGGGAGGTCCGGGTGCGATGGACGACCACAGTCCCGACAGGTGGAGTTGGCGGTACACCTGGAGGACATGTGCCCAAACCTCCAGCATTTAAAACAGCGCATAGGGGGAGGAACGTAGGGCTTTACGTCACACTGGTATATCATCACCTTGACCTTCTCAGGCAATGAGACGCCCTCGAAGGCCAAGATGAATGCACCAGTGGCGACCCTGTTGTCCTTCGGACCCCTATGGACTCGCCTTACAAAGTGGACACCTCGCCGTTCCAAGTTCTTGCGGAGTTCGTCATCTGACTGCAAAAGGAGATCCCTATGAAAAATCAAACCCTGTACCATGTTCAGGCTTTTGTGTGGGGTGATAGTAACGGGAACATCACCCAGCTTGTCACAGGCGAGCAAAGCCCGTGACTGTTCTGGGGATGACGTCGTTATTAAAACTGACCCCGATCGCATCTTCGACATGCCGTCTACTTCTCCAAACTTATCTTCCAAGTTCTCGATGAAAAAGAGAGGCTTTGTGTTCACGAAAGATTCACCATCAGTTCTGGAACATACTAAATACCTTGGAGCATTTTGTTGTCCTCGGCTACGAGACCTGCGTTCCTCCCATGGCGTGGCCAAGGAAGGGAACGACTGGGGGTCATAAGTCTCAGCATTGAATTCTACTTTTCCTTTCTTAGAGACGGTGGATAAACGCCCACCAGCGTTACTCTGGGTTCTTTTCATCGTGGTCCCACGAGCAGCTAGGGAAATGAAGGTCCACCCAGGCAGAGCCCCGCTTGCCTGGGTAAGCCTTGTACAACTGAGGTGCGGCAGGTTCCTCAGAGGTTGCTCGCTAGTGGCTGTTCTACCTCAACAGCCATGCATCTCCTCGGCACGTAGCACACCTTGAGATTGAGGTTTTTTTTAGAGAGGTCTGTACCGTCCTCGCGACCCGGGCGATGAAGCCAAGATCCCCGGGCTCTGAAACGTACAACGTTCCACTGTCGCGCCGAACGATGGTCGTTGAAGCACGCACAGAGCTTACGGTGTAGCGGACTGTTGGCGTAACACAGCCCACAGCTCAGGACCCCGGGTTCGCCAAGCCCGTACTCAGCAAATTAATGCTGAGCCCCAGAGGGGGCCTTATTAGCTGCTTCCATTCAAAACATTCATCTAGTAACATCCACCTGAATGATCCCAAACATTTTGCATTGCATAAGGCACCAGACATGATTTCTGATACGTTTTCTATCACTAGACCACTTTCCTCATGCGTTTAACAATCACTTGTGCAGAAATAGTCATTGTCTTGCCCCATATAACGAGTCATTACTCTTGATAAAAATCCGTAAAACATCTATTTACATCGTGAAAATGAATGGTGCACACACACACACACACACACACACACACACAAAAACAGAACAGCTATCCAGAAACTTCCAGATCAGCATGCACCAAGTTCATTTTCTTACATATATCTAAGCAGTACAACCACCAACGCAAAATAGTCTACCATTTTCGAACTAATACAACACCAGAAAATTTTTATCCAATGCCAAGAGCAACCTTTTAGAAATTAAACATTCGATTAAAGACACCTTCCGATGGCATCACTAACACACTTTATGTCACCTAACTAGAGGGGTATATTGAACTCGATGGTTCTCGACCCAAGAACAGTTTACACAGCAATTATCACAGGTATGCTTCCGAGATGTTTCTATCTGCATCGTAAACACCACTAATAGACGATATGCATGCAACACCACCATTACACTCAACGATACTACTAAGCATCAACGTGCATTTCTACAAATGTGGAACACCTCAGTGCTAGTCACCTCTATCGCCTGTTTTTGACAGTCGTCGCTCTTGTAAGAGAACAAATGCAGAGTACTATTGAAAGCTTTTCATACGTCAACACACTCACACACACACACACACACACACACACACACACACACACACACACGCTCGCGCGCGCGCCCAGAAACAATGAGATGAACGCTAATTCCCGATGAATCGATAAAAGAAACAACACAAAGTTGTTAGGAAATAGATACGAAGATGAAAGAAATTTCTACAAGATGAACCTATGCAGAATAACTTTATTCCATACACCTATGTTTCGCACAACATCTATTTAAACGAAAGCTTTCTTACCTGAGAAACAGTACAGAATTAGATCTTTGATAGCTGAACAAGTAGAGGTACCGCTCGTCTCACACATAACCTGTCTTCCTGTATTTTCTCGTATCTACATAGATCTTAAATACTGTAACGTTCTACTTGGAAGGTTATATGTCTTTAAAACAAATAGCTGCTGCACATACAAACTATTACATATTTTAGGTAATTCCATCGACGTTTGAGTGCACCTCATCACACCACGATTTCCCTACAGAAGCAATACCAGATATCTGATTATCTATGATGGACACCTCCTAATGGCTGTATATATACACCGCAGAAAAGTAAAAGGCTCATTCCACAGAAGGAAAAATCCTAACATGCTTATACTTCGCTTCCCACATCAAGAGAAAGCGATCTACAGATCAGGGAATTTCACATTAAAGCCATAGCATTACAACACAACAGGCCCACAGCTAACCTCTTTTAGGATAGAATGAGTCACAGATCAGAGAAATCCATATCAAAACTGTGGTGTCGCACAAGTTTGAAGTGCACGTCACGTACTTACGCCGCGCGCCGCCATGCACATACTGCGCGCCATACTTAAGACGTCAGCCACGAGCGCCCTCCGCTGCAGCTCTGCTCGTGGCCACGACTGCTGCATCGGCCACTTGGGAATCAGATAGGCACCAGTTAAGACTTAACTATGGGATAGGCACTAGGAATCAACAGTAGGCAGGCCTCTATCTATGTATCAGCATTCTGCAGTCAAGAACTATGTAAAAGTTAAGTATTACTAAGGCTCTATGAAATATATATCTCGTTCTAATTTACTCTAATGTTTCTAGTTTCTGCTGTCCCACTGGCTGGTCACCTCCGTACCTGCACACGCGTGCATCCTTTATTCCTGTGTCAGTCTCTTTCTACTCGGCCACCGACACCTACAACAACCGGCGGAAACGAGAACCAAAAGTGGCGACAAGGCTGGGACACAAAAGTGGCGACGAGGAGCGATAGAAGAACCGTGGATCAGACCGCTTGCAGCAGCCAGACAGTAGCAGTCGGAGCACACAGAAATTGCTCCCTTCCCACCCGCCCTTATTACAAGATTTTTGGGGGAACATATTCTGTTACGTGTTTTGTGGACTTTTTTGTTGCAGTGTGTCCTTATTTACCTTGCATTTGTGTTTTGTTATAAGTTACTTGTATACGCAGCGTCTAATCGGTCAGCATGGCCACTACCCCGAACCCGAACTTAATGGAAATTATTCAGTTACAGACGGCGCAAATCACGCAACTACTCCAAGTGCTGTCGCAGTTGACGGAACAGGCTCACCAACAACAAAACCAGCCGTTGCTTCAGTCTCCCACATCTGCAGCCACACCGCCTCCTACGTTTCATCAGTACGACGAACATGAGGAAGAATGGAGCGACTACTTCGCGCAGTTTCAAGAACTCGTCGTGGCTCATCAACTAACAGGTCTGACAGTCACACACTTTTTTCTTGCCATAGTTGGCACGAAGACTTTCGTGTTACTGCAGAAACTTTTCCCCCACGCGATCTAGAATTTGATGCAATAGTAGATGCACTGAATGCTCAGTATGAGAGAAAAGTTCTCGTAGCTGCGCGCGGTACCGATTTTTCAGACTGAAAAAAATCACCGGAACAGACCCACACGCAATGAAGTACGGAATTGGAGGGCTTAACCCGCCAATGTAAATTTACTTGTTCTTGTGGACTTTCTTACAGTACGTTATGTTGAGAGATGCGATTACGCAGAACATGCAGGACCCAAGAATTAGGGCAGCAATTCTAAAACAGTCTGACCCCTCATTAGACAGTGTACTGCAGCTTATAGAACCGCATGATACCTTTGACTTAGCAGATGTAGAAATGCAAAGCCATAGTGTTAATTCAGTGCACCGTAACGGACGCTTTCCTAGCCATAGTTCTCTGTCTAGCCCTAGTGATTCTTATTTTTCTACCGGCCATGCTGAACAGACAGTGAACAGTAGCCAGTGAAAAGTGCGACACAGGTTCGCCCCATCGTGTTAGAAACAGTAATTTGAATAACGGGCGCCAACGTTCATTTCAGAAAAATGTTCGTAAGTCTTGTTCTCAGTGTGTATCTCGCCACAAGCGTGCGCATTGCCCTAGTCGCAACGCAACCTGTTATAAATGTGGCAAATCGGGACATGTTCAGTCAGTATGTATGCAGAATGTAAATTCAAAGAACAGTAACGTTAGGAACATTGCTTCACAAACTGCAAGAACAGTTCATGCTGTTAATGTCATACAAGCTGTGAACTTGGACAGTGTTTCTTTTGATTCTCAAATGCAAGAAAGTTTTTGTGCACCTATTGCAAAACTATGTAGTGAGCCAAGTCGAAAGCGCTGACGAGCGCGTAAAACAGTGCAACGGAAACGGGTTCGGGACAACCATAATGACTATTTACAGTGCAATCCTGTAGTGAACGTAGTGCCTTCTGCAACTTCTTATTGTAATAGTGCCCAGTACTGTGTAGCTAGTGACTGTATACTTGGTGTAGCTACTCAAAGTAATTTTAGTGCAGTAGCCTCACATTGCGCGGACGCCGATCAGGCGGTAGTGCCATCTAGGGACATTGATATTAATCTGTGTGCCGATTCTGCGCTGCTTCCTACCGCACGCAGCCCGCGCATGCGCAAGTGCCGCAAAAAAGCAGAAGTTCGCCCACTTTCACGCACCTGTCGAGCGCCACAAGCAAAAACTTTTTGTGACTCTTTACATAGAAAATAAGACAATGCAATTTCAGCTCGACACTGGTTCCGCTATCACATTAATTAATAAAGGCAGTTATGAACTTATGGGTTCACCAAACTGTCGCCGTCACAACAAGTGCTAACGGCGTATACGGGACAAAATATTCCCGTGCTAGGAACGTGTAGCCTGCCCGCCTCTTTTCAAGGTATAAAAAAACCGTTACTTTTGTTGTTCTTCAGGCCAAATCTACACAGAACATTTTTGGACTAGATGCATTTGACTTGTTTGGTTTATCAATTCAAAGAGATGTGATTCAGATTTCGTCAGTAGTGCCTCAGGACAAAATCAATGCATTGTGTGACAAATATAGTAGCTTGTTTTCGCCGGAACTAGGTTGTGCAAAGACTTCGTGGCACATGTCACTTTAAAAGAATCTGCAGTACCAAAAGTTCGTAAAGCTAGAGCAGTGCATATCGCAATTCGGGATAAAGTTGCCGAAGATCTTAAACGTTGGCAGGATAGTGGGGTGTTTCTACTGTTTCTGCGAGTCAGGGGGCCTCGCCATTAGGAATTATAACAAAGCCGACAGGAAAACTTCGTCTCTGTGCGGACTTCAAATCAACGGTGAACAGTTAAGCAATTGTAGACACTTATCGTCTGCCCCGACCTGAGGAACTTATGGACAAATTAGGACAGTCTCGCTTCTTTTCTAAGATTGATTTAGCAGAGGCATACTTACAGATTCCGCTTGATGACGAGTCGAAAAAGTTTTTCGTCATTAATACTCACATGGGCCTTTTTCAATTTCGACGCCTACCTTTTGGCAGTCTTCCACACCCGCTATTTTTCGGCGTTTTTTGGAACAGCTGACAGTTTCTGCACCGTGCTGCTCGAACTATTTAGATGATAGTGTGGTCTCAGGGCGCACAGTTGAAGAACATTTATCAAACCTGGAGGGCCTTTTCAAAGTGTTGACTGCGGCAGGTCTACGTTGCAATACAGCAATACAGCAAAGGCTATGTGATTAATGCCCAAGGTATCCATCCATTACAGACACATCTTCGTGTCTTCGAGCAATCAAAGACTTGCCTACTCCTAAGAATGTGCATGAATTGCAAGCAGTAATGGGAAAGCTTAACTACTATTTCACTTTTATTCCCAATGCCTCTCAGATTGCAGCTCCACTGCATCGCTTACGTAGGAAGAATGTTCCTTTTGTATGGTCTAAAGATTGCCAGGTTGCCTTTGACAAATTAAAGTCTGCACTACTCAGTGATGCATGTTTGATTCCCTTTGATCCACAGAAGCCTGTAGTGTTAGCAGTGGATGCCTCGTCGTACGGTCTGGGCGCAGTATTATCGCATCGTATTGGATCTCACGATCGACCTATTGCCTTTGCATCCAAGCTCCTGACGCCAACGCAACAGAATTACAGTCAGATAGAAAAGGAGGCCTTAGCAATCATTTACGGCGTCACAAAGTTTCATCATTATCTCTATGGCAGAAAATTCTATTTGTTGACTGACCACAAGCCTCTCACGTCGTTGTTCTCACCCACAAAGCCAATTCCGCCACGAACGTCACAAAAGCTTCAGAGATGGTCCTTGATATTGTCAATTTATCAGTATGAGATTTTGTACCGTCCTACCACTCAACATGCCAAAGCAGACACACTTTCCCGACTTCCGGTTGGCCAGGATGTGTCGTTTGGTTCTTCAGAAATGGCATGTTGTCAGATAGACTTCAGAGATGCTTCCGCTGTCGTAGACTTTCCCTTTGAACTCTCGTCGGGTTGCACAGGAAACAGCTGCGGATGCAGACCTAAGTGTGGTAGCACGTTTTGTTCGCTCAGGGTGGCCTGCCAGAGCCAAAGACATTGATCGGCCTCTGGTTCGACGTTATTTTTCACAACGTCTTGCATTATCTTTAAGTAAGGGTGTTCTGTTGTTACATACCGACAACGACCAAACAAGAGTGATTGTTCCTCGTTTCCTGAAACGAGAAGTGTTACGCCTCCTGTACAAGGACATTGGGTATTGTTAGGACAAAGTAATTGGCCAGACGTCATTGTACCTGGGTTGGGATGGATGCCCAGATAGAGAGCATGACGTCACAGTGTACATTTTGTGCGGAGCCTCAGGCGGCTCCTCCGCAACGTTTCTGACACTGGCCACGTCCCAAGGGACCATGGCAACGTTTTCACATTGACTTTGCCGGACCTATCTAGAATACGCGCTAGTTAATTGTTGTAGACACTTTCAGCAAGTTTCCTTTCGTGATTGCCATAAACTCAACGACAGCGTCTAGTACAATCAGTGCCTTAACATCGGTGTTTTGCATCGAAGGTTTGCCTGAAACTATCGTCAGTCACAATGGACCTCAGTTTGTTAGTGCGGGATTTCAACAGTTTTGTCGTGTGAATGGCATTCAGCATATCACCACCGCATCTTTTCATCCTTTAGTCCAATGGTGAAACAAAACGTTTCGTAAGAACATTCATGTCTCACATGGAAAAGATGAAAGGTCGGCACTCCAGGCAGCGAGCTCTTCAAATTTTCCTGTCTACGTATCGGTGCATGCCACGTGACGGCCCGTCTCCTGCCGAACTGCTACACGGCCGCCGTCACCGCACTCTCCTTCACATGCTGCAGCCTCCCACGCACCGAGTCGGTTCGTATGGCGCTTCGCGTTTTCAGGTTTCTACGCCGGTGCTGTGCAGGGTGTTTGCTGGAAAAAATAAGAGATGACAACCGGGCACCATTCAGCATGTGCTCGATCGTAATATGTATGTTGTACGTTCTTCCAAAGGGTCGGAGCTGCGGCGCCACGCAAACCAATTGCGCCTGCACAGGCCGCGCGATCCTGTCTCTGGTTTCTTGATTCCAGACCCAGTTCACCGCCAGGGAGCACAGCCACATCGTTCTCCGACGGGTACAGCGTCCTCGGACTACGGGATCATCCCAATGGAAGTCGACGCGCCTTCGACGCAGACGTCCCCGCCGCTGTCGCCGCCGCAGATGCCAGCGTCACCGAGAGCGACTCCGGGACCGTGCGTGCCCCCCAGCTTGGGCCACGCACTTCAGAAGAAGATGAACTGATCCCTCTGGGTTGAGGTGCGCACCCTTCCCCTCGTTTTGGTGGGTTTCCCTGGGGATCGCAAGGTGGATACCAGGGCACGGACGGCGTCTCGATTCCAGCCTCAGCTACGGCGCCTGTCCCACCAGTAACAACCCCGCCCAGGCCCTCCTCCCAGTGCCGTCGCCGTGGCCCTCAGCCCTACGCCGCGACGGCGCGGCGGTTTGGGGGGGGGGGGGGAAGGGGTGTGGTGTCGCACAAGTATGAAGAACGTGCCACGTACTTTCGCCGCGCGCCGCCATGCACGCACGGCGCGGCGTTCTTACGACGTCAGCCACGAGCGCCCTCTGCTGCAACTCCACTCGTGGCCACGACTGCTGCATCGGCCTCTTGGAAATCAGATAGGCACCAGTCAAGACTTGGCTATCAGATAAGCAATAGGAATCATCAGTAGGCAGGCCTCTATATAAACTATGTATCAGCATTCTGCAGTCAAGAACTATGTAAAAGTTAAGTATTACCAAGACTCCACGAAATATATATCTTGTTCTAATTTAGCCTAGTGTTATAGTTTCTGTTGTCCCACTGGCTGGTCACCTCCGTACCTGCACACGCGTGTATCCTTTATTCCTGTGTCGGTCTCTTTCTACTCGACAACCGACACATACAACAACCTGCGGAAACGAGACCCAAACGTGGCGACGAGGCTAAAAAAAAAAAAAAAAAAAACCACACACACACTGGATGCTTTCCCAGTAAGACACCTGGACGTTATTCGAAGCTGCGCGGGAGTAGCCGAGCGGTCTGGAGCGCCATGTTGCGGATCGGGCAGCCTCTTTCGTCGGAGGTTCGAATCCTCCCTCGGGCCAGAATGTTTGTGTTGTCTTTAGTATATGTTAGTTCATAAGTAGCTTGTAAATTTATGGACTGATGACCCTGCAGTTAAGTCCCACAAGCTTTACAAACATTTGAACAGTTTTTATTCGAAATATGCTTTTACATTATCATTCTATAAGAAGAACCATTCAAAATCAAATCCTGCACATCATTGTACCACTCTGCTGACAATAACAACATTTTTCGTACCCCGAGTCAACCCTGAAAAATTCCGATACATTCTATAGGACAAGTTCTAAGTCTCTACAGCAATTAAATGACAATCTCGAACTTTCAACCACAGGTGAATCCCTTGTGGTTCAAGTAGCCGACACACTGAACGATTACCCATGGCTCTATTATCATGGGAATTTTGGGGTTGTGATCGGGTATGACGTGAATGTTAACTATTTCTGTCCTACAGCACGAAATACAAAGTTCGAACTGTTTAGTCATACAGAGGCGGTCCATATATGTGGAGATGCAGATTGATACATAGTAGTATCATTACGTGTTAGGGTGGTGTTGCATGCATCTCGTCCATTAGTCGCGTTTACGATGCGGGTGGAAACATCTCGGAAACGTACCTGTGACGATTGCAGTGTAAATTGTTCTTCGATAGAAAAGCACTGAGTTCAATAAACCTCTATTGTTACGACAGATAAAGTATGCTAGTTACCGTCATTGTAAGGTATGTTTAACTTCTGTTAAGTATGCTAGTTACCGTCATTGTAAGGTATGTTTAACTTCTGTTAAATTGCTCTTGAATGTTCAGATGCTTGTAGAGCTTATGTGACCTAACTATGGGGTCATCAGACCCTAAACCTATAAACTACTTATGAACTAGCTTATACAAAAGATGGGCAAACATCCATGCCCGAGAGGGGATTCGAACTCCCGACGGGGAATGGCCTCGCGCATCGTAGCATAGCGCTTCAACGCGCTCGGCCGCTCCGCCGCTCCACCGCGGCTATTGCTCTTGACATATAAACTTTTTCGGGTGTTGTATCGGTACGAAATTCTGTAGACTACTTAGCGTTGTTGGTACGCCCCCATGAATCACAGACATTGCCGAGATGGGATGGCTTGCGTGCCTCAACGATGCAGAGAGCCGTACCGGAGGTGCAACCATACCGGAGGGGTATCTATGGTGCGGCCAGATAAGGAGAAAAAAGTAGTTCAATATGGACTTGGCAGAAGAAATGAAAGAGGAAGTCGCCTGGTAGAATTTTGCCCGGAACATGATCGTAACAAACACCAGCTTTAAGAATCAGAAAAGAAGACTGTATACGTGGAAGAGACCAGGAGACACCAGAAGGTATCAGATAGATTTCATAATGGTGAAACATGGATTCCGGAACCAAGTGTTAAACTACAAGACATACACAGGGGCAGATATAGACTCTGAGCATAACTTATTGACGAACTGTAGGCTGAAACTGAAAAAAAAAAAAAAAAAAAAAAAAAAAAGCTGCAGAAAGGTAGGAAAATAAGTAGATGGGACTTGGATAAATTGAGGGAACCTAAAGTTTTTAAGAATTTCGGAGGGAGCTTTAGGCAACAATTGACAGAAACGGGGGAAGTAAAACAGAACAAGAGGAATGGGCGGCATTGAGAGATGAAATAATGATGGCAGCAGAGACAAAATAGGTAGAAGGCAACACCTACAAAAAGTCCTTGGATATCACAGGAAATACTAAATTTAATTGATGAAAGGAGAAAATATAAAAATGCAGTAAATGAAATAGACAAAATAGAGTACAAACGACTAAGAAATAAGATTTACAGGAAGTACACAATGGCTAAGAAGGACTGGCTAGAAGCCAAATGCAAATCTGTAGCAGAATGTATAAGAATGGGAAAAGTAGATACTGCCTACAGGAAAATAAAAGAGACACTTGAGGACTAGAAAACCAGCTCTTCGAATATCAAGAACTCAGATGGAAAACCAGTTCACAGCATAGAAGGGAAAGCTGAAAGGTGGAAAGAGTACATAGAGGAGCTCTACAAAGGTAGGTACTTGGGTAGTAAAATAACATATGACGGTCGCAGTACAGAGGATATAAAATGCAGAATGGCAATGGGAAGAAAAGCATTTTTTTTTAAAGAAATTTGTTAACATCGAATATTAATTTATGTGTAAGGAAGTATTTTCTGACGGCATTTTTGTGGAGTGTTGCCTTGTACGGGAGTGAAGCATGAACGATAAACAGAGCGGACAGAAGGAGAATAGAGGCTTTTGAAATGTGATGCTGCAGAAGAATGCTGAAGATTAGGTAGGTAGATTGCGTAACTAATGAAGAGGCACTGAACAGAATTGGCGAGAAAAGAAATTTTTGGCATATCCTAACTAAAAGAAGGGATCGTTTGGTAGCACACATTCTTAGACATCGAGGAATCCTAAATTTAGCATTGAAGCGAAGTATGTGTGGTAAAAATCGCAGAGGGAGACCAAGAGACGCATATAGTAAGCAGATTCAAATGGATGTGTGTTGCCGTTCTTATGAGGAGATGGACTGGCTTGCTCAGGATAGAGTAGGGCGGAGAGCTGCATCAAGTCAGTCTCCGGACTGAAGACCATTACAAACAACAACATATATAAGAAAAAGAACTTGGTACTGATCTGGATCTTTCCTTCTTTGCTGTTCTGTGTGTGTGTGTGTGTGTGTGTGTGTGTTTGTGTATTCATGCCAATTATTTGTACGATGTGTCACGGATGTTTATTCAGGGCAATTACTCGTTAGAGTGGAATAGAAAGATGACTGTTTGCGCACAAGTGATTGATAAACGCAGGAGGTAGGTCGTCTAGTGACTGATAGACAATCTTTCAGAAATATGGGCTGGCAGACTATGCAATGCATAAAGTTGCTAGATCATTCGACTTATTTGTTACTAGAAGAATGTTCAAATCTGACCAGCTAATAAGGCTGATGGCATGTAAGAGTTCGGAACTACGTTATCTTGTGTTGATGGAAATAATCTACACTGTCAGAGAGTTCTTGGCTGTTACGAATTACCGATCACTGTTAGAAGACTATCTGTGGTAGCTTGTTTGTGTAAAAAATAGGGAAAACTTGGAGATGGTTATGTCCGTTTGTTTTGGCATAGTGATAATTGTAAGAAACCCCTTTCTGGTTTGCATTTGGAAGTTGGTTTGGCCACATACAGAGAAAGTTTCATAAAAAATAATTTAAAAAAAAAAGAGCTGCTACGGCTAGATCCGTTTTTGTTGTAGGTTAGTTTTGACTGCAGGTGTAGCCCTCTCACTGGGTTGGAAATGGTAGTGGTTACATGCACTTAATGAGAGTGTCGCAGGCTACTTGGGTCACAATATTAGTAAAAGGTGTTTGAAATTAAATATGCGATGCAGTGTTTGTTTCCATTTGTGGGTGATGTTCTGTCACGATAGGGCTCTAATGAAGTGAACTTAGGATTATGTTCATTTGGTTGTAAAAACTTTGCACTGTGCACGTTATCTGATCTTTCATCGAAGAATTGACACAAAGCTCATCTGCGGGTTTGTTTAGAGGAACGGTTGTTTAGCTTGATAATTCTCTAGGGATTCCGATAGAAAGTTTACGGTCTATGTATAGTACTTACGGGCCGGCCGCGGTTGCCGAGGGGACTGAGGCGCTTCAGTCACGGTCTGCACGGCCACTACGGTCAGGGGTTCGAATCCCCCCTCGGGCATGGATATTTGTGCCGTCTTTAGTGTTAGCTAGTTCATAAGTAATTTGTAAGTTTAGGGACTGATGACCCCGTAGTTAAGTCCCATAAGCTATACAAACATTTGAACATTTGAGTACTTACGGGCTTTTGATTGGTAAATTGCACTTGCAAGGTATCAGAAAAACGTGTAGAAATATCGTGTTCGATGCATTTTCCTGCATTTTGATGACTAGTCGAAAGAGTCTATCGTTGGGATGTGTCAGAAGCGTTTGCGATCATAATGTTGTACTGTAAGTAGAAAGTCTAGACACAAATAACATGTTCTAAGCCTGTTTACCTTGCGAAGAGCCGAAACTGTTCTCGCACTGTGTACTAACGTTTTTGAGGCCTATGTTCACTAATTTCGTCGTTAGGTTGTTGGTTTAAAAGGTTTCGACTGTGTTATACTAGTCGAGAGAGGTGCTACGATAATAACGCAGACGCCCAGTGCAATGCAGACAGACAGAGATCGAAAACTAACTCATCTTCATTTATTTCATTCCATTTTTTTTATTGTTTACTTGAATCTCTAAGGAAATTTCGTAGTACAACTTGGCTTCGTTTTGCTGAAGCATAGAGAAAGATGTTACCCATCTTGTGGAGTGTTCGGTCATCGGTGTTCGCAAGTTTGACCTGATTTGAATGTTGTAAAGACTTGGAACATTTCTAAAATAATAATAATAATAATATAAATAGTTTCGGGATACTTCCACCCCGATGTATTCCGTTTTATGGTATAGGCTTGACATTCAATAGAAAATATGGTTTGAGGAACTGTATTAGTTGTGAGCAGAATTGTTTGCTGTGTCTAATACCGTGATTAATGCGAATTGGGAAGAATCTAGGTGTAATGTATGATAGTCTGTAGGTTTGATTAGCCCAATAACTGTTTACTTCATAAATAGAATTCAACACGCTGCCGCGAGATACCGTCTCCTTCTAGCACAAATAAGTTCACTTCAATCGATTGCAGCTGATCTATTCAGCCTCATTCCAAGCGAAACTAGCACATTTCCAGTTTGTTTAAAAAAAATCCCAGGAGATGAAACTCACATACACGGACATGGAGATTAACATCGTCTCGTCCCTCTTTATAAGGTGCAGCGAAATGATTTCCTCGACAAGTTCTCCAGTGTCAAGTGTTCAAATGTTTGTAGAGCTTATGGGACTTAACTACGGGGTCAACAGTCCCTAACTTACAAACTACTTACGAACTAGCTATTACTAAGGACGGCACAAATGTCCATGTCCGAGGTGGTATTCGAACCTCCGACCGTAGTGGCCGTGCAGACTGTGACTGATGCGCCGCAGATCGCTCGGCCACCGCGGCCGGCTCTCCGGTGTCTCCTCGCCGTGTTTCGCTCCAGTATTCAAAGCGCTCTCACTACGCCGCAGCCAGGTAGGAGAAATGCTCACTTCGCATTGTCTCCATGACGAACTTATCGAATTTACTACGCATGTATAAGTTTAAAGATGAGAAATAATTTACAATCGCACCACTCGTAAATTAAACACCGATAACACACAATCAAACAGACAATGCTTCGTAACGTACACAGCGTCGAGTTTTAAGAACATAATCCTAAATCTACTTCTGTAGAGCTCTATCGTAACACAACACTATCCACAACTGGAAACAGATATTGTAGCGAATTTTTAAACTCTTTTTACTTAAATTCTATCCCAACTAGCCTATAACACTCTATGTAACAACAACCATAGCCAACCAAACGACCAAACCACAACAAAAACAGCTCTTTTTAAATGTTTGTAAATCTAACGGCCTTAACTACGGTGGTCATTACTCCCTTGGAAAGTACTTACATTAACGATAACACACAAACACTCATGCCCGAGGGAGGACTCTAACCCCCAACGGTGAACGGTTGCGCGCACCGCAGCATGACGCCTTAGTGCGCACGGCTCTTCTGCCGCGGCAGCACTGTTCTACTAGTTCTGAACTAACTAGCAAGTGGCGACAATCTCGGTATCTGTGCCTCTTTGGAGGATCAGTTTTTCGATTGATCGAGTGTCTTTTAGTTGGTCAGTTATTGGAGATGTACTTCTGTGCTATTCTAGTCTACATCTAGGCAAGCGTTCGTTTTAATCGATGTTGTGTTGAAGTATGGACTAGAGTTTGACTTCACATCGCCAATTAGCGCTCATCCAACTGTTCGTGTGTGGGATTGTGTCTAAAACAGGTTATTGCTAGCTATATTTTCATTATGCAAGTTATAACGACTTTTGTAGTAAACTCCGGCGGTAAATACCTCGTTTGTGTCAACTGCGAGGAAATGATCCATAAAAGTGTTGCAGTATTTGTCGGTAATGCGATTGTGTACGGATGTCTCTTTATGGCCTGTAGAGATGTCCTTTATTATGTTGATGTTGCATTAAGAGCGCGGATATAGTTGTGACAGATCGTTCGTTTTTTTATTCTTACGGCTGTTGATAGAAATAATGTAATATTTCTTTCTTCGTAAAATTAGCTCTTGTGTATTAGTAATGTGGTGTGTACGATGTATCCTGGCTTCTGCAAAATACCGATTTCGATCTCTTTAGTCGTACGGTTCATTGCAACGTAGAGGTGTTCTACATTTGTGGGCTGTATATTGATATTTAGTAGTGTTAGGGCTGCGGTGTTTACGGCTGGACGCCTCTCGGTAGCGTGGCGGCAATGCTTGCGTTGATAAATTATTGTTCTTTGGGCGAGAAGCATCGATTTCAATAAACTCTATGGTTATGCGATTTAAAGCTGTGTAGTTATCTCTGTTGGGAGTCGTGTTTGATCGTTTCTTTAGTCTCTAACGGATTGCTCTTGGCGTTTGATAAAAATTTTCGGGTGATGTATTAGTTCGAAATGGTCTAGACTAATGTTTTTTTGTTGTTACTTGTAAGGATTAGATATATACACATATAAGATCTGGATCGTTGTTTATTAGCTGTTCTCTGTGCACGTCAGTCATTTTTACGATGTAAGTGGTTGTTTTTCGAGAGTATTGATTTCTTAGAAGGAGGGATACGATGATTGTTTGTGTGCAAGTGCTCGATAGACGAGGTATGTGGTCTAGTCACTGATAGAAAACGTTTCAGAAATACTGCCTGGTGGGGTATGCAATGCAAAAAGATGCATGACCAGTCGGTTAGATGTTCGAGAGGGATCCTCCAACGACGCAGAGATACCAAGATTGTCGCCGCTTGCTAGTTTAGAACTTTAGTAGAAAAGAGCTGCGGCGGCAGAGTAACCATGAGCACAAAGGCGTCCAGCAGTGGTGCGCACAGCCGTTCGCCGTTGGAGGTTCGAGTCCTCCCTCGGACATGGGGGTTTCAAATCAAATGTTTGTATAGATTATGGGACTTAACTACGGGGTCATCAGTCCGTAAACTTACAAACTACTTATGAACTAACTAATACTAAGGGCGGCAAAAAAATCCATGGCCGAGGGGGGATTCGAACCCCCGACAGTAATGGCCGCGCAGATCGTGACTGGAGCGCCTCAGTCCCCTCGGCCACCGTGGCCGGCCGAGGGCGTTTGTGTGTTGTCCTTAATGTAAGTAGATTGCAAGCGTAAGGAGTAATGGCCACCGTAGTTAAGCCTCTTAGATTTACAAACATTTAAAAAGAGCCGATTGTTGTGGTTTGGTCGTTGGGTTTGCAGGCTAGTCGGGATAGAATTTAAGTAAAATGTGCTTAAATATGTTTGCAGTTGTGGATGATGTGTTGCGATAGAGCTCTAAAGAAATCGATTTAGGATTATGTTCTTAAAAATCGGTGCTGTGAAAGTTACGAAGTATTGACTATTTGATCGTGTGTTATTGGTGTTTAATTTACGAGTGGTGTGCGATGGTAAAGTATTTCTCATCTTTAACCTTATACATGCATAGCATATTCGATAAGTTCGTCATGGAGACAATGCGAAGTAACCATTTCTCCTACCAGACTGCGGAGTTGTGAGAGCGCTCGGAATACTGGAAACGCGGTTGTGTAGCCGGGCGGTCTAATACGCCTCGCTGCGGAGTGCGCGATTGCTCGCCGTCTGAGGTTGGAGTCCTCCCTTGCAGCATGGGTGAGCGTGTTGTCTTTAGGTTAGTTTACCTTAGTTTAAGTAGTTTGTAAGCTACAGACTTATGACCACGCAGTTTGGTCCGATAGATTTACAAACATTTGAACATATTTTGAATAATGGAGCGAAACTGGGCGAGGAGACACTGGAGAACATCCCGAGGAAATCATTTGGTTGCACCTTATAAAGTACATTTTTCTGTACGTGTGTTTCTTCACCTTGATTTGGGCATCCCGAACGATTTCGCTGGGACTTTTTTAACAAACTGGAAATGTGCGAAATCCTAGTATCCACTTTCGATTGTTCAAATCAAATGTTTGTAAAGTCTATGGGACTTAACTACGGGGTCATCAGTCCCTAAACTTACAAACTACTTACTAACTAGCTACTACTAAGGACGGCACAAATATCCATGCCCGAGGGGGGATTCGAACCCCCAACCGTAGTGGCCGTGCAGACCGTGACTGACGCGCCTCAGTCTCCTCGGCCACCGCGGCCGGCACTTTCGATTGGAAGGAGGCTGTATAGGATAGCAGGAATAGATGTGGTGTCGCACAAGTACAAAGTGCGCGCCACCTACTTTCGCCGCGCGCCGCCATGCACACACGGCGCGGCGTTCTCACGACGACAGCCACGAGCGCCCTCTGCTGCAACCCCGCTCGTGGCCACCACGGAAAGACACTGGCAACTTGGGACTGAGATAGCAACCAGTTAGGACCTTCGTAATCAGATAGGCACCAGTGAAGACTTTGCTATCGTACAGGCACTAGGCAGGCCTCTAACAACTATGTATCAACATTCTGCAGTACTATGTAAAAGTTAAGTATTGTTACATTCTGTGCAATATATATCTCTTTCTAATTTACTCTAGTGTTTATAGTTTCTGGCTGCTCCCCTCCGTACCTGCACCAGCGTGCTATTTTTGTTCCTGTGTCGGGCTCATTCCACTCGGCCACCGACACCTACGACGAGGCTGGGACACAAAAGTGGCGACGAAGTTGGGACACAAAAGTGGCGACGAGGATGGGATAGAACCTTGGACCAGCCCGCTTGCAGCAGCCAGACAGCAGCAGTCGGAGCACGCAGAAATTGCTCCCGCCCACCCACCCTTAATATAAGAATTTTGGGGAAAGATATTTTGTTATGTGTTTTGTGGACTTTTTTGTTGCAGAGCGTCCTCTTTCATATTGCATTTGTGTTTTGTTATACGTTACTTGTATGCGCGGCGCTTAATCGGTCAGCATGGCCACTACCCCGAACCCAAACTTAATGGAAATTATTCAGTTACAGACGGCGCAAATCACTCAACTACTGCAGGCCGTGTCGCAGTTGACGGCACAGGCTGCTCACCAACAACAACAGCCGTCACATCAGCAGCCCACACCTGCCGCTGCACCGCTTCCTACATTTCGCCAGTACAACGAACGTGAGGAAGAATGGAGCGACTATTTCGCACAGTTTCAAGAACTCGTCGCGGCTCATCAAATTACAGGTCAGAGAGTGAAGAACCTTTTCTTAGCGATTGTGGGCCCCCGGACCTTCGTATTATTGCAAAAACTTTTCCCTCATGCATCTCCTCGTGATGTAGACTTTGAACAAATTGTAGATGCACTGAATGCTTATTACGAGAGAAAAGTTCTCGTAGCTGCGGCTCGGTACCGATTTTTCAGACTTAAAAAATTACCGCAGCAGTCACACCAAGAGTGGATTACGGAATTGAAGGGCTTAACCCGCCAATGTAAATTTACTTGCTCTTGTGGACTTTCGTATAGTGACGTGATGTTGAGGGATGCGATTACGCAGAATATTCAGGACCCCAGAATTAGAGCAGCAATTCTGAAACAGTCTGACCCCTCATTGGACAGTGTACTGGAGCTTATAGAAGCGCATGATACTTTTGACTTAGCAGATGTAGAAATGCAAAGCCACAGTGTTAATTCAGTGCGTCGTAACGGACGCTTTCCTAGCCGTAGTTCTCAGTGTAGCACTAGTGATTCTTTAAATTCTACCGGCCGTGCTGAACAGACAGTGAACAGTAGCCAGTGTAAACGTGCGACACAAAGGTCACCCCGTCGTGTTAGAAACAGTGATTTGAATAACGGGCGCCAACGCTCGTTTCAGAAAAATGTTCGTAAATCGTGCCCCCAGTGTGTGTCTCGCCACAAGCGTGCTCATTGCCCTAGTCGCAACGCGACCTGTTATCAATGTGGCAAATCAGGACATGTGCAGTCTGTGTGTATGCAAATTAAAAACTCAAAGAACAGTAACGTTAGAAACAGTGCTTCGCAGAGTGCGAGAACAGTTCATTCTGTAAATGTTATACGGGCTGTGGAATTGAACAGTGCTTTCCTTGGATCTCAATTGCAAGAAAGTAGTTCTGCGCCTATGGCAAAACTATATAGTGCACCACGTAGCAAGCGCCGACGAGCGCGTAAAACAGTGCAACGGAAAAGGGTTCGGGACAAGCAAAATGACTATGAACAGTGCATTCCTGTAGTGAAAATAGTGCCTTCTGCAACTGCTCATTGTAAAAGTGCCCAGTACTGTGTAGATAGTGACAGTAGACTTGGTGTAGCTACTCAAAAGTTTAGTGCAGTAGTTAGTGAATCTGCAGTAGCCTCACATTGCGCGGACGTCGATCCGGCGGTAGTGTCATCTAGTGACAGTGTGGTTAATCCGCTGTGTGCCGAGTATGCGCCGCTTCCTACCGCACGCAACCCGCGCAAGCGCAGAAAACAATATGTATTAGACGTTGCCCACATTCGCGCACCGGTCGTGCGCCAGAAGCACAAGCTGTTTGTTACTCTCTCTATAGAAAATGAGACTGTGCAATTTCAGCTTGATACTGGTTCCGCTGTTACATTAATAAATAAAGACACATATGAACTTCTGGGTTCGCCAAAATTGTCGCCGTGTCAACAAGTGTTAACAGCGTACACAGGTCAAAATATTCCCGTGTTAGGAACGTGTAGCCTGCCTGCCTCTTTTCAAGGTATTACAAAAACAGTTGCTTTTGTAGTTCTTCAGGCCAAATCGACACAGAACATTTTTGGACTAGATGCTTTTGACTTGTTTGGTTTATCAATTCAAAGAGATGTGCTTCAAATTTCGTCAGTAGTGCCTCAGGACAAAATCAATGCTTTATGTGACAAATATAGTGACTTGTTTTCGCCGGAACTAGGTTGTGCAAAAGACTTCGTGGCACATGTAACTTTAAAAGAATCTGCAGTTCCAAAATTTCGTAGAGCTAGACCAGTGCCTATCGCCATGCGTGATACAGTTTCCGAAGCACTTAAACGTTGGCAAGATAGTGGGGTGATTTCTCCTGTTTCTGCGAGTCAGTGGGCCTCGCCTATAGTAATTATACTCAAGCCGTCAGGAAAACTTCGTCTCTGTGCGGACTTCAAATCAACAGTGAACAGTCAAACAATTGTAGACACTTATCCCCTGCCCAGACCGGACGAACTAATGGACAAATTAGGACAGTCTCGTTTCTTTTCTAAGATTGATTTAGCAGAGGCATACTTACAAATTACGCTTGATGACGAGTCAAAAAAATTTTTCGTCATTAATACTCACGTGGGCCTTTTTCAATTTCAACGCCTACCCTTTGGCAGTTCTTCCGCCCCCGCTATTTTTCAGCGTTTTTTGGAACAGCTGACAGTTTCTGTACCGTGTTGTTCGAACTATTTAGATGATATTGTGGTATCCGGACGTACAGTTGAAGAACATTTAGCAAACCTGGAGTGCCTTTTCAAAGTTTTGACTGCAGCAGGTCTACATTGCAATAAAGCAAAGTGTTCGTTTTTTCAAACTGAAATAGAGTACCTAGGCCATGTGATTAATGACCAAGGAATTCATCCCTTACAGTCACATCTTAGAGCAATCAAAGACTTGCCTCCTCCTAAGAATGGGCATGAATTGCAAGCAGTCATGGGAAAGCTTAACTATTATTTCAGGTTTATTCCCAATGCCTCTCAGATTGCAGCTCCACTGCATCACTTACGTAGGAAGAATGTTCCTGTTGTATGGTCTAAAGATTGTCAGGTTGCCTTTGACAAACTAAAGTCTGCACTACTCAGTGATGCATGTTTGATTCCCTTTGACCCACAGAAGCCTGTAGTGTTAGCAGTTGACGCCTCGTCGTACGGTCTGGGTGCCGTTCTGTCGCATCGTATTGGTTCTTACGATCGTCCTATTGCCTTTGCATCCAAGCTACTGACGCCAACGCAACAGAATTACAGTCAGATAGAAAAGGAGGCCTTAGCAATCATTTACGGCGTCACAAAGTTTCATCATTATCTCTATGGCAGAAAATTCTATTTGTTGACAGACCACAAGCCTCTCACGTCGTTGTTTTCACCCACAAAGCCGATTCCGCCCCGTACGGCACAAAAGCTTCAGAGATGGTCCTTGATATTGTCTAATTATCAGTATGAGATTTTGTACCGACCTACCACTAAACATGCTAACGCGGACACTATTTCCCGACTTCCGGTTGGCCAGGATGTATCATTTGATTCTTCAGAAATGGCATGTTGTCAGATAGACTCCAGAGATGCTTCCGCTGTCGCAGACTTTCCTTTGAACTCTCGTCGGGTTGCACAGGAAACAGCTGCGGATGCAGACCTAAGTGTGGTAGCACGTTTTGTTCGCTCAGGGTAGCCTGCCAGAGCCAAATACATTGATCGGCCTCTGGTTCGACGTTATTTTGCACAACGTCATGCATTATCTTTAAGTCAGGGTATTCTGTTGTTACATACGGATAACGACCAAACAAGAGTGATTGTTCCTCGTTCCCTGCAACGAGAAGTGTTACACCTCCTGCATCAAGGACATTGGGGTATTGTTAGGACAAAGCAATTGGCCAGACGTCATTGTACCTGGGTTGGTATGGACGCCCAGATAGAGAACATGACGTCACAGTGTACTGTTTGTGCGGAGCATCAGGCGGCTCCTCCACAGCGTTTCTCAGACTGGCCACGCCCCAAGGGACCATAGCAACGTTTACATATTGACTTTGCCGGACCTTTCTGGAATACGCGCTGGTTAATCGTTGTAGACGCTTTCAGCAAGTTTCCTTTTGTGATTGCCATGAACTCAACGACGGCGTCTAGTACGATCAGTGCCTTAACATCAGTGTTTTGCATCGAAGGTTTGCCTGAAACTATCGTCAGTGACAATGGACCTCAGTTTGTTAGTGCGGAATTTCAACAGTTTTGTCGTGTGAATGGCATTCAGCATATCACCACCGCACCTTTTCACCATCAGTCCAATGGTGAAGCAGAACGTTTCGTTCGAACATTCAAGTCTCACATGGAGAAGATGAAAGGTCAGCACTCCAGGCAGCAAGCTCTTCAAATTTTCCTGTCTACGTATCGGTGCATGCCACGTGACGGCCCGTCTCCTACCGAGCTGCTACACGGCCGCCGTCACCGCACTCTCCTTCACCTGCTGCAGGTTTCCACACCGGTGCTGTACAGGGTGTTTGCTGGAAACAAGAAGAAACTATGGATGCCGGGCACCATTCAGCGCGTGCTCGGTCGCAATATGTATGTTGTACGTTCTTCCACAGGGTCGGAGCTGCGGCGCCACGCAAACCAATTGCGCTTGCACAGGCCGCGCGGTCCTGTCTCCGGTTTCTTGATTCCAGAACCAGTTCACCGCCAGGGAGCACAACCACATCGTTCGTCCCCGGACTACGAGATCGTCCCGATGGAGATCGACGCGACGCCGCCGCTGTCGCCGCCGCAGATGACAGCGTCACCGAGAGGGACTCCGGGACCGTGCGTGCCGCCGCCGCCTGGGCCACGCACCTCAGAAGAAGATGACCTGCTCCCTCTGGGCGGGGGGGTGCGCCCTTCCCCAGGTTTCGGTGGGTTCCCTGGAGGATCGCAAGGCGGATGCCAGGGCGCGGACGGCGTCTCGATCCCAGCCTCAGCTACGACGCCCGTCCCACCAGTAACGCCCCCGCCCAGGCCCTCCTCCCAGTGCCGTCGCCGTGGCCCTCAGCCCTACGCCACGACGGCGCGGCGGTTTGGGGGGGGGAGGGGTGTGGTGTCGCACAAGTACAAAGTGCGCGCCACCTACTTTCGCCGCGCGCCTCCATGCACGCACGGCGCGGCGTTCTCACGACGACAGCCACGAGCGCCCTCTGCTGCAACCCCGCTCGTGGCCACCACGGAAAGGCACTGGCCACTTTGGACTGAGATAGCAACCAGTTAGGACCTTCGTAATCAGATAGGCACCAGTGAAGACTTTGCTATCGTACAGGCACTAGGCAGGCCTCTAACAACTATGTATCAACATTCTGCAGTACTATGTAAAAGTTAAGTATTGTTACATTCTGTGCAATATATATCTCTTTCTAATTTACTCTAGTGTTTATAGTTTCTGGCTGCTCCCCTCCGTACCTGCACCAGCGTGCTATTTTTGTTCCTGTGTCGGGCTCATTCCACTCGGCCACCGACACCTACGACGAGGCTGGGACACAAAAGTGGCGACGAAGTTGGGACACAAAAATAGATTGACGTCGAATACATTTATTTTTAGAATCACGTGTTCTGATATCAATAAAATTACCGGTAGTCACCTTATCTATTTTCTAACCGACGTTTGCAGGATACTTTTCCCTCTTATTTGGCATTACCAGCCTGGTTGAGTTACAGTATGCGCTTACGGGACGGATTGCAAACGGTGATAGCCAATATTTACAAAGTGCTCTCCCGTACTGTGTGCCACTCCCACCCATTCCTTAGAGAGCAGTTCTTGTGCTGTGTTTTGCTGGGTTAATAAGAATACAGAAAATTGACTGGTGTGTTCGTAAATCTAGCGAACTCTGCGACCTTTGTGGCTTAATAGTTAGTTTGCGTTTGCATGGTAATGTGTAGAAATATAATGATCGATGTATGTGGGCGTTGGGCTGCGATATAAATGTTTGCGAACATTACGTTGCATGTACGCAGTTGTACTGTAAGAAAAAAATTAATTAATCAATTAATAAAAAATATAAAAAAATAAAAGTGAAGACACAACATGTTCCTTTAACAATCAGGTGTAGCATCTTCGTTTGCAGTAGATAGCTATTTAAAAAAAATATCCGAGTTCGTTTTAGTGGAATGAAAAAAAGAAGTCACAAGAAAGGATCTTGGAGGATGAATTTTTGTGGGTAAAGGGCGTGTCGATCTTATTTGAAAATTTGTGTTGCATTGGGCAGGTAAAGTACTACCTCCGTTCTGTGGTTACTGTAGTGTCGAAAAAGGCAGTTGTTACGCCAATACTCTCGAGAAAAAAAAAAGTTTAATGTAGACGGTCGGAAATCAGGGAATTATTTTATGCAGTACGGTTTAAATGTCTTCTTGGGCGCTCGATTATCGTTATATGACCTGTTGTAAAGAATCGTTTGCATTGAGAGAGAAAAGGGAGATGGATATGCACATGATGTAGAATTAAACTACCCGAATTGTGGGAAGGCGCAGAGCTGGATATTACAGGACGACAGAAAACTTATCTGTCGAAGTACTGGATATTAGACAGCGACACCTGGATCTAAGGAAACATTACAGGGTATGCGAGAGAAAGTATAACGTATCGGAACTTGATAATTTTAAGAGCGGGCCGTAAATTGTAGTTGGTATGATTTCTAAGAGAGAGTAGGTTGTCTTTCTGGGTAGGATGTTTGATAAGATCGCTTTCAGATCTGAATTTAGACTCAGTACTTCGAGGTGTACCGGCGTTTGAGTGACAGAACGGGGTTCGCTGAAAGTTTGCTTTCGGGGTGGGATGTCGACAGTGGCCTCTGTTGTCAGGCAGTCAGCTGTGTTCGGTTCCATCACACAAATGCAGTGCGCGCTATCCTCGTCAAAGTTGTGTGTGCGCTGAGGTCTCGCGTAGAAGGTTTCTTTCATTTGCATATGTAGCTCAGTTGCTTTTTGAGAGAGGAAACTTATAACAGTATGATACTTTGTTTAAACACTTAGAAAATGTTTGTTTCATGCAGCCTGCCGAGAGAACACTGTGTTTGTGATCGCACTGGCGATTGAGCTACATTACTGTTAAGCGTTTAAACGATGGTCGTTGGTACCGTTTCCCAAAGAAATGGTTAAGGAAGTTGTTTTACTCGTCTAGAGTGTTTGACATTCAGGTTTAGTGATGATCGTTACCGTTACGTTACGTTCGTTGGCTGTTGCTAGCATCGTCTAAACAGTTATTTTACCCATGCGAAACGACGGAACATTAGTCCTAAAATGCACGAATTCGGGTGGAGATCATTACAAGAAGGATGTTTCGACACATTGAACCTCTAAGTACGTGGCTCTTGTTAGGGAATTGTGTGTTCGTATGGTTTGTAACTATATTACTTTACATTTGTTACTCTATCGAAGTACTGTATTATTTTTCGACGTAAGTGGTTGGGTGTTACGTTTGTTTATCGGTTGTAACGAATGGCATTAGCAGAAGACGTGGTGTTAACCATATACCAGACACCTATCCACTATGCTATCTCGAATCACTACGCCATTAACATCTAAGGAGAAGAACAAGGCATACAACGCAACTTGCTTAAAGACTGGTTCGATGTATTAAACTGTATGAGGCAACGTAATGTCCTAATTAAAACACTGGCTGACGCACTTAATAATTGGCATCGGTGGTCGATGGCCTGGCGGCATGGTCGATTTCTTTACGAAACTCTCGTGTTATTCCAAGTAATTGTACTGTTTAAAGTATGCAATAAATGGATCCTGTGAAATTATTTTCTGGGCTGCTGGGGCGGTAATCTTTTGGACTGTCTGTGGAGGCGGTGGCGGGAGCGAGAGCAGGGGCGCGGGCGGACGGGGAAGATTAATGTGATATGCAAACATTTATCGGGGGTTGCGGCTGGTGAGTCGCGCTATGCGTGTGAGCGCGTCGGAGCTATTTCGGTCGCTTGACTAACCATTGGCCGACCGTTCGCGGTCTTAGTTATGCGCTTTATTTTCCTTAAGATGTAGTGAATTACGCTCTACACTCTTAAAACAATTACGAAACATTTATGTAACATAATTAGACTGTGTAAGTACGAATCTCTTGGACGAGGGGGCGTCGGGATCTGCGGTGGCAGGGGGGGGGGGGATGAGGCGGCAGCACGCGGTTAACTTGATATACAAATTTAATAAAATTAATCGGGATCGGTGGTCGGGCAATTGAGCGTCTGCTGAGCATAGAGGGGTGGGGGGGGATTAACGGTACTTCGGCGGCTCGGAGGGGCTGGGGGTGGAGGGGTGGAGAGGAGGGAGATGGCGTCAGTCTGGCGGGGGTGGAAAGGTCAAGAACTGTCGGAGTTGCCGCCAGTGTTGTTGTTTTCCCCAGAGGCGCCGGGGGGGGGGGGGGGGGTTTCCCAGCTTCCATCTTGAATTTTGCTCCACACCTGTCTATTCTTATCTACTTACGAACTAATATCAGTAAACGGTTTGCATGTTTCATCGTTCCTCGACCACATTACAGAGCTGCGCTTCCTCTGTTACTTCGTTTACGTTGGATCTGACCGCGGGACAGTCCAGCGCAGAGTGGTGCTGTGCGGTCTCACTATCCGCAGCCATCTCCCTCGCTCCGTTGCCGACACTAACGACACACGGTCACGGCTGGGGCGATGAAAATGTTCAAATGTTTGTTAAGCTTATGGGACTTAACTAGGGGGTCATCAGTCCCTAAACTTACAAACTACTTACGAAATACCTTATACTAAGGACGGCACAAATATCCATGCCCGAGGGGGGATTCGAACCCCCGACCGTAGTAGCCGTGCAGACCGTGACTGGAGCGCCTCAGTCCCCGCGGCCACCGCGGCCGGCCGGGGCGGTGACCACCAGTGTATTCCGGACGCCGAACGCAGGCGAGCCCGCCGGGCGAGAGTGTTGGCCAAGCCTGCCCTAGCACATACATACAAGATCTCACCTACGATACTGTGGCAGAATGCAATCTATTATTCTCTCTCCTTCTGTTATTCACCATAACGTCTTTCTCTGAATATAAAATCGCAAGGGCACTCAGTCACTGACTAAACAAGAAATCTCGAAAATTAATCCATATATGAAGATGAAATTTTGTGGTTTTCTGTTTCTTAGATGATGTTTTCTACCTATATTTTACGATAGGGCCGAATTAAGGTGCATGGAGCAGAATATTTTTCCTACACACTGACGAAATCTACAGTTTCATTCCGATATTCGTCAAAGTTTGCACGCTTGATGTTCAAACCAGGAGTACGGTCACCGTATAACTAAAATTTCATACGATCCTTGGAGGAGGGAACCTTTTAACATTCGTAAATACCACTTCAACTAGGCGATGTCGGGTTTTACTGCTTTTTTATGTATGTAGGAGAAAACATTACACGTTACTAGTTGTCCTGCAGGTGGTCCGTGCAATGTTCCATGTTGTAAAACATGTATTACCAAACTCCTCGGAGTGGACAATAAAGAAAATAAAGCGTAAGCGGCTATGCTGACACACAGCCAGAAACACACATAAGCCTCTCAAGCACCCAATACACATAATTCCGAATATCATACAAGCCAATGAAGCGTCCTATACACATAATAGGAGACTCCTTACTTGTGGCAAGAACACACACAATTTTTAAACGTTTATTGCAGATGACGATCCACTTTGGTGATGCAAATTTTAATCGTTTGACAGTGTTCTTTTTCTCATTTTACACTTTCACAAGTAACTCTTCACTTTATTGAAAATAGGAGAACATAGTAAAAAAGAATTCTGAAGATGATGACATAGTTCATCAGTACCCTAAAAAAAAGTGTTTTTCATATAAACTTCATTCCATTCGTCATATTGTTAGTGCTGTCAGGAAGAAAGAGTGCAGTAACGGTTTTAAACTATGTGCAAAGTTCGTTCAAAGTTGTTAAGTGCTCTCATTCTCAAGTATCAATAAATTGTCGTTATACACACTTCGTCTGATTGGTAAGCTGTTTGTTATTGTCATTGCTTGTCTCGTCAAGCGTCTGTTGTAGGTGGTTTTCACCCCAATGGTGATTTACTGTAAGGAAATTTGTTCCAAGTTTGGATGAAATCGCTCCAGTATATTGGGAGATGTGGAAGATTGTTGCTGGACGAGACAGTTTTTCGCAAATTCCAGTGTTTTTGACGTCATTTCTTCTCAGATATCTGTAATATGTGGTTATTTTCCCCACAGCAATTGAATCGTATATTTTCAAATGGGCATCAGCCAGAAATTTGATGATTTTTAGCTTACATTGATTCAGATACTTCGTATATAGCTGTATCAACTGGCATTAAAAGGAAAATGTTGAAATGTTTGTATAGTCTATGGGACTTAACTGCGTGGTCCCTAAACTTACAAACTACTTATGAACTACTTACGAATTAGGACGGCAGAAATATCCATGCCCGAGGGGGGATTCGAACCCCCGACCGTAGTGGCCGTGCAGATCGTGACTGGAGCGCCTCAGTCTCCTCGGCCACCGCGGCCGGCTAAAGGGACTAAAGCACACCAGATAATGAATATTTAATGAGATACTGAAACACAGTGTTATTCATATAGAGGCATCCGTCAATGACTCCTGCCCTTTAGAAAAAGTTCAAATTTTTTACTCGTGCCATTTGTAAATGAAACGTAGGTGGCAGCACAAACCGATGTTGCAGATCTGTGATGCTTTATAACAACACCACTAGATGGGACAACTGAATATGTTGATAAGCGAACAACGTGCCGCAATTGTTTGGACTGCGGTTCCTTGTTGTCCTTGTTTACCATGCCGTCAAACGTGCATTGCATTATATATCGGTACTAGTGTTTATCGAGTATTCTGTCATACAATGAGTGGTTCCAAGAATGATATTAATACTGGAGAGGAAGTCTGTAATTCGAATAAGCGAAAGAAGATTAAACAACCGGAATGTTATAAACTCAATAAAAGAAAAACTGCGAGGATAAGAGGTGAAGCCTATGTGAATAACCGACGGAAAAGAATTCCAGCAAAAAAAAACTTGCATTCAGTTGCAACGAAGTAGAACATTCTTCATTGTCTTAGAAGAAATGTAACAAATTATGCAACATAAATTCCAGATTTTCTTCGTAATTTTCATAGTATAAATTTACCAACAGCTGTACATTTTTATGTATACTGCCAGTTTTCTTATAATATTATTTTGTAATCAGTTCACATGATACCAATATTGTTTGATGATAGGGATTTTGGCCTTATAAAAAAGAAACTAAGGAAACAGATTGTTTACTGTACACAATGTTTTAAAGGTGATTCTTAGAAGTTCAGAGGAAGGTAAATTTCGTGTTAAAGAAATAGCTGCTACTAAACATTAGACTTCAAGTCAGGTGGCCACTGTACTCCAGGAAGACCAGAATTTCCCAAGAAACTCAGACAGTGGAGACTAGGAAATATAACTTTCTCTATCAGCACTTTTTCACATTATATATTTGATAGTACCAGAGTGGGTTGCATTACAGCTGCTAAAACAATAACTGGACTTATTAGTCACAGTTTTCTTCTGAAACTCCACTGTGGCCAATTGATTGAGCAAAATAAACCATCCTAAGACCGTGTTCACACTGCCGGTCTGGCCGGGCTGATCGGAGCCGAGCCAAACCGATCCGAGCCGAACCGACCCGAGACATTAAACACATTTTTTTTTTTTTTCAATTGCACTGTTCACACTGCCGGCCAGGCCGAGACGACTCAGATTCAGCCGGCTCACGCCGAGCCGATGACATTCGGAAATGCCGGCGCGAGCCGATTGCACTTTGGTATTGCTACTGCAGCACAAGTATCACACCTTTCCAACCTGTTTTCAAATGTTCAAATGTTTGTAGAGCTTATGGAAATTAACTATGGGGTCATCAGTCCCTAAAATTACAAACTACTTATGAACTAGCTTATACTAAAGACGGCGCAAACATCCATATGCCCGAGGGGGAGGGGGGATTCAAACCCCCGACGGGGAACGGCCTCGCGCATCGTAGCATTGCGCCTCAATGCGCACGGCCGGTCCGCCGCGGCCAACCTGTTTTTAATACAAGTCTCTCGGCAAGATAGTTTTTTTTTTTTAAATAACACTTATGGAATTTTTTCTTTTTATTTTTTCTTGTATTACTATTAAATCTTTAAAATGAATGAAAAATTCAGAAATGTGTTTTAGCTGTTCTCATAATGAAAAAGTCTCATAAATGTCAGTCGAAATTATCACCCGTTTCTTATGTGCTTAAAATCCGATGTGTCACTACAGTGTGAGAACAATACAAATAAAATGACGAAATGAGTGAACTGTTAGCTGGCTCTACGTCGACGGCAGCAAACAAGTTTTGATCACCACCATGTTTCCTTAGGTCTTCCGCTGACAATAGGGAGAATACCTTGCTGCTGGAGACAAGACCACCAAGAAGCAAAAAACAAAACACAACAAGAAACAAAGTGGCACTCGCTTCCATTCTTTACATACCTGTTGCGTCTGAGGCTAAACTAAATCATTGCATTTTTCTTTCAGTTAAATAAAATAAAAATAAACCTTCCAGCACTGAGACGAAGAAAATTGTCAACATATGATTCAACAAAATGTTTGTTGAAACGCAGATTTGGTCAGACAACTTAACAAAACACACAAATAATAAAAATCTGAGACCTGCGTAGAGTTTTTTGACAGTGGAAATGGGTTGAAGTACAGTGCAGCGTGTCCCAAATAAAGTCGGCATCCCTTATAGGGAGATAACTACATATTTTAATGTTACTTTTATCAATTCTTTTTTTACTTAGTTCGTTCTTACTTTAATCTCGGACGTGAGTGATATAGCCTTTCCGTGGGACGAGCCGAATACAATTATTTTTACCTTGTTGTACGACATTTTCCGAAAGCTACAAAAATAGAAATAAAAAATTGCTGTATATGTCAGGCGCAGATGTATCTATACGTTTTAGTAGAATTTTGGGCAACTCCCTTTTACAATTTACAACTAGAAAGCCAATAAGTATAATGTCGAAAATTTTATTTTAGTCCACCAACACCAAAGTTGCAGTTTACATTAATTTATTCTTCTCTTCTAGTTCCAAACACGAAATATATATTTCATTAATTGTATGAATTGGACAACAAACTAGTTGCATATCTCTTATAAAATGCAGTATGACCTGACGTAAAACCACAGCAGATCATTGTCCATTGTAATCGGACGCCACCCAAGGAAAATTAATTTATATTTGTTTTCTCGTTAAGGATCATTAACTCATTACCAGGGACTGACAAACGTGGGCAGCAATTCATTTTTTCGGTGCCGAAATATTTTTCCAGCACCCACCTACATAGGGCGACATGACAATCCCAATAAAATAAATCAGATCTAAAATGAAACGATTTAGGTGTTCTTTCTTCCCGCGCAATTAGAGAATGGAGCGGTAGAGAAATGTTACGAAAGTGGTTATTGAACCCTCTGTCAGGCACTTAAATGTGATTTGCAGAGTATGTCTGTAGATGTAGATGCAGAAGTGCTTCGCGCTCCACCCAACTGCCGCTGAGGTCGAAGGCTTGTGAACGCGGCATGACGCCGCTCAGATAAGTCGCAATTATTTCTGAAAGGATGTAGATATCAGTGCGACTACCATTTCAATAACTTTTCTGTACATTTAGCTCCATTTCACTCGCTGTAATGTATGGCCTGAAATGGATTGAACAGTAAGCTGCCCGCTATCCAACTTTTCCAATATACGATTTGTAAATCAAGCGCACACACTTGACAAATAGCATCATTTGAAAACGACTGTTACGAATTATGAAAAGGTGAATGACGTGTTAGAAAACTGAAATATGTTACTAGCATGTGTCCAAAAACCAAATTTTCTAACTGCATACTTTCATCAAAATCGAGTGGGAAGCGCAACGAAACTAGAAACTCGCGCGAAATGAAAGGTAGCCATTTTATTTTTTCATAGGAAAGGAAAAACTTGTAAGGAAAAAATAAATCGATAAAATAACGTGGAATGGTCTTCTATACCGACAACATTTTTAGAACGTGAAAATTGGAAAAGTGAATTTTCCCCCTTGTTTTCGCCGGCCGACAAGGCGCCAGCACGCTTGGCTCATCCCCGGCTCGGCTTGGCCCGGCCGTCAGTGTGAACGCAACTTAAGAATCAGGAAAGTTTCCAATTAAATACAAAACAATAAAAGACTTGGAAAATACGCAGCGTTATTTGTCTGACGAAGACATGTCTTTCTATGAAGTAATTCTGAAGTGGCCTGTAGCAACCGAGTCGATGAGTAAATGAACTGAAATAACAATTTCTGTTGTAGATTTGTGCATAGCTATTCTAAAATGTGGAACTGAGAAGAGAACTGCACATATTTTATTGTTTTCTTTAAAGATGACGATAATGTGAATAAAAAGGGGTATATGGTTTCAGAAATTATTCATGTAGGGTGATTTTTTTCTCTTTTTTAAAAACAGCAGATTACAGGTACAAAATCAGTTCGGGGTATTACAGGAGTAGGTCTAATCATGAATAAGAAACTAGGACTGCGGGTAAACTACTACGAGCAATGCAGTGATCGCATTATAGTAGTCAAGATAGATAAACCAACACCGACCACAGTAGTACAAGTTTATAGCCGCGCTGGAGTAGCCAAGCGGTCTAAAGCTTCTCGCTGCGGAGCGCGCGGTTGCTCGCCGTGGAGGTTCGAGTCCTCCCTAGGGCATGGGGGTGTGTGCTGTCCTTAGATTAGTTTACCTAAGTAAGCTACGGACTGATGACCGCGCAGTTTGGTGCGATACATTTACAAAATTTGAACATTTGAGGTACAAGTTTATATGCCCACTAGCTCTGACGAATACGAGATTATCTAAGAAGTGTATTTGGAGGTAAAGGAAATTATTCAGACAGTTAAGGGAGAGGAAAACGTAATTGTGATGGGGAACTGGAAGTCGTTAGTAGAAAGGAAAATAGTAGGTGAATATGGACTGGGAAAAAGGAATGAAATAGGAAGCTGTCTGGTAAAATTTTGTGCAGAATATAAGTTTATCGAAACATACACTTGGTTCAAGGAACATGAAAGGAGGTTGTCTACGAGGAACACACCACTGGAAGGTACCAGATAGATTTTATAATGGTAAGGCATAGATTTCGGAACTAGGTTCCAAACTGAAATTGGAGAAACTTCAGACTGAAATTGAAGAAACTGCAGAAAGGTAGGATTATAAGGAGATGGGACCTGGATAAATTGAAGGAATCTGAAGTAGCTTTATGAGGTGGAACAGTCAAGACAGCAGTGGACCAAATAGGTAGAAAGGCAAGACCTATAATAATCCTTGGATATCACAGGATATACTAAATTTAATTGACGAAAGCAGAAGATATAAAAACGCGGCAAAGAATCAGCTAAAATGTAGTACAGACGACTAAGAAATGAGATTGACAGGAAATGCACAAGGACTGAGCAGGAGTGCATAAAAGCCAAATGCTACTATGTAGAAGAATGTATAACTAGGGCAAAAACAGATAAATGACACAGAACAATACAAGAAAATAGCTTTATGAATATCAGGACCTCATACTCACTTCTGAGTAAAGAATGGAAAGCTGAAAGGTGGAAAGTTTACATAGAGGGGCTCAACAATATTGTACGAAGGAAAGACAATGAAGATGAAATAGGTGTTACTGGATTAGATGACATTACCTCGTGAGTAAGGTGTATGAGACTGGAGAAATACTCTCATACTTTAAGAAAAATGTAATAATCCCCTTTCCAAATAAAGGTGACGCAGTCACGTGTGAACTTTCCAGAACTATCAGTTTAATAAGTCATGGTTGCAAAATTTTAACGCGAATTACTTACAGAGGGATGGAAAGGCTGATAGATGATGACCTCATTGAAGATCAGTAAGGATTCAAGAGAAATGTAGGAAAACGGAAGGCAATACTCACCTTACAACTTGTCTTAGAAGATAGATTAAGGATCGACAAATCAACATTTCTAGTTTTTGTAGATTTGGTGAAAGCTTTTGACAATGTTGACTGTAATACACTCTTTCAAGTTCTGAAGTAAGCAGGGGTAAAATATCGGGACCAAAATGTTATTTACAACTTTAAAATTAACCAAGCAGCTGTTATTAGAATTGAAAGGCGTGAAAAGGACGCAGTGGTTGGAAAGGGAGTAAGACAGGAATGTAGTCCTGCTCCCGTGTTATTCAGTTTGTACGTTGAGCTAACGGTGATGGAAACCAAAGAGAAATTAGGGGAAGGAATTAGAGTTAAGGATGAAGAAATAAAAACATTGCGTTTTGCTGTTGACATTGTAATTCTATCAGAGACAGAAAAAGACCTGAAAGAGCAACTGAACGGAATGTACAGTGTGTTGAAAGGAACGTAAAAGATGAACGTTAACAAGAGTGAAAATCAGGCGGTGATGAAGGAATTAAATTGGGTGATGAGGCAATAAAGGTGGTAGATAGGTTTTCTAACTTGGGTAGTAAAATAACATGTGACAATCGAAGTACAAAGTATATAAAATACGGAACGGCAATGGGAGGAAAGCGTTTTTGAAAAAGACAAATTTGCTAACATCGAATATTAATTTAAGTGTAAGGAAGTTTCCTCTGAAAGCATTTGTGTCGAGTTTTGCCTTGTACAGAAGTGAAACATGGACGCTAAATAGTGCAGACAGGAAGAGGATAGAGATGTGGTGCTACAAAAGAATGCTGAAGATTAAGTGGGTAAATCGCATAACTAACGGAGAGAATTGGAGAGAAAAGGAATTTTTGCATACCTTGACTAAAATAAGGGATCGATTGGTAGCATACATTCTTAGACATCAAGGAATCGTAAATTTAGCGTTGGAGGGAAGTGTGTAGGGGGAAAGTCGCAGAGTAAGACCCAGAGACGTATACAGTAGTCAGATTCAGGTGCATTTGTCTTGCCGTTCTTATGAGGGGATGAAGAGTCTTGCTCAGGATAGAGTAGGGTGGAGAGTTGCATCAAACCAGTCTGCGGACTGAAGACCACAACAAATAGTATGGAATATATGTACCCATATTGGTTGAAATCCATATGAATGTTACAGTCAAAAAGCTTTACTTAGAACGCGTTCTTACTAGTTAAAACTATATTGAGCCTCCCCGCAAAAACGCTTTTTCATGGTTATAACCAGTTTTAACTGTCATTCGCTTTTTACCAGCAGTAAATTCTAGTTATAATGAAAGCTATCAATATCAAATAGTTTTAACTAGTAAGAACGCGTTCTAACTGAAGTAGACGAAACTAGTTTTCACTAAACTTACTTGGGGGATTAAGAGCAATTGTTGATGTTGATTGAAATCAAGAACAACATTAGATTTTTTCAGTACACTAATTAATCAGGATATTGATCATATATCCAAGTCATTAATATTAATTACACCATTACAAAAATAACCAAACACTGAAGAAAAATTTTAAGGAACATTACAGAGCCATGTTAACCGTATTATTTAAGAAAATGGAAACAAAATAATCATGCAGTAAAAGTATAGTAATTATACATTTGACACAAGTAGCTACAGTCATAACGAAAGAGATTCATATAAAAAATATTAAATTTTTATTATATGTTATTGCAAGGCAAATTGTTGTGACGTTTTGAGTTACAAAGGTTCCTTTTTTCCTACAACAACACCTTTTGAAATACATGCCCTCTTATACATACAACGAAGAAACCCTAATGCTAATTTTAAAGCTACACACTTGGCAGCAGTTCTTGATGATACCTTTGTCTTTGTTTTTTTTTAATATAAATATTAATGTCTTCCTTGAATAGTAGCAACACTTTCACAGCATTAAATCAATGAGCTAATGAATATGCCTGACATTTGTCCCTAATTGGCCCACATTAGGTTACGGTAGTAACACTAAAAGTGGGCCTTTGCGATCGCCTTTTGACAGCTTGAAATTTAAATGATAATAACGGCTTAACCGTTCATCTGACACAGAAACTGAATACATTAATTTGTAGAGGAGACCATTCTCTACAACTTTGCTTCCTTATGTTTTTTTCGCATCTCACATCGTTTCTGAGATATTTGCAAAAATATCAGCAATTTTACGATGTCTGTCTGTCTGTCTGTCTGTCTGTCAGTCTGTCTGTCTGTCCGTAACGTGTTGCCACTTTTTAAGTCGAACCTTTCAACCGATCAACACCAAGTTTTACAGACATAATTGTTGGCTACCAGAGAAGAGATTCCTCCTATTTTCACACATTTCGAACGTTAGTAACACAAAAAAAGCCTTTTGTAATGTAATTTTAATTTCTACAGCTTTACTCTATTTAGTCTTTCCACATCTCGTATCGTTTGAGATATTTGCAAAAATAACGGCGATTTGACACCGCCCATTGATTCTACGAAAACCAGCCGTTCGAAGATGTCACGTGAGATAACTCGCCCAGAACTCTCTTGGACATACGCCATCTTGCGTTGCGTATTTGAAGATTTTCTTATAATAACTTTCACGTTGTAATTTCAAGGCAATGGCGCACTGAAAAATTAACAGAAACACGTCGTTCTTCGTACGATACATGATAATCTAGTGTCTAAAAATGCCATATTAGCATCAGTTAACAACTGCTATCAATAGCACGAAATTAAAGGCAGTAATCCGGAATTGTTTTGCCGTAGTGTGGTGGGCAGCGCGTTGGACTGTGATGCACGGGGTCAGTGGTTCGGGACCACCCGTTCGGTTAGCCATGTGGTCTAACGCACCGCTTTTCGGGACGGGGAGAGAAACCTGCCCAAGTTCGACTCCTCCCGGCGGCGGAAGAACGAACTTAACTGACCACCCCAAAGTATAGATCTACCTAAAGAACAAAAAAGAAAAAAAAAAAAGAAAGAAAGAAAAAACACCACTATCCAAGGTTTTTTCTTTCTCCTTTTCTCCTAAAAGTGATACGGGCACTCTTATTAATCAAATAGAGCTATGTTCTTCATTATGTAGAGCTGTGCATAAAAATGCGTGATCTATTTCGTGAACATGCCGTGAAATATGTAAGAACGAATTGAACAAATGTCTTCTGAAGCATATGCACGTAAACTGGGAGGATACTGTAATAAAGAATATTCTGAACAACGTGCTGATACTGGTAGTTTCATGCACAAAGGAAGTCTTAGATTTTTGTGTCAAGTGTAGTTCCTTAAAGAAACGGAAGAGAAGTGTATACATTGCAACGAATTACCTTGTTTATTTTTTTTCTAAGCAATTATTCACAATTTATGGAATATATTGGAAGTCATTAATTAGAATTAAAGCATCTACTAAAATGGTTGTCTTTGACATGGTTGCTGTGGACGGTTTAACATAGATGGTATTACCTTTCCTGTAGTTAGGTATGACTACGCTACGCTGAAATAAAGAGCAAATATTTTGCTTCAAACCGTGATTACGTTTTCTTTTACAGCTAAAGTGACAAGCGGAATAAGTGTGGTAATACTGAATCCACATAAATCTAGTGCTTAATCTATATAGAAAAGTTAGTACATTCAGTGTAACAGTATCTCCCCAGGTTTTGTATACATGTGATAAAGAAGTCTATGTTTACAATACGTTGGTATGTATTTCATGACACGTTCTCGAAACAGAACAAATGCATTTTAAAGAGAAAGCGCTGTTATCTTTGAACAAATCGGAATATTGCAGAATATAGTTGTATTCGGTTAAGAAGAGTGTGGGAAAACCTTTTAGGAACCAAGAGGGAAAGAAAATTGTCCGCGGTGGTTAGTCTTCATGGTGACCGATGCTTTGTGGATGTTTGTTCATGTTCGTTGAGAATTTTGCTTAGTTTTTTATTACAGATGTCGAATCAACACCGTCTGAAGAGTAGGCCTGTGCACTGCCGTGCCACGTCACGTCACGCAGAGTAGGTCGCGATCGCGTAGCTCATGGGTCACAGCCCACCGCCTCACATCGGCCAGCCAGTGAGCTACGCGATCGCTACCTACTCTGCGTGACGTGACGTGGCACGGCAGCGCACAGGCCTTCTCTTCAGACGATGTTGGTTGAAACCTCTTTTTTTCTCTCTCTTTTTATTGGTTCTTCGGTTTGATCACCACTTTGTGGACGTTGTTGTCTTTTGTTCTATTTTTTTTTGTTCTTTTTGTTTTTGTTTCGTCGTTCACTCAGTTTTCTCGTTACAGAGGGCGTCGAGCTAACATGCCGGCAATCCTCTGACCGTGCGCGCCGAGCCACCGCGTCGTAGCATGTTTCGAACCACGGTCTAACATGTTCGTACAGTACAAAGTAATTCGTCGCCCATTATCCTATGGCGAACAGCTGCGAGAGTAATCCGTAATTCTCGTACCATCGATGGCAGGTGTTAACTAACTAACATTAGATAATAACTTATTGTCCTAAGAACGACGTGTTTTTGATAATTTTTAGTGCGCCATTGCTCTGAAAGGACAACGGTTGAGGCATGTCACCTGATTGATTTCCGAACGACAAATGTGCGCTGTGTTCCATCCAGGCTATGGTCACTCGTCCGAACGCCAAATGTACGCTACGTTAGTTCCAGTCTATAGTCATCCGTAACCAGTACAGGAAAAGAAAATAAACTTTGAACAAACTATCAAGGCAAGACAATTGATAATATTTTAATGGAAAAAATATAATGAAAATGTGGGAGAGATATTAAAATGATAGTTTAAATAGGAAATAGTAATAAAAAGAAATGTTTATCAAAGCTAAAGTCAAATATATAATTTTGGATGTTTGTTAAATACGGGCAGAAAGAATATTGACCACGCGGCCTTCCGCGTCGGAAGTTAGAATCCTCCCTCTGGCATGGATGTGTGTGTTGTCCTTAGGTTAGTTTAACTTAGTTTAAGTAGTTTGTAAGCTAAGGACTAATAACCCAGTAGTTCAGTCCGATAGATTTACAAACATTTGAAAATTTGAAATTCAGCATTATATACCTGCATTGCTTGTCGAGTATCCCATATTTCGTTCCAATCTTGTGCAATCCCTGTTCGTGTTTCTGAAGAATCACTCCAGTAATACTGAGTAGATCTGCTTTTGCTCTGTCGACTACAGGATTTGCTATAATTATATTGCCAAGGATTTCTAGCGTGTATTGGATCTGAAGACTTTCACTCTCTTGGCCTTTTTTTTTGTCAGGTTTTCGTATTTGAGATTGTCGATTCGTAATTGCTTCAGCAATTGGATCTTCGTGAGAAGCTGAAATTATTTTATTTTCTGCCCTAGCTACGGCTTCTGGATCCTCTAAATTGTCTACTGTTGTAATAGGAGACTGTATAGGCTACTTGTACTAGGTAAAGCTTCTTGATGCCACTATAATCTGTCCATTGGTAGTAGCCATAATCGTTACTTCTTCTGAACAGTATGACAACTCCAGTTCATTTAGTGTCTCATTTACGGCATCTGCCACATTAATTTTATTTAAAGCCTATGTTGTATCTCCTAAAGTCATAAGCCCTTCTCGTGGTTCTGTATCTAAAATAGTTTTGTTTGGTGTTTGCTTTATATCAAAGTGCACTATTTCTCATAAATTGTACAAACCAAAGACCGGTTGACCAGTTGTGGTGTTGTTGTCTTGCATCCATGATGCCAACATTTTTTTGAATGTCTTCGTTGGCGCGTTCAACAGAACCTTGGTTTCGCCGCTCCTCGGTTTTCCGTGAACCAGTTTGCACTCTGGGCAAAATACAGCCGGCTTGTTTATGATAGAATTGACAAATTCTCACTTTATCCGAGTGTAAACTACAAGCAGCACCGAATGTCAAAAATATATCTCCTAAATGATGTGCCATTTCCTCTGCCCTCTTGCTTTGCAGTGCACGTAAGGAAACAAATTTTGTCAATATATACTTAAATCCACAATCTTCTCAAATTTACATGTCGATCAGATGAACTTGGCAGCGACTGTTCATTTCTGAATGAAGTATAGGTTTTTAAACAAGCCCCATTTTCTTCATGCTTCTTTTACACTGACAAGTTCCGCACGTGGACTGATAAATGTTTAGCATCTCTAATGTTATGCTTGAAAATTTTCTTGGAGTTCCAGCTTTTAATCTGTCTCGGCCTCTATGATCAACAACCAGATGAGCTGCTTCAATAACGTTGAAAATTTCGTCAACATTTAAGTAGTTCTTCATAAGCTCTTTTCTTGCCACTAATATTAATTATCTTGAATCGATTTACTCTTCTGTACTGCTTCTATGTCTTTTTCTCAGGTGATTTGTTCAAATGTTTGTAAATCTATCGGACTCAACTGCTGGGTTATTAGTCCGTAGCTTATAAACTACTTAATCTAAGGTAAACTAACCTAAGGACACCACTAACACCCATGCCCGAGGGGGCACTCGAAGCCCCGACGGCGAACGACCGTGCGCACCGCAGCACGGCACCCCAGTGCACACGGCTAATCAGTCGTGTTCAGCTGATTTGGCTTCTTAAATTTTGTCCACCCATTCACAGTAAGATTCTTTCGTCAAAACGTTGTAGTGGTTTTCTTTTTTGTCGTGTTGTTCAATCATTAACACTCTTCTCACAAATTCTTCTGTCCATCGCCTTCCTTTATTTAGATCTGCCATGATAAAATGATAAATGCGTACAAACTGATTTACAGTTGGACAACGGAAGACTTTTGCATTTACACTGCCTGAGATCCCGAGCCCCAATCACGTCGCAGTGGAGGGGGCCGGGTTTCAGCGCGGTTTCCCTTTAGACTGCAGATTGAACCGAGCGCCACGGTGGAATGGGTCGGCAGCACCCTCAAGCGTGATTATGATGGCGTCGTGGCAGTTCAAAGTCAGTTGGTGCTTCGTGTGATCTTTTGAGAAAGTTATTGCCGAGGGCACCAGTAGGTTGACAAATTTTTGAATGAACATTCAGACTATAAAGTTCTAGTGGTTCGACCCTCACTCCACATATTCAGAAGACGGTAAAACGCAAGGGAAAAGTACAAACTGATACGTAGAGTACAGAAAAACAAAATCTGAAGATTATTGAGAAACAAATATTAAAGCAGACAGAAAAAAAATGACAAGTTCTATTGTATGCTACCCATCATGCGGAACTGTCTCCAGAAGCTCACATTCGAACTAGATTCTTATGCAACACATTCTATTTGAAAAATTGCAAGACCCTTCAGCCTCAACTGCTCTTAACTTTATTATTTACCCCTAAATAAGTATAGTCAACTTCTTTTCTGTAGTTTAGTTAGAAAGCGTTGTTACTGGTGAAAACTATTTGATTCTGATATCCTTCGTTACAACTTGAATTTACTGCAGGTGAAAAGCAAATAACAGTTAAAACTGGTTTTACCTATACAAAACGCATTTTGACGAGGTGGTTCAGTATAAACTAGTTTTGTGAGAAAGCGTTCTGACTGAAAACGGGTTTTGACTGTAACATATATAATCATTTTAGATTGCATATAATTCTATCGTCGCAATTCTAGCGGCGCCTGCTCCTGAAACGTCTGACGACGGGCAGGTAAAAGGGTCGAAACCGGTCACCAACAGAAATATATACAATCTAGACTCACATTAAATTACTGTTAATTACCCAGCAGATATCTGTGCTACATAAGTGTGCGCGTGTGTGTGTATGTGTTTAGATGACTCTCTCTCTCTATTCGTTTAGTCGATTGCGACTCTTCGTGACCCAATGAACCAAATCACGGCACTTCCCTCTGTCCTGCACTTTCTCCCGTAGATCTTCCAGGTTGGAACACGTTACTTTTGTGATGCCATCGATCCACCTCATCCTCTGCCGTCCTTTTCTTCTAGTGCCTTCGATTTTCCCCAGTATTAATGTTTTCTCCAGTGGGGCATGTCTTCGCATTATGTGTCCAAAGGAGGTCAGCTTCTGTTTTAATATTAGACCTTCCAGAGAGCAAGTGGGTTTTATTTCCTCTAATATAGATCTGTTTGTTCTTTTCGCCGTCCATGGAATCCTAAGAATTTTCCTCCAGCACCACAATTCAAAGGAGTCTATTCTTCGCTGTTCAGCCTTTCTAATGGTCCAGGTCTCGCATCCATACAACTGGGAAGACCATAGCCTTCACAATACGTATCTTTGTTCTTAAAGTTATTTCACTGCACCTCACAATCTTTTCAAGGTTTGACATCGCCTTTCTTCCGAGCAACAAGCGTCTCCTGATTTCGTTGCTGCAGTCACCATCATCAGATATCTGGGAACCGAGATAATTGAATGTGGACACCGCCTCCATGGATTCTCCACCTATATCCCATGAATATGTTTAGTTGCCATAATTTTGATTTTCTTTACATTTAGCCTGTGATCGGCCTTTTCAGCAACAGAGTCTTTAACTCTCCTTCACCATCTGCATATCTGAGGTTGTTTACATTTATTCCAGCTATTTTATTTCCTGTCTCTTCTTCAACTATCCTAGAATTCCTCATAACTTGCTCTGCAAACAGATTGAATAAGGACGGAGACAATATGCAGCCTTGCCGGACCCCTTTCTGAATATTTATCCATTTTGTTGTGACATACAAAGTTCTCACTGTGGCTTCTTGGTCAAGGTATAAACTCCGTATCAGATGAATGAGGTGAACTGGTACTCCCATTTTACTGAGTGCGTCCGATAATTTGTTGTGATCGACACAGTCAAAGGCTTTGGCATAATCAATAAAGCAAACGTATACATCCTTCTGGAATTCTCTTGCTTTTTCCATAATCCACCGAATGCTGGCAATTTGATCTCTGGTTCCTCTCCCTTTTCTAAACCCAGCTTGTTCTCCCGGTAGCTCTCGATCTAGATATTGGCGAAGTCTGTTTTGTAAAATTTTTAGCATGACCTTGCTAGCATGCGAGGTAAGTGCAGTTGTTCGGTGATCTGAACATTCCTTAGACATTCCCATCTTTGGAATCGGTTGAATATTGGTCTTTTCCAGTCTTCTAGCCACTGCTGTGTGCGCCATATTTTCTGACATATTGAGTGCAGTACTTTCATTAAATTTTGCCAATGACTAAATAATTCTGCCGGTATTCCATAATGTCCACTAGTTTTGTTATTAGCCATATTTTCAAGGGCCCACTGGACTTCGCTCTCCAAAATATCTGGCTCTAGTTCTAAAATATTATTAGCATCATCATCAGCAGCAGAACTGTCACTGTGAATTTCATTCTTGTATAGGTCTTCTACATATTCGGCCCATCTTTCCTTAAGATCTTCTGCTTCACTTAGATCTATCTTTTATCTTTCCAATTTTAGCCTGGAATTTTCCTTTAGTTTCTCTAATTTTCTTGTAAAAAGATCTCTTGTCCTCCCCATTCTGTTACTATCTTCAACTTCTTTGCATTGTTCATTATAGAAGATATATTTATCTCTTCTAGCTAATTTCTGAAAATCCTTATTTAATTTAAGCATAGCTGATCTGTCCCTCTTGAATTTTGCTTTCCTTCGTTCTTCTGCAACTTTCAGTGCCTCAGCCATCTGGCCTTCTTGCTATTCTTTTTCTTGGGAATGTGTTTCTCTGCGACCTCCTTGAAAGTATACAGCACTTGTGAGCTTTTGTCTTCCAGCACTAATACATTAAATCTGTTTTGAACCTCCACTACGTAGTCAGAGGGTATGGACTCATGGTCGTATCTGCAAGATGGAATAGTTTTTGCTACTTTCTGCAGTTTCAGCCCAAATATGTTTAGATGAAGGTTGTGGAAAAGATGGGGTCCAAAACTGGTCACCACAGGGGCCCCCGAAACATTTACGGCGCCCTGGAGCTGAGCGGTAATGGCTATGCGGTTTGGGACATCATTTTACGGATCGCGTGGCCGTTCCTAGCGAAGCTTCTAGTCTTCTCTCGGGCATGGTTGTGTGTGTTGTCCTTAGCATAAGTTAGTTTAAACATTTGTAAGTCTACTTAGTTTAGTCCCTTAGGTTTACTAGAATTTGAACATTTTTGCAGCCTGAAAGTACTAATTCGGAAAGTTACAATTCGCACACATCCAGTTCGCTCACCATTAGTTGACGATTCAGGGTGGGTGCTACATCTACATCTGCATCTACATGGGATTCTCTCCAAATCACATTTAAGTGCCTGGCAGAGGGCTCATCGAATCACCGTTAAACTATTTATCTCCCATTCCATTCTCGAACAGCGCGAGGAAAGAAAGAACATCTGAATCTCTCCGTACGAACTTTGATTTCTCGAATTTTATTCTGATGATCATTTCTACCTATGTAAGTGGGAGACAACGATATATTTTGGCATTCGGAGGAGATTGGAATTTCGTAAGTAGCCCACGCCACTGCGATAAGCACCTTTGTTGTAATGATTCCCATCCCAGATCCTGTATCATTTCCGTAACGCTGTCTCCCCTGCATCGTGACAATACGAAACGAGCTGCCCTTCTTTGGACTCTTTCGATGTCCTCCGTCAAACCCACTTGATAATGATCCCACACTTGGCAGCAATACTCCAAAAAAGGACGGACAAGCGTAGTATAAGCAGTTTCTTTAATAGTTATTTTGCATCTTTTAAGGGTTCTGCCAATCAAACGCAGTCTCTGGCTGGCCTTTCCCACGTCATTATCTACGTGTTCTCTCCAGTTTAAGTCTGAAGTAATAGTAATTCCTATGTATTTTGTGGAGTTTACGGCCTTCACGTTCGATTGATTTATCTTGTAAACAAAGTTTAACGGATTTCATTTCGTACTCATGTGGACGATTTCACACTTCTCTTTATTTAGAGTCAATTGCCAATTTTTTCACCATAGTGTTATCTTATTCAGATCGTTCTGCAGTTGATTTTGATCTTCAAATGATTTTACTAGACGATAAATGACGGCGTCAGCTGTAAACAACCTAAGAGAGCTACTTAGATTTTCTCCTGATTATTTAAATAAGGAACAGCAGAGGACCAATAACACTACCCTGTGGAACGCCCGATATCACTTCCGATTTATTCGATGCCTTACCATCGATTACTACGAACTATGTCCTCTCTGACAGGAAATACCCTATCCAGACGCAAATTTGGGACGATATACCATATCCACGCCACTTGATTACAAGCCGTTTGTGAGGTACGGTGTAAAAAGGCTTCTGAAAATCATGAAATACGGAATCGATTTGCGAACCCTTGTCGATAGCACCCATCACTTCGTGTGAGTAAGGTTGAGCTAGTTGTGTTTCGCATCAACGATATTTTCTAAATCCGTGTTGACCTTGGGTCAATAGATCATTCTGTTCGAGATAATTCGTAATTTTTGAATACAGGATATGTTCCATAACCATGCTGCAAATTGACGTCAGTGAAATAGGCCTGTAGTTTAGTGGGTTACTCCTACTGCCTTTCTTGAAGATAGGTGTAACCCGTGTGACTTTCCAATCTTTTAGTAGAGATCCTTCTTTGAGAGAGCGATTGTGTATGGCTGTTAAGTAAGGAGCTATCGCTTCAGCATAATCAGATAGAAATCTAATGGGTATACAGTTCTGGCCAGAAGACTTGTTCTTGTTAAGTGATTTTAGTTGCTTCGCTACTCCGATGATATCTACTTCTGCGTTACTCAGTACGGCCTCTGTTCGTCTTCTTTGTTGAATGAGTTTCTAAAAGCTATGTTTAGTAACTCTGCTTTAGTAGCGCTGTCATTGGCAGGATCGCCATTACTATCACGTAGTGAGGGTATTGTTTGTGGTTTGCCCCTAGTGTGTTTAACATATGACCAAAATCTCTTTGGGTTTTCAGTCAAATTTTGAGAAAGAGTTTCGTTGCGATAAGTATTGAAGGCATCTCGCATTTAAGTCCACGCTAAATTTCGAGCTTCTGTGTAGGATCGCCAATCCTGGGGATTTTGTGTAGCATGGCTTTTCCGTTGCTTTTGCATCAGTGTCCTGACCTCTTTTGTGTACCAAGGGGGATCACCACCTTCTTTTATTAATTTATTTCGTATAAAACTGTCAATTGCTGTTGATAGCACTTGTTTGAATTTGATCCACATCTGGTCTACACCTACGTTTAGTGTTAGAAACGAGTGGAAGCTGTCTTTCAAGTACCAATATTCAAATGTTCAAATGTTTGTAGAGCTTACGGGACTTAAGTACGGGGTCATCAGTCCCTAAACTTACAAACTATTTATGATCTATCTAATACTAAGGACGGCACAAATATCCATGCCCGAGGGGGGATTCGAACCCCCGACCGTAGCGGCCGTGCAGACCGTGACTGAAGCGCCTCAGTCCCCTCGGCCACCGCGGCCGGCCAAGTACCAATACATTTTATTTCTATTTGCTTTTCTGAACATATATACTTTTCGTTTATTTTTGGTAACTTTGGGACTCAATCTGGCTACGACAGCTCTGTGTCGCCCACTAATACCTGTATCCGTTTTGATGCTCGTTATGAGCTCAGGATTATTTATTGCTAAGAAATCGTGTGTTTTCACATCCATTTACAATTCTATTTGGCTCATGAAGTAATTGTTTGGAGTAATTTTAATAGTATGCGTTGAGTACAGTTTCACATGATGTTTTATGATTACCTCCTGATTTTAAAATATAATTTATCCAACAGATTGAGGGTAAATTAAAATCACCGCCTACTATTATCGTGTGAGTCGGGTACGTTTTTGTAATTAGACTCAGCATTGCTTTCAACCTTTCTGTTAGTGTATCGTCAGAGTCGGGAGGCCGATAAAAGGAAGCAAATATTAACTTCTTTCGATTTTCAGATACAACCTCTACCCATAATAGCTCACTGGAACTATCAACTTCAACTTCGTTACACGAAAGTCTACTTTTGACGGCGACAAACACGTCTCCACCTATTTTGTTTAATATATCCTTTCTGATCACAGTTACATCTTTTGCAAATACTTCTGCTGAACTTATTTCCGACTCGAGCCAACTTTCACTGGCTACAATGATGTGTGTTTCGGTGGTTTCTATTAAAGCTTGGAGTTCTGGTACATCCCGACACAGCTACGACAATTTACAACTGTTATACCGATAGTTCCTAGATCTACATTTCTCCTGTGATCCACCTAAACCCAGTCCACGCCACAGAGCCCCTCTACTCGTGTAGCGGCTTCCTGTGTACAGTGGACTCCTGACCTATTTAGCGGAACCCGGAAACCCACCACCCGATGGCGCAAGTCAAGGAATCTGCAGCCTACACGGTCGCAGAACCCCCTGAGCCTCTGATTCAGACCCTCCACTCGGCTCTGTACCAAAGGTCCCCACAACCGGCCAACAAAACGACGCCCCTCTATCACAGGCTCCAGCTGTGCAACCGAGGTTGCTGGCGAGTATCTACGCACGTATTGGCCAGTTAGGGACAGGAATGGTTGTTTCACTAAAGTTGTCCTGGACAAACAGCGTTTCAAATAATACATTCATATTTACTCCGTGTATTAATCGCGACTTCGTCTAATTTCGAGTCCACTAGATACAAGCATGATTACTACCAAGAACTAGAAAGGATACCATGTTCGGAGCTACGACGGAATTTTGTAGGCAACAATCGCTTCCCTACCGAATGACAGAAAATCCGCATCAACTAGTCACTATTTTAGTAGGTAGCCTAAACGAAGTAGGGGTGGAGGGTAGAATGAATTGCTGTTGTGTGGGAGACATCGTTGCAGAACAAAGATTATGGAAAAATTGAAACTAATGCTTGGGAGAAATAATGAGTGTACTTTGGTCTCTATAACACTTTGAATCCATTTGCCCACGATTTAACGCTAGAAAGTCACAGCGGTATTGCAATGGCTAAAGGAGAGAATCTACTAAATTTAAAGTAAGTCACCAGTGTTTATCTACATACCAGACTTCATGAGTCTGTGTGGTATGTAGATAAAAATGAAGAGCAATACGTGCGTGCTAGCACACAATACATTTTTAATAGGAAAGGGGAGCGAAAGAAACGCACGGCCTTCAATAACTCTGACGAAATCGGCCAAGTGTTGAAATATTTACCTCACATCAAGGCCACAGGAGTAGTTGAAATCTCCACCGATTACTGATTTCCTGGTTAGAAAGCCAAATAATCCAAATATTTGTATAACTATAGGACGAACTTACTGGGCGATCAGTCCCTGTGCTAACAAACTACTTTAACTAATTAGCTAACCTAAGGACAAAAGACACACCCAGGCCCGAGGGAGAACTCGCCGTCCGGTGGGAGTGGCCACGCAGTCTCTGGCATGGCGTCCAGAACTGCGAGCACCTGCCGCACCGCTCAGAATGCGATTACAATTTTTCCCAACGGACAAGCAACCTCATGAAACAGACTAAATACGCTGATACGTGATGACGAATGTAAGGATTTTATTGTAAAATACGGAAGATCGACACAGGTGTGAATACTGGTGAACGATATGTCAATAATCGTGGTTGGAAAATCATACACGGTTAGAAGAACGGGAGAACCTTGTAGATGCCTACCCGGTTATCATTTGAAACCATATAAATGCTTAGGCTTCTTGCTACAATAGTCTGCTTACGGGGTAATTCAGTGAATATTTTAAAAACTTTCAAGGATGGTGTTGAAGAGTAATTTGAGGTAAGGGTCTCTAGTCCGATAAATGATTGAGCCGAAATTATCTGCGAAAATCTGCTCAGCTTCCGCACTAGCCTTTAGCAACGCTTGAAGTAAGTCCTCCCCCTCCCCCTCACCCTCCCCAACCTTTCACAGCGCTGATCATAACCTACAAAACACCTGCTGAATAGTCCCCAATACCGGCAGCTAATGCCACCTGTCATTGGACTAACTGTCACACAGACCCAAAATCATGTGTCTTAGATAGAGTAATAATGAATCCCAGTTTCGCAAATTGTCACATTTTCGACTGTTGTTCAATTCACCCAGCCTCAGACATTGCATCGCCTCACAATGTTTTCTCGTAGCCGTTCTCTTATATCTCCGTCTGGTCACTGTCGCACCCAGCGGGAATTCCTACAAGACTCTCGACAAGCGCCTCGTAGAAGAGCGCCATCACATGGAGAAATCAGAAGGGTGGGACTACGTGAGAGCACTGGCGACGAAAGACCAAGCGAATGGTTAGCACAATTCAATCGCTTCCGGAAGACGGCGGTTCAAATTAGCATCGGCGTTATCCAAGCCAATGCCTCGGCCGTCCTTTCAAATGTATTTATCGATTTACAGCTCCATCCTAAACAAAATATAAATCAAACTTCGTTTCTAATTATCAGTTTATACAAGGGACGGGAAACAGTAATTTTCCATTTTTTCATGATACAGTTTGTCGTATCAAATGTTCAAATATTTGTAAATCTATGGGAAAAACTGCAAGGGTCATCAGTTCCTAGACTTACAAACTACTTAAACTAATCTATGCTAAGGACAACACACGCACACATTTCCAAGGAAGGACTCGAACCTCCGGCGGGGAAGCGACGCTTACTCCGCAGCAAGGTGCCTTAGAGCGCACAGCCATCTTAGGGCGGCTGGACTGTCGTATCCAGAGTAAGGCCTCTTGCCTCACACTGACAAATTTACCGTTTTCCATCATCAGAACATTGGTGAACTCATCACAGAGTCACGCTGTGCAGCCGCGTTGGAATGGCAGCGCGGCATAAGGCGCCAAGGCGAAGACTGCGAGACCGCTTCCGTCAGTCTCTCGAGCCCTCCTTCGGACATGTGTGAGTGCTGACCTTATCATAAGTTAGTTTCAGTATGAAACATTCCTGACAAATTAAACTGTGTGATGGAAGTGGGATTCGAAACTGGGACTTTTGCCTTTCTGGAAACATCCCCTAGGCTGTAGTCAAGCCATGTCTCCGCCATTTCCTTTCTTCCAGGAGTGCCCGGAAATACAGCTGTGATGACGGATTGTGAAACGTGCCGGGTTAGCCCAGTCGGTTAGATCGCATGCCCGCTAAGATAAAGGTCCGAGTTTCGAATCCCGGCTGCAGCACAAAGTTGTAATCCGGCAGGTAAGTTTCATATCAGCCCACACTCCGCTGCAGAGTGAAAATATCATTCTGGTTTCGGTAGTTTCTAAGTCTAGGGACCGATGACGTTAGCACTTTGACCCCTTAGGTTCACAAAATATTTGATTTTCTCACCATGTATAACCTAAAAAGTGAAATTACAGACAAAAATGTTTTACACCAAAAGTAACATACCGTAATGGACCTGTATATGGTGTACACAATGTCAAATTTCTAACTGAGGAATTCTAATACCGGTTCGCTATGGTTTCCCTAAATGGGTTAAAATGAATTGAAAAAATGAGCAATGTTCTGATCCAAACGTATCGCATCTGATTCTGTGTTCCATGTGTAATTACTTCCGAGTTCTAAAATTTTAGCTTTACGAAAGTTTGTTAGAAACTTATTACAAGTTAGACGTAATTCATGTATTTATTTTTTGGTGTATAATAGCATTATGTATGTATGTGTGTGTGTGTGTGTGTGTGTGTGTGCGTGTGTGTGCTTCCGTGTATTTGTGTGTGTGTACGATTTAATATCATGAACTTCAATGAAAATTTTGTCCAAATCTGCCAGTTAATATACCAAAATATGTTAGAGTCCTTCATGTTAGTTCATTCACAAGCGACCTGTCAAAAATAAATTTAACTGGCTGGCCGTGTCTGAGGACCTTCTATTGTGAGCATGTAGAAGACTGACACTGTAGGAAACAAAATAATATCGCTTTGTAGAAAGGCAGTTGGGTCTTGTCGGATGACTTGTCGACATTCAACATACCAAAGCTGTATCTCACTATGAGCTTGCTTTACAGAAGCAGAAGTAGAAAATTAAATTTTGTTATTGTTTTAATTCTGTTCTTTAGCGATTTATTGGTTTACCTCACATTTAGGTGAATATTTTACTGGTACAAGTGTTTCATATGTATGGGGTGAGCTGCGCAACATGTTTAGGGTAGAGTGTCCGTGTGATTGTGGGTTTCTGTGTTTGTATTGCTTATAAATCTACAGTTTCAATTAAATCTTGATACAATACTGCAGACTAGAGCTTCAAATCTAAAGGAAGCTCAATGACGGCTGCGATAAAGAATGGCATGCAAGAAAAATGCCACATCATGCGGCAAAGTTGCTCTACAGAAAATTTCATATAGTGCGTGGGGGAGGGTAAGTTACTCATGGACTTCGCCTAAATTGACAACCACAGTGGAGGGGTGAGGAGATTTAAGACGGCGGAATAAATAAATACCCGGGCAATGCCGGTGTTTTAGCTAGTGTATTTTGTTTCGTGATTATTTCAAGATACCGAACAAAGTTTCTGATGAATCGAGATATTATACCAGTTTTATAAGGATTCAGGGTACTTCTTCGGTTCAATATTAAGTAAAAACCACCAAGTATTTGTTTGATGTACTTCTAACATCTGCAGTTTTTTATGTACAGCAGGTAATGCAGAACACTATCCAAGCAATTTACAGGTACAATTTCCAATTATGACCACATCATACTGCAGGGTTTAACGTTTTATTAGTGTTGTGGCGTGGAAACAGTAACGTTGAGGAACAGGTAAATTTCTGAACGGTTTCCTTTGTGTTTTGGCACATGAAATAGAAGATCTGAAGATGGTCATCTTAGTAAACATAATTAGCGTACTTGGCTGTTTTATGTAATACAATGGTTTATAGGTATTTTGAACAACTTTGGATCAGTTGACGTTTATAAGGAAGTAACAAAGAAATCTATGTAAAATATTTTCCAAGCAACATCCTCAATTTTAGTTACCACAGCGGCGAAGCGGCCGAGCGCATTGAGGCGCTATGCTGTGATGCGCGAGGCCGTTCCCCATCGCGGTTTCAAATCCCCCCCTCGGGCATGGTTGTTTGTGCTATCTTTAGTATAAGGTCGTTCATAAGTAGTTTGAGTTTAGAGACTAATGATCCCCAATTGAGTACCATAAGTTGTACAAACATTTAAACATTTTTTTAGTTACCACTTAACACCATAATACTGTCTTGAAGCAGATTAAATTGTTACTAGATATCTACGACATGAAGTTTGAGGTACCAGACCTATTTTGTTTCACTTATGAAAACTAACAGGAAAAAGTCTTACATATTTCTTTACATTCGAACATTTGTCCTAATGAATAATTTTATTTCTTTTCAATTTAGCTAAAACTGCGATAAAGTTTATGTCTACTAGATATGTATGAATGAACAAACGAAAATTACAGAAAAATCTGTCAAATCCTTTGTGAACTTAAGAAAACCTTTATACCCGACATCTGAAAAATAAAGCTTACGGGAAAGAATGAGAATGAAGCTATTAGTCACATTAAATTGGGCAACAAAAAATCATGCAACATGACATAATTGTGATACAATTTTTTCATCTGTAGGCGTACTTTTGGCATTGATTGAAGTCGGTTACAAGGACCTCAAAACTCTTGATAAGGGCTTATATAATAGACAAAATGTTCGGACGCCTGTGAACCTGTTGGTCCAAACTGCTATATAGTCATTAGTCCATACACTTACAAAGTACGTAAACCAACATATACTAAATATAAAACACACACACACACACACACACACACACACATGCCCGAGGGAGAACTCGTAACTCCGGCGGGAATGGACGCCTAGTCTGTAGCATGTCGCTTTAGACCACGTGCACGTGCCGGTTCCGCGCGGCTAAATAACAAGCCATTGCAGTATAACAAAATTGTAAAGACCATAAAATCACTTCTATCTGTATCAGTCGTATTGATTATGGATATGACGCAATTCTACCACTGCAAATTTAATGACGTCTGAACGACTACCTAGTAAACAGAGAGCAGAGAAGTCAATTATAATAATGGCTTTAATCACTTCCGGTAATAACGACCGCATAAGCTGTTTGTGTCACTTAAGTAAGAATAAACACACTGAAATTATCAGAAACTTCTGAAGGGATTCGGGGAACTGTAATAGAAGCAGTATAATTGCCGAAAGTTGTGCACTGATTGGTAGTGTTTTTGTGACGTTGCTGAAGCCGGAACATGAATTTCCTCGATGTCGAAGCACGTGGTCTGCATGCAGATACGAGCCAGGATTAATTTTTTCATTGTGGGACGTTACCAACCCCTTTGCCTCACACGCGTCTTCTTCCCCTGCTGCATTACGTAAAATAATGATGCCGTGAAATGTGAACGTCAAGTTGGAATGCAAGCAGTTTACTACATGTCGCGAATGGAAACCTAGTGCAGGTTAAACAGGTCTGTTGGACGGCGCGAGTTGCTCCTGGCTCCTGATTGGCTGTCTGAGACGAGGAAAAGTTTTCGGTGCAGTCGGTGCACAGAACGTGTAGCCTGCGCGCAGGAAAAGTACCGTCTGCCGGTGCCTAAACCAGTTGTATCCGGTCCAGCAAACCTGTTGCTGCGCGATGCGATGCACGATGCCCCTCTCTCGTAATAAATATTGACGCGGATGCCTGCTGCAGGACTGGGAGGGGGCTGGAGGAGGAGGAGAGGGAGGGCGGAGGTTGGACTGTCCACACCCTCTAGTCCTGTTTGGCGTCCAGATCTCGGGAAATTCGAGATAAGGCCTTGCAGGACCTCACCCATTGGAAGCAAAATCCAAATAAAGTTCGAATCCCGGCCACAGCACAAATTTTAATTCAACGACTCTCCTTACATTCAGTAACTTACATTCGTTAAATAAGAGGCAGTCTGGAGTTCGAGCCCCCGAACGCACGCAAAAAGTCCACACGCTGGATCATCCCGCAGAGTAGTGCTCGGCCTGATATCATCTACACTGGGGGATGAACAAACGGAAGGCCACGTTCCTCAACAGCAAGCCGATTGGTACGCCTAAAACATCGGAAATGAGTATCAATAATGACAATATAATCTGTAATAGCGGACACAATTACGTACTCATTCTTTCATGCTTCCTGTGACAGAAATGCTATAGCTGGATTTGAAGAAAAATGGAATAAGTAAATGAAATTACTTATCAAACATATCAAATTAGCTGCTGCTACAACTACATTCTCAGAAAAAAAAGTGCAAATGTTTGTAATCGCCGGCCGCGGTGGCCGAGGGGATTGAGGCGCTCCAGTCACGGTCCGCACGGCCACTGCGGTCGGGGGTTCGAATCCCCCCTCGGGCATGGATATTTGTGCCGTCTTTAGTTGTAAGTAGTTCATAAGTAGTTTGTAAGTTTAGGGACTGATGACCCCGTAGTTAAGTCCCATAGACTCTACAAACATTTGAACATTTTTTGTTTGTAATCCTATGGGGCCAAACTACGTTAGTCATCAGTCCCTAGTCTTACAAACTACTTAATCTAAGTTAAACTAACCTAAGGACAATACACACATCCATTCCCGAGGGAGGATTCGATCCGTAACGTGGCTTCCAGACCGACGGCTACTCCCACGCGCCTGTGTGTTACAATACTGATTCTTCTTCGTCAGGAACTCCATCTATATAATTAATTTTTTGCACATTGTTCGCTAGAAATACAATTTCCAGGCGGGCCTCATTGTGTTTTGCAGCCATGGACCTCAGAAAGGATTGTGTGGCAAAGTTACGGAAATATTACTAACAAAACGCAGAAGGTCAACGGCCTTAACATGCCATAAACTGCCGGTAATTTGTCACGTACGTTCAAGCAAATACATTGAGTGTCAATAAAATGGTATGAATGATTTATATTTTTCTTAAAACTCATAGCAGAGTTACTGCTTAGTCATATAATTTCTTATTTTCTTCATGATTCATATTCGCTTTCGGTCAAAGGCCAATTGGCATCTAAAAAAGGGAATAATAACATTAAAATGTCGGCTGAAAGTGTAAGGACCATGTCGTGTTGATTGCTGCTGCATCTAATACATTATTCTACGAACTCAACATACGAACTAAGATCAAAGTTCACGTTTCGTATAAGAGTAAAACATATTTCAAATATTGATTTTTTCAAAATGTTCAAATGTTTGTAAAGCTTATGGGACTTAACTACGGGGTCATCAGTCCCTAAACTTACAAACTACTTATGAATTACTTACGAACTAGGACGGCACCAATATCCATGCCCGAAGGGGGATTCGAACCCCCGACCGTAGTGGCCGTGCAGACCGTGACTGAAGCGCCTAAGTCCTCTCGGCCACCGCGGCCGGCATTGAACTTTTGTGAGGCATAATATCTATGTGTATTTTTTAACAATGTAATCCAGGAAAAATCAATTTCCAAGCAGACAGGAGGTCTCTTCATTTTTAATGTTTGTGTGTTCTTTTTTTCTTTCTTTATCCTAATGATATATTTATTCTTTTATTTTTTATTGTTTTTGCTGGCCTGGGCTAGTTTACTCCAAGAGGCAAAGTTGACGTAAGTGTTCGTAACAGAGGGAAAATGGTTAATAATGGCATTGAGTTCATATATTGAGTTAGTGCTATAATGTTCCACTTCTGGGCAGAAGCATGCAACATGATATTATCTTTATACCGTCATCTTATTTTATATTATTGTAGTCTCGTTGGCCACATGAATTGGTTGAACCAGAAATATTTTACCTGACCGAAACCGGTTGTAAATTATGAAATGTCTGACGAAGAATTAAATAAATTAGGAGTTTTAGGGGAGTTATATTCCACAGAGGCTGTGCCCCAGTTACTGTCTTGGCATTACAATGTACTGTGATAAAATAAAATACAAAATTCTTGTCTTTTCGTTAAAATATATTCCAATCATGTTTTTCGCTTATTCATATTTGCAGTTTACCTCGTTGCGAATTCTCCTCATCTGGAGTTGTCGGACCGTGCACGTTTCCTATAATTTTCTTATAATGTGCAGAATTTAAATGTAAGCGTGATGCAGAATATCTGCATTACAGACGTAGAGTTTGTTACTCCTGGATGTGACGCTTTGACGCATTACCAAATGAACGTGTAACGAAGTATGTTGTTCTCCTTTGCAGCCTCTTTACTACTCCTACACGGTTTTGATCCCACACTGACGAAAAATTATCAAGTATATGTCGAACTAGTGATTTTATGTGGGTTACATCAAGGCTCGGTATAAATTTTCAACTGTCGCAAACTATGTAATTCATTGACTTCTGGCAGCTAACGTCATAAATTTCTTTGCATCTTGACAGCCTTTATTCTGGTATAGTTCCTGAGCATTCTTTAAATGAATATCTTTTATTCGCGATGAATTATACGTTATCATTCTAAATGAAATTTCTCAGTTCTACTCCCAAACATTATATGGAAGTGACTGGTTACAGTCATTTTTCTGCAATACTTCTCCATTCAGAAAATAGTTAAAAATGTCCAAATAATTGTAAACCTATTGGACCAAATTGCTATGGCCATCAGTCTGTACACTTACAAACTAGTCATACTAACTTAAACTAACCTAAGGACAACTCACACAACACACACACACACACACACACACACACACACACACACACACACACACACACACATGTCTCAGGGAGGAATCGAACCTCCGACGGCAAACAACAGCGTGCTCCGTTCCAAAGAGCTTCTGGCACTCCACCTGGACAGAAAATGTTCTTTTTGATTTGCGCTCAGACGGAAAGTTTGTCAGCCAGAAAGCACATGATGAAAGACTCAAAGGGCACCTGCTGCCACAAGAGTAATGCAACGCCAATGGACGAATATACAGAGTTGAAATCTGCAGTAACAGTTATTCCTTGAAGAATCGCGTATCTCTCCCGTGTGAAACATATTCCTGAAAAATGAACTCAGGTAGAGAGCTGGTATAAATATATTTTACTTGTTTAGGACGGAATGAGGAGAGGGAAATTGAGGGAAATTGAGGTTGTAACCACATTTCCACTGCAACCACTGACCCGCCCGCAGTGGCCGAGTGGTCTGCGGCGCGCCAGTCACAGTCTACATGGCCGCTGCGGTCGAGGGCTCGAATCCCCCCCTCGGACATGGATGTTTGTGTCGTCTTTAGTATAAGGTACTTCATAAGTAGTTTGTAAGTTTAGGGATTGATGAGCCCGCAGATAAGTACCTTAAGCTTAACAAACATTTGAATATTGTAACAACTGAAACAGATTTGCACAAAAATTGGTCTTTCAGTTCGAAAAATGATACTAGATTTGTCCATATTAAAGAAATCCTAGATGAGTGTACGAAAGTAGCTTAAAAGAAAATAACTGAGCCCATATTCGACAATCGAAGGCTTTTGTTCATCTTGGAAGGAATTACTCAGGTTTCGATGTTGCACGACAGTTGGAACTTACTTTGATGATGTTCTAATGAAGGTTCTGGAGTACGTCATCCAGTGCTCACAATAATAAATCCATCCCGACCGCTGTAACGGACGGTTATTTACTACTGAATAGGAAAAAGTAGTGTCAGATCCCTGAATAGAAACTGCCTGCTTGACTGTTGGTCTGCGAGCTGTTCGTCAGGCTTTGCCTGAAACTTCACCACTGAAATCATCCGATGCCAATTTTAGCAGTGGGTATACTTCGAGTGACGGATGACACATAGTCATGGCTGACGCCGAAGTTGATTCTGCTTTGTCGGCAGTGGTTATTTTCGATGTTAGCGTTTACCTAAAGGGAGAAAACTGCCTGAATACCATTATAGGTTTGTCTACGGTCATTGTGTGTCGATTTGGGTTCTGGCGTCCGTATTCATGTGTGATGATCGTGTTTTTGTAAATGTTTGTGTTAATGTGTAGCCAGGGGTGCTCTGAAAATGAATGAAGTTTTTTCCCTTTAATTATTAATAAATGATTTATCATTTTCTTCGTCATTATAAGGAATGTAAGTATCTGAATATTTTGTTGTAATGATAGCTTTTTGTTTGCACTGAACATTCTTACTACCTTCTAATGTCATTCCTCAGTATGCGGTACAGGGTTTTACCAATAGCTAACTGACTTCTTTCATACTTCGGGCTATTCATGTTTTATTTATATCTCACACAGTAATTTCTTCTTGTCATCCTCAATAATTAGCTATCTTAGCATTCTAGCTATTCTAGTTTTCCTATTGGTATTTTATGTGCGTAGATGGAGAGTGCTTTTTGTTCTGTGTGCAACCGGTGATACGTGCTTCCTCGCTGTGTGCTAATTTGTGTGTTTGTTAATTTGTACTACTTATTTTACTCGGTCGTATCATACTTGTTTCTGTCTCTATATGTACTGCAGTGTCTGTATTGGTTGTGTAATGAATCATAGGCATACAGTTCAATTAGAAAAAACTGGTACAGGCGGAGAAGCATTTAACAGTGCTAACATTGTCACTGTCAGGTATGGATACAGATAGTTTACTCAACTGCGCAAGGTAGCCATAAGCGTGAGTCCGTCGTTCTGCGACATGCGTGGCCAAAAGCCGAAGCACGAGGTAAACACGCATGGAGAATGCGTTATAAATAGTGTTGGGTCTGAAGCTAAGGATGTGCCATCAACTGTTGCAGTATAAGCACGCAGCGACCGTGCTGTCGAGCACAGACGGGCCCGCTACGAGATGCCGCTGCACCGTAGCGCTGGCCAGACGCCACGCAGCCCTCGCCTGGGTGTTTTGCGACGGTCAGCGCTACCGGGCACCGTCGAATTCGCGAGACTGCTGCTGTAGCTTGGATGCAAAGGCAATAGGACGATCGTGAGAACCAATACGATGTGACAATACTGCTCCCAGACCGTACGACGAGGCATCCACTGCTAGCACTACAGGCTTCTGAGGGTCAAAGGGAATCAAACATGCATCACTGAGTAGTGCAGACTTTAATTTGTCAAAGGCAACCTGGCAATTTTTGGACCATACGAAAGGAACATTCTTCCTACGTAAGCGATGTAGTGGAGCTGCAATCTGAGAGGCATTGGGAATAAATCTGAAATAATAATTCAGCTTTCCCATGACTGCTTACAATTCGTGCACATTCGTAGGAAGAGGTAAGTCTTTGATTGCTCGAACTGATGTGACTGTAATGGATGGATTCCTTGGTCATTAATCACATGGCTTAGGTACTCTATTTCACTCTGAAAAAACGAACACTTTGCTTTATTGCAACGTAGACCTGCTGCAGTCAATACTTTGAAAAGGCATTCCAGGTTTGATAAATGTTCTTCAACTGTGCGCCCTGAGACCACAATATCATCTAAATAATTCGAGCAACACGGTACAGAAACTGTCAGCTGTTCCAAAAAGCGCTGAAAAATAGCGGGGGCGGAAGAACTGCCAAAGGGTAGGCGTTGAAATTGAAAAAGGCCCATGTGAGTATTAATGACGAAAAACTTTTTTGACTAGTCATCTAGCGGAATCTGTAAGTATGCCTCTGCTAAATCAATCTTAGAAAAGAAGCGAGACTCTCCTAATTTGTCCATCAGTTTGTCAGGTCTGGGCAGGGGGTAAGAGTCTACAATTGTTTTATTGTTCACTGTTGATTTGAAGTCAGCACAGAGACGAAGTTTTCCTGTCGGCTTGGTTGTAATTACTAAAGGCGAGGCCCACTTACTCGCAGAAACAGGAGAAATCACCCTACTATCCTGTCAATGTTTAAGTTCTACAGCAACTTTATTACGAATTGCGATAGGCACTGGACTAGCTTTACGAAATTTTGGTACAGCAGATTCTTTTAAAGTTACATGAGCCACGAAGTCTTTCGCACAACCAAGTTCCGGCGAAAACGAGTCACTATATTTTTCACACAATGAATTGATTTTCTCCTGACGAAATTTGAAGCACATCTCTTTGAGTTGATAAACCAAACAAGTCAAATGCATTGCTACAAAAGCAACTGTTTTTGTTACACCTTGAAAAGAGGCGGGCAGGCTACACGTTCCTAGCACGGGAGTATTTTGTCCGATGTACGCTGTTAACATTTGCTGTGACGGCGACAATTTTGGTGAACCCAGAAGTTCATAAGTGTCTTTATTTATTATTGTGACAGCGCAACCAGTATCAAGCTGAAATTGCACAGTCTTATTTTCTATGGAAAGAGTCACAAAAAGTTTTTGCTTGTGGTGCTCGACAGGTGCGCCAATGTGGGCAATGTCTGATACAGCTAGTTTGCTGCGCTTGTGCATGCGCGGACTTCTTGCGGTAGGAAGCGGCGCAGAATCGGCACATAGATTAATATCACTGTCACTCGATGGCACTACCGCCGGATCAGCGTCCGCGCAATGTGAGGCTACTGCACTAAAATTACTTTGAGTAGCTACATGAAGTCTACTGTCACTAGCTACACCGTACTGGGCACTTTTACAAGGATAAGTTGTAGAAGCCACTAGGTTCACTACAGGATTGCACTGTTCATAGTCATTTTGCTTGTCCCGAACCTGCTTCCGTTGCACTGTTTTACGCGCTCGTCGGCGCTTGCTACGTGGTGCAGAACTGTCTTGCTTTTGAGAATCAAATGAAACACTGTCCAAGTTCACAGCGTGTATGATATTTACAGAATGAATTGTTCTCGCATTCTGTGAAGCGCTGTTCCTAACGGCACCATTCTTAGAATTTTTATTTTGCATACACTCTGGTTTTACATGTCCTGATTTGCCACATTGATAACATGTTGTGTTGCGACTAGGGCATTGCACACGTTTGTTGCGAGATACACACTGGGGGGCAAGATTTACGGGTGTTTGTTTGAAAAGAACGTAAGCGCCCATTATTCACATTAGTTTTTCGAACACGATGGGGCGACCTTTGTGTCGCATTTTTACACTGTTCACTGTTTGTTCAACACGGCCAGTAGAATAATAAGAATCACTAGGGCTGAACTGAGAACTGTGACTAGGAAAGCGTCCGATGCGGCACACTGAATTAACACTGTGGCTCTACATCTGCTTAGTCAAAGGTATCATGCGCTTCAATAATCTGCAGTACACTAATGAAGGGTCAGATTGTTTTAGAATTGCTGCTCTAACTCTGGGGTCCTGAATGTTCTGCATAATTGCATCTCTTAACATAACTTCACTATAGGAAAGTCCACAAGAGCAAGTAAAATTACATTTGCGGGTTATCCCTTCAACTCTGTAATCCACTGTGTGTGGGACAGTCTGAAAAATCGGTACCTCGCCGCAGCTACGAGAACTTTTTTCTCTTAATGTGCATTCAGTGCTTCTACAATTTGATCGAATTCTAGATCAAGAGGAGATGCGTGGGGGAAAAGTTTTTGCATAACACGAAGGTTTGATTGCCCACCACTGCTAAGAACATATGCTTAACCGTCTGACCTGTAATAAGATGAGCCGCGACGAGTTCTTGAAATTGTTCCCAGTAATCGCTCCATTCTTCCTCACATTCGTTGTACTGGCGGATCGTAGGAAGCAGATGCGATGGCTGTTGTTGAGTTGCCGTGAACTGTGCCACCGCTTGGAGTAGTTGTGTGATTTGCGCCGTCTGTAACTGAATAATTTCCATTTAAGTTTGGGTTCGGCGTAGTGGCCATGCTGACTGATTAGGAGCCGCGCATACAAGTAAATTATAACAAAACACAAATGCAATATGAAATGAGGACGCACTGCAACAAAAAAGTCCACAAAACACGTAACTGAATGTTCCCCCAAAAATCTTATAATAAGGGTGGGTGGGCAGGAGCAATTTCTGCATGCTCCGACTGCTGCTGTCTGGCTACTACAAGCGGGCTGGTCCAAGGTTCTTCTATCCCTCCTCGTCGCCACTTTTGTGTCCCAGCCTCGTCGCCACTTTTGTGTCTCGTTTCCAACACGACGGTTGTCGTAGGTATCGGTGGCCGAGTAGAAAGAGACCGACACAGGAATAAAGGATGCACACTTATGCGGGTACGGAGGTGACCAGCCAGTGGAACAGCAGAAACTATAACACTAGGCTAAATTAGAACAAGATATATATTTCGTGGAGTCTTGGTAATACTTAACTTTCACATAGTTCTTGACTGCAGAATGCTGATACATAGTTTATATAGAGGCCTGCCTATTGATGATTCCTAGTGCCTATCCGATAGCCAAGTGTTAACTGGTGCCTATCTGATTCCCAAGCCGCGCCGCGCCGTGCGTGCATGGTGGCACGCAGTGTAAGTATGTGGCATGCACTTCATACTTGTGTGACACCACACAGTGGACAGAGGCATATAGTTACATTAGAAGCAACTGGTAGAAGCGAAGAAGCCGTTAACAATATGCAGCAGCAATATATGTTGCTGTCAGGTGTGGAAATAGCCTACCCAACTGTGCAAGGTCACAAATAGTAAGACGGAGGCGCCAGGCCACACATGACCAAAGGCCAAAGCAAGATTCACCCATGTATTGGGGAAAGCGGTATACGCCGTATGGGAGTAGCAGAGCGGTCTGGAGCACTACATTGCGGATCGCACCACCTCCCTCGTCGGAGGTTCGAATCCTAACTCGGGCATGGATGTTTGCGTTGTCTTCAATATAAGTTAATTCACAAGTTGTTTGTAAGTTTAGAGACTGATGACCCCACAGTTAACTCCCACAAGCTTTACAAACATTTGAATAATTTTGCGATATAAATAGTAATGTGTCTGAAAAAAAGAAAGTGTCATTTGCTGCTGCAGCAGAATCACACTGGGATCCAGTGTTTTTTCGGCAGTCAGCACCTCGAGCACCTTCAGCGAGCAAAGTATTTCTCTGGCAGCAAGGCCACCCCACCAGCCATCCCATTAGACTTGCTAATTAGTCATTGCTGGGTACAAGACCACCACGATGCGTCGGAGTAATTCTATATTGAGGAAATAAATGAAGTCAGTCATTGAAAGAACTGTATTACTGTCGCCAGGAGACACATACCCCCTGCATCCCGACCCTCCTTGGTTCAAATGTACAGATTTTTATAGAGCTTATGGGACTTAACTGCAGGGTCATTAGTCACTAAACGTATGAACTAACTTATACTAAAGACAGCACAAACATCCATATCTGAGGGAGAATTCGAAGCTCCGACACGGGAGGCCACATGATCCACAACGTGGACATCTTCTACTGTTGTAAAGTTTTGTTTAACTTTTGTTCTTAGTTTCTGTTATTAGCTGTGTTTTTAATTACTCATTAGGTCTCTGTAATATATGGGTTCTCTTTCCTTGGTTTTGGTCATAATCCCACTCTACATCAGTACACCCTCTTTCAGGTTTCCAATTAAGTCAAGATTTATTGATGAAAGAGTGCATGTGAAGTTCATGATGTTATTACATTAACAGATAAATAGCTGAGGCAGCACTAGTTATCCTGTTTTGATCCATGCTGAAACACTTGGTGTAGCCTCCAAAGACGCCAGTGCAGGTGCTGATTATCGCATCCATATAGTCATGCTGATGGCGAGTATATTCTTTGGCTACATTACATCTATATACATATTCAACAATCCACCGTAAGATGCGTGGCGGGGGATACACTGTATCACTACTAGGCATTTCCTTTCCTATTCCACTCCCAAATAGAACGAGCCCTAATCTCTCTTATCTTGTCTATGTGATCACAACGCGAAATGTACGTAGGCGGCAGGTAGATCGCATTACATTTAGCTTCAAATTTCGGCCGTCTAAATTTCCTCAACAGAAATTCACGGAAAGATCGTTGTCTTTCCTCCAGCGATCCCCAATTGAGGTCCCGGAGCATTTCCGTGACACACGCGCATTGGTCGAACCTATCAGTAACAAACCTAACTGCTCACCTCTGAACTGCTTCTCTGTCTTGCTCTAAACTGATCTGCTGCGGGTCCCAAACTCTTGAGCAATACTCAAGACGTGGTCGTACAAGCCTTTTATACGCGGTCTCCTTCACAGATGAAGTACATCTTACCAAAATTCTCACAATAAACTGAAGTCGGCTGTCCGCCTTACAACTGTCCTTACATGTTTGTTCCATTTCACATCGCTCTGCATTGTTACGCCTAGATATTAGAACGTCGCGACTGCATCAAGAAGCTCACTACTAATGCTGTATTCGAATATTATGGGATTGTTTTTCCTAATCATGCGCATCACTCTAGCTACCATTCTTCGTGGCAACTATAGATTTTCTCTAAGTCATCCTGTATGTTATTGCAGTCAATTAAATTCGACACCTGCCCATACACCACAGCATCATCAGCAAACAGCCGCAAATTATAAGTTACTCTGTCCATCAGATTCTTCATATAGATAGAAAATAATAACGGCCCTATCACACTTCCCTGGGGCACACCTAATGATACACCCGCCTCTGATGAACACTCGCCGCCGTTACTTAGGAAGTCTTCCAGGCAGTCACAAATCTGTGAACCTATTCCATAAGGTCTTATCTTCGTTAGCAGTCAGCAGTGTGGCACCGCGTCAAACGACTTTTCGAATTCGAGATAAATACAATCCGCCTGTTGCCTTTCATCCATTGTTCGCAAGATATGTGAGAAAAGGGCAAACCGAGTTTCACATGAACGATGTTTCATAAGCCCGTGCTGATTCATAGAAATATGTTTTTCTGTCTCAAGTTAATTTACTGTACTCGAACTGAGAATATACTCCAAAATTCTACAGGAATCTGATGTCAACGAAATTGGCCTGTAAATATGTGTGTCAGTTCTGTTTCCTTTCTTATAAACGGGAGTCACCTGCGATTTTCCCATACACTAGGAACTTTGCGCTGAATTAAAGATTCGCGAAAAATGCAAGCTAAGTAAGGGGCCAATGCCGCAGAATACTCTTTGTAAAACCGAACTAGTATTCCATCCAGACCAGGAGACTTTTTCGTATTTACCTCTCTCAGCTGCTTCTCTACACCAGAAATACCTATTACTATGTCCTCCATTTCGGAATTAGACTTTCATCAAGTGATAGTACATTTGTGCGGTCCTCCTGTGTGAATGATTTCTTAAAGGTTAAATTTAGAACTTCAGCTTTCCGTTTCCTTTCTTCTATTACTACCCCAGAATGATCAACGAGTGGCTGGATAGTGGGCTTTGACCCGCTTATCGATTTTACATTCCATGTCTGCTAGACATGTGCATGTAGTTATCCAAGATTTGAAGGTTGGCGAGGTGTGCATGTTAGTTATCTTCCCACCATATCTCGCATGATCTGTTTTGGATACAGGTCTGGAGATCATGCTGGCCAGGAGGTTCCTGCATGTTGCAGACGTTGTTTCATGCAAGTGTATGAGCGAGTATTATCCTGTAGGCATAATACACAACATTCCTTCTGCAAAACTGGCAGAAGAACATATCTTACTACATTCAGTACATATCGAGCACTGATCAGCATTTCCTACGCAAAAAGCAAAGGTGGAGACGTTGCTCATCACACCGTGGCATATGGTAGTGGCGGTTTGTCACTAAATGGTAAAGTTGTGGGTGTGCTACGAGTGCTTTGCAGTCAGAACTATAGATGTGGTGTGAAGCTTAGGGATGGTAGGATATTTGGTCAGTGAAAAGTCCCATCTTGTATGAGCAGTGCTCACTAATTTGAGATCATCTTAGTGCAAATCTGCTGTCGGTCCATTAGGTGTGTTAGATTATTTTGTTTGTAAGGAGTCACATTTATTAATCATCTTTGCTCTTGAATTCCCATGGCTGTGGTCAGTGGAGAAGACTGCACCTCAGGGTGCTAACAGCCTGTCGACAAGACACTGGAGGGCGCTGTGACACAGAAGGACAAGAACATGCTGCTCGGCATGTGGTGGTGGGTTTCCGTCTTTACAGAGTGGGTACGATGTGCTCTGGGAGGGGAGAGTGCTGAGTTCCAACCAGTATGACCAGTTTATAATCATTTTATGAAAAAGGGAGAATTAATGACATATTGCGTATCTGGTGAATGCATCTTAAGTTACTGAGGGGTTTATTAGTATAACTAACCCTGAAATGCAAAGATTTCTGTAGTAGTTCATATACTTATGATTTCGTGATCTGTTTAGTACACCCAGATGTTATCACAGCTTTAAAAAATCCATTAGTAGAGCTTGCTGTACTGATATTGCATCTTAAATGTAATTGTGATTAGTTACCCTAGTGTACCGTTATATCGCTGTTTGTATGGTTGTTGCGTAGTATCTGTGGCAGTTTACCACTGATATCTTAAGATTCTGAAATTGTTCTACTTTTTTGGATGATTATTGTATTAATTTCTGTCAATATACTCTGGTATTTAACTTACATTAATGCTATGTGTTTCCTAACTGTTGCCATAAATATTTTTATGTGGTTGATGTTCGAGATTTTGAGGAAATTTAGTCTCAATAGCTTTCCATTTCGAAATGTTTTATTAACGATATTAGCTGTGTCAAGTATGTATTTGAACTACTGTTACAAATTATCTTGTGTTGAAGATCAAGATTATTACATCTGTAAATCCTCAGACCTTGTCACACATTTAGTATATGCCAAGTGAACAATTCTATTGCTTTTTGTTCCAAACCAATTTTTTTAGTTTTAATGCTGTTTCTAGTCGTGTTCTGTGTTGAGATCCGAGAGTGTTTTGAATATGAATATTTCAAAACAAACATGTTTGCTGCTTTGCATGTGAAGAGAGGTAATCACATTACTACTTGCTTCCAATCAAGAGTTGAATTTTTTTGCTAACTGTCTCCAGTAATAATACTGTACACCTACATTTAATTTCCAGTTGAATTTGTCAACTGTTTTGCTAATTAAAATTGTTATTGCTCCATTGGTTGAATGGATTTTGCAAGGGACGTACAGCAGTCATCAGTACTTTTCAGACTGTTACTGTAATTTAAGATTTGAAATTGTATGTACTAGAAGAAGTTATTGTCTCGTGTGTGTGTGTGTTTATACACCATAAAAAATATAAAGAGAGAAGAACTCTGGATGGATATAATAAATCTGATTATGTAGAAGTGTCATACATGTTTTCTGGGAAGTAATATAATATTTTAATTGGATCAAAATTGTATTTTCTTTTCATCCCAGAATCGCCAATACCCACTGCAAAACTGTCCATGCTAAAAATTGAAATAAATTATACATCAGTGTTAACTAAAACTGTCTTTTGTTTAAGATCACATTGCTGTAATTTATGGATGTACCTGTGCACAACGGATTAAACACTTATGGCACTGCTCTTGGACCACTGCCAGTGACACAAATTCGGCAATTACTACTAACTACAAGATTCGCTATGGATAATTGTAAATCATATTACAAACGAATTATCTACTATGTCCATTCTGGTTCATCATTAAAAATTAATCAATTCCATTTAGACACAGCATTAAATGTGAGTTGGGTCTGAAACATGTAGGAAGAAATTCAGTAGCAACTTAATTAAAAAAAAATGATTCTGCGTTGTACAAACGTTAATTTCATTTCATTATATGATAAATAAACGTTTCAGTCCTGTTCAAAGGAATTATTGTATTCATTACTCACTATTTATATTCTTGCAACCAAATCAGTACATGCAAAAAATAAATAATAAATATTTATTATCCAAACATACCTGTTATACATTGTTCTCTAAATGATATATAACTGGCAATAAACCAAACAGCAGAATTCCTTTACCTTAACAAACTTTTCATGAATATTGTCAATGTCACTCAAATTGCTTAAAGATAACTTTATTCTCACTACATATTTGCCTTCTATATTTTTCTCTTCAATATCTCACTTTAAATTCTTTTCTTCTTTAAACTGCTGACCTAACACACATCAGGTACCACATTTTTGTCTAGTCACTAAATGCGTACTGCAACTGCTGATGACTTCATTGGAAGTACTGCAGCATCTTTGGGAGTATGGCATGGAACTGTTCCACACGTGGTCACAGGCATTCAGCAGCAACAAAATTCCAATATTAACTTAAAGCATTCAGCTTTTATTACTCCACAGCCTATCATGCAAGAATTAAACCTCAGTTACATTAATGGCTGCCTAAGTTCAATCTACAAACTAATCTTTGTAGTTATCAATATTAGAATATAGTGCTTACATCCTTCTTCTTCTTTGAGTACATCTGTCCTCTTTTCCTTCCATTATTCTTAGCAGCGGACAATTCCTATGTAATATGAGCCCAAACCAAGATTTTTCCTCTTCTGGATTGTCCTAATAAAGGTCCTTTCCTCTTCTACTCTGCTTAACACCTCCTCATTTTTCATTATGTCGGCCCACTTCACTTTAACCATTCTACTCCATAGCCACATTTCAAAACTTTCTAAAATTTTTGTTCTTTCTGTCTGATTGTCCACGTTTCAGATCCATACAACACCACGCTCCACACAAAACACTTGGCGGAACTCTTCCTTAGGGTAATGGGAATACTTTTGGTTGTTAACAAATATTTTACTTTCCTGAAAGCTTTATTTCCCATAGAGATTCTTCGCCTTACTTCCTCTGTGCAACTTCCACTTCCCAAAATTTGAAACGATTGCACCTGTTCCAATACTCTTCCCTGTAATGATATTTTGATAGTGTCATCTTCTTTCCCAGTTTTCATTACTTTAGTCTTATCAATGTTTAATCACATTCAAAAATTTTTACCTACCCTTACAAGACCCTTACATCCATACAAGACAGAAAATAGTTTAACATATAGGAAATAAGAATTCTATTGGATTAAAATTAATGGGCAGAAAAGAACCAAATTCATCTGATTTATACATCATCAATGATTTTTATGATACCAAAATATCCTTCGTTATATACAAAAAAATTGAAAATTCTTGTGATACAAGTGTCTTAGTGATGACATAAATTGATGAAATAGTAAAATCCCCTCCAAATCAGCAAGATGCAATCTGTCCATCATCAGAAGTAAATCATGGTCAGAAACACGTTTTATTTGATGTACAGAAGATATAGTATATGTAGGTGGTTACAGTAGGTTTTCTTTTAGAATTTCGTGCAAAATAATAAAGATCACCTGATTTGAAATGTCACTGCACTGGCAGAAACAAAATCCTACCCACATATCATCGAAAAATATGATGTTGAACACTGGGAAAAATTGTCAAAAATAATAATGTCGTAATTGCAACTATAAATTATAACTTTCAATCAACATGCATAACCATCTTGAAGGAAGTGTACTGGCAACTGCCCCAGCCAAAGGACAATGTATTTCCATATATATGTGAATGGATATAGAACACATATTGGTGCACCATGTCATAGACTAAATTTTCTACTCTATTTGTGTACACAGGTGACAACAGCAATTGAAAATCAGATGCTAGTCTCCAACTTCATACAGCACACGAAAGGTATGTAATAGTACAATCATACAAAGAAAATGTTACACCTGTTACTACTAAAAGGTACAGTATAAATAAAATTCCATTTTGGAATGTCATGAGTCACGTGTAAAAGCATCATCTCTGATATTATATAACATGAATGGCAAAACAGATGAGATTAACGAATACTAAGGTATGTGCTATGATATACAGATTGATCTCTTGAAAATGTCTGAAAATAGTTGGAAAATTGTCTTAAAAAGATTAAAATAAGTATTTAACAAAAAAAGTAGTTTAAAAACAAAATATAGTTTTGATGACATAGTTTTTGATAAGCTGCTGATGAAATTTTAAATGTTGTAATATGGTATATACAAATTGGGCCACATTAATTGTATTTGTGACAAAGAGTATCAACCAGCATGCAGAGCAAAGCTTGTGCATAATCTATGAAACAGGGAGTAGGGATGAAGACAACGAAGATAATGAAAGTACACAAGACATAAATATACCTGACAAATGAGAAAAATTCAACGTTATTCAGAAATGTCAGTCTTTTGCCATTAGGGTACATAAGAACTGGTATTGTCATAATAAGAAGACTTGGTCTAATCATGTGAATACAAAACTATTTTTTTAATTGAGCAATGTATTCTCTACCAGATAAAATTAGTGGGAGATGTGCAATTCAAATTACTTACAGGGTTTGCATATGCAAATACAAAAGTTCGTAAATCAAAGTGCAAACAATTGAGTCTGTAACAAGAAAATACAGTATGTATGTGCTGATCATATTTATAATTTTTTGGGAAGTGAGAAAATTGTATAATACAGAGCAACAAACATCTATAATGTAACCAGCTAAGATTGAAGTTGTTTCAAATACAGTGTGCTGTTACATGGAACAGGGCAAATACAGGTATTCACACTTTTCAATAAAATAACATAACGTTTCAAATATCAAATACTTTGCATTAAAACACATCTCACACCAACTTACCAATTCTAAAACCAGACATGCACACCACAAGCAATGCTTCTGAAACCACACTAAGGAAACATAACTCTGGAAAGTTTCATCAATAATCACCATCATCAGTAATTCCACATTATCAGTTTATTACAATAAACTTCATAATTTAATTACCACAATGTATACATAAATGAACTTCATAAAACCACCATCAAATTTAATTTTGCACAGATACACCTCTGAATTATTACTCTTCGTTGAAAAAATACCTCTGAATGAACAGAATATGCAAAAAAAGACTACATTGTAGATTATACATACCATCAATTGCAGCAATACTACCTGATTATTTGCCAGCTAATAAATACTATTTACTCAGTAATTAATTGTTGCAAATTTACTGACCTAAAAAAGTTCTTCGTATTTCCACAATCTGTGCTATATTTCTTCTGTGTTTAGGTGACCAAATCAAAATAATGATAGGTAATGTTAAAACACAAGAAAATGTGTTGAAATATAAGTACACAAAATGAATGTTTGAGAAAAAATTGCCTAATGAAATTCTTACCATTTGAATAAATATACAATTACCAACTTACACCTAACAGGTTACAGTGATATAAAAACTGAAAGTAACATTAATCGTGGAAAACATCTAAATCCACTTAAAAAAAAGAAACTGCAATAAATTCTGAAAGTATATTGTGACATGAAAACTGAGGATAAAAAATTGTTTGAAAATTGATACTGAATAAAGTTCTTAATGGTAGAGAAAAGATGTATGCTTTTGATATTATGGTACCAAATATTTCTATTTTCACATTCAGATGATCATTGTTATAAATGCAAAATGGTTCTTCTTAAATGAGAAAAAATGTAAGCTGGTTTTCATCCTGATGTGAAAGTCTGTGCAATGAAACAAGTGCATATCCAAGTACCAGAAAACTTATGTCCTCGAGATTTGCATTTGGCATCCATCTGCACTAAACAGCTGCTTGCTTGATACAGTGTAAAGCAATATCAGTAATCTGGTAGTGTCATAAACATCGTGATTTTGGAGAGGTACATATTCTCAAATTTTGTCTTGTGGTGACTGTTTGCCTTTCATTTCATAGTTTCTTGAAAGTAAGGTAGGATCTTTTAGTAAGGTTTTTTTCTAATCTCCAGTATAATATGAATGTATTTACCCAATTCTATATGTGTTTTCTGTGGCATCAGTGTCTTCATAATTCGTTTATCTCTCTCATAATCCTCTCTTGTGGGCTTAGAAACTCCTTGTCATCATGAAAATAAACAATTCTAAATTTTCTTCTGAATGAAGTCTTGAGTCTAAACACGTTATCTAAATTGTGATGCACAGTCAGAAATAACATTTTGTACATAAAGTACTTCCTTTGAGAAGTTTTTGCTAGTGCTAAGGGAACAGTTTTGACCATAGTTTGGGTATTGCTGGAAATGAAACAAGTTCTGAACTGAGTTACACCTCAACAATTCTCCATGTGTACTGATGAGGACGGGGTCATAGAGATCACTGCCACTAGTTATCTTACTAGTATAGGATTAAGTGGAAAATACGTGCAAATTGTAAAGATATGTCTGATTGAGCTATTTGGTATAAGTTAAAAATGAGCAAAAACGCCAATACCTTTCCTCATGTCGAAAAAGTAATCAGTTTCCGAAGAATTAAGAATAATTATTTTTGTCTGTATACCAAATCAGTATTATAATCAGATCTTTCAGAACACAAATGATCCAAGTGGTGATAACCTGTCATGTGTAAGTTTGGTGTACATCAAGAAATGTACAGTACGGTGGCCCGTGAAGATATTTTCTGTTAGCCTGGAAGAAAATTTCGAAGCTTAGCGAAAGCTCAAATGATAAATAACGTTTCTGGCTATGTTATTGAATAATTACATTATTTTGTGAAAAGAGTGTGAATAGCAAAAGTTAAATGTTTCTGAATAATTAAATCAATCTCCTCAACATCTTGATAAATATGTTTGCTAATGCTTGTATTTGATGTTTCAAAATCCATGAATGATGTGAAAAGAGAGGAACAAAAAATAATGTTGCATCGAACAGCGATTTTGTAAGGCAGTAAAATTCTGTTTGTGTCAATGTATTCCATATTCAGGTACAAATTTTGTAAATGAGAGGACATAAAAATGGAATATCGAGAGCTCTGTGATGAACAGGAGGTCGGAAGTAACTGCAGAAAAACTCCAAACAAACGATCGGTGATGGGAACTGTAGTGTCGCGGACGGATTGTACTTTACATGCATCAGGTTGAATGCCGGTAGAGGAAATCAAGTACCGTAAAAAATGAGTCAATTGTTGTCGTTATTTTTATAGCATCATTGTTGACTGCTGCTGTTAAGCTTACTGTTGCAGGTGGACAATATTGCTTCCAGAATGATCTCGTTTGTAGTGTGACTACGAGGATAAATTTGCCCATGGCTGATTATGAAGCCGATTAACGTTGTTGTACAGCTGTTAATCGGTGCTGTAAACCACTTAATTTGATGATAATTGTTTTGATGTGAAGAATGAAAATTTTTATGTTTCGAAAAATGGTACTAGTTCAAATGTTGCTAAACCTATTGGACCAATCTGATATAGTCATCAGTCCCTAGACTAACAAACTAACCCCTCAGGGGCTCAGCATTAATTTGCTGAGTACGGGCTTGGCGAACCCGGGGTCCTGAGCTGGGGACTGGAAAGCGCCGCTAGTCCTCTAGACACCGTAACCTCTGGGCACGCTTCAGCGACCACCGTGTGGCGCGGCGGTGGAACGTTGTGTGTACTGGGGAATGGGGATCTTGGCTTGACCGCCCGGGTCGCGAGGATGGTACAAACCTCTATAAAAAACCCTTCAATCCCAAGGTGTGCTACGTGCTGATGGGATGCATGGCTGTTGAAGAGGAACAGTCGCTAGCGAGCAACCTCTGGGGATACTGCCGCACCTCAGTTGTATAAGGCTTACCTAGGCACGCGGGGCTCTGTCTAGGTGGACATGTACTTCCCTAGCTGCTCGTGGGACCGACATGAGCACTTCCAATTTGTCCCTTGAACCTTCCAGTGGGATGGGTGTACCACTGGGGGGTACCAACACCCAATCCAAAAAGAGGGCTAGGATATCCAGTCCTCCTGATTCGGGGAGTAAGAAAAAGTATTTTGGGAATAGTAACAGAACACAGGCTGTTGTACAGAATGTGTTTATTGTTGTGAAACGAAAGGACGGCTCGTTTGAGGGAGTATCTCCCTTCTATATTCAAAAAGGCCTCGAGGGAATTTCTGGCAGTTTAAAATCAGTGAAACGTTTGCGGAATGTGACATTACTGATCGAAACATCGAGTTCCCAGCAGGCAACCAACCTGCAGAAAGCGAAATTCCTGGGTGAATATGCCATAGAGGCGGAGTTGCATAACACCTTGAACTACAGTAAAGGCGTAGTGACCTGTAGAGATATAGTAAACATCCCGTTGGAAGAACTGAAATCTGAGTGGGCACAGGAGGGTATTTTGGATGTGCAAAATATTATGAAAAGGGTGGATGGTGAGTTGGTGAAATCGGACTCATTCATCCTTACCTTCAATAATCCCCAACTTCCAGATAATGTCAAAGCAGGTTTTCTTCGTTTGAAAGTTCGACCTTACGTCCCCAACCCAATGCGCTGCTTCAAATGCCAGCGCTTTGGGCATACCACCCTGGGGTGCAAAGGTGAGGCCACCTGTGGCAAATGTGGCAAGGTGGCACATGACGGAGCAAAGTGTACACCACCTGCCACGTGTGTCAACTGCTCTGGGGATCACCCTGTCTGGAGTCGTAATTGTAAAGTCTTCCTTGAGGAAAAAAAGGTGCAGGAAATAAAGACCACGAAGCGCATCTCGTATGCTGAGGCCAAGAAAATCTTCCAGGCCATGCAACCACCAGCTTTTGCCGCTTCTTTCGCTTCTGTTGTCCAGAAGCCGATTGTCAAGTGTGATGCTGTTACGCAAACTGAGTCTGTCTGTGTTGGTACTAGCACCTGCTCTTGCCAGTGCACCTGCCAGGCGGCTGCTGCAGTCGTAGAGGATTCCAGTCCGGTTGGTCCCCAAACATCGGAAAAAGGTACTGATCCGCCTCCTGTGGAGATGATGGCCCCACCAGTAGTAGAGGTTGTGCAGAAATCTACCACAGCCACTACCTCTGCAACGGGCTCCCATCCGAAACCACCTAAGGCTAAAAAAGCAGTTGAAAAGTATCTGTCACGGGAAAAAGTAGAAGTTACTTTGTTTGAGCCTGTCCATGTACGTGTAACAGATGCTCCATCCGACTCTCTGTCCGAGCCAATGGACCTTGATGTGCGTTTGGGGCAGCCAAACCGCCCCAAGTCGGACCCTCTACCCCATAGCGTCTCGCCGCCTCGGCGGAGAGAGAAAGTGAGGGTGAAACCTCTGTAAGCAATGGCTCCCATACTACAATGGAATATGCAGGGCTTTAGGACCCATGTGGAGGAACTTCGTCTCTTATCTCAGGGTCGACCTCTGTGTATGTGTCTCCAGGAGACAAATTTTAAGCCTTCAGACTCCCCTGAGATACGTGGTTACACGCTATGTAGGAAGGATGACGTAAGTGGGGCGAGAGCTAGGGGTGGAGTGGCTATTTTTGTTTGTACAGCCTACCACTCCGAGCCCCTCTCCCTCACCACAAGCCTCCAAGCAGTCGCAGTTTCTGTATATGTGCGTCATCGACTGACTGTTTGCTCCCTCTATCTGCCCCCTCATGATACGCTTAATGAAGAGGACCTTGAGGACCTTCTTACTCAACTTCCCCAGCCTTTTCTTCTGTGTGGAGACTTTAATGCACATAATGTGCTTTGGGGCTCTGTCACTACTTGCCCCAGGGGTAGGGCCATTGAGCGGTTCCTCTTGTCGTCGAACGCACATTTACTTAACACCGGTCAACCCACACACCTTTGTACTGCGACAGGGTCATTATCTGCCATAGACCTCACTCTTTGCTCTCCATCCCTTGCCCACACTATACAATGGGACGTGGTCGATTATCTCCATGGCAGTGATCACTTTCCAGTCTCCATTTCCCAACCGTATGGAATCGAACCTGAAAGACACCCGCCACGATGGATACTCAGTAGAGCGGATTGGGCACTTTACAGCCAACTTGCCCGCTTTGAACATCGTGACAATGTCACAGAATGGGTGCACCATATTACTGCCGTGATGCACTCCGCCGCTGATGCATCCATTCCACAGTCTTCGGGACGTCGAAAACGGCAGCCAGTCCCTTGGTGGAATGACGAATGCCGATCTGCCCTCAGGACCAGGCGGGCGGCTCTGCGTCGGTTCAAGTATCGTCCGACTTCAGAGAACCTCGCTGCTTTCCGGGTTGCAAGGGCCAAGTGTCGTCAGGTTATTAGAGAGAGCAAACGGAGGTCATGGCAGCAGTTCCTGAGTTCCATTAACCGTTCTACAACCAGCACGAAAGTATGGGAGACCATCAGGAGGATTTCTGGAAGAGGAGGAAGGTGCCCCATAGCTGCTGTGATGTGTAACGGAACTTTAGAAACACGACCAGCAGACATTGCCCAAACCATGGCTACTTACTTCGCTTCTGTTACTGCCACTGCCAGTCAGGATCCTGAATTCAGGCGCCACAGAGTGGCTGCTGAGGGGAGCACGCTGGACTTCAGGTCCGCGATTACGGCGGAGTACAACCACCCCTTCTCCCTGTGGGAATTAGATTCTGCATTGTGTGTAGCCCGAGACACTTCACCTGGTCACGATGGGATCCACTATGCTATGTTACGGCACCTTACAGATCGCAACAAAGTTATCCTCCTTAACCTTTTTAATGCCATTTGGATGTCAGGACACTTTCCCGACTTGTGGAGAGAGGCTATTTTAATCCCCCTTTTAAAACCCGGTAAAGATTCCACATGCCCCAGCAGTTACCGTAGTGTTGCCCTCACTAGCTGCATTGGAAAGACACTGGAGCGGATGGTCAACCGCCGCCTTGTCTGGATGTTGGAATCCAGGCAGCTACTTAGTCGCTTCCAGTGTGGGTTCAGGCGATATCGTTCCACCTTCGATAACCTGGCCTCTCTGGAGGCGGCAATACAACAGGCTTTCCTGCGCCGTCATCACCTTCTGGGTGTCCTTTTTGATATCGAGAAGGCCTACGACACTACTTGGAGGCATCTTATACTTAGGCAGCTTCACGAATGGGGATTTCGCGGTTGCCTTCCAATTTTTATCCGGTCATTCCTTTCTCCACGTTTTTTTAGATACCGAGTCGGTGGCGTGCTCTCTGACCGCTTTGAGCAGGAAAACGGTGTCCCTCAGGGTAGTGTTTTAAGTGTGACGTTGTTTGCTATAGCCATTAACAGTATCACGTGTGTTGTGAAAAGTCCTGTCCAGTGTTCACTATTTGTTGATGACTTCTCTGTCTTCTGTTCTTCTTCCAGTCTTGCAACGACAACTCGTCAGTTGCGGCTCACTCTCCGGCGGCTCGACGAATGGGCACAGAAGACCGGTTTCAAATTTTCAACAGAGAAGTCGGTGTGTGTTTGTTTTAACCGTTCTCGTTCTATTTTTAACTTACCTGAACTGCGGATTAGGGACACCGTTCTGAATTTTAAAGACACTGTGCGTTTTCTGGGGGTGACATTTGACTCTAAACTTACCTGGTTGCCACATCTTAAAGATTTGAAGAGACGGTGCCTGAAGGCACTAAGTATTTTAAAGTGTCTTAGCCACACTTCATGGGGAGCCGACAGAACTTGTCTGCTACGATTTTATAGAGCATTTGTGCGTTCTCGCCTAGACTACGGGTGCACCGTGTATGGGTCAGCAAGACCCTCTTATTTAAAGATGCTGGACGTGGTGCATCATGAGGGGATTCGGCTCGCAACTGGGGCATTCCGCACGAGTCCCATACCAAGTATCTGCGCCGAGGCTGGTGAGCCACCACTTCACATGCGGCGGCAGTTTCTCGTGGCACGCCAGGCATATACGACTTTGTCCTCGCCAAATACACCAGCCCATCCGGTCGTTGCCCACCCTCCTGCGGAACGGCTGTTTCGTAACAGGCTACGGGCAACGAGGCCTTTTGGGATACGTTCTCACGATTGTCTTTTAGATATGGATGTGTCTGGTTTTAATGTTTTACAGCGAGGTTGGAGTAAACGTCCACCATGGCTCCTCCAGCGGCCGAAACTACTTTTAGAGTTGACACATTTTCAGAAGCATTCTACTTCCGATTTTATATTTCAATCTCTGTTCTCTCACATTTTAGATCAGCATCGTGATTTTACCGTGGAGTACACGGATGGGTCCAAACAGGGGGACTCGATAGGCTGTTCAATAGTGTTCCCCAACACCACCATCAGGATTCGCCTCCCTCCTGCATACTCAGTTTTCTCAGCAGAACTCCATGCGATCCTGCGGGCGCTGGAACAAATGCAGCGGGTTCGTGGCACGAAGTTTCTCCTGTGCTCTGATTCTCTCAGTGCGCTGCAATCAATACGAAATTTGTATCCAGCTGAGAAGATAGTGCAGCTCATTCATGACAGAATGTCCACTCTCCAGCAGCGGGGGAAGCAAGTGACATTCTGTTGGGTGCCAGGACATGTCGGTATTAGTGGTAACGAAATGGCTGATCGGGCTGCCAAGGAGGCTTGCGACAGTTCTAGTATTACTCATTGTGCCGTTCCCCTGCCGGACATCCTCTCTGTGGTGCGCCGGAAGGCCCTTCGTTTGTGGGAGGAGACGTGGCAGGCAGTGACGAACAATAAACTGCGGTTGATTAAGCCCACTGTCCGACCGTGGCGAACATCCTGTCATTCATTGAGGCAGCATGAGGTGGCCTTGACACGTCTCCGAATCGGGCATTGTCCTTTGACACATGGCTATTTACTCCGTCAGGAGGACCCTCCGATTAGCGATGCTTGTGGTGTGCAAGTCACTGTACGCCACATTTTACTGGAATGTATTTCCTACCGTGCTGCTAGGGCAGCGGTGGCTCTTTGTGGTCCCCTGCCCTCTGTTTTAGCTGATGACGAGGCGAGTGTGACGAAAGTATTCAATTTCTGTGAACTTTCCGGACTCTGGCCTAAGCTTTTAGGCTGGAGGTTTTAGGACATTAACGAATGGTTAGACCACCACTCCTCTGGCATGGCATTTTGAGTAAACCTTAGACGCGCACCAACTGTTCCTACCTTGCCATGTTTGGTTGGGTCTTTGCTTCGTTCCCCTTATCGTTTGGCTACTTTGGCTACTTTCTCTTCTGTTCCCTATTTGTCTTCATTTCATTTTAATCAGGTCACACGTATCGCCTAATTATCTTGTACGGGCGCTAAAGACCTAGTTGTCGTGCGCCCATAACATCATATCCATCCATCCATCACTAACAAACTAACTTACACTAAGGACAACAGACACACACCCAAGCTCGAGGGAGGACTGGAACCAGACGGCTACTCCTGTGAGGCAGTTGTACTAGGTTTGTATACTGTTGTCACAGAGGTTATCTGTAGGTATTAAATGAGCGTGATTGTTGCTCATTGCGCCGAGTGTGAAGGTGGCGTTCATTGCCCAAAAAATTGCTCTCAAGAGAACACTTGTTTGAATCTTGCACATAGCTTCGCGAAGTGAGAGAAAGGATCAAGATTATCTTCTTGGTAAATACTGAGTCAATTAATTCATGAATATCGGCGTTATACTGAAGAGCAAAAGTGAATGATTACCATAAGGTTGTATTAAACGTTGAATTTGTTATCGCAGGTGATCTAAGTACTGAAATAGTGTGGTGAATTATGAATTCTCGAAGTGTGCTGAATGGATTAATTTTTCGTTCACACCCCGCCGTGTTGACTCAGACAGTATCCTGCTAAGAGTGTAATTTGAAAGTCTTCCAACGTGTAACATATTTCCCTTCCATACAATTTAGAGAAAATTAAATTTGCGTACAGGCCTATATGGAGGAAACTAAAATCTAAACGTATCCATTTCAAATTGTAGGGCATTTGACGTACTGCGAAAAACTTTTAACTAGCTAACAAACAAGAAGTGAATGTTGTAATTTAATTGGCCCAAAATTTGCTGGTGTGTATCTGGATGAGAACGTTCCCTAATCTGACGAAACTTTCTTTCTCTTCTAAGTGATCCAGAGGGCTGGTATTGTTCATAAATGTGTTCATTACCCAGATGGAAACATTCCATAGGCTGTGGCTAAGCCATGTGTTCACCATATTCTTTCTTCCAAAATTGCTAGTTCTCCTACTGTCTCAAGATAACTTAATGAGTTTTGGAAAGTAGGATGCAACGTACTGGATGATGTAAAGGTGTGAGAACAAGCTGTGAAGAGTGTCAGGATACCACTGTCGGTAGAGCGGCAGCCCACAAAGGGCAAATATCGCAGATTCGAATTCCAGTTCCAGCACACATTTCTAATCTGCCAAAAAGTTTCTTTATATATAAAGACAATTTCATATTCATTTTGTGTAGATACGATTGTAAATAATGAAGCTCTCTTCTGTGTTCTCTGTGTATTGTTATACTCTGAAATTTTCAGGTTGTCGAAAATCTGCATCAGCAAAATTCATGGGATGAGTGTCGTGAGAATTATGGTCGGCGTTTAGATTCAGTAGTTTGACGGAATTGATGTAATTAACCTATGCGTGTAACAAATCTACCTGTCTTCCTGTTTTGTTGCGTTAGTATTCCACATGTTTAATCCATTGTATACGTTTACCTCAGCTTTTGTAATTTCGAAAGCCACAGCACAGGATACGAATTATTGGAGATAATGATGTGTTTAGCTTTCTGATAGTTCTTTGAAAGCTGTAACTTCTCGGTAGCAACAGAGTATATTTGAGGAAAACGGTGAAACTTTTGTTGAGTGGTAATTTCGAATCCAAATTGTTATACAAGATTTTTGCAGGAGATCAGTGTTGTTTCTTTTAATTTAATTTTTTTTTGTTGAGATTAATTTGAAGGATTTTTGTTGTTTGTTATCAAAATGAAAAGTTATTGAAAGAACATCTAAAGTTATATTCTGTAAATACTTCATCATGACATTGGCTGAAGAAACTGATGTCCGAATGTTGTCTGGCAGCTTTTGTGACATAACATCATTTCTGTCCAATAGAGCAGAATCTGCTACATTAAAACGAATGTCCAGCAACTTAAAGTCATTCATATTGACACAATGGTTTGGATGGGAACTATGTGAGATGACTGAAGGGTCAATAGGCTAACTGAATCAGTACTTTCAGTCATTTTTAAAATCTGTTACATTTACAAGAAAAGAATCGGGAACTACCGCATCGTCATCAGTCGAATGTTGCTAATTGCCTTTTCATAAGCAATTTGTAGTCCACTGTAAGATGTGCAGTAATTTCAATAGGTTGAATACAGAAGATACTACAAGCAAAATAAATTTAGAATGCAGAAAATAAAAACTGATAAAATTAATTGACTAACAAAATCATTATTCAGTCGTAATACTAACATGGAATCAAAGAGAACAGTGAGCATATGACTGAATACGTAAACGTTCTCAGAAATATTCACTAAATTCGAAACTGCAGAAAAGTATCACTGAGTGATAGGTATCTTAAAAATATTCCAATCCAATCAAAGGAAAGTTAATTCAAATTGTATGAAACTTTGTTTTAATGTGAAAAGAAGTGATATAAATCTTATTCCCAGTAACTAAAATGTTTTTACTGTGACTTTTAATTTCGTATTTACTGACACTATATTTTTGTGAAAATTAATTCCGTGTAATTGAGGGTCTACAGCTGGGCAGTTTATTACACATTTGTTACAATTCTTTCGAACTAATGCCAAAGGATCAAACACAGTTAATAAACAAAATATTTAACTGGCCATCTTCGATGGTTATTAAAATTAATTGAAACTGTATCTTACCTGACTGGGATGAGAAATATATCTCAAAATACTCAATGGCAACTTATTTTTAAGAAATCTGATTTTTCTATTAAAAATAGTTGTATTTATTTCACAAATTTATCAGTTAACATTTCAATCCTGTACAAAAAGATTTATTACATTTCTCCTTACCCATTTCTTTTATTATGAACTAATCAATAACTTTTGTAACAGAAAAAAATTGTGGCAATCATTAAAACATTACTTTTAGGGTTAGTTTGTGTGACAAATGATTAAATGAAAACCTCTAGTGCACTGAATGTCTCCTACGCAAATAAAATATTCTTCTGAAAAGCACTGGTAACCTGCCTAACGCAGATTGACTACCAACAATTTCCTTTCCTTAGTGACAGATTACTACAGACCAACTGTTAGTGAATCTGTGGAGTAGAAAGAGACGGGGCCCCTCCACGCCCACACCAACTCAAAAGTTCTACTGTCACCTCCGTGTTTGGTTAGTTTTGTTAAGGTGGGTCACAGGATGTGGGAACCGCGATGTTGTCCATACATATGGGCACGATCACCCATTACTACAGTGCATCAGTAGTACTGCATCTCTGGACAAGTGCAATGAAATGTACCAACACAGTCACACGCATCAAATCGCAAAGAAATTCCAATCAGTTGTAACGTTTGTTTCCAGTATTGATATATATATATATATATAAATCGCAAAGAAATTCCAATCAGATGTAACGTTTGTTTCCAGTATATATATATATATATATATATATATATATATATATATATATATATATATATATATATAGTGTTATGTTGCGAAAATTAAAAAATTGAAGCACATTCAACGGAAGTATTGGTCATACTGGTAACAAATGTTACATAGTTCTTAACATAGTTAATGTTATTACATCCTGAGATAGTCGATTAGAAATTAACAATAGGCATAGGAGTATTGAGAGCTTAAGCTGCTTGTAAAATATTACACAGTTGCTTCCCATATTAAGAGTGACATGATGGGCAACATAACAATTTACTGATTAATATAAAATTAGAAACTTACATTGAAGTAATATCTGCATCAAACTGAGCACATTGATGTAATAGAAAAATTGTTATATGATTGGAAACTGAAAAGAATAAGATTAAAAGACATAATTTTCAGAGAATGAATGAAAATATTCCACATTAACTTGAAATGAAAGCTAACAATGTTTAGTTTTAATGACAAATATATTGGCACTTTGTTAAGTTCAAATTCAGATTCAGATTCAGTATATGAATAATAAAGTTGGAAACCCTACTTTAAAACGATGTAACTGTTGGAAAAACGACTGCTTCTCTCATTTTGAGAATGCAAGGAGGATGTAATTGATGTCACCTTCTATAGTAATTGTGCATTTACAGAACAAGACAGGAGGATTTTAGTGGAGTGGCGGTACTTTGGAGAACTTCAATGGCTGAATGATATATGGCTCAAAGTAATTATCAGCCATCTAGGTAATCAAATGGCATGGAACAAAGGTCTTCCTGTGATTACAGGCTGAGCACAGGCATGATGTCGTCCTCTAAGTGCCTGAGATACAGCATAAATTTCTATCTATTGTTACAAAAACATAAAATGTTCCGTATACAAGTACATTGTGATAAGAGAACGTTTGGACTGTTTTAACACTACTCAGGAAGGTATATAATTTCATATAACTTTCAAGGAACACGTCCCAGCATTGAAAACAACAAATGGCACACATCAGCAGTAACCACTCATGTGCCTGAAACTGAATCTTAAACATCATCATTAAACCAAAAGGTGGAAAACAAGATATTCTTGAAACACTTCAGATATACAAAAACAAAGGAAGAGGGCCTGTATCCATCCTGAATGACAAAAACGATGACGTTTCTGAGATTGTTATATCTGTCTTCAAATTTTAAATTGACACACACATGAATAAATTCACTCAAGCCATCAACATTATTCACCTACCGTCAGGTCCAAATTAGGCTATGTGTATTAATTTATAGTACAAATACTACGTATATATGCACATATTATTTTGATGTGTAATCAATGTAATACTTTAAGACTTTGGTCAATGGAAGTTAGTTTGCATATAAAGTGTCTGTTATAGTTTCCACAAGACAGTGCCACATGTTATTCTAATCATTACGATGCACATGTCACATAAGCACACAAAATAAGGAAACACTTGAATATAGGGGTTTAGATTTGTGCAAAGAAAAGAAAAATGATGCATGTAAACATTATGCTATATTCAATTTTATTTGTAACACAGATAACGGTTTTACTGGTTATAGAAGAAGCAGAATGACCTAAGCTATTTGTTCATGATTATATTATATTCATTTGTTTAAAGTCATATTTGTTGTACATCGAACGTGATGATTTACAATTGCTTTTATATGCAATTGCTGGCGCCTTATCGTAGTCTGATTCATAGTATGTTTGAAATACAGTAAAGAATGTGACTCTAATATAGAAAACATTAAGGGAGTAACGGACTTGGAACATACAGTTAAAAGGCGCATAATAATTATCATACAAAGAAATAATGAAATATTTTACGAATGCTGCAATATATATGAAGAAATGGGAACAACACACTTGCTTAATGGATTGTCTGAAAATATTCTAGAACTATCAATAACGATACGATACTGGTTAACCTCCTCGTTTTTAATCCAAACGTACTACTGTTTCCATGACCTTTTTATAATCACTCAGTTTGTTCTTATAACTCCATAAAAACTGCAACGACACAAGAATGAAGTGAGTAATTATTTAACAGAAAGTATCTCGCCTGTTATCTCGATGTGAACCACACATTTTGCAACAGTGATCTGAAAATGTCCGTTTAAGCAGCTGAAAATGATTGCAGTCTGTATTGTGAACTTGAAGAAATTAAGTTCATTGAGATAGTAAAAAACTTATGTGCTGGCCCCTGCAACCCGTCTATTTTCTTGTATGGTATGTAGAACATTTGTAATATTTTCTTATTTGTGTCATTATTATATATAGTCATATGGTATCGAGAGTAACAAATATTACGACACCTATTTACTTTTACTTTATGTTTTATTTAGGTCAATTTTTTGATACAGATTTGCTATGCACAGATGTCCTGAGATGAGAGTACAGTATAATAATGTTCTTTGTGTTAACAAATATCGGTTGCGTGTTGAGGCGCTATACTACGATGCGCGAGGTCGTTTTCCGTTGGGGGTTCGAATCCGCCCTCGGGCATGGATGTTTGTTCTGTCATTAGTATAAGTTAGTTGATAAGTAGTTTGTAAGTTTAGGGACTGATGACCCCACAAAAGCTTAAAAAACATTTGAAATATCTGTTGGGCACTTCCACTTTTCAGCCATACATCGAAAGTCAACACTTAGAAAGCTGTTGGTGTACTGTATTAAATAGAGTGTACTGGCGTCTTGAGATGGAAGATGTAAGGTCAACAAAATACAGGAGAGTTCCTTTGTGGTAAAAATGAATCGCAATTGTAACACTTGGCAGTTCAAAAGACTGCTCAACTCGTCTGATGCAGTATTGACCATGATGATCATAGCCCTATTAGGGCAATATGTTAGACGTTGGGTACAATACACACTGTTGCTTAATCGATCAAGGTGGCAGCGATTCCAAATGTTGAGTGCGATCATTTTAGAGACGATGGCTGGATGAAGCGCTGTACGGGTGGCTGGGGCTGGGGCCTGGCAGCCTCGTCGTGTTTACGTAATGCAGAGGCTGTACCCCGCGGTGTTCTACGTGACGGAGCGCCGCGCCGCGGCTCTCTCCCGCCCGCGGCTGACCTCAGGAACCGCCGCGCCGCGCCGCCGACATCCTGTCGCCGCCGTTTTCTACAGCAGGAACAGGTTTCCAGCCACCGCGCGCCAGCAACGCCTCTCATTGGCCGGCCGGTACGAGGAAAACGGTCGCTGCTCCGACTGCTCCGACTCTTGCACGTTTCTGAGCGATGCTGCGGTAGACTGATATGCGCTACCTTGTCTCGTTATCTTTTTTATTCACTGAACGTAGTAAAAGCGTTACAATATAAAAACGCTTTATACATACTTTCTTAAGCAAAATCTTCCTTAACTGATAAATAGACCACCTGATTTATTTCTTTTCTTCGGTATTTTAGGCAATCTCAAAATGAGCTTCAATTCTTTCTACTTCAGTGGTCACCTCTCTTTCATATTGCATGTATCGTTCATCTCTCATTCAACCCAGTACATACACTGGTCAAAACAAATATGGGATCAGCTGAGATATCGAGGTTCTGAACTATTGTAATCGGCAGAATAAACTAAAATGGTTTGACGTCTTTTGTCGGCTGGGGACAACAGCATTACGGCAACCGAGATATTGGTAATAACTGATAGTTGATGCACAGGGGGTTGGTGTTGACTTGTGCTTACTCTACCAAACGAAATACACAAGCAGTTAGCCTGCCGCGGTGGCCGAGCGGTCTGCGACGTGCCAGTCACGGTCTGCACGGCCGCTGCGGTCGGGGGTTTGAATTCCCATTCGGGCATGGATGTCTGTGCAGTCTTTAGTATAAGCTAGTCCATAAGTAGTTTGTAAGTTTAGGGACTGATGACCCCATAGTTAAGTCCCATAAGCTCTACAAACATCTGAACACAAGCAGTTAGCTTGAGGTAGTGTAGTGAGCAGGTATTGCAATGCAGCAACTTCTTGAAGCTGGGGCATGGAGAATCATAGGAAGGTTGGAAGCGGGACAGACAAGGACGGAGTTAGCTGCAGCTATTTGAGTGCCTCAAAATATAATTTCGAGGACCTGGACGCGATTTCAGACAACAGTAATGATTCAAAAGAAGGAAAGGCCAAGGTCGTCCATGGGTAACATCAGCAAGAGATGACCGTTATCTCCAGTGAATAGCCCGCCGAGACAGGAGGCTGAATGCAACTAACTGGCAATCTGGCAATGTACCGTCCAGGAATCAACAGTACGCGCAATATCAACACAAAAGATTCAAAGTTGACTTCAGGAATGGAGGCTCTAAGCACGGTGGTTTATGGTGTGTATCCCATTAAAACTTACACACCACTTAGCCCGCCGAAACAGGACGGAGGAATATTAGGATTGGAATCTAAAGGAATGGCACCAGTATCTGGTCACAGATGAGTCAAGATTTTGTGTTCAGCCGGACAATCGTAGGTTCCCTCATCGGGAGAAAATGTCGAACTCTGTGCAATCCTAATTATGTGCAGAAAATATTACCATATCACGGTGGCGGACGAATGGTGTGGTTAGGTGCCAGTATTGTCGGCCGTACGATGTCCTTCAGAATGACGCTTTAACTGCTCATACTTCGACTTGTTTTGTACCCTACGCTGCTGCCATTGAAGAGTGGTTCCTTCTGGTGGACGATAACGCTCGTCTCCACAGAGCTGCACTGGTGGACAACATGCTTGTCTGGAATGTAATTGGCAGTCGCATTACAGCCATACCAACAGCTTCCAAGAATGATTGCAGAGCAGTTAATTATTATGGCCAAATATCTGTCAAGAGCATTATTATAACGTCATATCGTCCATGTCAAGTAGGTGTACAACTGTACTGGTCGTATTAGGTGATCACGGACCACATTAGAAGGCAACGAGACTGACGTTTTCACTATTCTAGTAGGCCGATGGTGTCTCGCTCTAACTAAAGGCCAACTAAACATCAAGTAAACTGTTGAGACAGCACAACATACACACATTACAATTGTAATAAAAATCTGAATAAAATACGTTACCGTATGTATGTTGTGTGTGATATCTCACCTGGTTCCCTTATTGTTTTCCGCAGTTTCTTTCGATCACACTATGAATCGTGTTGCAATCCTTTAAATTATGAAACTTACCATCTATCTTTTTATGTTTTGAAAACTTGACGTTTTAACAACGTGCCAAATTTTATCGTATGCCCACATTTTTTAAAATAATTTGTGCGAATAGCGGACCTATATACTATCTCATAGACCCTCGACAACTCTTATCAGAGGAGATGAAATAATAATAAATTCCGCAGCGATTCGTATGTAGTTTGCCTAGACATTACATTGAGCGTTCTAAGGCAGAGTGAATCAGTCACAAATTGTATGATCTGAGATTTTCAACTCTAAAATTAAAATACACGAAAACAAATCTGATGACATAATGAGGGTAGTGAATTACATTCAACAGGCACCTGACATACTCTGAATGTTGTTTATGAGCGTTTCAACCGACATTCACACATTACAACTCAAAAATATATATTGTACGCAACGAAGTGAAATAAAATTTAAAAAAAGTACTGCGTCTTATCACGAATGTAGGAATAACATCACTCTTAATTCATCACAGCTGCTTTTTGACAGACGTCTTTTTGCATTCTTCAGTAGAAAACAATTACTATCAGGTAACAGTATCCGGCACATTTTGTACCGAATTTTAAGAAATTTCTTAGGCTGTCTAGCATCTCATTTTCACTGGAATTTACAGCTGTGTAGAATGTAATACAGTACTAGAAGAATGGATAGCTAAGACAGCAGATGACAAAATAAGTCTAAAGACAAAGCCTAGTAAGAATCCTAGCTTGTACTGAATTTAAATGCTGGAAGGATAAAACATAAAAACCGTTAGTGACTGCTGTTTCCGATAATCAACAGATTGTAACAAGATTACAAAATTTCTATCTCTCAGCACGGGCAGCCTGCACTTAATGAGAGAGAGCAGAGGCATTTGCTCACAGCTGTGAAGCTTTGAACAGAAAATAGTGGGTGAAGCAAATGGAGAAATCAATGCGAGACGTACGGCCAACGTATCCGTTAGAGTAGTGCAGCCACCTGTTGATCTGTGGCAACAGTGGATCGACTCGACAGCTTCTGATTACGTCACAACGTCGCCAGCGAGGTTCTCATTTGAGCTTGTAACCACACCGATGCGAGACTATAGGTAAACCATGGCTTGGACTGATAAGACCCAATTTCTGGTAGTATCAGCTGATGTTTGATTTAGCGTGTGTTGCAAATACCACGAAGCCCTGGGCCCATGTAGACAACAAGGCACTGTGCACACCTAGTGGATTCAAAGGGACATGGACTGTTTTCCCATGGAATAGACTTGGTCCTTTGATCCAAAGGAATCTATCATTTAGCGGAAATTGTTTTGTTGCGCAGTTTGGAGAGCCTTTGTGGAATACGTGGACTTCATCCCAAACACCAATTGAGTTTCTATCGATGACAATGTCCCATGTATCCGGGCTACAGTTGTTCGCGACTGGTTTGATAGACATTCTGGACGATGCCCGTGAATGTATTGGCCACCCTGATCAACCTAAGTGATTATTAGTTTCTCCATTACTGGATGGTTGCTGTTGCCGCAACTGTGGTTCAAATTTAATGAAAGTCCAGCTCCAGTTGCAATTATTTGTGCTTTATTTAAGCCCACACTACCGGTTTCGGCTTCTATGTTAGGCAGACGTTATGCCGCAGAGAAAGCAACCTAAGTGAGTAGCACCGAACATTTCTGTGACACAGTACAGAGGTCACTTCCTGCTCGCAACTTTATAATCGGTAACGCTTTCGAATTATATACTACACAGGCAACAAAATCTAATTTTTCTGCAGGGGACTTCCATGGTATTCCGAGTATTAAATGAGTGATCGGTATGCTAACATTCATTACAGTAGATACCGATTATCCGGATTCGTGATTATATATATTGTCAGCCGCAAGTCTGGTCCGCGTGTGGACAACATTTCGCGCTGAACTACCGCAGCACCGCGCACCGTCAGACAGCGAGGGCTTGTTTATCGTGACGCGAATATTCCATCAGTATTTGAGTTTACAATTTACAGTCGCTAAGCTGCTGTGCCGTGTCGCATGTGTCATTAAAAATGGCAAAGCACAGTATTGTTTCTGTTCCGTTGTTTTGAATAGAAACCGAAATATTATGTATTCACCCGAAAAAGGTGACCTTGCATCTAGATTATTACAAACGTGAAGACTTATATTTCTAGACAATTTTCTTCATGTATTCAGTTATCTGGATTTTCGATAACCTTAAAGATTTATGAAAACAATTTGTCCGATTAATCGAGTCTCCCCTAATTCACTTTATTTGTTGTATTTAGCTGCTGTGCGCGCGGCCGTTCCCTGTCGGGGTTTCAAGTCACCCCCTCAGGCATGGATGATTGTGTTGACCTTAGGTTCGTTTACCTTAGTTTAAGTAGTTTCTAAGCTGCGGACTAATAACCACGTAGTTGAGTCCGATAGATTTACAAATATTTGAACATCTTTTTGTTGCATTTCACCCTCATTTATGCCATTTGATGTCTCTCTTGTATTGCATTTTACTGTCTCGCTCTGTAGGTCCACGTATTAACGAGCTCTGCGAATGGATATAATTGGTTTACTATAAACTTTGTTTCTGACTGTTTCTTTGTTTCGTTCATTACATGTCATTATTTTACTTCTTCCAGGGTGATGCAGATTACGGACGTCATTATAAATTTATTGTGAGATAACACATCAGTTTATTGAAACATCAGATGTAAAGCAACAGTAAAAGATGTATCTGGAACATCGTAAAATATAGAAAAAGAATCAAAAACTCCGTCTCAAAACTCTGTTTTTTCCGCTCTCTCTTTTAGTAATAAGAACACTAAAGTGAGGCGGTAAAACGAGGTTGTGTTGTGGTCCTTAGTCTGCAGAACGGTTTGATGCAGCTCTCCATGCTACCCTGTCCTGTACAAACCTCTTCATCTGAAAATAAGATCGGCAAACTACATCCTTTCGAATCTACTTACTGTATTGTTTCAAATGTTTGTAAATCTATTGGACCAAACTGTGTGGTCATCAGTCCGTAGCTTACAAACTACTTAAACTAAGTTAAACTAACCTAAGGACAAGACACACACACACACACACACACACACACACACACACACACACACACACACACACATACATATGCCCAGGGAGGACTCGAACCTCCGACGGCGAGCAATCGCGTGGTCGGCAGCAAGGCGCCTTAAACCGCTCGGCTGCTCCACCGCGGCTTATTGTATTCGTCCCTCGATCTCCATCTATAATTTTTACACCACACAATTCCTTCTAATGCTAAGTTAAAAATTCCTTCATGTCTCAGAATCGTTCCACCAACCTATCCCTCCTCTTAGTAATGATATGCCAGAAAGTCGTTTTCTTCCCAATTCTGTTTAGCATCTCAGCATTAGATGCATGATCTACCCATGTAATCTTCATCATTGGTCTGTAGCAATATGTTTCAAAAGCTAAAAAAAGATGATAGATAACTCGTTATCGTACACGTTCCACTCCCATTCAATACCACTCCAGGTAAATGTTTTTACAATTTCTTAACATTTAAATTAATAATGAATGTCAACCAATTTCGATTCTTCAGAAATGTTTTTTTCCCCACAGCCATTCTGCGTTTTATATCTTCTTCACTTCGGCCATCAGAAGTTACTTATCTACCCGACTAACAAAACTCATCTACTGCTATTATTGTCTCACTGCCTAAACTAATTCCTTCGACATCGCCTGATTTTCTGGCACTACACTCCATTACCCTTGTTTTACTTTTGTTTATTTTATACCTGGCTTTCTAGACACTGCCCAATCCGTTTAATTGCTCTTCCAGGTCCTTTGCTGTCTGTGACAAAATTACTATGGCATTGGCAAACTGCAAAGTTTATATTTCTTCTCCCTTAACTTTAACGCCCACTCCCATGAACCACAGACATTGCCGAGGTGGGGTGGCTTGCGTGCCTCAACGATACAGATAGCCGTACCGTAGGTGCAACCACAGCGGAGGGGTATCTGTGGAGAGGCCAGACAAACGTGTGGTTCCTGAAGAGGGGCAGCAGGCTTTTCAGTAGTTACAGGGGCAACAGTCTGGATGATAGACTGAGCTGGCCTTGTAACATCAGCTAATGTGGCTTTGCCACACAGCTACTGCGAACGGCTGAAAGCAAGGGGAAACTACAGCCGTTACCTTTCCCGAGGACATGCAGCTCTAGTGTATGAACATATCCTCTCGCATCCTCTCGGGTAAAATATTCCGGAGGTAAAGTAGTCCCCCATTCGGATCTCCGGGCGGGGACTACTCAGGAGGATCTGATCATCAGGAAAGACAATACTGGCATTCTACGGGTCGGAGCGTGGAATGTTAGATCCCTTAATCGAGTAGGAAAATTAGAAAATTTAAAAAGAGAAATGGATAGGTTGAAGTTAGATATAGTGGGGATTAGTAAAGTTCGGTGGCAGGATGAACAGGATTTCTGGTCAGGTAAGGATTATAAATACAAAATCAATTGGGGGTATCACAGGAGTAGGATTGATAATGAATAAGAAAATAGGAATGCGGGTAAACTACTATAACCAGCACAGTGATCGCATTATCATTGTCAAGATAGATATGAAGCCAACACCGACAACAGTAGTACTAGTGATGAAATAGTGAAGGTAGCAGAGGACAAAATATGAAGGAAAGATCTGCAAAAAATCTTCGGATATCACAGGAGATACTAAATTTAATCGATGAAAGGAGAAAATATAAAAATTCAGTAAATGAAACAGGCAAAATGGAATACAGACGACTAAGAAATGAGACTGACAGGAAGTGCAAAATGGCTAAGCAGGAGTGGCTAGAAGGCAAATGCAGGGAATGTATAAATAGGGGAAAAATAGATACAGCCTACAGGAAAATAAAAGAAACATTTGGAGATAAGAAAAACAGCTCTATGAATATCAAGGACACTGATGAAAAACCAGTTCTCAGCAAAGAAGGGAAAGCTGAAAGGTGGAAAGAGTATATAGAGGGACTCTACAAACGAAATGTAGAGACAGGTGAAATACCCTCAGACTTTAAGAAAAATGTTATAATCCCCATCCCTAAGAAAGCAGGTGCAGACAGGTGTGAAAACTACAGAACCATCAGTTTAATATTAATATTGCAAAATATTAACACGAATTATATACAGAAGGATGGAAAAACTGGTAGAAGCCGATCTCGGGGAAGATCAGTTTGGGTTCAGGAGAAATGTAGGAACACGGGAGGCAATACTCACTTTACGGCTTATCCTAGAAGATAGATTAAGAAAAGGCAAACCTACATTTCTAGCTTTTGTAGATTTGGAGAAGGCTTTTGACAATGTTGATTGGAATAAACTCTTTCAAGTTCTGAAGCAAGCAGGAGTAAAATATAGGGAGCGTAAGGTTATTTACAACTTGTACAAAAACCAGACAGCGGTTGTCAGAGTTGAAGGGAATGAAAGGGATGCAGTGGTTGGAAAGGGAGTAAGACAGGGTTGTAGTCTTTCTCCATTGTTGTTCAATTTGTACACTGAGCAAGCTATAAAGGAAAGCAAGGAGAAATTTGGTGAAGGAATTAAAGTTCAGGGGGAAGAATTAAAAACATTGCGTTTCGCCGACGACATAGTAATTCTGTCAGATACAGCAAAGGACCTGGAAGAGCAATTGAACGGAAGGGGCAGTGTGCTGAAAGGTGCATATAAGATGAACATTAACAAGAGCAAAACTAGGGTAATGGAGTGCAGTGAAAATAGGTGATGCTGAAGGAATTAGATTGGGAAACGAAGCAATAAAGGAGGTAGATGAGTTTTGTTACTTGGGCAGTAAAATAACAAATGATGGTCGCAGTACAGAGGATATAAAATGCAGAATGGCAATGGGTAGAAAAGCGTTCTTGAAAAAGAGAAATTTGTTAACATCGAATATTGATTTAAACCTATGGAAGTCCTTTCTGAAGGCATTTGTATGGAGTGTTGCCTTGTATGGGAGTGAGACATGGAGGATAAACAGTGCGGACAGGAAGAGGATTGAGGCTTTTGAAATATGGTGCTACAGAAGAATGCTGAAGATTAGGTGGGTGGATCGCGTAACTAATGAGGAGGTACTGAACAGAATTGGGTTGAAAAGGAATTTCTGGCATACCTTGACTAAACGAAGGGATAGATTGGTAGGACACATTCTTAGACATCAAGGAATTGTGAATTTAGCGTTGGAGGGAAGTGTATGGGGAAAAAATCGCAGGGGAAGACCAAGAGATGGATACAGTAAGCAGATTCAGACAGATGTAGGTTGCCGTTCTTATGTGGAGATGAAGAGGCTTGCTCAGGATAGGGTATTGTGGAGAGCTGCATCAAAGCAAACTCCGGACTGAAGACCACAACAACAACAACAACTTTAACGCCTTCTCTACGTTTCTTCTTTCATTGCTTCATAGCTTATTCTGTGTACAGACGGAACAATATTGGGGAAAGGCTACAACCTTGCCAACCACTGCATCTCATCACTCTTTGTTTCTAATATAATGAGAACAACTTTAAAATGCGGTTCACGTGGCGTGGCGAAGAATGTCCTACGCCGGAGAATGTGATATGTGGCGAAAAGCTTTCCAGTGCAAGCATGGTACAGAATAAATTCCTGCGTCGTGTTTCAATAAAACACTGACATTTACATGGAAAAAAATGTTGCCTATTTCAAAGAAATTGTATGTCTCAAGGATATTCGAAGTTATTTGTTTTCTAAGAAATTGAAGACTTCTGTTAAAATTATTGCCAAAATACGTAACCTTAAGCAGTTGCCATTATTTCAACGAGCTGTGCTACAGTGCAAACAATGTTTGTTCCTGAGTACGAATGTGACGTGAAAAGAAATTCTCTTTGCTAATAATACAGTATGAAGATATGTTCTGGAAATTCTGTAAACAGTTAAAAAAATTTTAAACTCTTATTGATAAAACAAAATTTATGTTTACAATTCACCTGGATGAATCAACTGAGGTAAGTGGCATAGCTGAGTTCATTGCTTTTATACGTTTCACTGATGAAAGAAATTCCCCTACCTACCAATGAAACTGACACTTTCGAGTTAATAAATGGATACATGGAGAAAATGAATTTGTCGTGGCAAAGTACAGTCGGAATTTGACAGGCGGTGCTCTTCAGTGACAGATTCCATAAAGGATTCATCAGCTGGCGTAACAACGAAAGGAAAAGTTAATTATTACCCACTGCTTTCTTCACAGAGAATCACTCTCAGAAAAAACCACTGAAAAAGATTTCAGCTAAGTTTGGACAAGACTATTGAAATGATAAATGATATTAACAGAAGGCCTATCTATACAAACGTTTTTGCTCAGATATGTGACGACATGGGAGCGCAGCTTTGTTATCATCTCCTTCATTCAGAAGTCAGTTGGCTATCCAAATCAAATGTTTGTACAGCTTATGCGACTTAACTACGGGGTTATCAGTCCCTAAACTTACAAACTACTTATGAACTAACTAACACTACGGACGGCACAAATATCCATGCCCTTGGGGGGATTCGAACCCCCGACCTTAGTGGCCGTGCAGACCGTGACTGGAGCGCCTCAGTCCCCTCGGCCACCGCGGCCGGTTTGGCTATCCAGGCGCAGGACATTTAGTCGTCTGTATGAAGTTAAGGATGCATCAAAAGACGAGCTCTTGAATATAAAGCTGGCTTTCCTTTCTGATTTATATGAAATAGTCAACAAGACAAATAGAAGCCTACAAAGTAACGTTGCATGCCTCCTTACTGCCGCAGACAATTGCGAGCTTAGGAGATAAAGTCGATGGATGTATGTTAGAGAAAAACTAAAGAAGGTAATTAAAACCTCCTATCTAAGATTCCGTGGTCCATCTGTTAAACTATCTTGTCCCGACTTTTCGTTGCCTACTGCGGGCAACCACTTGTTACGTGCTAACGGCTATGACGTTATCTCTGACCAGTGTTATCTCTCTCGATTACAGGTAATCGATAATCACATCGAATAAATTTAATCGTAGGCTTCCGCGTCCATTGTCACTTCCGATAAAGTTTCTCAGGGTATTAGACCGCATCGTCATTGTGTAAAACCAACCGACGTTTCGACCACTATTGCAGCGTATTCGTTAGATGAATTTTATTTCATGATCCCCGTTTGTAAAGATATTTTTCGCTACAGCTGATTTGTCGGTGTGTCCCAGTCGACAATTACTTTTGTGTTCCATTAAATGGGAAGTAACACTTATTTTGACGCGACAGAGTAGCCGGCGCATTGAGGCGCTATGCTCCGATGCGCGAGGCCAATCCTCGCCGGTAGTTCGTATCCTCCCTCGGGCATGGATGTCTTTCTTGTCTTTAGTATAAATAGTTTGTACGTTTCGGAACTGATGTCTCCGCATTGAAGCCCCATAAACTTAACAACCATTTGAACATGTTGAACACTTCTTTTCGTTGTTTCTGTATAGACCATGCCACAGCTACAGGAAATTTTATACACCCCAGGTGTTGTTAGAGGGTAGCGATCTTTGTGTGTTTCTTTTCTATATAACTTATGCCCTAATGTCCCATCTGACCGTATGATAACACATAAGTCCAAGAAATCCAACTTACCATATTTCTCTTTCTTCATGGTAAATTATATCTTCGGATTAATACTGCCTAGGTGCACCAAGAAACCATTAAATTACTCTTCACCGTTATTCCATATCACATAAGTATCGTCCAAGTACCGGTATCACCTCGATGGGCTTTTTCTTGGCCGACTGCAGCGCTTGTTGTTAAAAAAATTCCACGAATAGATTAGCAATAGCTGGATTCAGAGGGCTAGCCATGGTTACCCCTTCAGTCTGCTCGTAAAATTCACTGTTGTATGGAAAATAGGTCGTGAATAGGCACTGTCGGAACAAAACCATTATACCAGTTGGAAACATGTCGGCTATGTACGAAAGAGCTTCGTCAACAGTGACCATGGTAAGCAAGGGTACTACCTTGAAGCTGACAAGAATATTACCTGGACAGACAGTAATACCTCTCAGTGTTTCTATAAAATTGCGTAAAAAGTTATATGTGCTTATCTGTTTTACCTATGTATGATTGCAACAGGGAGGCGCGCTGTCTAGCCTGCACTTGTATTGGAGATCCAATGGCACTACCTGTCTTGTTTCATGCACTTAAGGCAACCGTGTAATGTTGGAGGGTAAGCTTATGTTTTGCAAAGACGGTTTTTATTCTCAGGAGATCTATTGGAACTCAGAGCAGAAATGTCTTCCAACAGACAGAAGAAGTTTGACCTCTACAGAAAGGTTGACAGGAAACTCCAATTACAGATAATGTCCATACGGTGATTAATTAGTCCGGAAAAGAAATATCGAAAGAAAAAATTTGTGTTCTCTCAAAAGGAGGAAATTTTGCAATTACTCCATCACAGATTCTCCTACGGAGGACATTCGCGCCAATATAGAGTCAGGGATTCGTATGTTATCACCACATTCTGACAATGAATTTAGGATAGAAACAGCCAGGATAATATGTAAAGCTAAGCCACCTAGCAGCAATTTGTGTCTTGGAAAACGGGAGGCATTCCGGAATATTAATTCGGTCAAGAATATTACTGTACTTTCCGCTAAAAAGTGTAATGTCCCCCATGTACTGAAGAGTGAGGATTACCATAGGAAGATCAATGACCTACTCGATCATACCACTTACAAAAAACTGGAAAAGAATCTTACAACATAAGTGTTAAATGCTACTAATCGATTAATACAACGGACTTCCATTCCTATCGGCAACTTAGCCCGGTATTTTTAATTAATGAAGACACCCGCCGCGAAAGCCTACTTGTTATGATAAATGTTTCCATTCACACCTAAATGTCAACATAGGAATAAAAGACAACAATTATTTAATGAGAATTGAAAAAGAGATTAGATGGGTAATTGCCAACACTTTTTAATACTTGTGATCTTCAACTTGTTGAAGAGAGGGAAAACAAGAATAACCGCTCTTTAAAAAAAATGTAGCAAGAAACTGATTCATACAACTTCTGTATTTGTATTTAGCAAGGAGAGCACTCGCCGTTTCTCTGCAATTTTCTACAACAAACTCATGTCAAAGTGTTTCTCTGTTATGAATAACAGAAAAAAATAGTGAGTGTCTGAGAAAGTTAGAGGAAATGGGTGTGTTTTTGTCGTCCATTGCACCTAATTTAAGACGTTTATAATGCTCTTGATCTTTTACGACGTATTAACTGTAAGGTATTAGACAGTTTCTAACCGGTAAAAGATGTAAGGCTTTGGCCACAGTCGTTTGTTTTTGGATAGGTGACAGTTACCATGTTTATGTGGTGCTCTCGAAACCGGATTTATAAAAAAGACCGATTTCCTAACGCCACTTCTGGCTTGTTATGTAAATAAAATCTGTTCAGGAAACACGGTTCTAGTTGCTGGAGTTTCATTGTCTGGATCGATTTTCGCTCCCATGGAAACGGGTTACTGATTTGGAAACGTGTTTAAGATGTAGGGTTAAATATAGTTGTTGTTTCTTTATTTCGATTGATCTGGACGGAATGATCTTTTGGGGAGTGAAGGATGAACATTGCATACCTGTAACAGACTAAATCGGAGCAGCTAATTTCCAAATGCAATTTTTTTTATCGATCTAACAAAAGTGTTCCTGTCCCTGACTGTACAGACGACAACGTGAAAACATACTGATTATGTACATACATTTAAGTCATAGAACGAAGTCTGTAAAAAAATGCATTCGCGAAAAGTACGAGGCGCGTCCAGAAAGTAAGTTCCGTTTGGTAATAAAATGAAATTTTACAGATACAGAAGAAATTATTATTGCACAAAATTCTACAACTCTTAAACTACTTTTCCACATAACTGCCGAAATTTTGTAGGCACTTCTCATAGCGTGCCACAAGTTTTTGCATGCATCCTTCACAGAAGGTTGCCGCCTGTGTATTCAACCATGTGGTAACAGTTCTTTATCATCGTTGAAGTGTTAACCACCAAGGACAAGTTTTAGGTGTAAGAAGAGATGAAAGTCGCTAGGAGAAGGTCCGAGCTGTATGGAGGATGATCATACAAGTCCCATTGAAATTTCCGTAAGAATTGTTTGGTCTCATTCGGTGTGTGAGGTCAGGCATTATCGTGAAAAAAAATCTTTTGACAGTAATCCTCTTCTTACACCTAAAATCTTTCCTTGGTGGAAAACACTTCAACGATGATGATGAGCTGAAAGAACATGTTACCACATGGTTGAATACACAGGTGGCAACATTCCATGAAAAAGGCACACAAATACTTGTGCCATGCTATGAAAATTGCCTACAAAATTTGGGAAGCTATGTACAAAAGTAATTGAACAGTTGTAGATTTTTGTACATTCAATATCTTTCTGTGTCTGTACCCGTTCGTTTTATATAACCAAACGGAACTTACTTTCTGGACACGCCTCGTAGTTTATCCTTGTATCTCCTGTGTTAGCATAAAAGGCCGGTACAGTTTCTTAACAATTCTAAATGGAAGCTGCACTGAATGTGTACTACTTGAACCTCTCATTTCTAGAAGTTCAACGCCCGACCGGACCATCTGTTGCTAGTAAATTAATTCAGGTAAATTTTCCTTCACTGCACTGCGTCTCTTGTGTGATTTAACTTGGTAAAACGACGAGTTACCGCATCACCTGTTTCATTATATCATAACATTCGGGTACTTCCCAAGACTTCATTCTTTTATTATTCTACATTAGATCTTTAGCACCTATATATATATATATATTTCTATTTAGTTACTTTTTTGTATTTTGTTTTAGTGTAGACGTACAGTTGAGATTCACAAATAATGAGACACTTAACAATTTCCTTTCTAAGATTTACATACTCTATCAATCAATGTCAGGAAACGTTTCTTCATTAGACAGTAAGAGCTTTTCCCTTTTTTGTATAATTTTAACTGCTATTACTTGAAACACTTCCAGTTTAATGTGCGTCTTTTATTTACCATTATATAACATACAGTGACGAGTTCCAAGTAAAGCTAAGCGTTATATAACTTTGCAATGTTTATGAGCTTCCTTTTTTGTTCCAAGGCAAACATTTTCCTCTTCATTCTTTTATCATTGCCAACTAGTGTATACCTTCACTTTCTATATAGCGCACAATGTGTTCCCATAGTAGATTCATGCAAATAATAGTGTCATGTCCCATATGAGATTATCACATATTAGAGTAGCTTATGTTAATAAAATTACGACTCACACGATCATCATATTCATTGGGCAGGAACAAAATCTCGTACATGTCTACCCCATCATTCCTCATAAAACCTCGGCAGCTAGCACGTCTACTATGAGGAAACGTATTATTTTAACAGTAGTGGGCCGACTTACAGATCACCTAGTGTTTATCTTTCCCTCTCCAGTTTAAATGGCTAGCTTATTCGCAATCCCTTGTACCTCTTACAAGTTGACAGAAATTACTTCGCATGCCGGAATACTTTCGCAGCTGTTCGTCGTAGCGTAATGGACAGTGATGCGTGAACATCTTAGACGGCGGTTGGAAACATGCCTGGTGCGATGGCTCGGAGCGCTTGGTCAGAAGGTTGCGGGCGTGGTAGCTTAGCGTGCTCGGTCAGAAAACTTGATGCCCTCTGTAACGAAAAAACTGTGTCAACGACAAAGATCAAAATTCAACAAAATATACCAACGTCAACAAAGGAACGATCAAACTAAAGAACTAAAAGAAAGAGAACTCGACGCCATCTGTAATTAAAAAAATGAACAAAATCATCAATGAACAACCTAGAACGAACATGAACAAACGACCGCAAAGGATCGATCTACCCAACGAACAAAAAATGTAAATAAATGAAAATAAACAAATAAATAAAAACCTGCCACTGGCTTTTTTCCCATCTAGTTTCCTATGAGGTTAATTGAACACAACTATATCCTGCAAGATTCTGACTTTTTCAATGGTAACAGTGCTTTCTCTGAAAAATGCTTGTGTAAATGTACTTTTGTAAATGACGTAAAGGGAATAGTAACTTTATATATAATGTTCTAGAGTTTTTATGAAATTCGGTAATACTACACTTATTCCGTTTGTTATTTTAGCTGTAAAAGAAAATGTAGTCACAGTTTGAGGTAAAATATTTGCTCGTTAATTTAGTGCAGAACAAAGTAACTTGAACGAAGTTATATCTGAACAACAGAAGAGGTAATACAATCTATGTTAAAAGCGTCCATAGTAACCATGCCAAAGATAAACATTTTAGTAGACGCATTGATCCCATTCAATGACTTTCGACATAATTCATTAATAGTGAATAATTGCTTAGGAAAAGAAACAGGTAATTTGTTGCAGTGCATACACTTCCCTTGCGTTTCTTTAACGCGTTGGCTGCCGTGTGGCTGCCGGCGGCCACAGCAGGCTCTGGCTAACACCTACTAGATACAAGGCCTCACAACAAGACCGTGTCGCGTCACACCGATAGGCGTTCATCACAAGCTATCAGTCTGTCTGTCTGGCGCTACGAGGCAGTGGGCTGTGCCCCAGCGGTCAGCCACTCAGCTAGCGACGGCAGCCTATCAGTGTGACGTAACTCGGACTTGTTGTGAGGGTATTGCTCTGGCGCGCCTTTGACGTCATCGCGACAGCCAACGGTTTAAGGAACGACAGTTGCCACAGAAATCTAGTGTGGTGTCGCACAAGTACAAAGTGCGCGCCACTTACTTTCGCCGCGCGTCATTAATACTCACATGGGCCTTTTTCAATTTCAACGCCTACCCTTTGGCAGTTATTCCGCTCCCGCTATTTTTCAGCGTTTTTTGGAACAGCTGACAGTTTCTGTACCGTGTTGTTGGAACTATTTAGATGATATTGTGGTATCCGGACGTACAGTTGAAGAACATTTAGCAAACCTGGAGTGCCTTTTCAAAGTTTTGACTGCAGCAGGTCTACGTTGCAATAAAGCAAAGTGTTCGTTTTTTCAAACTGAAATAGAGTACCTAGGCCATGTGATTAATGCCCAAGGAATTCATCCCTTACAGTCACATCTTCGAGCAATCAAAGACTTGCCTCCTCCTAAGAATGTGCATGAGTTGCAAGCAGTGATGGGAAAGCTTAACTATTATTTCAGATTTATTCCCAATGCAGCTCCACTGCATCACTTACGTAGGAAGAATGTTCCTTTTGTATGGTCCAAAGGTTGCCAAGTTGCCTTTGACAAATTAAAGTCTGCACTACTCAGTGATGCATGTTTGATTCCCTTTGACCCACAGAAGCCTGTAGTGCTAGCAGTTGACGCCTCGTCGTACGGTGTGGGTGCAGTTCTGTCACATCGTATTGGATGTCATGATCGTCCTATTGCCTTTGCATCCAAGCTACTGACGCCAACGCAACAGAATTACAGTCAGATAGAAAAGGAGGCCTTAGCAATCATTTACGGCGTCACAAAGTTTCATCATTATCTCTATGGCAGAAAATTCTATTTGTTGACAGACCACAAGCCTCTCACGCCGATTCCGCCCCGTACGGCACAAAAGCTTCAGAGATGGTCCTTGATATTGTCTAATTATCAGTATGAGATTTTGTACCGACCTACCACTAAACATGCTAACGCGGACACACTTTCCCGACTTCCGGTTGGCCAGGATGTGTCGTTTGATTCTTCAGAAATGGCATGTTGTCAGATAGACTCCAGAGATGCTTCCGCTGTCGCAGATTTCCCTTTGAACTCTCGTAGGGTTGCACAGGATGCAGCTGCGGATGTAGACTTAAGTGTGGTAGCACGGTTTGTTCGCTCAGGGTGGCCTGCCAGAGCCAAAGACATTGATCGGCCTCTGGTTCGACGTTATTTTGCACAACGTCATGCATTATCTTTAAGTCAGGGTGTACTGTTGTTGCATACCGACAACGTCCAAACAAGAGTGATTGTTCCTCGTTCCCTGCAACGTGAAGTGTTACGCCTCCTGCATCAAGGACATTGGGGCATTGTTAGGACAAAGCAACTGGCCAGACGTCATTGTACCTGGGTTGGTATGGACGCTCAGATAGAGGACATGACGTCACAGTGTACTGTTTGTGCGGAGCATCAGGCGGCTCCTCCACAGCGTTTCTCAGACTGGCCACGCCCCAAGGGACCATGGCAACGTTTACATATTGACTTTGCCGGACCATTCTGGAATACGCGCTGGTTAATTGTTGTAGACGCTTTCAGCAAGTTTCCTTTTGTGATTGCCATGAACTCAACGACGGCGTCTAGTACAATCAGTGCCTTAACATCAGTGTTTTGCATCGAAGGCTTGCCTGAAACTATCGTAAGTGACAATGGACCTCAGTTTGTTAGTGCGGAATTTCAACAGTTTTGTCGTGTGAATGGCATTCAGCATATCACCACCGCACCTTTTCACCCTCAGTCCAATGGTGAAGCAGAACGTTTCGTTCGAACATTCAAGTCTCACATGGAAAAGATGAAAGGTCAGCACTCCAGGCAGCAAGCTCTTCAAATTTTCTTGTCTACGTATCGGTGCATGCCACGTGACGGCCCGTCTCCTGCCGAGCTGCTACACGGCCGCCGTCACCGCACTCTCCTTCACCTGCTGCAGCCTCCCACGCACCGAGTCGGTTTGTATGGCGCTACGCGTTTTCAGGTTTCTACGCCGGTGCTGTACAGGGTGTTTGCTGGAAACAAGAAGAAATGGATGCCGAGCATCATTCAGCGCGTGCTTCGGCGCAATATGTTTGTTGTACGTTCTTCCACAGGGTCGGAGCTGCGGCGCCACGCAAACCAATTGCGCCTGCACAGGCCGCGCGATCCTGTCTCCGGTTTCTTGATTCCAGACCCAGTTCACCGCCAGGGAGCACAAACACATCGTTTGTCAACGGGTCCAGCGTCCCCGGACTTCGAGATCGTCCCGATGGAGATCGACGCGACGCCGCCGCTGTCGCCGCCGCAGATGACAGCGTCACCGAGAGGGACTCCGGGACCGTGCGTGCCGCCGCCGCCTGGGCCACGCACCTCAGAAGAAGATGACCTGCTCCCTCTGGGCGGGGGGGTGCGCCCTTCCCCAGGTTTCGGTGGGTTCCCTGGAGGATCGCAAGGCGGATGCCAGGGCGCGGACGGCGTCTCGATCCCAGCCTCAGCTACGACGCCCGTCCCACCAGTAACGCCCCCCGCCCAGGCCCTCCTCCCAGTGCCGTCGCCGTGGCCCTCAGCCCTACGCCACGACGGCGCGGCGGTTTGGGGGGGGGAGGGGTGTGGTGTCGCACAAGTACAAAGTGCGCGCCACCTACTTTCGCCGCGCGCCTCCATGCACGCACGGCGCGGCGTTCTCACGACGACAGCCACGAGCGCCCTCTGCTGCAACCCCGCTCGTGGCCACCACGGAAAGGCACTGGCCACTTTGGACTGAGATAGCAACCAGTTAGGACCTTCGTAATCAGATAGGCACCAGTGAAGACTTTGCTATTGTACAGGCACTAGGCAGGCCTCTAACAACTATGTATCAACATTCTGCAGTACTATGTAAAAGTTAAGTATTGTTACATTCTGTGCAATATATATCTCTTTCTAATTTACTCGAGTGTTTATAGTTTCTGGCTGCTCCCCTCCGTACCTACACCAGCGTGCTGTCTTTGTTCCTGTGTCGGTCTCGTTCCACTCGGCCACCGACACCTACGACGAGGCTGGGACACAAAAGCCGCGACGAAGTCGGGACACAAAATCTAGGACTCCAAAAAAATGTTCAAATGTTTGTGAAGCTTATGGGACTTAACTGAGGGGTCATCAGTCCCTAAACCTACAAACTACTTACCTACAAACTACTTATGAACATCCATGCCCGAGGAGGGATTCGGACCCCCGACGGAGAACGGCCTCACGCTTCGTAGCATAGCGCCTCAATGCGCTCGGCCGCTCCACCGCGGCTCTAGGACTCCATTTATATATGAAACTACTAGTATACCACGTTATTTAGGAGAGTCATTATCACAGTATCCTCCCTGTTGTTGTGTAAATGCTTCAGAAGACCAGTGTTCAATTCGTTGGTACGTATTTCACGGCATGTTCACGAAATAGAACAAACGCACATATTAGGGGAAGCACTCTTACACGTGCCAAACTCTAAATATTGCAGAAGGTACATTTATGTAATTAGTAAGAGTCCGGAAACCCTTTTAGGAGCCAAGACGAACGAAAAATGGTGTCGGCGGGTTTCCAACTACAGGCCACGTCCATCTCAACGTAACGCTCTACCCATTACACCACTGCGAACAATATGACATTCTCCGTTATTTCTCGTACTTTTGCTGGCAGTTGCTAACAGCTAAAATGACATTTTTAGGCACTAGATTATAATTTATCGTACTATGAACGACGTGCTTTTCTTACTTCTTCAGTGCGCCACTGCCTTGAAATGACAAAGCGTAAGTTAGAAAATTATCACATTCAGGAAGCAAGTTGGCGTATACCAGAGAGAGTAATGGGCGAGAAATGTCACGTGACATTTCCTAACGCTTGGTATACGTAAAATCTAGAGACGGTGTCAAATCGCCGTTATTTTTTGCAAATATCTCTGTAACGCTGCGAGCTACGAAAAAAATTTGAAGCATGAAACTTCTAGATAATTTTCTCCTCTACAAACTCGATTATTCTGTTTTAGATTATATTATATTACATTAATACTTGTTCCATAGATCATAAATACGACATTTCGTAATGATGTGGAACGTGTCAGTCTAGTAAATGTTGTCTACACTTGACAATCAATATTTTAAGGATTTTTATTACATTTGTGTTGTTTTTTTTATTTTTTTTAAGTTTTATCTAAAAATTCGTCTATATTGTAGGAGTTGCCATTCAGAAAATCCTTTAATTTCTTTTTAAATACTAGTTGGCTATCTGTCAGACTACTTGGTAAGATGCTACTTGGTAAGTGACCAAAGACATTTGTGGCGGCATAATCACCCCTTTCTGAGCCAAAGTTATATTTAACCTTGAATAGTAAATATCATCCTTTCTCCTAGTGTTGTAGCTATGCAAACTGCTATTACTTTTGACTTGGGTCGAAGTGTTAATAGCAAATTTCATAAGTAAATATATGCATTGTGAATCTACAGTGAAGATCCCTAGATCCCTAAATAAATTTCTGTAGGATGCTCTTGGGTGGGCTCCAGCAATTCGCAATGAATACTTTTTTACTCAATGTTGAATTGCCTCAGAATATGATCCCATAGGCATAGTAAGCTAATTTACTGAGATGTGTATCACCAAATTTCGCAATAACTCTGATAGCATAAGTAGCTGAACTCATAAGTTTCAGGAGATTTTCAGTATGTTTCTTCCAATTCAGCCCCTCGTCAATGAAAACACCTAAAAAATTTGAATATCCTACCGTAGCTACATATTTATGTTCAAAGTCTAAATTTATTAATGGTATGAAACTGTATATACTGGATTTTATCAAAGTTTAATGAGAGTCTATTTGTAGAGATCCACTTAATAACTTTCTGAAAGACATTGTTTACAATGTTAACAGTTAATTCCTGTTTGTCAGGTGTGATAGCTACACTTGTATCATCAGCAAAACGTACTCGCTTAGCATCTTCTTGAATGTAGAATGGCAAGTCATTAATATATATTAAGAACAGCAAGGGACACAAGACCGAACCTTGTGGGACCCAATTTTTGATAACTCCCAAGTTAGAGAAATTAATTGTTTCATCTATATCATGTGAACTGCTTATTTCAACTTTCTGCACTCTTCCGGTTAAGTATGATTTTTAACAATTTGTGCACTGTACTACTCATACCATAATAATCTAGAAGAATCCCATGATTTACACAATCAAAAGCCTTTGAGAGATCACAGAAAATACCAACCGGTGATGTCCGGTTATTCAAAGCATTTAATATTTCATCAATGAAGGTATATATAGCATTTACAGTTGAAATGCTTTTTTGAAAACCAAACTGACATTTTGTTAGAACATTACTTTTACTAATATGTGAAGCAACTTGAGAATACATCACTTTTTTCAAAAATTTTGGATAAAGATGTCAGAAGTGAGATGGGGCGCTAGTTGTTGACATCGGCTGTATTCTCTTTTTCATGCAAAGGTTTAACGATAGCATATTTCAGTCTATCTGGCAAAATACCCTGCTTTAATGAGATATTACAAATATGACCGAGAATCTTACTTATCTCCTGGGAACAAGTTCTTAATACCCTGCTGGAAATGCCATCAATTCCATATGACCATTTACTCTTGAGAGAGTTTAATATTTTCCTAATTACGAGAGGAGAGGTGGGTGGAATTTCGATTGTATCAAATTGTGTGGGTATGGCCTCTTCCATTAATTGCCTTGCTCCTTTAATTGAACATTTAGATCCTATTTTCTCTACAACATTTAAAAAGTAATAATTAAAAATATTTTAAACAAGTGACTTTTTGTTAATAAAGTTTTCATTTGTTTCGATGGTAATACGCTCTTCCTCTGCTCTTCGTTGCCCTGTCTCTCTGTTAATAAGATTCCAAACTGTTTTAATTTTATTATCAGAGGAGCTAATATCAGACATGATGCACATTCTTCTTGATTTTAGTAATTTTTCTTAATGTAGCACAGTAGTTTTTATAATATTTTATTGTTTCTGGGTTATTACTCTTTCTTGCGGACAGATGTAGTTCCCTTTTTCGGTTACAAGTTATTTTTATTCCTTTAGTAAGCTATGGTTTTTCGCAAGGTTTCTTACAATTAAATTTTACAAATTTTTTGGGGAACAGTTATCATATACCCTTACAAATGTATCGTGAAATAAGTTACATTTCAAATTAACATCATGTTCCTTATAAACCTCAGCCCAGTCTAACTGCTGTAGACTTTCTTTGAAATTTCTTGTTGTTTAGTCATTAATCGAGCCTACAATTCTGGAGGACTGTTTCGAATTAATGAACGGAGCTATGTCATATACTGTTACTAGCTGTGCACCATGATCAGAAAGACTATTCTCAACGGGACAATAATTTATGTGGTTAAACTTATCTTGGTCTTCAATATGCTTCAATATGCTGCTCTAGACAAAACTTTTTTGTTTCTAAATTTTTGAGACTGTGATATATGGCAACTCTTCCTCTTCTCTTATTATTTCTACTTACATTTGAAGCTAATTTATATCCACTGACATTCACATTTTCCATACCAGTGGCAGTGTGATGCTCAGACAGGCATAGTATATCTATTACATTATCAGTTTCTATATCATCTAAACAAACCAAAAGCTCATCTATTTTATTCTTTAGTCCCCCAATATTCTGGTGAAAGATACTAACATTATTTTTTACTTTACTTTTCTGAGAAACATTTGATTTTTCAAGATTTTTAGCACCTGCCTGCCTGGACAGTGATCTTAGCGTAAAAAAGAAGTACCTCCATGAATTGCAGTGTCCCCTTTAAGGATTTCGCTATAAACCCAGCTAGTTCCCCCTTCCCTTTCCTATTGAGATGCAGGCCATGCCTAGTGAAATCCCACCTATCAATAGCATCAACAGGAACCAAACCTATGTCCGACAGTGTAGCCGCCCTAAGCAGTTGATCAATCTCTATATTGGCTCTCCTGACAGAGTGGTACAATCGGGGTCGATCATACTGCATGAAAGCAGGCAACAGTCAAACATTTGTCTGGGTCGTTGCAGAAGCTATTTAAACCAGGTCAAACTCAATGCTGTAGACCTGATCCCTGTCAATGCTGTTTCCCACTCCACCCACTATCACAATGATCCTCTTTCGTGAAACCCTTTCACAAGGAACCTATATCCTCTACCACCTGGCTAAGTCCTGCACTGGACTTTCGTGTTGGGTGAACGGTTGGTTTGCAATTACATGTACATTACAAACGACTTTTTTTAGTGCTCCTGGCGTATTTTTTTCCGAAGAATTTGAGAAAGGTAGGTTCTTATGCCAACTATTATGAGTGTAAAATTTGGTGCCGAACGGTTAAACCGTTCGACCTAAAGAGTGGGAACACATTACGGACAGACAGACAGAGAGACCGACATAAAATCGCTGTTATTTTTGCAAATATCTCTGAAATGATGCAAGATATGAAAAAGCATAACAGAGTAAAGTTGTAATGAACTTTCTCATATACAAATTTGTTTATTCAATTTTCGTGTCAGAAGTACGAATAAGCCGTTATTCTCATTTAAATTTCGAGCTGTCAACAGGCGATCGCAAAGGCCCACTTTTAGTGTTACTACCGTAACCTAAAGTGGGCCAAAATGAAGTAATGTTACAAGTTCGCTCGACACATGGTAGTCATTTGTGCCTCGCAAATCCAACAATGTATTGCCTCCCAAGTTTCTAAGTATTCTGAATACTACTTGGTTTCCACTCTACTGAATAGTCATTTCCTCCTACCAATTTTTATATTAACTACCACCATTGCGTTGGGATCGTCTATTACAAATAAATGGTCCTCTCATATTCCTCATAAGACTCGTTGTTGTTGTTGTGGTCTTCAGTCCACAGACTGGTTTGATGCAGCTGTCCTGTCCCGTGCAAGCCTCTTCATCTGAGAATAGGAACAGCAAGCTACCTCCTTTTTAGTGTGATTACTATATTATGCACTATGTCTCCTTCCACAATTTTGACCCCCCCCCAACACTTCCTTCAAATGCTAAGATGACGATTCCTTGATGTCTCATAATTTGTCCTACCAATCTATCACTTCTTTTAGTCAGGATATACCAGAAACTCGTTTTCTCCCCAATTCTGTTGAGCACCTCATCATTCGTTACGTGATCTACCCATCTAATCATCATCATTTGTCTGTAGCACCGCATTTCAAAAGCTTCTATCGCCTAAGTCTGTAGTTCTTATTGTGCACGTTTCATTCCCATACAATGCTACACTCCAAACAAATGCTTTCAGAAAGATCTTCCTAACATTTAAACTAATCTTGTATGTCAACAAATTTCCCTTCTTCAGAAACGCTTTTCTTCCCATAGCCGTTCTGCATTTTATATCTTCTTGACTTCTGCCATCAGAAGTTATATGTCTACCCATAAAACAAAATTCATCTACTACTTACATCGTCTCATAACCCAATATAATACCTTCAGCATCAACTGATCTTCTGACACTACATTCCATTACACTCGTTTTAGTCTTTTTAATAATCTTGTGACCCGTGAGCGTTCCAGTCTTTGGGTACGTGTCTCCCGCTGTCGAGCGTTTGCATGTGGTAGCTAGATGTGTATATATTGCCTCAGCACACTCTGAAAGGATTCTAATTGGTTTGCGATATGGACTGACACACTTTTATTTGGTATATAATTTATGTTGCTTTAGGACTCTAAGGATATCAACTTCTAAATTACACATGCCGATGGTTGTTCTTGATTCAAATTCTTTATTATTTTTTTCCTCTTCTTTGGTGAATGAATTTCGGAAAGGTGTGTTTAATAGTTCAGCTTTAGCTTAGCAATCATCTGTAGCATCACCATTACCATTGCGTAGTGAAAGTATTGTGTTTTACCACTAGTATATTTTGCATACGACAGACATTCTTTGGCTTTTCCACACAGTAACATGTGATTGAGGAAACGATATAAGCTTCTCCCATTGCAGCTTGAACTGTTTTCCGAGTTTCAGTAAAACATTGCCAATTTTCATGACTTTGTTACTGCTTATATTTGGCATTCATTTATCTGTATTCTCTTTCCTGTTTTCTGTACCGCGGAGGCCCATCCCTTTCTTTTGTTGATTTATCCGGTTTAAATCTCTCAACAGCTGTCGATAGGATTTCTGAGTATGTAAGCCACGTCTGATCTACATTCGCATTCTCACTCACTCAGGGCAGCCACAATGACTCACTCCCCCCTCCTCCCCCCCCCCCCCCCCCACATCTCCCCACCGTTTCCAGAAGTAAACATGTGTCATGCGACAGTCAGCCGTGAAGGAAAGTTGTATCAGCTTTTAAAGCACATGTAACAGATTGGTAATGTTAACTGGCACTGGAGGGATGCTTCGTGGGGAAGTAATTGTCGTTTTGCTTCGACGCTTCTCATAGGTAGCTTTCAGCAGGTGCACTTGCCTGCAAGGAAACGAATGCCAAATGGGTGTACACAACTGACTGTGCTATGAAACGATGCATTTTCTCTTGTGGTGACTGCTACTGGCAGGTGTTTTTGTGACCATTGTGTGCATTTCAATTCTTAAAGATCCACTTTGGTTTTCCATAGTGGCATAAACAGCAGTATACGGTGTCAAGTTTTGTATGTTTCACCTGTAATTACAGCACTCTCACAGAGCGAGAAGCAGACTTTTTGCCCGTCCACAATAATGAGATTATGTAAGTAGGTATGCTATGTCGGTTTCACTCCACAAATCAATCGATCAAATCGATAAATTGACCTATCAATCAAATCGAGCTATTGAGCTATTGATCAATCGCCGAATCGGTAAATTAATCAATCAACCTATCGATAAAGTCGATAAATCGACCATCGTAACAATATGGTGGACATGAACAGCAACAAGATGGCGGTCATGAACAACAAAACAAGATGGCGAACATTGACAAGTGCTGCACATCAATAAGTTTTCATCAAAATTGTTGAGTAGAAAAAAATTGTAACTATATGGCGAACATGAACAACAACAACAATATGGCGGACAGCGGCAGAGGGAGGATCATAATAAAAATATATAAGTTTATTATTTTGGCATGGCAAACTAGTATTGTTTTGCAGCTCTCTGCTCATTTCAGCACATCGTCAATGAGCTGAAATGACCCAAGACTCACGGGGTAGACATGGCTGCAAATCGAGTCCCACCAACACCACCCTAACCAACCTTCCAAACATCAGGGCGATTAAACTCCAGCTGGAATCGTGTTCGACCAGTCTTTTTATTTGATGACACCTTCCAGGTTTGTGCAGTATTTTCTCAGATTACGAAGTTCTTTGCTAGTTCCACCAGTTGCAATCTCCCATTGCTTCACACCTTCACTTGTAACTCTCGTTGTAACTTAGTTAAACTGGCAAACTGCAGCACTCTGATCATTTCAGTACACTGGCATGCATCGTGACGACTGTCAGTCTGATTTCTAAAGCCTCTCGATTATTTCTCTGTATTGTCTTGGACGCTAGTAACAGGATTTGGAATCTTTAATTCGTTCCCATTCCTTCACACCTTTCTTTTTCCCTCGTTATAACTATGCATTTTACAGTAACGATGCATGTCAGTGTGCTGAAATGACCAAGGACTCACGACGAGGACATGGCTGCGATTGAGTCCCAGCCCCTGAGTGGAGAAAATCTCCAACCCGGCCGGGAATCGAACCCGGGCCTCCCTGCATGGTAATCTAGCACGCTGTCCACTGTATCATGGGGGCAGACACCAACAGCATGAACTTTATACACTATTTACAGCAACTGCTAACTTTGTACAGTGCATAAAAGTACCCAGTAAAAAGCAAGAATGCGAATTTTCTTTGTCCCTCTTCAAATTCAGTTGCTAGTGTCCTCCCAAACTAAAGTATTTATTTTATAGTGTTCGATGATAATGCTAGTTTAGTTTCAGTCAGCATGTAGTTACGTATTGATCAACAGACGCCGACGATAGTTAACGATTTAGCAGAAGATTGTTTTTATGCCAATGGAGACATCTGCTGGCAGCTGAAAAGAAAGAACTGAAAGAGCTACAACTACTGTCTGAGTGAGACAGGGAGGGGAGATAGGAGGTGGGGGGAGCTGTGATAAGACGCAGCTATCATTATCAGTACTTGTTGCATGAAGTGCAGTAGTTACGAATGTGCCCAGTGGTGAAGTGATAAAACCGAAGTTTATTATTCTGGCAAGGCAAACTAGTATCGTTTTGCAGCTCTCTGCTCATTTCAGCACACTGACGTGCATCAATGTGATGAAATGACCCAGGACTCGTGACGTGGACGTGGCTGCACATCGAGTCCACCCGCCTGCCCGACCAAACCTTCTACCAACAGGGTGAGGTTCATTTACTTTGTACAATGCATAAAAGTACTTTAGATCTAATTATATATTTTTTCTTTGCCACTCTTCAAAATCAGTTACTCTTTTTTCCTTTAATTTTTTTTTTATTTTTTTATTTTTTTTGTGCAGTCAGTGTCCCAAAGTCAATGCATTTACTTTATCATCAAGACTATAACGTTTATAATCGTTTGATGATAAAGCTAATTTACTTTATTTAAATGTAGAGACAGCATGTAGTTTAGAACGAATTACATATTGATCGACAGTTTCTTCAATATCATGTAATAAACATTGATGGTAGTCGACAGTTGATTTGCAGAAGATCGTTTTATACCTTTAGCTTTTCGCGTAATCTGTTCACCATTTATAATACGTACATTTTTGCACTCAGTCCTATAAATTCTGTTATAATATTCCCATTCAATTCATCTTTCATTAACCCTACTAGTTTTTTATTTACAAGTGGAATGTTATATTTGTTGTGTACAGGAAAGCTTGATGTATCAAACCATTTGTGAGCATCTTTTCTGATTATATGACAAATATTTGCATTTTTTGTATGGTAAATTAGGCTGTCAGTGTTAGTATAGCACATTTTAACATGGTTTGCTGGATTTTTTTTAACATAGAACCATAATTAAAATCTGGGAGAAGCGTCTTTGAAATATCTAAAATGGCCATACCCAGAGCTATTGGTTTATCGAATACTACATTGAGTCGGCCTAATTCAATAGCTACTAAATTTTCTTTAAATATGGTAGTCCTTTTATGATTTGGTTTCGGGATTAAATCTGCAGCGCCATAGCGTCCATCCCAATTTGTTACAAGTTTCATATCAACTATTTTTCGTACATTTTGTATAGTTTTGTTAGTCATGAGTTTGAAACAATTTTTCTCCTTGTCATTGGTGGCAGCCATACGATTCTCGGCATTAATATAAGCTTTCATGCATGGACTCTGGCGAAATGACAATACTCTGTGATTTTTTCTTAGAATGAGCTTGTTTAAACATTGTTTTAAATTTCGATAATGAATGACATAATTTTTTTTTATTATATAACATGCATATTAGTTTTTTTTACCATAGCTCGTGGAGGTGGTACCATTTTCTCTGGGCATAAAGGCAGATCTGAATGTAGGTCATGAATATTTTCCGGATAGTTGAAGTCAACGTCTAAAATATAAGCTACTTCTGAACTGTCAGCTTTTTTTGTAACATCAAAGTTATCTGCAGACACCACTGCGAAATCGGAAATAGATAAGTACTGCTTCATTGCCCAGCTACATAAACTACTGACATCAAAAGTAATTATATAAGATTCTTCTTCATTTTGATTATATTTTGACATAAACCTATTGTTAGCGATAGCTTGCCGACAGGAGCAATTTACAATTCTGCCTCTGATTCCTCGTTCAACAAATTGTACTTGATCTATATCTGTAATTAATTGTAATTTTACATTCGTGCTTTTTAATAATGCGTCCCAGGCAAAACCAGGCGCTGTCACGTAATAAGCTGGGTCCAGAGTGTATGTGTTTATGCAGACTGTACGGAAATTTTCAAATACGTCTGCCAATAGTAAAACACCTGTTCTTAAATATAAATCGGAGTACTCGCCTAAGCTCCTGCATTGAAATACTGGCCATACATCACATGCACGTTGTTAATCACTATCTTTAATGCTTGTTTCACCAGTCAGTACGCTTTTAAATGAATCAATATGCGGTAACGGTTCTTCTCTTAAAACAGACTTGCTGTTTATATATTCATATGGAAATACACCCTTTTTATTTCTCAAACTGAATTTTTCATCTTCAAGCTAGAATTGTCTTGTAATTTTAAGTTGAACAGGATGTAACTAGGGGACGCATTTTTTAAAGAACAATTCAAAAAACTGAATGAATCAATAAATCGAAATTTTATGACGTCGCATACCGCTCGGTCACTGCGGTCGACTTGATAACAAGTCCAACACAACAGAAAAACATGTGTACCCTCTTTGTGACGTGAACCATAGACATCAATGCATACATTTTCCATTACTTTTTTGGGGTTCAAGCTATATATTTGCACTTTATTGCTAGAATTTAGTTTTTGACTAACATTACATGATTTTAGAAACTTTCCTCAACAATTTTCACGCACTACCTGGAATTAAGGTGATTGTATGTCAAAGGTATAGAGACGTTTTCCAGTTTCATGCTCCAGTCAGTAAACTGACCACTGTTTTTTCTGTTTGCATGTTTTACTGTTGTTAATTACAGTATGAGAACTGCTTTTTGACCTGAATAATTAGTTATCCGGATGCATGTATAATGACAATCTGGATAACATATTCGCTACAGTCTTACTTTCCCTCAGAACATCCTACATTATAAAACGCTTAAGTCCTACCCGTTTATCTAAGGTCAACAGGTCATTGGAAACAAGAGACTTATGTTCTGTAAACACTTTAACTTTATTTTCCGGGAATAGTCTGATTTTCTTTTTAAATTACTGGGCCATTGCTTGAGTTTCTTTTTATGTATTCAAAGCTTCTATCTCATTTATATAGTACACAACTAGAAAATCGAGTCGATTTTCCTTCCAATATTTCCTCGGATTTTTTTCCAAATTAACGGAGGTCATAAATTTTAGAATTCTGACGTGTTTCTGTCCAAATAAAGTGTGTGTGAATCTCGTCTACGAACCCAATAAATTCCCATTTGTGTGATCTACGAATTTTTGGCTGTAGTCTTATGTCCTGAAGCTAGTAATATTGTTAGGATCATAAAAATAGGTGAACGTAAATTAGTGGTCACTGAGAAGTATGCTGACTGACATTTTCACCTCGTTCTGGTTGTGACCGGAACATATCTAATAGTAGTAAAAGTTGCCTCAACTAAGAACTGTACGGTGGTTTTCCGTGAATGGAGTTAAATATGAGTCAGGTTGATGGGAATTGACAAAGAACCGTGTATGTATGATATGATAGACATGTGGAGGGTAGAGATTGCAGAGGGATACTAAGAGACGAGATAGTAATAATGTTCAAATGGATTTGCTTTCCAAGAGTTCAAACAAGTCTTCCTACTGAAAAGCAGAACAGCGAAGTAACAATTTTTTTTTTAAAGTTAGAAGGATAAGAATAAGAGCGGGAAACAAAATCTGTAAAAATCTTAGCAGTGATGTTTACCATACAATGGGAGGCAATGAAAAACTTGTGCAACATTGGAAGCTATTTTTATGAAAACGGTGACCTCAAGACGGATTTTTTTGACATAAAGCAATGCCATACAATGTGAATATTTTTAGTCTCATCGTTTCGCAGAAAAGTAGAAATAAGTAATTTCGTGTTGTTATTGTTACGAAGCTAGAATAATTGGACTTTTCACATTATATTTGTCTGCAACTAAGCAAAACAAATATTTGTGACAAATGAGAACCTTGTATCCATCTTACTACTTTCCCCGCATGGCAAAGAACCCCTCAGTCCGCAACAGAATGTACAACTGAGTCCTCCGTAAGCGATGTAGCATTACTATTACTTATAAAATACCGTACATCTGTCACATACAAAGATTACTTAATGACGAGTACGTTAGGTAACGTCCAAGTTCTTTAGCAAAGGATAAATTCTTCCAAAGTGTCCTGTTAAATTCTTTAAACAATCATACTGTACGTCTTTACCCTGAAGACAATAACTATTTTTTAAGCTGAAAATATTGAGAACAAATACAAAGATTGTATACTTCTATTCGTAAGGCCATCAACGAATAAACTGTTCCATCCCATAAAGCTTCTAAGAAAACAAGGACCAGGAATATTTTCTTGATAGGTCTTCAGCCCTCAGGGTGGTTATCAAAAGCTTGCCATGCACCTCCGTCTTCGGCGTTCCGCTTCAGAGCGGTGCAGATGGTGCCGCTGGCGCCCTCCATAGTCTGGCTGATGTACTCCAGTCTCGGCCTGCCTCGTGGCTCTTCCCTTCTAGTTTCCCTTCAATGATAGGCCTACATTTCATTATACCACCTTGTCTCAGCAGATGGCCAAGCCATGTGCCCTGTCTTTATTTGAGGATGTTCATGAGATAAGGCTTCTCTTCCTCAGCTCTGTGGAGAACCGCGTCGTTCGTCACCTCGTCTACCCAATGAATCTTGATCATCCTGCGATAGCGCGTTACCTCGAATAATGTTATTTAATATTTTTCTGCTATCGGTGTCCATTTTTCACTTTTGTTCAACATAACACTCCAAAGAAACCTTTATTGTGAACTCTTTCCTGAGGTGTTAGTTACGCTACCGAATGTGAAATGATTTCTTTATTTCTTCTTTTGTTGAAACTATTTGGCATGCAATATCCTTTCTTGAACTTTGTACGCAGAGGCTGTGTTTTATCTGCTCATCACTAAGACTTCGGTTATTACTTTTTTTAATTTTCATATTATAGGAAGAACTGTGTATAGTATGGTTCTGAGCCAACATTGCTTCTAATTGTTGTAGCTCATCACTTAGCACTATCGTATGAACAGAAAATATTAGCATTTGTATTATTATAATTCCTCCTACATTTCCTATTTTCACCCTATCTTCATTGATTGCCCCAAGGAATATAGTGTACTTAAAATGGAAACCGATAAGTAAAGCGCAACAATATTAAAATAGTTAGTTTCCCTATTCTTCATTTTAAGTCCAGATAACTGACATTTGTTATCGAGGAAACGATTTGTAAAATAGGATGAACCAAATATCAGTAGTTTTTGTAAGCTAACTAAAATGATGCTATAAATTCTATCCCTGCGCGACCAATCCAAAGCCTTTGATTGGCATACCAATCACTGACTGAGAGAAAACTCAGTGATATCTTCAGCTGCATAAAGATTTAATGAATCTCTGATTTTGTCGAAACTTCCTTTTATTATAAAGTTAGGATGTCGTTGTGTGTTCACAGGCCATTCAATGTAAATTACATATGCAAAAAGTTAAATTAATCTGTTGAATAAAATGAAACTAATCTGTTTATAATGGAACTAATAGTTTAAAAAATTATCTCGGTAAGAAAGTCAAATGAAATGCACCTTATTGATGAAAACTGCTTTCTATTATAGTGTGATACGAAACCTTCCTTTCTGTGATTTAATTGAAATTCTGCAGGCAGCTTCACATATGAATCTCGTGATTCGTCGACTGAACATTGAATTTATTTGTAGATGCGTGCTGAAACCTCGTAGAAAATAATGTGTTCCCCATAACTGACGTCTAATAATGTTAACGTTATGCCCTATTTCGCAAGACGTGCCCTAACAATTTAATTAATATTTGAAGTAATAATATCATCCCATTTAATTGAGTTTAAGTTAAACAGAGCGTTAATTAACGTAATTTTTATCAAGAATTACTCCGAATGCGACTCAAAAGAATACGTGTAGCATTTCTGGTTAACTTTTCAGAACGGCGCTTTTAACTCGTAAATAATGCGAGCTACATTTAATAGTTTTTGGAAATCACAGATACATGTTATTTGGGTCGCCGGCCAAATCGTTATATCAATCGAAATTACAATACTACATGAGCATTTCTCAAACAAAGTGACTAAAAAATGCGATCTGCCTCTAAAGCAAACTATAGATTGTTTTTCTATAAATTGTGGTTACATTCACACATTTGACTTTAAATGACTCAATTGCTCGGTTATTCTAACAATCAACGATAATGCCTCTGATACAGTTTTCTGTTACTAAAAATGTCGCAAATTAAATCTTAAGTCAAGTACGTGACTGACATAAGATATAACAATTACTTATGTACATTTCCTTAGCTCTATTCATACTACTACTATTCTGTCGTCAAACTGTTGTTGCTGCACGTAAAATATTGATAAATTCTAATCGCTCAAATTCTGTTAAAATTTAACTCTACATACGGATATGAGACTTCTATTATGCAACCCTAATTGGTTTGCCACTTTTTCTTATTCTGAGAGCAACAATTGAAATTATATGTATTTACATTTTATTACAGAAGACAACTATTACACTTGAAAAATAATAATCGAATTAATTAGTGACACGTATTACTAACTACAGAGTGACGCAAAATAATGCTACTTTAAATGCTTCATTAAATGAAAATTGTTACAACAACTTCTACACAACAGCAATGGTTCTTTACCAAAAGTAATTATTCAAAATATCATTTAAAATGATGATACAACATACTTTACATTATTCTAAACATTTCAAATTTTTCAAGTGTGTTTTTCCTTGTATATGCTAATGGAACTGTATATATTCTTTTCAGCCAACCCTGCTGTCCAGCCAACCGTACAAGTCAACAACCTTACGTCGTCTCTCGTGTCTCCCGTCGAACAATGATCTCCTAGAGACAATGATATTAATTAGCCTGTATATCTTTGGCATGTAGTGCTAGGTAGGAATATTCGATTTACTTTCTGAGCCAAAGACGTTACTGCCCAACAGGTATGTTCCAAACTATTATTCAAAATAAAAAAAAGTTTGTAATTATTCCTGAATCCATTTTACACACTCATAAGAATCTGTACGAATGCTAACAGTATAGTAAGTAGTTCAAGCAAAAGAACCGTTGCCGTGTAAATGCACGTTACAGTCATTTCAATATCTGACGTATTCTCCAATCCAAAAAAATATAGGAAAATTTCGAAACTCAACATTGTTTATTATTTCATATCTCAGTCCATTTCCTACAGAAATGTTCGTAATTTCAATTCGTTTTCTTTACCGATTACCTATAAAATTAATTATAATGAAACAATAATAACAAATAGCTTAGTGCTCAGAGTATTTCTCGCATCTCTATAATACCTTTCGTGCCAGACTCACGCACTTCACTGTTAATACAACTCATGCACTCGTAACTCAAAATCTACGCAGCATATATCTTTAAGCCAACGCATGTACAAGTTCATTTATATAGTCTATTGTAGCAATTCGATACAGTACTACTCTGAACAACATCAAATAGGTAATTAATATTGAGAGACATTATGTAGATCCAAATCCAAAGTTATCTTTAAATATAAAATAGTACTGCTACCAATCAGTGAGCATCATTTGACGAACTAAATTATTATTTTTATGTGAAATATTAAAAGGAGTTCTTCATTACCTTTATAGCTATTGAGCATAGTATAATAATTCACAGAAGAATGAGTGAGTTACTTATTCAGACTTTCATAGTATAGTTTGTGGTTAAAAAGATTTTGTAATATAAGTATGTCCGATAAAACAGACACCACACAACTTTATATTTATACGCGCTAACGGCGTAAGTTTCACCTTCTCGCGGCAGATGCGGTAATAACGTTCGTCTTCGTATGGGAATCCGAAATGGCAAATACAAGAAGGCATGGACGATATGGGCGCTACGGACGTAGCGTGCGACTTGTGGGAATTAGAGGGGCACGAGAAGCGAGCGCGGGTATCCAAGTGGTTAAGGCGATAACCGGTTCGAAGCGGGAGGCTCGACTTCGAATCCCAGCACGCCTAACATTTCACTGTGTTATTTCTATTTCCTACTACAAATGAAGACATTCCTTTCTTTCCTTTCATTAAATTTGCATATTATTAATCAAATTTCTAAATGAGCTAGACATCCATTTCCTTTCTCATCCTTCTTCCATACCTTCCTTATAGCACATTTGTAAATAACATTGTGAAAATTCATCGTTCACATTTAGTGCACCACAAAAAAACTTTCAAATTTGTGGATGTATGCAGCTAATGTAGTAAATATTGTGCCATGTATATGGTGTATCATTGACTTACTTTGCTATCGACGGAAACTCTCTGCTGGATTACCTGGCATCGTAAGATGCAACCAGGTGGCGGACACAGATCTGGAACTGAAAGATTTGAAATTGTGGTGTTACAGAACACCGAATATCATTTTGAGCAATCGGACAGAACCAGCTCCTGGAGATAACATCTTTGATCAGCTGATGACAAGTGGATCCATAATTTCGTCATAGCGTAGGACAGCATAACTCAATACAGCTGTGAATAAAAATGTGAAGAAAGGTATGAGGACCTTTCTGTTTAGCAAGAGCGAGAAGAAACGGATATGAAAGTACGTTACGGGTCAAAAGAACAATTTTATCACCAGCACTGACATTGTTGACCATCGATGCGTCGTACAATACGCTGTGCAGAAGTATGTGCTAACGACAATTGTGATAGATTGATAGTTTCACAACCTTGATATAAAATTGTATCAAAACGACGACAACTTCACCGTAAATTGAAACGTAGCCGAAACGTGGCAGACCAGCAAGAATTAAACGAAGAAGAAGAACTATAATGAGGCTGAAATCCTAAGAGTCTTTTTTCCAGAGCTGTTTCATAGAGGAAGATTGCTCTGTAGTTCCTTCACGGCATATATCAAAACAAATGACTGAGTGTCTGAAATCGCTCAATAGAATATTGCTGGATATTACGGGATACCGATACGATTTTACACAGTGTGAAAGAAGTTGGGTCCATTGAAGCAGCAGTGTACTGTAGTGAAGTGTTACTAATGACTGCAAAAAAGTGCAGATTATTTCCGTGTTAAAGACAGGTAGCCGAAGGTGTATACCACTGACCTCGAACTGTCGTAGAATTTTGCAGTCTCTTTTACACTCTAAGGAAGGGAGCGAGCTGTTTGAAATCCGCCCCATTAAGTGATATGTTTCTATTCAGTCCACCCTCAGCCATGGGTGTTTGTATTGTCCTTAGCATAAGTTACTTAAAGTTAGTTTAAGTGGTTTGTAAAGCTAGAGACTGATGACCAACGAAATTAAGTCCCTTATATTTAACAAAATTTGAACATTTGAACCGGGGCATGAAAGAAGTGTAACTGAATAATAAGTTGGACTGGGCTGTAATATGTCCCAAATGTTAAGGAGTCGGTATGGACCGGAAGCAGTAAAGGAAACTGATAACATTGTTGTAATACTAGAGACATCAAAAGACTTTGAAGAGCAGAAGAACGGCATGGACAATGTCTTGAAAGGAAGATATAAGGTGAATAAAACAAAAGTAAAGGAATATAGAACGAAATGAAACGACGCTGTGAGTATTAGGTTAGGAAACTAGAAGATAAATGTAGTTGAATGGTGTTTGTTTTTTGGAAAATGGGGAGGTACTAAACAGAATCGGGATAGAAAGAAAATTGTGGCATAGTTTGACGCAATGGAAGGATCTTTGATCCGATACGTTCTGAAACATTATCTGGGACAACTGTACGTGTGGGTGGGAGAGGGGGTAGGTAGCTCAGAACTGTAGAGGAAGACCAAGAGATGAAGGCGGTAACAATTGGATGCAGCAGTTATTTAGAAATGAGGAAGCTTGCACAGCAAAGAGAGAACATGCAGAGCTGTACAAACCAGTCTACTGAAGACCACAACTAGGGTAAAGTACCTATATTTTGATTGGTTACTTAATTCCAGGTAGATGAATATTTCGCTTCCTTGGAATTGTCTTCTGTAGCTCATTGCAGTAATCAGTAATGAAAGGCATTCTATGTCATTGTTAGTTTGGTGCCGAAAACATGGACGTTCCTCTCTTCAAGTATTTCTTTCTAGCGTGGTTAGGATAACCATTTTCTTCGGAATTACTATGTGGACCTCTGTACTTTTGAAACAGGTGATTGATGTAAATAAAGATTATTTTACCACTTCATCTATTTACATTTTTTCAAACTTTTAATTACGAACGGGAAACCCCGAAATGAGAACCATACGTTTCGAAGGTAAAAATTGTGCACTTTAATTGTTTGTCCACCTTTACTGAATGAGTAAATATACGAAACTTTTTGTCGGTGTAGTATTATTTAAATGTTAATTTTCCATAATCAAAGCAAGTTTTTTCCCTATCTTGAAATTACAAAAGATACCCGAAATTAGAACTCTTTACCATAACACGTAGTGAACCAAGTGTAAAAAAGATCTTAAAAGCACAGGCACAGTATTAAATTAAAGCCAATGGTTTAAGAAGGGATGGTTCCACCGTTACACAGTCACAGCAAAGATAGTCATAAAAATTCGTCTACTACAGCATGCATGAAACAGATGGCCATAGATAGAGGCAGAATATATAACCAAATGGAGAAATTGAGTACTTTATTGACTAACATCACAGAATGTCATTAAAAGGTGTCTGACAAACTCTTAAAGGTTCTGATCAGGTGTTAAAGTTATTTTGCCGTTGCGTATAGCCACTTCTCAGACATTAATTTATCCGTCTTGGAGGTTGTGTTACATTATCGTCTGTATGTGGCTGTAAGTGAGAGCGTGAGTGTGGTTCATGTTATTTTATTTCAGCAGTGAATTGTCTTTGGTGCTGTGGCGAAGATAATGCCAGCATTATTGATCTGGTGGTGTTATCTATCAACAAAATAACAACCCAACTAATAAAATACCTCAATACAAACGTGGGAATGAAAGGGTTAATGTGAGACTACACATGAGATGTGCCGTATTCAAAACGGATGGTACAATTCCCCATAGGTTTCATTAAGCCATGGGAGCTTATCACGTAAACGTTGAAACACCTGGCTGAAAGTCGAAGTTAGACGCCTGTAATCACGCTAAAATATACTTGTTAACTCTCGGGAACCGCCATAAACTGAAGAATTTCGTCACATCTTTTATTTCCATGCGTATTGCTCCCTCGTCGCTTGTCAAATTACTGTATGCACAGAATCATTTAGGCCAATTTTTTCCCTTGCTCTATTCTTGACCTGAACGTACAGACATCCAAACAATAGATACAATAAAAAGCCCCTAACCATTTAGATATGTCTATAAGCGTCTGTCTAAACTGTATTTGACAATGGAATTTGAGTAGTAGACACATACGTTGCAGTATTTTCATTTACCAGTTAGATTCCTTAGAATCATAATGAATTCGCATAATGAATGAAATAGTTATTTTTAATCTTCTGTTTATATTCAATTACAACGCCTCATATGTTACGACAGCAGTAGTAGCAGACGATAATTGACACAAAACAAAACATAAAAATCAAAGCTCGTAGTATTTTTTCTCATACTTTATGACAAAGTAAACACCAATACAGTTATATAATGATATTTACACTTTTTATTCCGTATAATCGAACATTCCAGTGCTACGAGACTAATATACAACATTTCAAATGTCGAGGACTGTAATTAAAAACCGGTCATTTGGCATCTTGCCTGAAAAACTAGTTTTGTGTGAATGATATTCATGCCAATAATAGGCAATTACTCAGATCTCATATTAATTAACATACATACATATTCCTGTACTACTACTTCAGGTGGAACGTACGAATACAGCAGCTAACAAGATGTAATAGGTGCCGTAGTAGTAGTAGTAGTAGTAGTAGTAGTCTTTCGGTAAGTTATTGGAAAATTCATGTGCCAGCTATGTAGTGAGAAAAACGTCAATTTCAAAAAAGTGAAAAATACATCATATTTTTCCGTCAATGAAATCGAAAATCATTAAAACTGAAAACGGCTACTTCTGTAATCAGACCACTTATCTATTAGTAGTGGTATGTGTGACTATGTACGCATCCGTATTTCGGATCCTGTATTTTGAATGCTTGTATGACGTTCATCACTTGCTTGTGTAAGTGGAGAAGACGAGGTATATTATGGCAAAAGATCCGCAGTAAACTGGAGGTTCTCCTATACATGACTGAGTGAACCCGATATCATGTCTGAGTAGAAACTGGACACTAGAAGTGTGACGCTCTCATAGACATGTGACTGTAGATGATACTGTTTTATTTTTGAAAACAGCGATTAAATACACCTCTTATGATTAAATACACCTCTTATGATTAAATAAAAAGAAGGTATTTTTCAGATCTTCTTTCGACTAATTCCACTAACTTTCGAACCTGCGCTTATTTATTTTCTAATAGATACCCATTTTTTGTGTTACCTATTCATTTTAGAAAATCGTTCGTCATTTCTATTTTTTTCACTAATTAATTTTCTGATTAACAGTTCACACTTCTTTCATTTTATCTGAGTCATTTTAATAAGTGATATTCAATAAATGAATTTCGTCTCATACCTACTTCTGACGTTATGTGGCTATTACACTAACGAAGTCTTTCAATTTACTTGCATAGTTACGTCGTTCAGTTCCTTGTAACAGTAACTTAGTGTTCATATGCACCATAGCCGTAAAATTCCTAGTTCTGAATTTCTTCATTTTGAACAGCTACGACGAGGGAAAGAGGAAGTCGGAGGAATGGTCAGTGGGGTATTCTTGGTGAGGATGAAGTTGTGTCTTTCCTCTGAGTTTGTGGACTCATGGGCTTGAGAAACACCTTTTGAAAAAGACTTCTATATGAAATGGGAACATTCGGAGAGCTAAAATTTCGCCTCAACATAATTCGGTATTTTCCTCTTTCCCATAAAAATATTGTGTTGTCACAGCAGTGTTGAGGGTACGTACCAGCTACCGACAATGAGTAAACCTACAGCGACCTCTTGGAGACAACGAGATCTCATACTGCCCGGCACCTGTGCAGTCTCTCTCTTTTGAAACGGACCACTGTCCGAACTAACGTTGCCTTTTAACTTGCTAATCTCGGAAACTAGAGCTATGGAGCCTCCGCTTACCTCCAGAATGTGGCCGACAGTGCTCTTCCATCATGAAACGATGAAGCTGCAAATGTGGAAACTGAAAACGCTAGCAAATTAGACTAGAAAGTACGTGGATTACAATAATTCGATGCATCTGTCTGTGATAATCCTTAAGCCTGTAACTCTGAAATTGCGCATATGGATGATATGAGCGAACGATTATAATCACCGGTACGTGAGGTCCGAGAAATACTGTACGCTTGATACAAGATTTTTCCCTTACTAACAGTGTAAAGTCTAGTTACCAAATAGTCACACATTACAGACTGGCTGTCATGTTCATTGATATCTTCTGTCAGCACGGATTTAGGTCCGAACGGATAGAGATTGAAACACGCTGACAGCTAGTGACAGTCATCCGATAGTAAACATGCGAAATTGTGAGTCGTTTCTCTTTTTCTTTGCGGTTTTATGTCGGGTGACAAATGTCGTTGGCATACCCGAGACACAGGCGCTAAATTTCGTAGCGGGTCGTTCGGGCATCTATCAACTTACAAAGGCTCCAGAAGAAACCGGTTGCAGAAGAGCCAGCACACGTTTCCTTTTCCACAAGTTCGCTCAATATAAATACAGCGTGCCCTCTTTCCATCCCCACCAATCTGCTTTCAAGTCCCACGAGGCTCAACAAAAGGAGGAGTAGGGTCGACCACAATCAGCGCCTGTTTCCTGCCAGCTCGACCAATCGGGAGCCGAAGCCGCCACTGTGCGGGTTAGTCAGGTTATTACGAACACAACCCGTTCTCAGCGCCCGAATAGTAGTTCAGACTTCTTCCAATTTTGTTTGACTCATAGGTAGCAGTATTGTTTTGCTAAACCATATGTAACCTGTCGATTGTAGGTGCTTCGCCATCTTCTGGTCCGGACTGTGTACCCAATAAATTTCTAACTGGTCATGCTGAAGCGATAGCTCCTTAACAGCCGTGTACAACCGCTTTTTCAAAGAAGGATCTGTACCAAAAGATTGGAAAGTTCACAGGTCATATCTACATTCAAGAAAGGCAGTAGGAGTAACTCACTAAACTACAGGCCTAGTTCATTGACGTCAATTTGCAGCAGGGTTTTGGGACATATCCTGTATTGAAATATTATGAATTATCTCGAACAAAACGATCTATGTACCCAAGGACAATACGGATTTAGAAAAAATCGTTCAAGCGAAACTCAACTAGCTCTTTACTCACACGAAGTGATGACTGCTATCGACAAGGGTACTAAAATTGATTCCGTATTTCTATATTTCCAGAAGGTTTTTGACACCGTACCTCACAAACGGCTTTTAATCAAATTGCGTGGTTATGGTAAATCGCCCCAAATTTTCGACTGGATAGGGGATTTCCTGTCAGATAGGACACAGTTTGTAGTAATTAATGGTAAGGCATCGACAAAAACAGAAGTGATATCCGGTGTCCCACAGGGTAGTGTTATTTGTCCTCTGCTGTTCTTTATTTTCATAAACGATTTGGGAGAAAATCTAAACAGTTTTCTTAGTTCGTTTGCATATGACGCCGTCATTTACTGTCTAGTAAAATCATCTGGAGATCAAAACCAACACTCTGGTGTAAAAATTGGCAATTGACTCTGAATAATGAGAAGTGTACAGTCGTCCACATGAGTACGAAACAAAAATTTGTTAAACTTTGTTTATAAGATAAATCAATCAAAAGTGAAGGAATTACTGTTATTTCAGACTTAACCTGCAAAGTACACGTACATAATATCGTGGGAAAGGCGAACAAGAGACTGCGTTTTATTGGCAGTACCCTTAAGAGATGTAATAGAACTACTAAAGAAACTGCATACACTACACTTGTCCGTCCTTTTTTTTGGAGTATTGCTGCCCAGTTTGGGATCCTTATCAGGTGGGTTTGACATAGGATATCGAAAGAGTTTAAAGTAGGGCAGCTCGTTTTGTGTTGTCACGATATAAGGCGTTACGGAAATGGTACAGGATCTGGGATGAGAATCATTACAACAACGGCGCTTAGCGCTGCGGCGTGGGCTACTTACGAAAATGCAATCGCCAACATTCTCCTCCGAATGCGAAAATATATTGTTGACTACCACTTACATAGGTAGAAATGATCATCAGAATAAAATACGAGAGCTCGGAGCTCGAACAGAGAGATTCAGGTGTTCTTTCTACCCGCGCGCTTTTCGAGAATAGAATGGGAGGTAAATAGTATAAAGGTGGTTCGATGAACCCTCTGCCAGGCACTTAAATGTGATTTGCAGAGTACTCCATGCAGATGTAGATGTACATGTAGATGCAAATGTAGAATCTATTGTAAGCAGATTCCTTTACTTTTTAACCAGCACCTGTAGGAATAGAAAACGAAAAATATCTTTCTGTTTAAAAGAAACTATGTTTCTCAAATCCAGTATCTCCTCCCTCTTTTGCCGTCACCGCTACACTCCATCCATTTATGTCTTTTACTGCCACTCTCTCCCCAAGACTGCTTGTTCTCTGAGACCTCATTACCCCATCACCAAATATTTTGGACTGATAACACATTCGCACACTTTCAACACGGTACATGTTACATTCTTGTCGACAGTCTTCGTAGTAAGTTTTCAAACGCAGTCCATTCTTCTCACTACCATTTCTATAAATGTATCTCACTTTTTTCTTCAAAATCTTCAAATCCACGCTAGTCAAAACAATTACGGGATCAGTTGAGATATCTAGGTTCTGAAGTATTGTCATCGCCAGAATGAACTAAAATGGTTCGACATCTTTTTGTCGTTTGTACAGAGTGCAGACGATACATTACGGCAACTGAGTTAGTGGTATTAACAGAAAGTTGCTGCAGAATTAGACAAGCAGTTGTTCTTTACAACAGTCTGCTGCCTGTCTCTTCCGTCATCCATTTCTCGGTTTTACAAATGTCAATGCGGATGTTTTGGTTGAGCTTGTAATCTCTGAACCGAGAAACTTTAACAAGAGGCTATAGAAGAAGGAAATATAACTAATTTTTTTCTACTAAAATGTTGTCAAGGAGATCCATCTACCAAAATTTTATAAATGACCTCCACTTATCTATGTTCCTCAAATCCACTACTTCCTACCTCTTTTCCTGACACCGCTACATTCTCTGTCCATTTATCACTTTTAATGCCACTTTCTTCCCAAGACTGGCTGCTCTCTTCCTTTTTGTCGTGTCCGCTTCAACTTCGCTATGGCCGTGTCCCCCGTGCTGAGCAGCAAACCTACGTCCTTATTAACGGTGTTCTCCGATATTTTAATTTCAATGGCTTCCTTTAAAACATTTTCCCAATATCCTTTCGTTTTGTCATTGTCAGATGTTTCGTCGAAACGAATTCGTTATCGATTTTCTAAGGATTGTTCTGCCACGGCTGACTTTTTCGGTAACCGGAAAGTCTTCTTGTGTTCTCTCGGGGTTTTTCCACCGTGCGATCGGTTTCACCAATTTAACAGCAGACACACTCACAATGTGTCCTATAAACTCCTAGCGATTTGAGACCTAGATCGTCTTTTACAGGTCTCATCAGCTCTCTACTTATGCTGGTGGCCTGAACATTGCACAATGTTGTTCAAATGTTTGTACAGCTTATGGGACTTAACTACGGGGTCCCTAAACCCGAGGGGGGATTCGAACCCCCGACCGTAGTGGCCGTGCAGACCGTGACTGGAGCGCCTCAGTCCCCTCGACTACCGCGGCCGGCGCACAATGTTGTACCTCTTCAGGAGCCGGCTGATCTTTCCCGACACTGCTCCACAGAAGACCCAAAATGCAAGTTTTTTGCTCTCTTCTTCTGACGAGTATTCTCTGCTTTTATCGGCAGAGATGGCTCGTTCAATCTGGCGGTGACCGTACTCAATTTCTCTGAAGAGTCTTCGGAGATGTATGCGCCGGCCGCGGTGGCCGAGGTGACTGAGGCGCTACAGTCACGGTCAGCACGGCCACTACGGTCGGGGGTTCGAATCCCCCCTCGGGCATGGATATTTGTGCCGTCCTAGTTCGTAAGTAGTTCATAAGTAGTTTGTAAGTTTAGGGACTGATGACCCCGTAGTTAAGTCCCATAAGCTTTACAAACATTTGAACATTTTTTTGGAGATGTATGTACTATAGTAGTAGAGATTCGGCGTCTGAGACGACATTTGAGCGATGAAGTAGGTTGTTGAGAACGCCGCGTTTTTGGGCAGGATAGTGGTGGCTGAGCGCATTCAGAAACCGATCCGTACGAGTCAGTTTCCTATAGACACTGTGGCTGAGGTGATCATTCATTTTCCGGCAGACGAAGACACCAAGGAAAGGCAAACTCCAACGTAAATTTAATGTGGTCGTTAGCATCAGATGATCGAAGAATTCACCCATTTTATCACGTCCATGAGACCAGACGAAAATTGCATAACCTACGTAGCGGTATAAACAAGTTGGCATCGCTGGGGCAGTGTTCATGGCAATTTCTCCATAAAGAGGTTTGCTATGACGGAGCTAATGGCCCAGCCATTGTTACGCCGTATGGTGTACATACTAGGCGCCATACATGAAATATGACGATGTCAATGTGTGCTTGAACAATCCCAAAGTTCTATTTTCAAATAAGTGGGAGAGGGGATCCACACAATCTGTGACCGGAACATGTAAATAAGGCGTCACAATAAAACAAACCATGTTGTCACCTTCCCCAAGATGCAACGGCTTGATTCGGCGGATGAAATATTCTATATTCCTTATGTGCTGGTTACAGCAACCAACTTGCGGTGTGAGAAGAGTGGCCAGATGTTTCGCCAGAATTTAAATTGGTTACCGAATCGTACAGACAATGGGACGAAGAGGCATCTCTGTCTTCTGAATTTTAGGCAGCCGATAAAGCGTAGGTGGTCTTGGTGCCTGACGAAGGAGATGCCTAATGATGGGCCAGTCCAACGAAGATTGCTTAAGAAGATCTGACGTCTCCCTTATTATTCTTGTGGTTGGGTCCTGTGGCAGGTAGGTGTAGCTGCGAGAACTGGTTGAATTTTAGCATCGTAGTTTGCCTAATTCAGAATAATGGTTGCATTGCCCTTATCAACTGGTAGAACCACGATGATGGAGTCGCTGCAGATTTCACGACATCCGTCGAATTCAGCACTTGTTTAGTTAGACTCTCAGAAGAGCCATACGAGAAAATGGCTACAGTCACCATCAGATAGAAGAAGCCATCTCTCGCGATAAAAACAGGAAATGTTCGTCAGAAGGAGAGAGTAAAGGTCTTGCATTTTTGCTCTTCTGTGGAACAGTGTCGAGAAAGATCAGCCAACTCCTGAAAAGTTACAACATAGCGATTTGTTCAGGTCATTAGCAAAAATGACAGAGCTGATGAGGATTGTAAAAGAGGACGTAGGTTTCAAAACACCAGGAGTTTATAGGATGCCTTATGAGTGTGGCTGCTATTACATTGGTGAAACCGTATGGACGGTGGAAAACGCCAGAGAGAACACGAGAGGTCCCTTAGGAAATCGATACCGAATGAGTTTCGACGAAACATTTGACACTGACAAAACCAAATGATATTGGGAAAATGTTATGATGCAAGCCACTGAAATTAAAATATCGGAGAACAGCATGAATAAGGATGTTGGCTTGGTGCTCGGCACAGCTTGGGACTCGGGCGTTGAGGAGAACGCGGCGGACACGGGACGAAGAAAGCGAGCCCGAGGCCAACGAGAAAGACAGGCCCCACGCATACGTCATGCCAAGTAAGTAAGGTAGTTCCGAGCCGGCGCGATCGCTAACTCAGTGGCTGGTCGCTATGAGGCAGTGGGCAGTGCCCCAGTGGCCGGCCAATTGGCTAACGATCGCGCCGGCTCGAACTAATTTGCTTACGTGGCATGACGTCTGTGCTGGGGCCTATCTTTCTCGTTGGCCTCTAAACGCGCCCAAGTGAAGTTAGATCTAGCAGCCAGAATCGAAACGCAACCGACTCGGGATGTAAACATTACGAAATATGGCGAGACAGCCCGCTCCAGTGAGGTCACATTCAACAGTGCGGCTATAAAGCCCCAAGGCAACGAAGATGCAGAAGTCATTTAGCACTTGACAATGGCCAAGGAAACTCTTGAGAGTCTAACCAAATGACGCGGCTGGAGTCCAGTGTAGATTTTATTCAGAAATATATTTGCTTTCTTCAATGGGAGCATTTCTCCTTTCTTTTACTGGCTACAGCAGCATCTGTTACTTATATAAGTAAATATCTGCATGCCAATAGAGAAAATGCAAATGTTTCTAAATCTATGGGACCAAACTCCATTTGTTATCAGTCCCTAGACTTAAAAACAACTTCATATGATTTATTCAAGGACTCGGACCCCTGATGTGCACTCTTCAGCAAGGCGCCTTAGAGCGCACGGCTAATCCCGCGCGACTATCAGTAAAGATTTGACTATTTCTGTATATGGGTCGCTTCGTTTATAAACAGTTTCCCATTTCGCAAGTAATTTCTTTGCCTCCGATGGTATCAGACGACATTTGGACCAAGACTGGAGATTTGTGTGCCAGCTGATTAGTGCATATGTCGTGCGACTTAGAAGGTAACTAAGTGGACTCCAATACCCCCTTCCCCCGAACTACAATAACGCGAGCAGGTTAGTGTACTGATAATGAGTAATAGGGATGACGGAATTGAATTCAAAAGCACCCAAACCATACTACGAAAAGAATGGCGACACATAAAGAAACAGTTCAACTTTCAGTTACCACGGCGTCTCCAGGCCATCGTGGTGGTTCACACGGAAATGGGATGATTTAAAGAAAAAATCAATAAGGCCGACACAAATATCCATGCCCGAGGGGGGATTCGAAACACCGACCGTAGTGGCCGTGGTCGTGCAGCAGGCCGTGACTGACGCGCCGCAGTCCCCTCGGCCACCGCGGCTGGCGGATGTTTTCCTTAACTATGGAATGTCGTGTTTAATATATTAAGTTTAATTACAAAGATTACATTCATGAAGTACAGTAAGGTAAAATAATGAATTCTGACTACAAGTCGGCTGCCCAGCCAAAATGCTAATGGATTTGGAATGACATAGTAAAAGTAGGCCACTGTACGAAATAAAAGCTTAATTCTGGGAGGAGGTATCCAGAAAAGAGTTTACTGTTATAAAATAGCTTAATTTTAGCAATAAAATTAGCAAAAGGTCAGTGTGAACTACCGGCTTCTCCCTGTTGCAAAACCTTGTTCCCTGGCTCAAACTGAGAACTGATTTGGTTCAAATTACTCTAATAACAGGAAGTTGACGATACAGTGGCCATTATACATAGCAGCTCACACGAAATTACACACAGGCATTAATACACAAGCCACCACAATTGAAGCTATTTGATAAAGGTGGCTAAGAAATACATTTATGATGCAACGGAACTTAAACATAAAATATTTGCATCTGAGCTTGTTCTCAGCACCGGTGAAAAACAATATTAAATAAAAGGGGAAAGGTACTCGAAAACTACAATTTATAGGCAAGTCAGAGTTATACTGAAGTTAATTTGTTTATTCTGGTCGAATGAAAGCAAAATGGGGAAACCAATTTTGTTAATACAATAAAAATGCATCTCCTTTACATAATCCAATACTGACGATGCCCAGCATTGCAGTTAACATAAATTACACTGAACTTATCGCTACTGGGGGGAGGATTTACAAATGACACTCACTGGCTCACACACACGCAATGCAACAGCGAAACTCACCAAAATCAACGTGCTGAAGCGAGGCAGAAGCAGGCGCCGCTATCGCAGGCGAAATTCAGCAAATCCGGAGGTATCACACAACACAATATACACTAAAACTGGGAAGATGGCTCTGGTCTGTCGTGCCTGATTTGAGATCGTGCGTGAGTATAGCAAAGTTTAGTTGCATTTAGATTAGACCGCGAGCAAGCACGCTAACGGCGTCACACGACTATGTTACATGCTCGTACTCCACTGAAGGTGACGTGGTTAAGAATCGGATTCATTACATAAAATCACGGGAGACTCTCAAGCTGCAATCTGAGAGTAAACTACCTAGGCACTGGTTTTATGAGAAGTGACGTGAATGAAAGTGATTAGCTGTAAACCACTGAAGTCGGAGTTCGGACCACATGGTTCCGAAAACCGATAAAAATGTATAAATTCAATTTCCGAAAAATAAAGAAAATGAACTATGGCATGCAACCCCTAGAACTACGTAAGATCTCATAAGGAAGCTACTGAAATGCAGCAACATGCGATTCGGAGCATTCACCGAGACGGAAACAGTCTAAAAACCCGGAAAGGATAAATAGTTACAAAGTCGGAAAAATAAAAGTAAAAACTACGGCATGCAACCCATAGAAATGTCTAGAATTACAAAAAGAAGCATATTAAATGCAGGTACATGCGATAGGGAGCTATTACAGAGACGGATGAAGTCCAGTCTCAAAAACCAGAAAAGTGAAATAATTACAAAGACGGAAAAGTGAGAATAAGAACTACGGCATGCAACCCTTAGGAATACATAGAATTTCATAAGCAAGCTACTGAAGGGGGTTGTACAAAGCTCTTAGAGAATTACTGATAAATACTAAATGCATACTACAAGTTTGGAGAAGAAACAGCAAAATTAAAATAGGCAGTTAGAGAAAATCACGAAATGTTAGTGGAAAGCAGAAGGATACACTCATAGTTGCTTGCATGATGGACATGGAACAAACAATAGTAGAAGCTGAAGGCATTGTGGAACACATATCACTCACAGAAGGAAACGATAACAAAGATGTTACATGTACTGTACAAAAATGAGTATATCATCAGTGAGAAATCGGGCCCTACAAAGCTAGAAAGAATTTACACTGAGTTCGTACACTGCCACATAATCATAAAAGGTTTGAATGTACCAGGCCGTTATCAAACTGCAACTAGTAACACATACACCGTGTTTATCATTGGATTGAAAAGCCAGAACACATTTCCACACACGATTGGAAGGAATATTCAAAAAATGAATGAATCTAAGTTCAAGAATCTAAGTTAAACATGCTAGGCAACGAATCGCTACCATCTCCGCAAGAGCAGAATGAACCTTACCTCACCAAGATCCCAGCTCAAAGTGACCACTGAGCGACCAGGAGACAGGAAAGCTACCGGAAACTGGGAAACCAAAGGAAACAGCGGTGGTGGGGAGAGAAGATCGTGAGACTCGCCCTGGGGAGGGCTCATCGACTGGCTTGTAACCAAAGGGTGTAGAAACCTCTTTGGTCGTATCAGCAGCAGGGGTTGGTAACGACTAACGATCGACTCTGAGCCAGAGAGAACCATGCCAAGCGAGCTATTACAAGTCACATTCAGACAGCCATTAGATACTCGCACATCCACTTAAAAGTAAAACAAGTACACATTCTCACAGGGACAGTGGCGTAGCGGGGAAGCCGTACTTATTGCCACATTCATAACAGCAATAATAAATTATTAAAATAACAAAATCCTAGCAATATTAACTAACATTTCAGAAACTAATATTTTAAAACATGAAATAAAAATGCTATTCCTCATGCCTTGATAAGAGTGGGGCTCTACTGTCAACAAAATGCTAATCTAGCGACATCAAATAAATTACAATTTTACAAAAAAATATATGGAAGACGACAGACGGTCGTCTTTCAATAGATGTTACGTGCTACGATTTTACTTGAACCACTAACATGGCGAATCAGAGGGTGCAGACACAGTGACAAGAGGCTGTTGGTTTCCTTATGTATCACCACGTTGATTCTGTATTGAGCTGGTATCTGGTTGTACTTCGCTCCCCCCTCTGACAGTACCCCTCGTTTGTGCACTAATGCACTCTCCACCTAGCATTATACGAGGATTGGAGCTTCAAGCAACTATTTATTCACAATCGATAGAAGAGCGTTTTATGTTTGCACTTTTTACTATATTCCGATCTAGGCTATCGTGGCGAACAGTCGCATGTTGACATGTAACACGCTCGAGGAAGCACGATGGTTGTAAGAACTTCTTGCTGCTGAAGCGTTGGACGCGGGTAGCAATCGGCGCGCCGCCCGCAAACGGACCACCGCCATGCTTTAGGTTTTAGAAGATGGGGCCCTTCGCGAAATACTGCCAGCGAGAAGCGGCGTGGACGAGGTGTGCCGAGGCCCATGACACCCGCGCATGCACGATTCCGCGCGGGAATACACCGATTTGCGTCAACTGCGGTGGCTCGCCTGCCGCAAACCGTTGAAAATGCCCTTACAAGGAAGCGGAACAAGCCCGCAAGAGAGAAGCAGCAGTTCCAATGACGGCGCCTGTCCGATCTTCCTTGTTGGGTCGGGTGGTGCTAGTGGCCGCTGAGACGTTGCATCTGTAGACACCAACGACGGCTGTTCGTTGTGCCGAGATTGCGGCTGTAAGGGCAGCCTGGGGAGAAGAACTAGTGGCAGTGCGTCACGAATTACAAAGTCTTCGCAATGAGCTGCGCCAGCTGAAAGTGGCATCACTCCCTGCTACCACCATTCAGAAGGTGCTACTGAGAGTTCAAGTCGCAGTCCAAACAGACGCCCCTGCATCGCCGACCTTTTCGCCGGTCTTCATGAAGGCGCCAATCCGCGCCGCGATGTTGCCATACGTCCCGACGTCACCTGTTACGGAAGGAAGGAAGAAAGTTTAGGGTTTAACGTCCCGTCGACAGCATGGTCATTAGATACGGAGCTAACGCTCGGAGATTTTGATAATGATGGGGAAGGAAATCGGCCGTGCCCTTTGAAAGGAACCATCCCGGCATTTTCCTGGTGTGATTTAGGGAAATCACGGAAAACCTAAATCTGGATGGCCGGGGATGGATTTAAACCACCCCTCTCACCCCCCCCCCCCCCCTGATTACGAGTCCATTGCGTTACCACTGCGCAACCCGCTCGGTCCACCTGTTACGACTCCGAACGTAATGGAGGTGTGCCACCAAGATGAAGGTGTGCCTGGGGTCGGTGCCCCCCTCATTGGAGGGGTCCCTGGCTGCGTCCAGTGCCTCCCCAGGCGCTGACCACGAGGGAAAACCGTTGTCCCGATTCTCGCGCTGATAAGTATTGCCATCAAGGACGATATCACGCTAACTGAAGCTTACTCCGCCGCGTCCTCGAATACGATTTTGCTCGAGGATTAATCCTCCCATACGGACGTTGCCGATTTCGAAAGCCTCGGCGAATACTCCGCTTTATCCGAAGATCAGGGGGAACTATTTCTTCGATATTTGTTGCGCACCATCACAGGCAGAGAGTGGAGTGATACAACAGAGCTGGTGCGTCGTCCTCGGCCTGGGAAGATGATGTGAACACAAAGACTGCGAAAGCCACTCCAAGCGAAGATATCTGATTAGATTGCGATATATGAAGAAAAAGAAAAATGGAAATTCAAACGATGGTACTGCGTACTGTATTATTACATTCAGTTAATTTTTATTGCCTTTACAGATCATACGGGAACCACACAAGCTAACTGAGGCTGTTCAATCATAATTCAGAGACGTGAGTTTCCCCTGTCGACTGTTGTCAGAGTTGCGTATGATAGGAAACAATAGACTGAGACATTAAAGATGAGACATATCTTTATTTTTCTACATAATTTCTAAGTGCATTGAGACATTTTGTCTCAAAAAGCTTCAAAAAGCCGACCAAGAAAAAAAGTCAGGGCTTTGAATACGGAAAAATCTTTGCATGGCTTGCTTGACGTCAGCAATCTACCAAAGCGACTTCCGCCGACAGTCTTTCTCAAAGCTGGAAACAGATGAAAGTCACTTGATGCGAGATCAGGACTGTATGGCAATATGGTTTTGCGTTGCCGTCGTCGAGTGTGGTCTCGCATTGTCATCCAACAGCAGTGTTGTGGCGTGAAGTCACGGCAGTCGCAAGAGAACGATCGTGGAGAAGGCAGCGGATGACGACCGGCAGCCAATCGCACGCCGGCGTCGCGCCTCTTGGAGGGAGTAAGCGTAGACGCGCGCACTCTACAAGCTGCTGTATCTAGGCCGACATACATCTGGACGACCCGTCAGAATTCGGCTACGAACTAGGAAGTAGCTAGGTCTCAGCGCAGCTAGCATCGTACAGAAGACGACGCCGCGAGAAAATAGAAGATCAGATAGAAGTTGAGTATTGTATTCTTCATTCAAGAAAACTTGTATCACTAATCTGAATAGTTCCAGCTACGCATCCTGCACCGTACCTTTCCTGAAGGACAGGCTGACCAGGGACGAGAACACAACAACTGGCAACGAGGATAATTCAACAAGCAGAACGCTAGAGAAGACCAGGCTGCTTTTTTCGGAAGAGTTGCACCGTACCTCGCAGCACTGATGGTTGCATCCTCCAAACAAGTCCAGCAACAAAACTCCTTGGGCGTCCCAGTAAACTGTGAGTAATACTTTACCTGCAGATGCAGTGATTTTGAACTTCTTTCGGATAAGTGATGACGAATGTTTCAACTCCATGGATGCGGGCTTCGATTCGGGCGTCTAATGGCGGACCACGTTTCATCCCCTGTCACAGTTAGAAAGTGATTGCTATATTCATGGACGACCTATACCCAATGATGTATCTGTCTTGCACGCGCTCATTCATATTCTATATTGTCTTTCGCCCATAGCCGTTCAACGCTTCTTCCGTATGCAATGCCATGTTTTTTTTTTCCCCCTGGACGGCTTTTGAAGCTTAATCTGCGGTTTGACAAATGTGTCAATAAACTCGTAAATTATGTAGAAAAATAAAGATATGTCTTATCTTGAATGTCTCATTCTATTTTTTCCTTTCATGTACAACTCTGCCCACAGTCGACAGAGGAAACTTATTTTCCAACTCCCCTTGTAATAGGAGTCTTTCACTAATATCGAGGGAAATGAGAGCCTTAACGCACATATAAAAATATTTTTGATTTAACTATAAACCTACAGAAAAAAAAATTTTATTTGTGTTTTCAGGAAAACATCCATTTCAGATCTGGCGCTGGTATGAACGTTTATGTGACGTCATTTGGTTTCCTGGTGGACCGGAGCTGCATAAGGACGCCTAACTCGTCTTCTCAAACCTGCGTAATTTCAGCCATTACCTGGATGCTTTCAGACACTGCTACCGCCCTGATTAAATGATACAGCAAAACAACAGGACAGTGGCAGTTTTTATTCTCAACGCAAAGACCGCAAATCAAAGGCTTTCTTTAACTACTTGATGTAAACACAGTAGTGTGGAGTGTCTTTTGAGCAAGGGAAAGCAGTTATTCGGCAGAGTTTGTTACATGTTAGACAAGCATTTAATCTGAAATTATAACTAACGAATACGGCAGGGCAACCAAAAAAAGCTTCATTTAATTTTCAAGGTTTTCTACCACATCATTCGTATCCAGGGTGAATTACTAAAAACTTGCGCCGCAAATTTTGCTGAAATAGTAAATGCTATTAATATACGGTTTTCACAGTATGGAGTGGTAGTCAGGAATGCGTATTATTAGCCAGTGAACAGATTTTAATGGTATATTCATGGGGTATTTTATGTAAAAATTCGCATTTTTTAAATTGAACGATGCCTATTGACTTCATAATACAAGTACAAGCTGTTCACGAGATATCGTGTTGTGAAAAAGTGTCCACAACATTTGGAAAATACTTGTGGTAGCACATAAATTACTGATGGAGATTCCGACAAAAATAGAAAAAACTTACTGTAACAGATTGTATTCCTAATGTTCACTGGCAACGCAACGGCAGTGCGCCCTTTTAGTCTTTATACGGAAAGATTGCTGCACATGTTTTAGAATTTTAGCGATGTCCGAGAGTGTTGCAGCGTCGGATGCAGGTAGTATATTTTTTAAATTTTATTTTATTATTATTTATTTATTTTTGTACAGAACGGTTTTCAGCATTTCCCATAGAAAATAGTGTACAAGAGTCAAATCCGGGGAACGGATCAGACAAGGTATAGAAGATCTGCATCCATTCCAACCATCTGGAAACAATTAGTGAATCCTAGGAAGTCGCAACGCACTGAAGGAACAAACATGCCCGACGAAAGCAAACAGAACAAGATCGTACTTAGCAGCTGCGCAGGCTGCGTGAAGAATCAAGTGTCGTATTGAAAAGTTTTCACAATATGATGTCTCGTAAACGAATGGCACTGAAGACCTGGGATAAAGACCACTGACCTGAACTCCCCTACTTTTAGTTTGTTATTACAATAGACTTTGCTCTATTTAAAAAAACAATGTGTACTGCAGTGGCCATCAGTCCCTAGACTTAGACTGACTTCTTCCAGGGCAAAACACACACACACACACACACACACACACACACACACACACATGTCCGACGGAGGATTCGAACCTTCAAAAGGAAGCAGACTCGCATTGCAGCAGCAAGGCGCCTTAGAGTGCACGCCCACACCGGAACAACTGCACTTTGCTCTTAGAATCTGCTTACTGGCTTATAATACGGGCCGCTGACAACCAATCTACCGTATGAAAATCGCACATTGATAGCAGTTTCCATTTCCGTAATATTTGTGGTACAAGTTTCATCCGGTATATTGCGAACAATTAATGACCTGAACAGTCTATTAGGGGCCGCCAAAAATTTTTTTACGCCAGAAGGCTTTTCTTAATTGAGGAAAGTGTCATCCGTTCTCATTGAAACTCTTCAATCCAGTCACATAGTTGTTTTGAATTTCATATTTTGTGGTCAATGTGACATGGAAAAACTATGCCGAACTCATACCTGAAGTCAAGAAACGCGGCATCGAGCTGGGGATCTGTACCTCCTGATTCTAAGTCTCGTAAACGCATCGAACGAACATGGCTTCACACGGTCGTTGCTTTCGCCCCCTTATTGATACCTGCAGAAGAGATTTTCGATCTCCATAAATTTCATAATACAAGAGCATAAAAACATTCCGATGAAACTTAGGCTTATAGTTTTCAGCATCTACTCGACGATACTTCCAGGAAACGAGAAATCTGAACGGTCGGGGGTTCAAATCCCCCCTCGGGCATGGATATTTGTACCGTCCTTAGTCTTAGGTAGTTCATAAGTAGTTTGTAAGCTTAGGGACTGATGACCCGTAGTTAAGTACCATAAGTTCTACAAACATTTGAACATTCGAGAAATCTGAACCTTAGGAAGGCACCGTTCTTACAGAGAGCTGCAGTACACTGCTTTGAAAGTGGGAGTTTCCTGCGCATACTCTGTGAAGAGTCAAACTGGTATCCCATCACGTCCAGCAGCATTTTCTCTGCAGATTGATTTGTTGCTTTTCTACCACCCGATCTACACAATCTATGATATTTTATAGTTCGCGTGACTATTTAGTGAAGGAGCTACAGTACGAGCTTTTGCTATGACACAGTTCTGAAATGAGATATTTAATAACTCAGAATATTGTGTTGCCGGCCGCGGTGGCCGCGGGGACTGAGGCGCTCCTATCACGGTCTGCACGGAAAAATTCGGTCGGGGGTTCGAATCCCCCCTCGGGCATGGATATTTGTGCCGTCCTAGTTCGTAAGTAGTTCATAAGTAGTTTGTAAGTTTAGGGACTGATGACCCCGTAGTTAAGTCCCGTAAGTTCTACAAACATTTGATTTGAATATTGTGATAATGTTTCATCCTCTGCTTTAACGTCATGATGACTACAGAATGACTGGACATATACTTACGTTTATTGATTTACATATGACCAAAACATGTTAGGATTTTCTGGCAATCCAGTACATAGAATTTTACTATTGAATTCGACACACTTGTCCAAGTCGTATTGTAGGCTACGATGATCTTGAAACGTGTCCATTAAAACTCGATGTTCTCAATCTGGACAGAAAATTTTCGTGTTGATCTTGAGGGTATTGGAAATCTGTGCTTTGTTTCTCTTGCTAAACAAAGGGATCTTCATGCCTCTCTTCACATTTCTATTTACAGGTGTTTTCAGTTACTACCTAATGATCAGTCTGCTGCGGTATCTGAATGGAAAATTACCGGTATATTTGGTGCTGAATGACATTTTAATGAAAGTCCCAGATCACTGCTTGTATTTTATTAAATATCACTACAGCTGTTTCAGCTTTTAGCCATTATCAAGCGCGTCTACGTTGTGTTGACATTATATACTTACGTTACTGTTGTAAAACTGCAGTGAAATAACGACGTATTTCGTGGTTGGATATGTTTTTTAGCTGCCAGGTTTTATGCAGCTTGTTACGTTAAAATATCTCTGACAGAACTATTGCCAATTACGCAAAATATAAAGGTTTTCCGTAATTTAAGATTTTAGCGTAACAAGCTGCATAAAACCTGGTCGCTAAAGAACATATCCAACTGCGAAATACGTCATTATTTCACTGCAGTTTTACATCAGTGACGCCAAATGTTAGTATATAACGTCAAAACATCGTAGACGCGCTAGATAATGGCTAAAAGCTGAAATCACACTGCAGGCCCAACAATCAGGTAGTTATTTGGCAGCTGTTAATCCCCGAATTTATTTCTTCGTTTTACTCTTCTAGATGATTTTCCAATCAAGCGCAGAATAATTTCAGTCAGATCTCCGTTCCTACCAACCGTGTTAAACATCTGAGTATCTTCCTCTGTATGTGGTACGTTAAATGTCCATCTAATATCATTGAGTGACTAGGAAATTTATGTGAAATATTTTCCAAACATGCACTCCGATCAGACACTAAAGCTGATGATCCAGGAGATGTATAAAAACATATAATCGGCGTGAGTGAACCACGTCTAACCATGACCTTTAGTCAAATTATTTCACAATCTGTATCTGTACTAATTTTACAAGATTTTATCGTACCTATAACAATATGAGCCCGAGACTACATGCGATATTCATTCCAGTCTGAGTTGATAATGCCATTATTGCTAGCATCTGTATTACGCGATCATTGCACCCGTTTACAAGTAAGAGCAGTTGCAGTTCCGTAGATTCTCGTGCAGTTAACCACTGCTATATAGAACGAATATTAATTAAAGCGTTTAACTTCGCTGAGATAAAGAGAGGAATTAATAGATCAAGTTTTACTCCTGTCCACAAATATCATCTAAAACGGTGTCGCATCTTACTCATCTTCGCTACTACTAAACAAATCTGTTCTAACGCAAGAGGTTTCTCTTCCGTATATTGGAAGGAGCTACTACGGACGGAAACGAGGAACAATGCCGAGTACACATGGGCTCTAAAATGCTTTTTTTCGATTGGCATGAAAAATTATTGATCTTCTACTGATCAAGTGCCCATAGTTCTTACGGTATGTTTTCTGCCGTCCATGTTTGCTGAACTTCGGTCCATAGTACCTCGTCCTAAGTAGGAAAAAAGTGTTCAAATATTAGTAAATATATTGGACCTAACTACTAATTAGTAGTTCTTAGGCTTACTAACTTGACGACAACACACACAGACACACACACACACACACACACACACACACACACACACACACACACACACACACATGCGCGAAGGAGGACTCCACCCGCCAACGGGGAAAAACGCGTGCTCCTCAGTAGACTGCTTCGCCATTCCTCCGCGCCCGAAAGTAGGAATAGCAAAAAGTGTGCAGAACAAGAGATTTGTTTCACAGTATCGATGCGTTCATCTAGTCATTGGCTAACCTTTTCCTAGTTGAAACTAGATTTACTGTCCCGTGTCTTTCCCAGCACGTGGAGGTTCAAAGAAACCTAGATATATCCACCATACGTACTCCGCTAGCCAATTACCCACTTGCTCTATCCAAGATTTCACTTCCTGTGTGTGAAGCACGTCTGACCTATTAAATGGGGACATTAGTTTTCCCACCCGATAGTGAAGGTTGAAAAATCCGCATCGACAACGACCAAATAATCGTCTGAGCCTCTGATTTAATACTTTCATAATTACAAACGAGAGGACTGCGACCGGTTCTGTGAGCATTGCTACATCCGATATCTCTACTTCCACGCCACGAGCGATGCTAGCTGTCTTCACCAAATCCGGCAGAGTTCTGTAAGAACCGAGGTTGGCCTCTGATCTCAGGTTTTAGGCGTCACTGATTGCGATATTACGATCATCTGCCGGGTACGCCTAGTTAGTTCTCTCTGTCTCGACCGACAGACCGTGCTCCACATATCAGAGGAGATCCCTGGAAAGCAAGCGGAATGCCCTTCAGACACGAAGGGATCTTTATTTCCATACATATCTCCATCGCCTACGTAATGCTGAAGCTTCCAGTGACAAAGTGAACCCACTCCTCTGCAGTTGTTCGGACCTCTCAAAAAGAAAGGCCATTGTAGTACCAGCCGCAAGTAATGCTGGCCCGAAGGTGCCATCGACAGTGGGTAATTCCTCAGACCTGTACTGAAGAGTAATGGGGACAGCCTTGCGGTCGGTGGCCGCTTTCTCCATCCGCCCAGGGATTCGCGACAGGGGCGAGCAAGTCGGGAGGCGCACCGCTGCCACACAACGCCCAGTAGCCTCAAACCTGTCGGCCGTGGCCAACACAGCTTGCAGCTGTTTACGGGCGTGGTCAATTTCCCTGCATCCGTACCCAACTGGCGCAGCCCATAGCCCATATGGATTGCGAACATTGTCTTTCTGTATCACAAGTAATGTGGCGTATCAACTTTATATGTATTCCCTTAAAAAAATAGGAACACATCGAGAAATTCATGAATAAAGTATAAAGAAAAATTCTGAGAAAGTTAAATACCTAACTTGCCGCTGTGTAGGAACACAACCGTCGGCAGCGTGAACTAGGCTGAGGCTCTTCACAATTACCGAATGTTCAAAAATGCAGCACTTCGAGATGCAACTCCTATCCTGATTGCAGACACAAATTTACCCCGCAAAGAAGAGGCCTTGCATTTTGACAACTCATGGAAGAAAACGAGGATTTGGCACCACTAAACCACCAGGCAATACAATACGTGCATCGTCCCACACTACCTTACCAACTATTCTTAACTCTTATAGTAATTTATAACCCAGTTGTAGATTAATAATTAGTTCGCAACCCTGTCAGGTGGACGGAGATCTGTAAAATGAAAATGAAACCTGGTGAATATTTCAACCAACTGGATGGTAGAGATGATTCATGCCCCAGTACTCTACTAAACGAACTACGGCAGTTGGTATGCTGGAGACGCACGATATAAGTTCCTCTCTACATTTCAGGGCACAGTGTGCTGCCAATTCCTCGTTTTCTTACATGTGTTTTCAGAAGGCACCCTGTCTGCTTTTGTGGGGTAACGAGAGAGAGCAGGGAGTGTAGTTTGGACTGGTTTAGAAGGGAGAAGTGGATCGTTGCACGTCAATACCAGGTGTCTGATTTATGGTCTATGTATATATTTGTAGAATGTCATGTCGACCACTGCCGCTTAATTTATTAGCCCAAAGCTACCGGTTGCGGTTAATACACCACCATCAAGCGCCACCAGTGCTTAGCCAACTGGTTATGATCTGCTGGCGGTTGATAGTGATGTATTAACCGCAACCGGTAGCTTTGGGCTAATAAATTAAGCAGCTGTGGTCGACATGACATTCTACAAGTATTTAAAAGCTGTTAGCCGGCCGCGGTGGCCGAGGGGAGGGAGGCGCTCCAGTCACGGTCTGCACGGCCACTACGGTCGGGGGTTCGAATCCCCCCACGGGCATGGATATTTGTGCCGTCCCCACTCTTTGTGGGGTCAGCACTGATCCTACGATATGTCGAATCAGAAATTAGACATTGCATCTTTTGAATGTAATCGTCCTTATTTAACAAAACTGTGGCGTTTCCCTTGTCCGCAGGCAAGATAACAATATCATGATCCGTTCTGAGAGACCGTAAAGCAGACGCCTCAGCTGCTGTTATATTACACTTGGGTGGACGGGCCCCAGTCAACACAAGACAAGCTTCCCTCCTAGCCTCTTCTGCAGAATCGGAAGTTAGTTTGGAAACAGCCTGTTTAATAGAACTCATGAAATCAACGACCGGCAAACGCTTAGGCGTCGGTGCGAAATTCAAACCCTTCCCCAACACAGATAAAGCTGCGTCGTCATAAGATTTCTCCGTGAGATAGATCACAGATCGTTGCGAAACTAAATTGGAATCAGACTCTGAGGCAAGGAAACGTTCAAATTTCGCCGAATGCTGAGCAGTTACAGATTGAAATTCCTCATCAGACTGTCTCGAAGAGGCACCGTCCAACCAATCCCAAGAAAATTCAGACTCATTAGCAGCAATCATTAAATGAATGTGTGTTATTTTAAGATTCATTTTTTCGTGATTTTGGATAACGTCAATTTACGACGCATTGATACATTGTTTCAATCTAGGGCAGTACGCACGTTGCGCATGCTTATTGGTAAAGAGTAAGAATGTGGTTCCAGTATGTACTCCTGCATGCCAAATACAAAGGTATGACTGATGTGTCTTATTGACGTTTTTACTTAGCAGATAGACCAAATGTTAGGGACATTTCGGCGGTAAAAGTGAAACCGTAATGGTTTTAAAATAATCTTAAATTGGTGCAAGACTAAAGGGACCAATCTATTGGGTTCATCGGCCACTAAACAAATACACTAAAACAACACCCACGCCCGTGCCGGACGAGGGACCGAAACCGCAGCGGCGGCAACAGCGGCAGCGACCACGCGATCCGCGACATGGTGCCGCAGACGGCGCGCCCCTTCCGCACGGCAGGGGAACACTAGGCTGGTGTGGCTTTCCTACCCCGTACGGGTGCTGACACAAACATTTCAATAATGCAACAGATGAAATGTCCATTAGTGAAATATCAATGTTTGTGTGTCGATTATTTAATTCGTTTCCGAAATACAATATCGAATTACAACAAGAAGTTACCTGACAACAGATGTTCCCTCAGTTTAAAGAAGTTATCCGTGCTGGGTGCCGGCAATAGGCCCACGATGGTTCATTACTTTCGGACATCTACCAAGAACTTACTTACTTACAACAGATAAGCTGCAATAGTAAATCAAGTATTGTATAGTTTTTGTACGTTCAGTTGCACCTTACCTGTAAGATTTACATAATTTTATTTCATTTCGTTATTGATTGTATTTATGTTTTATACAATTTTTGGTCTTATGTGGATATTCTAGATTCATTCAATTGACGACTTTTCAGGCATTCAGAAACCCAGCCTTTTTGTTTGCAGGTGTTGATCATATTAGTAACCAAGGTTCTTAGTACGGGCAACGGCCCTAACCGTGCCTATCCTGAGAGCGTCCTGTCTCTTATTGCTTGTCAAGGAATGAAGCAAAAGAGTTTCTGGTCCTCTTGTAGATCTTTCCAATCTGCGGACATTCATCAAATCATTCTCTATGTGATCAAATTCTTCACGGGCTTCCAGCCGGATGATTCTGACATCTGTACACAATATTTCTGCCGTCTAAGTAGCCGCCATCATCAGGCGAGGAAGCTAAGCCGCTCTCGCCGTGACTGATTGAAACTGAAACGGCTGGCTCTATATACGCAACGAAAGTACGAAGGCGCGTGCGCTGAGTACAGAGGCCGTGCGTTTCCTCGTAGCTGCTGACCCCTGGCGCGAGAAAAGTTGTAGCGCCTCCAGTGGTGGGTAATGTCGAAAACGATAGATCGTTATAAATTGTCGTTCGTTGCTATTTGGTGCAGATGCCGATGTTTCTGGGTCTGATAACACAGGATTCCACAATTTACTCAGAAAATAACCACTGTCACGATTAATTGTGTTATCTGTAATTCTGATTTCAATTGATTCTTTCAAAACACAATCTCAGTAACGTGAGGAGCCTGCAACAACTTGTGTCTCATCGTATTTTTAGAACTGCGAGCAACTTTTAATTCATTTTCGAACTTTGTCTGACAAGGAGACCACATGGATATCGGATTTTAGAATTTCTTCATATTTAGGATACGTGAAGTTCACATCTTAAATAACAATCAACCAAATACATTCGACGCAACTCTCAAAAATTCTCGATTAAATCGACTTTGAAGTTTTGCAACGTAGACGTAAGTACGAAGAATTAAAACAATTACAGCATATGTCTGTGTAGCTCAGGTGGTAGCGTTCGGACTTCACAACCACACAGTCAGTGGTTCGAATCCCTCTGCGAAAAGTATTTTTTCGTTGTTTTCGAATTTACTTATATAAAACATTTTGGGATCTGTAATTACAAGTGTTTTGTCAGGTTTTGTTAATGCGTATGTAGACGATCTAAATACTTTGTCGTCACGTATAACGATGGTTCAGTAGGTTAGCTGCTTGGAAAGTCACTCACTGAACAGAGATGGTGCTTATGCTGCTGAACTGAATTATAATGATTCTATTTTATAAATATCAGAGTTTTAATTCTTTCTTCTCTATTAGGGATGGTCATTAGGAATTGTTCAGGCAACTTGACCCTTTGTCTAAGATTGTTGCAATCAAAGTCTACAAATACTTCGCTTAATTTTGAAGCAACATTCTTCGATCTTCAAAGTTTTAGACGTGTTCCTGTACTTGAATTGTGAGATCGTTGTGAGTTGTTCAGCAATATACCCAAAACCGCGCATGTGACGAATTATTGTGCAGGTATGACGGTAAGCCCGCTGCATATTGACACTCATCGTGATTATATTGAGAAAATTTGCACTTATGAATATGGGTATGCCCACAACGTATCACCTTAAATAATGCAACAAAAAAACTCTTGGGATTATGGACACCTCCTCATCCACTACTTCCCCATTATAGGTGTGTGCCCGTTATGGTTTGTTTCTATAGCAAGAAAGTGAATGTTGTTTCCTCCCCTGCATACCAAGAAATGTTCAAATGCTTATGGGATTTAACTACGGGGTCATCAGTCCCTAAACTTACAAACTACTTAGGAACTAGCTAACACTAAGGACGGCACAAATATCCATGCCCGAAGGGGGGATTCGAACCCCCGACCGTAGTGGCCGTGCAGACCGTGACTGGTGCGCCGCAGTCCCCTCGGCCACCGCGGCCGGCGCATTCCAAGAATATTCGAATAATCCCACCATGACTGAAAAAATTATCAATAGATATACCTCCGACTTCGATGACGTAAAGGAGATACAATGAATATATTATTCAATCTTGCGCGTGGTTTATCCAAAGGAAATGCCTTGTAAAGAAGTATTAGTCCGTCTGTGGCAGAGTGCCTGAGCGATGTCTCCGTGTGATTTATTTATTTATTTATTTATTTGGTTATTTAACCTGACCAGATTAGGGCCATAGGGCCCTCTCTTACATCTGATCAGGAACAACATAAACAAAGGATTTTATTACAAAAATCACTGCATTAATAATATTAAATAATAACAATATATGATAGTACTAATAATAATAATGATAATAATAACACAAAATGAAAGTAATACTAATAATAATAAGAGATATTCACATTTGAATTAAGTTTAAAATAAACAGAAGAGAGAAAATGGTTAGTGAAAGAGGAGAAGATTGAAAAATGACTGTGCTAATGGATGTGAGGAAGTGGAGACATATATGAATGGAGATCTCTGCTGGCGAAAGGAAAGGGAAACATTTATGGGGGAGGAGGAATTGACAACAGTTGGCTACAGACTGGTAAGTGAAGAAGAAGATGGCTATTGTGACAGAAGGTGAACCCTTAGTTGTCTTTTAAAGTTTTGAATTGATTTTATTTCTCTTAACTTTTGAGGAAGATTGTTCCACAGACGTGTTCCCGATACAGAAAATGATTTGGAGAAGATTGCAGTGTTATGTGAAGGTAGAGAGAGAGTTTCATTTTGGTAAGAGCGTGTGTTTCTGCTGTGCTGTTCAGATAGTAATATAGTCGTTGAGGATAAGTATGAAGGTTTGCAATGATTTAGAAAGCGATGCAGCAAACATAGTGTACGATAGCTTCGACGCTTATCTGCACGTAGCCAAGATAACTGCTGGTATGCGGGGCTGACATGGTCGTAGAAACGTAAGTTGCAAATGTATCGGATACAAGAATTCATCGCCAGCTCCAGCCTACGTGAGTTTTCGTGTGATAGTCCTTGTAGAATAGCATCACCATAATCTAGATTGGGAAGTATTAATGTCTCAACGAGCTTCTTTTTCAGCTATAAAGGAAATCCTTTTTTATATTTCTGCAGTGAATGAAGTGATGCATATACCTTCTTACAGACTCTCATTGTGTGCTCTGTCCAGTCTAAGTGCTGATCAAATATTTAGTAACTGCTCTGGCAATTGTGTTGCAATATAGCACGCAAAAGAATAATCTCGACCACTTTCGTTCTCAGCTGCCCTATTGAAAACTCACGTGAGTGGTGGACTGCTTCATACTATTAAAATCCATTAATTACGATGTAGGTCTTTCAAAGTGGTACTAAATACTAATTTTTATCTGGTCGTCGGGCACGCTGGTCTTGGGGTAAAGCGCTCGACTGGAAACCGAAGGATCGCGAGTTGTAAACCCTGTCGTACCTCGGATTTTTTCAGTCTTAACCTATTCTTCACCTCTCACCGATGCGAGGAGTCGCCAGAAACAACACGTGGTTTGGGTTCCACGTTAAGCTATAGGTCCCCTCTCCCCGGTTGGATAACTGGTGTAATTATTAAATTATTATCACAAAGTTATCGTTATACAGAACAAAGGAATTTCCCCTCAACGCAACGATGCCGGTGACTAACTTAAAAACATTATGACATTACTTTGAATGAAGTAAATGTAGATGCTGAGGCAGCTGGCATTTCATCAGAGATTATCAATAGGAAACCTGAATCCGAAAAAAAGATCTGATCACAAATTAATTCAAATCTTTTTTCCGTCTTTCCTGTTTTTTAATTTGTAATGCAAGCATCAGCTTTCGAGAACCAAGAAGGTAATGAACTGAAAGTTAAAACCACCAATCCCATCTCAAAGTATCCTTCACATTTAGCAGATACTGACAGCTTATTTGAAATTCTACCCATGTAGACCGTCTTCAGTAAGCCTGCAGTCTGTCAACCATAAAAAGATCCAATGAAGATTCTCAGCACGTTTGTGACAAAAGCTTCAACCAATTCTTTTGGTACTAAGTAGAACAATTAGACATTTTTGTACGATTCAGGACCGCTACCGTTGCTTCCCTTGGGCCCCGAACTGCAGGGGTCCCCGCCACGATCGCCTTCGAAATTTGTCACTATTTAACGAAGATTCTTGTTTCCTACTAAAAGGAAGAAAAATCATCGAATTTAGAATATTAACATGATGTATTCACACTAATACCGCCATGGAGAGCACCTTTATTGTAGTCTCTATTTTTCCTGTAGTGGGACAGTAGTGTTGAATACCACGGCAATCTTACTTCACGTGAACCAGCGACAATACGCATTTCGATTTGTCGCACAGTTGGCCGCCGATTTGTGTCGAAACACCAGTTCTCCTTTTTTGCGTACAACTCTGCGCTTTAGGCCCACAACAGTGGGTAGTGTCTGCAGAGGCTTCCCTCAGCCGGTGCAACATCTGCAGTAACCTCCGTTTCTGCGAATAATTTGTAAGTAAACTTTTGTAATTAGATGAAAAAGTCTGCATATTCATATTTGCCGAGAAATTATTATCAGCTAACAGAAACATTACATCAGACATTACGATACCGATATTGCAATAATGAATTTATATTTCGTCAGCCAGAGGGCAATCCAGAGATATGCGAAAAATATTATACCAGATGTTAGGAAGACCTTTCTTAAAAATTTCGAAAAATATTTACCAATGTATTATGAAGTCACAAATAAGATAAATATAGAATAGTTCTTGTATCACTGTAGTATTACAAACACCTAATACATTGTTACATTCCTATTTCTCCAGTTTTATGTTGTGTTACTTTTAGGTAAAAATTCGTTGTTTTTAAGCTTATGTTGGTATACATTTTTGAATATTTTCCTTGTTTTTGGCTTACATTTCCCTCATTTTGTGCATATTTGAACACATACATTTCATTTGGCAAAGCCAATTATTGTACTATCCGGGCGGTGGTACCGACGTGATTAAATGCAGAAGGAAGATAAACGGAGGTGATACGAAATTAATCTACCAGGTATTCTGAAAAGTACAGCTTAACACGTTATACGCCATTTAAAATCATTTCACACTGGAAGGATCGAGAGGCCGAATTGGCCCCTTTTACAATTTTTCCAATGAGTCCTAATCAAACCGTTAAATGAAATGAGTTGACTTATGTAATTTTTTCATCTTTCATATATAATATTGTGCACTCTCTTTTAGAGTGTTCTACTTCAAATAGATTCCTGCAGATTAAGATTGCTACCTAGAAGGCCCCTCATAGCATTTCTTTGTATTTTTGGCATGTGTCCTTGTAAAACTGTGTATGAAATAAAACCAACTGATGTCTCCTTGTTATTTCAATATGTGACAACACTGTCATACATTCCAGCACTGGTAGGGCAGCTGGGAATGGCGGTCATGTATGGATGAGCTATGCCCGAGTAATTGATTGTGTCAGAGTGGCCGAATATTTACAAGTTGTATGCATGTGAATATGAGTTTTGTTGGTAGCGCAGCGATCATCTTTATGTTGAGTTGCTAGCTATCCTCATATTATCAACATTCCAATGTAGACCTTCCGTTGTTAAAATTTAATTAAAGTACAGATGCTGGTTACACTGAATTATCTTTCACAATCTGGACGTATAAGCAATAAAAGAATATTGCGCAGAGCACAATTTAATGATCACAACACTTGGTTCAAACATCATGAAAGAAGGCTGTGTACGTGGAAGAGACCAGGAGACACTGTAAGGTACCAGATTGACTTTATAATGGTAAGGAATAGATTTAGAAACCAGGTTTTAAACTGTAAGACATATGCAGGGGCAGATATAGACTCTGACCATAACTTGTTGGTTATGAACTGCAGATTAAAACTTAAGAGACTGCAGAAAGGTAGAAAAGTTAGGAGATGGAACCTGGACAAATTGAAGGAACCAGAGGTGGTTGAAAGTTTCAGAGGGAGCATTAGGCAAAGATTGGCTGAAACGGGGTAAGTAATATAGTAAGAAGCAGAATGGGTATCTCTGAGAGATAGTCTAGTGAAGGCAGCAGAGGATCATATAGGCAGAAGGACAAGGCCTAATAGAAATCCCTGGATAACACAGGATACACTGAACTTAATTTATGAGAGGAGAAAATATAAAAATTCAGCAAGTGAAGCAGGAAAACGGGAGTACAGTCGTCTGAAAAATGAGATTCACAGCAAGTGCAGACTGGCTGAGCAGGAGTGGCTACAGGACAAATTCAAAACCGTAGAAGAATTCATAACTAGGGAAAGATAGATACCGCCCAAAGGAAGATAAAGGAAATATTTAGAGACAAGAAAAGCAGCTGTATGAATATCAAGAACACAGACGGAATACCAGTACCGGACAAAGAGGGGAAAGCTGCACTGTGGAAGTAATATATAGGGGGCCTATACAAAGGAAATAAACTTGAAGGCAATATTCTAGAAAGGGAAGACCTAGTGGAGGAAGATGAGATAGGAGATATGATACTGCGTGAAGAATTTGACAGAGCGCTGAAGGACATGAGTCGATACAAGGCCCCTGGAATAGATGATATTCCGTCTGAGCTGCTGATTTCGTTAGGGGTGCCGGTAAAGAAAGAACTGTTCAATCTGGTATGGAAGATGTATGAGACAGGGGACATACCCTCCGACGTCAAGAAGAATATCGTAATTCCAATTCCAAAGAAAGCAAGTGCAGACAAGTGTGAAAATTTGAGAACTATCAGTTTAATAAGTCATGGTTGCAAAATAAACAATGTTCAAATGTTTGTTAAGCTTATGGGACTTAACTACGGGGTCATCAGTCCCTAAACTTACAAACTACTTGTTTACTACCTTATACTAAGGACGGCACAAATATCCATGCCCGAGGGGGGATTCGAATCCCCGACCGTAGTGGCCGTGCAGACCGTGACTGGAGCGCCTCAGTCGCCTCGGCCACCGCGGCCGGGGGTTGCAAAATACTAACACGAACTATTTATAGACGAATGGAAAAACTTTTGGAACCTGACCTCCGGGTAAATCAGTTTGGATTTAGGAGAAATGTAGGAACACGGGAGGCAATACTCAGGGGTACAATATAGGGAGCAAAGAGTTATATTCAACCTATACAAAAACCAGACAGCGGTTATTAGAGTCGAAGGGCAAGAAAGGGACACAGGTTGGGAAGGAGTAAGACAGGGTTTTAGCCTTTCCCCATTGTTGTTCAATCTGTACATTGCGCAAGCAGTGAAGGAAGGAAGGACAAATTTGGAGAGGGAATTAAAATTAAGGGAAAAGAATTAAAAAGTTTGCGGTTTGCCGATGACATAGTAATTTTGTCAGAGACTGCAAAGGATCTGGAAGAGCAATTGAATGGAATGGACAGCATCTTGAAAGGAAGATATAAGATGATGAACAGCGACGAAGGGAATGGAATGTAATGTCAGAAAATCAGGCGATGCTGAAAGAATTAGATTAGGTAATGAGACAATAAAAGTAGTAGATGAATTTTGTTATTTGGGTAGCAAGTAAAGAAGATATAAAATGCAGAATGGCTATGGGGAGAAGAGCGTTTCTAAGGAAGCGAAACTTGTTAACATCCAATATTAATTTAAATGTTAGGAAGTCCTTTCTGATAGCATTTGTCTGGAGTGTAGCATTGTATGCGAGTGAAACGTGGACAACCAAGAGTTCAGATAAAAAGATGATAGAAGCTTTTGAAATTTGGTGCTACAGACGAATGATGAAGATTAGATTAGATTAGATTCCTAAGACACATTCTGAAACATCAAGGAATTGACAACTTAGCAGTAGCAGGAAGTGTGTGGGGTAAAATCGTAGAGAGAGACCGAGGGACGAATACAGTAAGCAGATTCAAAAGTATGTAGGTTGCCGAACATATTCTCAGATAAAGAGATTTGTACAGGACAGAGTAGCGTGGAGAGCTGCATCAAACCAGTCTGCGGACTGAAGACCACAACGACAACAACAACCAATAAAACTGCATGGGCCCATTTTGTAGTAGCTTGCATGCGATCCTTCTAGTATTAAATGCCAAGTAAAATAGATAGCAGCTACAAAAATAGGATATAATTAGTTCCTTTGCCCTTTTTACTCTTGTTGTCATACCGCTTAGGGATTCATTCTCAAGTAATGCCGTTGGCGCAGCAGTTTGATGGTACTTCTGGCGTGGTTTGAAAAGGAATTGATGGATCAGCTTTTAGTGTAATGTAGTGATTGATTTTTTTTTTCTTTTCGCCAATTTCCTACACAGATGAGATTTTAATGGGTGTATAGCAATTCCATCTTACCTAGCGCAGCGTTTGCCGTAAATACGAACAAGTATTCTGTTAAGCTAAATTAGGGCTTACTGTGACCTAGGGCCGTAGCTTGGAGGGGGAGTAAAGGGGATCATTCCCCCCCCCTGCCCCCAAAATAGCCTCACTATTCACCTAATTCCTAATAAAGTAATCCAAAAGTATCCTGGAGTTGCTCCTTCGAGATTTGTATTGAATAAAATTTAATATTGTCTCTATTAAAATACATCTGTCCTTTAGTTAAACTTACGTTGTAAAGCTTCACAAGTTAGAATATACGTCATAACTGGCTGACCCCCCCCTCCTCCGAAATCAAATACTGACTAAATTTCAATCAAAATTAATTAATTTACCGTATCAAATTTATACCTTGTTATACCAAGTTAATGAATATTCTAAAAAGAGCATCATTAAGATATAATCTTGCAATTACAAGCCACTGAACGGGGTGGGGGGAGGGCCCGTCTCTGATTCTGGGTGCAGGGCCCGCAGTCGAATGTGGGGGGCCATGACTGCGCACACCATCAGCTACTCTAAACAACTGCCAGAACTGTTCATAAGGAAAGTTACTCTAACATTTCAACATTTATGCAGTTTCAAGATTCTTCTAGTACACCATTACAATGAAACTCAACAAGCTCAACTGAATTTCACGGAGCACACTTCGGATCACCGCTCAAAAATGAATTACAGAAATCCTAAAATCAATTTGAAACCGGTAACAAAGTTGCTCTCCCCATGTCACAGATTGCAGATTTATTTCATTTATAACAAAAACAACAGAGAAAAGAGCGAAAATAACCTTTCTGAATGTTTTGTTTTTCACAAAATCAGTTTTGTGATTCTTGATGTCTGTGCTGCATGTGCTTGGGAAGGGCTTGATCTTCCTACCTAAGCGGAGATCTGTGCTTTACACTAATTGCATTAGTGCTGTTGAAGAAGCTATCAGACCTCTTCCCAGAGATGCTGCAGAAGGAATCTGACGTGAAACGTCTCGTGCACTCACGAAGGATCCTCCTCAGAAGAGCAACATTTCAGCCATGGTAAAGATCACACTACGCGAACTGCGAGAATAAACAGTGGTCCTACCATTGGATAAGGGAAACGCTACTCTGCTGTTACCACGGAACAGCTATAACCAGCAAATTTACAGCTTGCGGGGTGAACCAATATACAGGAATCCCACGAGGAGATTAGAAAGAGAAACTTGTTACAAAGAGATTTAGGCCACATAGCTCTGTTCCACCCAGGTTATATGGTCTTCCAAATATTCACAAAACAGAGGCACCTTTACGTCCAATTATCAGAAATATTGGTGCCCCATGCATTAGTTGGCTTGTACATCTTACCTAATTACTGAGACCTTTTGTGGGGAAATCGTACATCACAACTGCAAATATGCTGACTTCATCAATATACTGAAACCGCTTCAACTACGCGATAAGTGTCTGTTTACCTGCCGAGCACTCAATGCAGACGCCGCCTTTATATTTCGTAACTGGCGTCTGATTAGAAGCCTGCGCTTTTTCGTTTCAGTTAATAAATTTACCCCGTGCTCTAGTGCATACTAGAATCAAATTCGCGTTATAAAAAAACACTGCAGTCTTTCTTCGAGCGCATCGCGACAGTCGTTTCTTTTGTTTTGGTAGTGCCTGCTATTGGTAGAGCTTGGTCAGTGTCTACTAAGACGCTGACGCACTCATAGCACACGCCGCCTTCATATTTCGTAGTGTAACCGTGTTCTGGAAGCGGCTACACGGGCAGCGGGAGCTGTGTGGCGCGGACTGGGCGGTTTTTTAGGTTGGAGTTCTTCAGGAACAAACAAAAAGTGCTTCAGTCTCAAAAAGTACAGGTCAAACATAGGACGAACACAGATCTAAAAACCATTGGTCTAACAGTTTTAAATTCTCGTAGCTCTGTGAGGAAAGTACCAGAGCTCCAGGCACTAATAGGAAGTACTGAATCTCAAATCATTAATAGGTACCGAAAGCTGGCTAACGCCGAAGATAAGTTCAGAATAATTTTTAAAAAGAGGCAGATGGTGTTCAGAAAAGATGGACTGAATAAAATAGGTGCTTGAGTATTTATTGCTGTCACAGGCGATTCATCATATAGCGAAATTGAAGTAGATTACTCCTGTGAATTGTTATTGGTAGAGGTTATATCTGACAACAAGAATAAATTAATAATTAGCTCTTTTAACCCAGCCCCCTGACTCAGATGATTCGATTGCACAAATATTCAAAGAAAGCTTGGAAATAAAAACAAAAACGTCCCCAAAGTATACGATGTTAACTGGCGGCAATTTTAACTTACTCTCCATATGTTGGCAAAATTTCGTGTTCAAAACCGGAGGCTAGCATAAAAAAATTAGTTCATAAACCCACTATAATAGTAAATGATAGTGAGAACATACTTGACCTCCTAGTAACTAAAAACCTGGAGCTAATAAAGAACATCAAAAGAGACACAGGGATTAGTGAACACATTTCTCGTAGCGAGACTGAATAGCGGACATTCCAAGTCCACCCAAATTAAAAGAAAAGTATGTTTATTCAAAAAAGCAGATAAAAATTCGATTAATGATTTCCAGTCTTTCGAAACTAACAATGTGAGTATAGATCAGATGTGGTTTATATTCAAAGATGTAATATCGACAACCATTAACACGTTCACACCAAAAAATTAGCAATAGAGGAGGCTGACACGCCGTGGTACAAAAACAAATTCAAAATCAAAGAAAAATCAAAGAAAAAAAGCATGCCAAATTCAAACCCACAAATTATCCCCAAAACTGGCAATCTTTAACATAAATTAAAAAGTTAGCTCGAACTTCAATGGGAGAAGCTTACAATAGTTACCGCAACGAAATCCTGTCACGTAATTTGGTAGAGAATCCTAAGAAATTCCGGTCGTATCTAAAATATACTAGCCGCAAAACACAATCAGTACCTTCATTACTCGACAGAAATGGTGATGCTACTGTTGAAAGGTGTGCTAAAGCAGAATTTCTTGACACAGCTTTCCGAAATTTCTTCACTAGAGAAGACGAAGCAAATACTCCAGAAGTCGTATGAAGAACAGCATGTCTAATTTAGAAGTAGATAGCCCTGTAGTATTAAAACAACTTAAATCACTAAACAAAAGAAAATCATCCGGTCCCGACTGAATATCAATTAGGTTCCTTTCAGGGTATGCTGATTCAATAGCCCCATACATATCATGTTGAACCGCTCGCTCAGCAAACTTTCGGTCCCCAAAGAGTAGAAAGTTGCACAGGTCACTCCAATATTCAAGAAAGGCAGTAGAAGTGATCCGCAAAATTACAGGTATATATCATTGACGTCGGGTTGCAGCAGGATTTTAGAACATACACTTTTCTCAAGTACTATGAATTACCTCTAGGGGAACGACCTATTAACCCATAGTCAACACGGATTCAGAAAGTATCATTCCTATGAAACACAGCTCGCTGCTTACTCACACGATGTGATGAGTGGTATTGACAAGGAATGTCAAGTAGATTCCGTATTTACAGATTTCCGCCATTGGATTCGTGATTTACTGTCAGAAAGGGCACACTACGTTATAATTGACGGTAAGTCATCGATTAGAAGTGATATAGGTCTTCCACAGGGAAGTGTTATAGGGCCCCTACTGTTCCCGATTTTTATAAAAGATTTAGGAGACAACCTGAGTAGCTCTCTTAGACTGTTCACTGGTGGTGCTGTTATTTGTCGGAACAGTGATAACTGACGTGATCCGAAATCCATTGTGTCATAGGGCATCATAAGCTTCGGATGGTGACGTTCTGTCTTCATCTCGTTAATAATTCGCGGTGGGAATGGAAATTTTGGTCGGTATCTTGGCTACAAGAAAAAAGTTCAGTTACGTGTCATTGAGGTATTATCAACTTCAAGAACCTGATAATGAATTTGATTCGCGCGCACGTTTCTAATTATGTCTATCCAGTCATTTGGGAGCTCAGATTGTGTTTGAATGATAAGACCCATGTCTTTTTCACTTTCCAGGTATGAAAGTCTTCTAACTGCGAATGTCACACGAATTGATTAAAATCGCTTTGCATTTTGGGTAGGATAATGGATGAACCTGAAAAATGGTATAGTTGTTTGTTTTGACCACCACATGTGTCACCAAAGATATCCAAATTTTTCACATCAGTATCCAGAACGAAGCAACAATGATCCAGGAGACAAACTACTTCATTTGGAACTTTCTTCCTATAGTTTCAAAATAATCATAAAATACGGCATTACTGTCGGAGAGTAGATAAATGTTCAATAGGTATAGAGAAATCTGTCTCTTCTAATAATATCGGTGCTGATTATTGAACATGGAAGGTTTCGTTGGGCATCCATACATATCGATTCGTAAACTTTCTGCTTTCCGTTTTTTAGGCTGATCATCGGATTTATTGCAGAGCAGTTAATATTCAGTCTTCTCTCTCATAATATTAATTTGAACATCTTATTTTTCATTTACATCTGTTGCATGTGTGAGTGCGCATCTTGAGCTTTGAAAGTTACAGAAAACTTATCACAAGTACTGCATGTATCACTTCTAGGGAATTCTAATGAATATTAAATTTTTATTAAATATTTTACCATAAGCTTTACATGATGCTGAACAAGTAGGATGCGTACATTGAAATCTCTTAGACATCTTCTTGAGAGCGACCTGTTCAGGAAAATAAATTTCTGTGTTTTATTTATTATTTAATGACTGGAACATCCTTTAAATGACTGTATGTGAGCGTTGATGTTTTGCTGCGTTGCTGCTGAAAGTTAATGAAATTGTTTTTTGTGTTTCCCTCGTTTATCGTCTGGTGCCATTACTTTGTTCTTTTAGGTTTTCTTGATAGAATCTGAGCTATCCTTTGAAATGATACAATGATTTACAGACCTTTTGACAGACAGACAATTCTCTCACAGTATTGCCTCTCATTATTCTTACCTTATAATGACATGCACAGTCACGCAATGTGGCTACTGTCTCCTCTCTTACTAGGCCTTCGGCGTTGTACATTGTCCATAGAAATCAGTATTGGCAAGTGACAACTTTGCTCGTTCCAGTTATTCAGCGAACTGAAATTGGATATTAATTTAGACTTCACTGCAGCAGTTAGCAAATCGGTACGATTGTTTTTGGAGTTACAATGCTCTCCTATATCATGTAACATTGTTCTTAGCTTTTTACATACTTCAGATTGTCTACCATAACTCTGTTTTTCTGTACATACCACTGCAGCTTAACTCTGGATATTCCATCACCAGTTGAATGACGGACTTCAGTTGGATAATACACGAAATTGACCACAAACCATTGTCGATGCCGAGGTTGCTCTGGGATTGCACAAATTGCGACACCAAATTCAATTTCACTAGAGCACATAGAAGTTAATATCAAATTTTCATCGTGTTCGCTGCGACAATAGATAAGCAAAATCAACAATGACTTTACATTTAACAATGTCAACAGTAAGACTTCAGTAGTAGCAGACAAAGAAGTCAATACAGCAACTGGTGAAGATCAACCCTTCTGACCGTGTTTTAGAAGGACTTGTTTTCTCTGTGAATACCGTACTTTTCAATCTGCCCATAACTTCGTGACTAAATCTATCACTTTCATTAAAGTTCACCTAACCGAATTTATGTATGATGAACTTCATACCAATAACTCATTTTCATGAAATCTGGAATTAACCCCTCTTTAGAAGACTACACGGAAGAACAGGTGAAGTTAGTTTTGGAGATTTTACAGGTGAGCAATTTTTATGTTTGAAACAGTTCAGTTTCCTTGGATATTAAAAAATGCTTTTTTAGTATTTATACGGAACACTCAAGTATTAATTTTTAAAAATAATGTCCTATATGTCTCTTAATGTAAATGTCTAGTTCTTCTGTTTGTTTGCATTGCGTGCAAATCAGATAATAAAAGTCAGAATTTAATGTGATAAAAGGATAATTCACAACACAACTTCCATGGAACTCTCTTGAAAAAATTCCATTCATATTTGTTTCTAGTAATTCATGACTAATTAGGTTTTAGGAACAATATTGTCTATCTATATTCTGTTTCTAATATCCTTGAACTCGTGAAAACTGTAATGCTTAATAAGCTCATGTGTCAACTTTTATATCGTTAAATCATCTTATATAAAAATATTCAATAAATAGTTCCAATACGTACATTAACGTATTATTATAAAGATAAAACAGAGAGCAGTTGAAAGATAGAGAAATATTTTGTAATAAGTCAAGGAATAATGAACGGCCACCATATCACATTACAGAAAAACTGCATCCGCCTTATTTTAAACCACCTAATTTGATACTGCATACAAGAAAAGAAACGATGGAAGAGTAGTTGCGAAAAAAATGAATAAAAATGGAGTAATATAAAACCAAATCAATATAGTTCTCTAGCAATTATTATGTCACGAAGGATAGATGTGTAGGGCTTGTGTTGCATACAAGATAAGCAAATAAGATATTTGAGATGGAAAGATATCGTCCTGTAATAATAGAATCATTTTTGCGGAAGTTTGAGGGAGAATAATTATTTTCAATTCTTGACCTAACCTCTGGATATTATGAAATTCTCTTATATGTGGAGTAAAGACAGTATTAGCTTTTTATACAACGAAGTTGATATCAGCATCTCTGTGGGCTGAATGAATGTGTGCGTGTATTTTGTATTAGCAAGGGTTTGCTCGAAAAAAATATAAGATTGTAGGAAGTGAAACTGAGAAAAACCCTACGGACTGAGATACTAGCATGATGTTAAGTTATAGGAGCAGAAAATCAGAATTTCTAAGACCGTCTTTCTTGGGACACATAGAACAAGAAAGGATAAAACGTGACCCAGCAAAAGTTCCGAATAAAATGTATATACTACGTTTTATCGGCCACTGCGATAACTGATCATTAGAGCTTGTTGTCCTTTATGTCGTAATGGAGGCTTTGGCATATTAGACCAATGAGGTGAACCGTTGCCCTGATTTGATTTTTATATTCCATACGTGCTAGGAACGTCACAAATATTTGATAGATGCATTATCACAGTAACCATTGGAATCAGATTGTTCTGCACCTCCCCTACCCCAGAAAAGCACTATTTTCCTAGTAGAGTAGGTTGCGCAGGAAGAAAGAGTATGAGGAGTAATAAAGAACATCCGGAGAACGTAAAGCAGATCCTAATAGCATGGGGGAAGAGAAAATCATAGTACTATTTCATGTTTGATTGCGTATTAAGCTATAAGAATAAGCTACGACTGGAAGGTGTGCATAATTGAATAAGGTGCAGAGTCATTAGTACGGTATATTCAGTACGGTTCCAAATATACGGAAAAATGTCGAAGTGATAGTTGGTTTTTCAATATTACTGGAATGATAATGAAGTAATTGTTGTTATTGTTGTTGTTGTGGTCTTCACTCCGCAGACTGGTTTGATGCAGCTCTCCACGCTACCCTGTCCTGTGCAAGCCTCTTCATCTGAGAAAACGTTCGGAAACCTACACTTTTTTTAAATATGCTTACTGTATTCGTTCCTCGGTCTCCCTCTACGATTTGTAGCCCACACACTTCCTTCTAATGCCAAGTTGACAATTCCTTGATGTCTCAGAATGTGTCCTACCAATCTATCCCTTCTCTTAGTCAGGATATGTCAGAAACTCATTTTCTCCCCAGTTCGGTTAAGCACTTCCTCATTAGTCACGTTATCTACCCATCTAATCTTCATCATTCGACCGTCTCACCACATTTCAAAAGCTTCTATAATCTTTTTGTCTGAACTCCTTATCCTCCACGTTTCAATGCCATACAATGCTACACTCCAGACAAATGCTTTCAGAAAGGACTTCCAAACATTTAAATTAAAATTGTATGTCAACAAGTTTCGCATCTTTAGAAACGCTCTTCTCCCCATAGCCATTCTGCATTTTATATCTTCTTTACTTCGGCCATCAGAAGTTCTCTTGCTACCCAAATAACAAAATTCATCTACTACTTTTATTGCCTCATTACTTAATCTGCTTCCTTCAGCATCGCCTGATATTCTGACATTCCATTCCATTACCTTTGATTTACTCTTGTTAATGTTCATCTTATATCTTCCTTTCAAGACACTGTCCATTCCCTTCAGTTGCTCTTCCAGATCCTTTGCAGTCTCTGACAAAATTACTATGTCATCGGCAAACCGCAAACTTTTTATTTCTTCTCCCTGAACTTTAATTCCCTCTCCAAATTTCTCCGTCCATTCCTTCACTGCTTGCTCAGTGTACAGATTGAACAACATTGAGGAAATGCTACAACCCTGTCTTACTCCCTTCCCAACCTCTGCGTCCCTTTCTTGCCCTTCGACTCTAATAACCGCTGTCTGGTTTTTTATAGGTTGAATATAAGTCTTCGCTCCCTATATTTTACCCCTGCTACCTTCAGAATTTGTCAGTGTTTTACAGTCCACACTGTTAACAGCTTTAACTAAATCTACAAACACCAAAAACGTAGGTTTGTCTTTCCTTGCCCTATCTTCTAAGATAAGTCGTAATGTGAGTATTGCCTCCCGTGTTCCTATATTTCTCCTAAATCGAAACTGATCTTCCCCGAGGTCAGATTCCGGAAGTATTTCCAAATGTTCAAAATGTTCAAATGTCTAAACTTACAAACTAGTTATGAACTACTTACGAACTAGGACGGCACAAATATCCACGCCCGAGGGGGGATTCGAACCCCCGACCGTAGTGGCCGTGCAGACCGTGACTGGAGCGCCTTAGTCTCCTCGGCCACTGCGGCCGGCGAAGTATTTCCATTCGTCTGTAAAAAATTCGTTAGTATTTTGCAACCATGACTTATTGAACTGTTAGTTCTGTTACTTTCACACTTGTTTGCACTTGCTTTCTTTGGAATTGGAATTACAATACTCTTCTTGAAGTTGGAGGGTATTTCCCCTCTCTCATACATTTTGCAGACTAGGTTGAACATTTTTTTCATGACTGGCTCTCCTTACGAAATTAGCAGTTCAGACGGAATATCATCTACTCCAGGGCCTTATTTCGACTCAGGTCCTTCAGCACTCTATCAAATTCTTCTCTCGCTATCATATCTCCTATCTCATCTTCCTCCACTTCGTCTTGCCTTTCTAGAATACTGCCTTCAAGTTTATTTCCTTTGTATAGGCCCTCTATATATTCCTTCCGCAGGTCAGTTTTCCCCTTTGCTTAATACTGGTTTTCCGTCTGAGTTCTTGATATTCATAAAGCTGCTTTTCTTGTCTCCAAATAAATTCCAAAGGAAGTTATGAAAGATATGTAAAATTGTAAGAAAGCCAAAACTGGCACTGTACTGCGCGAAGTACTTATGCACGTTGGGGAACTCAAGCAAGTAATTACTATGGTTCTCCTAGGCCCCTTATCAAAATGTATCGGTTGAGTGGCAATTATTGTTTCTTTCGATATGTTTGTATTATTTTAGAAAGTCACGGAAGCTGGTGAAAGACTTTCTTTTAGCCTTTAATTGTCTAAGCACATAATCAGCGACAGTGGGACTCTTTCTGTTATTGACGTATTGACTGTTATCTTGAAGGACTGTAAGGCATAACCCATATACCTTTCTAGATAGGGTTAAGGTTGTTTTACTAGGCAGGATTTATTGCCAAAACAAGCATAGTAAGTGAGCCCAATAGATTACTATATTTGAAATTGTAACCAACCACATTACTCGTAATTCTAAGGGTTATGTTGCAATTGAAATGCTGTTTAAACAAACTACAGATAGTACAATTATAGATATGTTGAAGAAACTCACTGTCACCTGCCAAGGACAAGGCATGGAAAGAATGTATTGGAAAGGCAGGAAAAACGTTTATTACAAAAGCTGAAGCACTGTCAGGCTGAGAGGATAAGTTAGTATCCAGTGTTTAGGATCATTTGTTGATACGTACCCACGTAGAATGAAGAAAAGACAACAAAGAAAATGAAAAAGTTTCTCATCGTTTACAAAGGACCTTATAAGGCGGTAGTTTTGCATTATCCTTTTCTAGTACAGGTGGGGTAGGCACCATGCCAAGGATAATGGAATGAAGTACTTTGTTACACAACCGTTTGCTTCGGAAGAACGGGAGGATAATGACGACGAAGAGGAAACTTTGAATATCCTAGCTAAAGAAACGGTAATTTGTAGTACGGTAATCTAAGTAATATACGAATAGGCGAATAGTAGAACATCATAAGAGTGAATATTGTGTAGCATGACAATGCTTTACAGACCTTCATGTTTACAACGTAAGGAAATGTCGAGTGCTTCTTTGTATAGTAAAGTATTATGAAAAAAGGAAAAAAGTGAGTTACTTGAGAGTTAAATTATGACGCAATGATGATTTAGTAAGACTTGTGGGGGCCCAGCAATTACAACACTAGCTAGGCGTGCAGCAGGTGCGTGCGTACTTCGTAACGGATGCTTGTAACAAATTGTGTGTTCTGTTTCATGTCGGGAGCTGGCTGCGGCAGCGCGTCATTAGACGCCAACGCGGCACGGCGAAGAGAGGAGGATGACTCCCTAGCGGAGGGTGTTGACGCCATGCTGCGGCCGAAGGAGCCGACTAGAGGGGGACAAGTTTCGACAGCCCGCGGGACCACCTGGAACGATCGAGACCACTGGAGCCCATCAGCTGACAACAGGGGCGGACAGCAACGTTCCAAGCTAGAACAGCAGATTGCTGCTAAGGAACTTGGTAAGGTGTAGAGATTAGCCTGCTTAGCCATATCAGGCGGAATTAGCAGCACACCAACTGCTGGGATGGAAAGCATGTTGTATATGCCCCCATTACACCTTTGGGTCAAGATAGAGGCAGCGGTTGGTGCATGCAGACTAAAAACTGGCAAAAACTGGAACTCTTTGAGATATCCAGAATCACACACTAAAATAGTGAGTGAGGTAAATATAGGAAAGGTTGGGGAAATGCCAGCCGACTATATTATAACCCCATACTGCTTCAACAAGCCTTTCAATATAACAATTGGAAGTAGGGAGCAGTGGGAGAAAATAGTTCGACACCATACTGGGAATATTGTCTGGTTCACTGACGGGTCGAAATCAGACCAAGGCGTTGGGGCCGGGGTATACGGTGTGCAGCCAAGATTGGAGGGCGTCATCTCTCTAGGAAAACTGGTCTCAAACTGGTCTCAAACTGGTCTCAAACACTGCCATCAGGGCGGGTGTGGAGGAGAATTTGCATAGGTGCTACAAATACCGTAGCATCTAAATCTATTCAGACAGCCAGGCAGCCCTGAGATCACTGGCAGCTCCTGCAACAAGATCTAAAATTGTTGCAGAATGTCATAGGGCACTGGTGGAGCTAGGGGAAAGCAATGGGGTAAACCTATTGTGGGTCTCTGGCCACTCGGGGATCAGTGGCAACAACATGCCGACAGATTAGCCAGGATGGGGGCAGAGACTCCATTTATTGGACCGGGACCTGTCCTGACAATCACCAAGGCAATGATTAAATTGGAGCTACATAACTGGCTCAGAAGACAGCACGTAGAATATTAGACCAAAGTCTATTAACAAAAACATGGCAAGGTAATGATGCCAAAGCCATGTTTTAAGAGAAGCTCTGCAATCCTGGGCCTGAACAGGAGAGAGATTAGACTCATGGTTGGATTTCAAAAAACACCTACATACAATGGGAATAACAGAAGAGGACCCTGAATGTAGGATCTGTTATGACGGTGATGAAATTGCATCACATCTAATCTTCGAATGCATTGCATTGGAGAGTAAAAGGCACAGAACATTTGGGACAACCAGACCCGAAGAAATTGTGTCTAATAAAGAATTGGTAAAGGGAATCCTTGCACTGTTCAAGGGCATTTGTTGGCTTTACTAGATATACAGGGAGCGAAACTGCACAATAAACTTAGTTTCGGTGCGGGCAGTGGCGGGTTGGACCAAGACTGTTTTGGCTTCCCTGAGAAAATCAATCAATCAAACGTTCCAAGCAGTAGCGCAACGCCTGCGGCAGCCATGGGCCGAGTTAATGTGCCGAGCTACACACCGAATCTCTGTGTGCGCACAGCTCCTCTTTTGTAACATAGCAACATTTCCCTTCACCATTATGGTTAGGGATAAAGACTTCGTCATGAATGCACGAAAGTATTATCTGTAAATATGGTGCTGATGACAAACTAAATTGAAAATTTTCCATTGTGGGATTGTTTATGTTCACATTCGTGGTAACTTTCAAAACAGAAACTTTTTTCATGTGGTTCAGTTGTATCTTTCATGGATTTCATTGATTTCTAAACGTGTTGCTTTATACTACACACACTCTCACTCCTAAATACATAAGTACTTGCGCGCGCGCTCACGTTATTATTATATTCTAATGTGAGGGGCACAGGGGCTCGTGCTCCCCTCCCCCCTTCCCACGCCCCAGACGGCCCGACGAAAAATGAGATAGAGAGAGGGGAGGAGAGAGAGAGCGAGAGAGAGAAGGGAGGAGAAAGAGAGAGAGCGAGAGAGAGATGGTGAGAAAGGGACGGAGGGAAAGAATCTTAGCATTAGAATAATTAACTTTTACTTAAGGGCAGCATGTAATTGTGAGTTTAACAATGCAAAATCTCTGTAATTAACATAATGCTTCCATTTAATTGCTTCTTGCCCTTTTTGTCAGTAATTTACGATAAAAATAAATAAAAGTTGTATTTTGTTTCGTGATTGCTTGGGTGGTAAGTGAGCTATTGTGTATGTTTGAGTCATATGCAAATAAAATTAGAGGATTTAACTATGTAAAAAACGGCTGCGTTCATGCTGGAGCATTCAGATTTTTTCGGTAAACGGTTTATCTGATTCTTTTCCTAGACACTAAGAAATGGTACTCCCACCCGTTATAAACAGTTTTATTTGAAGCTACACGTTTCGATATTCCTGTTATTGGAGGAAATTAGAAATTTCAACGGCATTTTTCCACTAATCAGATACAATGGATTTTAGTGGTAGTAGAAATTCTTGAAACACAGTTAAGTGTAATTTTCAGAATCAAATTTTCACACTGCAGCGGAGTGTGATTTGATGTGTAACTTCCTGGCACATTAAAATTGTGTGCTGTACCCGGGATTCGAACCTGCCACCTCTGAATTTTGCGGGGAAGCGCTCTACCGTGTGAACGATCCCGACACGACGTCACAACTTCACTTTTGCTTGTTCCTCACCTCCTACTGTTCATCCACGGTAAATTGACGTTTCGTGCGCTGGCTGTTGGCAGCGACAGGAGCAACACCACCTTTAAGACAAGGCCTCACAGCTGGCCGTGCCTGCGTCACACGTAGAGTCGCGGCCGCCAGCTCATTGGCCGGCCGCTGCGAGGCGGTGGGCGAGCCCCAGCAGACAGCGGCCTTTACGTGTGACGCAGGCACGGCCAGCTGTGAGGCCTAGGTGGTGTTCGCAGGAGGCGTGTACTGTGGCTGCCGGGGAGGGGGGAAGGGGGGGGGGGAGGCGAGCATCAGCAAGCAGAAGGCAGCGTCGCAGTGTTGGAAATGTTACCCGTAACACCTTGTTCGTAATATTTCGCGTCTAGCAATCAGAAATAAAAGGATGTCCTACATGTAGTGCAGATGTTTTGTGCTGCTGGCATCATCAAGTAAAATCGTTACACTTGTCAAATTAATATACTTCCATCTAATTACCAATGGATTACTAGTTTCGACGCACTATTGCGTCATTCTCAAGTTCCAATGATTAAACAAGTATTACAATGATTCAATCACATTAAACAATGAAAATTTTAATAATTCATCAAACCATGTCCTCCGGACGGGAAAGACCGAGTGATCTGGGACGCAACGTCGTGGAGTACGCGGCCACTCTAACCAGAGGTTCGAGTCCTCCCTCGGGCTTGTGTGTGTGTGTGTGTGTGTGTGTGTGTGTGTGTGTGTCTGTGTGTTGTCCTTAGAATAACTTAAATTAGACTGTAAGACTAGGGACCGATGATCTTAGCAGTTTGGTCCCTTCGGATTACAAACATTTGTTTATGGAACAATATATCCTACGTTTTTGTACAGACCCCATTAAGTCATTTGGCTCATTTAATATGTACAAAACATTTTTGACTATATTGTACATTTGTTTGAATTTTCAAGTGGTCAGTCTTATATGCTAATTATTCCAAAGTTGTCAATATGTAGAGAAAACTACGTCAATTTCGCATGGCTTCCCATATACCCGCCTGATGAAGTTCAGAATCAGTTACATATTGAATTAAATTCAGAGCCTGAATGCCCATTGTTCAGATGTTGGCAAGTGTTTTTCATCCTTTATGATTACGAAGGATGAAACAAGTTTGCCCACAGCCGAACACAAGGCATTCACGCTCTAAATTCTCTACTTTTTAAATTATTTTGTGCTAAATTTAGACCATTTACACTGTTTTATGATTGAATCATTGTAATATTTTTGTGATCATAGGCATTTGAAAGTGACACCATAGTGCGCAGAAACTAATAGTGCATTGGTAGTTAGATGGAAGTAAATTAAAAAGTTTTTTCCTAAGAAGTGACTGTGGCTTTGGAACATATTTTCTGTGTTTCCTATAGCAGTTATAGGTCACAATAACTGTAATGAAATTTATATATATATATATATATATATATATATATATATATATATATATATATGTGTGTGTGTGTGTGTGTGTGTGTGTGTGTGTGTGTATCCGCCACTGCATGCAGATGTCTAAATCGTTTTTAGCTACTTTTGATCTTCTGATGACTTTACTAAGCGATAAAGATAAAGAACAGCATTTTCCGCGAACAGTCTAAGATAGACGATGAGATTGTCATCGCCTATGAAGGCCTATGAAGGTAAGGAAAGTAGGAGCCCTATAACACTTCACTAGGAAACGCTAGATATCACGTCCGTTTTCTAGATGACTTTCACTCAGTTACTACGCTCTGTGTCCTCTGATAGCAAATCGCGAATCTAATCGCACGACTGCGGCGATATTCCAAAAGCACGCAATTTGATTAAAAGGCGCAAGTGAGGCAATGTCGAAAGCCTTCCGAAAATGTATAATTTCGTAATCGATTTGAAATCGCTTGTCGATAGCATTCCTCATTTCATGTGAGTAAAGACCGACCTGTATTTCACAAAGTTCACTATGGTCCAATACGCCGTTCTCTTAAACGTACTTTATTATGTTTGAAGAAAGTATATGTTACAAAATAACGTAAATGAAATAGGCGTGCAATTTTGCAGATCACTTTCGTGAGTATTGGAGTGACCTGTATACAACTTCATATTCCTTGGGTACGGATCTGTAACTGACCGAGCTGCTAGGTATGGAATTCAGCATACTCTTAAATGAACCTAATTGGTATAAAATCTTTAGACTTGCTTTTGTTAAGTGATTTACGGTGTTTAATACTCTAGACATATCTACTTCTAAACTAAACATTCTGGCAGCCTTTCTCGATTCGATATCTTGAGTATTTGCTTTGTCTTCTTTGGTGAACGAATTTCAGAAAGTTATGTTCAGCAATTCTTCTTTAACAGTACTGCTATCAGTATTGATTGGGTTTCCCCGCTAGTATACTTTTTACATGACCGAATTTCCACGGATTTTCTACAAAATTACGCGAGAGCTTTTCGTTGTGGAAGCTATTATAAGCGTTTCGCACTGAAATTCGCACTAAATTTAAAGCCTCTATAAAAGATTTCTAGTCGCGGGTATTTTCTGTCTGTTTAAATTTGGTAAGCTTTTTTATTTCCTTTTGCAAGAGTGATCTAAATTGTTGTATGTACCACAATGGGCCGGCCACGATGATTTTTTTTCTTTTTTTTTAATTTATTTCGTATAAATCAATAGCTGTCAATATTATTTATTTGAATGTAAGTCTTAAGTAAATTATCTTAGTTATGAACGTTGTACAAATGAAAAGAATTTGTAGAATTTGTAAATCTGTAGTGACGTTTGAGAGGGAACGTTTTGGAGAAAAGCATAACCTGCTGAGATCAGCGAACACCATTGTCATTTTCCAGCTACTTTTTCAGTTACAACGGTGTTTTCTTTCAAGAAAAAAAGGACATTTCTCATTCTTTACCAAATTATTGTTTAATGTGGATTGTGAAAACAGTCGAGATATGTGAGGGTACAGATATTGACCCTAGTGTGACAGATTACAAGCTTGCTAGGGTTTTATTTGCGGACGGAGAAGTTAGTACTGCTTTCACCCACAAGTCCCCTAAAACCTCCACATCCTTGCGGATGCTGTTGCGTAGCAGTGTGCGTAGCAGTGTGCGTTTGTACCGCCCTAGAGTACGCACGAGGTGCCGTATTTGCTGTCCAAGTCTTTATGGAAAGCATAGAGTTCTGACTAACCTGATGTTTTCTATAGTTGTGTCCCCAGCGCAGAAGACAGCACACAGGTCGTAGGTTCTTCTACAGCATACAAGTGAGGCTAAAATAAGTTCTATGTGATGGAAGTATAATAAGCGACTCGCGAGATTTTTTGTTGTCAGGGATGCCATTTATTAAATAAATAATAAAATATGAGCAACTATTGTTGATATGATACGGCCTATGCTGCCCATAGTTCACGTTGAGACCTCGACTGTTATCACAATTACGCAAATCTTTACTCATGACCGGCGCGGTCCGGCGCGTATGTGGTCAGCTCGAGACTGAAACTGCGGCGCGTTGCGAGAGGACACCTGACGCTCTATTTCGCGCCAAAACAGGGCCGCAGCGTGCCTTCTGCAAAATCGCTCTTCTCTTGTTACAACTGTTAAACTGTCAAAACCTAGCCTGTCCTTGAGAGATATTTATTACAAATTCTCAACTCTGAATAATTAATATTTGGTATATAATAAACATAACTAATTTCAAAAGAAATCACGTGACGTGAAACGCAGCAGCCAATGCGAGGAGAGCACAGTAACATAGGCGGGCTTTCCCACGGGAACCAGCACCTACTGTGCCCTATGCTACTGCTCCCATCCCACATTTCAACATATGGCTCCACTTCTGTCTTTCTTCCGTGTTTAAGACATGTACGATGCTAGCAAAGAAACGGCCAGCGGCCAGAAATATGAAGTGGCCATAGGCCAGGAATATCACAAGATCCATTCTACCTTTATGACTCTACTCCAGCATGGCTAGAGGGTGTGGTATAGTTCTAGAAGATACAAAGTGCGTCCTTGTGAACCGCTGGCGCGAAGCAATGTTCGAGTGGCTTCCGTGGCACGCCGCATGGAACACAGGAGACAGGAAATAGTTATCGCTGTCATGAAGTATTGGAAATATTGATTTGTTGGCTGACGTCTTTTAGAGTACATAGCTGTTATTTAGTGCAGATGCGGCAATGAAAAAGTAAATATAAGCAATTGAATGACTTACTACTGCTGATGCACGAAGTGATAGATTATAACCGTTAACAAAGTGGTTTATTGTATGTTCCAGAAAACAATAAATGGTATTTTTCGAACTACACGATCACTCTCTTAAATTTCTGTATGCAAGTGTGTGTTCGTAGTGTGAAAAGACATAGATGGCGAATGAGTCGTAGGCAGCACGGTCAGGGCTTTCGTAACAATTTTCGGTGCATTTACCTTGGGAGTGAGGATGGCAAACCAAAGACTGCTCTTTACAAGTATCTCATCCTTTAAATTTCATATTCATTCAAATTAGTCAACAACCAACCAACAATCATAATAATCCAAAATAATTACTAATTTTGCTTTCTTATAGGTTGTTCTAATGAAACTTGAATTTCTTTTAAAATTCTAAGTTGACCATCGAAGCAAGTACCGCTATTATGGAAAAATAATTTTAATTTGAACGACGTCTCATGGTTATATTTGCCTGAAGCACTTGTACTAAACTTTTACCAAAGTTGGTGTAGTGGTCAGATAGATGGTTTCAGAATGCCAATTAGTATTTTTGTCTCTTTTGTTAATTAAACAAAATTAAATCAATCCATTCAGAAATTTATAATAGTCCTCCACTTCGATAACAAGAACGTGATTTGCTTAAAAGTGAACGACAATTGCTACCACATTAAGTTAAGAAAAAATAGGAAGCTTAGAAGGAAGCTTAGAGTTTATAGCCCCATCGAGAGCTTGGTCATTAGACACGGAACTTACGCCCGGATATTTGGATATGGACTGGGCAGGAAATAGGCCGTGCCATTTCAATGCAACCATCCCGGCATTTGCCTGGCGTGATTTAGGGAAATCACAGAAAACCTTAGTCGCCGCAGTGTGTCAATTGATTGATAGAGATTGAACATTAAGAATAGAGCTATGTAGTGTATTTTGTATAAAAGATTGTTATATGAGAACGAAGTCTTACGTGATGGCACTCTTGTATACAACACACTCTCACACGGAATCGGTGCCACTATTACATTAAGAAGGTATAAACAGACGGCGCATGCATTAGTAGGGCAGCATGGTAGATTACCACGTAATGGGCCAGGGTTCGAATCCCGGTCAGGTTGGAGATTTTCTCCACTCGGAGACTGGGTGTTGTGTCATCATCATTACATCATCATCGACACGCAAGTCGCTCTTGTGACGGCATCTAAAGACTTGCACCAGGCACGCCGAATACAACACCAGCTGGAGTCTAACGGCCAAAAATGCCACACGAAAGGATTACAATTGCTTGTTCACGTATAGAGTCCCCCGATGTTAATGCGACCGCATGATTCCAGTTATCAGACATTAATCACAGAATGGTAGATGGAAACAGACGCATGGAGATGCAATTTTGTAAATTGTTAGGAATTCAGTATTCCCAGACACACAGTATGAAGAGTGTGCCCAGAATATCAGATTTCAGGCAAAACGGACAACGAATGACCAACGGCCGTCACGTAATATTCGAGGAAAGCGGCGTGTCGTAGGGTCGTCAGAGCTGAGTGGTAAACAGCACTGAGTGAGGTAACCGCCTAAATCAGCGTCGGACGTAGGACGCACATATCTGCTAGGACAGCACACTTAAGAGGCCGTCGATCCGCAAGACCAACAAATAGTACGAAATCGCCTGCAGCGCTTCTCCTGGCCTGCTCAACACATCGGTTGGTACCGACATGACTGGGTCAGATGAGTACAGATTTCTGCTGGTATGATTCGATGGTAGGGTTCCAGTGAGGCACAGAACTTTTCAAACCGTGGATAAAAGCAGTCAAAAAGTAATATAGCGAGCTGGTGGGCTATTTTTACGTTGAGTGTACCGAGGAATACGACAGTTCCAGCCACTACCGGGAAGTTCAACGAGTCAGCAGAAGAGTGCCATCCAGTCAAGCCAGCAGTCTTCATATAAGCCACAACATTTACTAAAGTGAAGCACAGAACAAGTATATATTAGATAGGGCTTTGTACCATCACAAACACATCCAAGTTCAGTATAAAATATATGTGAACTAATCACTTCTGTGGATTTCAGACCTTGTCCACATCCTTGCTAGTCACAAGGCATCTCTCAAATCTACCGGTGAACTACAGCATCCCAAAGTCACAACTATTTGGACGTCATTTTTGCCCAAAATCCATCCCCGTCAGTAACGTTCGCGGTGTGGCCGGCTATAGAGGCAGCCTGGGTCAGCATTCCTGGAGAAGACTTCCAACGGCTTGTCGAGTACACGCCATCGAGTCGCTGCTCCTGACTCAGGCATAAGACGAGGGCAGTCCGATGGCATTTGTCATCTCAATGTAGTGTAAAAACCAAGCCAACTGTTGAAAACGCTTCTGCAACAAAATCACAGTCCTACAGTTTTATCAAACCTACGCGACTTCTAACCTTCTGCCAAAGTTTAGCCATGTTAGACTTCTGAGTAATCCACTCCACTCTCCAAATTCTTTTTATTGGCGGATTTATTTTTTCGCTTAAACCTCGTACCAAAGCCAACCTACGTAGAACTTTTGTCGATCTATTAGAGTCTACATTATAGAATTCAAATCAGATCAAAAAATATTACCTGAAGATATTCTTTCACCTAGTTGGATTATGTGAGCAGCTGCCTGCTATGGAGAAGAAGAAATATGGACTACGCCCCTTGTTGATTTCAAGATCGCAGTTACAGAGGCCCTCTGTAAAACTGGTAAATCCTTTCCCAAGAAAGTGGTAGGCCAAGCAATGAAATACAAAAACAGCTTGATAGTAAGAAGAAGGGAGGCTCTAAAGAAGGTGCGACAGGACGGGATAGATCACATGTATATTTGGCTGGAAAACTGTGGTCATTGTAAGTACCCAGAATGCAAGAGAAAATCCTATTAGCATGTCTGCAGTGCGACATTGTGCTTGATTAAGGAGAGAAACTGCTGCATGACGTTTCATAATGAGTACTGGAAAATGGAAAAAATAGTGTTATTCTCTCAAAAATGTGTGTTGTCATGAATGGAAATGGTAATTGTTTAAATAAATACTGTTCCAAATACGAAAAAGTCTGCTTGTCCGGATGGAATAACAGTTCGGTTTTACAAAGACTATTCTGCGGCATTGGCCCCCTGCTTAGCTTGCATTTATCGCGAATCATTAATTCAGCGTAAAGTTCCTAGTGATTGGAAAACAGCGCAGGTAACTCCCGTTTATAAGAATGGAAAGAGAACTGACCCGCACAATTACAGGCCAATACGTTGACCAGTTCTAATATAGTAAATTTCCTTGAAACGAAAAAGCTTCTTTCTTTGAATCAGCACGGGTTTAGGAAACTTCGGTTATGTGAAACTCAGCTTGCCCTTTTGTCACATGACTCTTGCGAGTCATGGATGAAGGGCAACAGGCGGATTGTTTTTTTCTCGACTTCAAAAAGGCGTTCGACGCGGTGCCACACTGCAAACTGCTAACGAAGATGCGAGCTTATGGAATAGGTTCACAGATTTGTGACTGGCTGGAAGACTAAATAATAGAACGCAGTACGTTCTTCTCGACGACGAGTGTTCATCAGAGACGAGTGTATCTATATAAATGATCTGATGGATAGAGTAACTTGTAATTTCCGGGTGTTTGCTGATTATACTATGGTGTATGGAAGGGTATCGTCTTTAACTGACTGTAATAGCATACAGGATGACTTAGACAAAATTTCTAGTTGGTGCGAAGATTGGCAGCTAGCTCTCAACGTAGAAAAATGTAAGGTGATGCGCATGAATAGGAAAAACAATCCCATAATGTTCCAATACAGCATTAGAAGTGAGCTTCTTGATGTTGTCGCGTCGTTCAAATATCTAGGCGTAACATTACAGAGCGATATGAAATGGAACGAACATGTAAGGACAGTTGTGAACAAGGCCGACAGACGACTTCGGTTTATTGGGAGAATTTTGGGAAGATGTACCTCATCTGTAAAGGAGACAGCGTATAAAACGATTGTACGACCACGTCTAGAGTATTGCTCACGTGTTTGGGACTCGCAGCAAATCAGTTTAAAGGAAGACATAGAAGCAGTTCAGAGGCGAGCAGCTAGGTTTTTTACTGGTAGGTTCGACCAATGCGCGAGTGTCACAGAAATGCTCCGGCAACCTAATTGGGGATCGCTGGAGGAAAGACGACGTTCTTTCCGTGAAATTCTGTTGAGGAAATTAAGAGGGCCGGAATTTGAAGCTGAGTGTAGTACTATCTTGCTGCCGTCTACTTGCATTTCGCGTAGTGATCACAAAGACAAGAGAAATTAGGGCTCGTACGGAGGCATATAGGCATTCTTTTTTCTCTCGTTTTGTTTGGGAGTGGAATAGGAAAGGAAATGCCTAGTAGTGGTACAGTGTACCCTCCGCCACGTACCTTACGTTGGATTGCGGAGTATGTATGTAGATGCAGATCATCACCATAAAAATTTGTATCACAAGGTATTAGTCATTACTGCATGCTGTCCCATATATGGCACACACCCTTGATTCCAAAATAAACGCCACCACATAATATTTAGATTTTTTAAAGTATTTTTTTTATGAAATCAAGACATTGAACTCAACATGTCACATTTTTCAGAAAAATAAACAAAATTATGCAGTAAGGGGTTAATTTGATACACCCCATCTGCTCTATTGACCATTCTCTCCACTTCGTCATGGATGATCCTATTTCCACCATTATCCACATCACATTGACGATCGAAATCTTAATCACGTATTTTCACGAACGTTGACGTTGATCAACTCTTCATAACATTCTCTACATGTGACCAAGGCAACCACAGGATACACTTGCAGCTTTCCCGTCAACACTGGTCAATTTCTTCTTCCGTCCTTTGTGAAGAAGACAGCTAATTACGCTCCAGAAAGGTTATCCAGCGGCCTGAGCTATTTCCAAAGTATACCCATGACGTTTGCTTAGATGCTGCAATTATAGGTTTGGTCATGTTTGTCTGCCTGGGTTCTACTATGAATCCATTTTTGAAATGCCTTCTTTTTGCTTTCACTGGTTTCCTTGACTGTGTAATTCCACCACGACACCTGCTTTTTTCCCCCTCTACACACTGGTGTTCCCAACCATTCTGTAGCAACTGCAAATATTGTGTCCCTTTAACTTCTCCATTGCATTTACAATGACTACATTCGACTAACTGCTACGTTTCTGTGATCATTCAGAACACGCCAAATTTATTGCCTGTCTTGATTTTGTTACATCAATGATACATACATCTGAACTCAACAGAAACATACAATAGATTGATTTATTACACGAAATTTATTTAGAAGCAATTTGCGTTATTAAAAATTAATTCATAATCGGACCTCTAAGTTTGTACTTGAAGCTAGCGGAATTTTCGTTTTACGGTTGAATAAGATGCTTAAGTTGAACAATATATTCTCTGTGTTTTAGTGAAAGAGACCGTCAACGTCGCGTTTACATCTTTGTGTGGCTCGCCATGTAGCAACGAAAACATAAAATTCATGATTTGTAGTGCACCAGAGGTCACGACATTTTGTTGTCTGTCAAGGCCGCGGGAACAACGGCATTGGCAATAACAGTCCCTGGATCCCCGCCAGAGGCTGCGCATTACAAAGGCGATCACGTGTGTCAAATGTGATTTGCCAAAGCGTGTTCCAATAAGTGGTACGTGCGACCTTTTGCGACGTAACAACCAGTGTAAGCCTTCGTTCTACTACTCGTTACCAATCTCTCTTCTGTCAATTCCTCCTGTTGTAGTACCCGATACCCCGATTCTTTATCTACCTTTCTTTCGACACAGTACTTACAGCGTGTCCTGCAATACTTCTTGTACCTTTTCATTCATAACTTTCCGTTCGTAATTTTGGACTTTCCTGGTCATTATAGGGCACCTTGGAATTCAAGGGAAAATTTAGTTACTGATTCTGTTCACGAAAACTGTACAGTTAATATTTTCAATCAGACAACATTTTAGAACTATATATTATTCTAAATAGAAATTCTAGAATATGTTGCATTAAAATACTGTCTTTACGATTATTAACTGTATAGGAATTAATTACAGTTCAACAATAATTCAGTTGCTTGAGACAGAAATTGTCTCGTTATACCAGAGGTTTTAAATATAAGAAGAAGCAATGAATTAAAATGTGTGCGGTGGCAAGTATTGGAAGCGGGACCTCCTGCTTACTAGGTAGGCGCTTTAGACCGCATTTATTTATTTATTGCTTCTTGGGTGGTTCTATACATTGCGGTCGCTGATTGTGTTGTTTGTTGTTGTTCGATGTATTCTTGGCTCAGTTTTTTATTACAGAGAGCGTTCAGCCCTCGAACTGTGCGCGCTGAGCCACGGCGCCCTTTGTCCGCCCACCCGATACAGTCTTTCGGAGAGAAAGCGACTACTCGGACTGTCTTCAAGCACGTCCCCTCGACACCACGTACTTTAATTCAGTCTGTGTAAGATACGTATATTGCAAGGAACATTAAGGCAGAATTAAAGTATGTGGTGTGGAGAGACACGTGGATGAAGACAGTCCGAGTTGTCATATAGATGGTAACGCAGTGATAGCGTGCATAGTAAGCAAGAGGTCCCTGGTTCGAATCCTAGCCAATACTCAAATTTTAAGTCAATGCCTCTCCTGATATTTAATTGCAGTTGATCAAATATTACTGAATCAGGACTAATATACAATGTTATGGAAAACCAACTGTATCATTAACGAACTCGAAATACATTTACAAAACTAGTTAATTAATATTTAGACCAATAATAATGAATGAAATCCACATTATGCAATTTTGGATGTAGGATATTCAGTCGATTTAAACTCAAATAATCACTTTCAGATATGTATCTAAACTTTGTGTAATCAATGAATGCATCATCTTATTTGTGTCTGTGTTAATTTCAAAGTTTTAATTATTTTTCTGTAATCTACAGTGTGTAGCGAAATGAAAATTGTCAGCAAACTCATTTACACTAGGTGCTGCGAGTCAATCAGTCAGTCAGTAGTTGTCTATTATCTGATCTTCACAGAGTTACAGTTTATTAAGTTTGTTGATAAATGTGAATTTACGAAAATGAAAATAGTCGCTTTTACTGTTACACCACGCAGATTTTATAAAAGATTAGTAGGCCTACAATTCTCTACTGATACAAAGTATTAAACGTATTAATTATTAAGTAACTATGGTTTTGAAGTTTGACGGTTCTGGAGATATCCAAGGACCGCTAAAGTGTATACAGCTATTTAGCAGAGTGAATATCTTCGCCTCACCTTCCTAATTTACCAGCCTACAATTTAAGTAATTTCTCCAACGGCCAAGATACTGCAATAACTTGCAAGGCGTTGGCCGGAGAAGTTGAGCGCGCAGTTGCAAACAGAGACTCAGAATTGAATATGGCAGTTACATCTGCTAGATTGAACTGAACCTCAAGGTATTACACTGATCTGAAATGGACTCCAAACGAACATCAGGGTAATGGTGTATCAAAGCGAATAGAAACAAGCAAACCAAGCGAACTTCACAGGACACTGACACCCACCAAAATTATTGAAATTGGGGAGCAATGACAAATCCACTAGAAGTGCATACCTTGAAAGGCCTTCGCGGGGTCTCCAGTGTTCTGACGAGGCCAGACGCTCCGGCCGCGGCCTGGCTCGCTCGTCACGTTGCTCCCTCGGCCCCCCGACTATCAGTCGTGCGCCCAAAATATTAGCATCCATTCACATCCTTGGCTCTGGCTAATGCTGCCGCTTGGTGAGTACAAATAACAGCCGCGAGTTATGAAGACGCAATGGTCATCAACGTGTGTTGCGCTGATGCAGTTGCATGTTCACAGTATCGAAGTATGCGTGATAAGAAGACGCCTTGAAGCCTTAAGCATACCAGTTCAGCGTGTTACTATCGTCAATTTGTAAACAGCAGCGAAATGTACTTCAATTGACATAAGTGACATTCAATATTATGTATGGTGTATATCGGTGCCACTGAATTGACAGTAGAACTACCGGTTTTTGCAACTACGAAATTTATCACAGCATTTCAACACTTATTATAGGGCGATTTTTTCTTGGCATGTTAAATTTCCAACCCCATTAACCTCAGACATTGCCGAGGTAGGGTGGCTTGCGTGGCTCAACGAAATGTTCAAATGTTTGTTAAGCTTATGGGACTTAACTACGGGGTCATCAGTCCCTAAACTTACAAACTACTTATGAACTACTTACGAACTAGGACGGCACAAATATCCATGCCCGAGGGGGAATTCGAACCCCCGACCGTAGTGGCCGTGCTGACCGTGACTGGAGCGCCTCAGTCACCTCGGCCACCGCGGCCGGCCTGCCTCAACGATACAGATAGCCGTACCGTAGTTGCAACCACAGCGGAGGGGTATATTTGGAGAGGCAGCCTTTCCAGTAGTTGCAGGGGCAACAGTCTGGTCTTGTAACATCAGCTAACATGGCTTTGGTAATGGTTATGTAAAATATTTCGGAGGTAAAATAGTCCCCCCATTCGCCGGGTGGGCACTACTCAGGAGGATGTCATCATGAAAAACAAAACAGGCATTCTACGGATCGGAGCGTGGCATGTACTAAACTTTAATCGCGTAGGTAACTCAGAAAATTTAAAAAGAGGAATGGATAGGTTAAAGTTAGATATGGTAGGAATTACTGAAGTTCGGTGGCAGGATGAACAGGCTTTCTGGTCAGGAGTACATCGTTATAAACACTAAATCAGTTGGTGGTAACGCAGGAGTATGTCTGAATAAGAAAATAGGAATACGGGTAAGTTACTATGAACAGCATGGCGAACGCATTATCATAGCAACGATAGACACAAAACCAACATCGACCGTAGTAGTACACGTTTATATGCCAACTAGCTCTGACGATGATATGGACATCGAAGAACTGTATGAGGAGATCAAAGAAATTATTGAGGTAATGAAGAGAGACGAAAACTGGGTTGTGATATGGGAATGGAACTCGGTATTGGAAAAGGAAGAGAAAAAAATTGTAGGTGAATATGGACTGGAGAAAAGGGTTGAAAGAAGAGATCGCAGAGCACAATTTAATGATCACCAACATTTGGTTTAAACATCGTGAAAAAGGGCTGTAAATGTGGAAGAGACCAGAAGACATTGGACGGTATCAGATTGACTTTATAATGGTAGGTAATAGATCTAGGAACCAGGTTTTAAACTGTAAGACATTCTAAGGGGCTGATATAGACTCTGACCATAACTTACTGGTAATGAACTGTGGATTGAAACTTACGAGACTGTAGAAAGGTAGAAAAGTTAGGAGATGGAACCTGGACAATTTGAAGGAACCAGAGGTGGTTGAGAGTTTCAAAGGGAGCATTAGGCATGGATTGGCTGCAACAGGGAAAAGTAATACAGTAGGAGATGTATGGGTAGATCTCATAGATAGGGTAGTGAAGGCCACAGAGGATCATATCAGCAGAAGGACAAGTCTAATAGAGATCCCTGGATAACACAGGATACATTGAACTTTATTATTTGATGAGAGGAGAAACTATAAAAATTCAGCAAGTGAAAAAGCCAAAAGGGAGTACAAACGTCTGAAAAATGAGATAGACAGCAAGTGCAGACTGGCTAAGCAAGAGTGGATAGAGGACAAATGCAGAAACGTAGATGAATGTATAACTGGGGGAAAAATAGATACCGTCTACAGGAAAATAAAAGAGATATTTGGAGACAAGAAAAGCAGCTGTATGAATGCCAAGAACTCAGATAGAAAACCAGTACTGAGCAAAGAAGGAAAGGCTGAACTATGGAAGGAATATATAGAGCGCTTGTACAATGGAAATAAACGTCAAGGTAGTATTCTAAAAACGGAAGACGAAGTGGAGGAACAGAAGAAGGGAGATACGATACTGCGAGAATCAGACATAGCTCTGCATGATTTGAGTTGAAAGAAAGCCCTGGAATAGCTGATATTCCGTCTGAACTGCTGATATCGTTAGGAGAGCCAGTCATAACGAAATTGTTTCACCTGGTATGCAAAATGTATGAGACAGAGGAAATACCGTCCGACTTCAAGAAGAATATAGTAATTCCAATTCGAAAGAAAGCAAGTGCAGACAAATGTGGAAATTACAGAACTATAACTTTAGTAAATTATAGTTGCAAAAACCAAAACGAATTATTTACAGACAAATGGAAAAACTTGTGAAATCCAACCTTGGGGAAGATCAGTTTGGATTTAGGAGAAATGTAGGAACACGGGAGGCAATACTCACATTACTACTTATCTTAGAAAATAGAGTAAGGAAAGGCAAACCTACATTTTTAGCATTTGTAGATTTGGAGAATGTTTTTGACAATGTCGACTGGAATAAACTCTTTCAAATTCTAAAGCAGAGAAGAAATAAAAATCCAACCTTGGGGAAGATCAGTTTGGATTTAGAAGAAATGTAGGAACACGGGAGGCAATACTCACATTACTACTTATCTTAGAAAATAGAGTAAGGAAAGGCAAACCTACATTTTTAGCATTTGTAGATTTGGAGAAAGCTTTTGACAATGTCGACTGGAATAAGCTCTTTCAAATTCTAAAGGTAACAGGGGTAAAATATAGGGGTAAAATATAGGGAGCGAACAGTTATTTTCAACTTACACAAAAACCAGATAGCGGTTATTAGAGTCGAAAGGCATGAAAGCGACGCAGAGGTTGGCAAGGGAGTAAGACAGGGTTGTAGCCTTTTCCCAATTGTTGTTCAATCTGTACACTGAGCAAGCTGTGAAGGAATGGACGGAGAAATTTGGAGAGGGAATTAAACTTCAAGGAGAAGAAATAAAATCTTTGCGGTTTGCCGATGGCATAGTAATTCTGTCAAAGACCGTAAAGGATCTGCAAGAGCAATTGAATGGAATGGACAGTGTCTTGAAAAGAAGATATAAGAAGAACACCAACAATAGTAAAACAAGGATAATTAGATGTAGCGTCAGAAAGTCAGGCGATGCGTAAGGAATTAAATAAGGTAATGAGACAATAAAAGTAGTAGATGAATTTTGTTATTTGGGTAGCAAGACAAGTTCTTATGGTCGAAGTAAAGAAGAAATAAAAATGCAGAACGACTATGTGAAGAAAAGCGCTACTGAAGAAGCGTAATTTGTTGACATCCAATATTAATTTAAATGTTAGGAAGTCCTTTCTGAAAGAATTTGCCAGGAGTGTAGTATTGTGAAACGTGGACGATAAGGATTTCAGACAAAAAGATTATAGAAGCTTTTGAAATGTGGTGTTATAGACGAATGATGAAAATTAGATAGGTAGATCATGTAACTAATGAGGAGGTACTTAACCGATGGAAGGAGAAAAGGAGTTGCTGGCATATGCTGACTAAGAGAAGGGATAGATTGGTGGAAAACATTCTGATACATCAAGGAATCGTCAACTTAGCATTAGAGGGAAAGGCGTGGGGTAAAAATCGTGGAGGGAGGCCGAGGGGCCAATACAGTAAACAGATTTAAAGGATCTAGGTTGCCGAACTTATTCTGAGACGAAAAGACTTGCTCAAGACAGGGTAGTGTTGAGAGCTTTATCAAACCAGTCAGCGGAGTGAAGATCACAACAACAACAACAACAACGACATGTTAAACTTTCGTGTAGTGAGTGCTCGATAAGAACGTCACTCAGAAACGCGTTGAGCCGCGGAAGGACACGACATTCTGAGACGATTCGGCACTGATAATGAGTCTTGCGTGCACCTCTGCATTCACAGGACTATTCAATGCTTTACGGAGAGGACTCTGCAGAACACGGGATCACTGAGAATATTTCAGACAAAATGCAGCGTGATCATCCTGAGAAATGGAACACCACTAACGCTGGCGGCTTCAAACAGTGCTTACCGAGATGCTGCCGCTGAAGATCATGAAAAACTCGCCACGTTTTGAAGGGACGCACTGCAGCATCCACCTCACAGTAAGGACCTTGCTTGAGGACACCCAACCTGAAAGCCGCAAGTCAGGCACTGCCGGCGGCCAGGACAAGTGACGGTTACCACCCTCTCTCTATTAGGTTGGCTACAGGGACCTTTTCGCACACTGCCGAAGATGGAAAACGGTGGCCTTATTTTTAAGTAGCCTGGAGAGGAGCTGTCTGTTGCAGTTTCTCGAGTTGTCAACATCGCGGGGACGATGTACTCAAATGATCGTCAATTAGTAGCAAGCGCTTCCCACTACCGTGGCAGCAGTCTGTCTTAGCCATCGTCGACAGACTCAGACTTCGATGTTCACCCCCATTTCGACGGTTGTAGTCCTATCGCTGCATTTACACTGCCGTATTTGTGTACTGTAAAACGGCGTGTAGCGTGATGGTTACTTGGTCCAACCCTTCTCTCTGTGGTGGGTCACATAACCCATGGCTAGATGTATTGCATCTATTATCTGTCTCTCACTGATGACTGATCGTTAATACCTAATGTGTACTTCTATGTGTTACAGATGTGTCGTTCAGCAAGTCTATTTCTCGCCCAACGAAAATATTCAGTGCGGAATTATACATGATAACCTGTGTGTGACACGGCTACCTCTAATACATGTGCTTTATTCTGAATATATTTTCCAACCGACTCCCCGAATTTCATTGTCTGTAGTTTCCCTTAAAGTCTCATTGTGTACTTTAATCTATTAGGCAACGAAACAACTGCTGAAGAAAGTCCATTCGCTTGGAAGATATGCAGACGTGATCTCTTAGGGAACAATGTTTGTTAGTGTTTCTTGAAAGTTAATTATTCCATCTTTTATTAATTCAGATTCGTACTGCGAGAGATTGCAACTACAGTTACTTCCACAACATCCTCAGGCTACACCCTGGCGAAATTCCAAGTCATTCAACGATGCGGAAGTAAAATCAGCGGGTCAGCTATACTCCAACCAAACGGACTTACAAAAAGAGGGCTTATCGTAACAGAAATCTATTGAGGTCCTTGGTGACTATATGTAAGTTTTAAAAGATGTAAGTCCATTTGCGATTTTTCGTTTTGTTCACTACTGTACTGCGTAAAATTATTGTGTGTTGTTTCCTGATCGTCTCTGGTACATAAAGACGTCTGAACATGGAAAGACGAATGGCAAAGACAAAGAGAAAACTGACAGCAGTACAGGTTGTAAACGAAGAAGAAACACATACTGATTAGTATAAATAATCTTCTCAGGTCAGCCAGTTCGAAAAACGCCGTAAACTGCATCTGAAGGATGCAGAAAACCTTGTTACAGCTCCAAGGCAATATACAAGGTTTAATAAAATCCCACATCTTAAGTAACTTCAGGAAAAAAAATTTTCTCGCTTGAAGAACAAGACCACAACAAGAAAATGTGGAAATTAGGTATAGAGTTCTCTTTTTATTTACTTCGTTGTTTCTATTTTGAAATGGGCATCGCGGTTACTATTGTGCACTATTGCTCGACCCCTTCAATCGTAGTGTGCATTGTAAGTTAACATAGGGGCGTTGGAGGGATGGGGGGGGAGGGGGCGTATCCTAACCAAGACCAGCTCAAGAGGGCCGGCCGCAGTGGCCGAGCGGTCTGCGGCGTGCCAGTCGCTGTTTGCACTGCCGCTGCGGTCGGGGGTTCGAATCCCCCCCCCCTTGGGCATGGATGTTTGTGCCGTCTTTAGTATAAGCTAGTTCATAAGTAGTTTGTCAGGTTAGGGACTGATGACCCCGTAGTTGTCCCATAAGCTCTACAAATATTTGAACATTTTTGAGCTCAAGAGGTACAATGCGCGCGAAAAGAAGATCGAAATTGCTTGGATAAGAAACAGAGCATCCCGTGTCAGCTCGAAATATTCTTATTGATGTTCCTACTATTCCGGCTCATGCACCGAATATAAAACACAACGTACCGATGTCCTTATGCTTTATTGAGCATAGTCATTATTGCGGTAAGATGATTGAATTAATAGGCGGTAGATTGTAAATATAATCATGAGAATTGTTTCTCTCTTAACATTAATTAACTGGTCTGATATTCAACTAGTTTATATGCCCGTGCATCGCAACGGTTGTTAATTAGGGTTCAGGAACTCAGTTTTGAACATAAATGAACGTGCCGAAAGAAGCAAAGAAATGTTAAGTATGTAATACACAAATCGAAATCAGTAACACTATGTTCAATGTTTGTTGGTATTCTTAGAGATAAGATTGCGCCGCTTAATTCTGTCACGGACATATCCTTCCTTGCTGTACTAGCGATACTTATTACGCAACAGCGGCGTCTATTAGTTCTTTGGTGCACTACGTTGCCTCTATCGCTTGTTTGCTGTACTACGCCATCCATACTTCAAGCATAGCCTACATCTATCAAATTTCCCGTGATCCCACTTTTATGAAAGAAGTTCCTCCGTGCAAATCCGTGAAATAGTTTAGGAGATTAGGTATTTGTAATAGATGAACATACAGACAGTTACTGAAGACACTTTTGATTACGATATATCATTTTCCGTAATCTGATTTTGATGAAATCATGCCTATATGTTGCCCCCAATCGTACCTAACGTTTTCTGTGAAAACCTGATGAAAATATGTCAATGTTTGCGCAACGTATTACAAATGAATATGGTGTACTGTACATCATACATCAGTGATATTCGCCATTTTAAACATTTATTTCATGATCATTCATATCACTTGACAGTGTACTGAGGTATGGAAAGCTGAAATATAATAAGTATTTTCTTAATGAAGCAGAAGTATCACTGAAAACAAATCATTATACTTACGGTTGGCTCTTTCCGCTATAGTCGCTCCAAGCGTGAGGCTTCCATATCATTTGTACGTATACGTAAGACTGATATCAGTATATAAATATGGATTAAATACCGTGAGGATTGTATCAGTTGTATATTCATTGCGTTGAATCATGTTTCGTAAAACATGGGAACCAAGGAAACGATTTTCAGGAAAGTGGTACATTTAAAAAGTAAAAAGCATTTCCAAAGCGTACTAACACAGCCATCCGATCACTACCAAACTTCACACGAACACCCGCAGCTCCATCCATTAATGTTTTGGAGCACTACGAAACTAACTGCGCCGCTATTGGTTCTTTGCTGCAGTACACCGTTCTTTGCAAGCACAAAATACAAGTAAAACTTTAAATTACGATATCTCTCATTTATCTCATCCGATTTTGATGAAATGAATCATGTTTGTTACCCCAGGCTATACTCAATTTATCTGTTATACCCCATGAATGTTCTTTTAGTACTTACAGATATTTGCCTAACAACACTGTGCTTATTAGCATAGTGTGCACATAAAACTTCAAAGTACGATGTATTTTCTTCATCTGATTCTATTTTGATGAAAATAAGCTTACGTGATGCTCCAAGCTCTTCTAAAATTAAGAGTGAAGCCCACGAATGTTTGTGTACTACTTTTGGAGATTACCCTCTACAAATAGACACTTGCGATTACTTTCAGAGAAGTGTTTAAATTGTGATATCTTTACTTTCTCTGATCCGATTTTGTGAAATGATGCGTTTGTATAACCTCACGATACCGTCACGTTACCTGTGACAAAGGCCTGAAAATTCGTCTATTAGTTTTGAAGATTAAGACGATGCTAGAGAAAGACAAACATGTCAGTTGTAGATAGAAAACGTTGAATTGTGATATTCTTTTTTTCCATGATCCGAATTTTTTAAATGAAGTGTGCATGTTGCTACAAGGTACGCTGAAGTTACATGTGAAAACCCTGTGCCATTTCGTGAAGTAGTTTTGGAGATAAGTGATTTCTAATAGATGAACAGACAGACACGACGGTTACTGAAAGCACATAAAATTACCATATCTCTTCTTTTTTTCGTTGGACTATTTTGATAAAATTTTGCCTATATCCTGAACTAATCTTTGCTCATGTTTCCTGTGAAAACCGCATGAAAATTCGTCCAGTAGTTCTAAAAATTGAAGCGAACAGCGACAGGCCTGCATTTACAGATTTATTTTTAGTATGATGATGATATGAAGATTTGGTGTACTACGTAACTAACAAGGTCTCTATTTGTCCTGTACTGTACTAAACCGTTTTCTAGGCATTTCTAAACAGAAGGGACCCAAGATCTAATACGTACGCACCGTAACCAGAAAGATAACAACGTAAATTCGATTTTCTTTGCAAAGAATTCTCATTAAATGACAGACGCGAAGGAACGTCGTTACTTCTTAAATTGAAATTATACCCGTCGAAATATTCTTTTTTTGTGTCGTACCTGGGTCGAATTTTACTTGCAGTGGCAGCGGATTAGTATCTTAACGTTGCCAACGAAATATTCGCTTTAGGGGATCACTAATTTACTGATCGGAGCAACATTTATTATTTGCTTCATTATCAACACAATTTTCCCCTCATTGTACGTGAATGATTTTTCAAAAACGGTTCAGCGACCACTGCCAATATCAATACACTACACCGCAGCTGTAAGGAAAATGGTATCCCTTGTTTCAGTGAACTACACCTTAGTTATGACAATAAAAACGTAGAATCGCCATTGGTATACAATGTAAGTAACAGCGCCTCTGTCGGATCCGTTGTTTGTACAACTATAAAAAAAAAAAAAATAAAAAACCTTATCTCCAAACCTAGATCACGAATTCGGATGGGGTTTTCACAGGTAACTTGAGCACTACTCTGGACAACGTATATACTTTGTTTCATAACAGTGGGATCACGGGAAAAAGAATATCGTAATTTGCAATTTTTTATCTACGACGCCATGTCTGTCTGTCTCTTTGTACACGTTTATCTCCAAAACTGCTTGCCGAATTTGTAATAGGATTCTCACTCGTAACTTGAGCATATCGTGCTGTTACATAAAAGCTTCAATAATTATAATCGGATCAGAGAAAATAAAGATATCATAATTTAATCATTTGTTTAAAAGATATAATGTATGTATATTCGTTGAGGATAATATCCGAAAGTAAAACACGTAATTTTTCATGGGTTTCCGCAGGTAAATTGAGAATATTTTGGAGAGTAAGATAGGCTTCATTTCATCAAAAGCAGATCAGGGGAAGAAAAGATATCGTAATTTGTAGTTTCTGTTGTATGCTATGCTTGAATGGCAGTGTAGTATAACAAAGATCCATTAAAGGCGCTGTTACTGACATAGTATAACGTACCAAATTACTTATAGATGGCGAAACTGCGTTGTTTATTCTCATAACTAAGGTCTAATACACTGAAACAAGGGCTATGATTTTCCTTACGGCAGCAGTGTAATGTATTGATGTTGGTAACAGCCGTTTAATACCTTTTGAAAAATCAGTCACGTACAGTGAGGGGGAATAATTCTTAGCGTTGATAATGAAATAAATAATTATTGTCGTTCGTATCAGTAAATTAATGATCCCCCTAGAGCGAATATTTCGTTGCCAACGTTAACATACTGAACCGCTGCCACTGCAAGTAAAATTTAATTTAGGTACGGCACAAAAAAATAATATTTTTACTAGCTGTATCTCGCATGCCTTGCAATGCCATGGAAAGAAAAAAAAAAATGTGCTTCTTTCCGGGGCTATCATTTGAATTCAAAACATAACGACATTCCTTCGCGTCTATCGATGCTCTAATTTACATAAGAATTCTTTGCAAGGAAAATTGAATTTATGTTGTTCCCTTTCTGATTTCGGTTTATCCACATCACATTTTGAGTGTGTTCTATTAGGAATGCCTCGAAAACGCCATATTACGGGAAAGAACAAAGTGAGGCGACGTTAGTTACATAGTACACCAAATAACTAATTATGGCGTTGCTGCATTTCTTTCATTTTCATAAATATGGTGTAATACACTACAAGAAGAGGTAGAATTTTATCAATGGCGGCGACGTTGTGTGCTGATGTTGGCAACGGCCATTGAATGCTTTTTCAAAAATAAGTCATGTAGAATAAGGGGAATAATTCTTTATGTTCACGATGAAATAATTTATGCTGTTCTGGCCAGTAAATTAATCATCCTCCTAAAGCGATAGTTCGTTGCCAACGATAGCAAACTAAACTGCTGCCACTGCAAGTAAAGTTTAGCCCAGGTAGGACACAAAAATGTTTTTCTTCCTATCTGTATCCCATATGTTTTACAATGTCTTGGAAAGTAAAGAAGTGCATCTTTCGACAGATATAAACACTAAATTATACATAGAGTAGAAATATCTATGGAGTGACATTGCCTTTTGTGTATCTTCTCAACATTAAGCTGGAGTTATCAAGTGATATTGACACAAATTCACTCTTTCCACACATTTATTTGCTCTTACGATAGGTTTGTACTGCATTGGCTGCAAAGAAGCCCCACCTTTTCGCAGAGCAAACACGCAACATGAAGTAATATCTAAATAAATGTGTCACAGAAGCAACAAGAAAGTTGAGGAAGCGTCGCTAAAAGGGTCATTTACACATAGTCATCCGTCTTAACAAGAACAAGATGAAGTCATCGATTAGTAGATTTTTCTTAATATCAGGTGATATATCCACCTCAATGTTGAGGACAGATAATCTGTTCTGCGCATCTGAATGTACACACCAGAGAAATTTCTGCTCTGTGCCTGCCATTAGAGATAATATACACACGCGAGCGACAAACTCATCAGAAACCTCCTTCGGTACAATACTGTGATTAAAATTTGTAATTACGTACTTTTCTTGCTGGCTACATTAAGATAGAGAAAGGCGTCTTCTTTTGCAAAGACAATTGTAGTTATAATCCGACTTCTGAATATATAGTTCTATTACACAAGATCGATTTCCATTTCGTGCTTTAGGAAGTAATCACTACAGAACATGGGGACATGTATTACCTGAAAGAGTAGCTAATGCTGCTCCTTAACACAGTCGAGACAATTAACTGGAAATACTACTATATTTAATGGAAAGTTCTATACCACGATCCGCTGACGCCATTCCTACAATGATTACCCAGGCTTACTTTATCGCACATTGACACCACCATGACGTCTTATTTAAACAGACGAACTGCTCTATTGATTGAATTACCAGACTTTAAGCATTCGTCGAGTTTTCGATAATATGGAGCACTGCATACAGAATAACTCCATTGTCCCCAATGCAATTCTGCAACGTTGTAATACTTCAGCATACACTTACTGTGAGAGATAAACAGTTTAGTACTATGCCATAGAACCAATTCATGGCACGATAGAAGTGTTTTCATAAGCTTATGCCAGACAATTACACACCGTAGTCTTAACTTTATGAACACAAACTAACAATGAATTTACATCGTTCCGGAGTACAGAATTTCAATTTTTGTATGAACAACTTTATGAACACTCATCGTTTTCGACAATGACTTCTACTTAAATTTGACATCTTGGCTAGGAGAACTGAGTTTATTGACAGAGCGATCCAACAAGGATTCTGGTTTTGCTGACCTATGTCCGGAACTCTAAAAAACCATGATATACACAGGTTCCTCTTTAACAACCGTTGCGAAGCACGAGCATATAAGCTAGTATTTCATAATTTTGCTGTCGTATTTGTTATCAATGACCCCGAATATAATCGAGTACCGAATTTCAGGTAAATCAGTCCGAACTACTTGGATACCTCACGTGCGTATGCAAATCACATTTCAGTACATGGCAGAGGGTGCTTTCATAATACGGAGGGTTGTGGCAAAAGTTATGGCAATTAATTTTTTTTCTTGCAGATACCAGTCCGTTTAGAAAATGCGAAATATGCTGACGAAAGGACACGGTGTTAAGTACATGTCCACTAGCAGTGAAATATCGTAACATACTAATTTATTGCGATAGTATACAGGGAAATATGCCCTTCACTGTGCAAAAGAATGACAACACGGTACAGATACAGTTGACATGACAAACGTGCGCTATTCCCCTGCTACTGACACCACACGCTGCCAAAGATGAGGAAGGCACTGAATACCGTACCCCATGTCTGAACCGGGTCACCTGTTCGCACACAGCATTGGGAATGTCCTCTCATGGTTGAAAAAACCGCCTACCACGTAGTGGTACCTCAAGTTTTGGAATGAGATCGAAGTTACAGGGCCGAATGTCGGGAGAGCACGGGGGGTAGTTCAGTTCTTCCCACCCCTATTACTGGTTGCCACACGTCCTTGCTGAAACATTCCTAACCTCCGTGATATTGTATCGTATGGTATGGAATTATTCCTAAGGTCTTCCACTAATTCACTGTGACATTCTATCATTTTCTCCCTCGGCGAACGGCTATTTTGATTTAAGAGCACTGTGCAACATGGGTTACTTCCATCTAGCACGCACTCCAACAACTGACTGATTTCGCAGCCCTCACTGCCATACTACCAACTATCACACAGCCAACTTCTGTTCTGAATAGAAACTATGCCTGCAGAACTTCAATACGACACGTATACGACTGTGATGCGTTCTCATATCTACGAGAAGGAAAACGGTTGCCATGGCTTTTGCCCCTACCATCGTATTTCCTGCCGTTACATTGTCTAGCAGTGCTCGGGAAGACATACACCTAAATCTTTCCGTTTTCGATCTGACTTCTCGTATTTTATTAAGATGATCACGTCCCCCGACGTACGTGGGTACTTACCAAATATTTGCGTACAGAGGAGAAAGTTGGTGAGAGAAATTTAGCAAATTGATCTCGTCGCAACGAGATAATTTCAACTGCAACTCAGGATATTTTCCGTGATACTTTCTCCCCCTGTATCGCAATTATACAAAACGAGCTGTCATTCTATGAAATTTCTGTGTCCTCCAGCAGTCATACTTCATGAGGGTCCCACGATGCGCAGTAATACTCCAAATCAGGACGAATAAGTGTAGTATAAGGAGTTCGTTTAGTAGAGCTGCTGCATCTTCTAAATGTTCTGCCAGTGAAACGTACCCTTTGGGTCGCCTTCCCCACGAAATTAGCTGTGTGTTCTTTCCATTAAAGATATTCGTAATTGTAATTCCTAAATGTTTAATTTACGTTCAAATTTGACTCATTTAAGAGGTTGAAACACGTCCATACAGTGCGAGATACCAGATGTAAAAGATATTTTTTGTCCAAAATATGGAATAATTTTGTTGTTTTTCATAACTTTTAAATGTCTATTTTGTATATGAGGCCCCATGACTGATGGCGTATGCCGTGATATGTTCCGACTGACCCCATTTGTGCAGAATGAATGGGACCTGCGTACAAAAGAGTTTAAACAAGCGATAGCCATGCCTCACTGCTCTTGTCTTCTGGTGGTTCAAACAGCATGGCTGCAGCTGCCTCTGGTGCTGGTCAAGTTCAGCCAACTCCCGACCAGAGGCAAATCTTTGGCAAATATGCTTAGTAAAGGTCTCCATTCACTCCCTTGTCCGGTGTGCACATTAAGTTGGCCTACCTGAGAACAGCTAAATCCTTTGCAGAGGTTCCCACTCCACCTGAGGTAGCTGGGAGGGTAGCGACCATGAGGGCGGCTAGGGGTGGTTGGTTGGCCTTTGGTGGAGTAAGTTGCTTTTTGGTTTTAGCTCCGTTCTGAGCACGTGGATACACATTGTTCGTATTCGATTGTAGGTTGAAAATGCTATTTCGCGTCTCCAGTTCTGGCATGTGTAGCAATGAGATTTTATTTAATTTTGTTCTGGATTGATAAATTCATGATTATTTTCGCCGAAGTTTTATTTCGCGGCCTCACTGGTGTTCCTTAATAGAATTCTTGCACTCCTACACTATGGAGTCCTTCCTTCCTACGTTTAAAAATGTTTAAATGTTTTTCATGTTCATTTGGTCGGTAAATTTGATGTTTTTCAGGAACTTTTCGATACTTCCGGTGTCGGCCCTTTGTCCAGAGAACAGGTGGCCGGTATGAGGTAAAGCTCTCAGCTTACTCCATCACCCTAAGCGCACGAGTAGTTAACAATAACCTTGCGTAGATGCTATGATTTCTGGTACGTGTAAAGTGGTAATTATCCCCGAATTTTGGTATTTCTAAACTTGTAACTTTCACACTCGCTGCCCCATACTCGTGTTCCATACCGTAGTCATTCCTATTAGATATTTCTTCTTCTCCGAGTAGAATGAATCGTTACAAGACATATCTCGCGTTTATTGATTGACTTTTTTTTCGAAATTGTAATTTTTCTCTTCTCCAACTTTTCTAATCCTACCCCGCAAAGTACTATAGGATTCCGTAAACTTGCTTATAAGCTAGATATCATTCCCCTGTGTAGATCGAATGGTCGTTATACGACCCATATCGCGGTTTTAGTTTGTGCTAAAGGTATTTTTGTAATTTTTGGGAGTGCTATTTTGTCATGAAACCTTTACCATTCAGTAGTTCTCATCCCCCCGTGCAAAACGAACACCAGAACGACAGTTTTTTTTGTATTATTTAGCGAATTTCCTTTTTAATCGCTATCTTGAATTACTTCTATCACGTGCGTTTGTTCCTGCCGATAGCTACCCTGAGCCTATGCCACAAGACCATACACTGTGAAACAAAGTTTTTCTTTATTTGGTGCGCGGGTGAAACTGCTGTTCCGTACAGCGTCATGCTGCTGGCGTCGCAATTTTATTTATTTTTTAAATTTTTTTTGTCGCATTTATCCGTGTAAGAATGTGTACAAAGTCCGCCCTTCTCCCCTCTGAAAAATAATCCTTATTAATTACGCTAGTACTACATTTGCAGGTGGGCAGTATTAGGGACATATAAGCTTATGTAAATGCGGACTCTCTCGTAAGGTGTGTGTTTATTTATACATTTAAATTGGCCTATTCCCTTTTGTTGTTTATGCCATGGACAATAAATCATTTTGATAAACGATAACCCCTTGTCCTAATTTAAATCCTCCCACACTATATATTTTGTTTGGTCAGATGAAATATCTTGTATCTTGCTCCCTTCTGGAGGACAGAAAACTATCCCGCGTTTCCGTTGCCACCGTTTATTATTTGATTTAAGATCCATAGCTGGGGATTGTCAATTAATTAAGTGGAGTTCCATTAAGAAAAATAGTAAATATACCCTTCTTTCACTTGGCTATCAGAGCCAGACTTTTGTTTAGAGAACAGCACTTTCACAGAACTTTCAAAGTTTAACGGATATCTTTTAGTGCTCATATGGGTGATATCACACTTTTCACCCTTAGGATCAACTGCCAATTCCCGCACCTTGCTAGTAGCTTATGTAAATCGTTTTGCAGTTGCTTTTGATCTTCTGGTGAATTTAGTAACCCATAATCCACAACATTCCAGATCATTATGGCCGTATGCCACGTTTCACTTGTTTTACTCGATAACTTTGGGTCTATTACAACGCACTTAATACTTTCTGACAGGAAATCACAATGTAATCGCATAACTGTGGTGATATTACAAAAGCACTCTATCTGATTAGAGTTTCCTGTAATATTCGTCATCATCGACTTCAAGAACGTAAGGGAACGTTATAATTTTTCAAAAAACATTGCTTGAATCTCTGTACCTGAGAAACTGATTATTGTAATCTTAATCATATCAGTCGCGGAAAGGAGGCTGATTGTGTCATATATTGGGTCTCGTATGAGGTTGTTCTTTTTAGACTTTCAGTAAAATCAGGGACCGAATAACCTTCCAGAGTGTGATGCATTAATCGCTGCCCTACGTTTGAGCATATTTTTCTCAGCCTGTAGCGTACTCTTATTTTAGTTGAAATGGTTCGGAGTAATGTTTGGAGTAGTGGCGCTTCTGATACTTGTGAAAATGTAAACATTCTTTACAAATCTACTGGACCAAACAGCTGTGATCATCAGACCCTAAACTTAAAAATTACTTAAACTAAGGATACATCCATGGCCAAGGGATGTCTCGAATCTCAGGCGGGAACGGCTGCCCAGTCCGTAGCAGGACTCAGACCACGTAGCCTTTCCGCACGGCAGAGAGATAAATGATCCGAGTTGAGACATGCATAAGAAGGTTATGGTGCACATCAAATTTTTTAGGATACGTGCTTTTATTCATCAATAACGGATTTGCAAGGTAAGTCTGAAATAAATCCTGACAATCCTATATCAGGAATTAAACCGGTAGATTGTTTCATTAATGTTTGCGACCCTTTCCTACTTGGAAAGATTATATAGGAGACAAATAATCATGAAACGCAAAATATTTTGGCTAAAAGCCTTTCTATGAAAGCCTGGTATACCCTCCCTACCCACATATTCTGATGGGTTATGTCCGGAAGGAGAATGTAAGAAGCATTTGTTCTACAGATCCCCACTACTTTCTCAAATAATGGGACATGATAGATATCTTCACATTCTGCACAATTTGCATTCGCATAATAATGAAGAAATTACCAATCGCTTCTGAAATAAAATTGCTACAATTATTATTTCAAACGAAAACCTGTCCTTTGATGAAAGTATGTGATTATGGAATGACATCCTTCGATTCAGGCAATATTTTTCGTTGAAAAGGAATCAAGCTTTTCATGACAGAATGTAAAACAGTATTTGTTATAGGCGTCATTTTATACATTTACAAGTACTGATTATCAAAACTTTGAGCTGGGTATTTTTTGTGTCCCAGCCTCGTCGCCGCTTTTGTGTCTCGTTTCCGTCGTAGGTGTCGGTGGCCGAGTAGAAATACCGACACAGGAATAAAGGATGCACGCTTGTGCAGGTAGGAGGTGACCAGCCAGTGGGACAGCAGAAACTAGAAACACTAGAGTAAATTAGAACGAGATATATATTGCACAGAATTTATACAATACTTAACTTTTACATAGCTCAGTACTGCAGAATGCTGATACATAGTTGAGCTAGAGGCCTGCCTAGTGCCTAACCGGTAGCCAAGTCTTCACTCGTGCCTATCTGATTCCGAAGTGTTAACTGGTTCCTATCGCAGTCCCAAGTGGACGACGTCATTCAGTGGTGGCCGCGAGCGGAGTTGTCGCAGAGGGCGCTCGTGGCTGACGTCGTAAGAACGCCGCGCCGTGCGTGCATGGCGGCGCGCGGCGAAAGTAGACTTGTGCGACACCACAGTATTACTGTTCCCTTTTCCTTTTCTTTTAGGGGAACGTACTATTAGTAGATAAATGATGCCTAATCTTGTTAATAACTTTTGCCCTGGTGAAGTTTAAGGCGCCCATAGAGGGCATAGACGGCAATAAAATGCAAACTCAGTGTGTGCCGCTGTTAATAAGTGTGCATGAACTTTACTTTCGTGCAACTGAGTGACACATTGTAATATTCAAGAAGACATTATAAACCCATCAGGTGTTCATGATTGTAATCAAAATATGGGTAACATAATATCGACAGACAATTATTCGTTATGAAGGCAGTAAGGTGGTATCGAAAACCATTCTTTCACCTCATTAACCTTTGCCTAACTAATGTCTACGCTTTACATAAAACGAGATATGAGGAGCCTATGAAATTTACTTAATTCATTGCTCGATCATTATTGAGCCTTTATATACTCTATGTACTTACTCAAATGGTTTTCCCATTTAGTTGAAAACAAGAACACCCATTCGTCCCCAATTGTAATGTCCCTCTATGCCTAGTACCATGCTTTGAAGATACCATACAAGTGGAATTACTGTGAAAACGAATAATGGAAAAAGAGACGGAAGGAATTTAAAAAAATGATGCACACAAATCTGAAAGGGAGACACGGAAATCAAGTACTCCGACATAAAAGTACCCCGAAGGAACCATGTGTTCGTCACATCCGCGTCGTTGGTCCTGCTTCACTTTACTGCGAAATGTAATAAGATTGGCCCGTTATTAGATATATTCCTTGGTTCTCGGAAAACATGTTGATATGAATTCAGGCACACGGGGGACTCTTGTCAAACTGTCTGCCGCTTAGTGTTCTCTTCGTGAAAAGCAGATTTGACGATTTCAACGCGATTTGCCAAATTCCAGAGAACGAATTTCGGGTCCTGGACCAGTTGTAAGGTTGGCCACCGCTTCGAATCATTATTGTGACTGGCAGAGTTTGTAACCCTTGTGTAGTATAGCAAATTCACCTGACTAGATACTAGTATCGTAGCCGCTAATGGTTGAAGCACGCCACGCCGCGAGCCTACGCATTAAGGAATAGTTGGTGGACTCGAAAGACGTCAACTATTTTGGTGACACTCTCATTTTCATATTAATTCGCTGCCACATTTCTCTAGCGTAACTGATTAATGTAGATCGCGTTCTTGCTTCATACCGATCTTATTTAGCATTTCATGAACGCGCACTCAGCCTCATAAAATAACTAATGTAGCTTATTTCTCATTTTCCTTCATATATACATATTTATTTAACTGATGCTTTCTTATTTTTCAACATATTTCTATAATATAAAGTATCTTGCATGATAGAAAAATGTAGCATTTGAGTTTTGCGCTTGGCTTGGAGCTGCTTTTCTCTGTATACTGGCCTGTAGTTTGAAGACCACCGACACGAGCTGTGAGTGAGAGGAGACGCAAGCGAGGGGCGAAACTCGCTCTGGGGAGCTGGCACTCGCTATCTCTCGCGGCGACTGGACGGCGCCATTGCTACAGAGGACACTGACTCGGTGATTCGTGCGCGAAGCCACGTCCGCCCACTGGTCCCACTAACACTAACGACGGTCTCCTCATATAACAGTCAGTAAATGGACGAGTGCTTCAAGGCAGTGGAAAAGTACTGAAACCAGGAACTACAGTGTCTACAATTGGCGAGTTTGACTCGCGCGCTACCAAGTGGAGGGGGTCGTCGTCGTTTTCACAGCAAACGGTCACCCTACTGAGGGTGCCGCATTTCACGACACTCTCAACTTCTGGCATCGGAGACTGTTCATCTGCACTCATCTAATCTTTTATGCGTGTGTCCACTTGTGCTGTGAAACAAATACTTCTTTTCACCATCTGATATGATTTCTGTGCACAATGACCGGTGTAGTTTGATGTTCCACATATGGAACTTCACTCCAAGTTTGAGTAAATAGCTGCTCATTCAGAATTAGCCAGTTGAGGAAGTCAGTAGCTTTAACTTTTCATAAATATGGTTTGGGAGGACAGGGGGAGTGATGAACTGAGAGAGGCGGAAGACGTGATGAACAAAGTCAGGAGACAGGAGGTGATGTACAGACAGAGAAGGGGACAGTAATTGGATTAATAGACGATTCAAGTAAATTAATACCCGGAAAACACCGGACTTTCAAGCTTACCTAAATAATTATAAAAAAAAAGCGTAAGTAGAACTTGAAATGTTTATGTCGCTGCAAGTTGTGCAACTTACGAAGAAATAAAAATGAATAAAAAAAATGTAAAAAAGATAAAAAATATCTCGATACTGACTGTGTGTTACTACTTACTGACACAGCGACAATTTTAAAACACAAACTGTTACAAGCGTCCCTTGGGGCTGGACACATATCACAACAGTTGTTGGTTGTCCATACACGACATATTCGTTCGTAATTTACAATGCAAAATAGGGTTACGTTGGCGTGAATGACCGAAACAGCTAGTTTGATTCTAATATGGAGACTTTCCGGTAACGCTAACTCAGATGTGGATGAGATTTCGCAACATAATAGAATATCTCAAAGGTGTCAAGTCCTATATCGCCATATCGAGAAAATTCCAAGAAAAATTGCTCTAAGTTTTAAGGACAGCACATAAATACAACTGATACACTTGTCAGAGAGCGCTGTGCTACAGTATTGTCGAGTAGATGAGGTGATAGCGACGTCGCCTGTCGTGTGAACCATCCAGGTTCGGGCGTAACATCAAGGGATCTTTTTAAAATTATTATTAAGTTATGTTGTGTCTGTTCTTCGGGACATGTACGAGAGACCAGACGCCACTTTTGATCCTGCAGTTATCTATATTCACGGAATGTATGAACCGGGATTCGAACACGGGTCTCGTGCTTTTTGGGCATTTACGTTGGCCCTTATACCACTGGTGACAAAGTGATCACCGTACCTGCCCGTAATTATCAAGTCCGAAAAAACAGACACCACATTATATATATGTGTGTATATAATATATAGTGTATGTGTGTAGCTTATATGCCGATAATGGGCAATGAACCTTTCATCAGTGCGGAGTTTGAATTCCAGTGGGTAGGGAAAAAGTTGGGTATGTGTATCCGATGGGAGGCGAACTTCCGTAATTCCATGCATGGGTGGTGACCGCTGTGCTGTAGGGGTCAGGGAAACTGTCTAGAAACCAGGAGACCGGGATTCTAATCCCGGCTGGGTACACATTTTTCAAATTAATCTATTCGCAGTTAATGACACACATTCCGTGAATTATTATTTATTTGACTATTCCTGACCGTCAGACAATTTTTATGCATTCATAAGGAAAACAGCTGTACCCTGCTTTTCCATGAAGAAATTGGTTCCTCAAATTAACAAGGATTTTTTTTAAACTTTCCACAGATTACAATAGTGTCTAATTTTGCAATGAAATTGTAATTATAACGGCATTTAACGCTTTAGTATGCCTACATTAACTGATAAATGCTTTGGAATTATTCGGAATTTTCAAAAAAGGAAAATATCGAATTAAAATTTGAATTAGCTGCAGCCTTCATTTCACATGTAAAATAAAGTTTTTACGTAGTACTTGCTAATATTTTACATCATTAACTTTATTAAAAATAGTTATAACTTTTTAAAAGCAAATATGTTCTCTCAGAGATAGGATCGAACAGTGAAAATCGACAGAATAGTAGTCATACCGCTGCCTAAGCTATTTCGACAGCCTGCTGCAAATAACTAATTGACTAGTGGCTTGATCATTCTGCGGCAGTAGCAGAAGAAAGCAAACGGAGAGCTTAAGTTCTAAATTTAAAATTTAAGAAATTATTCACGCAGGAGGACCGTACAAATGTACCATTATTTGATGAACGCACGAGCTCTCTAATGGAAGAAATACTAATAGATACTTCCGGTGTAGAGAAATAGCTAAGAGAGCTGAATACAAAAATATCTCCTGGCCCGGATGGAATACCAGTGCGGTTTTACAAAGAGATTCCGGCGTCATTGACCCCTTACGTAGCTTCCATTTATCACGAATCTTTAATTCAGCGGAAAAGTTGGTAGTGATTGGGAAAAAAGCGGAGGTGACTCCCGCTTATAAGAAAGGAAAGAGAACTGACCCACATGATTACAGGCCAACATCATTGACATCAATTTCCTGTAGAATTTTGGAGAATTTTCTCATTTCGAACATAGCAAATTATTTTGAGACGGAAAAGCTTCTTTCTACGAATCAGCACGGGTTTAGGGAACATCGTTCATGTGAAACTCAGCCTGCCCTTTTCTCACATGACATCTTGCGAGTCATGGATGATGGGCAACGCAAAGGCATTAGACGCGGTGCCACACTGCAGACAGCTGAGGAGGATACGATCATATGGTATAGATTCACAGATTTGTGACTGGCTGGAAGACTTCCTGAGTAATAGAACCTAGTACGTTGTTCTCCACGGCAAGTGTTCATCAGATACGAGTATGTCGTTAGGCTTGCCCAGGGGGAGTAAGATATGACCGCTGGTATTTTCTATCTGTATAAATGATCTGATGACAGAATAACTTGTAATTTGCGGATATTTTCTAATGATGCTGTGGTGTATGGGAAGGTGCCGTCTTCAATTGACTGTAACAGCATACAGGATGACTTAGACAAAATTTCTAGTTGGTACGACGAATGGCAGCTCTCAATGTAGAAAAATGTTAGATGGTCCGCATGAGTAGGAGAAACAATCCCATAACGGTCGAATACAGCATTAATAGTGAGCTTTTTGATGCAGCCGCGTCGTTCAAATATCTAGGCGTAACATTGCAGAGCGATATGAAATGGGACGAACATGTAAGGACAGTTGTAAGACGGATAGCCAACTTCGGTTTCTTGGGAGAATTTTGGGAAGATATACCTCATCTGTAAAGGAGACCGCGTATAAAACGCTTGTACGACCACGTCTTGAGTATTGCTCAAGTGTTTGGGACCCGCAGCAGATCAGTTTAAAGGAAGATATAGAGGCAGTTCAGAGGCGAGCAGCTAGATTCGCTACTGGTAGGTTCGACCAATGCGCGAGTGTCACGGAAATGCCGCGGGAAGTCAATTGGGGACCGCTGGAGGAAATGATCTTTTCTAGAAATTCTGTTGAGGAAATTTAGAAGGTCGGAATTTGTAGCTGAGTGTAGAACGATCTTCCTGCCGCCTACTTACATTTCGCGTAGTGATCACAAATACAAGACAAGAGAAATTAGGTCTCGTACGGAGGCATATAGGCATTTTTTCCCTCGTTCTACTTGGGAGTCGTATAGGTTAGGAAATGCCCAGTAGTGATGCAGTGTACTCTGCAACACGCACCTTACGGTGGATTGCAGAGTACGTACGCAGACGTGCATGTATCAGCAGGCAGCCGGCCCTGTGTGGGTCGTGCACTCGGCGCCAAACCGGCGGCCGGCGCCGCGCCACGTGACGCGCCGCGTGTGATGCCCGCCACCGCTGCCTCCACCACACAGCCGCCCGCCCGCCTGCAGTCTGCCGCGCCGCGCTGCGCCGGGCCGCGCCGCTCTCCCTGCAGCCGCGTAGCACCTGCTGTCGGCCGCCAGGGTAAGCGCTCGCCGCACACACCCTCTCTGTGCACGCCTGACGCTACACGGCCCGCTCATTCGCTCCGGTGCCTGTGCAGTCCTGTGGAATGCTATGTAACAATCGCAGATCAGAAATCGGAGCTACCTGTTTATTTTTAACTGAATGTTATTTTTATTATTCTCGCAAGACCGGTTTCAACAGACTTGCCACTTATTACCGGGACCTTATCTAACTCTTATGCATGACCTAACATTGCGCGTTAACATTCCCTGGGCCCATCGGACGCGTTGTATCTAATACGAGGATTTAAATGAAAACATGTTTTTTACGGATATTCTCATACCTCAATATATTTTTCTAAGGTTTAGGAGCAAAGTATAGGAGGTCAGTGGCAATATTGTACAGTTTAATTCAGTTGAAGAGTATGATTTTAATCCTGAATTAAATTACGATAACTGAAGCATGAGATGCCAACTGTTCATAAATTGGTGGTCTTGGCACTGGCAAAGAATCGAACATTACACATAAAAACATTACAGCAATTTTTGTACACCACACTGCTGTAGTCATCGCGCACGTTTTCTGTATTTTCTATTTACTATTTCAGTTCTTTATTTATTTAGTTTACACGCTTCTTTTTTCTACGTTTTAGGCATCTTCCTATATCATCCACCAATTTCTGAACAGGCTTTTCATTTTAGACTGAGGAGCTTTTGCTCCATAGCATATCATTTGGAGCAATATACAACTTCCAAGTTTCGCCGATTATTTGTCGTGAGATTTTATTATTTAGATCTTCTTCGTAACCACTACATCATCCTTCATCCAAAAACGTTGCATGACTTCCTGAAGAACAATTAAAGTAGAAGTTATGTCTGAAAGGAAATCGCCACATTTACCTATCCGTTGAATAACAACTAATTCATAATTTCGCCTTGAAAAGCATACGCTTTCTGGATTGTTACTCTTTTATTTATTTATTTTACATGTATATTATGGCATCCCGTCTGAAAAATAGTAACATCAATATATAACCTCAATGCAGCCTTCTTTCATGAAGTGTAAGTACATAACTGCTCTTCATGATATTGTTTAGTGTTACAAATAACCTTTACTTTTCTTCGCAATGAGTATCGAATGTCAAACAATACTGCTATGTAGCAAACTCCTACACTATTTTTGGACTGCGTCACACACCCATAACCATCCACTGCGATATTTCGCTTCGTACAGCACTTCGTACAGCGTGATATCCTGCCTCACATTTGTTCAAACGTTTGTTAAACTTAATGAACTTACATACTACTTATAAACTAACAAACAATAAATACAACAGAAACATTTATGCCCGAGGGAGAATTCGAACCACCGACGGGGAACAGCCTCGCGCATCAATGCGCTCGGCCATTCCACCGCGGCGCTGACATTTGAAAACCTCTAAGTACTAACAAAATATTTTCTGAGATCATAACAATGTATATGTGTGACAGTAAAATATTCTATGAACTCCAACAAATTGGTACTGATTACAATCCAATCTAATTTAATGACACTTTGATTTAAACCACAGGATTAATCAGACCCAGGTTATGTAACTGTGTGGCATACAGAAGAAAATGTAACTGGCTATTAAACTAATAGCACAGAGTTCCACGAGTATCTACGATGTGTTAAATGTATATATTGAGCATACCTGATCCGTTGCGAATCGATTTTAAGTCTTCCATATACCAATTAAAAATTAAAATTGCTACCCAGAGCATTAGACCCAGGGTATGCATACTGAAGTTAAATCTAATCAAAAATATAGACATATAAAATTAACACATGATACGATAATGACAGCAAGATTCTCGAAACCGACCATCTAAACCGAATAAGAAAAATTGTTTTGTGTTTAGTCTCTGAAAATCCAGTTGAATTTGACAGTAGCCGTAGCATTCATGAATTTAACCCTATCGATACCAGCTAGAGTACCCCATCTTACTCTAAAACTAGTTTACCGGTAAGGTTTATCAAACTAATGAAACTCTTTCAGCATTCTCATCAGTCTTCGTGATTTGAAGACCACAAATTATTTAACAGTGGCTTAGTATCCTTTCGGAGCGTTTCTGTGAACTAGATGCCATAAACCGTTTTTTATGGAACCATTCTGTTAAAACTAAACTACTGTCCAGTCTTATTACCTTATCCTTTCTCGAAAATGTGTTTATTGACTACTACCATGGCATCTACCGGAATCCACCATACTTTCCCTATGTATAGCAGTATGCTCCGCCTTTCTCGCTCATCCTATTAAATACGAGCAAAGTACTACTCGTATGTGAAGTATTCGTCATACATAAATGGTGACCATTGGAGCCGAACTGTTGAGCAGTAAATGTGTGGTAATAATTATTCAAGTGTGTGTATTTGGAAGTTATGTAGCGAACGACTATATTACTAGGCAGGACATTGAACTGCACCCTTCTGCAATAAGAATTTTTTAACCGAATAATCGTCAGCAGATAAGAATTCCTTATTTACGTTATCAACCTAAGGATCAGACCCAATAACTACTAAAAATTGTGGCTCCATAAACTTTAAAATACTTACATATCCAATAAAAGGTAGATCTAGATAAAGTGGATCTTTGCATGAGAATCGAAATAGATGACTGTGCATCAGTCCTGTTTGTTTTTTATTTATTGAAAAAAAATCATTTCCATTTCATTTTTAAAACTGTAATTATTCTGTCCACTGCAAGGTTAGCAATTTTGCATGAAACAAAAACTTGACAACGAGAATCTGATGTCATGGGGCAGCGGAAGTCATGTAATAAATCAAAATACCACTGAGAATTTTCGTATGACTACCTCACGCAGAAATTATAACTGTTTACTGGAACTTAGGTTTCCAGACGTATGACGTGTTACAAGAGGTTCCGAAGACATTTTGAACATCCTACAACTTAAAACACTCTCAACTTCAGTTTCTTCATCAGATAATTTAAACGTCACATTGCACCTTTGGCTACAGTTGTAGAAACGGATTCTACTCTAGAAGAATGTCGGTGGCAAAATTTCGTCCTGGTGCTTTTCTTTGCAGATGAATTAAACTCTTGTGATTGACATTCAGGCCTCTGGTATGCGTAAGCTTTCTTCTTTGCATTAGTTATTTCCTTCTTAAACAGTCTGCTGTCCAGTAGTTACAAGTGATGATACTGATTGATAACACAGAGACAAAAATGAGAATGATGACCAGTGGATACACAGTAGCAACCCTTTGCAACTTCCCGAATAATGCAAGGCTCTGTTTTCAGTAAATTAATATCATCATTAATTATTATGGCCACTGTACACTCAAACCGTCCTAGTAAGTACCTGTACAATCCATTTCGATAGTTATCATGGGATCCTAGTTAAGTAAGAAGAAGACGAGCACGCTTTCAGTATTGTGTTGTACTGCTACGTTATTTGTATTCAAGATCACCCTTTCCATCCCCTAGTACCCAAGATCTCCTGGGCATCATGTTACACAGATGCGCTGCTTAAATTCAGCCTCACCCTCCCCCCTCCTCCATCACTTACGCGTTTTCCGTGGATCACAGATGCTCTACATATATTCAAGTTATTGGTCCTCATCCCCACACTCTGCTACCAATGGCCTTTCTGGGTATCAAGTTGCACAACGGTACTCCATAATTTCTACACCATCAAGTTGCTACAGACCTGCCTGCGAATAAGAGACGATCCAATACCGGATACGTGATCACTGGGCACTTACGAACGTCATACTGAAGGTCACTCCCCCAATCCACTTAAATTACTATCAGTCATACGTCACAATATGTTTACACACCTGCCAGTTAAGAATCATATTGTACAAGGACAGCATAAAAATGAATGTTTGTAAATCTGTCGGACCAAACTGCGTGGTCATCAGTCCGGAGCTGACAAACTACTTAAACTAAGGTTAACTAATCTAAGGACAAATACACAAACCCATGCCCCAGGGAGGACTCGAACCTCCGACGGCGAGAAACCGCGCGCTCCGCAGCGAGGCGCCTAAGACCGCTCGGCTACTCCACCACGGCAAAAATGAATGGAATAATGGCATTCATGCCCCTCCGTCCACCACCCATTTTATTATTTGGGGCCGGCCGCGGTGGCCGAGGTGACTGAGGCGCTCCAGTCACGGTCAGCACGGCCACTACGGTCGGGGGTTCGAATTCCCCTTCGGGCATGGATATTTGTGCCGTCCTAGTTCGTAAGTAGTTCATAAGTAGTTTGTAAGTTTAGGGACTGATGACTCCGTAGTTAAGTCCCATAAGCTTTACAAACATTTGAACATTTTTTATTATTTGGGAAATTGCATGAGAGTCTACAATCTGTAGCTGTATAACACTGGAAGAGTACTATCATGTACCTATGTCCGTAAACCTGTTGGACCAAATTGCTATGGTCATCAGTTTTTAGACTTACAAACTAATTAACCTAAACTAACTTAAGGACAATACATACACTCTTGTTCCAGGGAGGACCTCCGACGGCGAGCAATCCCGTGTTCCGCAGCAAAGCCCCTTAGAGCGCTTGGCCACTCCACCGCGACTATCATGTACGGTATGTTATAATTACTTTCAATTGTGGTAATATGTTATGAGATAGTCACAAGTCGTCTTATGGAGTTATAGCACTTAACTTGTCTATCGCTTTGTCTCGCATTGCATTTTACCAGCTTCTTTACAACTAAGATACTACAAATTTACACGTACTCTGCTCTTTATTTAAATTTACATTCTTAATTTCTTGCAAGGAAACAGTAAGGATGAGCGTGATTACTAGAAAGTTATGATGCACGTTTTGTATACTTGTCAATCAGTTAGCTCTGTTGTTATCCCATGCCAGGATATGCTATGAATCAATGACTGAGCCATAAATTACTCAGTGCCATTCAGATAACTATAGTATAAATACCATGGAGCGGTACCCGCATAATTTTGCAGAAATGACTGACAAGCACGTTGGGTATTGGGACGCCCATTGCAATGCACTTGCTGCTAAACTGCTGTACATGAAATAGTTCCTAACAGATATTTTCCAACATGATGAGTGTTTATATCTATTGACAAATGTCCGATAGTGGTTCCTTGAAAAGAAGAAATTGTGGACCTGGCAACATTAGGACCGCACCACTCGCAAATCCGATTTCGAAGAGTAGGTCTTGGAACTTGTTGCAGCGGACCGCATTACAAGTACTCTCCGTAATGTTGCTCGCCTTCGGGGGTTCGAGTCCTCCCTTGGGCAAGGTTGTGTGTGTTGTCCTTAGATTAGTTTACCTTAGTTTAAGTATTTTGTAGGCTACGGACGGATGACCACGCAGTTTGGTCCGATAGACTTACAAACATTTGAACATTTGATTTCCTCCAAAAATGTTCAAATGTTTGTAGAGTCTATGGGACTTAACTACGGGGTCATCAGTCCCTAAACTTACAAACTACTTACGAACTACTTACAACTAAGGACGGCACAAATATCCACGCCCGAGGGGGGATTCTAACCCCCGACCGTAGTGGCCGTGCAGACCGTGACTGGAGCGCCTCAGTCCCCTCGGCCACCGCGGCCGGCTCATTTTCTCCGTATTGCACATAAATTTGGCACTGTACACATTAGCTTGTGGCGAGTACTCCAAAAGCTATTTCAATTTTTTGTAACTATCTTGCGTGGGGTCTTCACAGGTTATTCGAGTGTAGCTTGGAGCAACATAAAGACCGTTCCATCAAAAGCAGATCACAGAAACAGACAATATCGCAATTTTATCTGAAACCGTTATGCCTATGTCTTCGCTAGTTTGATCACGCTAATCTCAAAATCTACTACATGAATTTTGATGTGGTTTCCACAATTTAACTGAGAAATTACTGACGCAACATCAAGGCTTGTTCAAAATCGGATTAGGGAAATAATATATTTGGTTGTGTAGAATACTATTATTAAGCACTGTTAATGTCGTCTATTTGGACCCGAAAATCTTTCGCACTATAAGACGAATTGGCGTGGGATTTTTACAGGTAACTAAACGTAGCTTGGAACAACATGTAGACTTCGTTTCATTTAAATCAGATCAATTCAACGAAAGATATCGTAATTTAACATAATGTAAAACTGTCGTGACTGTCTATTTGAAGACGCTAATCTGAATACAGCTAGATGGAGTTTCATGAGGTTTTCACAAGAAAATTCATCTTGTGGAACATCGATGGGGCTTTATTTGATAGCCGGCCGCGGTGGCCGCGGTTACTGTGGCGCTCCAGTCACGGTCTGCACGGCCACTACGGTCGGGGGTTCGAATCCCCCCTCGGGCGTAGATATTTGTGCCGTCCTTAGTTGTAAGTAGTTTGTAAGTTTAGGGACTGATGACCCCGTAGTTAAGTCCCATAAGCTTAACGAAGATTTGAATATTTGAACTTTATTTGATGAAAATCGGGTCAAGGATAAAACGGCATCGTTATTTAAAACTATCATCGTGTCTATTTCAACATACTAATTTCTAACGAAATGTCCTGGAAGTGTTATAAGATTGATTGCTACACAATATTCGCCACGATGAGTCGCATAAAGAAACATATATAAGACTTCCTAATTTTACTTAGCATTCAGCTTGTAAAGACTTCATCAAGATATACCCCCTCCCCTCTCTCTATCTCTCTCTATCTCTCTCTCTCTCTCTCTCTCTCTCTCACACACACACACACACACACACACACACACACACACACACACACACGCACACACACACACACACACACACACAAACACTCGCGCGCGCGCGCCAGCGCGCGCACGCGCGCGAACGCACGAACGCACACACTCATAAACGCGCGCGACTGCCATCTCCAACCCTTGTGGTGAGACTGCAGCCTGCGACGAATTGTGGAGGCAACAGTCGGAGATGAATTGGCAGTTAGAGGTTAGAAGGAAGGGATGCATGTTGTGAGTGCAGAAATACACTTATCCTTCTAAGACTATGCGATCAGTCTTCAAAGGCCAGAAAACGGAGCAGTGTGCGGATGAATGAAAGGTGGAGAGAGAGTCTTGCGTACCGTCACACAGGGTGATTTCTGACAGTTTTGAGATTATTTTCACTATAACTTTCGTAGGTTATGCCAAATTGCGTTGTTTTTTTTATGGAAGTTGTGGGTTGTATGTATAAACAATAAAATATCGTAGAAAGAGAACGTCTACGTGCATCTGGTTTTGCCTGAGACAGACAACTAAAGTGTCCGAAATCAGCCCATGGAGTGGGATGGTTTCGGACACATGTGCATTTTCAATATCTGTCCGGTGTTTCGAAGTGTATTGGGTGATTTCGGACATAAATTGACTTTTTTTTCTACTTTCTTTCTGTTTGATTTTAGTGACTTTTAACATATTTTAAGGATGTTCGTCATTATAATAAGGGATAAGGACAGATATACGAAATTTTGTTGATTGAAGACTTTTCTATGTGTTAATTTGCCACACTGAATATCTCGACCTATTTTCTTTAAAATTTCCGGGTCATCATTTCACTGATCTTGAACACCTTTCTTAGTTTTACACATTTTCGGCAATGTCCAAATCCCTCACAAAGTACACAATTTCGAAAAAAACCTCCGCTACTATGAAACTTTACACAAAACTCGTAACAAACTGGTACAAAACTTCTCACAGTGGTGCAGCCTACTGATACCGTTGGCAACTGACGCTACAAATTTTTCCGCCACTCGCAACAACGGAAAGTTTCCGCCCCATTACACTGCGTGAACTTTTGACAATGAGACTGTCCGACTGATTATTGCGTCGGTAAACAATCGATCAGAACGCGGTAGCACGGGAGGCGGGAATTACAGTCTGGTGCATAAATTAAGCAGCGCTCGGAGGTGCAGATTAGCACTAATTCGTTGCTATGCAGCGGCAAAGAGAAGGTAAACCAAATCGTCCGAAATCACCCCGGTGTCCGAAATCACCCCGTTTGACGGTATGTTCAGGATTGGAAGGTGTGTGTGTGTGTGTGACAGGAGAGGTAACATGGAAGGGAGCGGTGGTGGAGGGCGAGAACTAGCGAAGTCTAAGGCCTCGAGAAGTAAAGGGACGTAGGATATACTGCATGGAGCTATATAGCCTGTGTCAGATGGATCCTTCCTACCTAAACCAGCTTCTCTTAATTGTGTCGGTGGGAACCTGTGCAATTAAGAGCTGGTGTTGGTATGAAAGATCCGTATGACACAGGCTGTGTAGCAAAGTGAACCACATGCTGTAGGGCTGCATGTTCTGCAAATGGTTGGTCAAGCTGTCTCCTAGCCACAATTTGTCGATACCCATTCATCCTCGCTACTTGCCATGTTCGCGTGCATAGATGCCTAGTGGCTGCAGGTCAGTTTGAAGATGAGATGACTGCTTTCATAGGTTGCCGTGCCTTTGTTGAATTAAGACATGCCTACGACAGGACTGGAGTAGGTGGCACTGGGATGACGAATATGACAGCGGTATGAGCCATAGGGCTATAGGGGTTGGGAGATAGATTGGAGTAGGGGCAGACAAGGACATTACATGTGGCTGGTGGGTGTCGGTATACAACAGTTGTAGGTGTTGGTGGGATAATGGTTAATGTAGTCCTCATTATAGGCATAATCAAAGGTGGGTGGAACGTTGGTAGAGAATGTTGTAGTATAGTTCCAGACGTGAGTCCCACAGTCTCAGGACTAACAGCAGTGTATCGTCGATTTCGATTTTTTTTTATTTGACTGGTGGGCATTGCGCTGCACATTGCCTTCCATCAGTTGAACAGTTATAATTTGAATCCTGACAATTGAGAGTGTTTGTTCTACATGTTAATTACGTATAAATGTTTCAAACTCTTATGTTTCACTCGGCTAGCATCAGGAGTTCCATCATGCGCAAACTGCTGTATGTATTTTCTTAACAGTATGCAATATTATCACAACATTCTGCAATTTCTTTACACTGGTACAGTTACTGTACTCTTATGAGGTGCGCCGTCAGCTGAGCGAAATTCCCGTTCATCTAGAGAGGGATCATGCACGTTGTGAACGGGGAGAAGTAGCTATGAAAGTATTCATATTCACTGCATTCACAATGAGGTAATGGTTATAGCATTAGTCACACTTCTTATGTACAACATTGTTCTACCTCGTTGGAGATGTTGTGTGGTTTCTTTGCTGTGTCAGAGGCTGTGACTCTGAAAATAAACTAACATATTTGTTTCGGTGCTGTTGGTTAGGTAGCAACATAAAGAAAGTTTCTGGTGTCAAAGACAAGTAGTTATATGAAGAAGACAGGATTCTCAATTATGCACTGTCGCGTTTGAGGTGGAATGAATTGGTCTGACCTCTGGGCTGAGTTACTAAATCAGATTTAGTGGCGGAGTTATGTAATACTGATTTTGATACCCTTTATTTTATTCAATTTACTTAGAAAAACACAGCATTTGGTCGCAAATAAATCTGTTTATTAATTACAGGTTTATTTCGGCTAGGTAAATATGGTAAGACATAGATTTCGGAACCAGGTTTTAAACTGTAAAACATACCCAGGGGCAGATATAGACTCTGACGATAATTTATTGGTCATGAACTATAGGGTGAAACTGAAAAAACTGCAGAAAGGTAGGAAAATAAGGAGATGGGACTTGGATAAATTGAGGAAACCTGCAGTTCTTGAGAATTTCAGAGGGATCTTTAGGCAACAATTGACAGAAACGGGGGGAAATAAAACAGTAGAAGAGGAATGCGTAGCTTTGAGAGACGAAATAGTAAAGGCAGCAGAGGACAAAATAGCTAGATAGGCAATACCTACAAAATATCCTTGGATATCACATGAAATACGAAATTTAATTCATGAAAGCAGATAAATTAAATATTCAGTAAATGAGACAGGCAAAATAGAGTACAGACGACTAAGAAATGAGATTGACAGAAAGTGCAAAATAGCTAAGCAGGAATGGCTAGAAGGCAAATGCAAATCAGTAGAAGAATGTATAAATAGTGGAAAAATAGATACCGCCTACGGGAAGGTGAAAGAGACTTTGGAGACAAGAAATGCAGCTGTATGAATATAAAGCACTCAGGCGGAAAACCAGTTCTCAGCAAAGAAGGGAAAGCTGAAAGATTGTATAGAGGGGCTCTACCAAGGAAATGAACTTACAGATAATATTGTAATAAGAAAATAGATGAAGATGAAATAGGAGATACTACACTGAGAGAAAAATTTGACAGAGCTCTGAAAGACCTAAGTCGAAACAAGGCCCCAGAAGTAGTTGACATTCCCTCTGAATTACTAAATTCTCTGGGACAACCAGCCTTGACAAAATTATTTCACGTGGTGCGTAAGATGTATGAGGCAGGCGACATACCCTCGGACTTTAAGCAAAATTTAATAATCCCCATTCCAAAGAAATCAGGCGCAGACAGGTGTGAAAATTACAGAACTATCAATTTAATATCTCATGGTTGCAAAATTTTAACACTAATTACTTACAGAAGTATGCAAACGCTGGTAGAAGCTCACCTTGAAGAATATCAGTTTGGATTCAGGAGAAAAGTAGGAACACGGCAGGCAATACTCAATTTATGGCTTTTCTTAGATGATAGATTAAGGAAAGGCAAACCAATATTTCTAGCTTTTGTAGATTTGGAGAAAGTTTTGTCAATGTTGATTGAAATACACTCTTTAAAATTCTGAAATCATCAGGTGTAAAATATATGGAAGGCAAGGTTATTTACAACTTGTACAAAAACCAGACAGCGGTTATCAGTGTTGAAGGTCATGAAGGGGATGCACAGCTTGGGAAGGGTGTAAGAGAGGGTTGTAGCCTTTCTCCAATGCTATTTAATTTGTACATTGAGCAAGCTATAAAGGAAAGCAAGGAGAAATTTGGAGAAGGAATTAAAGTTCAGGGTGAAGAAATAAAAACATTGCGTTTTGTCGATGACATTGTAATTATGTCAGAGACAGCAAAAGACCTGAAAGAGCAGTTGAACGGAATGGACAGTGTGTTGAAAGGTGCGTATGAAATGAACATTAACAAGAGCAAAACGAAGGTTATGGAGTGCAGTCTAAGAAAATCTGGCGATGCTGAAGGAATTAGATTAGGGAACGAGACAGTTAAGGTGGTAGATGAGTTATGTTACTTGGGCAGTAAATCAACAGTCGACGGTCGCAATATAGAGGATATGAAATGCAGAATGGCAAGGGGCAGAAAAGCGGTTTTGAAAAAGATAAACTTGTTAACATCGAATATTAATTTAGGTGTAGGGAGGTCCTTTCGGAAGGCATTTGTGTGGCGTGTGGCCTTGTATGGGAGCGAAACATGGACCTTAAACAGTGTGGACATGAAGAGGATAGAGGCTTTTGAAATGTGGTGTTACCGAAGAATGCTGAAAATTAGGTGGGTGCATCGCGTAAGTAATGGAGAGGTATGGAACAGAATTGGGGAGAAAAATAATTTCTGGCATACCTTGACTAAAAGAAGAGATCGATTGGTATAAAACATTCTTAGACATCAAGGAATTGTAAATTTAGCAATGGAGGGAAGTGTGTGGGGTAAAAATCGCAGAGAGAGACCAAGAGGTGATTACAGTACTCAGGTCGAAATGGATGTAAGTTGCAAGTCTTATGAGGAGTTGAAGAGGCTTGCTCAGGATAGAGTAGGGTGGAGAGCTGCATTATACTAGTCTCCGGACTGAAGACCACAACACAGACACAAAACTAGCCATCGTCAAAGGCATATCGTAGGAATGTTCCGCAAGCTGCAGTTTAAATTCAATACTTGAATTTAAACGGCAGCATGCGAAACATACCTACGACATGACACTGTTGATGGCTAGTTACCTATCAGAAATCGATCTGTAATTAATAAACAGATTTATTGCAACCGATCGCTGTGTTATTCCAAGTAACTATATTTACGGTCGCTGTGCACAACAGTCCAATGATGGATTCAAACATAATTTATTCAATTTGCCTGTGGCGTTATTTGAACATCCCAACATTCTCCAGTCCGAAAGAGATCACCTTAGCTTCAGAAGGTACACAAATACCAAGCTCTTTCGGTTGAGAAACTATTCGCCATTAACGTGTTATACTGAACGGCGGAACCGTCAGACAGAAAGTAACGTATTTAGTCATGGTGTACGTTATTGATAATGGTGCGTATACATATGTAAAAAAACGAGAATTATAAATGGAAATGTCAGTAATAATGAAATGGGAGCATAATGGCAGACAGTAACTCCATGCAGGCTCTTGACATGTTCTTCTTATGTAAGGGGATGGGAGCACCATTTCTAAGGCCGGCATTCCAATTACCAATCTTGTGTAATAACATATTCTGCTATGTAACATATAGCTACTATTGCTGCTAATGGCGCTGGGTATTGACGTTAACATGGCTAAATCCTATAAACTGACGGAATAGGTGATAAGGATGAATTAGAAAGTTACTAAAACTGTCTGCTGTTTGTGCTCTTTAGAGGTTGAGTTTAACACGGGACTATGTCAGCGTTATTGTTATTTAGCTTTAAACCTTGGACAAACGATTCATCTTAACACAATCTGTGTGCAATAGCTGATTTTTCTGATCTTGCTCTGTGGTTACGTGTTGCGACCCTATTTTTCACGGTCGCACAATGTCCTTTCAAGAAAAATGTATTTGATGGCGCATATGAATTTCTCATTTCTTTTTAGTAATATATTTACCCCCAATTTAGTTTGTGCACGAGTGTTTTACCTCAATAGTTCACTTGAAGTTTCTGAGTAGGGGCACATAAGTTAAAGGTGGAGGTGTTATGGTTGTGGATAGGCCCTTAGCGCCAGAATAACTGTAAAACAGTTAAACACAAAACGAGCAAAACCAGGAAATGAATTGAAAGGAGACAAACTAGATAAACTGTTTGTGCAGCTAAACTAAAATACAAGAAAGGTGTTGCATTTCAAGAATTTAAAGTTGTCTTCAAAAGGAAAAAGCTGCAGAAGTAGTTAAAACAGATTAGCAAATAATTATGGTTGCCTGATTACAATTATAAAAGAGACGAGCAATCCACTGTGTAACACGTAGCCTAAATTCTTAGACCAGAGTCCAAACCAATCACAAAATTTCGAAACTCGCCTTATACTTGCATAGGCATCACAGAACAGGAATGCGGCCTCCCGTTGAAGTAAAAATGCGTGTGTTAGGGGACGGTGCTCGATCCGCAGGCGGCTCACCTGTATTTATCCGGCAGGAGGAGCGCCACTCTTGATCATTTGCTTTCACCGATATCCTTTGTCCCGTGTATAGAGCGGCTATATCCTACGAAGAGACAGAGGCATGAAAACGAAATTATAATAAACTTTTGCTGTAAAAAAGCTTGCGATATTATTATTACTCAAGATGATAAAACATTTTGTTCAAAGGGAATCTGGTCACTGCAACATTACTTAATACTGAAAAGATTGTTTTATATGGAAGTCAATAACTGCAAACGGGTCTGCATGGGACTAGTGAAATACATTCCTCCCTGGAATGCAGTAAGTCGAGAACAGGACTTCAGATACTATACACGAGGAATGAGTTTACATCTGTCACGGGTGTTTTATATCATACAGGTACTTATTTTCTCGCTCCTCTCTTAGTACATCGCCCTTCCCCTCATCTCTCGCCTCCTCTGCCATCTCTCTGTTAATCTCCGCCCCCCTTCCCTATTCTCTCTGCCAATTTCTTCAACTCCAACTCCAAATGTTCAAAATGTTCAAATGTTTGTATAGCTTATGGGACTTAACTACGGGTCATCAGTCCCTAAACTTACAAACTACTTATAAACTAGCTAGCACTAAGGCCGGCACAAATATCCATGCCCGAGGGGGGATTCGAATCCCCGGCCGCGGTGGCCGTGCAGACCGCCACTGACGCGCCTCAGTCCCCTCAGCCACCGCGGCCGGCAACTCCAACTCCTCCCTTCCGTCTCATTCGTTCATCTCCTCCCGCCCACGCTTCCACTCAATATGTAGGACATCTCTCTCTCTCTCTCTCTCTCTCTCTCTCACACACACACACACACACACTAATGGCCAAACGAGGACTGAGTTTTTTTTTTTTTTAGTTTTTTTTTTTTTTTTGAGTTTTTTGCAAGGTACGCGTAGCCATGAACCATACAAAACTTTATGTAGTCAGTGACAGTTCTCCTAGTTTAAAAATTCATAAAGATCGGCAGAAAAGTATGGATTTTGTCACCGTCCATAAGTACAGAACCTTACGCCATGCACCGAAATTTTATGAAGACAGTGATCATTTTGTTCTAAAGTACAAATGTTAAAATGCTTGTAACCCTAAGGACAAAACTGCTGTGGGCATCGATCCATAGACTCACAAACTACTTTAACTTACGCATAGGACAACACACACACACACACACACACACACACACACACACACACACACACTAATGGCCAAACGAGGACAGGAACCTTCGGTGCGGACAGCCGCCCACTCTGTAGCATAACGGCTTAGACCAGGCGGTCATTCCGCGTGGCTAAACAGTTTTGGGAAAAAGATTAATGTTTCTGCCTTTTATGTGTTATCCATTGTTTCAACACCATTATGGTCACAGAGCGTCTGAATATCTAATTTCGGCCAGTTTACCTATTTAATGTAGGACCAAACAAGTTCAAAATAATTATCTCAGTCACAAATTTTATTCATGTACTAGCTTATATGCCCATGCATCGCAACGGTTGTTGAAGAGGGACCAGTGTATATAATGTCTTTTAGGGTTCCAGACCAAGGTCAGCAAAAAAGTGAATCCTTGTTGGGTCGCTCTGTCAAAAACGTCAGTTCTCCTAGCCAAGAAGTCAAGTTTAAGTAGAAGTCATTGTCGAGAACGATGAATGTTCATACAGTTTTTCATACAAAAATTGAAATTAATTCATGTCTGTACTCCGGAACAATGTAAATTCAGTGTGGGTTTGTGTTGATAAAGGCTGAGGTGTGTAATTGTCAGTCTGGAATAAACTTCGGAATACACTTCTATCGTTGAGATGACACATAGTAATAACAGCGACATGTATTGGTTCTGTGGTCTACTACTAAACTGTTTTTCTCTTACAGTAAGCGTATGCTGAATTATTAGAATGTTGCAGTGTTGCACTGGGGACAGTGTAGTTATTCTGTATGCAATGCTCCATATTATCGAAAAGTCGACGAATACTGAAAGTCTATTGATTCAATCAACAGAGTAGTTCGTGTCTGTTTAAATAAGACGTCATGGTGGTGTCAATGTCTGATAAAGTAAGTCTGGGTAGTCGTTGAAGGAATGAAATATAGTTGTATTTCCAGTGAATTGTCTTGACTGTGTTAGCAGCATCGGCCACTCTTTTAGCTAATACATTTCCTCAAGTCCTGCAGTGATTACTTTGTAAAACACGAAGATGAAATCGATCTCTTGTAATAGAACTATATATTTAGATGTCGGATTATAACTCAAAGTACAATTGTCTCAGCAAAAGAAGACGTCTTTCTCTATCTTGATGTTGTCCGCACCAGAAGTAAGTAATTACAAATTTTAATCATAATCTTGTACCGAACAATTATGAAAGCAGGGAGGTTTCTGATGAGTTTGTCGCTCGCGTGTGTATATTACCTCTAGTGGCAGGCACAGAGCAGAAATATCTCTGGATTGAGCATTCAGATGCGCAGAATAGATTTTCTGTCTTCAACATTAAGGTGGAAATATCACCTGATATTGGGAAAAATCTACTAATCCATCACTTCATCTTGGTCCTTTTTTGTTTAGTTAAGACGGATGGTTATGTCCAAATGGCCCTTTTAGTGACGCTTCCTCAACTTTCTTGTTGCTTCTGTGACACATTTATTTAGATAATATTTTTGTTATGGGGTTGCTCTGCGAAAAGGAGGTGGGGCCTCTTTGCACCCAATGCGGTACAAACCAATAACCAATCCTAAGAGCACATAAATGTGTGGAAAGAGTGGATTTGTCTATCACTTGGTAATTCCAGCTTAATGTTGAGAAGATGCACAGAAGACAATGCTCATTCCACAGATATTTCTACTCTATGTATAATTTAGTGCTTATACCCGTCGAAAGATGCACTTCATTTCTTTCCATGACATTGCAAAGCACGTGGGATACAGTTACGAAAAAAAAATTTGTGTCCTACCTGGGAATATGTTTACTTGCAGTGGCAGCGGTTTAGTTTGCTATTGTTGGCAACGAAGTATTCGCTTTAGGAGGATCATTAACTTAATGACCAGAACAGCATAAATTATTTATTTCATCGTGAACATACAGAATTATTCCCCTTATTCTACATGACTTATTTTTGAAAAAGCATTCAATGACCGTTGCCAACATCAGCACACAATGTCGCCGCCATTAATAAAAATCTATCCCTTCGTGTAGTGTATTACACCATAGTTATGAGAATGAAAGAAATGTAGCAACGCCATAATTAATTATTTGGTGTACTATGTAAATAACGTCGCCTCACTTTGTCCTTTCCTGTACTATGGCATTTTCGAGGCATTCCTAAGCAGAATGCACTCAAAACGTAATGAGGATAAACCGAAATCAGAAAGGGAACAACATAAATTCCATGTTGCTTGCAAAGAATTATTATATAAATCAGAGCATCGATAGACGCGAAGGAATGTCGTTATGTTTTCAATTCAAATGATACCCGCGGAAAGAAGCTCTTTTTTTCTTGGCATTGCAAGGCATGAGGGATACAGCTAGTAAAAAAAATGTTTTTCTGTGCCATACCTGGGTTAAATTTTACTTGCAGTGGCAGCGGTTTAGTATCTTTACGTTCTCAACGAAATATTCGCTTTATGGACATCATTAATTTACTGATCGGAACAACATTAATTATTTATTTCATTATCAACACTAAGAATTATTCCCCTCATTGTACGTGAATGATTTTTCAAAAAGTATTCAACGGCCGTTACCAACATCAATACACTACACCACTGCCGTAAGGAAAACCGTAGCCCTTATTTCAGTGACTTATTCAGTTATCGCATATTATATATATATATATATATATATATATATATATATATATATATATATATATATATATATATAGAATAAAGGGAGATGGCATTATCTATGCAGAGCACATACGTCAGTTGAAGCCTGTCCGCCATCTTTGTCAGTTTTGGAATGCTATTTATCTGTTAAAACTATGCGTTAAGTAGACCATCTTACTCTTAATGCATTGAACTGACAGTCATTGCAAAGTATGTACTTTCAAGCAATATACATTCTTGAATAAGTATTAATAAATACTCCTCATAATATATTTGAAAACTTAATTTTTAATTGCTATTTTGGGGACTGATGACCAAGTAGTTTAGTCCCCTCTAAACAAAAACAACAACAAAAACTTAATTGCTATTTTGCACTCTTGTAGCACGTTGTACATCACGGCAAAACTGTCGGAAGGTTTATACCAGTTATAAGTGACAGAAAACAGCTCTACAAAATAAACACTTCTCCAAAACTTAGCAATATGCCGAGGCAAGCTTCACTTTTTCAGTGTAAGGGCTTCTCCCTGTATTCTAACCTCCTTGGAATAAACAACGCAGCATCGCCATCTATTAATTATTTGGTATACTATGTCAGTTAGAGCGCTTCTATCGGATCTTTGTTATACTAAGCTGCAATTCAAGCGTAGCATACACCAAAAACTACATATTACGATATCTTTTCTTCCCCTGATCCGAGTTTGATGAAATGAAGCTTATATGTTGCGCCAAGGTACTCTCAGTTGACCTATGAAACCCCATGAAAGTTCGTGTAGTACTCTCGGAGATTTGCTGTACGACACCATACTTCTAAGCATAGTATAAACAAAAATTTCAAATTACGATATCTTTCCTTCCCCTGATCCGATTTTGATGAAACTATTCTCATTTTACCTATGGAAACCCATGAAAGTTCGTGCAGTACTTTTGGAGACTGATTTTAATTATTGAAGCCTTTATGTAACCGCACGATATTCTAAAGTTACGTGTGAAAACCACTGAAAATTCGTCAAGTAGTTTTGGATATATACGTGTTCAAAGATACAGACAAACAGTCGTAAATAAAAAAAAATTGAAATTACGATATTCTTTTTTTCCGTGATCCGACTTTTATGAAATGAAGTCTATATATATTGTCCAGTAACGCTCAAGTAATCTGTGAAAACACCATGCAAATTCGTAAGTAGTTTGGGAGATAAGAGGTTTTTAATAGTTGAAAAAACAGAGACGGTTACTGAAAACACTTAAAATTACGATATTTTTCTTTTCCGTGATCCGATTTTGATAAAATTATGCCTATATGGTTACCCAAACTTTCCTCATCTTTCCTGTGAAAACCGCATGAAGATTCGTTCAGTAGTTTTGAAGATTCAATGGAACAGCGACAGGCCTACGTTTACAGATTTATTATTGGTATAGATTTAACTAAAAACATTACAGATGACCAGTTTCCATGTTAAAAGATGAAATATGTTACATAGAAACCGATCATCTGTAATATTTTTGGTAACATACATCAATAAAATTTGCGTTTTAGGTAGCTAAGCGATCTATGGCTTGAGATTCCTTCTTGGAAAATATCACATAAAAATGTAAGATCACATGTTTCCAACCCTAATCATATCAGGCTTTTTAAATATATCGCAGGTATTAACTTCTGACACGTTATGCTCCAACTCTTATTATGTTATCACTTCGTTCGTTATTGAATAGTTTTGATATAGCAACTTTATTCTTTGCGTCCCCTCCTGGGGAACCGGATGGGGAACTATTCTGGAATATTTTGCCAATGGAAAGATCACCATGACAATCTTTTTAGTTAAAGGCCATACGTCTTGTCGAAACAAATTATGTATCTTGAATACAGTGTTTTCCATAGCCTTCTACAATCTCACGCCTTCATCATTCTGGATTGTTGCATATTTCTGAGTCTTTTTCGCACACCATCCCTCCACACTTTGACGAAGTCCCTGCAGGAGATCTCCGTTTTCCATTACCCATGTATTTTATCCATTGGTCAATTATTTCAGACGGTTCAGTGTCTGATCGCTAAACTTACGAACTAGTTATGAACTAACTTGTAGTACAAACATCCATGCCCAGGTGGGGGATTCTAACGCCCGACGGGGAACGGCGTCGCGCATTGGAGCATAGCTCCTCAATGCGCTCGGCCGCTCCGTCGCGGCTTGGAATGTTGTTTGGCATGTTTTTAAAAAATCTGATTCTTTTCTTCTACAATTTTAATCTTGTTTTCTACTCATCTTGCTCTGCCCTTCACAGGAGTTGTGGACGTCCATAAGTTCGACCTCTGGGTTTTCCTGATATGCTGTTGACAAAGCGTCTCGAGGCGCTGTGACTGCAGTAGACAGACTTAGGTGCGGTAAGTCTCAATTACCTGCAAGCTGTACACAGCAGAGTAGTATTTCATAACTGTTCTAGTACTCATTTTTTGGCTACATAACGCGAGTATTTGCTATTTTGGTCCCACATTTCTCAATTCGAATTCACTACGAGTACTTTGCAAGTTTTCACTTAGCGTTCTTCTGTTCTATGAGAAGAATGCCACGTCGCTATCCTTGAGCTACTCACTAGGAACGCCAGCGAGTGTGAATTCTTTAATGTTGGTATCATGATGCATCTTCAAAGGTATCATGAAAAACTAAGGAAAGAGGACTGGGGTTTTACGTCCCGTAGACAGCGTGGTCGTTACAGGAGAAGTTGAGGCTCCGACTGTTTTTGATAAGGGTGGGGAAGAAAATTCACCGTACCCTTTGAAAGGAATCATTCCGGTATATGCCCGCAGCGAATTAGGAATATCACAGAAAACCTGAATCCGAATGGCCGGAGGGAGATTTGAATCGCATTTCTTGCGAATGAGCACTATAGTGTGCTAATTTTGCAATCTGGTCAGTTTCATCAATCGACAGGAGGTACAGTCGGTAATTATTCAGTGTCTGAAGAGAGAGGAAGGGAGAGGGAAACACTTCTCAAATCAGTTGATCTCAGTGACGCTTTCGAATGGAAACTATAAAATTTACAATCGTTGAAGTATGTACTTGATGACTCGGATTCACGATGCAAATTTCAACTGGTTAATGAGTATAGCATTTTATCATTTATATGATTCTCCACTCCATTGAGTGCAGTGTTAACAGTTGAGTGCAATTTCCAAGTTCAAAAATAGGGTGTGAAGCCCAGAGGAAAGTACGTAGCAGAACAATTAATCTGAATGAACGGCACCTGCTTGGGGTGAAAAATCGCGCTAAAACTTTGGCCGCTGGTGACAATAGTTTCATCCCATAATTTAGTTGTTAATTTATTGATTTCGCTCTGACTACGGACTGTACAAATCTCAGTTTCCAATCCGGTGGTGAATCCGATTGTGTTCTAAGAATTCTCCCGTGAGCAGTTACATAATTAAGTCACTTGTTGTTTCAGCCAACAAACGATCATTTCACTTGGAAATATACCAATGAAAAGATTGTCTCGAAACGTTTCTTTTCTGCATTTGGTTTCGGAACCACAGAGAGGCTGATGGATATATTTCTATTTCAGACCAGGAGGAAAGTTGTCCATCTGTAGAAATCGGTTCTGTCTTCTAGGTATTCACGAGACACACAAACATATCCCAGGCAAACAGTGCTTTAGCTGAAAGGCCGACCACAAAATGCTGGTTTTTTCCTCTATTGTCATTTATCGTGGTTTGCAAACCAACACTTTCCTACAACAGACAGTGAAAGCATGAATACAAAGATATTTGGTATTCCATCTAAACCTAGTACAGTGAAGCCATAACTGATCGCAAATTGAGATTTATTTCTTACAAAGATAATCAGTCTAAGCCTAGCAACGAAGATCACCTGAGCGAGTCAGTTAGACGCTTTGGTTTGTTTGCATATGTGTGTGTCTGTACGCACACTGCTATTCTATGACAGTTAACGTCTGCATAGGGGTCAGTATAGATGAGTGCTTGAGTTCTAGTAGTTTCATCTTCCTCAGCTTCGAGAAAGAACCAAGTTGTAGAAGATTTAGATGGAAAACCATGTGATGAGATCGTAAGTGGAGTGGGATGGGGTACTATCCAATATTTATTAGTTGTTAGGCGTTTCCTGCAGTTGTTGCTTATGTTTACACTCACATAGCCACATTTGAAAGAAACACTTACGAGAAGACACTACCACTAATTACATTCAGCTATAATGTTATAACTGCCTACCCAAACTCGATACGTTCTCCTTTGGAACAGATAACAGCGGCAACGCGCCTTGGCATAAAGACACTGAGGCCTTGGTAGGTCCCTGGAGACAGATGGTACCACTCCAGCAAACAAACACACACACACACACACACACACACACACACACAAGTTATGTGATTCTCGTAAATTCTCTGGAGGAGGGGGGGGGGGGGGGGGAGGTGAACTGTAATGTCAGGTTGAGTCACCTAGATTAAGGGTTTATATATTAATAATTGCTGGTTGATCTTCTAATTCAAATTATTCATTACTGGGTTCTTTCCGTTCTGTTGCATAAACTATTTCTTATGAAGTTAGATTCGATTTGATTTAGTTGTCATTAATTATTTTAATCTGGAGTTTTAATATATTTGATTTTATAAATTTTAAGTGTTATTGTTGATTTATTATTTTTTCTTCTCCTTTAGCTTTGTCTTTTTTGGATCTTGTTTGACGGAAATCTATGATTTGCTACGAAGATTTCTGAACATTGTCCAAAGAATAGTCCTGGACAATCGATTATAAATATTCATCGATTCAATCGTGCATAAATTTTAATTTCTAGGTCATATCGTTCGGGTTCAGATCTAGCGAGGTGAGGGGCCAGAACATCTATGGTATGTTGTCACTGTGTTCCTAGAACACTACATCCCACACTTGGTCTTGTGATAAGGTGTTCAATTCGTGGAAATCAGGACCCCAAACCCCGAAAAAGAAAAGATTGACGAGATGATAAGGAAGTGGTCCAGTGAGACAATGCCATGCCTCAAATTACAATCGTAGGAGGCAATTTATTTGTTACAATCAGATGATGAGGAGTACCGACACAGCTACAAACTCTAAAAAATCTTGTTGGGGCATTCTAGAGTGGCAAAATACTGACAGTGAGGATGCATTGCCACCTCTTTATATTAACAAAACGGTAGACGAGGATGAAGCCATACTGGGAGTAATTAATTTGATTGATGAGAACAACAAAGGTACCGAGCGTATGGTGGTAAATCAAACCGCTCCCTGAATAACCACCACTCTGCAGTTAAATAAATTAAAAATATAATCAGAAATTATGGAACTAGGCTGCTATGGAAATTGGATTCAAGAGATTGATTTGACAACATACTAGTTTACAAAGAGTATTACCACATGTATTACATTTTTATTTATTAAAAGATTTGGAAAACATCTCTCAGGGCCGATTTAACTAGGTGTAGACATATATGAACGGGGAAGGAGGAAGTTAATTTCCTATCTTCCCAACATTGAGTTGACGTGGGCGTCAGGTGATGGATCGGTGCGGTGCGGTGAGTCTGCGCGTCGGCGGTGGCGGCGGTCGCTACAGCAAGTACACTCCTGGTATGCGCCTCCCGGCTCTGCAGCTGTATAGCGCGGCGCGACCCCCGACCGAAGGCGTCAAAGTCCCGCGTCTGCCAAGGCGGAAGCTGCCTGCATACCTTCTCGCTTCTCCGGCATTGGATCAAGTCTCTTCTTCGGTGGTTTCTCGCCAAGTCCTAATCCTTCGCCATCTACAGCTACTCCTCGAAATTTGAGTCTCTTTGGCTCTGTGATTGGTGAGTTGGCTTTATAACGTGATCCAATAGCTAATCGCCATTTTCACGACCACGCCTCTCAGTCCTCCGTGGAATTTTCTCTGGGCTGAGATGATACAAACTGGCGTCTTTGCCACGTTTCAAATGTGTTGTCTTTATCTTTTGCATTCCTTCTTGGTTCGAAAAATCAGTTCCTTGTGGCAGCTGTCTGTGTTAGACCTGTGTGGTATGCCACTTATCAGGGTCGTTCTCTCTGGCCAGAAGCATTGTTTTGGTGTAACCACTTAATCTCTACTGCAAGTCAGGCTCTGTCCCACTCACACACGTGTGCATTCCAGAGGTTGTCTTCTTCGTCTGCAGGAGTCCACAGCTTATCTACGATTCCGTCGCTTTTTAGAAAACGACTCCTCTGGTATCTGTAGACAAGGGCTTTCTCTGCACACACGCCATGGTGCCCATTTCGTTGTAATGGCGTCTCTTCCCTGCGTCCACTGTTGCCATTTATCTGCACACTCGTCAAAGTCAGGCTGGTTCTTACGAGAAAGCCAGGCTGCCTCCTGGAGCAAGAGAATGCGGGGCGGTGGCCGGTGGCGAAGGTGAAAGTTGGGGTGTTTCCTGCTGGCTCCCTCTCCTCCTCCCAAGGCCGGCTGTAGTTCTGTAGCCTGAAGGCTGGTGTGACGTGCGCGAATGCTTCCATCGGCAAAGTCAATAAACAAAAGCGTCCCTGGCCGAAATATTACAATATGAAATTCAAAGATGGAAGATGTCACAAAAACTTGCAATATACGAGGTATGTCCACAAAGTAAGTTCCGTTTGGTTATATAAAACAAACGTGTACAGATACAGAAAAAAATATTTCCGTTCTCTGGGGCCCGTAGTGTACAGTATGTCTTTGATCGATATGTTCAATACCACAATAATTATAAATTATTTTACACTGCTTTATAACTTTATTGTCTCACTATAAGCTTATTTCGGCCTTAGGACATCATCAGGTGTTCTGTAAATGCGAGTAATATAGAACGCATACAAGAAATACATACTGCTCTGAACCAAATGCATCCCAAAAATGAAATTTACTGTCGAGCACGAACAACTCAATTAACTACCTAGATCTAACCATTACAAATGTCCATAACAAACACACATTCGAAATTTATAGAAAACCAACCACTACCGATACTCTCATAAATGCACATTCCTGTCATCCAAAATCCCACAAAATGGCTTTCTTTCACGCCATGCTTAACGGAATAATAAACTTACCACTAGAATTTGAAGCCATTCAGAAAGAAATACGCAGCTTAGAATACATAGCCCAACAAAAAGTATGACCCTAAAATTATATCAAAATTATACCAGCATCAAACACAGGCAAAAATAACAAAGCTGCACAGAGAAATAACATTACCGAAAGACACTCCAACAAAGTAAAAATCGACATACATACCTACAACTTACATGGGAAACATATCAGACAAAATTAATAAAATATTCAAACACACAAACGTGAAATTTTCCTATCAAAACAAACACTGTTTGAACGACAAAATTTTTAAAGGAGACACACACACTAAAATACAATAATCCGGGTATCTACATAATTACGTGTAACACCTGTCAGAAATCATATATAGGCCAAATTGGCAGAAATTTCAAGCTAGATATAAAGAACACACAAGAGACAGTGGAAATAATCCATATAAATTCTAACAACATTTAATCACGGAAAAACACGATATAAAACCTATAGAGGAAGCCTTAAAAACTTTACACATTATACAAAAAGATCCAGAAAAGAATATTCACGAGGAAATCTAACTATATTCCCATTTACACAACAACCGAACTCAAACATAAAAAATACATCGAAAATATTCACATTATAAACAAACAAGAGAATGGATAAACACCAAAGATTCTAAATTCAATACAAAACCAATAAACCAAGGATATTAATGTATAAATTACTGGTAACTATGTAAACTTATAATATCGTTGGATGCTGCCATTACACGCTGCCACTATCAAAAACTGATAAAAAAATCTAATAATATAACCAGTGCTGCTGCACATACAGAGATAAGCAGCAATAGATAAGCATTACATCAGCTTTTAAAATCAATTAGGCAGCAAATAAACGACAACAATAGTATACGTAGTGTAAGTAAAACTCTGTAAAAATTTTATGTAATTATGTTATACGAATATATATAACAACTCTTGTATATTACTCGTATTTACAGAACACCTGATGATGGCCTAAGGCTGAAATAAGCTTACAGTGAGACAATAAAGTTATTAAGCAGTGTAAAATAATTTATAATTATTGGGGTATTGAGAAAAAATATTTATTTTACTAAAATATACAACTATTAAACTACTTTTCTACATAGCTTCCGAAATTTTGTAGGCATTTGTCATAGCGTGGCATGCCTTCTTCGTAGAAGGTTGCCGCCTGTGTATTCAACCATGTGGTAACATGTTCTTTCAGTTCGTCATCATCGCTGAAGTGTTGACCACCATGGACAGGTTTTAGGTGTAAGAAGAAAGTCGCTATGAGCGAGATTGTACGGAGGATGATCAAACACGTCCCAGTGAATTTCCCGTAAGAGTTGTTTGGTTACATTCGCCTTGTAAGGTCGGGCGGCAACGTGAAGGGAAGAAGAAGACTCCTTTCATCTCTTCTTACACCTAAAATCTGTCCTTGATGTTCAACACTTCAAAGATCATGAGCTGAAAGAATATGTTTGCAGCATGGTTGAATACACTGGCGGCAACCTTCTACGAAGAAGGCACACAAAAACTTGTCCCACGCTATGACAAGTGCCTACAAAATTTCGGAAGTTATGTAGAAAAGTAGTTGAACAGTTGCAGATTTTTATACAATAAATATTTTCCTGTATCTGTTCACGTTTGGTTTATATAACCAATCGGAACTTACTTTGTGGACATACCTCGTAAAATACTCTGTGACGCGATTAAACCAGAGTATTAGAGCGAAGAGAGAAAATGAAGCAGAGAGGCCAAAGTCTACGATTTTTGCAAAACAAATTCAAATGTCTAACCTTAATCTAAATGATACAGAACACAATGTAATCAGGATACATTAGACTATGATAGTCACAGAATATATGACATCAACTGCAAATGTGAAAAGCTGAAAATATGTACCCAGCCGGGATTCGAACCCGGGACTCCCGCTTTCTAGGCAGTTGTGCTCACCCCTACATCACTGGGGACACAATGATCACCGCACCTGCAAGGACTACCTAAGCACGCCTTCCGTCAGATACAAATTCCCAGCTTTACACTGCTCACAGTACTCAGATTTGTAGTTCTTAAAGTAATTCCCGAGGAGTAAGGGCTTCAACCTTGCCCACCCCTCCCCAGGTTCGATACCCTCTGGGTACACATTTTTAGCTTTGCCCATTCGCAGTTGATGTCATACATTCTGTGAATATGAAAGAATAATTACTGCAGGATCAGAAGTGACGTCTGTTCTTTCGGAACAGACGCCACGTGTATATATAGATTGTAGTATGATGGTAATGCTGGGAGGAATACGGTATTCCCTAAATTTCAAAAGAAATTGGATCCAGGTCCAGACGTTTCCTATGTGAAACACAAATAGTGCCCTAAAAATATTTGTGTTAGGAGGAACGGAGCCTATTTTCCAAACATCTTTAGATAAACAAATATTTAGTGCACAGTCACCGACCAAAGACTAAACAAGAGTTTTTACATATTTTTTATCTTAAATTTACATATTACAGCAGCTGTAGAAGAAGAAGCCGGGTTGCGAAACGAAAGGTCAGTTTCACAATTAGTTTTTACTAATCATATACTTAAATTAACAATTTTAAATCGACAATTATAACACTAAAGATGAAAGACAAACACAAACCTTGCCTATGGTAAACACGAGAACTAACACTTTGACGAGAGGGAAAAGAAAAATAATATTAAGAAGTTTACATGATTTAATAGGTTAATTTGTAGAGAATTAGAGAAGGTAAACAAATTTTTGTGGTTTTATTTGTATTTTAATGTTTCTTTTAATTTCAACTCATCATATATCTTTTACTGTAAATTAATGTTAGTCCATAAGAAAACGACAAAACAAAAATCTTTGTAAAGCAAGCAAGAAGTCTACAGGCAGCATTGGTTTGAAGCAGTGGTTTGGATTATTCATCCTAGATGCTTACATGATTCGGCGGATAGGGTACGGAGGTGTGTTGAGTCCAGTGTTTTTGCAGAGGAATGACGTCGATACGTCCGACCAGAATATGGCGCGTGTTTCGTGTCCAGGCGCAGTTCCGACGATGAAGGAAATACGGGCCGGAGACATTAAATGTCGCGCAACTGTATATCGGCGGAGAGTTACGGCAATTCAACAAGCTTATTGCCTCAAATTAATTACGAGACAGAGATCTCGAAGTACAATAATCATTATGATAAGGTAGATACTGGAGACAGTCAGATCCAAATACTTTTTTCGGAATTTTTTATCACTTTTTCTGCCCAGAGAAGAGGGAAAGACGGAAGAACTGAATCTGAAGAATCCCAAGAGCAGTTATGAAGATCGAAGAAATAGAACATACATTTCTTTTCCTTTCCCAAAGTAATTAAAGTGTCTCCAACGGGAAACGCAATTTCATCATACATATTTTTGATGAAGTACACTCAAAAATTACACAATAACAGGCTACAAGAGAAGCCCAATATGTACACCACGTTACCTACAATCTTTCGTCAACTGGTGGCAACAGATTTAGCAACAACTACGCTTTCCACGCAACTAAGATCTGAATTCTGTCTGGCCTCCAATGGCGACAGAAGAGAATTGTCATCTGAATTTGGATGAACATAGATGATAGTGGCGATTATCAATACTGAGACGGAGCTGCCTCACACGTAGTCTCAACGATCTATAAGAACTCACCACTACCAATCGTCCATATCCCGTCTAACACGCAAGTTATTCGACGAGAGAGGAAGGGCATGATGGGAATGCCCAGTTCAACTCGGCTACGAGGACCATCCTTACGAACAATTTTATAAACATTATTCCTTCAGTGTGATATTTTGTTTAATTCTTGTCAGATTCATGAACAATTATGTAATTATTTGTCTTCTTGCTAAAAAATTCATTTATTCTATGTGTCTAGATATTTGATGCCTGTTTCTATGATTTATGACGTATTTTTGGACGTAATAAAATCAAAACTATTTATGTTTTATGTGTGTGACAAAAACACATACAATGAAGTTAAAAGGTTATAAATTTCAGAAAAAAACACTAAGAACAATTAATCGTAATAATGCGAAGATAATTCAAGCAAGCTTCTCCATCTTGTTTAAAAAAGAACAAATAAATAATTTAAACATATTGAAACAGCAATCGTAGCTTTTTCAAAATTAAATACTACATCCTATACATGGTATTTGTGTTGTTAATTGCCGGCCGCGGTGGCCGAGGAGACTAAGGCGCTCCAGTCACGGTCTGCACGGCCACTACGGTCGGGGGTTCGAATCCCCCCCTTGGGCATGGATATTTGTGCCGTCCTAGTTCGTAAGTAGTTCATAAGTAGTTTGTATGTTTAGGGAGTGATGACCCCGTAGTTAAGTCCCATAGACTATACAAACATTTTTTGTGTTGTTAATTAGGGAACCACCTCGTCTTTGTTTTCTAGGAAGGTAGCAGGTCACAAGAGCGGAAACCACAGACGGCGACGCCCAGGGTAGACCCTCGCAGCAGAGTGGCCCAGCTAGGAAGCTTTTAAACAATGACAAAAGAAGAAGTGTGCGTGGCCACGGGGATAGCACCGGTGTCTCATTGACTCAGTTCAGCCTATGATTGAAATAGGCACTTTTGATAGTATTTCAGAGTCGCGGATGCAGCCGCTGCAAACGCAACGAACAATAAATCGTATGCAAATGTGATAGGCCAGATAAATTAGACATTGAAAACGCAAATCGTGATATAGTTTTAAGTTTTAATATTTTGTTAGAACCATTTAGAGTAGTGTGAAACCAAGTTTGCAGCTTCGAAATCCCTGTGTTTCCCAAGTGAAAAACTTCGAAATTTTCTGACTTCTTTTAGTTGTTGTCTTTTAACTCAAACTATGAGTTTTACGATGTTTATAGTTACTACCAATTACAAAGTACATTCAATATGTAACAATTTAAGACTAACCGCAGCGATAAGCGTCCAATAGTTTTCTAGATACGAAGAGCTACAAAAGGGCTTATGTTTACGGAAGATGAAAATTTTAAGGTTTGCTCTGATTTCGAGCTGAATATAGGCAAACCGCTCATCCTGCAAGAAACGTCGTACGAAGTAAAGTTGTATCAGATTTTATTAGCTTCAAAATAAGCATAAGATGAACTCTCTAGAGTGAGTATTTCTCTTCAAATACTACAAAAAGCAAACAACAGTAAATTGAAATTTTTGAAGGAATGTACCTAAACGGTAACTAGGCCTAATAACAAACTGTAGGCGTGCAAAGAAATAAAAATTTACAGCATACATAAGGAGGTTGCTGCGGTGCTGAGTCCGAGGGCGGGAGATCATCGTAATCGTCTTCATCCTGATGTATCAGTCTTGTAGTGACGTTGTAGCATGTGGTAACAGAGCAGTAAATGCACAAAGCTGAGCACTGAAGCCCAGCTCTCCGGCAGTTTCACGATTCTATGCATCCCCTCTTGCACTCACATGACAGCGATCTGAGAAATTTTGGTGGGGCTGCTTCGTATAATGTTATTGGCTATAGACCAACTGAGGTCTTCGACCAACCCTACTGTGTGGCTTCCTTCGCCACTCCCAACCATTTTTGCACTTGGTGATGTGCACGGTAGGAATGGAAGGAATCTGCTTCTTTGGAAGACGGGGGAGGGTGGCGGGGAGCAGGAAAACATCCGAGATGCACCTTCGCATTAGTTGCTGGTTTGACGAACAGGCGGAATTGAAGACCGTGTAGGGTGTCGAAGAATGTGTCATACAGAGCCATAAGGCACTTCTCTCCGACATCAGTTATAGTTTAGTAACACGGCAGCCAGGTCAGTCAGGTACACGTTCCTCTGAAGAACTCTCCTCAATTTAGTTTTTCCTTAACAGAAGAGGGAGGAACTGCTGTCACATGCGCCAAATACGTGTACCAAGAGTTCAAACCCGGGGGGGGGGGGGGGGGCAATTCTATTTCTCCTCGACAGGAAGATGTAGTGGAAAACTGAATACTATATGACTTGTCTCTGTTGTTTGTCTGGAAATAAACATTGCGGACGTTAGAGCCCAAGTCGCAAAGGAGAACGAGTAAGTCCACATCCTCTCCAGACCCGATCACGTTCTCGTAGAATGTGCTTTAATCGAGAGAAATACAGATCATGTCGCGGTCTGCATCTTCTGTTGCCCTCTTAGTTTCAATGCCCTTGAATTCAAACGCAGAGCACGGTAAATGAGACGTCTTTTTGTTTGAGTCGTTGACTAACAGTTTCTCCTCAGGCATTTTCATAATTGTTTAAGAGTCAAATACGATTTCATTGCAAGAAAGGGCAGGGTAGCGACTCAATCGTTAGGCAGTTTTAGTACACCTGAGGGCTCCATCTTCAGGATATACATCAAATACCGCTGATACGTTCCTACCAAAGTTATTTAGAGTAGATAATGTAGATAGCAATTACAGCGTTCGCTGAGTCGTTTCTGTGCCAGACAGCCTTGTGGAGAAGGTATCCCCCATCGACCACTACAAATATCCTGGATACAAAAGAAATATTTTGTGAAAGTGGCGCGAAAGCGGCATAAAAAGTTTATTTCGCTCCCTTACGCATCCCCTCTTCGTTGAACAATGTCAGTGGATAAGGGGACAGTTAGAACTTAAAATGCTCTTTCAGCTCACTGTTCGACTGTTTTGTTACACACATTCTTTGAAAAATGGTGAGCGAATTAACGTCAACACGTTTCTTGTGCATTTTATTGGAGTTCGTTATTGACGCCAGAGTTACCACTTTGTCTTTTCTTTTGAAAGTTACTTTGCCAAACGAGTTACCAGTTATTTTCTTGGCCCCTTCAAGTCCTTTTTTCTGAGTTAGGTGACAATTTATTTCAGCACCTCCCACGATTCTCTTGCTGATGGATAGTAAGTATTTTATCTGTAGATAGAAATGAAGGATGAAAACCATACCAGTTATTACGTTTTTCAAGTCAGCAGTGTCTCCTATGATCTGTGTTGGCCGCATGTCTATGTGTTGTTCTGATGTTACAGGAGAAATGTCCCAAAACCGTTCCTGCTCTTCGCAGAGTTGACACCATTCCTTCTGTCCACCGCGGAAGCACACTGCTGGATATACCACGGCATGAGTTAATCCTCCCTGGCTCTTTGCTGATCTTATTACAACCTGTTCGACACTTATATCCGATAGTTAAGCTCTAGTGAAAACAGCAAATTTCTCTGGGACCATTCGGAGTTTTAGGTTACTTATGTCCTTTAAATATAGACGAGCACTTTCAGCGTAAGGAAAATAAAAAAGAAATAATAATATAATAAAAAAGAGGCTCGTTGAGTGGAAGAAAGGGATCATTTTGCTGATTGTATCCAAGTGTAGCTCCCAATCGTCCATACTATCCTCTCTGCCCTAATGAATGTCTTTATAAGAACAATCAGTCCATAATAATGCACGCAGCGTTTAGATGTAGGTCCTTTTCTTTCCAGGTTTGAATTTGCTGCTAGCAATCTAGACATTTTTATTCACTCAGGCAGAAAGGAGAAGTGACCTTAAAAAATTTCAGTTTACTGACTTTTTTCTTCTTTTTGGTTGCATTTGAAGAGAAATACTCTGGAGTTCATCTTGTGCTTATTTTAAAGCTAATAAAATGTATTACAACATCAGTTCTCATGACTATTTTCGCAGGATGAGCGGTTATGCCTGTATTCAGCTGAAAATCAAAGCAGAAGTTAAAATTATAATTTTTCTTAAAAATAAGCCTATTGATATCTGGAAAACTACTGGACATATGACGCTGTGATTAGGCTTAAATTGTTACATATTCAATGTACTTTGGAAATGGTAAGAACAATTAACATCGTAAAACTCATAGTTTATTAATAGCACACATTACAGGGAGTCATAAAAATTAAATTTCCTGCAATGTGTAAAGGGCTGAACGCTCACACCAATGGCTTAAGGCAGCTCTAAATTTAACAGCAAAGCAAATTACATTTCCCACACCGGGGCGCGGAGGAGAACAGTGGCACCATAACGACAGAGATGTTGATGATAACGATGATGTTGACGATGTCATTGTGTAATGTTTCAACAGAAGATGCAATGATGTCGTGACCCATCAGTACATGTATGGATATGATGATGATAGAATGGTCGGAATTTCAGTTGCTGAGAGTGATGCGTGGGTGGAATATAAGAAGAATTATTGACTCAGCACTGATTGCGATGATGTCAGAACTCACAGAATGATCTCTAAGTCCAGTTCAATGCCATCAAGGACTCAACTAGTACCGATATTGTCTGGTACGTCTCATTTGTCGTTATGTTTAGAGCGGTATTTACTTTTCAATCTGGATAAGAAGTTGTAGCAGTTTTTGTAGCGCTGGTTGCTCTCCTCCTTTCCTGTGCACCTTTTTGCTTACGAACAGTTAATTTTTTGTTTCTCGGGGCTTCGTGCCCCTTATATAGTGTTCATTGTATCACCTATCTCCCGCAGCCTGGGACGAACTGTGGAGGCATAATTTTCTTTGTTAAGAGTTCTCAGATCAGACTTTTCAAGGTTTCACCGAGCATGAGAGCCTCGTTCTTTGTTTGGTATTTGTATTTGGACGCTGTAATACGTGCATAATCCTTAGATACAGGTAAAGTGCATACTGTCACCGAACAAAACTATCCAGCAGCACTAGACAAATGACCCAATAAGAAGAACACATGTGCAGGTTATGATGTCCTGCCGAATTCGTCAATGCAAAACTGCTAGGGATTCCACGGTGGAGAGCTTGTTGTCCGACACAGTATCACAGATCATGACATCCAGTGCCTTAAATCACTCCTCCCTCCCACACTGGATACAGTTCCTGACCCATTTGTTCCTTATTTATGATTTAAGAATGTTATCTGTTAGTAGCACTGTTAGTATTCTTATATGACATCGAACTTTGAAGCCAACTTTCAAGTATGTATTCGAAATACTGGAGTGAGAAGTGGGACTGTTAATTAACCACTCTGAAAAGCATTATACTACATGTGGTAATATTTTGTACATGTTGTTTATGAACGTTCCTACTCTCCTCATCCTATTATCATGCGCAGTTACTATTTCCTCATCCAGTTTCATGAAGAATCTGGTACTTTTTTCAGCTTTTACCTCCGTTTTTATATAATATCCAGTATTTCATACTTCATTAATTTTACAACGTTAAATATCTTGTATTCTGCAATGGTCTTCGGTTTACATAGTTCCGTCGCATGTAACGACTAATTTTATAATCCATGCATTAGCACAAAGTTTGGCAGGAACATGGAACACAATTAGTGCGCGAAATTTAATGAATTATATGCAAATTTAAGGAAAAGAAGGAAATGAATGGCTCCAGTTGCACTAGAACATTGAAATAATGGCCACAAGTGAAAGATTGGAAAATAAAAATGGTATTTGGAAATTGACTAGTTCACGAAGACCAGTTTTATTTTAGACAACATTTCATATGAATGGGTTCTGTAAATACAGAGTTACACACTTACCATGTAATTTTACCGTGACCACTTATAACAGTGTTTATTAATAGTGAAATATATATGGTAAAAGAAAGACTAAATCTAAGATGCAATGCTTACTTGCACACATTTATGGTGAAACACAACTTATACCTTTAGTCTGGAGTCTGACTGTTTATAAAATCTAACAACAGTATGGAGGCAACATTGGTTTACTTTACTTTAAGCGCAGTTTGTACGTTTCTTCTTTCGCCACGTAAAAATCTGTTTTCTTGGAAAAATTTGATTCCATACCTGCGTCAGTTTTCGGAAGGTTATCACCATAAAACTTCACAAACGCCCTTCCCATTCCTATATTAGAGTTGTAAATGCGTTTTCCATCCCAAAGAAACTTAATTATAGGAAGTTAAAGTAAGGAAAAAGCTAGTTTCGTTAGCACTTATATTAACACAGATATACCTTCATCTTCCTCAATGACACAACGTTTTAGGGATCACGTCACCTAATATTGAAACTGAATTATTTTTAAGCGTAAATTTCAGAAAAGTAATATGTTTTGTGAGAGCAATTACCGGTAATGCTATTTGAACTTTATAATCAATCAGAACAATATTTTAACACAGGAAAGTAATATAAAAATTTATTTATACAAGTAGGTGGGCAGGGCCGTTTCCCGCTCACATAGGGGTGCTGTTTCCCACTCACATAGGGGGTACCAGTACCCGCTCACATAGGGGTCAACCGTTACTATTTCATGATTTACAACCATAATTTATGACACAAAATAAAAATTTGCTTGATTTATGACCCTAATTATAGAAAATGAACACGGTTAATGATTTTTACGAGACCCTCTGCCTCCTACCACTGAGCCCAAGTTCACGTTCCGAGGATCGAACCCATGACCTCCCACCTCAGAAGCCCCCACAGTGCATGTGTTTCGAGTTTTTTTTATTCTGTAATCGATACCACCCATTCCCCTAACACACCAATGTTATAAATTAACATATATTAACAGCAACTCGTTCTTTATTGGCTCCCCACCACAACCTTTACCTCCCGCTGCTTCTTTGAGCACTTATATAACCTGTAGCAGCACAACTGTAGCCCAATACTCAGCTAGGAAGCGACAGCAGCAGCAGAGGTCAGATACTGCACTTCGATGTAATATGAAGAGCAGCAAAAACAAGTCTCATATAGGTAAGATAAGTAATTACAGTACATTGCAAATACCACTTTCATCTTCTTTTCCAGGTCTCCCAATTTCTAGTTTCCAGTATCAAAATGCAGAGTTTGCCTTGCAGTTGTAAGTTAATTTTACCATTTGTCACATACATAATACAACAATTAAAACTAAATTCGATACAGAAAAACCATAATACTGTGTTGTAACATAAAGTGTAAAAGTTCCAAAAGGCCTGATTATTCCACTCCAGAGATATTTACATAGGTCGCAGTAAATGGAAGATTTCTTAGGATTTTTGGTAGGTTTGGATATAAGCACACAAATATTCGTTTACAAAAAAACTGTTATTATATTTCTAATACAGTTTTACATACAGAAAACAGACCTTTATATATATTACATTTAAACATAGAAAACAGTTCGTTCTTTATTTTTGATTGGTGCAACTATAATAATGTCTAGTTTAATTTTTAACTTGTAGCTTAGAATCTTTGATCTCCTTCTCCAACCAGTAATTCGAAAGGTACAGGGAAGGTATATTTTCCAACTGCATTACATATCTTCATCTCTTCCTGTAATCAACCACTTTTATGGCAATAATAACCAGTTCTACACCTTCAGCAATTCTTCCAACCGACAGCAATCTGGTTGTTTAATTTTATATTTTATTTCCTGCATAATACAACTGTTAAAACATTCCACATCTTCTTGCTTCTACACTATCTGCTATTCTAGACTGCAATAGTATGGAATATTTGCATGGAAATTTAAAATTACAATTTTTTCAAATGTACGGTCATAATATATAGTTACTTCATCAGTCTTAAATTCTGGAAATGGTTTCTCCAATACTAAATTAACAACATCCAATCCACCACATTTCGATACACTGTAACCATCCTCTTTAAGCTGTTAGAAGTGGAAAAGGCTGTTTATAAACAGATTTTTTACATATCCCTTGATATTGTATACATGCTCGCATCCACCATTTTTGACGAGTACTCCAACATATGATCATTTAGCACATCTATCAACAGTAAATGCTATTATCTTAAAAACTCCGGTTATGGGTCGATCTGTCCATTCCCTGCGTTTACAGGTACACGTGAATCGTGCTTGCACATATGCGAGAGCTTCCTCTTGTTCTATCTGCAACTGGTATTCTTCCTTTAAAGCAGTTGTCATCGCAGTATATTCGAATTTCCGTTTCTTGGCTTCAATCTCTTTCATTTCCAAATTTCTTTTTCTGGCATATAAGACGTTAACTGCACTTAGAGGTGTAATTACTTTAATAGGAAATGGTTTGAGCCTACATGACACATTTACCCTTTTTGTGGGGTTTGTGGAATGACGTTGGTTGTTGTTACCAGACCTAGTTCGGCGATATCCGTATCTGGAGGCATTATGGAGAATAATGTTCTCAATTAGGAGAAATACATTTCTCCTACTTTAATAAAACTCTTGTGTGTAATACTTATATCCCCCTTGCTGGCATCAGTGTTTTCGAATCTCCAAGTAATTTACGGGCAGGAAGTTAAAACTGAAAGCTGATACAACGTAATTTATAAGTTTTTCTCGGTCTTTATTGTCTGGGAGATTTACCTGCACGCCAGTCAATTTTCGGGTATTCTTATTATCCCAGTAAACGATGAAACACCACACAACAACTATTCTGTAAGGATTTCGTTAAATGCGTCCACATAGAGGAGATTGGCACACTGTACAAGGGTGCATTTTGCAGATAAAGTTTGTTCTCTTTTAAAACATTTAAACACTCTTGCACAGGGTCGAAAACAGTATCCATACGGTAATTGTATATTGTAGCCTCCAGGCTGATAATGCCATTTTCTTGGCCCAATGAAGTGAATGTCTCTCTCAGTCGTGTGTCTGGACACTTTATAAAATCGATAATGTTATTACTGATAACTTTGTTTACACCAGGGCTCGTGATTTGAGGAACAAATTTATTACATATTTTTACTCAGCAGTTTGATGTTAGGCACGTTAAACAATCCATCCCAACTGTCTTATCGTTGTCCACAATCATGTTCCTGTTTCCTGTGCAGTCTCATTCCATACAAAAGTCGTGGTTGGATATGAGATAGTCGCACAACTCCACTTTGTTAAAAAGCCCTGCAAAATCTCGCGTGATGTCCAAATACAGGAGATAGATGTCAACTGCACGAAGCTGTTGTAATATAGCAGGGAGTTCCTGCATTAAAACATCCAACTGATCATAGGCTAATTCGACTTTATAAGGTATAGTCACAGGATTTGCATATTTCCTCGAGGAGTTTTCCAGCGTTTCCTTGCCGATTTTCTCGAGTATTCCTTTTGCTGCCACACTGCGACCACCGTGTAGGAGAAAAGGCAACTTCGCCTTGACTCCATGTCTCGCAGTGACGAAATTGCCGAATTTACTACGTAGGTAAAATTTAAAAGATCCGCACATTGCATTCTTTACTATTACAGACCGCCCCATTTCTGTGTGCTCCTGACAGTTCACTTGATCACAGATTTTAACCACCTTAATGGTAAAGCAAAAAGGCTCTGTAATGGGTGTAGGCACACTTAAATTTCTTTTGCTGAGGAGCGTAGCATTTTCGGCTCAATTTATGTTACCAATGTCAGTAACAAGATTGTCCAGTTTTTCCAGTAAAAGCCACAACCCAAACCGTTCGTCCGTTGGAGTTACCTTCCTTTCCAGTAGCTGAGAGATCTATAGCACATTCCAGCAACCTAAATTGACTCTTTCGACTACCACGGAAGGCTGATCAGCGGATGCGATCTATTCTCCTTTTATCCCCGACAGAATTGGTAACGTGACCATACATAGAAGGAAGGAAGGAGGATTAACGTTTAACGTAAACTGTAGGGAATGTGCCTACGTACATAACGTCTAGTACGCACTGGAAAGTATAGCATTTTAGTTAAATATGGTTAAACAACTCACTGACTGTAACAGCTGTTAGGCCTAATTCACATAGAAATGGCGCGGCGTGGACACCAGGCGGTGCAGAGAAAGGGACGCCACACAGACGAGACCCAGCTGGCAAAGTTAAGCAATATACTCACCCGATTCCTCACAGTTGGAAAAATTGCCGGAAGGTGTAGAACTGGTTATTACTGCCATAAAAGAGGTTGACTACAGGAAGAGACGAAGATACGTACTGCAGTTTGAAAAGATACCTTTCTTGTCCCTTTATAATTACTGGCTGGAGAAGAAGATCGAAGATTCTGGTGTGTATCTAAGCTGCAAGTTAAAACATAAACTAGACATTATTAAAGTTACACCAAACAAAAATAAAGAACGAACTGTTTCCTGTTTTTAAATGTAGTTTATACAAAAGTCTGTTTTCTGTATGTAAACACATATACGAAATGTAATAAGAGTTTTTTGTTAACGAATATTTGTGTGTTTATATCCAAACGTACCAAAAATATTAAGAAATCTCCCCTTACTGCGATATATGTGCATATCTCTGGAATGGAATAATCAGTCGTTTGTGGAACTTTTAAACTTCAATTTCTATACAGAAAAACCATAGTATTCTGGTGTAAAATAGCTTCAATAGTTGTATTATGTGTGTGACAAATGGTGAAATTAACATCCAACTGGAAGGATTATATTTTGATAGTGTAAACTAGAAATTAGGTGATCTTGAAAAGTAGATGAATGTGATAGTTGCAATGTACTGTATCCACTTTTCTTATCTATACGACAATGATAAGACAGTTGGGATGGATTGTTGAATGTGGCTTACATTAAACTGCCAAGTAAAAATATATAATAAATTTGTTTGTCAAATTACGATCCCTGGTGTCAACAAAGTTTCGGTAAACACATTACCGATTTTATAAAGTGTCCAGAGAGACGACTGAGACACATTTACTTCTACAGTGGGCCAAGAAAATGGCATTACCAGGCTGGAGACTACAATACACAATTACCGGATGGACAGTGTTTTCCACCCTGTGCAAGAGTGTTTAAATGTTTTAAACAAGTGCATTGAGGCGCTATGCTACGATGCGCAAGGCCGTCCACATGAGGGGTTCAAATCCCACCTCGGGCATGATTGTTCCGTCTTTAGTATAATATAGTTCATAAGTAGTTTGTAAGTTTAGGGACTGATGACCCCACAGTTAAGTCCCATAAGCGTTACAAACATTTGAACATAGTAGTAGTTTTAAACGGGACCAATTGATATCTGTAAAATGCACCCCTGTATAGTGTGCCGATCTACTTTATGTTGACGCATTTAACGAATTCCTTACAGAATAGCTGTTGTGTGGTGTTTAATCATTTACTGAGGTAATAAGAATACCCAAAAATTGACTGGCGTGCAGGTAAATCTCCCAGATACTAAATACCTAGATAAACTTCTAAATTATGTATTATCAGTTTTTAGTTTTAACTTCCTGCGCGTAAATTACTTGGAGATTCGAAAACACTGGTGCTGGCAAGGGGGATATATGTATTAAGCAGGAGAGTTATATTAAAACAGGAGAAACGTATTTCCCCCAATCCAGAACATTATTCTCCATAATGTCTCCAGATACGGATATCGCTGAACTAGGTCTGGTAACAACCACCAGCGTCAATCCACAAACACTACAAAAAAGGGTAAATGTGTCATGTAGGCTCAAACCATTTCCTATTAACGTAATTACACCTCTAAGTGTAGTTAACGTCTTATTTGCCAGGAAAAGAAATTTGGAAATGAAAGAGATTGAAGTCAAGAAACGGAAACTCGAATATACTGCGATGTCAACTGCTTTAAAGGAAGAATACCAGTTGCAGATGGAAAAAGAGGAAGCTATTGCATATGTGCAAGCACGATTCACGTGTACCTGTAAACGCATGGTATGGACAGATCGTCCCATAACCGGAGTTTTTAAAATAATAGCATTTACTGTTGATAGATGTGCTAAGTGGTCAAACGTTTGAGTACTCGTCAAAAATGGTGGATGCAAGCGTGTATACAATATCAAGAGACATGTAAAAAATCTGTTTATGAAGCTCCTTTCTATCAGCTTAAAAAGGATGGTCACATGGTATGTAAAATCAGTGGATTGGATGTTGTACATTTAGCATCAGAGTACCCTCTTGCAGAATTCAAGATTGATGGAGGAACTACTTATAACGACCATACATTTGCAAAAATTGTAAATTTAAAATTCCATACAGAAATTCCACACTAGTGCAGTCTAGAAGCGCAGATTCTGTACACGCAAGAAGATGTGGAATGTTTTTGACAGTTGTGTTATGCAGGAAATAAAAGGTAAAATTAAACTACCCAATTGCTCTCGGTTGGAAGAATTGTCGGAAAGTGTAAAACTAGTTATTATTGCCATAAAAGAGGTAGATTACAGGAAGAGACGAAGATACATACTGCAGTTGGAAAATATACCTTCCCTGTACCTTTCGAATTACTGGCTGGAGAAGGAGATGGAAGATTCTAAGCTACAAGTTAATAATTGAACTAGACATTATTATAGTTGCACCAAGCAAAAATAAAGAACGAACTGTTTTCTGTGTTTAAATGTATATATAAAGATCTGTATTCTGTATGTAGAGCTGTATACAAAATGTGATAAAAGTTTTTTGTAAACGAATATTAATATGCTTATTTCTTAACCCACCAAAAATCCTAAGAAATCTCTCAGTTACTGCGATCTATGTGCAATTACCTTGAATGGTATAATCAATCGTTTGCAAAACATTTAAATCTTACAATTCTATACAGAAAAACCATAGTATCGTAGTAAAGTATCTTTTGTATTATGCATGTGACAAACGGTAAAATTATCATCCAACTGCAAGCATATATTTTGATAGTGAAAAGTAGGTAATTGGGTGACCTTGATAAGTAGTTGAAAGTGGTAGCTGTGATATACTGTAACTATTTTATTTATTTACATGAGAGATACAGGAACTGAGAAATACTCTGGTATTTCTTCTGTAAATTTCATATGTATAGAATTCATAGTTATTGGAGTAAGTGTATCTGACTGTGGCACTGCAGAGATGCATGAGCCTCAACAATGTTCCAGGTCTTTTACATGTACACCGTGCTCCATTAGATAACTAAAAACGTCATTTAACACAGCTTTCACATATGGCTGCCATGTACTCAGTCGAGCTAGCCTATGTGCTATTGCACACCCTAGATCAAGTAAGTTCAATACACTAGAATGTCTTAGGTGTGTATATGAGTCACCTGTTGCTAGCTTCAGTGACGCATATTTGTACAAGTCCACAATAGATAAAGTTAAATCCGAACATCTGATGTCTGATGGAGAATGAGACGGATAATAGTCACACGCCATCTGAACATCAATGTACGGCAATGAACGACTAAACTAATTCCACTCTATATCGCATAATCTTAATTTCACACCATTTCTAACATTTTCAATCTCTAGCACCACTCGGCAGTCGGCATTTGCCACAATGCCAATTTTCACACATGCCTGACATCAAATCATATGTTGCGGCAAACAGAAGTAGATTACACTGACTTAGCTTACATCTGATGAAGGGATGCATCTCCTGATAATATATATCAGGCTGTTCATTTGTACACTGCTGTGGTCATACGTCTGGTGACGATTGCAGTGCAGGCTATATAGACAGTAGTTGCTTGAATAGATCCATATCAGTCAGAGCTGCATAGTCTTAATGTTTCCGTTTAAGAAGAGGAAAAACTATATAAACTAGCACCTGATATTGTGTGAGAGAGATATTCGTTACATACCCTTACATTGAGACTTTTTTCCATACTCTTCTTATTACGTTAAAGTGCAGTATCTGACCTCTGCTGCTGCAGCTGCTGTTGTTGCTGCTGAGTACTGGGCTACAGTCGTGCTATTACAGGTTATATACACAATCAAAAAAAGTAGTGGGAGGTAAATGGTTGTGGAGGGGAGCCAATGGAGAACGAATTGTAGTGAGGTTATGTTAATTTATAGCCTTGGGTGTGTGTGGGGGGATCGAGGGTATCGATTACAGAATAAAAGAACTCAGAACACGTCCACTGTTTGGGGGGGGAGGGGGGATTCCGAGGTGGGACGTTATGGGTTCAACCCCGGAATGTGAACTTGGGCTTTGTTGTGGTAGGGGGTCTTGTAGAAGCCATTAATTATGTAATTTTTTATAATAAGGGTCATAAATCATGCAAATTTACAATTAGGGTCATAAATTTGGGTCATAAATCATGAGTTAGTCACGGTTGGGCCAGCTCCGGCCCTCATAAGATTGGTGATCTTGAACTTGAGCCCTATGTCAGCAGGTACTGGTACCCCCCCTCCCCAAGTGAGCAGAAAAATGGCACCCCCCTACTTATACATACAGAATAAAATCCCTCTAGCTATTAGTTCCTTCTTATTCACTGAACCAGCCACAGACCTACGAGTATAGGTTGATAGCTGTTTTCTCGTTTGTCAGATAATTATATTAAGTGCATCTGTGAGTATCATAATCCTATAGATTTATCACAAAATTTTGTGTGTGTTTTTAGGGTGCACAACTTCTCAGGTCATTAGCGCCTGGATCGGAACAAAGATTCGTTAGCTCTCGAAAAAATTGATAACTGCCAGAAAGCAGAGAATGAAGAGAAAGCTAAAACAGGAGGATAAAAATATCAAATACAAGTGTTAAATATCCCTTAATAAATTAGACCTCGATAAAACGCAAAACTCGAGCAGCTGCTCATGTGTCACCTAAAAGTTCCTCCAGAGTAGACGGCAAATTAAGGGCTACACAGAGATGATTAAAATTAAGACAAGACAGTAAAACATGTCACACCATCAGCAATTCACCACAGGAGCACAGCGGTGCAGGGTCAGCGGTTACCAAATGACGGTGGCTGAATCGGCAGTGACCGATCCGCAACTGGGCCAGGATGATCTCCTCTCGCCGAGAGGGGCGTGAGGAGGTCTTCCAAGCGGTCGGGATCGGTTTTACAGTTCTCAGTTTATTGTCGTGGAGTGAGAACCATGAACTGTGCCAGGACGACACAGTCCACCAGCGTAGAGCCCGTTGAATATCGTCTGACGGGACGCAACAAGTAGCCATGCGAGGCAAAAGAGCTGCAGTATCATTCCCGGGAACAGCCACATGGCCAGAAACCCACAGAAAACAAACGTGACAGCCATTATCTGCTAGCAACTGAAAGGCGCGTTGGATTCGGTACACGACAGGATGGGTCGAGACAGGGTCCTAAGAGTCTGCAGGGCACTGAGGGAGTCAGAGCAAATGTCATAAAAGGGATGGCGGCGACGTCGGATGTACAAAACAGCCTGGTGGAGGGCAAAAAGCTCAGCCGTGAAATTCGAGAACAGGTCAGGGACCTTGTATTGGAACACATCGTCGGTGCTCTTGGACCATCAGTGTAGATAAATATGCCAATATTGAACTGCGAATGGAGTTCGACAAGCCTCGAGCAATATACCAAATCTGGAGTGCTCGCCTTGGGGAACGGACTAAGTTCAAGGTGGGTGTGAATCTGGGCCTGATGCAACGGTGGCAATGGGCTCTCGCTCAACCGAAAGGTAGAAGGAAGGGTGAAATCGAGTCGCTGAAGCAGGCAACGAAACCGAACTCCAGGTGGAAGCAAGGCTATCACAGACAACCGATATTGGCGATCGAGGGAGTCATCAAAGAATAATGGGTAAGATGGCTGGTTGGGCAGTAACAACAGTCGGCATGCATACCGACACAAGAGTATGTCACGCCGAGAGGGTAATACAGCAGCTTCGGCATAAAGTCTTTCAACAAAAATGCACGGGTCGCCAGGCGTATTTCCTGATGGTGAATGGAATTGAGATAGCGGAGAATGGACGGACGTGCAGAAGAGTATACAAGCCATCCGTAGTCCAGCTTTGACTGAACAATGGCCCGGTAAAGGTGAAGCAGTACTGTTCGATCCGCTCCCCATGATGTGCCGCTTAGGACACGAAGAACATTAAGGGATCAGGCACAACGGGCAGCCAGGTAGGACACGTCTGGGGACCAGCATAGTTTCTGATCCAACATTAGCCCCAAGAACCACAATAAATTTGTGGTACTTTCATTGAACAGTAATACTATATTAATGATAACGATGTTGATGATAGTGATGTCTCATCACTGGCTGCACCATATGTACAATTGATCATGTCCCCCTATGTAGGGGATGCTAACATTCTGAAGAGAAAGTTGGTGAAAGAAAATAGATCTCACCTCAACAAATAACGCTTTTCTTTTAATGATTTACACCCCAACTCGTGCATCATTGCGATAATATAAAACGAGCTGGCCTATTCTGAATTTTCTCTAAATCTTCCGTCAGTCCCACCTGGTGTGGATTCTACAATGCGCAGCACTATTCGAAAATAGGACGCACAAGTGTAGTGTAGGTATTTTCTTTAATAAAACTGTTGGATCTTCCAAGTGCTCTGCCAATGGAACGTAGTCTTTGGTTCGCCTGCCCTACAATATTTGCTATGTGTTCTTTGCAATTTAAGTTGTTCGTATTTGTTACTCGTAGTTACTAAGTAGAATTCACGCTCTGACTGAATTATCTTGTAAATGAAAATCTTTTAGTGATCATATGGATGACCTCACAGTTATCATTATTTAGGGTCAATTGCCAATTTTTGTAATATGCAGATATGTTATTTAAATCACTATGTAGTTGCTTTTGATCTTCTGGTGACTTTACTAATCGATTAATGACAGCATCATCCGCGAACAGTCTAAGGGAGCTACTCAGATTTTCTCCTAAATCGTTTATAAAAATAAGGAACGGTAGGGGCCATCTAACACTTCCCTGGGGAACCACTCGATGACTTACTGTCAATTACAATGTACTGAGCCCTTTCTGACAGGAAATCACGAATCCAATCGCACAACTGTGGCGATATTCCATAAGCACGCTTTAATTAGAAGACGCTTGTGGGTTACAGAAATACGGAATCTATTGGAAATCTCTTATCAATAGCACTCATCACATCATGTGAGTAAAGAGCTATCTGTGTTTTACAAGAACAATACTTCCTGAATCATTGTTGACTATGGCGCAATAAATCATTGTCTTGGAGATAGTTCATAATATTTGAAGGAATTATATATCCCAAAATCCTGCTTCAATCCGGCGTGAATGATATAACCCTGTAATTTTGCGGATTACTCCTACCGTCAAGGAAATGTTTTCTCTGGTGATCAAGGGATATACGAGAGGATGTTTAAATTTAACACATAACATGAAAGACTCATTTTCCTTTGGTATGTGTGTTTGGCTGCTGTGTTGTTTGCATATTCCCTGAATGGAATGTTAGTGCGTAACCGAACAAAACAACGTAGCAGTACTTGCCCTGCGACACAGTAGGAAGATCACGGGCGCATGTTTTGATGTCCCGCCGAGTTCGTAACACTGGTACGGGATACCACGGTGGATAACTTGCTGTCCATCACGGGGTCATCCTTCACAAGAACCAGTGCCTTAAGTCACAGTTGTAGTTTACAGGTTACATCAAATCTCGAACAGTTAATGACTTTTTACGATGTATCAGCTCTTGGGTTATGCAAAAGTCATGGGTTTATATCGTTCCTTCCCGTGTAACGTTCCTCATCGCTGTGATAATATTTTATGTCGTTGAAATTGATCAAACCTGTAGTTACATCGTTATGGATTCAATCTTAGCAATTTCTCGCTGAGAGCTTCTATATTAAGGCAGCGCTTGCAATCTCCATTAGGAATTGTTAGATATTTTCCAAATTGACTTCAAAGGCCTTACGCGATCCCTTATGTATGTAGAAAGATGGTGGACGCCATGGTGGGAGACTTTTAACGTTACCTCATGAACTGTTTCCTTGTGCAACGCCATACTATTCCTGCGCCCGTTTACATGAATTCAGGTGTATTGTATTCACTCCAGCACCCAGTTAGTACGCGTTTCCAGTAAAATAAACAGCCAATGTTATTTCCCTCAAGTGTTTGTGCCTGTTGCGACCACAAGGAAAGTTTCAGTAGTTCTACATCTGTCTACATCAACATAATTTCTCGAGAAGTAAATGGCAGAGGGTACATCGAACCACTTATATATTACTCTACCGTTCCATTCTCTATCTAATTTTTCTTATATTATTATGATGATAATATCTCTCTATCTAGGTGCCAACGAAACGTGTTGCCATTCGGATTGCATCTTCTAAGCTTTCGCATATCGAAAATGTCCGTTCGATGATATCGGAACAAGAGGGCCACGAAACATGGTTTAGATATACACCACATATTCTTTATTAATATGTGGGAGCAGCATGGACGGCAACATATTTTTAAATAGAGAACCTCGTACTGGGTAGTAGTGGTTAAAGCCAGCTATGGCGGCAACAATAAATACCGATTTCATCATTTTCCTCACTTCACATGAGGCTGTGTTATAAATCCTGTGATCTTTGTACAACGTGTCATTTTCGATAAACTTTAAATCCTTCTACGTGATGCATTTCCGATGGCCAACATCGCATAATACACAGATGTGAATATGACAATTCTGGGCTTTTGTTTCTACAAATATTCATACATATCGGCATTGAGGAACACGAAAATTATTTCGACGAACGTTATTTAATATTATAAATAACATTTGCATCAGTTGCATCTACTAAGGAAGAGTAGAATGTGTCTTCCACCTGAAAAGCTCTTCGTCTCCTCTAAAAAACCAGTAGTTATTTTGTAGTAGCTTAATATTTATTGAAAATATTAGTTTCTGAACAAAGGGCACGTGTATCGGCAACACTCAATGACTCTACAGTTTGACTTTCATAACTCTTATTTCTGGTTCGAATTTCAAGAACTGAGCTTGTAGTTTGAAAAATATTTGAAAAGACATATGTTTCTTCAATGAATATATGCATTGGCAATCTGTGGTTAGTGTTTCGTGATGACATCATAGTAAAGATGTGCTACCAGTTTTCATTCTCTCTTCGTACAATTTATGAACTGAAAATGTATATGGGAATCTTTTTCCCTTTGTAAATTAAATGATTCGTGTTAACACTGCAATTTCATAACGTTAGGAAACTGTGTCTAAATATTGTTATTGACAGTGCAAGCTGTAAGGCAGCTTGGTCTCTGGTGATAGTGTATAGCGCACAAGAGTGCGTGCGCTGGAGAACTCACAAGGTTGTGAGAATCGTAACGACTGTAAAGTGTATACACGAGAATCCCGTGTCCAGTGGCAAGTGCGGTGCAGTGATGTTTTCGACACGAGTAGCAGGACTAGCGACGGCAGAAGTAGAACATCTTTATTTAGGTCACGACTGTCCCCCATGATCAGTGATTGCTCATCCAAGCCTTTTCGCAATTTTTCATTTGGAGCTACTGCAGCGAGCAAGCCGTCATCACACCGGTTACCACGGCCTGTAAGACCATTTTTATTCAGGCCATAGTTGTTGAGCTTTTATGAGGAACTACCGAGTGACTTGTGTGAACATTATTTTCCTTAATATTCGCAAATACATATTTTGAAGCTATTATTAACAAGGTTATTGTCGTAAGTCAATGTTACCACTAAACAGGATCCTATGCTATCCAACAAATGTGATCACGAGTGTCGTTTATGAACTGAAGAAAAGTCTTCAACAAAAATAATAAATACATTTTCATTTCGTTTTAGAAATTAATTAATTGAAAATTTTCATTCACCAACATTTCAGTGCATTTTTGTGGAATAATGCTGCGGCGTAAAGCCATTCATAAACTGCTAGTTATAGCAAAGTAAGGCCAACGGCCGTACCAAAGTAGATACACCGGTTTCCGTTAGAACAACAAAGTTAAGCACTGTTGGTCTTTGCTAACACTTGGGTGGGTAACCATCCGGGTCTGCCGAGCGTTGTTGGCACGTGAGGCACACTCAAATGGAAACCTAATCATGTGTCAATCTCCGATTTTTATGAAATTTGGTTATGTTATAATATATGAAAAACTCGGCGGAAAAAGAAAAACTGTTTCATCTCTTCATTATATCGGTATTTAAAGTCGCTGAATACTAATCCGAAACCCGATTCTCAAAATTCAGTATGGTTGATCCAGCATAGCGGACGAAAACGCGAAAAAATGCTTGAATAGACAATAACTAGACGTGCGACTTTGAAAATACTTTAGAATCAACGTTTGAAATAATTGTGAATACAAGTGAATAAAACATGATAAAAAGGTTTATTGGTTTTAACCGCCGGCATTAGCGTTGCCCTTGATGTAGCGCGTGGTCGGATTTTAATCTCTCCTACTCCCTCATTACAATTGTCTTTTCCTGTGTCAGAAGACGATGCATTGTTTGCACACATACGTAGAGGTAATGAAAGATTCTTTTGGTGTTATAATTTTTTGTTTTGTAGTTTATTGACCTTCACATTTGTATTGTGTGTGTCCATTGCATTTATTTTGCAATATTACATTATTTTTTACATTGCTGCTGTAACTAATATATTATTCGTTAAAAAATGTATTATGCACAATTATATTTTGCAGCAGGCACATCGTATTATTGTGCCTGGGTTTTAAATGTCGGCGGACTTTCTTATGAACTACCTTGTCCTAAAGACGACACAAACATCCATGCCCGAGGGGGATTCGAACCCCCGACCGTAGCGGCCGCGCAGACTGTGGCTGTTGGATCATGTCCGTCGTATGAGCAGGAATGTTTTTTATTAGAACGGATTTTCCAGACGTCGGTAAAGTATTAAGCATTTCTGAATTCTGTCTATTCCAAGAATCTAAAAATAAAATACTTTTCTCGTTAGTTGGTGGCAAGAATACCTCTTTAAAACATTTTGGACTAGGTTTGTCGTTAATTTACCTGATTTAGAGGTGAATACGTGGACTTTTTCAGGCATTCAATATCCGTTTTTTCTTTCCAGAATTCCAGTATTCAATGACTTTTCGTTTATACTCATCATCGACGGCATCAACTTCTAAAGTGTCTAATTGTAAGTCAGAAAATGTTTCATCCTTAATATCAGAAATGTCATAGTTGATTGAAATACGACCATGAATATCATTTCCAACCTCAAACATTAAGGTTTCATCTCTTTCTACGAAACAGGCATCATTCATTGCATCTTTTACTAAACTTTCTAATTTAAAACTGAAAGTCCTCTCATCCTCATGGATAGCAGATACAAAATCATACCCTAACAAGGCCGCCGGGAAAATTGAAATTCGGGTCATGCGACCTCCACGCCCTACGTTACGGGTAACGCTAACGTCGCCGGTTAAAACCAATACACATTTTAACATGTTTTATTCACTTGCATTCACTATTATTTCAAACGTTGATTGTACAGAATTTTGATAGTCGCATGTCGAGTTACTGTCAAGCATTTTTCGTCCTCTATGCTGGATCAACCATACTGAATTTTGAGACTCTGATTTCAGATTAGGATTCAGCGACTTTAAACACCGATATAATGAAGAGATGAAACAGTTCAAAAATATAGATTCACAACGTGTTTCATGGAGCGTATCAAACGAGCACGCCAATAAAAGGGTTTTTTACTCCCAATATTGATATGTAAAACAAACAAGAAAACAGTTACTCCTTAAAAAAAAAGTTTGTTAAGCTTATGGGACTTAACTACGGGGTCATCAGTCCCTAAACTTACAAACTACTTATGAACTAGCTAATACTAAAGACGGCACAAATATCCATGCCCGAGGGGGGATTCGAACCCCCGACCGTAGTGGCCGTGCAGACCGTGACTGGAGCGCCTCAGTCCCCTTGGCCACCGCGGCTGGGAGTTCCTTCTTAATTCGCCTCCTTTTGAAGTTTTTATAGATTCTACTTTGATTAAATGAAAACAATTTTTAGCACAAAACAGAGGTCACTTTAGGGGTAGTTGCCTACTTGCCCCCCCTAACTGTCACTCCCCTGGCAATATACCTAGGCCGATGTTCGTATTTTAATTACAGATACTTTAATACCAAAAATCATTACAATCGCTTCTCTAATCTCTAAGTTATCGTGATTTTCCATTTTAGCCCTAATTTTGGAGGGAGCGCTTCACCCCTTAAATATCTTCTTCCGCCGCTAAGAAAAAGAGTCCCATAGTTTTTCATGTATTACAACATATCCAAATTTCATAAAAGTCGGAGAGTGACACTTGGATAGGTTTCCTTGTAGGGCCAGTTGAGGAGCTACTTAAAAAATTGAGAAGTAGTGGTTCCGCTTGGGAAAAGCTGCACAACGACCAGGAGTGCGGAGGCGCAGCCTACGTTCCCTCCATACCGAATCCCCTGACGCCTTCAGGTGGAGGATGATACTGCAGCCGGCTGGTAAACGTTGTACGCTCCAGGCCTGTGTGGAACGGTGTTAGTAAATTAAAGTTCGTTTTAAATTAATGTCACACTTAAAACCATTTTAAAAAGAAACTGCCTAATTGGTTAACAACATTCAGATGCTGTGCAGATGCTGATTTGTCACGTGACGTACTAAATCCCCACGGTCTTCAATTTTTGTTTCAAAATTCCTACCACTGTGCCCAATGTATATGTTATGACAGTTCCTAAGAGAAAATTTATACACACCAGATTTAGAGTATGGTCATTATGCATTTACAATACTGCGTTCCAATTAGAAAGTACAAGGATTTTAACTTAAATAATGGCAAAACTGCTGCGGAGACTCTATGCGATGGAATATATTGTCGCTGATAGTACACGTTGTTGACATACATACCTTACCTACGAGCAAATGGACTCGCCCATTCCACGTCATCGGCGTGTGCCCAATCGAGGGAAATGTACCAGAGGTCCTACAGCATGACAGTGTCATCAAGGTCTTCTGGAGGCGTGGGAGAAATCGGCATTGCCCTACAGACGAATGGCGTGACATGCGGGGGTGCATAATAGCAAGTTGCTGGTGCTCTGTTCGGTCGATGAGACTGGGCAGTACTGTACCATCCACCGTACTCCCTGGAATTAAATCTTTGTGACTGATTCCGAAGATCAAGAAGCCACTTCGTGGCATTGGCTTCAGAAATGTTCCAGTGATTCGACAGGCAATAGCCAGCTACATCCGCTCCAGCAACTGAACAGACTCTGCCAACGGTATACTACGTCTTCCACATTGCTAGCATCGAGTTCTACACAATACTGGTGACTTCTTTGAATAGGTGTAAACATGTAACACTTTTGTATCGGTTGTGAATAAATAGATGCCACTATTTAAGTTCCAACCCTCGTATTTGAAATAGAAAGTAATGTTACGTCAGGATTTTTCAACAACTTCTTAACTCGATCAGAAACAATTCAGATGTTGACCATTTTGGAAAAATATTTTTTTGTAGTTGTCTCTGGTACTTAAAGGTTTTCGAACAGGTTATAGACCATTTTATTAAGAGGTAAGCATCAAAAATTTGTTAGAGCAGTCTTTTAGTCTTTTTCATCGTTTTAGAATATGCGACCCGTACCAAGTAAAAATATTCTGGCGATCAACTGTCAAAAATAATATGGCAACCCTCTCCCCCTCCCCAAAGACCATAAACATATTTTATTTCAAAGGAAACTAAATTAAGCTCTGTTTTGCTTCAGCTGTCTTATAAATTGCTGGAAGAAGTCTTTTTTTTGTATTTTCATAATGTCACATATTATCCTGTTTTTATATAGTTCCAAAAGAAAATTATATTTTTCTTAACGAGTGTTCCGCATTTCAAGGAAGACGAATTATTCTCATTAAGAAAGGTTCTACTAAAATGACTATTTATAAAGAAGAAATTTTTATTCTAATTTCAAAATTACTTATTGTTTCACACTTTGATCTATTTAATTAATATTGGATGATTCACAACGAACTCTGTAGTTGTAACATTAAATAAATGTAACTTAAGCATACGGTTTTGTAATATCAAACTGCTAGTTTTTTATGGTACTTCCTCCTGTGACGGCGACCGCTCGAATTTGTGCACCCTTTGGAGGTCGCGAACCACATCTTGAAAAACAGTCAGCGAATAGAAATTTCTCTTGATTTTACCGAGAGTGGGAGTTATTCACTCGCTTGTAGACAGACCAGAAAAAGTCTTTTACTTTTCTTCAGCTGACATTGAAGCGATGTTGTTGTATACCTCCATTTAACTTCTATTAATTGGTACGTGTTCTCTAGAAAACCACAGAGTTGTGCACGTAATTTTTTTTTTTTAATTTCGTTTAGAGACGGGCCTTTCGTGACATTCTATCCTTCCTTTCAGGGCGAGTAATGAGAACAGTGGAGATAGGAATGCTCAGTGTTGTATTATTATTAACTAGCTGCTCCCAGCGGTGTTACCCGCGGGTGAATAGTCAGACATTAAAGTGCCAAGAAAGGGCACAAATAACTACATGACTGTTTGCGACATTGTTAGCACGGAATATATAATTGTCTTGGAACGGATGGAGAGCCAAAAATCTATTGAAATACGTCCCTGTAAACGACGTTTCGAGACTTCTTGTTCTCCAAGTATACGTAGAGATTTCTAGCTCTCGATACACGGGAGCAGCCTATGTAGAGCTGTCCGTGCGAGAAACATGGGGTGGCCACATGAATACCTGCCACTTTTAATGTTTGTCCTTGACTCTTGTTTATAGTAATCGAGAACGTCACTTTCAATGGGAACTGTAACCGGTTAACCTGGAATGGCAAGTTTGTTGGGATGATTTCTTGTGTATGTAATTATATATCAGTTAAGCCGTTTTGGCAGTATCCAAGAATCTTTTTGTATATTCTAAAGTAAGAAAGATAACAATAACAAAGAAAAAAGATTCACTGTAGCAGGACCCGAACCATTGCCCAAAATAACGGAATTCTATCACATGACGCGTTAACCCTGGCGGATAAACATGACATACCCTACTCGTTCTTCTGCTGTTGTATTAGCAGATTCTTACAACCGTTACGTATTTCTATGGATATATTTCAAATAAATAACTTGTAATAAACATTTTGAAAAGTCGCCTATGTCCTAATGCAAGACATAAGAAATCTCTATATGAAATTTCATCTAAATCAGTGCTGTAGTTTTAGCGTGATGCGGTAACAAACATACAAACTTTCGCATTTATAATATGAATAGGATTACGGATATAGTAAGTGAGCCTCGCTCGCATAAAGAGCTCTCACTCCGCAGCTCCCATCTTCCCCATGTGTGTAAGGCTGTGGCTGGAAGGCAGATATGCTTAGGAGCGGATGTATGATTGTCTCCGTGCGTAAAGTATTTGATAAAGTGTGAATTTTGTGAAATTTTGGGTCAGCCTAACGCAAAAATGTTTCAATTATAGGGGACCGTTTGGAGAGGTCATTTTACAAATTTTTTTGGGGAGTGTTTCATTGGCTTAGAATGTTTCAGACTAGAACATGTACTTTGCAGCGGTTCGCGTGGAGCAAGAACCATCAGCCGTGCGCAAGCGTGTGACACTATTCGGCCAATTGTATTGCAAATGTTTCTGTAATGCGCGGGGATGCTTTCCTGGTAAATTCTGTGGTGATGCGAGATCAATTTTGAGTTCTTTTCTTTGTGATGCTGTTTCCGTCAAAGATGGCGACATTGATGTGTGTTCGGTTTTCGTCAGATTAGTCATAGTGGAAAGATATTTTTGCTGTGGCTATTAATTACCTTGTGGTGCGTGTGGAGGAAACTCGTTGCTTGATTGTTGTGTTATTTTTCAAATTCTTTAGTCTTCCGCTCTTAGATACACGTGTTCGTTATTATGCCACATGGAGAGGACTGTCTCACAAAGAGAAGTGTGTTGCGTATCTTTTTGATGTGATTTAGCGTAATTTCATTAAATTGCAGATTAGTAGTAGGCGTCCACGATGTATGATTTATAAACGTTAACGATATTTTTGAGGCATTTTCTTTGTGGCACTTACAGATATCGTACACGCCGCCCCGTGGGCTGTTTGAAGATGGAACACTATTGAGCATAATACCGTAATGTTTCGCTGATAATATTCTATTCCCTTTAACAAATGATTTATGTCCTCTCAATGATCTTTGAATGTTTTTACTTGACCACCATGGGTTATCGTAATTTAATGCATGCACGGTAGTTGTTTCAGAGTAGAGCCCATGCAGTAGGCCAGCAGTGTGTGTAAACTTGAACAGAATGAAAGCATATGGTCCCCTTTTTAATTCCTCCGCTGATTTACGATAATTTAAGATGGGAGAGAAAAGGATTGTTAATGATATTATATGATTCAGTATTCTTGTTTGACGCAGTATGTAAGAGGGATTATCAATGAATTATTCGTAGGTAAAGGTTATACTCTTTCTTTTACGCTAAAAAGGGCCCATCCTGATTTGTGCGGATGGTATTAAGATGAAAAGTTACGATAGGTGCACCCTTGAAGATAAGCGACTGCTACCGTCATCTTCCTAGTTGCCATGGTTTCCGGAGAAAGGCGTTTTTCCGTTGCGCGACGATCAATCTGAACAGGGAAGGTCAGTTTAAATTTCAAATACACTCGGACCAGAGTGGCAACTGGTAGGATAAACGAGGAGGCGGTAAGCTTTCAACATACCATAACGTTTTTCTATATAGCAAATGTACTTGTCTGCCAATGTTGGACATTATGAAATACAAAGAAATAATACATTTTGTTGTTTCTGTTCAATAGTAAAATGAAGGTTTGTGTGCATACGTTTCAAGGCACTCTTTAATCATTAAATTCTTCATAGGTGAAGAAAATCATAACCTTTACTTCTTCATATACATGTGGATTGCCTCAACAAACTAAACTTTGTATGTAAATGACGAATATGTCAATATTACCAACGAGGGCATTAACCTGACCCATGCCAGCATTAAGAAAATATTAAATAATGTTTGCTTACAGATATGTTGCGAAGACAGTCAGCCGTAATAAAGTAAAACATCACAAGGTCACGCCTGATGCGACAGTTTCATGGCATCTACAGCGAAACTATTGTGAGCGGGAGACTTCTTTTCGGTTCATCATTTTGTGGGCAGGGAGGTCAGTTACAAAACGCTGCATAAACGTCCAAAATTCTAATTGGAATGTTTGTAAATCTATCCGACCCAACTGCGTGGTCATCAGTCCGTAGCTTACAAACTACTTAAACTTAGGTAAACTAACATAAGGACAACACACACACCCATGCCCCAGGGAGGACTCGAACCTCCACGGCGAGCAACCGCGCGCTCCGCAGCGAGACGCTTTAGACTGCTCGGCTACTCCACCGCGGCGTCCAAAATTACAAACAAACTTTGTTGCAAGTCGAATAATTAACGCATAAATCTGGGTATTCTCATGCGGTGGCCTCTGATTTTTTATGTCATATCTCCTGAGCTATGTGTCGTACTTTTTGTTTTTGGGTCAGAAATCTTCGTGGACGTACGGTGAACAGTTCACAACAAAAGTTTCACTGCAATCGAATGAATGGTTTATGAATACATAGAGTATATATATATATATATATATATATATATATATATATATATATATATATATATGTGTGTGTGTGTGTGTGTGTGTGTGTGTGTGTGTGTGGCTAATCATGTAATTAGTTCATTACGCGTAATTTGCTTTTGCTGCTGATGGAATATTGGAGCAGGGCAGTCATATGTGTGAAGGGACAGTTGTTTGGCTCTTTCAGTGTAGAAATAAGGCCCAGGGGGTGAGATTCCTGTGTGCAGCCAACATTGGCATTTCCACCTGCTCGCACTGCCCAGGTGTTTGTGGGTTGCGTACGCGCCGAGTCACACCAGAGGCCTTGGGCCAAGAGCTTGTAAAAATGTCCGCCGAGCTTTCCAGATTGTGGCAGGTGGAAGGCGAGTATTGTGTGAGCTCTTGAAGAGCCGATTTTGAGAAAAGATAGCAACACGACGGTACGTTCCTTCTGCTCTCTCAAGGAACGAGCGTAAAAATCACGATCAGATAGAGTCATACACGGTGCTCCATGTTTCAAACTAATGTCTTCTACAAGTAATTTTGCGATCTCTGTAGATTCTGCAGTAGGCATAGGTTTGGTGACAGCGTAGCGTGTGAGGTAGTCATTGCCGACTATTATCCATCGGTTACCGGTTGTCGACTTCGGGAACCTCCCTAAAAGATCGATCCTAACTCGGTGGAATGGAGCTGCTGCAGATGTAATCGGTACGAGATGCCATGGAGGTAATTTCGGCACATGCTTCCATCGCTGGCACTTTTTACATTGACTCACATAGTGCTTGACAGATTGGTGGAGACCTTTGCAGTATTACCTGCGTCTGATTCTGTCTAGGTTCTTCACGAATCCCACATGACCGGGTATTGGAGCATCGTGGAAATACTTAAGAATAACTGGCTGGAGTTGAGCTGGAACGACCAGTAGCCATTTGTGGCCCAGCGGATCGTAGTTGCTCTTATAGAATGCCACGTTTATGAGTTGGAACTCTCAATTGGTCGGTTCTCCTTTCTCCAAGGCCTCTGTGGTTTTTAATAGTGATGGATCTTCCATCTGATCAGCTGTGACGTCATCTAATACAGTGAGGGCTGAAATTTGATTCTGTCTATTGTGTTCCACTAATGGATTCCTCGAAAGGCAGTCGACATCCTTGTATTTGCCCCTGTTCTTGAATACCACTATGACGTCGTACTTTTGGAGTCTTAGTGACCATCTTGCTAGTCGACCTGATGGATCCTTCAAGCTAGTCAGCCAACAAAAAGAATGGTGGTCTGTCATGACTGTGAATGGTTTGCCGAATAAATACGGCCAGAACTTGTAGATAGCCCAGATAACTGCGAGACACTATATACGAACGCTGGCTAATTGGTGGATGATCCCCAGTATTAATACGATGCCTTATTGTGGGCCGTCGATTATGACGTTGATGACATTTACCGACGTTTTAGCGACTGTCGCCCATGGAGGATTTTCATCTGCGGCGGCATCATCTACGTAGATAGTCGCCTCCTTTAGTTTTCCAGGGCGCGGCGGCTAGGGAGCGGGTGTTACCTCTGTACGGCGACGGTGAACGGCAGCGGCGCGTCGGGGAGCGACCTCGTTCAGGGTACGGAGATTGGCTTTTTCCCATATGTTGACTGACCTCGTCAGCAGGTGACTTCCTGGGATAGAACTGCTCTGATGGCTGACGTCTTGCGGCAAAATAATCGTCGAATACTCGCTTTCTTTCTCCGCAATAGCATACGACATGTCCAGGGCGCCCACAGTGGTGTGTTGCTTCTGTCCTGCAGACGTCTGTTATTCTGCGGGGCGTCATAGATGCCAGGGGAATTGGTCGTGGCCGCGTCGATCGGTTCATACCTGCCGTTTGGCGGCTGCAGCATAAGTCATAGCAGGGCGACGCCATTCGTCACGTCGCGTGCGACTGGCGGTGCAGACAGTAGCTAATGTCTGAAATGCCACTTCCTCAGCGGCGTCGGCTCCCTCGTGACTTATAGCGCCTACATCCATGGACATAATCTGATGCTCGCTCGGTCTTGTAGTCCCGGCAGCCATTCATTGTTGTAATTCTTCTCTCACAATTTGCCGTATGAGAGAAGCGAAGTCATGCTGGTCTTCCACAAGGACCATAGGGACTACATTCGGAAATCTGCCATACTTCATTCATCCAACCCTCGTTTGTTGCATCTCTTCAGTACGCTGGCATCACCTGAAGAACTCTTCCGTCGTATCGACGTCTTTTATCAGAAGAGCTTGGTACATGTCTTCTGCAGTACTCTTCATCAGGTGCATGATTTTGTCGGTCTCAGTCATATTGGGATTGACTGTTACACAGGGCCAAAACATTCTGTATTTACAACTGTGTCGGCTCACCATGTCGTTGGACCCGGTTCTCCAGTTCTTCCGCCGAGCGGATTTGTCGCTGGCGGTCACCAAACGTGATTCTTATTTTTCTACCGGCCATGCTAAGCAGACGGTGAACAGTAGCCAGTGTAAAAGTGCGACACAAAGGTCGCCCCGTCGTGTTAGACAAAGTAATTTGACAAATGGGCGCCACCGCTCTTTTCAGAGAAATGTTCGTAAGTCTTGCCCCCAGTGTGTATCTCGCCACAAACGTGCGCACTGCCCTAGTCACAACGCAACCTGTTATCAATGTGGCAAATCGGGGCATGTACAGACAGTGTGTATGCAAAACAAAAATTCAAGGAACAGTGCTTCGCAGAGTGCGAGAACCGTTAATTCTGTAAATGTCATACACGCTGTGAACTTGGATGGTGTTTCTTTTGATTCTCAAAAGCAGGAAGGTTTTTTCTGCACCTATTGCAAAACTATGTAGTGAGCCACGTCGCAAGCGCCGTCGAGCGCGTAAAACTATGCAACGGAAAAGTGTTCAGGACAACCATAATGACTATGTACAGTGCAATCCTGTAGTGAACCTAGTGCCTTCTACAACTCTTGATTGTAACAGTGCCCAGTACTGTGTAGCTATTGACAGTAGACTGGATGTAGCTACTCAAAGTAAATTTAGTGTAGTAGCCTCGCATTGCGCGGACGCCAATCCGGCGGTAGTGCCATCTAGTGACAGTGCTGTTACTCCGCTGAGCGCCGAGTCTGCGCCACTTACTTCACTAAGCGGCCCGCGCATGCGCAAGCGCAGCAAACAAACGGTGTCAGACGTTGCCCACATTCGCGCACCTGTCAAACGTCACAAGCAAAAACTTTTTGTGACTCTTTCTATAGAAAATCAGACTGTGCAATTTCAGCTCGATACTGGTTCCGCTGTCACATTAATGAATGAAGACACATATGAACTTCTGGGTTCGCCAAAATTGTCGCCGTCTCAGCAAGTGTTAACAGCATATACGGGTCAAAATATTCCCGTGTTAGGAACGTGTAGCCTGCCCGCCTCTTTTCAAGGTGTAACAGAAACAGTTGCTTTTGTAGTTCTTAAGGCCAAATCTATGTTTAGTCTAGATGCATTTGATTTGTTTGGCCTATAAATTCAAAGAGATGTCCTTCAAATTTCGTCAGTAGTGCCTCAGGACAAAATCAACGCATTGTGTGAAAAATATAGTGACTTGTTTTCGCCGCAACTCGGTTGTGCAACAGACTTCGTGGCACATGTAACTTTAAAAGAATATGCAGTACCAAAATTTTGTAATGCTAAACCAGTGACTATCGCAATTCGTGATAAAGTTGCCGAAGAACTTAAACGTTGGCAAGATAGTGGGGTGATTTCTCCTGTTTCTGCGAGTCAGTGGGCCTCGCCTTTAGTTATTATAAACAAGCCGCCAGGAAAACTTCGTCTCTGTGCGGACTTTAAATCAACAGTGAACGGTCAAACAAATGTAGACACTTATCCCCTGCCCAGACCTGAGAAACTGATGGACAAATTAGGACAGTCTCGCTTCTTTTCTAAGATTGATTTAGCAGAGGCATCCTTACAGATTCCGCTTGATGACGAGTCAAAAAAGTTTTTCGTCATTAATACTCACTTGGGTCTTTTTCAATTTCAACGCCTACCCTTCGGCAGTTCTTCCGCCCCCGCTATTTTTCAGCGTTTTTGGAACAGCTGACAGTTTCTGTACCGTGTTGCTTGAACTATTTAGATGATATTGTGGTATCCGGACGTACAGTTGAAGAACATTTATCAAACCTGGAGTGCCTTTTCAAAGTGTTGATTGCAGCAGGTCTACGTTGCAATAAAGCAAAGTGTTCGTTTTTTTTTTTTCAAACTGAAATAGAGTATTGATTATAGAGGTAGCATAAGACAGATTACCTCTCTAATCAATTTTAACAGCTGCTGCGGAATATGGCCACACAACCAAACATTGAAATTGAGTACTTAGGCTATGTGCTAATGCCCAAGGAATCCATCCCTTACAGTCACATCTTCGAGCAATCAAAGACTTGCCTCCTCCTAAGAATGTGCACGGGTTGCAAGCAGTAATGCGAAAGCTTAACTATTATTTCACGTTTATTCCCAATGCCTCTCAGATTGCAGCTCCATTGCATCACTTACGTAGGAAAAATGTTCCTTTTGTATGGTCCAAAGATTGCTAGGTAGCCTTTGACAAATTAAAGTCTGCACTACTCAGTGATGCATGTTTGATTCCCTTTGGCCCACAGAAGCCTGTAGTGCTAGCAGTGGATACCTCGTCATATGGTTTGAGTGCCATATTGTCACATCGTATTGGTTCTCACGAATGTCCTATTGCATTTGCATCCAAGCTTCTGACGCCAACGCAACAGAATTACAGTCAGATAGAAAATAAGGCCTTAGCAATCATTTACGGCGTCACAAAATTTCATCATTATCTCTATGGCAGAAAATTCTATATGTTGACAGACCACAAGCAAAATGTTCAAATGTTTATAAAGTCTATGGGACTTAACTACAGGGTCATCAGTAACTAAACTTACAAACTAGCTTATACTAAGGACGGCACAAATATCCATGCCCGAGGGGGGTCGGACCCCCGACCTTAGTGGGCGTGTAGACCGTGACTGGAGCGCCTCAGTCCCGTCGGCCACCGCGGCCAGCGACCACAAGCCTCTCACGTCGTTGTTCTCACCCACAAAGCCAATTCCGCCACGAACGGCACAAAAGCTACAAGATGGTCCTTGATATAGTCTAATTATCAGTATGAGATTTTGTACCCACCTACCACTGAACATGCCAACGCGGGCACACTTTCCCGACTTCCGGTTGGCCAGAATGTGTCGTTTGATTCTTCGGAAATGGCATGTTGTCAGATAGACTCCAGAGATGCTTCCACTGTCGCAGACTTCCCTTTGGACTCTCGTCAGGTTGCACAGGAAACAGCTGTGTATGCAGACCTATGTGTGGCAGCACGTTTTGTTCGCTCAGGGTGACCTGTCAGAGCCAAATACATTGATCGGCCTCTGGTTCGACGTTATTTTGCCCAATGTCAGGCATTATCTTTAAGTCAAGGTGTTCTGGTATTGCATATCGACAACGACCAAACAAGTGTGATTGTTCCTCGTTCCCTGCAACGAGAAGTGTTACGCCTCCTGCATCAAGGACATTGGCGTATTGTTAGGACAAAGCAACTGGCCAGACGTCATTGTACCTGGGTTGCTATGGACGTTCAGATAGCGAGCATGACGTCACAGTGTACAGTTTGTGCGGAGCATCAGGCTACGTTTCTCAGACTGGCCAGGCAACATTTACATATTGATTTTGCCGGACCTTTCTGGAATACGCGCTGGTTAATCGTTGTAGATGCTTTCAGCAAGTTTCCTTTTGTGATTGCCATGAACTCAACAACGGCGTCTAGTACAATCAGTGCCTTAACATCAGTGTTTTGCATCGAAGGGTTTCCTGAAACTATCGTCAGTGACAATGGACCTCAGTTTGCAAGTGCGGAATTTCAACAGTTTTGTCGTGTGAATGGCATTCAGTATATCACCACCGCACCTTTTCACCCTCAGTCCAATGGTGAAGCAGAACGTGTCGTTCGAACATTCAAGTCTTATATGGAAAAGATGAAAGGTCAGCACTCCAGGCAGCAAGCTCTGAAATTTTCCTGTCTACGTATCAGTGCATGCCACGTGACGGCCCATCTCCTGCCGAAATGCTACACGGCCGCCATCACCGCACTCTCCTTCACCTGCTGCAGCCTCCCACGCACCGAGTCGGTTCGTATGGCGCTTCGCGTTTTCAGGTTTCTACGCCAGTGCTGTACACGGTGTTTTCTGGAAACAAGACAAGATGGACGCCGGGCACCATTCAGCGCGTGCTCGGTCGCAATATGTATGTTGTACGTTCTTCCACAGGGTCGGAGCTGCGGCGCCACGCAAACCAATTACGCCTGCACATGCCGCACGATGCTGTCTCGGGTTTCTTGATTCCAGACCCAGTTCGTCGCCAGGGAGCACAGCCACATCGCTCGCCGCCGGTTTCAGCATCCCCGGACTGCGAGATCGTCCCGATGGATGTCGACGCGCCTCCTATGCAGTCGGCCTCTCCTCTGCCAGCGTTAACGAGAGTGACTCCGGGACCGTGCGTGCCCCCGCCGTCTGGGCCACGCACCTCAGAAGAAGATGACCTGCTCCCTCTGGGCGGAGGTGCACGCCCTTCCCCTGGTTTTGGTGTGTTTCCCGGGGGATCGCAAGGTGGATACCGGGGCGCGGACGGCGTCTGGATCCCAGCCTCTGCTACGACGCCCGTCCCGCCAGTAACGCCCCCGCCCAGGCCCTCCTCCCAGGGCCGTCGCCGTGGCCCTCAGCCCTACGCCACGACGGCGCGGCGGTTTGGGGGGGAGGGGTGTGGTGTCGCACAAGTATAAAGTGCGCGCCACCTACTTTCGCCGCGCGCCACCATGCACGCACGGCGCGGCGTTCTTACGACGAAAGCCACGAGCGCCCTCTGCTGCAACTCTGCTCGTGGACAGCTGCATCGTTCACTTGAGACTGAGATAGGAACCAGTTAACACTTGGGAGTAAGATAGGCACCAGTTAAGACTTGGCTATCGGATAGGCACTAGGAATCATCAGTAGGCAGGCCTCTATCTAAACTATGTATCAACATTCTGCAGTCAAGAACTATGAAAAAGTTAAGTATTACCAAGACTCTAGGAAATATATATCTCGTTCTAATTTACTCTAGTGTTTCTAGTTTCTGTTGTCCCACTGGCTGGTCTTCTCCGTACCTGCACACGCGTGCATCCTTTATTCCTGTGTCGGTCTCCATCTACTCGGCCACCGACAACTACAACCGGCGGAAACGAGACACAAAAGTGGCGACGAGGCTGGGACACAAAATATATCCCTTGTATTCCGGTTTTTGTCCGTGTAAGCGACAGCTTTTACGTTGCCTAATCTGAGCCACGGTGATACTGCTGTTGCACAGGATACCCGGTTCCTCCATGAAACAATGTTCTGTTGAAATGGAAGCAGGCCTGACTTCGCAGGCAAGGTTGTCTACTGAACACAGCACTTACACTGCAAGTAGGTTTATTGCGAACTGAAACGTACATGCAGCCCTGACTGCCTCTCAGGCAGAGTGCTCTGTTATTTATACACAGACAGAATGTACCAGAAATTATAAGAAAAGTTAACACAAGAAACACGTAGAAATTACAGGTGAACATAAGAAACACGTAGAACATTCTGGAAATGTTAATTGAAAAGAAATAAATTTTTGCTGATGGACGGGATTGAACCGGCGACGTTCAGCACCGCAATCGCTGATGCTATCCCTTGCGCCACGTCTGCAGTCGGTCAACGTGATGTCTTGCGACAATTTATGAAAATGGTTATTATAATAAACAAAAAAGCTGAGAAGTTCTGTTTTTCTTAACGAATTGATTTAGTGTTGTTACCCGTTTTAAATTTATAAGTTTTGGAGGGGAAGGACGATACAAATTGGAAAAGTCGTGGATTTGTCTGTGTGACTGGAGATGATAGTGGGTTGCTATTCATGGCCATACATATTATTGATAATTCAATAATAAAATTATTAATTCAATAACATTAATGACTTAGATAATTTATTGGGAGTCTGCCGCTCTTGTCAATAATTCCATGTTCTAACTACTCACGCCTTACATTTTTAGTTCCCCACCAGGATCCATTATTTTTTCCTTTTTAACTTTTATCCGACATCACCACCATCTCTCATGTTTGCTAATCCCTGCCAGGATATCCTTTTCACTATCGCACCTTTTAATTGGAGTGATTAATTTTGAAATTACAGGCCGGCTGCGGTGGCTGAGGGGACTGAGGCGCTCCAGTCACGGTCTGCACGGCCACTACGGTCGGGGGTTCGAATCCCCCCTCGGGCATGGATATTTGTGCCGTCCTTAGTGTTAGCTAGTTAGTAAGTAGTTTGGAAGTTTAGGGACTGACGATCCCGTAGTTAAGTCCCATAAGCTAAACAAACATTTGAACATTTTTTTGAAATTACAAGTCATGGGAAGATAGAATTAGAAAGTTAATTAATCTAAACAAGACAAACTCCGACTTGGTACATTTGCTTCCTGTCGGGATGGAGGCCGAAGACGAAGTAATAACGAAATACGAATGCTTTCCTACCTCTACAGACAGGACAAAAGAAGAACAAATAATCGCTGAGAGGTAGAGAAAAAATGTATCGTTTCAGTTGGTTCGGTGGATTTTAAGTTTAAGGTATTGTTGTTCACGGTCCATACTTTTCTCGCTTGAGAATAGTTTATGCTGTTAGCTTCGTAGCTTGACAGTTTATACCAACGATCTTTTAACTTACAAGAGTGCACATGCTTTTCCTCTTTATTGCTCACCTGACTGCTGGAAGACACTGTGTCATGTGATCCGCAAATCTACGTTTCGGAGTGTCGTTACCAAATAAAATCGTGTGCAACTGCTTATTTTCTGTGGATCGAACCCGCGTCGCACTGGTCTGGTCGATATAACCCCTCGATTCCTCGTTATTTTTGAACTCACCTGCTATCTTTTGCCTCAGTTGATAATAACTGAAAGACATTGTCTGATACGGAAATTGTTTTTATTGAAAAGACAAACTAAGCATCTTCTGTAAACAAAACAAACTAAAAAATTCTGAAACTAAGGCAAAAACAACAATAAAAGTTTTCTTCTTCACCAGTTAGGTACAAGCCAGGGAGATAACGACAACCTGGAGAGAGCGGCCAGGGAGACGGAGGCAGATGACGTATTCCGTTGCGCGAAGACCTGGAGGCGCGGCGTCGCTGGCAGAGACTCTTCTCTGGAGGCTATGGTTCTCGTAGGCGGTTGGCCCCCCCTAAATAGTCAGTGCGCAGTGGTACTTTGAAATCTCGAGATGGTGGAGGAAAATAGTTCCGTTTTAGTGTGCTCTCTGGTGGTGCTCCTCAAGTCCTCTGGTGACTCCAGAACCGCCGCTTGTGGACCTCCTGGCTGCCTTGCCGACGGGTCTACAACAACAAGAGGCGGTGAGTCGACTGCATTCGTGAACTGACTGCTCCTGAGGCGCAACAGATTCAGATGCTTGCAGCAAAGGGATCCATCTGAGAGCTGAACCGCCACCATTAATCGTCCCAGTAGTTTTGTGACTAGCGCCGGATCCCAATGGCGGCCGCAGCAGGAGAGCATCACGACCCAGACATCATCGTGGATAGCAAACCGGTGTCGCTGACCTCGCGCAGGTCGTTGTGGATGGAGAGGAGCGAACGCTGTGGGCGCCCATGGAGCCGCTCTGCTGGACTGGTTTCCTCCTGTGTAGTTGTTCTATAAGAGCCCATAATGATGGACAAAGCATCGTCCAGTGCGTGGTGTGTGGAGAACTTCGACATTTGATTTTTGAAAGAACGTACGAACCGCTCTGTCAGTCCATAGGCGCGGGGTGGAAAGGCGCCATGTATACCAGGGCAATGCCATTGGAAGCACAGAAGGCCGCGAATTCTGAAGATGTAAATCGAGGACCATTGTCGGTCACAATTGTTTCTGGTAGGCCTTCAATGGCGAAGATATGAGTGAGCGGAGATGATATGAAATGATAGGAAAAAATTGGTGGGAAGTCGCAGGTGACATTATAAGTCGGCTAAATTAAGTATTACTGTAAGCAATAATGGTTAAATCTGTTTTTTTTTTTTTTTTTTTGTGTATGAAACAGGATCCTCCATCTATTAAGCTGAAAATCAAATAGAAAATCCGCCATTACATTACGATTTGGAAGTGACTTTAGCAACAAACGATTTGTTTCAATTCTTGTGACGGGACTTATCGTGGATTAAAATTGTATTGCGTCGCGGAATGCTCCGTAACACGTACAGTAATCGGACAACGTCGCGTAAGAAATATGAACTTACATGTTACGATAGTAAAAAAATTTCTTCTGTATTTATGCTGTGGCATTAAAGCAAATCAGCAAAATGGATTGCAAAACAAAAGTTCAAATGATTCTAAACCTATTGGTCCACACTGCAATGGTCATTAGTCCCTAGGCTTACTTAAACTAACTTACACACACACACACACACACACACACACACACACATACATTCACGAGGGAGAACTCGAATCTCTCCACAGCAAGGTGCCTTATAGCGCTCCACCATTCCCGTGCGACAAAATGGATTGCAAGTCATAATTACTGTTGAAAGAGAGATAGAATTGCTGAATGATGAAATAAGAGACACTCATGCGTACTAACACTGTATTCTGAAGATTGAAGAATTCCGAGTCGGTACATCTGACTACAGACAAGGTGGAGACTAAAGACGAAGAAATGGATGTGTCCATTCGTCTCCTGCCATGCCGAAAGAAGAACAAAATTTAATCGCCGATCAGCGTGGAGGAGAAAGTAATGAATCGTTTGAACAGATCACTGTACGTAATAAAAGCTCAATTCTGGGAACAGGTACCCAGATAAGAATTTACTGTTATGGAAAAGCTTAATTTTAGCAATAAAATTAACAAAAGATCCGAGTGAGCTACCGGCTACTCACTGCTACAAAACCTTGTTCCCTAGCGCAAATTGAGAACTGATTTGGTTCAAATTATTCTAATAACAGCAAGTAAACAACACAATGGCCAACATACGTAGCAGCTCACACGAAATTAAACACAGGCTTTAATAAACAAACCACGACAATAAAAGTTATTTCATAAAGGTGGGTAAGGGAAACATTTATGATGCAACGGAACTTAAACATAAAAAATTGCATCTGAGCTTGTTCTCAGCACTGGTGAAAAACAATATTAAATAAAAGGAGCAAGGTGCTCGAAAACTACGATTTATAGGCAAGTCAGTATTATACTGAACTTAACTTGTTTATTCAGGCCGAACGCAAGCAAAATGGGGAACCAATTTTGTTAATACAATAAAAATGCATCTCATTATCTAGTCTAATACTGACGTTGCCCAGAATTGAATTTAACATAAATTACACAGAACGTAACACTACTGGGGGGAGGATTTACAAACGACACTCACTCGCTCACACACACGCAATGCAACAGCGAAACTTACCAAAATCAGCGTGCTGAAACGAGGCAGAAGCAGACGCCGCTATCGTAGGCGAAATTCAGCAGAGCCGAAGGTACCACAGAACACAATATACAATGAAATGCAAAGATGGCTCTGGTCTGTCATGCCAGATTTGAGATGGTGCGTGAGTGTAGGAAAGTTAAGTTGCATTGAGATTAGACCGCGAGCAAACACGCTAACGGCGACACGTGGCTACGTTACATGAAGGTGAAGTGGTTAAAGATCGAATTCGTTAGACAAAATCACTGGTTTTATGTGAAGTGCCGTGAATTCAGGTGACTAGCTGCAAATCCCTGAAGTCGGAACCACGTGGTTCCGAAAAACCGAAAAAATGTATAAATTCAATTTCCGAAAAATAAAGATACAGTAAAGAAAATAAAATAAATAAAGAAAATAAAGATACAACAAAGGACCTGGAGGAGCAATTGAACGGGATGGACAGTGTGCTGAAAAGTCGCGAGGACCCTCCTCAGTGTCAATGTGGTGAACATTTGACAGTCGCCCACATCTTAATGGAATGTCCTTCTTTCGCCGCTGCAAAACAGGCTTTTAATCTCCCTGACTCCCTAAAGAGCTGCATATTATAGTGTTTGCAACTGATAATTTTTTGCTGATGATACGATGACCTGGCTGTATTTCAATTTAAATTAGTATTACAAGTGTAATAAATATGTAAATTAATAGATAAAATGTTTTGAATTTGCATTGATAGCTTCAGGTAATGAACTATTGCCCCCCCCCCCCCTTTTGTCGTTCATCTTCCTACTCTTCCTTACTTCCCTTTCTTAATCAAATGATATGCTTATACCCGAGTATAAGCATGTATTATAACCCATTCGCACATTGCCTGTGTGTATATATATTATATTGTCAGTTGGTTGTATTCTTTTTTTTTTTTTTTTTTTTTTTTTTTGTACGTCCAGTCCCAGTAATCTGTTTTAATAAGTTATTAAATATTTTCTTTTGACTCAACACCTTTTAGGCATGTTTTTCATAGTTTCTATGTCAGTTGACAGTGCAGAGGGCACAAGATGATGTTACATAAATTCATTCAAATAATATTTAAGTTTAACCCTGTGCCACCTGGCGACTATTGGACCTAATTTACCTGTTACGGTGTTCCCCCCTTCTCACCAGAGTTTGGCATAAGATTCTAGTCGACACACCTTGACTAGACATCCACGATGATAGTTTATATTTTAATTAGTCATCTCCAATGATGTGTATTTTAATTACCATAGTTTTTTAAAAAAAAAGTTGTAAGTATATGTTCATATAATGTGTTTGTGCTCCATATCAATTTTATGAACTGTAAACATCCGAAATTTAATTTATTTTTTGCCACAAATCTGATGATGATGTATCGAAACGCGTAATGACAAAGTAAAACCAGTGCGACCAAGACATTTAAAAAAATGCATGCCAACGTATGGCCGCTGTTCACAACAAACAGAAGGTATTATGAACCAAGTGATAAACTATTATCTAAGACACAGGTTAATAAAACCGCATGACGCATTCAAAAGTTGCTGATTTTAAGTTAAATTGTGCTACATTCAGATATTGTGAATATATATATATATATATTGTTAGTTCATATTTTCCTAATTTCCCTGCGTTGGATTTGTTTTTGGTCAATAGGGTCAATTATTGCATTATTGATTACCCAGGGCCCCCTGCCCCCTCCACCCATCTGAAAGCTACTGACAGCTGTCTGACTGGTAGCTCGACCAGCAATGTTCGACATGTGTCTTTACCATAGGATAGTGATTACTCGGTATTTCTGTTGCATTATGATGAGCAGATAGGCAGTTCGAAACCGCTGGTGGTGTGAAAAATACCGCCTTCCACATCCATACTGGATAAAATCCAGCAAATAGTTTTCTCAGATCGGTACACATGAATCCCAGCGGACACTTATCAGACGTAATCGTGAGGGGAGGGAAGTTCGGGAACACCCTTATAGTTATTGACGGCTATGAGTTTAGAATTCCTGTAGTGAACTTCCATCGACTTCCACTTCCGAACCATGCCACGGCGTGCTGGTGTACTTCGCAGGGAAACGGAGATGGTTTTGTCACCCCAGCGAATATTTCCGTCAAGTAAAGACTCATGTTGGGGCCTGTCGGCGAATCTACCATAATTGTTTATCCTTTGCAACATATTTATTGCATTATCTTTCCCCTGTCTTTTAACCTGGTCTGTGACTACAGCAAAAGTTTTAGTGGTGTGTCTTCAACTGGCAAGTAAACTCAGTCAAGCCAAGAAATGTTGAAATTCATGTTCATATAATGTATGACATTAACTGCGAATGGGTAAAGTTGAAAATGTTTACCCATCCGGAACTCGAACCCGGGTCTCATGCTTTTTAGGCAGTTACGCCGCCCTCTACACCACTTGGTACACAGCGATCACCACGCCTGCACGCCTCCCGTCAGATACAAATTCTGAACCTTAGCCCTGTTCACTAGAACTCAAACTCGTTGTTATTGTAAACTAATTCCCTAACAGAAAGGGCCTAGGAATGCCTCTGAACTGATGAAAAAATCATTGCCCGTCATCGACATTATTTCCGAAAGAATAGGAGCCACAAATATATAAATGCTGGAACCTAACTGCGGCGGTCGTCGGTCCTTAAACGTACGAACTACTTATCTTGGGAACAACACACACACACACACCCATGGCCGAGGGAGGACTCGAACCTCGACGGCGAACGGCTACGCGCACCAGAGCAAGGAGCCTTAGCGCACACGGCTATTCCGCTGCGGCACCAGCCAACAACTATACCACCTTCAAATAGGAAAGACCGATTTAAGCACTGTTACTGAATTTTATCCAGTAATTTATTCATTAATATTAAATAATGTTGTCTATAACGTGCACTGTTTTGTTTTATAGTTGGTGGGTAATAGTCAACATATTCACGTTAGGCGATCACACATATTTTCAGTCAAGATACAAGGAAATTTACTGTGGTAACTGACAGTGGGATGTGTGTTAAGTCAATGGGGAAAGTACATAAGAAAAGTGTAGCTGTCGAGTCAGACAGTTATCTAAGAGAAGGCGCCTTCCGAGTAGCAAGATGGTCCTGTTTGTGAACTGTCACACAAGTTAGATGTGTTGCGACAGTTGTCCAAAGTTGCTGTCTATAACGTTCATTGTTTTGTTTTATAGTTGGTGGGTAATAGTCGACATATGATAGGCGATCACAAATATTTTCAGTCAAGATAGAAGGAAATTTACTGTGGTAACTGACAGTGGGATGTGTGTTAAGTCAATGGGGAAAGTACATAAGAAAAGTGTAGCTGTCGAGTCACACAGTTATCTAAGAGAAGGCGCCTTCCGAGTAGCAAGATGGTCCTGTTTGTGAACTGTCACACAAGTCAGGTGTGTTGCGACAGTTGTCCAAAGTTTCTGGCTTCAGCTGTCTCGTGAACACTGGGACACGCACACCTCTAGCACGTCTTCCACGCATCCCACGGCATCAACGTGCACCGCTACACCGGTGCCGTCAGAGAACGAGAAAGCACATTCTGCCTGCACGGAACTGACGATTGTTTGCTCGTACCACATAGAATTTAAGAGCGCATATGTGTTGTTCCAACAGGATACTACTCGCCCACACGCTGTGCGTGAAAATCGACGTGCTCTGCAAATCGTGCAGTAATTTTCTTGACAAGCACGATTTCCAGTCGATGACGTTTGGAAACGTATGGGTGTTCCAGCATGGATCAACACATGGTACTTCAGTACGGATTGACGTATTCATCTGTAAATGTTATCATTTCATATTCGATTAATCTGACGGAAATTCTACTCTCGGATGCGAAAATATTATTCCAAAGACATCGCGTTGTCGGCCAGTATTTACCTTCGCATGGTACCACTGATAGGCGTAAATAGAACAAAATAAATAAATAAATAAATAAATAAAAACAAAAAACCGCAAATGCAGATGAAGATAAATGTATAAATTTCGGAAATATTTTCCTTCGGCAGGTAGGAGACAAGGAGATAACGCCATGAGATAAAAGCTTTGATTTGCACTTATCACCCATCCTTAACTCACGCCCTAGGTTGTGAATAAACCTTTCCATTGTGACCCGTTCTTTCCTCCTCTCCTAGCCAACGAATTTTCCGAAAGCTAGTATCCGTTTATTTTCGTTTACATTAGTGTCTTTTTGTTTGTGAACAAAAGATACGTACCAAGATAAGTAGGTCTACTAACCATCCACTCTATCTATATCGATTAATATTTAATAATTACAGGTACTTCACATACGTCTACATGGGATACTCTGCAAATCAATGTACCTAATAGAGGGTTTTCATCGAATCAACTTTGTACTATTTATCTACCATTCCATTCCATTCCGGTGATGCAACAGTAGGCCTGCTTGAAAATCAAGAGGGCGGTGTTATAATTGATATTACCAAAAGCTCCGGCAAAATTTTAACATAACACTAGTATTAACTGTTACAAACGAATGCAAGGCCCTAATTAATACAAAAAAATATAGCAGGTAATTCAAGACAAAGACCAGTTTAAAATTTTAAATAATACGTACATGAAATTACAGGAAGGCTTGGAAAATGTTTACGGATACACTATTCTTAAGACAGCTGCATCAATAATATCAGATTGATGCAAATGCTAGATTAATAAACAATTCAACAGTCGGCCAGCTCGAGATTTAAAGGAGATGTTACAAGGTATACAAAAAGCCACATAACAGCAGATCTGCTTAAAATTTGGAGACTTTGCAAGATGTGCAGAACCCGTTTGGCAACACTTAACGTAGCACTTATGAGACATAATAATGTAATTCCAAGCTGAACTGATTTGTTGAACCAAGGTCGGATGCTAAATCTAACACTAGGCCCAGTGAATAACAACAACAACAGGCAAGGAAGAAGGGAAGAATGGGGGAATAGGCTATGGCACAAACTGGACACACAGTTTAACAGGAAATTTTTATTGGCAAACTACAGCTACGGTACTGCCTACTATACAACTGAAACGAGGCAGATAACGGAGGGTCACGTAGCCAGACAACCCCCCAGATTAAAAAGCCTGATACAATCAAATATTTTAAATCCTGACCTACCACTATTACGGTAGGACGCGGAATAATCTGAATTCTAGTTTACTTAATTAAACGTGCTCAGAACAATAAAATTAATGAACACCACATGACACCATAAATACTACACAGAAGACGAGGACAGCAGGCCAACCACTTCAAAGCGTTCAATGGGTGGCCATTGCACAAAAATAGACACAACACAATTAACACAGGCAGTAACTAGATGGACTAGTCTTGAGCACTAGGGAACGGTGATAGCACCATTTGTAAGTAGGTAGCGGCACTCAGGCAATCCACAACACCCCCCCCCCCAGGGGGCCAACAGCTCTACAAATGTACAAATGTTTGTTAAGCTTAAGAGACTTAACTGCGGGGTCATCAGTCCCTAAACTTACAAACTACTTATGAACTACTTACGAACTAGGACGGCACAAATATCCATGCCCGAGGGGGGATTCGAACCCCCGACCGTAGTGGCCATGCAGACCGTAACTGAAGCGCCTCAGTCCCCTCGGCCACCACGGCCGGCGCCAACAGCTCTTTTGTGGGTACGTGTGTGGCGCGCAATGGTCCCCGAGCCATTGCAGCCTTTTTTTCCTGCTTTCCCCAGGCTGCATTACCTCTACTACTTCCCCCTTCTTCCCATCTCAATCGCTCCCTCATACCAACCCCGTCTCTCGGCGTTTCTCAAAATGACCGTTTGGCTATCCCATGGTACAGATTGTCCTGCAATTTTGGTTTTGTCTGCTGTTTACACCGGTTTTCGGCCCAGTTTGATCCCCCTCGGGGTTTGACCTTCCATAGCAAAATCCTCCAATAAAGTGTGAGCCAAATGGGGAAGAACTCCCGACCTAGCCCCTATGGCGTGGGTCCCATCCTTTCCACTTCCTTTCCTTACTGTAGCCCCCTTCCCCTGCTAGGTCCCCAGCACATGTAGCCTGTTCGTTTGGGGGAGGCTGTTATGTACCCTTTGGCTGAACCCCCTGACACCACAGGGATCACACTACTAGTGTCTGAGCTGCGACCTCTCTATGCAAGCCCGGCAATGGCCATGGTGCCAGGTGGCCTTTGCTGAGGCTGGGTGACGACCATGGAGAGATCCCCTGTTCCAGAGTGGGTGACACCAGGGCGGACGTCTAGCACTATGAAAAGAGTTAGACTTCAAAATGCTCGTACATTGGCCGTCTCTCAGGACAGGGAGAGGTCTTTTAATGCTACATCTGCAAATAAGAGGCTGTTTCCCTCCCTTGCTACCCCTTGGGAGGAAGGCCAGCCCTTTCTCGCTACCTGGTTTGCACAAGGACTGATGGAGGAACTTTCTTTGTTGAGACCATAGAGGACTAGTTTCGTGAAGTGGAATCCATGAGTAAACTTATATCTGGCTCATTGCTTATTAAAACAGTCTTGGCAGCCCAGTCTGAGGCTTTGCTCGCCTGCACCACTCTTGGCGACATCCCTGTGACAATACTCCCGCACAAATCTCTGAATATGGTACAGGGTGTAATATTCCACCGGGACCACCTCCTTCAAACTGATGAGGAGCTCAGGACCAACCTTGAGTGGAGTGGTGTACATTTTGTTTGCAGAGTTCAGAGGTGACATAAAGAGAACCAAGGCCTTTATCTTGGGCTTCAAGGGGGATACACACCCAGAGAAGGTCACGATAACGATATATCGATGTGATGTGAAGCCCTACATTCCACCTCCCATGCGACGTTTTCGATGCATGCGGTTTGGCCATAACTCCTCTCGCTATACAGCAGTCCCGGTATGAGGTGATTGTGGACGCCCACTACATGAGGGGAGCCCCTGTGTTACTCCACCAGTGTGCGTCAACTGTCATCAACACCACTCCTCACGGTCGCCAGATTGCCCTATGTTCAAGAAAGAAAACAGAATACAAGAGTACAAAACATTGGAGCGTTTGACATACCCTGAGGCCCACAGTAAGTATGAACGTCTGCATCCTGTGCAGATGGCGACTACTTTCGCTACAACGTTATCTTCAAACCTTTCACCTTCCCTTCCCCCCTCCCATCTCCCCCCTACATCTCATTCCCACCCACCCCCTCGTCACATCTCCCTCTCCCGTAGCTCCCGTAGCCCTCCTTCCGTGTACCATCCCTTCACAGCTGGAGAAGTGCACCCCTTCTCCGGCGCCTGCCGGTGACAGTGCCCCATCTCAGGGTCTTCCGTCCCGGCGTTCCCCAGATTGGAGATCTTCGACCTCCAGTTGCCCACCGGACTCAGTTCGCCCTATCTTCGTCAGTACCGGACCTTACTGACAAGTTCTCCCTCTGGGACTGGTCCTCCCCATCCCACAAGAGAGTAAGAGAAAGAGAAGAAGAAGAAGAAGAAGAAGAAGAAGAAGAAGAAACCAAAGTTGCAAGATAAAGCCCCTCCGGTACCAACAGAGGTGCTGACTGTACTTTCGCAACTCGATCATCCCATTGAGCCCTAGGCTGATCAGTTATTTATGGATGTCATCCCTTATTCTTTGGTGATGGACGCTGACAAAGCAGCGTGACAGACGCTACCCCATTCGCTTCCCGTCTAGATCCTCGTGATTTGATCATCCAATGGATTTGTAATGGCTACTACTGCCACCTCTTGGAGATTAAACAGCTAATCTCTCTTTCTTCAATGGCCTGTGTCGTCCTGCAGGAATTGCGGTTTATGAATGCGCATTCACCGACCCTCCGTGGGTTCCATGCCTTTTGTCAGAACCGGGTTGGTCCCCTCCAGGCGTCTGGTGGGGTTTGTACATTGGTCCGGGCAGATATTGTCAGTACCTGGATTCCTCTCCAAACTACATTGGAAGCGGTTGCTGTCTGGGTTCACTTGGACACCCCATTAACCATTTGCAACCTCTACCTTCCCCCTGACACTTGCTGCCCTCGTTGCCCTTCTTCAGCAAGTCCCCCCTCCTTACCTCATCCTTGGGGACTTCATTACCCACCATCCTTGTGGGGCAGTGCATATACGTCTAGCCGGGGCCGCCTCATAGACCAGTTTCTTGCTGACCACTCCCTGTGACTTCTCAACGATGGTTCCTTAACCCATTTTAGTGCCCTCACGGCACCTTTTCTGCCATAGACCTCTCTCACTTCTCCTCCTCTCCTCCCTTTATTTCACTGTTCGGCGCATGACGACCTCTGCGATGGCGACCACTTTCTGTTGATCCTTTCACTTCCCTCACACCTACCACAAGCCAGAGTATCCTGTTGGGTTTTCAGTCGTGCTAATTGGCCGCTATATTCATGCCAAGTTGTTTTCCCACCTTCCCCCTCAGGCTGCATTGATGATATTATAAGCCGAAAGACCAACATGATTACTCAAGGTGCCAACTCCGCTGTTTCCCGGTTGACAGGCCCTCCTACTCGCCGGGCGGTCCCATGGTGGAACGCAACTGTTGCCGCAGCCATTCACGAGTGCCGTAGGGCCTTGCAACATCTTAAGCGCCACCCATCCCTCGCTAGTCTCATACATTTCAAACGTCTGCGTGCCAGAGCTCGTTACTTAATCTTACAAAATAAGCGGGCATGCTGGGAGCATTTTGTCTCCTCCTTGGGCTCTTCTGTCCCTCTGACACAAGTGTGGGCTATGCTCCGATGTATCCAAGGTAGCTGGCGGCCGCCTTCCATCTCTGGCCTTGCCCTGCCTGATGGGGTCTGTACAGAACTATCTGTCCTTGCAGAATATCTTGCAACTCACTTCCCCAATTTATCAGCGACAACTTCATATCCGGCGATCTTTCTCCTTAAGAAACACCAGGCCGAAACCTTCAAATTAGGTCTTACTTCTTTTTGTGTCCCAGCCTCTTCGCCACTTTTGTGTTGCGTATTCGCCGATGGTCATAGGTGTCGGTGGCAGAGTAGAAAGATTCTGACACAGGAATAAAGGATGCACGCTTGTGCAGGTACGGAGGTGAGCAGTCAGTGTGACAGCAGAAATTAGAACACTAGGCTAAATTACAACAAGATATATATTTCGTGGAGTGTTGGTAATCCTTAACTTTTACATAGTTCTTAGTTTAGATAGAGGTCTGCCTACTGAAGAGTCCTAGTGCCTATCCGATAGCCAAGTCTTAACTGGTGCCTATCTGATTCCCAAGTGTTAATTGGTTCCTATCTCAGTGCCAAGTGGACGATGCAGCAGTCGTGGTCACGAGCGGAGTTGCAGCAGAGGGCACTCGTGGCTGACGTCATAAGAACGCTGTGCCGTGCTTGCATGGCGGCGCGCGGCGAAAGTACGTGGCGTGCACTTCATACTTGTACGACACCACACTTCTCACGGTGGAACCATATAATCAAACCTGACTGGGAACTATCACTCCTCTTCTCGTGATTCAGCACCTGGCCCTGACGATATCTATAATCAATTGCTGAAACACCTCAACCCTTCACAATGACAATTTCTCCTCCAAGTTTATAACCATATTTGGCTGGAAGGGGCTTCCCTGCCCTCAAGCCTGGTAAGGACCCGTCGTCGCTGGAGAGTTATCGGCCAATAAGCGTGACAAATGTCCCCTGTAAATTTCTTGAAAGGAAGGTAGCCCACAGATTATGCTGGGTTCTTGAATCCCGGGGACTTCTCTCACCTTACCAGTGTGGGTTCCAGGAGGGACGATCCCCTATTGACCATTTACTTCGACTGGAGGCGGCGATCAGACAGGCCTTCTCTAAACGACAACATCTTGTTGCACTCTTCTTCAATCTTCGTAAGGCGTACGACATTGCTTGGCGTCATCATATTTTACGCTCTCTTCATGACTGGGGCCTCAGAGGCTCCTTACCCATTTTATCCGTCAGCTTTTATCCCACCGCCTGTTCCGTGTCAGAGTTGGCTCTTCATTCAGCTCCCCTCGAATACAGGAGAACGGCGTCCCTCAGGGCTCAGTGTTACACTCTTTCTAATCGCTGTCAATGGGTTGGTGAGCCCGGTTGGGTCGCTGATAACTCCAGCACTGTATGTCGACGACTTTTGCATGTGGTACAGCTCCTACTCAGTAGCTTCTGCTGAACGTCAGCTCCAGAGCGCCATTCGGCGGTCTTCAACGTGGGCTACATCCCATGGTTTACAGTTTCCTCGTCAAAAACGAGGGTGATGCATTTCTGTCGTCGTACTACAGTTCACCCTGATCCAGAACTGTTCTTAGGTACTCAGCGCCTGGAAGTTGTAGCACACCAAAAATTGACTTGGGTGCCCCATATTCGTCACCTAATTGTATGAGGAAACTTAATGCTCTACGTTTCCTTGCTCATTCATCTTGGGGTGCAGACCGAGCAACTATCCTTCGTATCTATAGAACTCCAATCTTGTCCCGATTGGACTAAGGGATTGGCAGCTCCTTCTACTCTGAAATTATTGATCCGGCACACCATTATGGTGTATTCACGCACACCCCCCATGGATGGTACCGCGACCACTAATTCGGGCGGATCTCTTCCAGGGCCCAAAAGCTTTACTTTCCCTCATGATCTTTCGGCGTTTGGTGCGCCCAGTACTAGAAGGGTTTCAGGGAGCCTCTATTTTCTACACTGATGGCTCGAAAACTGTGGGCCACTCCGGATATGCGTTTACATCTCCCGTTGGGGCGGAACGTCATTCTCTGCCAGAGGCATGCAGTGTGTTCACGGAAGAGCTGATGGCGATATATAGAGCCCTCTGTTTTATTAAACAGACTGCATGGAACTTGGTTTAATCTGCATTGACTCCATGAGCAGTCTGCAGGTCATTGACCGATGTTTCCCCTCGCATCCTTTGGTTATTTCCATCCACGATCTCCTTGCTGACCTCCATCGTGCTGCCTGCTCCGTTGCCTTTCTCTGGGTGCCAAGCCATGTTGGTATTACAGGGAATGAACAGGCTGACCGGTTGGCTCGTTCGGCAATTAGTCGCTGCCAAACTCCCTTTTTAATTCCGGGTGCGGATCTGCGTGTGCAGATCAGATCTTTGCCTCACTCCTCATGGGATAGCAGCTGGAAAGCTATTGCCCCTTCCAATAAACTCCGCACCATCAAAGATACGGCTGCAGTTTGGAGTTCATCTTTACGCCCTTTCCAGAGAGAATCGACTGTCCTCTGTCGCCTCCATATTATACATTGCAGGCTGACCCATGGATTTCTTTTACGCAATGACAATCCACCACATTGTGATTGTGGAGCCGTACAATCCGTGGTTCATTTTCTGGTTGAATGTCCTCTCCATTTGACACTTCGTGGCGACTATGGCCAACCGCCTTCGTTGCCTCTAGTTTTGGCAGATGAGCCACGGATGATTGATAGTGACCTTGCCTTCCTCCGTGAAAGTAGGTTCTATTCTCAGCTCTAGGACTCGCTTGGTCGGGGTGAGTGGATTTGTGACTCTTGGCTGTTTGCAGGCTTTAGAGCCTTCTCCCCCCAGTCCCCCACTCTTTATCTTTTTAACGTCGTTTTATTTCTCCCTACTCTGAAGCTGTGATCTGTAGACCACTGTGCCGTTGGTGAATTGTGGTTTAGAAGGTTATCGTCGCTTCCGGAGCTATGGGAGCGGACACTGTAGCTTTCGCTGCCCTAAGTTAGTTTTAGTCTTGTCGGTGAGATGATTTTAATTCCCACATTTTTCGTTGGGTTCTGTGGCATGTACTATTTGGAGTTTAAGGGACTGAAGACCTAGTTGTTTGGTCCCTCATTTCCATCAACACACACACGCAATCCACAACGGCAATGAACGGGTCACTCTTCCGTCATCATGGGCGGCACCAAATTGGACTCGGGGTACTTAACTTCAATGGAGCACGCTGCCGAGAAAATACTGCTTCTTATGTAACGATCAGTGGCAGCAAGGTCGGGGACAAGTACAACCTTCTAGGTCAGGTTCAGCAAGCAGTCGACAACGAGTTTGTGTTCTCCAAGTGCGAGACAGGTGTTAGTCTCCGTAAGCCACATATACCGCTGAGAGCGCCCCCACAGTCAACGCAGTCGCCCGTCCCGCTACCCAGTCAAGTCTCCTTTCACTACACCGGCGCCAACCGATCGCGAAGCTCTCGGCAAAGACAATAACAACACGTACAGCGCCACCGGCGGAGAACCGGCACAGCAGTCATACACGCCAGCTGACTTACAAGGCAAAGTAAGAAAATGCTGACATGAAGAAATTGCAAGAAGAGTAATGAGAGCAACAACCAAGAAATCCCTTCGTTAATATAAATAAATAATAAATAAGAGCCGGCACGGCTCATTGATATTTAAATAGTTCTGCAGTTGGTTTTGATCTTCAGATGATTTTACTAGACGATAAATAACGGCGTCATCTTCAAATGACCTAAAAGAGCTCCTGAGATATTCTCCCAAGTCGTTTATGTAGACAAGGAACAATACAGGACCAATAACAATACCCTGTGGAACGCCGGATATCACCCGTGGTTTAGTCGATGCCTTAACATCGATTACAATAAACTGTGTCCTCTCTGACAGGCCGCTGTGGAGTAGCCGAACGATCTAAAGCGCCAGGCTGCGGAGCGTGCGGTTGCTCTCCATGGAGGTTCTAGTCCTCTCTGGGGCATGGGTGTGTGTGTTTGTCCTTAGGTTACTTTCCCTAGGTTTAAGTAGTTTGTAAGCTACGGACGGATGATCACGCAGTTTGGTCCGATAGATTTACAATCATTTGAACATCTCTGACTGGAAATCCCCTATCCAGTCACAAATCTGAAGCGATGTTGAATAACCACGCAATTTGATTAAAAGCCGTCTATGAGGTACGTTGTCAAAAGCCTTCTGGAAGTCTAGAAATATGGAATCAATTTGTGATCCCTTGTCCATAGCACTCATCACATTGTGTGAGTAAAGAGCTAGTTGTTTTTCACATGAACGACACTTACGAAACCCGTGTTGACCTCGGGTTAATAGATCTTGTTCGAGATAATTCATAATATGTGAATCTGTACAGACTATGTTCCAAAACCCTGCTAGAATTTGACTTCAATGAAATAGACCTGTAGTTTAGTGGGTTACTCCTACTGCCTTTCTTGAATAAAGGTGTGTTCTGTGCAACTTTCCAGTCTTTTGGTACAGATCCTTCGTTGAGCGAGCTGTTGTATATGACTGTTAAGGAGCTGTTGCATCAGCTTAATCGAATCGAAATCTAATGGGTATATAGTCCGGACCAAAAAACTTGTTCTTGTTAAGTGATTTCAGTTGCTTCACTATTCCAATGATATCTACTTCCATGTTACTCATTCTGGCATCTGTTCGTAATTCGAAATCTGGAATATTGGATTCGTCTTCTTTGGTGAATGAGTTTCGAAAAGCTGTGTTTAGTAACTCTGTTATAGTAGCGCTATCATCGGCAGGGTTGCCATTTCTGTCACGTAGTGAGTGTATTGTTTGTGTTTTGCCCCTAGTATATTTGACATACGACCAAAATCTCTTTGGGTTTTCAGTCAAATTTCGAGAAATAGTTTCGTTGTGGAAAGTATTGTAAGCTTCTCGCATTGAAGTCCTCGCTAAATTTCGAGCTTCTGTGTAGGATCGCCAATCCTGAGTATTCTGTGTTAGTTTAAATTTTGCATGCCTTTTTCGTTGTTTTTGGAAAACTTCCTAACCTGTTTTGTGTACCAAGGGGGATCGCCACCTTCTTTTATTAGTTTCTTTGGACAATTGCTCTCGATACCACATCTTTGAATTGGAGCCACATCTGGTCTACACTTACTTGCTTAGCACGGCAATGTATATTCGATGAATATTGTACGAAATGTAATTCTGCTAATTTTCCCGCCCGTAGGAGTATACACGTAATAAAAGACCAGAAATCGTAATTTTTCTGAATACAGAAACTTCCAGCACGGTGGGGCAACAAATGATATATAGCATCACAGCTTGAACGTAAAGCGAATGTATGCTATGCATACCACTACGTACATCAAGAGCAGCCAGCATAATTGTCTAGGATCTGAGTCAGCTCTTCGTTACTCAAAACGCAAAAGACTTAATTTTCTGAATTAATTGATACTTTTAGTTTCCTGAAACGGATATTGCCTTACAGTAAATGAATGGATGGATATTACTGTGAGTGGATTATACAAGTTGCTTATCAAATTCTGAATGTCTTAACTAAGGTGAAATTTATAACTACATTGTTATTCATATTGAGAAATACATAGATATTCGTACGTACTTCACAAACAACCAATGAGAAAGTGTATGATCTTTAAAAATGTTTTTCTTACCGTCCACTAAAGCTTCAGTGATATATCCTGAAGCACCATCCTCATCCATAAATCCAAAACGGAAGTGAAAAAGACATCGCATGTATCTCCGCTTTAAAGAACAACAGACAATAAGTTGCGGCAAATATATGAACATATAAGAGTTATTATTTCTTTGGGTCACGTCAGATACCAGACTATGAGAAGAAAAATTTAAACAATGCAGAAAAATCAAATCAATTGCACACTAGTGATACAAGAATAACAAAGGGCATTAGTTGTGAAGACTCGCACAACCGGTTTCGCAACCTACAATTGCATCTTCAGGCGCTTTTTAACAGACTCTTACAATTTTAACACCTAATTTTAACTGTGTGAAATTTGCTGAAATATGTATAAATATTTTAGCTGTGGTTGCCCGTCATACAAAGTTCTTTGTAAAGTTTTTACACTGTTAATGTTTCTCGTAACAAGTATATCAAGATTTACGTCCTAAGTTGAAATAACTCTACAAATAAAATACACATTAATCAAACACAATATTTTGAAAAACGAATATGCGTCTCAATGACCCACATGACGATACATAGTTGGGTTGGTTTATTTCCAAAAGGACGCGCATAGGAAAGCTTTTGTGGTTGTAGCGCATACGGCAAACAGTGAATATCATCCCTGTGGCTACGCCAATATGGCTGAATCAGGCTCTGCTTTGAATAACACACCAAACACAGGCATAATACCTTTCCTTGATGAGGTGACGTATATTCCAGTCTTCTTGTTATTGTAGAAATAAGAAGGTGAAAGTCTGAGGTGTAAAGAAGTTCCGTATCTTTTGATAAGCTATGTTAAGTACAGTTTATTTCATGAGTAACGAAATATAATGCACATAATTAGAAAAATCTGGTCTCTGGTCTCTTGAGATCTAGTTAAGGATACAGTAAGTGAAATGCTGAGTATTAAATAACGCACCTGGGCCCAGGCGTTTGTAGAGCGGACAGAATAAAGCGACCCGTGGAGTGCTACACTTAACATTTTGAAGGCACAGTCGAAGAGCAGACTGCTGCGAAGGATGCGTCAACGTGTGGCAAGACGGATTAGAAGACACTTCGTTCCCTCAATAGGCGCTGTACATGAGAGCCACCACGATAGCAGGACAATTAGGCAGGCACGGCAGGTAGACACGTTAAACTGTTTGTAAAACTGTGGGATCTGCGGTGACCATCAGTCCCTAGATTTACAAACTACTTAAAGAAGTACAAATACGCAAAGACAACGCACACACACACACACACACACACACACACACACACACACACACACCACGCACATACACACACACACACATGCTCGAGGAAGGAGTAGTACCTCCGACGGGGAGCATCCGCGCACTCCGCATCAAGGCGCCCTAGAGCGCCCAGTAGTCTGCCGGCTGTGAAGAGCGTCAGCTGAGGAGTCGGCGGCGGTCGGCCAATGGAGTGTGTAGGCGACGGGAGTAGCTGTACCGACAGCCTGGCCAGACGGTGAAAATTAAAGTGCTTACAGGGCATGCCGAAGTATATATTTTAGTATCTTACCAACTGGTGGGCTCACAGTTTAGGGCTCTCAGACATGTCTATTGGTCCTCAGGAACGAAGAAGAAACGTTTCTGCCGGGGACGCTTTTCTTGATTAGTTTCTCTCCGATCTTTTCATCCGCTGTACTCATTAACTGATTGTTTTACACTGAATCAGATTTAAATGTCAAAAGGTTCTTTCTGTTTGTTTTCAAATCATTGGTTAATCTAATTACTTAAATTTACAACATAGGAACGATAATGAATAGGTTTTGTAAAGAATTTATTAGTTCGTCTGTCATATTCTTAAAAAGATATGCATGACTGTCAGGGCTTATCGCTAACGGATGCAATTGGGCAATACTAAGCGCCAGTTGGACGGGAATAATGCCCATAATTAATGTCACATTTCCCACAAGATTTATGTGTGTTCCCACTACAAACTGCTTTATAAGTAATAATGTAACCTGTATGAATCAAGTGAACCTACAAAACTTTATTTATAGTCTTTTTAATTTATAATCAATAATTTAATTATAACAGAAAAAAACTAAGCATTTAATACAATCAGAAAGGAAACATCCAACATGGTATACTAATACTTTTTGAAAAGAGGGGAGAAATTAATGCAATTGTTTAGTGGCTATCATAAGGGGGCTGTTTTATTAATAAACAGCCGTTTTCCCATATGGTTAACTGTCAGAAATAGCTGCAGATGCTAGAACAAAGAAAGTGCTACAAATTTTTCAAATGGGGACATAACTTCTTAGCAGCTATCTATACATCAGCTGCATTAGGAAACGGCAGTTGAAAATGAGTAGCCCTATTACAATAAAACATTGCTACTTCTTCTTCACTGTCATTTTTTTTAAATATTGTGAAAGGTTTTGGTTAAATTTACTACTTAGCAAACAATAGTGTATCTTATGTTGGTGGACCAAACACGCTGCTTTGGGAATAAATTATTTATTGTTTAAGGCCTGTTCCATACGATTGCCATTATCAGGTTATATGATTTAGTCTTCATATCCGTGTAACTGTAATCCCGCAGGTGTTGCCTCGCTGTTTGACTCTTTGTTTTGTTTTTGGTCGAGTATACCAGTATGTAGAATTTTGATGGAATAGTTCTTATGTAGATTTCATCCAACGACAGTATCTAAATTAGACACGTTCAAAAGAACTACGTCATCCAAAGCTCTCCATGCAGTAATCATCCAGCACAGAAATAACAGTGAAATAGCGCGACAACAATTTTTATTACAAGGTTTCAAGACATCTAAATCTACATGTACATAACTACTCTGCACATCACAATGACGTGCATGGCAGAGGATTCATTGAACCGTTCTTGCCATATTCCTCTACAGTTCCATCCTCTGATAGATCGCGGGAAACTGGAACACCTGAACCTTTTTGTTTTCGATCTGATTTATTTTATTATGTTCATCATGTCTCCCTATGTAGCTGGCTGCTAAATAATAATAATAATAATAATAATAATAATAATAATAATAATAAAATGTTCGCATTCGGAAGAGAAAGTTGGTAACAGAAATTCAGCAAAAAGAATTCGCTGCAACGAATGACGTCTTTTTTTAATGATTTCCACTACAACTCGTAGAACTCTTCCGTGATACTGTCTCCCGTACATCTCAATCATACAAAAGTAGCTTCCCTTCTCTGAACTTTCGCTGAATCGTCCGCCAGTGTGGATCCCACAATGCGCAGCAATACTCCAAATAGGACGCACAGATGTAGTATAGTTTAGTAGAACTGTTACATCTAGTAAGTATCTGCCAATGAAACGTAGCCTTCAGTTCGTTTTACCTAAAGTATTTTACATGTGTTCTTTCCAATTTAAGTTGTTTGTAATTCTCCCTCCTAGGTATTTAGTTCAATTTATGACCAGTGGATTTGACTCATTTATCGTGTATATGAAGTTTCACGGATTTCTTTCAGTGGTCATGTGAATGAATTCAAACTTTCCATTATTAAGTTCAATTGCCAATTTTTTCACCATGCAGATATCTCATCCAAATCATTTCTCAGTTGGTTTAGGCCTTCTGGTGACTTTACTAACCGATAAGTGACAGCAATTATCAGCGAACAACCTAAGAGATCTATCGCTTGTGAGGTACAGTGTTACCTTCCGGAAATCTAGAAAAAAGTAATCTATTTGGTATCCCTTGTCGATTGTGCTCATCAAATCATGTGAGTAAAGAGCTAGCTTTGTTTCGCAAGAACGATACTTTCTGAATCTGTGTTGATTATGGGTCAATAGGTCGTTCTCTTCGAGGTCGTCCGTAATATTTGAGGAAAGTATTATGTCCTACAATCGTGCTACACACCGACGTCGATGATATTGGCCTGTAATTCTACGGATCACTCATATTGCCTTTCTTGGATATTCAATTGTGCAACTTTCTAGTTTTTGGCTACGGATCTTTGGGCTATTGCATCAGCATACTCTGAAAGGAACCTAATTGGTATACTATCGAAACCGGAGGACATGCTTTTTTAAAGAGTTTTAAGACCAGCTGATTAAACCTGATGATGTCAATCGCACCGAAAGAGAGCTAAAGCAGCAATTAATTTAGTCACAAGGCACCGTCTTTAGTCTAACAACATAATCTAATAATATCCTTTTAGGATGTATAAGTCACTGCGGGCCTAGACGTTTCATCATATCGTCGCCCCAATCTACACACCAAATTAAGTATATCTTAAATTTTGAAGAAAAAAATAATTCTGGAGAGTAGAGCGCCACAAACTGAAAGAAAGGCAGAAAGCTATGAAAATGCATACAGAGCCGTCCAATACGCCTCGCTAATGTTGGCAGAAAAGCAACTTAGGGACACTTAGACACATTCCGGTACATAAACTCACTTTGCGACGGCCTCCCTCTTGGGCCACCGAGCTACCCGTGGGAACTATGAGAGCGGCCAGCCGAGCGCCACCAGGACTCGCAGGACCAGTCGCTGTAGCCCGCTGACCTCAGCCGGCGCCACTGAAAGCCATCAGCCCGCCTGACCTTCAGCGGCTGCAAGCGCCAGTCCGCTGACAAGTCAAACTTTCCATCGCCTCCCCCTCAGATTCCGTGGTTAAATGACGCAGTCGACAGCTAGTCAAAAACTGAACACAGATCAATCATGAAAACAGGAAAAAGTTGGAAGAAAAAAAATATAAACAGTTAACAGTCAAACAAGGAGACCACATGGGTAACGGGTTTTAGATTGTCTCTCTATTTGTGGTACGAAAAAGTTCAGATCTCAAATAACAGTCAGCCAAAGCCATTCGACGCAACTCCCATAAATTCTCGAGAAAATCAAACTTTGAAGTTTTGCAAGTCCATGTAAGTATCAATACTAACGAAATTGTAGCATCTGTTGGTGTAGCTAAGGTGGTAGAGTTCTGGCCTTACAACCCGCAAGTCGATGGCTCGAATCCTGCCGTGACAGATTTTTTATTTTTGTTCCTTGTGTTCGAATACCTACACAATTTTAATATCTAATGGAAATTTTTACGAAAAAATGCTTTTTTCGTAACTTTATATATTTTATAAAAGGTCTTTAATCATTATGTTTTCAATCAGAGAAAAAAAGTTACATTTTTTTACAGATTAGATGACGGCGGTAGCCTTTGATTGTTCAGTTTGCGAAGAGCTACAGCGCTGTTTTTGGAAAGATATCCCCATAGTTAGTAATGGCTTTCCAAGCAGCTAATCTAATCAACCACCGTTTCAGGTGGCGTCAAGGTGTTCAGCTCGTCCACATAAACAAACAAAAACTGACACAACAGGTGGAATTAAAGATCCCTAAATCACATCGGTAATCGAACCACTCACTCTACGGTTATTAGGCCACAACGCTACCACCTGAGCTACGCCGATAGATGCTGTAACAGATTTAATGATTGGTACTTCCATGAACTTGCAAATCTTCAAAGTCGATTATTTTCCCGAATTTTTGAGAGATGCGTTGAATGGCTTTGGCTGATTGTTATTTGAGTTATGAACTTCACGTACCATAAATATCGAAAAATTATAAAATCCGAGACCCTTGTGATCTCCACGTACGTTTTGGATATGGCTCTCCAATGGTAGCAGAAAATGTTCGAAGAAAAGGAGACAAATCAACAGAATCCCCCACTGGAATATTGGAATGTGAGTCAGAAATCTCTTAATGAATCACTTAATGCGTACGCCTGGTAACTGATACAGCCATGGCTCCTTACCAGATTTATGTTTTCCTATGAATGTCAAATACAATAGTTTGTCACATAAGTACTACAGATGAACGCAGCAGTTTCATAGACTCACTATTCTCCAGTGATCTGTCAAAACACATATTTTTAACGTTTTCTATTTGTACAACAGCAAATCCTGCATATATCCAAGCAAATCTGAACATTTCCTGGGATTTCGAAGAGCAAAGTAGATTTTGTGAGAGAACTAGTCAGTTTTCTTGACTTTTCTGAATAAGAGGGGTTCTTGACCAGTGAGCGGTAGTATGGATATCTGATGTAATCCAATGCCTATTTACTTAGAGCGTTTTGATTGCACTGAAAATGACTTCAGTGTAATTCCTAATTTTTATGTACACATTCAAGGCAATGTAATTAATATGAAACGATTGGCTGCCAAATGAGTCGCTTCAGTTTTTCTGGAAATTATGATACTTTCTTCTCCGTGTTTGAGTTTATGATAACTTCGGAGTAAAAATGGTTCTGATTGATGCTAATAAAAATCAGAAATTATTTTTGTCATATTTTGTTTCTCCAAAGGTCCTTACACAGTTCGCATTTCACGCATTTCGCAGACATATTTGTAATTCCAGTACAGGCAAATCATTCTGCATATAATAGTAAACACACCAAATATGTTAAATAGTATTTAATTATTTTGTATTAAATTGAAGCTTTAGGTTGCACTCTACAATTAAAATAGAAAGTGGCGCTAACTGTTTTTAAAGAGACGAAAGTAGCATGATGATCGGGTTATTAATTACAAACTGGTTAGGCACATCATCAAATCTGTGCAGGACGCTTAATATGTTTATTTAATGCAAAGGTGTCTCGACATACTTAGTGTTTTTAATAAGATACTTTGAAGAGGAATGACTGAAGAGAAAGAAACGTCTTAGTAACTTTCCAAAAATTTTCACTCTGAAAATATTTTTCTTTTGTTTTCTGGAAGATATCTCAACGAATTAATCTGTAATACATAAAATTACTATATTGCTCTCCCGATTACAATCAATGTAACATTGAAGCTACGGTTTTGTCGATGTTTAGATTCGCATACAAAGCTGCTTTTTTTACTCAATGAACCATTCAAAATCCAACTACAGAAGCTCATTGGCAGATTTCAACTTAAGAGCTTGTCTTGAGTTAGCAGTGAGTATACATTTGTCAATTTAAATTTCGTCATTAAACGGTAATTATCATAAAATTATAACCGTCGTAAGAAATACTATATTTCGTACTTGTCTACCTACCATCATTCCATCATCAAAATAGTAGAAGGGATTAGGAATGACAGTTCTTATTAAGAGAACAGTCTTTAAAATAAATTTTCCATGAAACGCATATAGCTGCTTAATGCTGTGATGTGAGAGCCAACCAGCTCGCAGGAGCGGCTGTGCTGTACTGCTGGACTTCCTCGCATGCCTGTACCTGCGGAAAGCCGGTTAGCCCGGCAATAGCCCCGGAATACTGATCCATTATCAGATAATATGTTGAAATACACAATCACGAGCACGAGAATTCTGCACTATCATGAATCTATATGAAAGTAAAACATGCAAAACATTGTGCATCGTTCATAAAATAAAAATCACTTATGTATGGCAAACGCATCGTAAGAAATCAATCACGTGCATGCGTGAAATAAAAAAAAATCCAGTTGCAAAGTAAATTTCAAGCTCACCAGATGGCGTGCGGAACGTAGCGCTTTTGATAGTTCACAAATACAATTTTGAAAACAGGTTTTCCTAAAATCACGGCATCTCCAGCCTTGCGATACAATAAAATAAAGAATTACAAGACCTAACTCACAGTTAAAAATATTTAAAGTCATTTAGATACATTACATATATCAAGTACAGGGCGTGGCTACGAATCAATATAAAAGAAAACTACACTAGTCAACACAATTAGTAGGTTACATGTGATATCTACGTTGTGAACTACTGTCGTCGACAGAATGAACTGAAATGGTTCGACGTTTTTCTGTCGGTTTTACGGAGTGGAGACAACAACACTAAGGCACCCGAGATAGTGATAATCACAGAACGTTGCTGCAGAGGGGTTTGGTGTTTAGTCTAGCAAACGAATTACAAGAGCAGTTAGGTTCAGGTAGCGCAATCCGGCAACAACGTGACTTACCCGAAGCTCTGGCATGGAGAACTATAGGGAGGTTGGAAGTGGGACATACACAGAGGTGGGTGGCTGCAGGTGTTGGAGTGTCCCAAAGTATAATTTCCAGAATCTGGAGACTACAGGAACTGTTAAAAGACGGCAACGTCATCCACAGGTAACATAAGCAAGATATGACCTTTAGCTCCGTTTAACAACCCGTCGAGACAGGAGTCTGAATGCAACCCAGCTGCAACGCATCCTCCAGGCAACAACAAGACGCGCAATATCAGTAAAACAAAAAAAGTTCGAAATCACCTTTGGGACTGTGTCTGCTACGCACGGAGGCGTACTGTGTGTGTGTGTGTGTGTGTGTGTGTGTGTGTGTGTGTGTGTGTGTGTGTGCGTATGGGTGTGTGTGTCATTCAAATTATGCGTTTATACCGCATAATTTGGGCGGAGGAACATCAGGATTGAAGTCGTAACGAATGGCGCCTGATTCTGTTCACAGATGGATCAAGATTTTGTGTTCAGCCGAACAATCGTCGTTTCCTCATCCGGAGAGAACGTGCAACTCGGACAACATGATTGAAGCTGAGAGGAATTGAACGAGAGGAGTGGCCAGCTTGTTCACAGATCTTAAACCGATTGAGAATGTCTGGGATGCACTTGGAAGACACATTGAAGCCAGACCAGAAACTCCCACAATGGTTGCAGAAATGGATAATGCAACCAATGCAATATCGCTATAGATCTGATTGATAACCGCATATTGTCCATGCCACACCGGTGTATAACTATATTGGCTGTCTGAGGTGAACAAACACCTTATCAGAGGGCAAGACGAATGACTTTTCTCAATTTTGGTTGCCCTATGTTGCCTTGCTCTAAACGCGATGAAACGTTAAATAAAGAGTATCGCCCAAACACATCACAACTGTAAACAATATTTGAATGAAATACGTTACCATACGTGTATTGTGTATCATCTCTCACCTGATCCCTAATTGTTCTGAGCAGTGTCTATTAGTATGTAAAATAATATTAAAATGATTTAGAATCAAGAGCCTCGGGAGTAGGTTGAAAAAAATAACGTTCCTAGATAACAGAACGCAGCATATTATACTCATTTTAGAGAAGTCTTCCGAAGTAAGAGTGATATCAGGTGTGCCACAGGGGAGTGTCGTGGGACCGTTACTATTCACAATATACGGTATATAAATGACCTTGTGGATAACTTCGGAAGTTCACTGAGGCTTTTGCGGATGATGCTGTAGTATATGAAGAGGTTGTAACAATGGAAAATTGTATTGAAATGCAGGAGGATCTGCAACGAATTGCCGCATGGCGTAGGGAATGTCAATTGATTCCCAATGTAGACAAGTTTAATGTGCTACGAATACATAGAAAGAAAGATCCTTTACCATTTAGCTACACTATAGCGGGTCAGCCACTGGGAGCATTTAATTCCATGAATTATCTGGGAGAAGGCATTAGGAGTGATTTAAAATGGAAAGACCACATAAAATTAATCGTCGGTAAATAGGATTCCAGACTGAGATTCATTGCAAGAATCCTAAGGAAATGCAGTCCGAAAACAAAGGCAGTAGGTTACAGTACACTTGATCGCCCACTGCTTGAATACTGCTCACCAGTGTGGGATCCGTACCAGATGGGTTTGACAGAGGAGGTAGAGAAGATCCAACAGAGAGCAGCGGGCTTCGTTATAGGTTCATAAATCGTGAAAGCGTTGCGGAGAAATCGATGAACTCCAGTGGAACACTCTGCAAGAGAGACACTCTGTAGCTCGAAGTTTCAAGAACATACCTTTACCGAGGTGTCAAGCAGTATGTTGCTCCCTTCTAGGTATATCTCGCGAAGAAATAAAAAAATCAGAGAGATTAGAACCCACACAGAAGCATGCCGACAATCTTTCTTTACGTGAACAATACGAGACTGAAATAGGAGAGACAACTGATAGTGGTACTCGAGGTACCCTCCGCCACACACCATTAGGTGGCTAGCGGAGTATGGATATAGATAATCAGACCACGCGTGCCAAAGCTTGTGACCCCCCATAAAACAAACTTGCGTTTTTTTATATTAATTTGCAAAATTATGCGAATAGTTGATAAAAGAATGAAGCTTTATTCAAAAAGATTGTATACATGAAGAGCAGTCTTTTCTGGTTTAGTGGTATACCTTTAAAATGACGGGCGTTCACCTGCTGAAATACTGGCTGTTGTCGAAGACGTTGCTCAACTATATTCCCATAAACTATTTTAACATACAGAATAAGCCCAATTTTCATAGCGATAGTAATCGCTGTAGGGATTAGTCAATTAGAAATACCTTCCCCACTACCCCTCTGGCTCAAGTCGTCAGTTGCCAGCAATCGTAAAAAATCGAAAGCCTTCAGACAAACGACATATATGTTCTCGGACTCTTCGCGACGATATTCTTGTATAAAATATTCTAGGTTTACTAACCGTGTCATATCGGATAAAATCCGACATATAGCAAAGACCAGGGGAATGACGCCACCTTAAGGGAAACAAGTTTTTTTTACCTTATTAAAGGTGTGTCTTTTTCGTAAACAATAATAGAGAATAATAGTACAGCTTCGCCAGCTAATACTACTTTATTATAATTTTTTTCAGACATGTATTTTGTTAATTTCTATTGTTAAAAATATATTGTGAAAGTATTGATTGATTTTCTCAGGGAAGCCAAAACAGTCTTGGTCCAACCCGCCACTGCCCGCACCGAAACTAAGTTTATTGTGCGGTATCACTCCCTGTATATCTAGTAAAGCCAACCAATGCCCCTGAATAGTGCAAGGAGTCCCTTTACCGCCGGCCGCGGTGGCCGAGGCGACTAAGGCGCTCCATTAACGGTCTGCACGGCCACTACGGTCGGGGGTTCGAATCCCCCCTCGGGCATGGATATTTGCCCTAGTTCGTAAGTAGTTCATAAGCAGTTTGTAAGTTTAGGGACTGATGACCCCGTAGTTAAGTCCCATAGATTGTACAAACATTTTTAGTCCCTTTACCAGTTCTTTATTAGAGACAATTTCTTCGGGTCTGGTTGTCACAAATGTTCTGTGCCTTTTACTCTCCAATGCAATGCATGCGAAGCTTAGATGTGATGCAGTTTCATCACCGTCATCACAGATCCTACATTAAGGGTCCTCTTCTGTTATTCCCATTGTATTTAGGTGTTTTTTTTTTTAAATTGCCATGGCCTGTCAGCAATCCAACCATGAGTCTAATCTCTCTCCTGTTCAGGCCCAGGATTGCATACACCGCAAAAGTCAGAAGTACCGGTATAGTTTTTGCACTTCAAACCTACTACATTCTCTACATTCTGTACATTCTGCAAGTGCCCATTTCACAAAATGTATGCATCTGTGTTACACTTCATTTTGCCTAAATTCTCCATCATGGCGTCATTGCCCCAGTTGAAAATATGGCTAAGAACGTCAATTTAAAGCCAAAGATTTTGCAAAACAATTAGGGTAAAGACACGAAATAGAAGCTAAATATCTACAGATTACGTTAATATGAGTATTAAAAAGCACTGGCATCCTATAGAGGTGGTTATTTCAACAAAATACAGTCTCGAAAATTAGATTCAAAACGTCAAAACTAACAATTTCTTTCACACAATTAATACCTGTCAACAATCACGGACGGCGACCGCAAGAATTAATTCCGCGGTAGGTAACAGAGATAGAACACTGGCAAGCGTACTCGTACTGTCAACCGTTTCTCATAAAACTAGGGTGGCGCGATTACCCAGGGTGGCGCCGTTACGATGGTCTCTCCTACTTTTCATCAGTTTAACGTCGGCCTTTGGAAACCCAAACTTTTTTTTTTTTTTTTTTTTTTGCAGGAGTGGAAATACAAAGAATCTTCTGCGAGGGAGGGTTGAAGCCCCTCGTCCCCCTTCCCCCCTTTATCTGCACCCCTGATAAACTGAATTATGGCAGTTCAGCGGTGGGAGCGGAGAATGGAGGGTGCGTGTATACTTCTAGCGCGCTGCTCGCTGCCAGACTGTACGTAAGCAAATGTCAACACTCAATCACACAAGAGTCCTACCGGCCTATTTAACCTGTAGTTTGCAGGCTCGCAGGTTGTCGCGCTACGCCAGGTGATACGAAAACGTTTACACACAGTAAGTACGGTAGCTCACTTTGTGCGTCAACTGCTACATCACGCCAGCCAGTTGCCATTGGACTCTGAGAAGGTGTGTCTTTGTTCTGTAGTCGATCCGCAACACAAAATACTTGTTGACTTGTCATCGAATGCAATGGAATTGGAGATAAATAGTGTAGTTCGATGATACCTGATGTCAGTGATTATGTTTTATACGTTAAAACAGTAACTAAAATATTGACTTACAGTTTGTAGCGTGGTGCTGGGAACTACATTTATAAGGGTTGGACAGCTGATTGAGTCATAACCACTGATACACAAATACACATATATTTACTATTAAATACGTTAATCTGAGCAACAAATGAACACTGGCTCACAATCGAAAACAACTTTGTCCACCAATAACTTGTACAATACTCTCTCCATTATATAATTTATGAACCAATAAGACAATTTGCGCAATTCTCACATACCATAAAATACATGTAAAGCTCTCAGTTGCAAATTAAATACCTCAGTCCAAGCAACAAACGAACACTGGTACCTGGCCCTTATACAAATCAATTACCTTCATAAACCCTGCCCACAAATAACTTGTACAATACTCTCTTCATTACATAATTTATAAACCAAGAAAAACAATGTACACGATTCTCACGCAGCAAAATATGCATATAATACTCCCAGTTCCTTGAGTTTGTCAAACCAATATCAATATGCTACTAATCTACTTCATTCAGACAAGAACAAATCACCATATAGAAAGATATGAATAACGTAACGTCATCAGAACGGTTCCTTCCCTTTATTTATTTATTTATTTTCATTTTTATTTATTTATTTATTTTATTTTATTATTTTTTTTACAACTGCCGGATGTGCTCAGTGCCGTCCTTGTATAATCAACACCCTTGTTGTGGCCTTCACGTTCCTTTTCATTCATATGAGGCCCCACCTTTCACACATTAGGAAATGCCAATTGCGTTGAAGGGCCATCACATCACACCAAGGCCCAAGATTTAACACACCTGCAACAGCAAGGGTTAGAGACCAAACATATGCACTATTATTGATGTAAATATCATGGATACACCCCACGAACTGAAAATCAGCTCTATCATCTATGCCGTTCAGTGCATTTAGACTCGCGTACGCCATGGACATAAATCATGGACATAATGGACATAATGGACATAAAACATAAATCATGGACATCAGTGAAAACACAGAATAGTCACAACTAGTGTACACCAAGAACTAGGTACCCGAGCGGGCATCTATTTACAGTCGGAACTAGTTTGAAAATTGTAACTAGTGTCTGCCCACTACGGCTTATGTAATATAATCCATACATCAAGGTTCCACAATTAACACCACATAGAACGTAGTGCAGCACTCATTACGCTTTACCAGGAACAACGTATTCCACGTAGGCACAACCACCTTCCACGCGTGTAGCGGCTTCCTCTCTCTCGTCCAGGTACCGTCTCTTCTCTCCAACGCCTGTCTGCGGCCAACCTGCTTGTGCCGCAACGCGCTCCCACTCAGCGATCGCTATTGACAACAAGTGACGTACTCGCCGCTCCGCGGGCGTCGCCACTTCTCCTGTCACACCACGTGCTTTCCTCGCGTCCGCCGTCCGACCGCACAGATCAAACCGCTTTTCTGTCAGAGAGGTTACCCACAGCACTTCCGACAAGTTTCCAACCGTTGGGGAGTCTTAACTTAGTTCACCGTGCCGATCACGGCACAAGTTTTTGCACCCGATTTATGCAGTTAGCTGGTTTTGCAAACACAGCTGCAATCAAGAAAAAATATTGACATTTGCTATTGTCCTTGAACTTCGTGGTAATAAATGAGGCGCTCCAGTCACGGTCAGCACGGCCACTACGGTCGGGGGGTTCGAATCCCCCCTCGGGCATGGATATTTGTGCCGTCCTAGTTCGTAAGTAGTTTATAAGTAGTTTGTAAGTTTAGGGACTGATAACCCCCTAGTTTAGTCCCATAAGCTTTACAAACATTTGAACATTTTGGTAATAAATAAAATAATTAATCAAATGCAGTAAGATATCTTTGATTTTTATTTTAATAAATATTTGATTATATTATAGCAAAGAATATTTATTGACTTCCAAAAATATATAACCTTTGTGGGATGCCGCTGGATCAAAGGCAATACCGGAAAAATCCCGCTGGATTGAAAACAGAGCTGGATTGCAGTCGCTACTACAAAGCGGCTGCAGCAGTGGAGCGCGATTCGAGGAGCCGCCGAGCCCCACGGGCCGGCCGGGCTGTCTCGGGCCGTGTCGGGCTGCGTCGGGTGCCCGCGCGGTTTTTTTTTATTATTATTGTTCTTTATTATGGCTTTTGGTTACAGTGACCATACAGCCAGCGGTTATTACAGTGACAACATTACAATAGAATTGAGATTCTTACAATGTATAGCACAATATTAATAAGTATCTCACATCATACAGCCTTAGAATAAAAGTAGAAAAATCATATGTACAAAACATAAAACAATACGAGTGACATATAATACAACGAAAGTGCGAACAGCATAGGACCATATGAGAGGTGAAAAGACAAATAAAAGTCAAAATATAATATAAAATTACTTATGCAGTTTCACGCTGTGCATGTTCAAGTTAGAAACACTAGCTCTAAAATTATAGCTGTATGCCGGTGACTTTGTGGTAGTCCGCCAGTAAACTGTACTTAAACTTGTCGAATCCATGAAGGAGGACAGTGACACTTGTGGGGAGGGGGTAACTCCTCGCAACCAGCGTGCGGTAGAATACACTTTGTGCGGCCGTGTACTTGGTGCATGCCAGTATGATGTGGTTGAGATCCGCCACTTCCGTTGCATCTCTGTCCCAATGCCGAGAAGCGATGATTTTCAAACGGTGTAGGTGGGCAGGGTAACATCCATGTCCCAGTCTCATCCGAATGATGGGCGTTGTATGACGTCTACTAAGCGTCATCGATGAAAACCATGGTCGTGAGGAGACATTTGGTTGTATAGCTGCCAGGTGTCCTCCCTTAAACGCTTGAGAGAGGTGCCATTCGTGGTCCCAAGTGCGATAGGCAGCTTTTCGAATCGTCGTTCGGAAGTCTGTATATGGAATCGGCGTGGGGCAGTGTTGTCCTTCCGAAATACTTCTCTTGGCAAGGCGGTCTACTGTTTCGTTATGGGGTATACCTTGATGTCCTTTAGTCCAAAGTAAGTGGATGTCTATGCCCACTGTCTGTGCATTTGTTATGGCCTCCAAGACGTCCAATATATATATATATATATATATATATATATATATATATATATATATATATATATATTCGCTTGTTTGTCAAACGTCGGATGTTGTAATTTTTTCAGCACGCTTTGAGAGTCCGTCATGATCAATATAGAGTCGAATGTCTGTGTGCCGTAATAAATGGCCTCCCTCATAGCCGCGCGGGTTGGAGGGCAGTAGGCCGGCTGCTGACAGCCAGGCGGGCAGCGAGAGGCGCGCCTCTGCCTGCAGTCCTGCGACGGGCACAACCCGTTTGCAGGGGCTCACAAAACCGGATTTCGTACACCGAGTTCACATTTCCGCTTTTGCTTGGTTATGGTTACGTAACCACTGCAACCCGATTCAGGAAATCCGCAATTATAATGCAGTTTCTCACTTCCACACTTGATTTTCGTGCTCGTATATAGGCAATCGATTTTGAAACGTGCCTGCCTTCTCAGGTAGCATCTTCGAATTAAGAATAATCTGTTAATTTGACCCAGTGATTTTTTTTCTACAGTGAAAGCGAAATAACGAGTGCGCTGACTAAATCAGAACCTGAAATAGCTTTTTTCGAGACGCTATATTTGATTTCGAGAGTAAATCCGCTTCACACTTCAAACATGTAAACATGACAGCGCCAGCCGCGGTGGCCGAGGGCACTGAGGCGCTCCAGTCACGGTCTGCACGGCCACTACGGTCGGGTTTTCGAATTCCCCGCTCGGGCATGGATATCTGTGCCGTCCTTAGTATTAGCTAGTTCATAAGTAGTTAAGTCCCATAAGCTATACAAACATTCGAAAACATGACAGCGCAAAACCGGTTACGGGATTTGTTTTCATCTCCCGGAAGATGTCCTCATGTAAACGTAGTTACAGTGGCCGGATGGCCCCTCTTCTGCAGTGGTTTCGCTCTCAGTACGACCAGCACTGCGAGTTGTACCGGTATCGGTTCAACCAACAGCCACGTCATCTGCTGCAATCAATGTGAAATCCATAAGGTCAAGGTAAAGCAGTCCACAATCCGAAGATTGGTTTGAACACCACAGTGCTTTACTAGGCATGGTCCTGTTTGGAGGTGGTATGCCGTTGCCTTCCTCCGACCTTCGAACTAACTTACCCAGCCAGTTATAGGGGGTTCCGAACCACGGTGCTACTCGGTATATTTCACATGAGCAATACTGTGCCAGAGGTGAAAGAAGTGGAAAGTGACAGATGGTAGTAGTCTGGCACTCTACCACTGTGCAACCGATGCGCACGTGAAATCCATAACTAGCAGTTAATTTGGATAACATTGTCCAAGGAGAAAAACAGCTATCTTTAAATGTTCATATGTTTGTAGAGCTTATGGGACGTAACTACGGGTCATCAGTCCCTAAACTTACAAACTACTTATAAACTAGCTTACACTAATGATGGCACAAACAGCCATGCCCGAGGAGGGGTTCCAATCCCCGACCGCGGCGGCCGTACAGACCGTCACTGGCACGACGCAGACCACTCGGCTACTGCGGCCGGCAGCAGCTATCTTCCTAGACGACATTTGTATTCTAATTACAGTCTTCATCTCAGGGGCAATTTTTTTTACTTTTTATTGTTTTTTATTTATTTCTTTTATTTATTTATTTTTATTTTGCCAGCTTACGGCCACAAAACAGTCACGCCAGTCCTACAGGGCCTATCACCGGCCACGCGGGCTGTATTATTATTATTTCTGAAGATGACCTTTGCGCGCTAATATCGTATCATCAGTGGCCCCTTTGACGAATGTTTATTCACGCCGCAGTGCATCTAACTGCATAATATTTCCGAAGGCCATGCCGAAAATGTAACGTAATCTCTCTTTACTGTTGTTCACTTTAACAATACAAAGAAGCAACATGGGCCTCAAATTCCCCATATGCATCGCTCATACTTTTGTTTTTTAAAGCTTGGGAAGAGGGGAGGATTAGAGCAATACTGACTGTAATAAAATAAATTGTAATTTTACAGTCAGTACCGTTTCCAGTTTTGCATACCTATTTTAGTTATTTTTAACGGGTCAACTCCGGCAGGAAATTGGAAGGCAGCGTTGGCGTATTATACAGTATAGAATCAATAATTTACAATGGGTGCTTTCGCCTGGGATCAGGAGTGGCAATTTAATCACTGATATTGGATCCCGTATTTGATGATTTAGTACTTAAATTTGTGATTCAGTATTTACGCGAGGCTGCTATCTACAGTACTTTACTTGGACCCTGCGGGCTTGGTGGCGTTTGAGCCTTTAAACTATTTAAAGTAGGTTACCCCTTCGTTGGGGTTGTATTAAATGTGAGGCAGGAATATATAAAAAAAATTGTTCTGTTTATAAGTTTTTTTCGCCGCATTTTTCCCTAGGAGGCCCGATTGCTGAGGACGTCGGACCTAATCGTACAGACTGGCTATGGCATGAGAGAATTAAATGAAACTGTAACTTAACCTAACCTATAAAGGATGAAGTCAACAGGTAACAGCAAGGAGAAGCAGAAAACATCGCCGTATTACCATATTTACAAGTGGTCATTGAACGTGTAGGCAAAATTCTCCGTCGGGAAGGCATCATGCTAATTTACAGAAACAACAGCAACACAAAGGATGTCCTTAGCTCCACGAAATATGCAACAGACAAATAATGCTGATGTATATGAAATCGGTTGCGAGTGTAGTTCGGTATATGAAAGTTATAACGTACTATCTATGAGGAAAAGAAAGATATATCCGGCTTTCGCAGCACAACAATTCAGCAGTGACAGAACATCAAGATTAGGGCGGAAAACAACTATTTACCCATGAAGCTCGCACAGTGACGGGGAAACCTTTTACTATGAGGAAGAAGATCATAGAACCCATCAACACGAGTAGAGAAGACGGGTGTAGACGTACTACATAGCGGATACCATCGGTGACAGCACTACGAGACGACTGAGCGAGCAACGCAACTGACCCAGACGCGCGGGAGACTGCTACGGCAGAGGGCGCTCGTGGCCGACGTCGTAAGAACGCCGCGGCGTGCCTGCAAGGCAGCGCGCGGCGAAAGTACGTGGCGCGAACTTCAGACTTGTGCGACCCCCCCCCCCCTCAAACCGGCGCGCCGTCGTGGCGTAGGGCTGAGGGCCACGACGAAGGCACTGGGAGGAGGGACTGGGCGGGGTCGTTACTGCTGGGATGGGCGTCGTAGCTGAGACTGGGATCGAGACGCCGTCCGCGCCCCGGTATCCACCTTGCGATCCCCCGGAAAACCCATCAAAACGAGGGGAAGGGAGCATACTTCCGCCCAGAGGGTGTAGATCATCTTTTGAGGTGCGTGGCCCAGGCAGGGGGGGGGGGGGGGGCACGCACGGTCCCGGAGTCTCTCTCGGTGATGCTGGCAGCTGCGGCGGCGACGGAGGCGGAGGGGCTGACTTCAGAGGAGGCGCGTCGACCTCCATGGGAATGATCTCATTGTCTGGGGACGCTGGGCCCGTCGGCGAGCGATGTGGCTTTGCTCCCTGGCGGTGAACTGGGTCTGGAATCAAGAAACCAGAGACAGGATCGCGCGGCCTGTGCAGGCGCAACTGGTTTGTGTGGCACCGCAGCTCCGACCCTGTGGAAGAACGTACAACATACATATTGCGACCGAGCATGCGCTGAATGGTGCCCGGCATCCATCTGTTGTGATCAGCAAACACCTTGTACAGCACCGGCGTAGAAACCTGAAAACGCGGAGCGCCATACGAACCGACTCGGTAGTTGGGAAGCTGTAGCAGGTGAAGGAGAGTGCGGTGACGATGGCCGTGGAGCATCTCAGCAGGAGACGGGTCGTCACGTGGCATGCACCGATACGTAGACAGGAAAATTTGAAGCGCTTGCTGCCTGCAGTGCTGACCTTTCACCTCTTCCATGTGAGACTTGAATGTTCGAACGAAACGATCTGCTTCACCATTGGACTGAGGGTGAAAATGTGCACTGGTGATATGCTGAATGCCATTCACGTGACAAAACTGTTGAAATTCCGTACTTACAAACTGAGGTCCATTGTCACTGATGATAGTTTCAGGCAAACCTTCGATGCAAAACACTGATGCGAAGGCACTGATTGTACTAGACGCCGCCGTTGACTTCATCGCAATCACAAAAGGGAATTTGCTGAAAACGTCTACAACGATTAGCCAGCGCGTATTCCAGAAAGTTCCGGCAAAGTCAATGTGTAAACGTAGCCATGGTCCCTTGGGGCGTGACCAGTCCGAGAAACTTTGCGGAGGAGCTGCCTGATGCTCTGCACAAACTGTACATTGTGACATCATGCTCTCTATCTGAGCCTTGCTTTGTCCTAACAATACCCCAATGTCCTTGATGCAGGAGGCGTAAGAATTCTCGTTGCAGGGAATGAGGAACAATGACTCTTGTTTGGTCGTTGTTGGTATGTAACAACAGGACAAAATGTTCAAATGTTTGTAGAGTCAATGGGACTTAACTACGGGGTCATCAGTCCCTAAACTTACAAACTACTTACAACTAAGGACGGCACAAATATCCATGCCCGAGGGGGGATTCGAACCCCCTAACAACAGGACACCCTGACTTAAAAACAATGCATGACATTGTGCGAAGTAACGTCGAACCAGATGCCGCTCAATGTCTTTGGATCTGGCAGGCCACCCATAGCGAACAAAACGAGCTACCACACTTAGGTCTGCATCCGCAGCTGTTTCCTGTGCAACCCGACGAGAGTTCAAAGGGAAGTCTGCGACAGCGGAAGCATCTCTGCAGTCTATCTGACAACATGCCATTTCTGAAGAATCAAACGACAAATTCTGGCCAACCGGAAGTCGGGAAAGTGTGTCTGCGTTGGCATGTTTAGTGGTAGGTTGGTACAAAATCTCATACTTATAATTAGACAATATCAAGGACCGCCGGCCGCAGTGGTCGAGGAGACTAAGGCGCTCCAGTCACGGTCTGCACGGCCACTGTGGTCGGGGGTTCGAATCCCCCCCCCTCGGGCATGGATATTTGTGTCGTCCTAGTTCGTAAGTAGTTCATAAGTAGTTTGTAAGTTTAGGGACTGATGACCCCGTAGTTAAGTCCCATAGTCAAACATTTGAAACATTTTCTTATCAAGGACCATCTCTGAAGCTTTTGTGCCGTTCGTGGCGGAATTGGCTTTGTAGGTGAGAAAAACGTTGTGAGAGGCTTGTGATCTGTTAACAAATAGAATTTTCTGCCATAGAGATAATGATGTATCTTTGTGAGGCCATAAATGATTGTTAAGGCCTCCTTTTCTATCTGACTGTAATTCTGTTGCGTAGGCGTCAGTAGCTTGGACGGAAAGGCAAAAGGACGATCTTGAGAGCCATTACGATGTGACAATACTGCGCCCAGACCGTAAGACGAGGCATCCACTGTTAACACTACAGGCTGCTGTGGATCAAAGGGAATCAAACATGCATCACTGAGTATAGCAGACTTTAATTTGCCAAATTCAACCTGGCAATCTTTAGACCATACAAAAGGAACATTCTTCCTACGTAAGCGATGCAGTGGAGCTGCAATTTGAAAGGCCTTGGGAATAATTCTGAAATAATAGTTAAGCTTTCCCATTACTGCTTGCAATTCGTGCACATTCTTAGGAGGAGGAAAGTCTTTGATTTATCGAAGATGTGACTGTAAGGTGCACTAGGTACTCTATTTCAGTTTAAAAAAACGAACACTTTGTTTCATTCCAACGTACACCTGCTGCAGTCAACACTTTGAAAAGGCACTCCAGGTTTGATAAATGTTCTTCAACTGAGCGCCCTGAGACCACAATGTTATCTAAATAGTTCGAACAGCACGGTACAGAAACTGTCAGCTGTTCCAAAAAACGATGAAAAATAGCGGGGGCAGAAGAACTGCTAAAGGATGGGCGTTGAAATTGAAAAAGGCCCATTTGAGTATTAATGACGAAAAACTTTTTTCACTCGTCATCACGCGGAATCTGTAAGTATGCCTCTGCTAAATCAATCTTAGAAAAGAAGCGAGACTGTCCTAATTTGTCCATTAGTTCCTCTGATCTTGGCATGGGGTAAGTGTCCACAATTGTTTGACTGTTCACTGTTGATTTGAAGTCCGCACAGAGACGAAGTTTTCCTGTCGGTTTGGTTAGAATCACTAGAGGCAAGACCCACTGACTCGCAGAAACAGGAGAAATCACCCCACTATCCTGCCAATGTATATGTTCTTCAGCAACTTTTTCATGAATTGCGATAGGCACTGCTCCAGCTTTACGAAATTTTGGTACATCAGATTCTTTTAAAGTTACATGTGCCACGAATCTTTTGCATAACCTAGTTCCGACGAAAACAAGTCACTGTTTTATTCACACAATGCATTTATTTTGTCCTGAGGCACTAGTGACGAAGTTTGAAGCACATCTCTTTGAATTGATAAGCCTACCAAGTCGAATGCATCGAGTCCAAAATTTTCTGTGTAGATTTGGCCTGAAGAACAACAAAAGCGGCAGTTTTGGTAACACCTTGAAAAGAGGCGGGCATGCTACACGTTCCTAGCACGGGAATATTTTGTCCCTTATATGCTGTTAGCACTTGTTGTGACGGCGACAGTTTTGGCGAACCCAGAAGTTCATATGTGTCTTTATCCACTAATGTGACAGCGGAAGCAGTATCAAGCTGAAATTGCACAGTCTTATTTTCTATGGAAAGTGTCACAAAAAGTTTTTGCTTGTGGCGCTCGACAGGTGCGCGGATGTCAACAACGTCTGACACAGTTTGTTGGCTGCACTTGCGTATGGGCGTGCTGCGTATGGAAGGAGGAGGTGGTGCAGAATCGGCACACAGCAGATTAATAACACTGTCTCTAGATGGCACTACCGCCGGATCGGCTTCTGCGCAAGCGTGCGAAGCTACGCCAGGTTCACCAGCTACTGCACTAAAATTACTCTGAGTACCTACATCAAGTCTACTGTCACTAGCTACACAGAACTGGGCACTTTTACAAGAAGTTGCAGAAGGCACTAAGTTCACTACAGGACTGCACTGTGCATAGTCATTTTGCTTGTCCCGAACCCTATCCTGTTGCACTGTTTTACGCGCTCGACGACGCTTGCTATGTGGCGCACTACGTAATTTTGCCGTAGGCGCGGAAAAAATTTCGTGCATTTGAGACTCAAGAGGAACACTGTCCAAATCCACAGCGTGTATGACATTGATAGCATGAACTGTTCTTGCATTTTGCGAAAGACTGTTTCTAACGGTACCGTTCTTTGAGTTTTTATCCTGCTTACACACTGTCTGTACATGACCTGATTTGCCACATTTATAACAGATTGAGTTGCGCCTCGGACACTGTGTACGCTTGTGGCTAGAGACACACTGGGGGCAAGATTTACGAACATTTTTCTGCAAAGAACGTCAGCACCCGTTGGTCAAATTACTTTGTCTATCATGACGGGGCGACCTTTGTGTCGCATTTTTACACTGGCTACTGTTCACTGTCTGTTCAGCACGGCCGGTATAAGAATAAGAATCACTTGGACTAGATTGAGTACTGTGACTCGGAAAGCGTCCGTTGCGGCGCACTGAGTTAACGCTGTGGCTTTGCATTTCTACATCTGCTAAGTCAAAGGTGTCATGCGCTTCAATAAGCTGCAGTACAGTATCTAATGAAGGGTCAGTCTGTTTTAGAATTGCTGTCCTAATTATGGGGTCCTGAATGTTCTGCGTAATCGCATCTTTTAACATCGCATCACTATAAGAAAGTCCACAAGAGCAAGTAAATTTACATTTGCGTGTTAAGCCTTTCAACTCAGTGATCCATTGATTATGTGTCTGATCCGCTGATTTGTTTAGTCTGAAAAATCGGTACCGCGCCGCTACTACGAGAACTTTTCTCTTTTAATGAGCATTCAGTGCATCTACTATTTGAGCAAAATCGAGATCACGAGCAGATGCGTGGGGGAAAAGTTTCTGCAGTAACATGAAGGTCTTAGTGCCCACCACTGAGAGAATATTTGTTTAACTGTGGGACCTGTAATTTGATGAGCCGTGACGAGTTCTTGAAATTGCGCCAAGTAATCACCCCATTCTTCCTCACGTTCGTCGTACTGGCCAAACGTAGGGAGCGATGCAGCGGCAGATGTGGACACAGCTGAAGCGATGGCTGTTGTTGAGTTGCCATCAACTGGGAACCGCTTGGAGTAGTTGCATGATTTGTGCCGTCTGTAACTGAATAATTTCCATTAAGTTTGGGTTCGGGTAGTGGCCATGCTGACCGATTAGGCACTGCGCATACAAGACAATTAGTAGAAAACACAAATGCAATGTGAAAGAAGACTCTCTGCAACAAAAACGTCCACAAAACACGTAACTGAAGATGTTCCCCCAAAAATCATAAGAAGGGTGGGAGGGCAGGAGCAATTTCTGTGTGCCCCAACTGCTGCTGTCTGGCTGCAGCAAGTGGGCTGGTCCAAGGTTCCTCTATCGCTTCTCATCGCCACTTTTGTATCCCATCCTCGATGCCACTTTTGTGTCTCGTTTCCGCCGGTTGTCCTGGGTGTCGGTGGCCGAGTAGAGAGAGACCAACATGGGGAAATAGGATGCACGCGTGTGCAGGTACAGAGTCTGAGGTGACCAGCCAGTGGGACAGCAGAAACTAGAAACACTAAGCTAGATTAGGACAAGATACGTATTTCATATCAATATCATAATACTTAACTTTTACAAGTACCATGACTGCAAAATGCTGATACATAGTTGAGACTTTCGTAGTGCCTGTCTGACTCCCAAGTGACCGATACAGTTCAGTGGTGGCCATGAGCGGGATTGCAGCAGAGGTCGCTCGTGGCCGACGTCGTAAGAACACCGCGCCGTGCGTGCATGGCGGCGCACGGTGAAAATACGTGGCACGCACTACAGACTTGTGCGACACCACAGCGTGAAATATTGCAAATACCAATAAAGAGACCCCTACATCTCCCCTCCTCCTGAAACCACCATTTGGAATATGATATAAGAACGAAGTCTCCACTCATTCAGCAGTCAGACAAATACACATAATATGGCCACTTGGGACAGTGGACGAAACGTCGGTCACTGATAATGCGGTCTCACCCGCAGAAAAATTTTATTGATTGTGATGACAGCTGCCGAAGCCCACAGCTACATATTATGAATTTTTATTCGTCATTATCTTTTGATATTTAGCTTTAAGTTAAGAAGAAGGATGGATGTTTATGGCTGAACAACCAGTCATTAGCTTCGTCATTAGAGAAGGTGCATAAGTCCGATTGCTTTTGTTAATAATGGGGAATGAATCGGCTGTGCTCTTTCAAAGGAAGCAGCTCATAATTTTCACCAAATGACTTAGGAAAATGTCTCACAACCGAAATTTTGATTGAAGGAGGGGCGTTTGTATCCGTAGGGAAGTAGAACACTGGCCTTATTCTATTTCATTATTGGTAATCAGTTCAGCGTTTTCCTTTATGGTTGTCTTTTAGATGAAAATCAGAGATAGAGAGAGAGAGAGAGAGAGAGAGAGAGAGAGAGAGAGAGAGAGAGAGAATAAAAAAACAGATCAGTTAAAAGAATGGGTAGTGTTTATTTGCTTATATTAATTGCTATCTTTTAGTTTAAATGCTGAGTGTATTAATACCTTGTATAAGTTTTCTAGTGAGGAACTTTCAGTCACAATGTCAATCAAATGTGATATGTAAGAGCTAGTATCGTAATTTTTTTAAGTTTAGAAGTTTATGAACAACACCTTCAATTGTTCATTCATTTTTTAAAGAAATACGATGAAAAAGGGAATTATTGTGCAGCCTCGTCTTAATTTTTATTGCGCTAGTGATTTCAAATAATTTCTTAACATTTTCTCTTCACATTCAGTAGACATTAGACTTTCCTGTATGTGTTTCCTACTATTTTTTAAAATACAAATTTTAAAATTGAATATCATTTGCATATGAAGGAATGGAGATTAGAAATATAACAATCTAGGTTAGGACTCACGATCAAGCCAGTAGCAAATAAAGAAAGAAAATTAAAATATAGAAGTGTCATTTAAGTTGATAAAACGTAGAAAGTGAATGGAGTGGGAATGGCGTAGTGTGGAAAGAATTCTACAGGGTAATGATAATTCAATCCATGCTTAGTACAGAGAATCTGCAGTTCACGATTCGAGCTTTTCTGATTTGTCTGCATATCAGTTAGTCACTATAAAAGAGACAGAATTTTTTGTACCGATGAAATATGAAAATTGTGGCTCATGGTGTGGGTTCCTGCAGTCATGTCCTAGTTCATGAACCACGGGCAACGTAAGAGTGGCCAAGTAAGTGGTCCTGACCGTTGGGATACCAGTTACTTTAGAATTAGGTTGGGCATCTCGGACATATTCCGAGTCGTGTCCACTTTTGTGCTCAGACGGCAAAGACTACCAAATCCACCGGTTAGTTCCTCAACCATTAGGGGTAACACCCAGTGGGGCCCTGGGCAAGTAAGGCTAGCAACCTGCTTCCCAGGTACTTCAATATCATGCTGGCAACAATCAGAGCAAATTGCCTCGGACCTTTGGAGGTAATGGAGTCCCACCTCTAATTGACAGACCAGGGACCCTTCAGATACGACTTGGCAAACAAATTGGGATGAGATGGGGAGCTATTAATATCAATGGGGATTACAATGGAAAGAAGGTAGAACTATCGGAGGCTTCAAGTAAGATGGGGTTAGATGTTTTAGCTGTTAGTGATTTTAGAGTAAGGGGAGAGAAAGAGGACGAAGTCGGAGAGTACAAGGTCTACCTGTCAGGAGTCAAAGTAGGAAGAGCAGAGTGGGGTGTAGGATTTTATATCAGGAAAGCAATCGAACCCAGCATAATTGCAATAAGGTATGTAAATGAACGACTGATGTGGATAGATTTGGCCATCTCCAGCAAGAAAATTAGGATGGTGGCAGTGATTTCACCCTGTGAAGGGACAGATCAAGATGAGACGGACAGATTTTACAACGCACTTAGTGATGTAGTTGTTAGAGAGAAGGATAAGGATAGTGTTTTACTCATGGGTGATTTCAACGCTAGGATAGGAAATCGAACAGAAGGTTATGAAAAGGTTATGGGTAAGTTTGGAGAGGATATGGAGGCCAACAGGAACGGAAAACAGCTCTTGGATTTCTGTTCCAGTACGGGCTTAGTTATCACAAACTCCTTCTTTAATCATAAGGACATTCACCGCTATACTTGGGAAGGAAGGGGAACAAGATCTATCACTGACTATATAATAACAGACCAGGAATTCAGGAAGACAGTCAAGGACACACATGTTTTCAGGGGGTTCTTTGATGATACTGATCATTATTTAATCTGCAGTGAAATTGATTTTGTGAGGCCAAAAGAGCAGAAAGTCAGGTCCATGTGTAGAAGGATAAGAGTGGAGAAGCTTCAAGACAAGGAAATTAGGCACAAATACATAACAATGATCTCGGAAAGGTACCAGTTAGTTGAATGAAATGATTTACAGTCACTGGAGGAGGAATTGTCAAGGTACAGGGACACACTACTGGAAACAGCTAGAGAATGTCTTGGAGCAGTAGTGTGTAAAGGCAGGAAGAATGGTGGAATGACACAGTCAAGGCAGCCTGTAAAAGCAAAAAGAAGGCATTTCAAAAATGGCTCCGTACTAAAAAAACAGGCGGACAGAGAAATCTATATTGAAGAAAGAAATAAAGCCAAACGGACAATTGCAGACTCCAAGCAGAAATTATGGGAAGACTTTGGAAACAAGCTAGAAACTCTAGGTCAAGCCGCGGGAAAACCATTTTGGAGCGTAATTAGGCAATCTTCGAAAGGGAGGGAAGAAAGAGCTGTTTTGGACAGTGTGAGACTTTAACTTTTTCCCGGCGTAATGCTGGCGGGTAGGCTGCCGGGTGACGTCTTCGACAACCGCCGATATTTCGGCAGGAGAACACCCTGCCATTCTCAAGGCACAACTGCACTTACGGAAGCAATGTGCAAGCGTATTTAATACCTCGGTTTGCAAAGTGTAAACAAGGAAGATAACACACACAGTACAAGTTACAGCAGAGTCAACACAACCAAAGGTGACCAAACATCAAAAATATCGATAGTGACTTAATCAACAGGTGAGGTAGCATTAATTTTATCCCTCTGTTTTTTGACGAGAGACAGTGCCGGATTCCAAGCAGAATTTTTGTTTGTTTAAATTCGGCTTGGAATCCGGCATTGTCTCTCGTCAAAAAACAGAGGGATAAAATTAATGCTACCTCACCTGTTGATTAATTCACTATCGATATTTTTGATGTTTGGTCACCTTTGGTTGTGTTGACTACTCTGCTGTGACTTGTACTGTGTGTTATCTTCCTTGTTTACACTTTGCAAAC